>CP032245.1:19513802-20771302 GCA_005610355.1 Gossypioides kirkii
AAGATTTATGTAATTTGTACAGCTTTGTATTAATCGTTAGCATTTTGCGTTTGTTTTAAGGGTTTATCAAACCAATTAGATATTGGGTTGTACACGTTACGTTATATAAAAAGCGTTTCGATTTCTGTCATAAATGTACCAGACTTCAAAAAAGAATTTCGAATTCTAAAAATATGTCTTGATTTATTTTCTTACATTTTCTTATACAAACATGGGATTTCTTTAGATCACTTCAAATTGATACATTATTTGTATATCCACTAAATTAGCAAGGTTTTGAGTCGATATAATAAATAAGAACTGCTTATTTATGTCATGATATGAGATAAAAATTAGGAATCGACTTATGTAATAGAGTCTATCCCCTAAGTTACTCTTATTCTTACTGCCTAAACATTTAATACTAGAAATGAATAAATTTGTTTGTTATCTCTTCATCATTTCGGAAAATTCCCATTTTTATTGTAATTGAATTTACAATAATTTCATAACCAATCATGAATGATTGACCAGAGCATTGATACAAATAAAATCCAAATACCAAATTCGTCTCCTATCGAACTTTCGCAAAGCAAAAAAACCTCTTGGGAAGATCAAAGAGAAAACATGTTCTTCTTCCGTTTCCGTAAAGAATTCTTCCAAAAATTCCGAACCTAATTTTTTCAAAAAAGCACGTACAGTACTTTTGTGTTTACGTACGATGACATAAAAAAATAATACGTACTTAACATATAAAATAGATAAATCAGTATATTAGTAAATAAATGAAATAGAAAGAAAATCAGAAAGAAATCAGGGTGAATGACTAACCAAAGAACTAAAAAATTTAAATGGTAAAAAGAAAATTTCTTTTAAAGATAAAAAAAAGGATTTAAAAGATGTGAAATAATGAATGAAAGCCACATAAAGAAAAAAATTCTAAATAGTTCGAATGGGAAATTTCCAACATTTTTCACATTAGGATTTAATTAAAAGAAAAGTAAAATTTTCTTGTTAATTTTTTTTATAGAAAATAATTTAAAACAGTGGACCAATGAAGCGAAATTTAAAAGGGCCATGAAGGGAAAATTCTCCCTTTTTTAAAAAAAAAGTCTGAGGATCGAATTAAAAAGAGTGTAAAATTTACTTCCTAAAACAAAAATGGACTGATTAAAAATAAATCCAAACATAGAGGGGCTTTGCTGGAAAATATCCCATTTGTTTTTCAAAACATGACGTCGCACAAGAGGAGTATTTAAACCAGGTTTTTTTTGCTGAAAAATCTTTTTATTTGTTCTTTAAGAAAAAAAAAACAGTTTTGCTTCTTTCATTTTTTCTCTGAAATGCCCCATCTCCAATCGCAAGCTCAGCCCTCGATCTGCCGTGACTTTGCCTTGGCTCCGTGGCTCTCCGACGCCGACGATCGCCACAGACGGCGGCCAGGTATGAAACTTTCCCTTTTTGATGCTCTTTTTTTAAAAAAAAAAGAATCCAGATCTGGGCTAGGAAACCCCGAATTCGAACAAAAAAATGAAAAGGTTTTGTTTTTTAGCTTTTTGTTTAGAAAAAACCCTAGATCTAGGTTCATTATTTTAAAAAGAGTTTTTATTTTTTATTTTTTTTATAAAATCTATTTTATATTTTGCTATTGTTTCTTTTTTATTTTTCTTTAAAAACTTATATCTGGATTGCAATCCAGATCTTCGAAAAATGTTTTGATTTCTTTTTTTTTAATCTTAAATCTGTTTTTTTTATTTCCCTTTTTTTTATTTCTTAAATCAAGTTTTTTATTCTTGTTGTTGTTTCATTTTGTTTCATTTTTTAAAAAAAAATGATGAAACCTTTCCCCTTTTGAATATCTGCGGATTTAGATTTTTTTTATGTGGCCGCGACTTTGCTCATTATCGGAGAAAGCCACGGCCGCGCAACAACGGTGCGCAATCCAGGTACGAACCCTAAATTTTTGTACACTTTATTTTTTTTTTAGATTTCGAATACTAAAATATAATAAATGAAAATAAATAACAAAAACTAAATATATGTAATGTACCTTGAACTGAAACTATTGTTTCTAATCTTGCTTTCTGATATCAATCGTAAATTTTTTTGTGTTCTATTTCATGTGTTTTTCTATTGATTTTCCTCCCCCCATTACAGCAAATGGTTCTTGGCCTTTATAGCCAAAATTAAAATACATTTTATTTGTTTTTCTCGTATTGTCTCTGTCTTCTTTTGTTGTCTTCTATTTATAGGTAACATTGGGAACAACAAGGAGTCAACGGCGACGGAAATCATGCCCATTTTTCCCATTCGGTGATGGAGGTAGAGGAGAGGTCAGAAAACCCTTAGGGCAAGTGGCTGACGTTGCAAGGGCTGATGTGGCAACGTAGTTGGTCGAATGCTAGGGTTTTTGCTTGCTGAAGATTTTAAGTTGGTGGGCTAGGTTTGTAATTTGGGTCTCGAGTTTAGGTTAAAATTTAGTGGGTTTAAAATTTTTTGTAAAATGGACTCTATTATTTTTTAGATTTGGGTTTGTCTTGGGCCAGATGAAAATTGGCCTTTACAGCTGCCCCTTTTTGCTCATTGTCGTGAAACAAGAATAGAGTAAAGACTCAAAGGAGGCCAATTTTGTCCAATCCTACCGAATCTTGAATTCTTTGGTGTCTCCTTTCTTCAATAGCCCGCTCTTTCACTTTATTGGTTACGCACTTAACTGTATCCACTTCTCTACAACTTTAGGAAGATAGGATTTAGCGTCGTGACTTCATCTTGCCCCAAGGCAATTTCGAAGAGATAAAATTCACTACTGTAACTTCACTCCATTCTATGACAACTTTAGGGAGATTCGCTTCTATGAGATGATAGCTTCAATTTGCCCCATGATTGGGGTAAGAGATTGAATGGTGTCTTCAATCTGCTCCATGATCGGGGTAAGAGATTGGATGACTGCAATCTGCCCCATGATCAGGGTAAGAGATTGGATGATGCCTTCAATCTGCCCCATGATTGGGGTGAGAGATTGGATGATGTCTTCAATCTGCCCAATAATCGGGGTAAGAGATTGGATGATGTCTTCAATCTTCCCCATGATCGGGGTAAGAGATTGGATGATGTCTTTAATCTGCCTTCTGATTAAGGTAAAAGATTGGATGCTTCAATCTACCTCATGATCGGGGTAAGAGATTGGATGATGCCTTCAATCTGCCCCATGATCAGGGTAAGAGATTGGATGATGTCTTCAATCTACCTTCTGATTAAGGTAAAAGATTGGATGCTTCAATCTGCCCCATGATCGGGGTAAGAGATTGGATGATGTCTTTAATCTGCCTTCTGATTAAGGTAAAAGATTGGATGCTTCAATCTGCCCCATGATCGGGATAAGAGATTGGTGTGTCTTCAATCTGCCTTCTGATTAAGGTAAAAGATTGGATGTTTCAATCTGCTCCATGATCGGGGTAAGGGATTGGATGATGGCTGCAATCTACCCCATGATCGAGGTAAGAGATTGGATGATGGTTGTAATTTGCCTCATGATCGGGGTAAGAGATTGGATGGTGATGTAACTTCACTCCATTCCACTGTAACTTCAAAGAGATTGAGATCCGCTACTATAGTTTTAATCCAACTTCACTGCAACTTCAGGAAGATAGGATTTTATGTTGAAGCTTCATCTTGTTCTTACTGCAACTTCAGAGAGATAAAGACTTGGCATTGTAGTTTTGATTTGATCCATCATAACTTCGAGGCTGAAGATTCACCATTACAGCTTTTATCTGCTCCTCTTCGACTTTAGGGTATAAGATTCACCATTATGGCTTTAATCTTTCCTGTCATACTTCTAAGGTACTGGGTTCGCCGTTGCGGCCTCAACCTTTCCCTTCATGTCTTCATGGTACCGAGTTCGTCATTGCGGCCTCAACCTTTCCTATCACATCTTCTAAGGTACCTGGTTCGTCGTTGCGGCCTCAACCTTTCCCTTCAAATCTTCATAGTACCGGGTTCGCTGTTGCGACCTCAACCTTTCCCATTATATCTTCTAAGGTATCAGGTTCGCCGTTGAGGCCTTAACCTTTCCCTTCATATCTTCTAAGCTACCAGGTTCGCCGTTGTGGCCTCAACCTTTCCCTTCATATCTTCGTGGTACCGGATTCGCTGTTGCGACCTCAATCCTACCCATCATGTCTTTTAGGGTATAGGGTTCACCGTTGCAGCCTCAACCTTTCCCCTCATATCTTCATGGTACCAGATTCGCCGTTGTGGCCTCAATCCTTCCTATCATGTCTTTTAAGGTACAAGGTTTGCCGTTGCAGCCTGAACCTTTCCCTCTATATCCTCATGGTACCAGATTCGCCGTTGCGGCCTTAATCCTTTCCATCACAGCTTCTAAGGTATTGGGTTCGCTGTTGTGGCCTCAACCTTTCCTTTTATTTTCATGGTAGTAGATCCACCGTTCCGGCCTCGATCTTTCCTATCATGTCTTCTAAGGTACCGGGTTCACTGTTGCGACCTCAACCTTTCTCTTCATATCTCTATGTTTCCTCGGTTTATTTTGTCATTTCGTGGTAATGAAACCTATAGAATATACTTTAATGAGCCTCTATGTAGACCAGATTATTTGGATGCCATGATCAGGATGAATCAAATGCTCCTAAACAAATGGGTATGAATGATGAATGCAAAAATATCATATTTGAGAAATGATTTTATTTTTAGTCCCTGGCCGACATCATTCGTCATTTGTCTAAGTCCTATCATTGATGTGTTATCATGTTTTGTGCATGTGTATCTTTGTCATGAAACCTAAAGAGGTAGTCGTAATTCGAATTATTTTTTTCAAGACCCTTCTAACCCTCGGGTTTGTGTTATTTCCAACTAGTGATCCTGCTCCAAGTTCCTGTACTATTTAGAAATTTTTTAGAACGATATGCAGAAATTCTTTTATTCCTTATATCGTTAGACCACTAATCGTCATTTCAATGCAAAAATGCTTGAACAGGGTTGTAAGGTGGATAAAATTAAATTTTATTGGAGGCAAAGCTCGCGTGAATGAAAAGAATAAAAATCATTGGTCCACTAACTGTTATTTCGATGCAAAAATGCTTGAACAAGGTTGTAAGGTGGATAAAATTGAATTTTGTTGGAGGCAAAGCTCGTATGAATGAAAAGATTAAAAATGACCCACATTGGTCAAACAGTTGATAAACATAAGGTGAGTAAAGAATGGAGTTAGGTGCCCCAGATATCAAAGTGTGAGTTTCGCTGAACAAACTTGATGATAACCATTCTAAGCTTGATATGTGTCCATGAAACTTGGAGTACTTCATCGATGCCTCAAGGTGTAAAGTTCTCCACCTTATTACTTTTGAGAGCAAAGATCGTTTCATGCCCCTTTTCTTTTACTCAAATTTGAGCTGCCCTTTCAGGTTTTCAACTCAAATCTCCTTAGGTTTCGATATGTCCTTTACAAGTTTTCACCTCGACCTCTCCTTTTTTTTTTCTTTTTTTTCTTTCTTTTTTCCTTTTCTCTTCCTTTTCTTATTTTTATTTTTTTGGGGTGAAATTTCTTCCTCATCGAATTCGAGTTCACGAGGTTAGGTAGGTCTTTACTGTCCATCTCGGTCAAAATCAAAGCTTCTCCAAAAAAGGCTTTCTTAACCTTATGGGGCATTTCCCAATTCGGTATACATTCCTTGGAAGTTTTTTGTAAGCAAGATCATTTTCAAAACTAGAGCTCCCTTGTGGAATTCTCTAAAGTGGATCCTTCTTTGTCATAAGCCCTTGTCATTGGTACATCTCTTCATGATGAATGACTTTTAGCATCTTTTCTTCAATCAAGTTTAGTTGACCGCATCTAGATTGGGTCCATTCTTCTTCATCAGTTCTAACAAAATTTGGAGGGAAGGAAACTCGACTCCAATGAATAGGACTGCTTCCATTTCGTAAATCAATGGGAAAGGTGTTGCCCCAACAAAATCTTGATTGATGTTCAATAAGCGTAGAGAGCAAATGATAACTTCTCATGCCAATCTTTGTAGGTCTCGATCTTCTTGATATTCTTGATTAATGTTCAATAAGCGTAGAGAGCAAATGATAACTTCTTATGCTAATCTTTATAGGTCTCGATCTTCTTGATATTCTTGTTAACTGCCTCTATTGCTCCATTCACTTTTGGGTAATATGGTGCTGAATTTGTGATTTTTGATTTTGAACTAACTACAGATACTTGCCCTCGTGTGGAGATCTTGTGACATCGACATAGAAAGCAGCTTTTACCAACTTGGTGAAGTAATCATTGATCATGAAGATGAAATTATACTAATTGAATCATTTGGCAAAATTAGCCCGATGACGTCCAAGCTCCTCATAGAAGAAGGCCATGATGTGAAGAGGTGAAGGAGATGCCCTTTGCGAGTTTTCTTCTTGACTTTCCTTTCTTTTCTTTTTTTCTCTTCTCTTTTTTTTGTTTTTTATTGGGTTTTAAAATCCCTTTGCAGATTTTTTTGTCCCTTTTTTTTTCAATTTTCTTTTTGATAACACATCAAGCCTTAATTTTTGAAGTTTCTGTTGAATTGGATTACATTCTTCCCTTATGGGAGCCTGTGTGTCACGACATCAGTTCCTTAAACCCGACATGCTTTGATAGGACCATGCAAAGACCTTTGGATTCTCGAAGAAGCTTGCCTTATTTCTACAAAGACACATGCATCAAATCTTTCTTGAAATCACAACTCTTCGAGGTGATATTCATTTCGTGTCTTGCTCAATCCGTAGCAGATTGAGAGACAAGTTACATTCTTAATCATCTTCAAAGTTTTGAAGTTTTTCTAGACATATGTCCTTCTCAAAAGGGCTATTAGTCAACAACAGTGTCGCTCGTGGCCTTGATATCAAAGGACCCAACATAAAGACAAAAGGGGATCCAATAGAATAATTGAATTAAAGAATGAATAATTGTGGTATGAACGAATGAGAAGAATGGTAATGTGTTTTCCAAATTGGGTAAAAATAATGCATCATATTATTGAAATAACAGATAGTGATCATGTGTCCTTTACAAAAGGATCCCTATTACTCTCGAACATAGAGCAATAAGTGTATTATGAATATTACTTCCGGAGAAGTCCTAAGAACTATAGGAAGCTCCTTCACAGTCTAGTTGTCGAAAACACTTCCAAGGGCGTAGGGATGAACTCTCGATGGGTTCACTCTTTATATGACTTTTGCTCACATTATCTTGATTTATCATGTTTTCTCTTAGTTTTTATTTAAAGTTGTTAACACTCCCTTGACACGATTGTTTTAGATATGTAGGATTTTATTAATATTTAATGCATGAAGTGCAATGCAAATGATAAAATGCATGCAAAAAAGACGTTGATTCTTGGTTCAATGCCATTAGAACAACTTTACTAGAAAATAAATTTCTAAGGTAAATACATGTATGGTTGTACCTTAATGCTCAAAGTCCTAATCTTCCAAGCTAATTTTTGCTCCGGTTCGACCCTGATTTCAAGTTCAAAATGTCGGTCTTGAATGGCTAAAGTCTACAAGTGGTTAGTCATTTCTCGCACTTGGTCGAATCCTTGCTTGCGACATGGTCCCTATCTCAGATTTGCCCCTAAGAGCGTTGGAGCCATTCCTCATTTATTTCCACTTTTCTTTGGCAATATCTTCTCATCTCTAGATAGCCATAAATTCCTTCATCAAATAGTAGTCTTTAGAGAATACTCGATGAAAGACCTTTTTCACTTTAAAAAATGGCTATCAAAAAGTTTTGCCCAATAAATCTCGCTTTGCCCTCTCATCGATAGGTGTTTAATGGCTAAGATTGTTAGAACATGAGCTATTCTCTTGTCAAGTCGAATAAACAAATTTGCAACTGTGTCCTCTACGTGCCCCAACACTTTAGGGAAGACGACTAACTCATACGTGTCTGAGGTAAAGATGTCGACATTCTTTCTTGCATCTGAGTGTACTATGTCTTGTAGGGTTTTCAAAGCAATACAATTGTTATCCGTTTTTCCCTTGATCAAGGCTGCAACCTAATGCTCGTTCTTCTAGAGTAGGTCTTATCAACTTGAGTTCTTGGGCAATAGAGCAACTTAGTGTATTCTTCTACAGTATGTCCATGTTTCTGAAAGTGAAGCGACTAAGTTGGATCCCAATACTGTGTTAGGACTCGAAAAAGGTGCATCTGTACTTTAACCTTAAGTAGGTAAGGCCGATCATCATATTCAAAGTAGGCTTTATTATTTTGAATCCTCGGGCAACAGGGTAAAGTGATGTATTCCTCTATCGTGGGTATCATGTCCTCCTTTCCAAATGTGAAACCATTAGAAGTTGGATTCCAATACTAAGTGAAAGCTCGAAACCGATGCCTATTCCTTTTAACATCGAGTAAGTCAACATATTCGTGATTGGACATCTGCCTTGTTTCATTGTATATACTCCTTTCAGCTCTTGCAAACTTGTTATGGGTTACGTTTATTTGAGTGTAAACCCAAAACTCTGATAGGTACCCCCTTTGATCGACTCCTTTTCACGTTGTTTTTGTTTGACCACAATGCACGACCATGTTGATTTCTACCTTATCAAGAGATTCATTTTCTTATGACTAGTTCTCTATTTAGAAATTGAACACGAATCAACACCCTTTTTTAGATGGAAATGCAATGTAAATAGGTTTAAAATAAACAAGTTAGTACGGGCGTAAAACTTGAAAATAAATTACAAAGAAACAAGAATATAACCGTATCTCTTACCTTATTCGGATAACCATTAAAGGTTGGCATTGTTCTACTTAAGGTAGACTCTTTGGGCTCATTTCATGGAATTAGATGCAAGTTAATAAAATGTAATGCTTATGAATGCATGTATGCATAAGAAAAGTATTGACTCATAGCTCAAGTCTATTAGAAAAACTTTACTAGAAAACAAATTTCTTTACACAAGGCAGATGCGTATATGGTCGTGCCTTAGTGTTCAAAAGCCTTAATCTTCTCAAGGAAATCATCTGACTTCGCCTTGGTTTGACTCCTATTTTAGGTCCAAAATGTCAGCTCGAATGGTTAACTGATCAGTCACTTCTCGTACTTGGGTCAAAATGGCTTGTTGTGCGGTCTTCGTTCCCATTTTACACATCTGGCAAATCATCAGTTTTTTTGTCCTTCTTTTGACCATAGACACACGACCATATTGTCTTCTACCTTATCAAGAAACTCGTTTTCTTATGACCAGTGCTCTATTTAGTAATCGAGCTTAAATCAATACCCTTATGAAAATGCAATGCAAAAAGAAAAACAAAGACAAAAGAAGTCAGTACAATCACTACAGGAATGAAATTGCAAAAGTAAAGAGCAAAGCATAAAACGTTTCTCTTCTACATCCTTTTGGGTAATCGCTAAAGGTTCGGCGTGGCTCTACTTAGGGTAGACTCCTAGGGTCAATTACGTGTGGTTTAAGTCCTAAAGTAAGGGTACCTGAACCGGCAGATTCCTCTATTCTCACCCATTATAGGCTCATACGGACGAGTTCAGTTCAGGGGATACATTTCCCATATGTTTGCACGGAAGTGAAAACTTCACGAAAACATAGGTACGGATGTAATCCCGAAAGCGATTCACTATCCTGCACGGAGGTGAAAACCTCACGAACGAGTAGCTTCTAACTTTCACTTAAAGGGTGTAGTAACGAATGCACATGAATGCAAGCCTATACCAGCAACATCAACACAATATTATCATGGCATCACACAAAAATGCAAAGGATCGCATATTAAATTAAACCGAGTGCTTAAAAATTTTTACCAAAAAGACCCGAAAATAATCGACTTTTGGCTTGACTCTCTTTTATTTTTAAAGTCCTAGTGGAGTTGTCAAGCTGTCGAAACGTTTTTGAAAATCGTCCCGACTTTTAATTTTTAAATTGGAAAAAGGGAGTCACCACCAATCATTTTCATTCGGTGTGATTGGACCACCTTAAAATGCTTAAAATTTATTTTAACAAAATTTTGGTTTTCGAAATCAAGAAAAACGGGTCCGGCAGTGGGTTACGTGTGAGGAAGGATTAGCACCCTCACACGCCCAAAATTGGTACCTTGCCGATTATTTCCGGTTTTGATTGTTTAAAATTTGAAAACTCGAGTGAAATTTAAGATACGATCCTTAAATGCATAATTTATTTCATGCAAAATTTTTAAAATTGAATTTGATGAGAAAAATGTCCATTATATTTCGAATTAATCGGGAATTGAAGTCACGTCCAACACATTAGGGCGCAATGTTCTCGAAATTTCAAAATTAAAGGACATTTTGAAAGATTTAAAGGAGGATACTTGATCATGCAAATTCTACAAAAAATCACAGTCCACACATTAGGACACAATTTTTCGAAGTTTCACACTAAAGATATTGCCTCGATTTTTGTAAATCCTGTGTTTTATTTTAAAAATAAAAAAGAATACTTGATTATTACGATTCAAAAAAAAGACACACCTAATAAGTTAAGGTATGTCTTTCGAGTCACGAAATACCAAATATAATCTTGATTTTGAAATTTATTTTATCAAATGTAGATACTTATCATTTTAATTAAAAGGGATATAAAAAAATTTACAATATATGTACATGCAATAATAGTATATGACAAAATATAAACACATATAGCAGTGAATGTACAACGACATAAAAAAACAATACGTATTTAACATATAAAATGGATGAATCAGTATATTAGTAAATAAATGAAGTAGAAAGAAAATTAGAAAGAAACCAAGGTGAATGACTAACGAAAGAACTAAAAAATTTAAATAGTAAAAAGAAAATTTCTTTTAAAGATAAAAAGGATTTAAAAGATGTGAAATAATGAAAGAAAGCCACATAAAGAAAAAAATTCTAAATAGTTCGAAAGGGAAATTTCCAACATTTTTCATATTAGGATCTAATTTATTTTTGAATACATTGGTGTGATTACATGGTAGTATTTTTTCATACTTTCTTAACCCTTTAACAATGCACACACACCTTGCACATATAGGTGCTCGAACCCGGGACCCCTAGGATGAACAACATCCTCTTTTCCACTGGAGCCACTTGTTGGGTTCCATTAGGATCTAATTAAAAAGAAAGTAAAATTTACTTGTTAATTTTTTTACAAAAAACAATTTAAAACAGCGGATCAATGAAGCGAAATTTAAAAGGGAGACGAAGGGAAAATTCTCCCTTTTTTTTTAAAAAAGTCTGAGGACAGAATTAAAAAGAGTGTAAAATTTACTTGCTAAAACAAAAATGAACTGATTTAAAATAAATTCAAACATAGAGGGACTTTCTTGGAAAATATCCCATTTGTTTTCCAAAACATGACGTCGCACAAGAGGAGTATTTAAACCAGGTTTTTTTTGCTGAAAAATCTTGTTATTCGTTCTTAAAAAAAATAGTTTTGCTTCTTTCATTTTTTCACTGAAATGCCCTATCTCCGATCACAAGCTCGGCCCTTGATCTGTCCTGACTTCGCCTTGGCTCCATGGCTCTCCGGTGCCGACGACCGCCACAGACGATGACCAGGTATGAAACTTTCCCTTTTTGATGCTCTTGTTTTAAAAAGAATCCAGATCTGGGCTTGGAAACCCCAGATTCAAACAAAAAAAATGAAAAGGTTTTGTTTTGTAGCTTTTTGTTTAGGAAAAACCCTAGATCTAGGTTCGTTATTTTAAAAAGAGTTTTTATTTTATATTTTTTTGTAAAATCTGTTTTATATTTTGCTATTGTTTCTTTTTATTTTTCTTTAAAAAACTTAGATCTAGATTGCAATCCAGATCTTCAAAAAATATTTTGATTTCTTTTATTTTTTATTTTCCTTTTTTATATTTCTTAAATCAAGTTTTTTATTCTTGTTATTGTTTCTTTTTTTTAAATGATGAAACCTTCCCCTTTTGAATATCCGTGGATTTGGATTTTTTATGCGGCCGTGGCTTTGCTCATTATCGGAGCAAGCTACGGTCGCGCAACGGCGGTGCGCAACCTAGGTATGAACCCTAAATTTTTATACACTTTATTTATTTTTTTAGATTTCAAATGCTAAAATATAATAAATGAAAATAAATAACAGACTCTAAATATATGTAATGTACCTTGAACTGAAACTATTGTTTCAAATCTTACTTTCTGATATCAATCAAGATTTTTTGTGTTCTATTTCATTTTTTTCTATTGATTTTCCTCCCCCCCCCATTACAACAAATGGTTCTTGGCCTTTATAGTCGAAATTAAAATACATTTTATTTGTTTTTCTTGTATTGTCTCTGTCTTCTTCTATTGTCTTCAATTTGCAGTTAACATTGGGAGCAACAAGGAGTCAACAACGATGGAAATCATGCCCATTTTTACCGTTCGATGATAGAGACAGAGGAGAGATCAGAAACCCTTGGGGCGCGTGGCTGACGTGGCAAGGGCTGATGTGGTAGCGGAGTTGGTCGAATGCTAGGGTTTCTGCTTGCTGAAGATTTTAAGTTGGTGGGCTGGGTTTGTAATTTGGGCCTCGGGTTTAGGTTAAAATTTAGTGGATTTAAAATTTTTTGTAAAATGGACTCTATTATTTTTTAGATTTGGATTTGTCTTGGGTCGGATGAAAATTGGCCTGTACACAAGGGATAAAGATTAATAAGGTAAGCTCAAAAGGCTCAATTGATCTAAAGAAATTCTGCCTAAATTATTTTTAAAGCACTATACTTCTTAAGATTTCACCTCAAGGAAATTACCAAACCAATTCTAAAGACTAAACCCTCATGCATGCTTAATTTTTAAAGAATAAAAAACAATTATGGTGAATCTACATATATTTAATAAAATCAACTTTCATCTCTGACCGTCTCTGAACGTACTCTCGTTTGGTGTTTATTTTAGGGCTTCCACAAGTATACGGGTCAAATTGTAATATAGCTTGTTTACAACGAAACACTTGGTAAGTATTCTGAGGACCGTACCCAAAGGAGGGGAAGCTATACTAATTTAAATCCCTGCAAAGAAAAGAAGTAATTAGTACTCTTTTAGGGTTTATAGTTTGAAAGTAAAATAAAGAGTTTAGGTTTTGAATTAAAAAACATAAAAAGAAAAGAAATAAAGCAAAGGAAAGAGATAAGAAAATTCGATAATGTGATGTATGGGAGATTAGCTCGCTATGGATTCTTCAACTGTTTGTTTTGGGGATTCTTCTCTCGATGTAAAATCTAAACTGGTTTGGGGTAAAGGTGTTCACGAATGGGCAATACCAATTTTGGGTTAATTTTCACTTAAATGACTTTTTAGGGTTGCCAGGCCTAGAGTTTGCTTCACGTTCTTCCTTTTACAAACAATTGATCCGATCGAAAATCCCTTTATACAATGATTGAATAACCATACTTCCACTCCCTAATCCCCCATAACGGGATTAGTTCCTCATGATTTCCTTGGACATCATGTATTCATTAACATAAGTAAGCATGAAATTCAAGATTGAAATTATGAAACGAAAGAAACTAAAACTTGAATAGTAATCTGTTGGGAAAAAAATCCACAATCATTTATGCAAATATCACAAATCTCATTTCTACAAAATGAAAATGAAATAACAAAGGAAATAAAAACAACTAAACCTATCTTACAAAGGAAATTAAATGCTAAGCTTAATATGTGTAAAACTAAGTGGTAAAGGGCCCTATTTATAACCTTGGACGACTGTTTTCCTCAACCCTAGGTCAGCTGCCATTCTTCGTGTTTAAGTGGCATTGTAAAGACCAAAACACCCTTCAGTCGATGTTAATTCAGCGTTTAGGAAGCAGTGTCGTGACACATAGGATCTATGTCACGACATAGAAGACAATCCACTCTTTTTTGTAATTCTTCCAGGCGTTGTTGTGACACACCATACCCATGTCGCATCATAGAAGACAGTCTTGGCATCCTTTAGGTTTGCTTTCTTTGTTGCGACATAGATCAGTCTGTGTCATGACATAGTGATCGGTAAGTTACAAAGGAAATAACTTTACCATTTTTTTATTAAAAACATCTAAGTTTAGTAAGTTACAAAAGATACAAATATCAAGATTTCATTGGTATAACTCCATCAATTCCTAAGTTAAGTACTTTGATTATCCTAGTACAATATAAATAGCTATAGTAGATTTATGTAATGCCATATTTACTCATGCTTGGAGTTGTTTAGGTCACATAGGTCTTTTCAGCTTGTAACATTTTGAGGCTTAGGACAGGTATGTAGTTCAAAAAGAATAGCAAGGACAAAAGGTTACAAACACGAAAATAGTTTGGCACATTGTATTGTTCCCTATTCTTCCCCTTTTAGTATCCCATTCCCTCTTACCTCCTTATTTCTTTTTCTCTTACATTCCTTTTCTCTCCTCTTAGGAAATCTCAATATGGTTTAATTGCTTTACCTAGCCTATGAGTATTTTTCTATCTCTTGAACAAGAATTCCTTTTTTTTTTGTGTGTTTTTGTGACTTTGTCACTTTTCATATTTTGTTCTTATTCAAGAATTTTTTTTATTTCTACTCATTTTTTCTTTTGGATTTTTCATTGTTTTCATCTTTTTGGCTATTCTAAAGTTCATATTCCATATTTATTTTCCTGTTTCACTCTTGTTTTACGATATGTCTACTTACCCTCAATACATATGGTCATACATCTATTACCATGCAAAATTGGATCAAAGAAAAGAGTAAACACAAATTGAATTTTCTAGGCTTAATGGTTTGTAATATGGTCCATCAAGAAAGGTCAATAAGCTCAAATATATGTTCTAAATGGAAAATTATAATAAGGTTGTACTTTTTTGGCTTTAAATATATCCAAACAATGGTTAGACAAGCTGAAGTATCCAATCGACAAATCAAGAATATTCTCGAGAAGGTGGTGAACCCATGAAGAAAAGATTGGTCTTCTAGACTTGATGATGTGTTGTGGGCATTAAGGACAGCGTATAAAACCCCACTTGGAATGTCGTCGTATCAGCTTGTCTTTGGAAATGCATGTCACTTGCCTGCTGAATTGGAACAAAAAGCAATGTGGGTGATTAAGTAAGCGAACATGGATTATGAGGCTACTGGGAAGAAGAGACTGTTAGACATCATTGAACTCGAGGAAATTAGGCGAAATGCCTATGAAAATGAGATAATCTATAAGGAAAATACCAAGCGATGACACGACAAAATCATTTTGCAGCGACAATTTACTGTAGGTCAACAAATGCTATTATTCAATTCTCGACTGAAATTGCACCCAGGTAAATTGCGCTCACATTGGTTTGGACCATTTGAAGTTGTCGAAGCATTTCCTCATGGTGTAGTCACAATTAAAGATATACATGATGGACACCAATTTATAGTGAATGGATAACGGTTGAAGTATTATTTTGGCCATGATGATTTGAAACAGGAAGAGACCATTAAATTGGTCAAGTTTTTCTAACTTCTCTTTACATTTTTATCATGTAATTTTAGTTTATTTTGTTTTTGCTTCAGTTTATTTTACTTAGTATTTGTTGCAGGATAAATTCATCTCTTATTGTTGATGCATATTAGTGTTCCCCTCCCTGATAATGCAGTTATACCAGCAAAGGAGAGTTGTGCCCTGTGATAGAGAAGAGATTTTGGAAAACAAGGGCCAAATAAGTAAAGATTCAATTGAGCGAATGACCCGTGGGAAAGATACTCCCACAGTGAAGGAGGAAGATGCAAGAAAACGAAAGGGTAAAGCAAAAGTAGAGGCAAAAGGAACCAATGTGACTGCAGATCCATCTTTGTGGTGTAAAGTAAAGAAAGTTGAGAAGATCGCAGATTCCATAAACATCAGGCAAATCAAGCTTGTCAGCACTATAGAAGATATGGAGAGATCCCAGAATCTATTCTACACCTACAGCAGGGCTTGGAATAGTGCTGTTATGGCCACATTGAGGTGGATGAGTAAAGCACCTCTTCCTGAATTTCTAGTATTCCCTCCGATTATCAAAGAATATGAGCCTTCAACTGAGGAGGTTGACCTAGGGGATAAGGACCAATCTATGGCTTCCCCTCAAATGGTAAACATTTTTTATGATGAAAAGGAGATAGAGTTAAGTGAGGTGGAGGAATGTTTGAGGAATATTGCGAGTTTATTTGAGGATGAATTTATTGCTAGTCTAGACGCCAATGTTATTGAAGAAGAGACTCTTGCTAATGGGGAGGAAATGCAAGTGGAAGAAGAGGAAGAAAAAGAGGATGGAAAAGAAGTTAAGGAAAATTCAACTGAAGAATTTGACAACTGAAGATTTGGCGTAAACTGGAGCGAGTCAGGTGGAGGCTGTAACTACAATTAATGAGGATCTCAATCCTTTAGCTATCATGGTCTACACTGGACCACTCGAAGTGATCCATCCAACAGAAGTCACGGTTAATGATGCTAGCGCACAGCCAGATATTGCGGAGCAATCTGAGGATCAGGCAAAGCCAAAAGAAAGAAAAAGGAAGGAAGCTCGCCAAGAATAAGAAGCGTTGAAAGGAAGAGAGGAAGCGGAAGAAGAAAAAGCATCATCCAGCCATATCAACGGTTGCAGACAGTTGAGTTAGTTTTATTTCAGTTCTTAGTTTTAGTTTTCATGCATACCATGTAGCTGTAATTCTTAGAGTGTTAGTAACCATTGTCATCACATTCTCATTGTCATTACATTTTAATTGTCACTGCATTTGCATTGTCATTGCATTTCCATTTGACATTATTATTTAATGTTAGTGCATTGGGGACATTGTAGACTTTAAGTTTGGGGGAATGTATATGGGGTTTGGAAATGCAATTGCACCCACATTTCAAAAATTTTTCTTTTTGAGTTTAATGAAGCATGCAAGGTTATTGTAAATGTGTTTGAATTTTTTTCATTTGGTGCTTAATTCTTGAATCATGTGAACTGTCAATGAATGAGTTGGATGAATTTGATTGAATGTTGTATCTTCAATTCTTTGATGACTGAACCATGCAAGGTTATTGTAAATGTATTTTGATTGAATGTGTTTGATTTGATTGAATTTGATTGAATTTTTTTCAATTCTTTCATGTGAACTGAATGAAGGAGGAGGCAGATCTGCTCTTGACGAGGAGCTCCTAAATGGGACACAAGAGGAGTGTAAGGGAGCAAGTCGAGTAGCCTAGGAATAGTATTCTCTATTTGTTCTTTTATTTCTCTTTCTTAAACGCTGGTGATTCATGTTATTTCAAGTTTGTAAGGAAGTACATTTGATATTTAGACTAAATGATATCTTATTCAAGCTTGCCTTTACTGTTTTATCTTTGGGTTTGAATGTTTTGACCACGGAAGTGTTATTGCAGTCACTGTCACTGGAAGGTGCAATGACAATTTAAGCTAACAAGCAAGGCAATGGAAGTTGCTTGGGGATTGAAGAAATTTAATCCACTTGTTCTTGAATATGTTGCATTGCCAACATTGGAAGGTGTGGTTAGTGTGTATGTTTAAGTCTTAGATCTAATAGAGAAGCCAAGTTTGGTAAGACATTCATTGTGCCTTAATGCAGCGAAAATCACCTTGTATTTTAAACCTTGTGAGCCACACTTAGTATTCTGTTGACTATTTACGTCAGGGACCCCATTTCATTATTATTGCATTTCATCTTTAATTTTACATCATTGCTCCAACAATCAAACTTACAATTTTATTGCATTTACTTATTTATTGCACCGACAATTATAGACAACAAACATCCATTCTCATGGGATCGATATCTGACAGGCTTACATCTGTCTACTATACTTGCATCGACAGTGTACGCTTGCATAATATTTGCTGTGACGTTCATAGCACGATCAAGTTTTGGCGCCATTGTTGGGGAGGGTGTTTGTTTGATGTTTATTTTTGTTTTTGCACTTATTCTTTCTTATCTAACCTTTATTTGTTACTAATTTGTTTTCTTTTTGTTACTGCTTTTACATTTTTCTTTTAGGTGTTTTATGACCCGGAGAAATCCTGAATTTATTGTTGGCTTAGATCTAGAAACTGAAAGCACCATTCGAAGGAGACGACAAGAACAACGGAATATGGCTCTGCTAGGAAACGATGCATCCATACCACAGTTACCGCCATAAAATATTAATAATACACCTCTGACGCAAGAAGATTTGATGCAAAATTGACCTATTCGAGATTTTACTGTTCTTGTGTTTGATGATTTACAGCTAGGTGTTGTTAGGCCAGCTATTCAAGCTGGAAATTTTGAATTAAAGCCAGTCATGTTCCAGATGCTAAACTCTAATGGGGAGTATGCTGGACTGCCACAAGAAAATGATAGAGAGCACCTTAAATCAATTAACTTGACAGATTTATGTCATATTGATTAAACCTTTAGAAATCGTGCATTGGAATTTAATTTAGTTTAGCTTTAACTTAGATTACTTTAGGTTAGATTAATATCATTCACAAATATTATCTTGTTCCTAACCAAATTGTTAATTAAATATTTCATAAATATTTTTCATAGCATAGTCCCTGTGGGTATGATACTCGACATTTACTTGTCACTTTATTACTTGAATATGATTCTATACACTTGCACATTTTCATTGTTCCAAGTTTTTGGCACTGTTTCCAGGGATTATCAAAAATTATTTGTGAAATAATTTATTTTACTTCCAGTGGACCTTGAAATTGAATGAACCTTTTGAGAAAGAAGAAGACAAAAATCTCAAAGAAGGACCGAAGAGATGAATTCGAGAATCAGAATCAAGGACATGGAGCTAATCATGCTCATAATCCTATCCTTATTGCTGATGATAGGGATAGAGCCTTGAGACATGACTGGCTATTTAACGTCACAGTAATATTGTGCAAGTATACACTGTCGATGCAAGTATAGTAGATAGATATGAGTCTGTCAAATATAGATCCCACGAGGATGTTGTCATTTGTCTATCAATGTTAGTGCAATCAACAAATAAAAACAAGATAAATTGTGAGAATAGTTGTCGGAGCAATAACTTAAAAATAAAGATGAAATACGATAATGATAAAATGGAATCCCCAAAATGAATCTTCAACAGAATAATAAGTACTCACAAGATATAAAAGGATAGGTGATTGTTGATGCAATAATTTGAAATGAATATCTTACCAATCCTAACTTCTATATTTGATCTAAGACTTAAACATGAACATTAACCACACCTTCTGATGATAGCAATGGAACACAATTAAGAACGAGCAGATTAAATACCTCTTATCCTCAAGCAACTTCCATTGTCATGCTTGTTAGCTTGAACTGTCGCTGCACTTTGCAGTGGTAGTGACCGCAATAACATTTCCATGCTAAAATATTCAAACCCAAAGATTAAACAGTAGAAGCAAAGTTGAATAAAATAACATTTAACCCAAAAGTCATATGTACTTCAACACAAACATGAAATAGAAAGTAATCACTAGCGTCTACAAAAAAAATAGAAAAGAAACAAGTGAAGAATACTATTCTTAGACAATCTCAACTTGATCTCTCAATTCCCTCTTGTTTCGCACTCAGGGCTCCTCATCAAGAGCTGATCTGCATCCCTTTCACGTCAGTTCACCCGTAAGAGACTTAAGTCGCCATAGCCGAAAAGCTTTAAAAGATAAGTTGAAGAAGATAATGCACAAAACCCCTTTTTTCTCTTTCCTCGTGAATATTTATATTCTACCAAATAGTACAGGTGTCCTTTCATAAGAATCATGTTGCCTCTATCTGTACAAGTTGGTTATACCAGACTAGATATCTTACACATTTTTGTTCTTATCCGCATTGGAAGCTTCTTTGACAGCTATCGGGTAAGGCGACAGTTTTGTGTGCAATCTAGAAATACTCATGCAGCGACATCAATACCAAAACATGAAAGAATTAAGGATAAATAGGCTAAGGTCCACTGAGTTATAAAATGCAATTTACTGAACTGCAAATGCTAAAATATGTGTTAAAGATAACTAAATGGGGACAAATTAACCAATAAGTAGGGAGAAAACATATGTTCTTTCTAGTATTATCACACCCCCAAACTTGAGTTTTTACTTGTCCTCAAGTAAAACAAAAACTATCAAGGCTACACAAGAATTCACTAAGACAAATGATTATTCTAGCAACTTGGATCACCTAAAATCCCAATGAATGAGTCACGTTCAGAGGGCAGAATATTGCATTGACAATACATAAGTATGAATTAATAAGATTGCAACTTCATCAAAGCTAGCATCATGCCTCAAATCCTAAATTCTATCTACCAATACAACATTTATTGTACAATACTAAGTATCTATGAATATCATAAATATATACCTTTTTTTATAAGGGATATCGTTGCATTACTGTACCCTTGTTCCTGAGAAGTAATGATAGAGTGTAACAAAACCCAAGGGAGTACGTAATTATGCCGACTCACACTCATGCAATGATAGCCTTTGGCCAAATTCAGTTTTCTAACGCTTGCATTGGAGTGTTCCCTCTTTAACAGTTCGCAATACACCCACATTGGAGTGTCTCTTATTTATATATATATATATATATAAGCAGCTGTAAAAGGAAGATTCATTCAAGATTGAAGGAATGCTACTAGTCATCCATTACTAATGCAACCTCAATCATTCATCAAAGAATTGAAGATACAACATTCAGTCAAATTTATCGAACT
This sequence comes from Gossypioides kirkii, assembly GCA_005610355.1. Taxonomy (NCBI): domain Eukaryota; kingdom Viridiplantae; phylum Streptophyta; class Magnoliopsida; order Malvales; family Malvaceae; genus Gossypioides; species Gossypioides kirkii. The sequence continues at coordinate 19,534,459 of CP032245.1, forward strand.
CATTCATTGATAATTCACATGATTCAAGAATTAAGCATCAAATGTAACAAAAAATTTCAAACACATTTGCATTAACCATAAAAAAAACTTGCATGGTTCATTATGGGTGCATTTTCAAACCCCATATGCATTCTCCCCAAACTTAAAGTTTGCATTATCCCCAATGCACTAACATTAAAATGCAATGACAATAGAAATGCAACGACAATGTGCATTAACAAAATAAAAATTACAGCTACACGCAATGCATGAACACTACAGCTAAAAAAAACTTAAAATAAACTAACTCAGTTTTCCTCAGCCACAAATGCGGCTGCACGATGCTTCTTCTTCCTCCTCTTTTTTTCCTCCTTCTTGCGCTTTTTATCTTTGGAGCACATTCTCTTCTTTTCTTTGGGCTTCGAATGATCCTCAAATCACTCCTCAGTTTCTAGCTCTGCCTCGGCATCATCGGCTGCTTCTCATGTAGGAGGGATCACCTTGAGTGGTCTGGTGTAGACCACTATCGCCAATGAGTTGTGGTGCTCCTCACTGGTTACCTCTGTAGCTTCCGTCGATGTATTTGTTAAAGTCTGCACAATGGAGGGGAGGTTTATAGCGAGTGAAAGAAGAAGATGGAAAGGCGTGACTTTTATGATAAATCGAAGGGACATAAAGCTGGCGGGAATAAATGTGTCCAATGAAAATTGCGCCCGCTCAGACAAATCAGATGGCTAGGTTACTTTTGATCAAATGGTGAGATCTAAAATCCCTGATATGCCCTCATTCTTGATGAGTTATAAGTGGTAGCACAATCGTACAAACTTCATTGACAATAAAGTCCAAGTGCATCGACAATGGTACCTAATTATTCTACAAAAACAAACTTGCACAAAAACAAAAACAAAATAAAATAAAATTACATAATAATAAATACAATAAAAATTAAAAATTTTTGACTAATTTAATGGTTTCTGCTTGCTTTTGATCAATATTCCAAAAATAATGTTTCAACCGTTGTCCATTCACTTTGAACTGGTGTCCATCATGTAAATCTCTAATTGTGACCACACCATGAGCAAATACTGCGACAGCTTCGAAAGGTCTAGACCAACGTGAGCGTAATTTACTTGGGTGCAATTTCAGTCTAGAATTGAATATAAAATTTGTTGACCCGCGATAAATTATTGCTGCAAAATAATTCTGTCATGCCATCGTTTGGTCTTTTCCTTGTAAATTGCAGCATTTTCATAGGCATTTCGCCTAATCGACTCTAATTCAATGATATCCAATAGCCTTTTCTTTCCAGCAGCTTCATAGTCCATGTTCACTTGCTTAATTACCCACATTGCTTTGTGTTCTAGTTCAACTGGCAAGTGACATGCTTTCCCAAAAACCAACTGATATGGCGACATCCCTAATGGAGTTTTGTATGCTATCTACCATGCCCATAAAGCGTCATCCAATTTGGAAGACCAATCTTTCCACAAAGGGTTCACCACCTTCTCAAGAATGTTCTTAATTTGTCGATTGAATACTTCGGCTTGTCTATTGGTTTGCGGATGATAAGTAGTAGCCATTCTATGATTAACTCCATATCTCTTCAGTGCGATTTCCAATTGGTTGCAATGAAAGTGTGTACCGTGATCACTAATCAATGCCTTTGGTGTGCCAAAGCGGGTGAGTATATGCTTGTGAAAAAAATTTGAGCACTGTTTTTGCATCATCCTTTAGGACTGCAATAGCTTCAACCCATTTCGAGACGTAGTCAACAGCTACTAATATATAAAGACTTCCAAATGAACTTAGAAATGGTCCCATAAAATCCATACCCCAAACATCAAACAATTCAACCTCTAAAATTGGCTGCTACAACATTTCTTTGCATCGGGATATAGTGCCAGTGCGCTGACACCTATCGCATTGATTCACAAAATTATGGGCGTCCTTGAATAGTGAAGGCCAGTAGAATCCTGATTTGAGAACTTAGTAGTAGTTCTCATGCCACCGAAATGACCTCCATAAGGAGCATCATGATAGTGCTTTAGGATTTAAAGCATCTCCTCTTCCGGAACACAATGCCAAATGATGTTGTCATTGCATATCTTGAATAAATACGACTCCTTCCAATGGTACTTCGTTACTTCACAAAGAAATACTTCTTTTTTATGGTCTGTGACACCCAATGGGAGTTTTCCACACACTAGATAATTAACCAAATCTGCATACCAAGGGGTTGCATCTACAACAAATAACTTCTCACCTAGAATGGGTCGACAATTTGAAGTATGTTTCCATCTTCGCTGCCAACTTCCAATTGAGACAGATGGTCTGCAACTTGATTCTCTGAACCTTTGCGATCTTTTATCTCGATGTCAAATTCTCGCAACAGTAAGATCCTACGTATCAGTCTTTGTTTTTCATCCTTCTTCGCAAAAAGATATCTTAAACATCGAGTAATCAGTAAATACGGTAACCTTTGCACTGACAAGGTATGAATGAAACTTGTCGAAAGCAAAGATTACAACCAACGATTCTTTCTCTATTATGGTATAATTGATTTGAGCCTTTGTAAGAGTTTTGCTAGCATATTAGATGGCGTGAAATATTTTTCCTTTGTGTTGTCCGAGAATAGCACCACAACAAAGTCACTTGCATCGCACATAACTTCAAAAGGTTGAGACCAATCTGGTGCAATGATAATAGGTACGTTTACTAGCTGCTTCTTTATTTGAATGAATGCATCCAAACATGCATCGTTAAAGAGGATTTTTTTATTCTGTTCCAGCAATAAGCATAAGGGCTTTGCAATTTTCGAAAAATATCTAATAAATCTTCCGTAAAACCCTGTATGCCGAAGAAAACTGTGAATGCCTTTCACATTTGTCGGTGGAGGTAATTTCTCAATGATTTCCACTTTAGCTTTGTCTACTTCAATGCTTTGGCTAGAGATGCGATGGCCTAACACAATGCCTTTAGTTGTCATGAAATGACATTTTTCCCAGTTTAGAACAAGATGTGTGTCTTCACATCGCTTCAATACTTTATCCAAATTGTTAGCGCAATGATCAAAATATTCCCAAAGACTAAGAAATCATCCATAAAAACCTCTAAAGAATCTTCCATCATATCCGAGAATATTGCCATCATGCACCTTTGAAATGTGGAGTGCATTGCAATGACCGAAAGGCTTACGGTGAAAAGCAAAAGTACCAAAGGGGCAGGTGAAAGTTGTTTTCTCCTGATCCTCCGGTGCAAAAGCAACTTGATTGTACTTAGAATAGTCGTCTAAAAAGCAATAATAAGCTCTTCCAGCAAGCTATCTAACATTTGGTCAATGAAAGGAAGTGAGAAGTGGTCCTTCCTTGTGGCAACATTAAGTTTGTGATAATCCATACAGACTCGCCATCCCATAAGAATGTGTGTAGGAATTAACTCATCTTTGTCGTTGCTAACCACAGTGATGCCACTCTTTTTAGGTACGCATTGCACTATACTTACCCAATTTCTATCAGAAATAGGGTAAATAATTTCAGCATCAAGTAATTTTATAATTTCCTTCTTAACAACTTCACTCATCTTCTCATTTAATCTTCTTTATTGCTCAATTAATTACTTGCCTTCATCTTCCAACTTGATCTTATGCATGCAAAAAGATGGACTAATGCCTCGAATATCGATAGTACTCCAAGCAATAGCTCGTTTATGTTGGTTAAGAATATGAACCAATTTCTCTTCTTGAGTCATAGCAAGTGTGGCGGAGACAATAACCTGGAGAGTATTGTTATCACCAAGAAAGACATATTTAAGATGAGTAGGTAGTGGTTTCAGTTCCAAAGTAGGAGCTTCTTTAATAGATGGCTTGAAAATTGGTTCTATTGGCTAAGTCTAAGGATTCAATCTGCCATTTATGCCTGTGTTTAATATTATTAGCTTCAACCATGTTGTCACAATCATCTAAGAATTCATCATCAAATGTCACTGCAAACTCCTTAGAAAGCAGTGTGCTTTGATCATTGAATTCTTCCTCAATTAGATCATTTTGCACATTAATAGTATGACATTCTTCTTTATCCTTGCATTAAATAGAATCGAAAACACTGAAGGTAACGTGCTCATCATTAAGTCGCATGGTCAGTTCACCTTTGAAAACATCAATAATAGTTCGTCCGGTGGCTAAAAATGGTTGTCCCAAGTTTATGGGAACCTCCTTGTCTGCCTCGCAGTCAAGTATGATAAAATCAATCGAAAAAATGAATTTATCCACACGAACTAAGATATCTTTGATTTGCTTCAGGTTGATCCAAGGATCGATCTGTTAGTTGCAATGTCACTGTAGTAGGTTTCATGTGACCAATTCCCAACTTTTTAAAAGTAGATAGTGGCATTAGGTTGATGCTAGCTCCTAAGTAACATAAAATCTTGCCCAAATAATGGTTGCAAATTGAACATGGGATAGTAAAGCTCCCAGTATCTTTCATTTTAAGGGGCAAATTATTTGTCAAAACAGCACTACAGCCTTCTGTGAGTGCAATAGTTTCAATATTACTGAGCTTCTTCTTCTTGGACAAGAGCTCTTTCATAAATTTCCCATAATTAGGAATTTGCATAAGAGCGTCCACTAAAGGAATATTGACATGAAGTTGCTTTAGTGTGTCCAGGAACTGTTGATACTACTTATCATGCTCATTCTCCCTGAATCTTCGTGGAAAAGGTAAAGGTGGAGATATATCAGATTACGCCGACACCTTTGATTGCGTCGACAGTTTCGAGGGTTGGACATTAGGCATATGAGTGACAATTTGTGGAACTTCTTTGTTTGGTACGTATACAAGCTCTTCAAATTCAACCTTCTCACCAGGGATCACTTCACCAATATCTTGAGGTGCTACAGTAGAGTCTGTAGTCGGCTCGCCAATTTGTTTACCACTCCTAAGAGTGATAGCGATGTAGTGTTCTTTTCCCCTCGGATTGGCATTTTTCGTGTCACTAGGTAGTGTGCCCGGTGGTCGAGTATTCAGATTTGAAGCAAGTTGTCCTAATTGTTCCTTCAACGCCCGAATAAAACATGAATTCCCTTGCACAATAGCTTTCGTGCGAGTCATACGCTCGTGCATTAAAGCCTCAAGAGCTGCTAACGGATTAGAAGGAGAAGCTTGCATGTACTGTTATTGTCGATGTCCTTGAACATGTTGGTTCTGCATTGAAGAGTGTTGTTGCTGCGTCTGATTCTGGTGTGGATGCATCTAGCTTTGTTGTGGATGCATCTGAGTGTGCTGATTGTAGTTCTACTATTGTTGATTGTAATTCCCTTGTATTGGATTATAATTGTCTTGAGTAAATGTATTCCCATATCAGAATGTCGCAGCATTTTGTCTAGCATTCTGAGTTCCCCAAGATTGTTGATTGCGAGTAGAATTTTTATAAGAGGTGCCATAAGAATTGTTGCAGATATTACTGACATAGAAGACATTCTCTGCATATCATGGACAATCTTCATAGCTATGGTTGTCAACACAAATCTCACAACAAAAGCTAGTAACATCAACTTGTTGAGTGACTTGTATAGGTGCAACGTCAGTAGTCCCGTGCATATTTTTTATCATATTTTCAAGAGAAGAAACTTGAGCATTAAGTGTAGATATTGCGTCCAATTCAATAACCCTCGGAGTAGCTTTTGCTTGTGCAGCTCTAGAGATAGGATATTGATAATCATTCTGAGCTATTCTCTCAAGAATTCCAACAGCATCATTATAAGTACAATCTAGCAAAGGACCATTGGCTGATGTGTCAACAAGATTCATCATTTGTGAATTCAGCCTATTATAGAAAATCTCAATTTCTGTTTCCTATTGAATGTTGTGCATGGGGCAACATCAAAGCAAAGATTTATGATGTTCCCATGTAGTGTGAAGATTCTCATCATTTAGTTGATGATAAGCTGTAATATCATTTTGGAGACGAGCATTCATTGTCGGTGGGTTAAAGCGCAAAACAAATTGTGTTGCTAGTACATTCTAAGAAGTAATTGAGCTGGCAGGTAGCCCAAGGAACCAAGTACGAGCACTTCTCTATAATGAATAAGGAAATAATTGCATTTTCAAAGTGTCATCAAGAACACCTTGTTGACTAAAGGAAGCACAAATCAATAAAAATGATTTAAGATGTTCTCGTGCATCTTCATGTGGTAGTCCAGCATATTGCCCATTAGAATTCAACATTTGAAACATTACTGGCTTTAGTTCAAAATTCCCAGCTTGGATTGTTGGCCTAACAACTCCCGGTTATAAGTCATCCAAGCCAGGTACTACAAAATCTCGTATAGTCCTGTTTTGTATTTGAGCGTCTTGCAGCAACTGTGGGTTATCAGGATTTTGTTGCTGCATCGGGGGTATGGTTGCATTGTTTCTTGGTAAAGCCATATTCCTTTGTTCTTGAAGTCTCCTCTGAACCGTTCTTTCAATTTCTGGATAAAATCAATAATAAACTCCGAATTGCTTTGGGTCATAAAACACCTAAAATAAAATGTGAAAATAGCAACAAAAATAAAACAAGTTAGTAATAACTAAATATTATATAATAAAAATAAGCATCAAACAAACGCCATCCCTGATAACGGCACAAAAACTTGATCGACTATTTAACGTCACAGCAATATTATGCAAGCATACACTGTCGATGCAAGTATAGTAGACAGATATGAGTCTGTCAGACATCCATCCCACGAGGATGATTGTCTTTTATCTATCAATGTCAGTGCAATAAACAGATAAAAATGAGATAAATTGTTAGAATAGTTGTCGGAACAATAACTTTAAAATAAAGATTAAATATGATAATGAAAAAATTGGATCCCCAAAGTAAATCTTCAACAGAATACTAAGTTCTCACAAGATATAAAAGGATAGGTGATTATTGATGCAATAATTTACAATGAATATCTTACCAATCTTAACTTCTATATTTGATCTAAGACTTAAACATGCACATTAACCACACCTTCTGATGATAGCAATGGAACACAATTAAGAACGAGCAGATTAAATCCCTCTTATCCTCAAGCAACTTCCATTGTCATGCTTGTTAGCTTGAACTGTCGCTGCACTTTGAAATGGTAGTGACCGCAATAACATTTCCATGCTAAAAAATTCAAACCCAAAGATTAAACAGTAGAAGCAAAGTTGAATAAAATAACATTTAACCCAAAAGTCATATGTACTTCAACACAAACATGAAATAGAAAGTAATCACTAGCATCTACAAAAATAATAGAAAAGAAACAAGTGAAGAATACTATTCTTAGACAATCTCAACTTGATCTCTCAATTCCCTCTTGTTTCGCACTCAGGGCTCCTCATCAAGAGCTGATCAGCATCCCTTTCACGTCAGTTCACCCGTAAGAGACTTAAGTCGCCATAGCCGAAAAGCTTTAAAAGATAAGTTGAAGAAGATAATGCACAAAACCCCTTTTTTCTCTTTCCTCGTGAATATTTATATTCTACCAAATAGTACAGGTGTCCTTTCATAAGAATCATGTTGCCTCTGTCTGTACAAGTTGGTTATACCAGACTAGATAGCTTACACATTTTTGTTCTTATCCGCATTGGAAGCTTCTTTGACAGCTATCGGGCAAGGCGACAGTCCTGGGTGCAATCTAGAAATACTCATGCAGCGACATCAATACGAAAACATGAAAAAATTAAGGATAAATAGGCTTAGGTCCACTGAGTTATAAAATGCAATTTACTGAACTGAAAATGCTAAAATATGTGCTAAAGATAACTAAATGGGGACAAATTAACTAATAAGTAGGGAGAAAACATATGTTCTTTCTAGTACTATCAAGCTAGTATGCAGTGCCTTTGTTTCACTAACTTAATTCAGGAATTAGAAGACTTGATATCGGGGGAAAACATTTCGAACTAAAGCCAGTGATGTTTTAGATGCTTCAAACAGCAGACCAATTCAGTGGAATGACTACCGAAGACCCTTATCTTCATTTGAGATTGTTCATGAAGGTGAGAGATTCTTTCAAGTTAGCCGGAGTGTTAGAAGATGCACTTTGATTGAAGTTGTTCCCATTTTCACTATGGGATAGAGCTGGAGCCTGGTTGAACTCATTGCCACCAAATTCTGTTACAACATGGCAAGAGTTAGCAGAACGATTCCTTAGGAAATATTTCCCTCCAAGCAAGAATGCTAAACTGAGGAGTGAAATTACTACTTTCCAACAGATGGATAACGAATCTTTGTATGAGGCATGCAAAAGATTCAAAGAGTTGTTAAGGAAATACCCTCATCATGGAATCCTGCATTGCATCCAATTAGAGACGTTTTATAACGGTCTTAATTCGTACATAAGGATGGTAGTAGACGATTTCGCCAATTGAGCTATTCTTTCTAAGTCCTACAATGAGGCTTATGAAATTATTGAGAGGATTGTAAATAATAATTACCAATGGCTAACTAATCGAGCAAACTTAAGAAGACGAGTTGTAGGAATTCATGAAGTTGATCGACTAACTTCACTTGTAGCTCAGGTATCATTGATTTCATTAATGCTTAAAAATTTACTACTAATGGGTTTAATAATGTTGCAACTCAGCCACCTAATCAATTTGAGAATGTAGCCTGTGTCTATTGTGGAGAAGGGCACCTGTTCGAAGAATGCCCATCAAATCCAGAATCTATATATTACATGGACAATCAGAACCAAAATCGAGGTATGCAGGGATTGTAATCAAATTTTTACAACCCATCTTGGCAAAATCACCCTAATTTCTCATGGAGTAATTAAGGGGCTGGACCTAGTAACACTTAAGCTCAATCGAGACCAACCCAACCACAAGGATTTACCAAGTAAGTTCAGAAGCCACAACAAGCAGAATCTTTCAATAGTTTAGAGATTTATTGAAGGCATATATGGCAAAAAATGATGTCACTCTAAGGAATTTGGAGAATCAAGTGGGGCAACTTGCCACTAAACTGAAGAACCATTGATAGCATTAGAAAAGACCATTAAATTCTCCCTATTTAGAGTATAATTTGTTCCCTTTGTATTATGTTTAGCATGCATTTTTAGCATTTTATATTTAGTAATTGCATTTTCTAAGTCAGTGATGTTTAGTTTAATTTTCTTCTATTTTATCCCACTTATGCTACTAATGTCGTTACATTTAGTGTCAGTTTTGCGTCTTGAGATGTCAGTACAGGGATCTATTTTGGAAGATCAAAGCAGGAAAGTTTTCAAAGCTATCGCTACAAGTTTGATCCAGAATTGTGCCCAAACATATAACCACATAAGTACTTCTAGATTACATCAGAGATTTTTCCGTGTGAACATATTCAGAAGTACCAGTGCATGAGGATGTCAAAGTTGTCACAACAAATTAAAGTATAAATTTACCTCCAGAAATGTCGCGACCACCTGCAACTGCTTACTGTATACACTAGATCTGCATGAGTGTACAACTGGATTAACTAACTTGTACAGCTGCAAGGAAGTTAGGTCTGAGAAAAGAAGGACTCCTGTACTGGTCAGTGAAGATAAATACTGAGGAGAGAGAGACGAGAAAGGAGATCATCAAGCTCATGACAAATTAATTCCATTTCTGATTTTTCTTAAGCAAGCTGCCATGGAAGCTTAAATCCTTGGAGGGTGAACTGATGTGACGAGAAGGCAGCATCTACTCCTGATGAGGAGTGTTCTAAGTGCGACGCAAGAGGATCATTTACGGAAGAGTTCTAGTAGGTTAGGAATAGAATGCTTCAACTTATTCTTTAACTCCTCTTAAACGTTGATAAATTCTTATGACTTTAATTGTGTATGGAAGTACCTCTTAATGTTAGATCTATTTTGATTTCTGCTCAAATCTTCTTAACTATTTATCTTTGGATTTAATTGTTTTGACCACGGAAGTGCGATTGCAATCACAGTCACTGGAAGGTGCAGTGACAAGTTAAATTAACAAGTAAGACAACGAAAGTTGCTTGAGGCACGAAGGAATTCTGGCCACTTATTCTCAAATGCAAAGCATTGCCAGCACTGGAAGGTGTGGCTAATGTGAGTGTTTTGAGTCTTTGATAAGCAGGGAAGTCAAAAGTAGTGAGATCTCATTAATCTTGATTGCAGCGACAATTTATCTACCAAATACCTTGTAGTCACATTTAGTGTTTACCAACTTATCAAGTCAAGGATCCCTCATGTCTTTATCATTGTTTACTTTTTTAATTTTATTAATTTGCATTGACAAAATATCTTCAACATTCATTTCATTTTCTATTAAATTGCTCTGACATTTTCTATTACAGTTTTACAAAAATTTGCGTTGACAATTTTAACTCATCTATTTGTGCAGTCTTTGACTTAATTACGCTGACATTATTCCTGATAATTCTTCTTATTTTAACTTTTGTTGCTTCGAAAAATTTAAACATAGACAACCATCTCTATGGGATTGATATCTGATAGCTTACACCTATCAACTATACTTGTATCGACAAGTGTTCACTTGCACATTTTCTGTGACGTTCATAGTGCGATCAACCATCCACAAGGTGCTTTGCCGATTGATATAGAGAATCCTAGAAATTCGGGGAAGGAGCATTGTAAAGAATTGACATTAAGGAGTGGAAAGACGTTGCAGGCCAATGTTGTTGAAGTAAAAGAAGAGCAAGCTGATGCTCAAGAATTAGTGAAAGTTCAACCAAGTGTTGAAACTCCAACTTTGCTAGAACCAGAACCAAACCGGTGAATGTTGAGAAAGAAACTTCTAAATCAGTCAAGTCTGATGATCTAACAACTTTGTTAGATGTAGAAGTGCCACAGAAGTCGAAGCAACCAGTTCAAGTTAGAAATCTTCCACCACCCTATCCTCAAAGACTTTAAAAGCAGAAGCAGGAAGTCCAATTCAAGAAGTTCTTAGACGTACTCAAGCAACTTCATATCAACACTCTGTTGGTAGAAGCACTTGAGAAAATGCTGAATTATGTCAAGTTCATGAAGGATAACCTATCGAAGAAATGAATACTTGGAGAATTTAAGACATTAACCCTAACGAAGGAATGCAATGCATATCTTCAAGACAAACTACCCCCAAAGTTGAAGGATCCTAGATGTTTTACCATACCATGCAACATTAGAGCAACTTATTGTTGTAAAGCACTATGTGATTTGGGTGTGAGCATTAACTTAATGCCCATGTCGATATTCAGAAAGTTTGGGATAGGTGAAGTTAGACCAACTATAGTTACATTTCAGTTAGTTGATCGATCTATAGCATATCCTGAAGGAAAAATTGAAGATGTAGTGGACTATGCGTGTCCAAGACGATCAAGTAGCCTTTAATGTTTTTAAGTCTATGAGATTTCCTGAGGTAGTTGATGATTGTTTCATAGTGTCTAAGTTAGAAGAGTGAATCATCGAAAAGGAATTCAACTCTATTGAATATCCTTTGGAAAAGATTTTGTTGACAAACCCTCTAAGGGATGAAGAGGGGGAGGAAGATTTAGCTTCGCTGGAAGCTAATTCAAGGAGATTTAATCAACAACATCATTTTGAATCTTTGGGTTTAGAAAGCAGAGATTATGTTCAACCAAAAGTATCGATTAAAGTGCCACCTAAATTAGAGCTTAAGGTATTACCTTCATACTTAAAATATTTTTATTTAGGTGACGCTTTTACTTTGCCTGTGATTATTTCAATACAATTGACTAAGAAGCAGGAAGACCAATTGATTAAAGAGCTGAAGCAATTTAAGAAGGCTATTGGATGGAATATAACCGACATTCGTGCTATAAGTCCATCTGTTTGCATGCCCAAGATAATTCTTGAAGATGACAAGAAAGGAACGACTGATGGACAACGGAGATTGAACCCCTTTACGAAGGATGTAGTCAAGAAGGAAATTATAAAGCGGTTAGATGCGAGTATAATTTATCCCACCATAGATAGTTCATGGGTAAGTCCAGTCTAATGCATTCTAAAGAAAGGAGGTATTATGGTAGTAAAGAATGAAAACAACGAGTTAATACCGACTAGAATAGTTACGGGTTGGTGAATTTGCATCGACTACTAGAAATTGAACAAAGTGACTAGGAAAGATCCCTTTCCTTTGCCATTCTTGGATCAGATGCTGGATAGACTCGTAGGGCGAGACTATTACTGTTTCCTAGATGGGTACTCAGGTACAATTAGATTACAGTCTGATAGCATTAGAAAACACCATTTTTCTTCTTACTTATGGTATAATTTGTTCCCATTTGATCATCTTTAGCATCCATTTTTAGTCTTTTTAACTTAGTTATTGCATTTTCTAACTTGGTGAAGCTTGGCCTAATTTCTTTTAAATTTATCATGTTTTTACTACTAATGTCACTGCATTAGTTGTTCAGTATTGTACCAAAAGATGTCATTGTGGGAACCTGTCTTAAAGGATCAATGCATGAAGGTGTCAAGAGTTGTCGCTGCAAAATACGATCCAAATTTGTGCTTAAAACTATCGCTATACTTGACAGCTGTCTGGTTAACACACCAAAAAAGTGTGAGTTGTACAACTGGTATAACCAAATTGTACAGCCAGAGGATATTAGATCTGGTGGGTAGGACACCTAGACTGGGGGAAATGGCTGTTAAATACTAAAGAGAAGGAGAGAGAAAGGGGATTTTCAAAAAAAATCTTCTTCCTTGGCTAAATTTGGTTTTCTTCTTCAATCCATATTTTCTTAAGCTTGCATCCATGGCAGCTTAAATTCCTGAGGATAACCTGATGTTGACGAGAAGGCAGCCTTGCTTCTGACGAGGAGCACCTTAAATGCGATTCAAGAAGAGTGTAAGGGAGTGATTCAAGTAAACTAGGAATAGGATACTTCAATTTATTCTGTTATTTCTCTTGCTTAACGCTGATAAATTTTGATAAATTGAGTTGTATGGAAGTACAATTTCATTTCAGATCTAAATGATATCTATTTCAATTTTTCCTTTATTGTTTATCTTTAGATTTAATTGTTTGACTACGGAAGTGTGATTGCAGTCACTGTCACTGGAAAGTGCAGCGATAAATTAAATTAACAAGCAATACAACGGAAGTTGCTTGAGGATCGAAGGAATTCATTCCACTTGTTCTTGAGTATATTGCATTGCCAATATTTGAAGGTGTAGTTAGTGTGATTATTTGAGTCTTTGATAAACAGGGAAGTTAAGGTTGGTAAGATTTCATTGTGCTTAATTGCAGTGACAATTTATCTGTTATTAACCTTGTGATCACATTTAGCTCTTTGCCAACTTTCCAAGTCAGGAAACCCCTATTTTATTATCAGTACTTTACTTCTTAAATCTTTCAATATTGCTTTGACAAATTAATCTGATTCTTTTACTACATTTCTTATTTTAATTGCTCTGACATCTGTCGTTACAATCTATTTTGTTTTAACTTTCATTGCATCTACAATTGTAAACACAAACAACCATCCTTGTGGGATTGATATCCAATAGATTTACATCTATCTATTATACTTGAATCGATAGTGTTTGCTTGCACAAGCTGCTGTGACGTTCATAGTGCGATCAAGTTTTGGTGCCGTTGTCGGGGATGGTGTTTGTTTGATGTTTATTCTTGTGCATGCAATTATTCTTTATTTTCTAATCTTTACTTGTTACTAACTTGTTTTCTTTCTTGTTTATTATTTTATAATTTTCTTTTTAGGTGATTATGACTAGAAGCAATCTTGATTTTGTTGTTGGCTTATATCCTGAAATTGAGAGAACCATTAGAAGGAGAAGACAAGAACAAAGAAATATGGCTCTGCTTGAAAATGATGCAGCCATACCAAAATTGCCGCCACAAAATCCTATCCCTCCGATACAACCACAAATTATCAATAATCCATCACTACCGCAACAAGACGAACAGATGCAGAATAAAACTACTCGAGACATTGTTGTTCCTGTGTTAGATGATTTTCAGCCAGGGGTTGTTCCACCAGCTATTCAAGCTGGCAATTTTGAATTAAAGCCGGTCATGTTTCAGATGCTAAATTCGAATGGGCAATATTTTGGATTGCCTCATGAGGATACGGGAGAGCACCTTAAATCTTTTTTACTAATTTGTGCTTTTTTTAGTCAGCATGGTGTTCTTGATGACGCCTTGAAGATGCAACTATTTCCTTACTCATTGCAAGGACGGGCTCGTACCTGGTTCCTTGGATTGCCTGCTGGATCGATTACATCATGGAATGCACTTGCAACTCAGTTCATTTTGCGATTTAATCCACAAACGATGAATGCTCGACTTAGGAATGATATTACTGCGTATCATCAACTTGATGATGAAAATTTGCACACTACATGGGAGCATTACAAAACTTTTCTTCGACACTGCCCCATGCATGTAATTCAACAGGAGATGCAAATTGAATTTTTTGACAACGGGTTAAATGCACAGGCAAGAAATCTTGTCGACGCATCTGCAAATGGTCCTTTGTTCGACTGCACTTATGATGAACTGTAAGAATTTTATAGAGGATTGCTCAGAATGACTACCATTATCCGATCTCTCGTGCTACGCAAGTCAAAGCAGATCTTGGAGTTATCGAATTAGATGCTATATCAGCTCTGAGTGCACTAGTATCTTCGTTAGCAAATATGATAAAGAACATGTAAGGGACCAGTGAAGTTGCGCCCATTCAAGTTGCCCAACAAATGGATGTCCCTACATTTTGTTGCAAAATTTGCGGCGACAATCCTAGCTACGAGGATTTTCCTCAGCATGTCGAGAACGCTTTCCATGTTAGTAATATCCGAGGAAATTCCTATGGTAACTCCTACAACAGCTCTACTTGAAATAAGCAGCCTTGGGGAAATCAAAATGTGACCACATTTAGATATGACAATTCCTCTAGTTAAGGCAATTTTTGACAATGGAATTATAATCAACAGCAGCAAAATATCAATCAGAGTCCTTAGATGCATGTACATAAAGATCAATTGCAGTCACACACTCGTATGCAACCACAAAAATCTTCAATGCCACATCTTTATATGTAAGGACAACAATAGCAACAGCAGTATTCACAACCATTAGCTGATCCATTAGTAGCCCTTGAAGCCTTGATCCGTGAGCATATAACGCGAACAGAAGCTATTGTGCAAGGAAATTCCTCTTCCATCCGAGCATTGGAAGCATAGTTAGGAAAACTAGCTTCAAATTTGAGCACAAGACCAACAGGTGCTTTACCTAGTGACATCGAGAATCCAAATAAAAAAGGGAAGGAGCATTGCAAGGCTATTACTCTTTGGAGTGGGAAACAAACTACCGAGCCAACTACCGAACCTAATGCATCATCTATAGACACAAGTGAAGCAAATCAAAGGGAAAGAGTTGTATTTGAAGAAGTCATAGAAGAACCAATGAAAGAGGTTCCACAAATTGTTACTCCTATGCCTAATGTTAGATCGACAAAATTGTCGACGCAACTGCCGATGTCGACGTAATCAGTTTTGTCACGACAACCTGATGAATCAATACCTTTTCCATTTCCACAGCGATTCAAAGAGAAGGAGAATGATAGAGAATATAAAAAGTTTTTGACCACGTTGAAACAATTGCATGTCAATATACCTCTTGTGGATGCTCTAGTACAAATTTCTAGCTACGGGAAATTCATGAAGGAGCTCCTATCTAAGAAGAAGAAGTTGATTGATATTGAGATAATTGTGCTTGTATAGGCCCAATTTCGTCTGTACAAAACCCAATTTAATTTATTTTTATTATTTTATAATAAAATAATAATATAAAATAAAATTAACCCAAAATAAAGTTCATTACATTAAAAAAAACCCAATTCTATCTAGCCCAATACCCAAATATCCTACTAGCCCAAATTTAACAAAGCCCAAATTTAAACAAAAAAAAACCCTAACCCTAGCTTTTGAATCTATCGTCGCCAGCGCGCCCACGTAGCCGTTGCCGCCACCGTCGTCGCTATCTTCGGATTCGAGACTCCACGATCCAAACGGAGTTTAGATCTCGCATGTCACCAGAAAATCCGAAGAAAAAAGATTGTAAAAAAGATGTATATAAATAGGAAAATTTACCGAAAAAGGGAAGGAAAACGAAAATTGATATACAAAAGAATTTTTAGCATTTCGAATACAGAGAATCAATTTTTTTCTTCACAAGGTATATTATTTTTATGTTCTATTTATTTTTTATCTTTCGAAGTAAATACTAAATAAATAGAAAAATAAAGAAGTTAGGGTTTTCATATCTGATTCCACGTCATCGCTGTCATAGCCACAAATGGAGTCCCTCTGAACTCATCCATGTTCGTAGGGGGCTCCGATGAAGGGGTATTTTGTTTTAAAAAAAACGCAAAATAGATTTTTAAAAAGTCATAAAATTGGGGGTTTTGATTGATTTGATTTTTATTAGATCTAAGCTTAGATCTATGATTTTTTTTAAAAAAAGGAAAAAAATAATTTTTTAATATCCGACCGCCGTAGACGACGATCAACGACGTCGGTGATTGGCAGTCGGAGACCGGACAATTGAGGCCGGACGGAGGAGACAAGGAGGGGGCAAGAGAAAAAAAATAGTTGAAAAGGTTTTTTTTAAACAAATGAAACAAATGATTATTTTTGAAAAAAATTCACTTATATAGGCCCTCAAAACTATATCGTTTGGCTTAACTCAATAGGTTCCAAAATGATGCTGTTTTGGCCAACTCGCCCCGACCCGATTTGGACCCAAGGAGGATCCGCGTGTTTTCATAAAAAGGGATATTTATCCCCGCAACCCTTCCACTTTTTTGACTTATTACAATTAGGTCCTTGAATGTGCTTTTTATTTATTTTAAAATTTACCCTGCAATTTCACTTGGTTTTCAATTTGGTCCTTGACCCAAAAGTGTCCCAAGGGCTGCCACGTCTCAGGATTTTTGGGTTTATTTCCCACGAAACCCATGCTTTATTTTTAAATTTTTTTGACTCCCAAATTATTTAAAAATTATGTTTTGACCCCCAAATTTTCAAAAAATTCAAATTTGACCCTTCAAACTTTCTAAAATTTCAAATTTGACCCTTGAACTTTCTAGAAATTTGAATTTGACCCTCAAATTTTCTAAAAATTTTGATTTGACCCCTGAAATTTCCAAAAATTAAAATTTGATCCAATTTTAATATAAATTTTTTTATTTTATCATATATGTATATATATGACATGCTTTTAATTTTTCTTGTTTATCTTTTTTTAATCCCTTTTATTTGTATATGTATATTATTTTATTTGCTTGTTTTTTTATGTATATGTTGTTATTTTATTATTTATACTTGTAAACATATGCATATTTTTGCATAACATGATAATTTATTTTTTTAATTCTCAAATTGTTTTAATAAATCAAGGCAATGTCCTTTGTCCCGAGAATTCGAAAAAATCATGTCCTAACTCACTAGGTGTGGTTTTTTTTTTGAACCAGGATAATGGAATACCCTTTTAAAATTTAAGTACCAGATTTTTCGGAAAGCTCGTCATTTTCAAATATTCAAATTATTATGTCCTAACTTATTGGATGTGACTTTTTCTCGATTAATTTGAAATAATGAGCTTTCTTCGGAAGCAAAATTTGTTTTCAAAATAATATAAATATGACATTCATTCATTTAAGGATCGCGATTTAAATTTTTCTCGAATTTTTAATTTTTATCAAATAAGATTTCGAATAATCGATTAGGTACCAATTTTGGGCGTGTAAGGGTGCTAACCCTTCCTTATGCTTAACCGACTCCCGAACTCGTTTTATGGTTTCAAAGAAAAAAATTATTTTAATGAATTTATTTAAAAAAATCTCGAAAGGTGGTCCAATTACACCTATTATAAAAAATTGTTAGTGGCGACTCCATTTTCATTTTTCAAAATATAAATCGAGACTTGTTTTTGTTTTTTTAAAAGAAATGGTTTCAACAGCTTGGCGACTCCACTAGGGACTAATAAGAGAGTCCAGCCGTAAGTCAATTATTTTTTGTCTTTTCTGTTGAAAATTTCAAATTTGATTTAATTTAATTTGCGATCCTATACATTTTTTTGTGTTTTATATGTTTGTTGTGATAATAGCATGTTGATATTATACGTCTATATTTTTGCATACATGCATTTGTTACTACACCACTTAAGTGGAAGTGAGAAGCTACTCCTTCGTGAGGTTTTCACTTTCGTGTAGGATAGTGAATTGCTTTCGGGATGCATCCGTACCTATGTTTTCGTGAAGTTTTCACTTCTGTGCAAACATACTAGAAATGTGTCCCCCTAAACCGAACTCGTCTGTATGAGCCTAAAATGGGTGAGGACTAAGGAATCTACTAGTTTGGGTATCATTACTTTAGAACTGAAAATCGCATATAATTAACCCTAAGTGCCCACCCTAAGTAGAACTATATTAAACCTTTAGAAACCACCTAATAGATGCATAGGTTCTTTGTGCTATATTTGTTGGTACATTTTATAATTGTTGGTACTAACTTGGTTTTTTTCCTTTATTGTGCATTGCATCCTCATATTAGGAAAGGTATTGACTTGAGTTCGATTACTAGTAGAGAACTGGTCATGGAAAAGGGTATCTTGATGAGGTAGAAGATAATGTAGCCGTGTGTATGTGGTTAGAGGATAGACAACGTAAGAAGGGTGATAGTCTAGCTAAAGGCCATGTATCGAATTACTAGGACTTCACTCGGATCAATATGACTCAGAATAGCTTACAAGAGTTAAAGGAAATCTGGGATCAGTGGGATGATGGAATGAAGCATATTTTCTACCGAGAGTATGGGGATCTACCGTACTTGCTAGAAGTTAAGGTGGACAAGCATCTCTTCCGAGCCCTTTCATAGTACTAGAACCTGGCTTATAGCTATTTTACCTTTGGGAACATGGATATGGTGCCTACGATTGAGGAATATACCGCTCTATTTCGTTGCCCTAAAATTCAGGTAAAAAAGGCCTATTCGAGAGTCGTTAATGTGCCAACTTTCCTTCAGAAGCTGATGAACATTACGGGCATAAGTGAGCAATGGGTCATAGCTCGAATTAAGGTGAAGGGCGATAACAAATGTATTACCTGGAAAAGCTTGAAAGATTTAATCTTAGCTTATCCTGATGCAAGGAAAAAGGTTGATATATTTTTTCTTAGTATATACAGACTGGTTATATTTCCCAAGGCGTTGGGACACATAGATGAGGCGGTCACTGATTTATTCGATCGGCTCGATAAGAGGGTTACACCTATTCCAACAATTCTGGTCGAAACTTTTAGGTCATTAAATGCAAGTCGAAGAGAGGGAGAAGAGAGATTTATTGGTTGCGCACCACTACTAATAGTTTGGTTTCATAGCCACTTTTGAAAAGTGGAAAAAGTTCCTTACCGAGTGTTTTCTATGAGTTATTCTCTTTTGAGGGAATTTGTTACTACACAATGGTGAGAGGACATTTCTAAGGAAAAGTGGATGGCAATACTCCATAGTCTCCAAGACGATGACATAGAATGGCGAGCACCACTGTTCATTACCGACGAAATTATTTATAGATGTGGCGATCTCGACTGGGTTCCGTTACTAGGGATATGGGGAGCTGTAGGGTATGCTCCCTTGTTAGTAATGAGACAAAATCAGTCAAGATAGTTCATCCTAGCAACTCAGGGTTTGAATCAGTGTGAGTTTGTATACAAAGGTGAGAATAATAAGAAAAGAGTCCAAGAGATGTCAAATCCCTAGAACCAAATTCGTAAAATGAAGCCATTTGCTGCAAATCCCATGAAAACCCAAGAGTATGATGAATGGAGGGGTAGGAGAGTCAATGATAACATCCCTGTGCCAAATCCCAACAATATCTGCCCAGTTGAGAAGCATTTGCAAGTAGTCCCATTGGAATTAGAGCTTATCAAGCAAGACTTTGAAAAGAAAAGTTCTGAATTGGGGAAAAAGATAGAAGCATTAGAAGAGGAAAAAATACAGTTGGGTTTGGATGTTTATGAGCAAAAGTTAAAAGCAGAAAAGCTAAGGAAAGGGAAGAGAAAGGTTGAGGAAGACTTGGATGGCTTGAAAGAGGACTATAAGAAGCTCCGCCAATCAATGAGAACTACTGGTTTGGGTAAGACGTTCGAGTAGTGGCAACAAGAAATCCAAGAGGAAAGGACTCGAGCGGATCATTGGAAGAGAAAATTCAAAGATGCTCAAGTCCAAGGAGATGCCACAAAAAGTGAGTTGCTAAAAAGCCAAGTCGAGAAAGCTGAGTTGAAGTCTCAAATAATCAAGTTAGAGGAGTCTTTGCGTATGCATCGTAGTCGTAACTCTGTGACAAAATTGAGGGCAAGCCAAGCTGAAAATGCAGAATTAAAAAGAAGGGTTGGAGAACTTCAAGCTTCATTGTAGAACTGTGAGATTTGGATCGAGTTCCTCGAAAGAACTTTAGAGTCAAGTAATAGGCAACTTCAGCACTCTCAAAGGCAAGTCAAAGACTGAGACTATGTCATGGGTGAAGCATTAACACAAGTGAGAGAAGTGGCAGAATACTTGTAGAAGTTAGCTGTCCAAGTAGATGCTCTGAGCATAGAGTATGAGTCGGTGTCTGATAAAGGCCAAAAGTTAGCATGTCTCCTTCAAAAGATTAAGACTTTGAGCATAAGGCAAGGCCTTATTTGTAATTATCTTATGTAAAGACATTCATTTTCTTGTAAGGTTATTCTATCAGAATTCAATTGAGAGTCAATACCTTTCTTGCATTTGTATTCATGCATTCATAAAGTTTCGCACTGCATTTTCATACATTAAAATTTCAAGAATGACATTTCTAATTAATTAAAATTTTCTTTTTAAAGTTACTCTGGAAAAACCACACCGTTACTACACTCGTGTTAAGACAAGAGCAATGGATCAACGATTGGAAAAGTTAGAGTAGACGTAGAAAGAAATGGAGGATCAATTCCATGAACAGTTAGCAAAAGTGCAGCAGGATATGAAGGACCAAATTATTGAGTCCCAGAAAGACATTACCAATAAGTTAACTCAATTACTGGATGGAAAAACTCATAAGGGAAAGGGGATTGTATTCAACCTAAAGGAAGGGGGTATGGTCTTTCGTATCCTTCAAATGTTACCCCAACACCAGCCCAGGTTTTGCAAGAAATTTGTGTTCGAGGAGCATCTATCACTATTAACCCGCAATCGTGCTTGTTTGGCACACCAAAACTGGTAAACTACCAAACGGGTCTAGTCCTAACCGAAGAAATAACCCTATCAACCTTGGCATACTAGATTTAAATGAGGTGATGGAGCTAGAGAAAATAATAGCAGAACTTCCTAAGCAGTTGAAAGAGTGTTGTAAGTGGTTAAAGGAGAGGTTTAGAGCTTTAGAAGGAGTTGAGCGGTGTTGTGGCATTGATGCTATGGCGCTGAGTTTGGTTCCCAGCCTGGTACTTCCCCTCAAATTTAAAGTTCTAGTGTTTGAGAAATATAATGGGACAAGCTGCCCAGAGGCACATATCACCATGTTCTGTAGAAAAATGACGTGGTATGTCCATAATGATCAGCTGTTAATCCACTATTTCTAGGACAGTTTGACGAGATCAGCTGCAAGGTGGTATAATTAAATAAGTCGTGCCAAGATCAATTCTTGGAAGGATTTGACACAGGCTTTCATGAGGCAATACGGTCATGTCACCGACATAGCTCCTGACATGATCACACTGCAAAATTTTGAAAAAAGGTCGGGTAAGAGCTTCAGGCAGTACGCTCAAAGGTGGAGAGATATAGCCACCCAAGTACAACCACCACCCTCTAAGATGGAGACAACCATGCTCTTCATCAATACTTTGAAGGCATCGTATATCAATCATCTCTTGGGAAACGCTACTAAAAGTTAAAAGTTTCTCCGATATGGACATGTCAGGAGAAATGATTGAAAATGAAATCTGAAGCAAAAAAATCAATGCCGAAGAAAGTACTAAAAGGTCCACTCCTAGAAGAAAGGACAGTGAGGTGACTAATATAACCTTATACCATGCGAATGTTCCAAAATCGATCGTTATAACACAGTCTAAAGTCCCGACAACCAATTATCAAAGTAGACCGAGACAAGAATCGGGCTCGAGGTTGAACACTAAAAGAATCCAATTCACTTCAATCCCGATGACCTACAAGGAGCTTTACCAGAGCTTATATAATGCCAGAGTGGTGTCCCCTTATTATTTGAAGCCAATGCAACCCCCATTCCTAGAATGGTATGACACAAATGCTCAATGTGACTACTATGCTGGAATAACAGGCCACTCTATCGAGAATTGCACTAGTTTCAAGAAGCTGGTTAAAAGATTTATTAAGATGGGAATCATAAGGTTCTGCAAGACCTAACGTGGCTGGAAATCCCTTTCCAAATCATCCCAATCAAGGGGTGAATGCAATAATGGAAGATAGGAGCAAGAGGATTAAGAATGATGTAGGAGAGGTTAACTCGCCATTAAAATGGGTTTGGCAACAGATGGTCAATAGGGGTTTGATCGTGCAAGAGAGAGAGGACACAGTGACAATGACTGAAATTTACTTCGAGTTTCACGCCGTGGAGGGGCATAAAATCCAAGGGTGTGTCGAATTCCAAACCTTGGTACAGAAGTTGATGGATAATAAAGAACTTAAGTTCTTTGAGAAGAAGAAAGATGAAGGGACAAATGATATTTGTGCTTCTAAGGAAGAGGCACCGGGAAAGGCTTATAAGGCCAACCTACCAGTGGTAATTATATCCAGGCCAAGTGGTAAGGTTGGAGGTCGAATGACACCACGAGTCATCATTTAGAAACCCGTGGCATTTCCTTATAAAGACAATAAAAGGGTGTTGTTAGGCTATGACTGTAGCGTAACGGTATCGAATTAGGAAGGATCGAATGAAAATGCAAGTCTTATAGAAGCAAAGAAGGAGATTAATAAGAAAGCCTTGATGATGGGCTTGAGAAGAGAGAAAACAACAAATTCGGGATGCCAATGAATGAGCCAGTAACTGAGGAGAAGGCCAAGGAATTTTTGAAATTGCTAAAGCATAGCGAGTACAATGTGGTAGAATAGTTACATAAACAACCGGATCGAGTATCAATTTTAGCCCTGCTATCAAGTTCAGAAGCCCACCGTAACACGTTACTAAAAGTGTTAAACGAAATGTACGTGGTAGAGGATATCTCGGTAAACAGGTTGGACCGGTTGGTTAATAACTTGAGTGTAGATAATTTCTTTTTCTTTAATGATGATGAAATACCTCTGAGGGGCATGGGCTTAACAAAAGCTCTTCACATTACGACTCGATGCAAAGGGTACACTTTACCGGGTGTATTGATAAATAATAGATAATGGCTCAACCTTGAATGTGCTACCACTGACAACACTAATAGGATGCCGATAGACAACTCTCACATGAAGGCATGCCATAGTGTAGTAAGGGCCTTTGATGGAACAAAGAGACGAGTGATAGGCAGAATTGAGATTCCACTCCTAATTGGTCCAAACATGTATGAGATGGGCTTTTTGGTAATGGACATTAGGCTTACTTACAATTGCCTGTTGGGAAGATTGTGGATCCATTCGGCAAGGGCAGTACCGTCATCTCTGCATCAAAGTTAAAATTAGTGACAGAAGGTCGATTAATCACCATTAATGTTGAGGAGGACATAATTGCATCAATTACTAGCAATTTGCCCTACATAAGTACAGATGAGGAGGCCATGGAGTGCTCCTTTAGATCGTTAGAGTTTGTGAATGCTACCTTTATGGTCGAGGGAGATAAGATCTTCACACCGATGATTTCGACGACCACTAGGATGGGGCTAAAAATGATGATTGGAAAAAGAGCTTCACCTCGAAGAGGAATAGAGAGATATCTCCAAGGAAAGATTACAGCGCTAGTATTGGCAGAGAAACATGATCAGTTTGGCTTAGGATTCAAGCAAAATATGAAATAGAGAAAAGAAGAGCTACAGAAAAAACAGGAGAAGAGAAGAGCACAAATAAGTGGGGAAGAGATCAAAAGCAAGCCAATGGTCTTTCCTCATATCTCAAAGTCATTTGTGTCGGGAGGTATTATTAACCCCGAGTGAAAGCTGATAGAAGATAGGTTGGCAGGAATAATGGAGAATCTGAACATCAGTGCTATTTCCGAAGGGATGAGTGAACAAAAGAATTTGACAGGAATTCGTCGCTACGCCCTTGGAAGCGTTCTAGACAACTGGACTGTTGAAGAGCTACCTGTAACTTTTAAGTCTTTCACAAAGTAATGTTCAGAACACCCTTATTTCTCTAAGCTCGAAAGCAATTGGAATCTTTTTGTAAAGGGCACATGTTCATTTACTTTTTATTTTTAATAAAAAGATGCACTTTCTTTCACCCAAATTGGTAAAAATTCTCATTATTCTTTTCATTCATCTCATACCGCGATAAATGTTCTCAAATTCATTTATCTTTCAAATCTTTTGGTCCATATGACAAGTCCTTAGATATCAACGATATGAGTAACGTCGTTGCCGACTTAAAGCCTCATTTTGAGCAGGATGTGTGTTCAGAGGAATCTCAGGATTTTGAAGAAGCCCAAGATTATAATTTATCTCTTAATTTGTTACGGATGGTTGAACAAGACGAGAAACAAATCCTACCTCACAAAGAATCAATAGGAGTTGTGAGTTTAGGGGATGAAGTTGTCAAAAGGGAGTGAAGATTGAAACTTGTATTTCTGCAGAAATGAGGTGAGATCTCATTGATCTGCTTTAAGAGTTCAAGGATGTGTTTGCATGGTCGTATCAGGATATGCCCGGTCTAAGCACTGATATCTTAGTGCACAAGCTCCCTATAAGAGAAGAATGTAAACCGGTCTAACAGAAGCTTCGAAGAATGAGACCGGATGTACTCCTAAAGATAAAAGAAGAGGTTTGAAAATGGTTTGATTCTGACTTCTTACGAGTGGTAGAATACTCAGAATGGGTGACCAACATAGTTCTAGTTCTTAAAAAGAACAGGAAAGTATGAATGTGCGTGGACTATCGGGACTTAAACAAGGCTAGTCCAAAAGATAATTTCTCGCTACCTTATATCGACACTTTGGTGGACAATACAGCAGGTCATTCCTTATTCTTTTTCATGGATGGTTTTTCTAGGTACAACCAAATAAAGATGCATCCTGAGGATATGGATAAAATTACATTCGTCACCTTATGGGGAACCTTTTGCTAAAAAGTTATGCCATTTGGACTGAAGAATGAACGGTCAACATATCAAAGGGCTATGGTGACTCTATTCCATGACATGATGCACAAGGAGATTAAGGTCTATGTCGATGATATGATCATAAAGTCTCGAACAGAAGAGGAACATGTGGAAGTTTTAAGAAAATTATTCTTAAGATTGAGAAAATTCCATTAAAGTTAAACCCAAACAAATGTACTTTCGGGGCTCCTTCAGGCAAGCTATTAGGCTTTGTGGTTAGTAGAAAGGGAATTGAAATCGATCCCGATAAAGTTAGAGTCATACAAGAGTTGCCACCTCCACATACTCAAAAGGAAGTTAGAGGGTTCCTAGGGGGATTGAATTACATTGCTCGGTCCATCTCACAACTAACTGAGAAATGTGATCCTATCTTCCGTCTTCGAAAGAAGCACAACCCAGGAGTTTGGGATGATGAATGCCAAAAGACTTTTGGCAAAGTCAAACATTATTTGTCCAATGCTTTAGTTTTGATGCCACTGAATCCGAGCAAACTTTTGTCCTGTACTTGACCGTATTTGAAAACTCCATGGGATGCGTATCAGGCCAGCATGATGAGTCAGGAAAGAAAGAGAGAGCAATTTATTATCTTAGCAAGAAATTTACTGAATGCGAGATAAGATATTCACCGATCGATAAACTATGTTGTGCTTTAGTTTGGACTACTCGAAGGTTAAGGTAATACATGTTATATCATACGACTTAGTTTATTTCAAAATTAGATCCTCTCAAGTTTATGATGGGGTCAGTTGCACTGAATGGAAGGATGACCAAATGGAAAATGCTACTTTCTAAATTTGACATAGTCTATGTGAACCAGAAGGTAATAAAAGGGAGTGCAATAGTAGATTTTCTAGCTAGCAGAGCTCTCAAGGATTATGAGCCATTAGATTTTGATTTCCCAAACGAAGATCTAATTTATGTTGCAACCACAGCAGAAGAAGCTTCAGAAGAGCAACCATGGAAAATGCATTTTGACGGTACTTCAAATGCTACTGGCAAAGGGATTAGGGCAATTCTAGTATCCCTAGAAGGAGATCATTATCCCCTCACAAGCAAGCTTGACTTTGATTGCACAAACAACATGGCAGAATATGAAGCATGTGTAATGGGTATTCGGGCAACTATAAAACGTAAGATTAAGATTCTAGAAGAGTACGGGGATTTTGCTTTGGTAATTTATCAAGTCAAGGGAGAATGGGAAACAAGAGATTCCAAGTTGATGGATTATCGAAAGTTAATTCTCGAGTTAATTAAAGAATTCGAGGACATCACCTTCCATTACCTCCCACGAGAGGAAAATCAAATGGTCGATGCTTTGGCCACTCTTGCCTCCATGATCATGGTCAATAAGTAAGAAGATATGAAGCCTATTCAGATGAGTATCTACGAGGTTCTAGCTCATTGCTACACCATTAAAGGGGAAGAAAAGGATAATCACCCTTGGTACCAGGAAATTTTGCAATATGTAAAAGACCGTAAGTACCCTGAGCAAGCCACCGAGAATGGCAAAAGAACATTGAGAAGGCTCGCGATTAACTATGTCCTTGATGGGGATATTTTGTATAAATAGAGAAAAGATGAAGTCCTATTAAGGTGTGTTGATTCTGTTGAGTCTAAGAAAATCTTAAAAGAAGTTCATGAGAGTGTTTGTGGAACACATGCCAATGGTTTCATGATGGCCAGACAGATTATGAGATTCGGGTATTACTGGTCAACCATGGAAGGAGATTGCATTGAATACGCTAAGAAATGTCACAAGTGTCAAATTTACGGAGATAAAATTCATATACCTCATTCACCTCTCCATGTTATGACTTCCCCATGGCCTTTTTCTATGTGGGGTATGGACGTCATCGGGCCAATCTTGCTGAAAGCTTCTAATGGGCATAGATTCATTTTTGTGATCATTAATTACTTTACCAAGTGGGTGGAAGCTGCTTCCTACGCTAATGTCACGAGATCAATGGTCAACAAGTTCTTGAAGAAAGAAATTGTACGTCGGTATAGAATGCTAGAGAAGATTATATCTGATAATGCTTTGAACCTGAACAATAACACAATAGCAGAAGTCTGTAGTCAGTTCAAGATGAAGCACCATAATTCAGCACCGTATCGCCCGAAAATGAATGGATCTGTGGAAGTAGTTAATAAAAACATCAAGAAAATTATGGGGAAAATGATAGAGACCTACCAAGATTGGCACAAGAAGCTACCTTTTGCTCTTTATGCTTATCGAACGTCAGTTAGAACTTTTACTGGGACAACACCTTTCTCATTAGTATATGGAATGGAAGCAGTTTTACCCATTAAAGTCAAAATTCCTTCCCTCTAAGTCTTGTCAGAAGTAAAGTTAGATGAGACTGAGTGGATCTAATTAAGATATGACCAGCTAAACCTAATTGAAGAGAAAAGGCTGAAAGCTATCCGACATGGCCAGATGTACCAAAAAAGGATGATGCGGGCTTATGATAAAAAAGTTCGCCCTAGAGAATTCCATGAGGGAGATCTAGTTTTGAAAAAAATCCTTCCTATATAAAAGGACTTCCGAGGCAAATGGATGCCAAATTGGGAAGGTCCATATGTGGTAAAAAAAGCTTTCTCTGGAGGAGTTTTGATTTTAGCTGAGATGGATGGCAAAGATTTGTCAAACCTCGTGAACTCAGATTCAGTGAAGAAGTACTTCCCCTGAAAAAAAAGAGTGGTTGAGTTGAAAACCCGTAAAGGGCGGTTCAAACCAAAAAAAAAGGTGGGTTGAGATGAAAACCCGTAAAGGGCGTTTCTAAAGCTAAGGAGATTTGAGTCAAAAACCCGAAAGGGCAGCTCAAATTTGGATTAAGGATTGGGCATGAAGAGCTTCTTTCTCAGAAGTAGCAAGATGGAGAGACATTATAGCTTAGGCATCGACAGTGTGCAATAGCTTTCATGGGTACACATCAGGCTTAAAGTGGTCCTCATCAAGTTTACTCGAAGAAGTTCATACGTTGATATATAGGGCATCTGGTTTTATTTCTTGTTGCTCACATTAGCAATTCTTGATCAATGTTTGCTAGTTTTTGACCAACATTTATTATCTTGGCTGATGTTTTGATTAATGTTTGATGTCTTCTAGTTTATTTTCATTCAAGTGTTATCGCTAATAAATTCAATCTTATCCATTTTTGTAACCCTGCTCAGAGCATTCTTTGCATTGAAATAATGGTTAATAGAGTTGATGGTATAAGGTATAAAAAGATTTCTACATATTACCTTGGGAAATTTTAAATAGTACAGGGACCTGAAACAGGACCATTAGTCTGAAATAACCGAATCCAAGGGTTGAAGGGATCCTGAAACGAATAAGTTCAACTTATTATTACCTTTTCGGATTTCGTATCAGGAACACCAGACTTGAAGCAAATGCAAGGTGACACATCAATGTTAAAACTTAGGCAGAAAGACGATTAGTAACATCCTAAGGACTAAAACAATAAAAACCATTTGAAATATGACATCTTTGCATGCATATCAGCATCATGCATGCGTATTTAGATAGAAGCATTTGATTCATTCAAATCATGGCATCCTAGTCACATGGCCTAGATAGAGGCCCATAAAACTGGTTCTACAGGTCATATCCTCAGAGAATGGTGACAGAACAAACCTTATACCCCTAAAGTTGTAGAGGGGTAGATTAAATTAATGAACCTCAATCTCCTTGAAGTTGCATTGGAATGGAACGAAGTTACAACTCTGAATCTTTTACCCTAATTAGAGGGCAAACTAAAAACATCATCCGATCTCTTACCCCGACCATGGGGCAGATTGAAGCAATCAATCTTTTACCCTAACCAGAGAGTAGATTGAAGATCATCCGATCTCTTACCCCAACCATGAGGTAGATTGAAGAAATTCAATCTCTTACCCTAACTAGAAGGCAAATTGAAGACCATCAGATCTTTTACCCTAACTAGAGGGTAGATTGAAAACCATCAGATCTCTTACCCCGACCATGTGGCAGATTGAAACAATCCAATATTTTATCCCTAAAGCTATAGAAAGGCAAATTGAAACTATAGAAGCAAATCCTATACCTCTAAAGTTGTAGAGGGGAAGATTAAAACTCACAATAGTAGACCTCAATCTTCATTGAAGTTATAGAGGAATGAAGTGAAGCTATGAAGGCAAATCCTTATCTCTCTGAAGTTGCAATAAAGCAGGATGAAGCTACAAGAACAAATCATATACCCCTGAAGTTGTAGTGGGTCGGATTAAAGTCATGAAAACAAATCTTTATCTCCTTGAAGTTGCAGTGGAGCAAGATGAAGCTATGACATCAAATCCTATATCCCTGAAGTTGTAGTGGGTTTGATTGAGGCTATAATAGCAAGTCCTATCTCCCTAATTGAGCAGGATAAAGCTACAATATTGATGATAAGCGGATACAATGAAGTTGAGTAACCAATGAAGTGAAAGAGCGGGTTACTAAGAAAGAGAGACACCCAAAGATGAGATTCAGCGGGACCGGACGAAACTGGTCTTCTTTTGAGTCTTTGCTCTATTCCCGTAAACCCTAAACCTTAAACCTACTAGCCAAATTTAAACAAAAAAAACCTAACCCTAGCTTTTGAATCTACCGCCGCCAGCACGTCCACACAACTATCGCCACCACCGTCGCCGCTATCTTCGGATTCGAGACTCCATGTTCCAGATGGAGTTTAGAACTCTCATGTCACCGAAAATTTCGGAGAAAAAAGATTGTAAAAAAGAGTATAAAAACACTAAAATTTACCAAAAATGGAAGGAAAACGAAAATTGATATACAAAAGAATTTCTAGCATTTGGAATACAGAGAATCAATTTTTTTTCTTTACAAGGTATATTATTTTTATGTTCTATTTATTTATTTTATTTTTTTCTTTCGAAATAAATACTAAATAAATAGAAAAATAAAGAAGCTGGGGTTTTCATACCTTATTCCACTCTGCCGCCGTCATAGCCACGAACGGAGTCCCTTTGAACTCATCCATGTTCGTAGGGGGGCTCCGATGAAGGGGTATTTTGTTTTAAAAAAAACGCAAAATAGATTTTTAAAAAGTCATAAAATCGAGGGTTTTGATTTATTTTAATTTTAGTTTGATTTTTATAGATCTAAGCCTAGATATATGATTTTCTTAAAAAAAGGGAAAAAATTTTTAATATCTGGCCCCCGTAGGCGGTGATCGTCAACGCCCGTGATCGACGGTCGGAGACCGGACACCTAAGGTCAGACTGAGGAGACAAGGAGGGGGTAAGAGAAAAAAAAAGGGTTGAAATGGTGTTTTTTAACCAAATGAAACAAATGATTTTTTTTTTTAAAAACTTCAGTTATATAAGCCTTCAAAACTATGTCGTTTTGGCCTAACCAAATAGGTTCCAAAACAACATCATTTTGGTCGACCCGGCCCAACCCAACTCGATTTAGACCCAAAGAGGATCCGCGCGTTTTCATAAAAAGGGATATTTATCCCTGCAAACCTTCCACTTTTTGGATTTATTACAATTAGGTCCTTTAATGTGCTTTTTATTTATTTTAAAATTTACCTCACAATTTCACTTCGTTTTCAATTGGTCCTTGACCCAAAAGTGTCCTAGGTGCTACCACGTGTTAGGATTTTTGGGTTTATTGCCCACGAAACACTTGCTTTATTTTAAAAATATTTTTTAACCCCTAAATTATCTAAAAATTATGTTTTGACCCCCAAATTTGCCAAAATATCAAATTTAACCCCTTAAACTTTCTAAAATTTCAAACATGACCCCTGAACTTTCCAAAAATTTGAATGTGACCCCCAAACTTACCAAAAATTTTAATTTGTCCCTTAAACTTTCTAAAATTCAAATTTGACCCTCGAATTTTCCAAAAATCTGAAATTGACCCTTAAATTTTCCAAAAATTTTGATTTGACCCTTGAAGTTTCCAAAAATTCAAATTTAACCCGGTTTTATTATAATTTTTTTATTTTATCCTATATGTATATTACATGCTTTTAATTTTTCTTGTTTATCTTTTTTTATTAATCCCTTTTATATGTATATGTATATTATTTTATTTGCTTGTTTTTTATGTATATATTATTTTTTATTATTTATACTTGTAAATGTGCATATTTTTGCATAACATGATAATTTTTTTTTTAATTCTCAGATTGTTTTAATAAATCAAGGCAACGTCCTTTGTCCCGGAAATTCGAAAAAATCATGTCCTACTCACTGGGTTTGGTTTTTTTTTTTGAACCGGGATAATGGAATATCCTTTTAAAATTTAAGTACGAGATTTTTTGAAAAGCTCGTCATTTTCGAATATTCGAATTGTTATGTCCTAACTTACTGAATGTGACTTTTTCTCGATTAATTTGAAATAACGAGTTTTCTTTGAAAGAAGAATTTGTTTTCAAAATAATATAAATATGAAATTCATACATTTAAGGATCTCGATTTAAATTTTTCTCAAATTTTTAATTTTTAACAAATAAGATTTTGAATAATCGATTAGGTACCAATTTTGGGCATGTTAGGGTGCTAACCCTTCCTTATGCGTAACTGACTCCTGAACTCGTTTTATGGTTTCAAAGACCAAAATTATTTTAATAATTTTTTTTAAAAAAATCTCGAAAGGTGGCCCAAGTGCACCTGTTTTAAAAAATTATTGGTGGCGACACCATTTTCATTTTCCAAAATATAAATCGAGACTTTTTTTTTCAAAAAATGGTTTTGACAGTGCTCATAGAGAGATGCAACACAGTTCTTTCAAATAAATTGCCACCAAAGATGAAGGATCTTAGTATTTTTACAATTCCATGTTCTATTGGAAATCTTTACTTGGGAAAAGCTCTATGTGATTTAGGAGCAAGTATTAACCTCATGCCATTGTCAACGTTTAGAACATTGAGGATTGGTCCATTGAAGCCCACTGCAGTGACATTGCAGTTGCCAGATAGATCATTAGTGCAACTTGAGGGACAAATTAAAGACATCCTCGTCAGCGTAGATAAGTTTGTGTTCCCAGCGGACTTCATTATCCTTGATTGTGAAGTAGATAAAGAGGTGCCCATAATCTCGAGATGCCCATTCCTTGCCACTGGCTGCACTCTTATCCACGTATTCAAGGGTGAACTGATAATGCGACATAACGATGAACATGTCACATTCAGTGTTTTCGAAGCAAGTCCCTGTAAAGACAAACAAGAATGTCACCACATTGATGTGCTGGATGAATTAATTGAAGAGGAATTTAATAAGCGCAGCACAACAGTCCTAGGAGAATTTACGGTGATAATAGAAGAAGATTTTCTAGTTGATTGTGACTGTAAGGTTGAGGCAAATAATGTTAAGCTTAAGCACGGATGGCAAATGGAATCTTTAGATTTGACAAATAGAACGGCTCCAGTATTTAAGTCATCTATTGAGGAAGCTCGTACTCTGTAGTTGAAGCATTTGCCTACCCATTTGAAGTATGTTTTCCTTCGTCAGAACGATACACTACCAATAA
The DNA here is from genome assembly GCA_005610355.1 of Gossypioides kirkii. NCBI lineage: Eukaryota > Viridiplantae > Streptophyta > Magnoliopsida > Malvales > Malvaceae > Gossypioides > Gossypioides kirkii. Next base: position 19,567,224 of record CP032245.1, read on the forward strand.
TTGTCTCTACAACTCTTAACGCATGTTAGGAGGATAAATTAATCCATATACTGAAGCAACACAAGCGTACGATTGCCTGGAGTATTACGAATATTAGAGGCATTAGCCCCTCTTTTTGCATGCACAAAATCCTGTTAAAAGATGGGGGAAAATAGTCAATTGAATAGTAGAGAAGATTAAATGAAAAAATGAAGGAGGTTGTTGAAAAGAAAATAATTAAGAGGTTGGATGCAGGCATTATCTACCTAATTTCTGATAGCACGTGGGTAAGCCCAATCTAATGTGTTCCTAAAAAGAGTGGTATCACGGTGGTATGTAACGACAAGGATGAATTAATCCCTACTCGCATTCCTACGGGCTGGCGAGTGTGCATGGACTATTGTCGTTTGAATGCAACCAGAAAGAAGGATCACTTCCCACTTCCCTTCATTGATAAAATGTTGGAAAAGCTTGCTTGTAAAGCCTATTATTGCTTTCTCGATGGCTATTCTGGCTACAATCAGATAGCGATTGCACTGGAGGATCAAGCAAAGACGACTTTTCACTTGTCCTTTTGGCACTTTTGCCTTCCGGTGAATGCCATTTGGTTTCTGCAATGCATCAGTCACATTTCAAAGGTGCATGATGGTAATATTCTCAGACATGATTGAAGACTCATTGGAGGTATTTATGGATGATTTTTCTATTTATGGCAATACTTTTGATAAATGCGCTGACAATTTGGCCGGAGTTCTAAAGCAATGTGAGGACAAAAATCTAGTGTTGAATTGGGAGAAATGCCACTTCATGGCAACAAAAGGCATCGTCCTTGGTCATCAAATTTCTTGTCAGGGCGTTGAAGTGGACAAAGCAAAGGTTGAAATTATTGAGAAGTTACCCTCGTCGAGCAATGTAAAAGGTATTCGAAGTTTTCTCGGTCATGCTAGTTTGTATCGAAGATTTATTTGGGATTTCTCCAAGAGTACAAAACCTCTCTGCTCTTTGTTGGAGCAAAATAAAAAATTTCTATTTGATGATGCATATTTGGATGCATTGATGCAAATTAAGTAGTAGCTAGTGAAGGCAACTATTGTCGTTGCACGGACTGATCGCAACCATTTGAGGTAATGTGTGATGCAAGTGATTATGCAGTGGGTGTCGTGCTAGGAAAACACAAAGAAAGAGTATTTCATGTAATATATTATGTCAGGAAGACTCTCACTGAAGCACAGATTAATTATACAACCACAAAGAAGGAGCTGTTGGTAGTAGTCTTTGCCTTTGACAAATTTCGTGCATATCTTATCGGTGTAAAGGTTACAGTATTCATTGATCACTCTGCGTTGAGATACCTCTTTGCCAAGAAAGATGAAAAACAAAGATTGATTCGATGGATCTTATTAGTACAAGAATTTGATATTGAGATAAAGGATCACAAAGGATCGAAGAACCAAATAGCAGACCACTTATCTTGTCTAAAAGTAGGAAGTGAAGACAGAAATACATTCCAAATTGTCAACGCATTTCTTGACGAAAAGCTATTACCGTCGATGCAGCCTTATGGTATGCGGATGTTGTCAACTACTTGGTGTGTGGAAGGCTACCCTTGAGTGCAACAGGCCACAAGAAGGAAAGTTTTCTTCATGACATCGCAAAATACTATTGGAATGAGCCATACTTATTCAAGGTATGTAACGACAATATTATTAGATGCTATGTTCCAGAAGAAGAAATGCTTCCTATCTTGAAGCATTACCGCTATGCCCCTTATGGAGGTCATTTTGGTGGTGTAAGGACTACTGCAAAGGTTCTTTAATTAGGATTCTATTGGCCTTCGTTGTTTATAGATGCCCACAATTTTGTGCAACAATGTGACAAATGTCAGCGTACTGGATCAATATCTCGACGTAATGAGATGTTGCAACAGCCAATTAAGAAGGTTGAGCTCTTTGATATCTGGGGTATGGATTTTATGGGACCATTTCCAAGTTCGTTTGGAAATGTTTATATCGTAGTTGTTGTTGACTATGTGTCAAAATGGGTGGAGGTCGTTGTCCCAAAGGATGATGCTAAGATAGTGTTGAATTATTTCCACAAGCATATACTTACTCGTTTCGACACACTTAAGGCATTGATTAGTGATCAAGGCACTCACTTCCACATTAATTAAGTTACAGCTGTACTGAAGCGGTATGGTGTTAAACATAGAATGGCAACAACATACCATCCACAAACCAATGGCCAAGCCGAAGTCTCTAATCGACAAATCAAAAATATTCTTGAAAAGGTAGTGAATTTATCAAGGAAGGATTGGTCTTCTAGGCTGGATGATGCATTGTGGGCGTTACGCACAACATATAAAACTCCACTTGGAATGTCGCCATATCAACTTGTGTTTGGTAAAGCATGTCACTTGCCCGTGGAATTAGAACAAAAAGCCATGTGGGCAATCAAGCAAGTGAACATGGACTTTGAAGCTGCAGAAAATAAAAGGCTGTTGGACATTACTGAACTAGAGGAAATTCGACGCAATGCATATGAAAATACCGCAATATATAAGGAAGAGAGCTAGAGATGACACGACAATATTATTTTGCAGCGAGAATTTACTGCAGGTCAACTAGTGCTTTTATTTAATTCACAACTAAGCTTGCACCCAAGTAAATTACGCTCAAGATGGCCTGGTCTATTCGAGGTTGTCAAAGCATTTCCTCACGGTGCGGTCACAATTAAAGACATAAATGATGGGCACCAATTTAAGGTGAATGGCCAACGGCTGAAGCATTACTTCAGCTAGAATGATCACAACCAGAAAGAGACCATTAACCTGGTCACATTTTTCTAACCTTTCTTTACATTTTTATCATTTGTTTTAGTTTATTTTGTTTATATTTTAGTTATTTTTCTTAATCTTTTTGTAGGACTAAAGTTCTTCCTTTTGTCGATGCATGAAAAAATCCTTATCGATGAAATTTATCTGCTAACTCATCACAAAATCGAAACATTTCAAGAAAGAAACCACAACGCTTCAAGCACTTATTCCCCAGCCATCAGATTGGTTTGAAAAAGGACAATTCGAGTTGACGTATTTATTGGATGCAGACTCTCTGTTCTCTCTCTATAGTGGAAAAGAGCATGACTCTCCATCTTCACTTTTCATTCCCTATAAATCGATTCACTATGCCGACGATGTGCCTTAGAAAACTTCCATTGCTACTTAAAATTTTCTTCAAAGCTCTCACCTTTCCTGCTCTTTACTATCTTTACTACCAAAATGATATGGCCAGAACTTGAGGCGTAAGAACACCGTCAAAATCTGCTGCAGAATCCTCCTCCATCGCAGTGGTACTAGAAACAAAGTAGCACCCATTGAGAGAACCAGTGATCTTTCTGACCAAGGCTAGGAAGGATCACTCTCAAGAAAACATGCTAAAGCACAACTGTCACCCTGAACAAGGCTTCTAGCTGTCGAAGCATCAAGACCTAGGGAAGAAAGTCAACAACACTATTGCGAGAATTGGTTGGGAAACCTTCTACACCTATCCTGGGGGATATTCACCATCACTTGAGAGAGAGTTTTATGCAAACTTGACTGATAGTGAACAAGAGTTCATCTTCATTCATGAAGGGTTGGTGCCTTGGGGTGCCTCCCACATTAATGATCTTTACAACATCACCATTGAAGAAGACAAGTACATGACCTTCCTAGAACAACTCACAGAAGAGGAGGCTGACAACCTGATGTAGGACCTTTGCATTGACGGAGCGGTGTGGACGGGCAACATTTCGAACAATTACACAATGCACCGTCTCTTCCTCACAATACAAAGTAAGGTCTGGTTTTAGTTCATAAACTATCATCTCATGCCTTCTACTTATAGCACAATAATCAGTTTGGATTGGATGTGTTTAATCCACTCGATCATAAAAGGGAGACAAATTGCTGTCGGTGCAATTTTGTACCAAGAAATTGTGGACTGTGCTACAAGGCAGATGGGTATTCTAGCATTCCCTTCACTGGTCATGCAGTTGTGCCAACAACGAGGAGTGATGCCTCGTGAGGGAGAAGAAATGTTGGATAACAAAGGGCCTATTAATGATGCCTCCATTGAGTGCATGATTAGGGGGAAGGACACTCCTATTGTGAAGGAAGTTGAAGCCAAGAAGAGGAAAGGCAAAGCAAAGATGGAAGAAAAGAAGGCTCATGTCGCCACAGATCTTAACTTATGGCGTAAGGTTAAGGAGGTAGAAAAGATTGTTGATACCATCAACATTCGACAGATCAAACTTGTTAGCGTAATCGAGGAAATGGAAAGATCTCAGAACCTATTCTATGCTTACACAAGGGCATGGAATAATGCCATTGTGACTACATTGCGCTGTATAAGTAAAGCACCTTTGACCGAGTTCCCTATGTTCCCTCCAATCATCAGAGAAGCTATGATTTCAATTGAGAGGGCTGCATCAGAAGGAATGGACCAATCAGTAGCATCTCCGCAGATGGTCCATATTTCTGATGATGAACGCGAGGTGAATTCGGAGGAAGTTGAAGATTGCATCCAAAACATTTCCAACCTTTTTTAGGATGATTTTTCTACCAGCCCAGAGGCTACTATGGCTGAGAAGGAGGCCAATGTTGATGAATGAAACATGCCCTTTGAACTTGTGGAGACGGAAGAGGAAAAATAGGAGGAAGGAAAAGAAGTAAGAAAAGAACCTAATGTCGCGACAAATTCGTCCCAGGAATTTGTCACCGCACCTGAAGTTGTAAGTGCATCTTTGGATGATTTGACACCACCTGATGCGAGTCAGGCGAAGGCTGTGACTGTCAGTAATGAGGATTACAATCCTCTAGCCATGGTGCTTTATATTGCACCGCTTGCTGAAATACACCCATTTAATATCACGGTCGATGATGTCGGGGCATAGCTTGATGAGGAGGAGCAATCCGAGGATCCAGCCAAGCCAAAAGAAAGGAAGAGAAAGTGAGCCAAGGACATGAAGCGACGCAAGGAGAAGCTGAAACAAAAGAAGAAGAAGACCCATGCAGCCACATCTTCGACTACAGCACACTAAGTTAGTTTTTATTTTCGGTACTTAGTTTAGTTTTCATGCATATCATATAGTTGTCATCACATTTCGTTTGTCATTGCATTTTTCTTGTCACTGCATCTTCATTGTTAAGAAGCGACGTAAGGAGGAGCACAAACGAAAGAAAAAAAAGACCCATGTAGCCACATATTCTACTGCAGCACACTGAGTTAGTTTTTATTTTCGGTACTTAGTTTAGTTTTCATGCATATCATATAGCTGTCATCACATTTCGTTTGTCGTTGCATTTTTCTTGTCACTACATCTTCATTATCATTGCATTTCCATATATCATTGTCAGTGCATTAGGGACAATGCAAACTTTAAGTTTGGGGGGAATGTAGAGGGGCTGGAAATACAAATGCACCCACATTTAAAAAAAAATCCTTTTGAGTTTAATGAAAGCATGCATGGTTATTGGAAATGTGCTTGAAAATTTTCATTTGATGCTTAATTCTTGAATCTTGTGAAGTGCTAATGAATGAGCTGGATGAATTTGATTTAATGTTGTATCTTTACTTTTTGGATGAATGATTTAGATTGCATTAGTAATGGATGAATAGTATCAGTATTTGAATCTTGAATAAATTTACCATTTACAGCTACTTGTATATAAGTATAGTTATAAATAAAAGACACTCCAAGTGGGTGCATTGTGAACTATCAAGGGGGAACACTCCAATGCAAGTGTTAGAAAAAGTAATCTAGCAAAAGGCTATCACTGCAATAGGGTGTGTCAGTGCAATTACATACTCCTTGGGGGTTTGTTGCACCCCATCGTTACTTCCTAGGAACAAGAGTATAGTAATCCAACAACATCCCTAAGTCGCATAAAAAAAGAAAGAAAAAAGGGGAAAAGAAGAAAAAATATATATGTATATATTACTGTACAATCAATGTTGTTTTGGTAGAAAGAATTTAAGATTTAAAGTATGATGCTAGCATTAATGAAGTTGCAATTTTAATTATTCATACCTATAAATTGTCGGCACAATATTCTGTCATTTGATGTAATTCATTCATTACAATTTTAGATGATTCAAGTTGCTAGAATGAACATTACTTTGATAAAATTTTTGCTATAACCTTGCTAGCTTTTGTTTACTTGAGGACAAGTAAAAATTCAAGTTTAGGGGTGTGATAGTATTAGAAAAGACCATTGATTTCTCCTTACTTATGGTATAATTTGTTCCCATTTGATTATCTTTAGCATGCATTTTTAGTCTTTTTAACTTAGTTATTGCATTTTCTAACTTAGTGAAGCTTCGCCTAATTTCTTTTAAATTTATCATGTATTTACTACTAATGTCGCTGCATTAGTTGTTCAGTATTGCACCCAAAGATGTCACTGCAAGAACATGTCCTGAAGGATCAGTGCATGAGGTGTCTAGAGTTGTCATTGCAAAATAGGATCCAAATATGCGCCCAAAACTGTCGCTGCAATTGATAGCTATATGGTTAACACATCAGAAATGTGTGAGTTGTACAGCCAGATGATATTAGATATGGTAGGTAAGACACCTGGACTGGAGGAAATGGTTGTCAAATATTGAGGAGAAGGAGAGAGAAAGAGGATCTTAAAAAAAAATCTTCTTCCTTGGCCAGATTTGGTTTTCTTCTTCAATCCATATTTTCTTAAGCTTTCATCCATGGCAGCTTAAATTCTTGAGGGTAATTTGACGTTGACGAGAAGGCAGCCTTGCTCTTGACGAGGAGCGCCTTAAATGCGATCCAAGAGGAGTGTAAGGGAGTGATTCAAGTAAACTAGGAATAGGATACTTCAATTTATTCTGTTATTTCTCTTGCTTAACGATGATAAGTTTTGATAAATTGAGTTGTATGGAAGTACAATTTCATTTCAGATTTGAATGATATCAATTTCAATCTTTCCTTTATTGTTTATCTTTGGATTTAATTGTTTGACCACGGAAGTGTGATTGTAGTCACTATCACTAGAAAGTGCAGTGACAAATTAAATTAAAAAGCAACACAATGGAAGTTGCTTGAGGATCGAAGGAATTCATTCCACTTGTTCTTGAGTATATTGCATTGCCAACACTGGAGGGTGTGGTTAGTGTGATTATTTGAGTTTTTGATAAACAGGGAAGTTAAGGTTGGTAAGATTTCATTGTGCTTAATTGCGGTGAAAATTTATCTGTTATTAATCTCGTGATCACATTTAGCTTTTTACCAACTTTCCAAGTCAGGAAACCCTTATTTTATTATCAGTACTTTACTTCTTAAATCTTTCAATATTTCTTTGACAAATTAATCTCATTCTTTTACTGCATTTTTTATTTTAATTGCTCTGACATCTGTCGTTACAATCTATCTTGTTTTAACTTTCATTGCATCGACAATTGTAAACACAAACAACCATCCCTATGGGATCGATATCCGATAGATTTACATCTATCTATTATACTTGCATCGACAGTGTTCGCTTGCACAAGTTGTTGTGATGTTCATAGCACAATCACATTCACATCGAAAGATCAACACAAAATGACATTCACATGCCCTATGGTACGTTCACATTTAGACGCATGCCATTTGGTTTATGTAATGTACCTGCTACATTTCAAAGATGTATGATGGCCATTTTTACTGACATGGTTGAGAAGTATTTGGAAGTGTTCATGGATGACTTTTCAGTGTTTTGGGACACTTATGATGATTGCTTAGCTAATCTAGCTAAGGTACTGAAACGATGAGAAGAGACAAACCTTGTTCTCAACTGGGAAAATTATCATTTCATGGTACAAGAGGGTATTGTTTTAGGGCACTGAATAACAAGACAAGGAATTGAAGTTAACAATGCCAAAATAGATGTTATTGAAAAGCTTCCACCTTCAACATCTGTAAAGGGTGTTAAGAGATTTTTGGCACATTTGGATTTTATCAAAGATTCATTAAGGACTCTCTAAAATTGCTAAACCCATAAGCTAGTTGTTAGAGAAGGAATCGACTTTCAACTTTGATGAAGAATGCTTGATAGCATTTAATGATTTGAAAAATCGATTAGTTTCAGCACCAATTATCATCACACCAGATTGGGAATTGTCGTGCGAGCTAATGTGTGATGCAAGTGACTTTGTGATTGGAGTTGTGATGGGCCAGCGAAGGAACAAAGTTTTTCATCCCATCTATTATGCAAGTTGGACTTTGTCAGGAGCTCACTGAACTATACGGTAATTGAGAAAGAATTACCTGCAGCTATGTTTACTTTTTGACAAGTTTAGATCCTATCTTGTAGGTACTAAAGTGACTATCTTTATAGATCATTCGAAAGTTAAATCTTACTTGCCAAGAAATATGCCAAGCCGAGACTGATTCATTAGGTTCTAATACTTCAAGAGTTTGATCTAGAGATTCAAGATCGAAGAGGCATAAAGAACCCAGTAGTCGATTATTTCTCTAGATTGGAGCCACAAGAAGAAAATTCAACTCTTCTACCCATACAAGAGACGTTCCCTAACGAACATATACTCAAGGTAAGTCATAACACCCCTTGGTTTGCTGATGTTGCTAACTACTTAGCTTGTGGTTTGATTCCTTATGATAAGACATATTAGTAAAGAAAAAGGTTTCTTCATGATGCTAAGTATTACTTTTAGGAAGAGCCGTACTTGTTTAAGAAGTGTGCAGATCAGATGATCAGAAGATGTGTGGCAGAAGAAGAATTACGAGCAATATTGTATCAGTGTCACACAGCTCCAAGTGGGGGTCACTTCGGAGGATCACGTACTGCGACCAAAGTATTGCAAGCCGGTTTCTTTTGGCCAACATTGTTCAAGGATGCGTACGCCTATGCCTAAAGTTGTGATCGATGTCAAAGGGTTGGAAATGTCACCAACATAAATGAAATGCCTCAAACAAACATCATGGAAGTGGAATTGTTCGATGTTTGGGGTATTGACTTTCTTTGTCTATTCCCTCCGTCATTTGGTAACAAGATTATTTTGGTAGCAGTCGACTACGTATCAAAATGGATTGAGGTCGAGGCATATCTGACAAATGTTGCCAAGGTAGTGAAGAAGTTCTTACAGAAGCATGTGTTCACAAGGTTTGAAACTCTTAGAGCCATCATTGGTGATGAGAGGTCCCATTTTGTGAACAACCGGTTGAAGTGGTTACTCGATAAACACGAGAAAAGACATAAGGTTGTTACATCTTACCATCCGCAAATGAATAGGCAAGTTGAGTTGGAAAATAAAGAAATAAAAGGCATACTCGAGAAGGTAGCATGTTCGAATCAATGAGATTGGATGATGCTTTATGGGCATACAGAACAACATACAAGACATCTTTAGGGATGTCTCCCTTTAGGTTAGTATTTGGAAAAGCTTGTCATTTGCCCTTGGAGTTAGAACACAAAGCGTACTGGGCTCTTCAGCAGCTCAATTTGGATCCCAAGCTTGCAAAAGAGAAACGAATGCTTCAGCTCAATGAGTTAGAAGGATTCCGAACATTCTCTTATGACAATGCCAAGCTATGCAAAGAAAGATTACAAAGATGACATGACACAGATTCGAGTCAAAGAGTTCGAAGTAGGTCAGCAAGTCTTACTGTTAAACTCTAGAATGAATTTTTTTTCCACGTAAGTTGAGATCTCGTTGGTCCGGTCCATTTACTATCCATAAAGTCTTTCCATACGGAGTAGTGGAACTTCACAATAAGAGAGGTAATTTTTGAGTCAATGCTCAGCAGTTAAAAAGTTATTGGTGATGTGAGACTGAGCGGGATAAATCGTCACTCATTTTATATGATGATTAATTTTCTTTTGTTTTTATTTTAATAAAGAACTTAGGTTATATTTTCTGGATTAGTATGTTTAAATGAATTCTGTCGAGGAGTTTGGAACTTATGGAATCATTTGTGACCCCTTCAATCTTTCTTGGAAATTAATTTTAACATAATTTTTCGAGAAATTATTTCCTAATTCAGAAAATAAATTTTTGATTTTGAATTTTTCAAATAAAAAGGGTCAACTTTATATCCAAGTTTTTAATTGCAACACAATTTTCAAATTATTTTAAGTTCAAGGACTTAATTGATTTTTTTATAAAATTTGGTTGTTCTTTTTGTAAATATCAAAATTAGCTGTCTTTTTCCGTAAATATTTTAAAACAGCTAAAATTAAATGTTTTTATTTTATGTTATTTATTTTAAAATTTGATAATTCTTAATATTAAATTTTATGATTTATATTAATTATTATGAAAGTTTAATTAGGATTTATTTTAGAGTTTTAATTCAAATAAATTTAGTAGTAACAACTAATATTTTTTGTTATTAACTTAATGTAGGACTTAGGTAATTTAATAATTTAATAATGTGAGAGTTTGAATGAGAATTACACTCAATGCATTATAACCATACCTCTTTATGATTCATCATTCAAACCATCAACACCTAGTAGCTAGTGCCAACAACAGACACTAGAGGAAGTCGTCGGAGGTCATCAGGCATCGTCGGACGTCGTCCTTGCCTCCATTCGCAAGCTGACACAAGCCCCCGCCAACTCCAACACGCAGTTGCCCCACGCTCTAGTTGATCCGCGCGCGCCCCAAGTCCGTGCGCTGCTGTTGCCACTACTGTTATTATCAAGTGCTGCTGCAGCTGTCGAGAGCCACACCTAACTGCTGTCGCCCACATCGAGAGCCATTATGCACCAAACACCTAGCCCGTGCGCACCACATGCCCTAGAGCCTAGGTTGTGTGCTCTTTTACCCTAAACAGTTAAGCTACCCTCAAAATCTACCCTAGAATTAAAATCTTTTTTTATTTAATTTGGATTTTATTCATCAAAAGGTAGTAAGAAATTTTTATTTTCTAATTTTTAATTTATTTAATTTATTAACTTTTTAATTTATTTTAAAATTTTAATATTTTATACTGATTAATTTTAGAAATATATTTGTGCCCATCTTATTTTTTATCATGTTAAACTCGTGTCGCAATTGAAGAAGTGTCTAACAAATTTCACCGTGCAGAAGCTAAGGCAAGATATGATAACATGTTCAAAAATCAGTAGATGTTGCTTGAGAAAGGGTTTACTTGGGAAGAAATTAAATATACAAAATTCATGGCAAATATCTGACAAGTTGTTGAAGCTCTGAACTGGGGATTATTTTGTGAAAAGCGCCTGAGTGCAGATGAGGAATTGGTTATAGAATTTTATGCAAATTTTACCTCGAGTGAACTTACAGAAATTCCCGTCCGAGGAATCAAGGTACCGTTAAAGTTAAGCACCATCAATGAGCTCTTTGACTTACCTGATTTTGAAGAAGATGCGTACTCTATTTTGTTGAAGAACTTAGGGATTGAGAAATTGCAAGAAATTCTTCGAGAACTTACAGTTCTAGGATATAAATGGACGGTGGCAAAGAGTGGAATTTGTACATGTCACAGAGAAAACTTGACACCTTTAGCAAAAGTGTGGTTCTACTTTATTCGATTCAATCTCATGCCTATCCCACAAGGAACTACTATTTCATTGGAACAAATGGGGTTTCTTTATTCGATTTTGAACGAAAAGACCATCATCAAAGAAATTCAAAATTGTGCAGCGAGACATTCTGGTCAAGCATATTTCCCATTCACGATCACGGTGTTGAGCTTAAAAGCTGAAATTATTAGGAACGTGAATAAAGCAAGATATAGCCAAGGAGCAATTACTGATTGGGATCTATATCGAGTAGCAGAAACCCCATTCTTCAACAACAAGCTGAAGAAGAAGAAGAAGACCCTGAAGAAGAAGATCCTATAGAAATTGAAGAAGATCTATCGGTGACAGAACCAATTGGATTGCATGATGAGGCAAAGTCTACTGAACGAATGTCCGAGCCTGACATATCCATACCGAGACATCAGTCACCTCCATCTAAACTTCGGAATGAGCTGTCAAAGATGATGGATTGTATGCAACACATGCAATGGCTGCAACAATCGCATTGGAGGTACACAAAGATACGAGATGATGCATTTAAAAGTGCACTTGAAAAAGTGTTTCGTGACCCTTTTATCTTTGTGCCTAAATTTCCAAATTACATATTTAAACCGTGAACTCCAATGGTGAAAAAGGAGCAAGGTGACTCGAGCAACAATAGGGACTACGAAGCAAAAGAAGAGTCAAAGTCTAGAGGGTCTGAACATAAATAAAAGGGGGGAACTTGTCTTTCTTTAATTTCTGTTATTTTAGTTCAGTCTTTAATTCTTGAATGAATTTAAGATTAGGTCACTCTGTTGGTTTTAATTTTTGCATAATAAATTAAGAGGTTGAAGACAAAAATTGAGCAACTTAGAAAAATAAGAATGTGGTAATAAATATGTACATGTCTAGGATTGGACATTGAAGAGCTTGGTACTTAAGCAGTCAAATTGACTCACATCCTCTTTCATGATCCTACTTAGTGTACAATATTTATTCACTTTTATTTTTATATTTTCTATTGTTGATGTCAAAAATACTTGAGCTACATAATTTTTGAATTCTTTTTTTTATGCTTAATTATTTTAAATTCATAAGTATAAAGAGAAATAATCAACTCTTTTGTGATTTGTGCATTACTTGAGACGAGTAATGAATTAAGTTTGGGGGTGTGAAACGATGAAAATATATAGACTTTTTCATACCCTTTTTAACTTAAATTCATGTAAATTTTTAGTAATTAATGTCGAAAAATACAATTTAATTATAAAATAATTAATTTGTGCTAAAATTTCCAACATATTGATTTTTAATTATTTTTATAAATATTAAGCATGAATTTGATAATTTTTTTATAGATTTGCACAATTGGTGAAAATCGACCTAACAAACACTGCTGACAGCTTAAACTATTGAGGAAATTTTTACACTGAGTCAATAAAGAGCTAAGAAGAATATTTTTCCAACCAAAGTTCGGTCCAATATGAAGCTAAATTATGCTTTATAATTATATTTTTAATTCAATTAATTTGGATTAAAAGTAAATTATAAAGGCTGAAGCAAAGTGGCTCGATGTGCATGCAACCGAGGGTCGAGCCACCTTGATTTGAGCTAGCCATGTGCCGTCCAAGTGCTGACCAATTCAGCTGAAAATGTTGAATTTTAAACCTTGCAAAACAGCCCCTAAACTTTCCCAAAATCTCATTCAAACCCCTCCACTTTTAGGGGTTTCAAATATTCACCCCAAGCCAAATTTAGCGACGTTTGAACTTGTCAAACCTTGCTTATGCATGGCCAGCCAAGGGATGTTGATGGCTGATATTTATTTACTAAATATAGCCACCAAATCTCACCTATAAATACCACCATCATCCACCTCATTTTCAACACCAATTCACCCCATTCTCTCTTATTTCACTCATTTGCTCTCTAAGCCTTCCATCCATTTTCCCTTCCATTCCCATGCTGATTTCCCCTCTTGTGAAAGAGTGGTTCTTCAGCCCTTGAAATAGCTTTGTTAAGTGTTCATTAGAACCTCGATCTGAGAAGAATCGAGCAAGGACGATGAAGAACGCGACAACAGTTCTTAAGAAATTGACGAATTTAATCTTATTCCTTTTCTTTATTTTAGATTCTTGTTTGTTATTATGATGAATGCTATTGTTTATTTAATTAAAATGAATTAATTTCTTTAAGTTTTGGGTTGATTGTGTTTAATTTCTTGTTTATCTTTGAATCATGTTTATATTGTTATAAGCCCTGAATGTTTTGTTTAATTAAATATTATCATGCCTAAGTTATTATTGCATTACGCTAGAGATATAACTATTGAATTAATCAGTTAAGCGCATTGAAATTGTGATTAATGGACACACTATTTAATTTGTGCATGTCTAATCTTCTAAGGAAGTTGAAGGTTAGATTAGTGATGGTATTAAATAATACATAGCCTTGCATAACTTGCATGATTTTTGTGATTAAATTGTTTCAATATAGAGATATGATTGTTACTTCACTTGATCCTTGATTGCGCTATGAACGTCACAGCAATTTGTGCAAGCGAACATTGTCAATGTAAGTATAATAGATAGATGTAAGTCTATCAGATATCGATCCCACAGGGATGGTTGTTTGTGTTTATAGTTATCAATGCAATGAAAATTTAAAACAAGAGAGATTGTGATGTTAAGTGTAGAAGCAATAAAATAAGAAATGCAGTAAAAGAATGAGATTAATTTGTCGAAGCAATATTGAAAAAATTAAGAAGTAAAGTAATGATAATAAAATGGAGATTCTTGAGTTGAAGAGTTGGCATAAAGCTAAATGTGATCACGAGGTTAATAACAGATAAATTGTCGCCGCAAATAAGCACAATGAAATCTTACCAACCTTAACTTCACTGTTTATCAAAGACTCAAATAATCAAACTAACCACACCTTTCAGTGTTGGCAATGCAATAAACTCAAGAACAAGTGGACTGAATTCCTTCGATCCTCAAGCAACTTCCGTTGTCTTGCTTGTTAACTTAATTTGTCACTGCACTTTCTAGTGACAGTGACTGCAATCACACTTCCATGGTCAAACAATTAAATCCAAAGATAAACAGTAAAGGAAAGATTGAAATAGATATCATTCAGATCTAAAATGAAATTGTACTTCCATACAACTCAAATTATCAAAGCTTATCAGCGTTAAGCAAGAGAAATAACAGAATAAATTGAAGTATCCTATTCCTAGTTTACTTGAGTCACTCTCTTACACTCCTCTTAGATCGCACTTAGGATGCTCCTCGTTAGGAGCAGAACTGCCTTCTTTTCAACGTCAAGTTACACTAAAAAATCTAAGCTGCCATGGATGCAAGCTTGAAAAAATGTTGAAGAAGAAATTTAATCTACCGAAAAGCTCAAAAAAGAATCCCCCTTTCTCTCTCCTTCTCTTTAGTATTTAACAGCAACTTCACAATACAAGTGTCCTACCTTCCAAATCTAATATTCTTTGGCTGTACAAGTTGATTATACCAGCTATACAACTCACACTTTTTTGTGTGTTAACCAGACAGCTGTCAGGTGCAGCGACAATTATGAGTGCAAATTTGGATGTTGTTATGCAGTGACAACTCTGGACACCTTCATGCATTGATACTTCTGGACAGGTTCCTGCAGTGACATTTCTAGGCATAGTATTTAATAAACTAATGCAGCGACATCCGTAATAAAAACATGATAAACTTAAAGGAAATTAGGCTAATCTTCATTAAGTTAGAAAATGTAATAACTAAGTTAAACATACTAAAAATGTATGCTAAAGATGATTAAATGAGAACAAATTATACTATAATTAAGGAGAAATTAATGGTTCTTTCTAATGCTATCAATCTTTTACTACTTATGATTGTTAATTAGTTGGTTGAATTGACATAGATATATGTACAAGAGATTATTTAGCTTTCATATAGTATGTATGTGCAATAACACATTTACTTATTAAAATTGATTTAGTCAGTTGAATTGACATAGAGATATGTTCAAGAGATAAATGAATTTTAGTAAGTGATGTTGTTCATAAGTTAGCAGAGTACCAAGTTGCCGTGAATATTATTTCGTAACAAGCATGAACGTGATTTAGATTTAATTACGTAATTAAAGCAATTAACCTGACAGATTTATGTCATATTGATTAAACCTTTAGAAATTGTGCATTGGAATTTAATTTAATTTAGTTTTAACTTATATTAATTTAGTTTAGATTAATACTTTAGATTAATATCCTTCACAAATATTATCTTGTTCCTAACCAAATTGTTAATTAAATATTTCATAAATATTTTTCATAGCATAGTCCTTGTGGGTACGATACTCGACATTTACTTGTCACTTTATCACTTGAATAGGATTGTGTACACTTGCACATTTTCATCGTTCCAATTGACAAGTACCAGAATGCATGCAAGCTAAAGGATGGGTCTCTAGGATACCAAAGACCTAAATTTGGAGTGTCTCTAAGGTATCTAAAGATTCACTTAAGGGTTTGTAAATGTGATTTTTTAAGACATGATTGAAATCTAACACGCAAGTTGTAACCTTGACCGCCTCCGATCGTACTCCCGTTCGGTATGTGTTTTTGGCTTCCGCAAGTATATGGGTTAGGTTATAATATAGTTTGTACAACAAAATACTTGGTGGTATTTTGAGGATCGTACCCAAAGGAGCTTTAGCAATAGTGAATTGTATCCCTGCAACAAAAAATTAATTAATACTATTTTTAGGGATTATAGTATGATAGTAAAATAAAGAATTTGTTTTGGAAAGCATAAAAAATAAGTAAAGTAAATAAAGTAAATGAAAGAGATTGAGATTTCAATAAATGCTTTGAGGAGATTAGGTCACTTCAGTATGGGTTCTTTAATTATCGGTTTTGGAGATTTTGCTTTTGTCAACTAGTCGTTACCCTAGCAGGATATTCCATGAAACACCCAAAACCCGAAGTTATCACCGATTAGGGTCCCGATGTCTTTCCATTCATCTAACGTAGTTCATCTTTTAATTCCATTTAATTTGATCATATTTTAATAAAGAAATGCACCAAATACAACATAAATCATCAATTAAATATAATCACAACACAATAGGGGCAAAAAGGTCATTTTCATGATTTTTGGAGACTTCTACCGGTACCTGTTGGACAAGTATCAATAGAAGTCAAGTCAGTGAGCCATCAGAAATAGTGCAGATTTATATCGATACAAGTGATAGTTCTACCGATACAAGTGTCACTTCTACCGACACAAGCCATGCTTCTACCGATACCAAAAACTCCAAAGAGCTAAGAAGTCCTACCCTACAACTTCTACTGATGTAAGCACACAAACTATCGATACCCTATGAGCAGAACTACTGATACTTATTATGTAGCTACCGGTACAACTCAAGTTAGTGAACAACTATCTCCTACTCTGTACTTCTACCGATACATGTATAAGTTCTACCGAAACAAGTATGTAGAATTCAAATATTCACACAAGTTCTCATGTTCATTTAACAATTCTCATTACAAAAGCATAAGATACAACAGATAATATTCTTTAAAGTTCATAAACACATATAACAATACTTTTTCATTTCATTGAGTTCCTACTTTCAACCATGAACAACATACAAAATATGACAACAATCTAACCAAAGTTTCAACAATGAACCATCAACCAAATTCAAATATTATACAAAATAACATCATCCTTGTACATGCCATATAACCAAGTGATGTAAAAACAACCAAACGGGCGTTGTGATAGTGTGAGTTTTTTGAGATGACTCGATCTTCAAGTAGAAAATAATCTACAAAACAACAATAACATCATTGGTAAACTTCATAGCTTAGTAAGATTGAAGGGTCTAAAAGAGTTACCAAACATATGCATAAAGCATAACTCAACCGAGCCAGGGTAACCCATTACTTCCTCAAGTCATATTTGACATTTTAACTTTTTTGTCTATATCTTTTCTATTACTAGTACTCGATGTTGCTCACACGGGCTGTCGAGGACTCACAACATATGCGGTACCCTAGTCATCAGTGTAGTGTCTGTTTATATAATTATCTCCTAACGATGCTGCTCACACGAGCTCTCGAGAATATGCACTTATGCAAAATTCCCAGCCATCGTAGGACTTGTAATCCATTCTAGGATTCGTATCTCTTTTTTGATTCACGATGCTGCTTACACGAGCTATCGAGGACTCACAACATATGCGGTACCCCAACCATTGCGTCGCTTTCATTTCATCGGCTTAAATCATGCTATCTTTATCGATTTCTTTCTTTCAACCTCTTTGTTTCCAAGAAATTCCATTTGCTTTTAACAAAGATAAGATAGATACAATTAATATCATAATAGAAATTTACATTACGAACTTACGGGATCGGATTGCAGTTTTGGATAGGCTCCTGAAACTAATATGCTAATTTCCCTTTTCCGCGATCCGTGGCACGATCGTGATCTAAATCGACAAATCATTCAAATTTTTACATTAAATCAAACAATCAATTATTTAACACAATTTGATCCTTTTAGGAAAATTACGATTTTACCCCTAACCTTTTACTTTTATTTGATTTAGTTCTTAAGCATAAAACATGCAAAATAACCATTTCCCTTTGAAACCAAAACCAATCGAATATTAATGGGTATATTATCACACCCTACAAGCAAAATTTTCATACCAAATACCTATAATTTCATCATTTTAACATTTTAGTCCTTAAACCCTAATTTCATCCAATTTCTCCTTACAAAAAGATTCAACCCAAACATCTAACATGCAAATCCATTAAAAGCTCTCAAGAAGAAGCATTTTCAACAATGGCAAGTTTCATAACATTTGATAGATTCACAAATTGGACCTTAAATTAGCTAGATTAAGCTAATATGAACTCAAAAACATAAAAATTACTAAAAATGGTTAACATTTGCTTACTCAAATCAAAGCTCAAACTTTGGAATGGAAAACCCTAACTCCTCTTGCTCTAGCCGTGTAAAAGAAGTAGAAACAGGTGAAATTTTCTATTTTTCTTCTTTTAATTTCCTTTATATACTAAAGGGCAATTTTGTAAATATTTTGACTTTCTTAACTAACTTCTTACTTAGTCTTAAATAATCTTTCTTATAATCAACATATCTCACGCTAATCCAGTTACCAAAAAGCTATTAGTTAATTTGCCTATTTGATCCTTCTAATAAACAATCTATACTTTTGTACTTTTTACAATTTAATCTGTTTTTGCCTAATTAGCTATTTAATCGATAGAATTTCTCAACCAAAATTTAGTATGATGCTAATGACATCATAAATTGACTCGTTAGAGTTGTGGTCCTGAAACCACTATTTTCGACACCATTGAAAATCAGGCTGTTACAACTCTCCCCCTTAGGGAAATTTCGTCCCAAAATTTCTTACCAGTAAACAGGTTGGGATATTGTGATCTCATAAATGTCTCTGTTTCCCAAGTTGCTTCTTCCAATCCATGACAATTCCATAAGACCTTTACCAGTGGCACTCTTTTGTATCGTAGCTCCTTTACCTCATGAGCCAAAACTTTAACCGGTTCCTCTGTTATGACAAATTCAACTGTACCTCAACCTCACAGGGTGTAATTACATGAGAAGGATCTGATTTGTACCATCTTAGCATCGAAACATGAAACACATTATGAATGTTCTTAAGTTCCGGAGGTAAAGCCAACTTATAAGCTACAGGGCCAACCCACTCGATGATCTCATACGGTCCAATAAATTGAAGATTCAACTTTCCTTTTCTGCCAAATCGTAGCACCTTCTTCCAAGGTGATACTCTCAAGAAATCTCGATCTCCAATCGAAAACTGTATATCATTTCTCTTAAGATCCGCGTATGACTTCTACCGGTCAGACGCTGCTTTTAAACAATCACGGATTACCCGAACCTTATCCTGGGTTTCGTGTATCAAATCGATCCCAACTAACTTAGACTCGCTCAACTTAGACCAATATAGAGGTGTTCTGCATTTTCTACCGTATAGTGTCTCAAACAGTGCCATTTTAATGCTAGCCTGATAGCTGTTATTATACGAAAACTCTACTAATGGTTGGTACTTGGAATGATGAAAATGTACAAGTGTACACAATCGTATTCAAGTAATAAAGTGGCAAGTAAATGTCAAGTATCGTACCCACAGGAACTGTGTTATGAAAAGTATTTATGAAATTTTGAATCAACAAATTGGTTAACACAAAATAATAATTGAGAGGGATTTTAAACTAAGTGTTCTAAACTAAATTAAACTAAGTTAAACTAAGACTAATTATATTCCTATGCATGATTTCTAAGGGTTTAATCCATATGACATAAATGTGTCAGGTTAATAGCTTTAACTACTCAATTACATCAAACTCATGTTCATGCTTGTTACGAAATAATATTTATGACAACCTGATACTCTGCTAACTTATGGACAACATCACTTACTAGAATTCATTCATCTCTTGAACATATCTCTATGTCAATTCAACCGACTAAATCAATTCCAATAAGTAAATGTGTTATTGCACATACATACTATATGAAACCTAAAGAATCTCTTAAACATATCTTTATGCAATTCAATCGATAAATTAACAATCATAAGCATGTAATGGATCAAGTGAAGTAACAATCATATCTCTATGTTGAAACAATTTAATCACAAAAATCTAGCAAGTTATGCAAGGCTAAGTATTGCTTAATACCATCATAATTCTAACCTTCAGATCCCTTAGAAGATAAGGCATGCACAAATTAAATAGTGTGTCCATTAATCACAATTTAAATGCGTGTAAATGATTAATTCAATAGTTATATCACAAGGTAATGCAATAATAACTTAGGCATGATAATATTTAATTAAACAGAATATTCAGGGCCTATAACACATAAACATGAATTAAGTATAAACAAGCAGTTAGAAACAATCAACCTAACACTTAAAGAATTTAATCCATTTCAATTAAACAATTAATAGAATTCATAATAGTATTTATCATAACAAAAAACAAGAATATAAAAATAAAGAAAAAGACTAGGATTAAATCCGTCGATTTCTAAGAATAGCTCTCACGTTCTTCGTCGTTCTTGCTCGATTCTTCTTAGATAGAGGTCTCAAGAGGCTGAAGAACCACTCTTTCTCAAGAGGGGAAATCGAAAAATGAATGGGGAAAAACTAGGATGGAAAAGCTAGAGAATACTAGAGAGAAAGAAGATAAGTGTGAGTGAATTGGTGTGTTCAAATGAGGTGAATGGGGGTTGTATTTATAGGTGGAGTTGAAGAGAGGCTATGTGGCTATATTTAGAAATTAAATATCAGCCACACACTCCCCCATGGCTAGTAACCACATGTAGACTTTAACTTGTTCAAAGTTTGCTAAAAAGAAGCTAGGGGTGAGATTTTAAAACTTTGAAAAGTGGAGGGGTTGGAATGGAAATTCGGGAAAGTTTGAGGGCATTTTTGCAAGGTTGAATTGGTCAACATTTCAGCTGATTATTTCATCATGTGGATGGCATATGGCTAGTCCATTTAGAGGTGGTTCGACCCTCGATTGCATGCACATCAAGCCACTTCAGCTTAGCATTCCAATTTAATTTGAATTAAAAATATAATTATAAACCATAATTTAGCTTCATATTGGACCTACCCTTGACTTGAAAAATATTCTCCTTAGGTCTTCATTAACTTGGTGTAAAAATTTCCTCAACGGTGTAAGCTGTTAACACTGTCTGTCGAGCCGATTTTCACCAATTCTGCAAAACTGTCGAGAATAATCAAATTCATGCTCATTATATATAAGAATAATTAAAAATTAATATTATAAAAATTTTAACACAAATTAATTATTTAATAAATAAATTATATTTTTCAACATTAATTACTCAAAATTTGAATGAAATTAGGTCAAAAAGAGTATGAAAAAGTCTATATATTTTCATCGTTCCACACCCCCAAACTTAATTCATTACTCGTCCCGAGTAATGCACAAATCACAAAAGAGTTGATAACTTCTCCTCATACGTATGAATTCAAAATAATTAAGCATAAAAACAATAATTTAAAAATTATGTAGCTCAAGTATTTTTGATTCAATTATCTTCAATAATCATGCTTATCTCAATGAAATATGCTAAAATCCTATCACTCAATCTTTATTTCCTCAGTTAAGACTAAACTACAATCACTAAGTTTAATTTATGCCTTCATATGTTGAACATAGCAATTTCTCTCCACTAATGTATGTAGGATTCAAATCTTGAATCAAATAGGTTTTTTGCATAGGTTGTAATAGGGCTAGGCTAGGGGTAGGAAAAGATAGACAAATTTAAGCTAAAACCCTAGACTCACCTTGCATCAGACCTTCAATTTCATCAACTTTTTTTTGAACTTTTCATGCTCATCCTCTTTTCTTTTTTTCTTTTGAGTACATACGTTCTTTTTTCTTTTTCATTTCTCTTTTTTCTGAGCATCATTTTGTATGTACTATACTTTTGTTAAGCACTTTGGTACTCCTCCTTAACTCCCCCATACTTATTTTTTAGAGCATAATCTTGATACACTGACTCTAGTAGTTGGGACAATATAAAGATAAGTACAAGAGATAAGATGGCTTATAATTATAGGGTACAAAGAATATCAGGCCATATAGTCTCAAAGTTGGCTTCAAAGGATAACATTTATCAAGGTTAGCATGAAAGGCTTAAACGATCCAAACAAATGTTGCCTAAATCATTTTCAAAACTTCATTCTTCCTAGGATTTCACCTCATGAAATTACTAAGTCAACTCTAGAGACTTAAACTTTCATGCATATCTAGCCTCTATAAGGAATAAAGAATTTTATGAAATGACATCATATGTTTTATTAAGAGTAGCATTCTTATCATGGTTTAGCTTAACATTATCAACATCGAGATAATTAAATTTTATTTTTACTAGAGCTTAACATAATTAAACATAAATTCAATTTTTCAAACAAAATTATAACTAAATTCATTAAATAAGAAGAAATAATAACTATCAAGAAGTTTTGGATTTTCAGTCCCCCTACTTAAATTGAACAATGTCCTCATTGTTAAAAACAAAAGTGAATAAATACTGTACACCAGGTAGGATCAAAGAAGAGGAGGTGAGTTAATTTGACTACTTAAGTACCAAGCTCTTCGATTTCCAATCCTAGACATGTACATTTTTATTACCACACTCTTATTTTTTTATGTTTGCTCAATTTTTTTCTTCAACCTCTTAATTTATTATGCAAGAATTAAAACTAACCTAGTGACCTAATCCTAAATTCATTCAAAAATAAAAAATTGAAAATAAAATAATAAAATTTAAAGAAAGACAAGTTCCCCCCTTTTATTTATGTTCAAACCCCGACTTTTACTCTCCTTTTGCTTGGTAGCCCCTATTATTGCTCGAGTCACCTTGCTCTTTTCTCGTCCTTGGAGTCCATGGTTCAAATATGTAATCTAGAAATTCAGGCATAAAAATAAATGGGTCACGAAACACTTTTTCAAATGCACTTTTAAATGCATCATCTCGTATTTTCGTGTATCTCCAAAACGATTGTTGCTGCCAGTGCTTGTGTTGCATGCAATCCATCATCTTTGACAACTCACTTCGAAGCTCAGATGGAGGCAATGGTAGTCTTGGTACGGATCTATCAGGTTTGAATGTTTGTTCAATTGACTCTGTCTCATCATGCATTCCAATCGATTCTGTTATCAACAGATCATCTTCAATTTCCACAGGATCTTCCTCGAGATATTCTTCTTCAGGATCTTCTTCTTCCTTAAGATCTTCTTCTTCTTTAACAGAATCTCCTGCCACTCTACATAGATCCCAATCAGAAATTGCTCCTTGTTTATATCCTGCTGTATTTACGTCACTAAGAATTTCAGCTTTCAGGCCCAACACTATGATCGTAAATGGGAAATAGGCTTGAGCAGAACGTCTCATGGCACAATTTTGGATTTCTCTGATAGTGATTCTTCCTACATCGGTGGTTTTTGCCTTCAGAATTGAATAGATCAACACCATTCGATCTAATGAAATAACATTTCCCTGCTGAATAGGTATAAGACTAAATAAAATGAAGTAAAACCACACTTCTTCTATCGGTGTCAAATTTTCTCCGCGACATGTATAAATTCCATGTTTTGACACTGTCCATTCAGACCCTGGAACTGTAAGTTCTTGAAGAATTTCTTGCAATTTTTCAGCCTCTAAGTTATTCAACAAAGTATGATATTCATCTTCTTCGAAATCAGGTAAGTCAAAGAAGTCATTAATAGTACTTGACTTCAATGGTACCTTGATTCCTCAGACTAAATTTCTTTAAGTTCAACTGAGGTGAAATTTGCATAAAATTCTCGAACTAGTTCCTCATCTGCACTTGGTCGTTTTTCAAAAAATAATTCCTAGTTCAGAGCTTTAGCAACTTGTTTGACTCTTGCCATGAATTTGGTGTATTTACTTGTTTCCCGAGTAAATCCTTTTTTAGGCAACATCTGCTGATTTCAGAATGTGTTATAATATCTTTCTCTAGCTCTTGCACTGTGGAATTTATCCGAATCTCCTTCTGTTGCGGCACGAGTTCTTTTGCGTGGCATGATTCCAATCTTATCAACAAATAAATGGACACAAACATTTTTCTAAAATTTAATTAGTAAAAATATTAACAATTTAAAATAAATTAAATAAATTAAAAATTAGAACATAAATTTTTAACACCTTTTGTTAAAATTGAATCCAAAATAAAAAAATTAGGGATAAAAATAAAAGGGTTTTATTTAGGATAAAATTTGGAGAAAACTTAGGGTTTGGGTAAGTGGCACACGACCTAGGTGTCTAGGGCATGTGGCACACACGACAGGCGTAGGTTTGGGCATCACTCGACAACAGCAAGGGATAGTATCACACGGGCGTGGGCGTGTGGGAGCTGGTGTGCGTGGGTAGGCGCAGCTCGTGCAACTGGGCGAACAGCAGTAGGCCTCTGGCATGCACGGCTTGTTGAGACGTACAGGAGCTCTCAGACGCTATCAGGCTCTGTCGGGAGCTTGCATGCATGGGCATTGGGCATTATGGAGCACTTGCGGGCAAGTGCGTCAGGACACGTCGGGTGCTTCCGGGAGACGTCGACAGATGTGGCCCGATGGCTTCTGATGAATGCCGATGGTTACTGATGGTGGCTGCCTAGGGTGACTAATTTGAAGGTTTGAGTGATAATTCTCTTGAGTGGTGGGCTATTTATAATGCATGGAAGATAATTCACACTCAAACACTCAAATTAAATTTCTAGGGTAAAATTTGGAGAAAACTTAAGGTTTAGGTAAGTGGCACACGACCTAGGTGTCTAGGGCATGTGGCACACATGGCATGAGTGGGTGGAATGATGAAAATGTGCAAGTGTACACAATTGTATTTAAGTAATAAAGTGACAAGTAAATGTCGAGTATCGCACCGACAAGGACTGTGCTATGAAAAGTGTTTATGAAATATTTAATCAACAAATTCGTTAACATAAAATAATAATTGAGAGGGAATTTAACCTAAGCGTTCTAAACTAAATTAAACTAAGTTAAACTAAGACTAATTATATTCCTATGCATGATTTCTATGGGATTAATCAATATGACATATATTTGTCAGGTTAATTGGTTTAATTACTCAATTATATCTAACTCATATTCATGCTTGTTACGAAATAATATTCACGACAATCGGGTACTCTGCTAACTTATGAACAACATCACTTACTAGAATTCATTCATCTCTTGAACATATCTCAATGCCAATTCAATCGTCAAATAAATTCTAATAAGTAAATGTGTTATTGCACATACATACAAATCAATTCTAATTACCGATTAAGCTCGTGAAACAAAGGCACTACATATTGTCTCAAGGCTCTATCCCTATCATTAGCAATAAGGATAGGATTCTGAGCATGATTAGCTCCATTTCCTTGATTCTGGTTCTCAAAATTCATCTCTTCAGTCCTTCGTTGAGATGCTTGTCTTCTTCTCTCTCAAAAAGTTCGTTCAATTTTAGGGTCCACTAGGACTAAGTCGATAATTTGGTCAATGCTTATAAACACCTGAAATAATAAAAAATAATGAGTTAGTAATTAGATAAAAAATTAATAAACCAAAGTGTAAATAAATAATTTAACAAATAATTTTGACAATCCCCGGCAATGGCACCAAAAACTTGGAATGATGAAAATGTGCAAGTGTACACAATCGTATCCAAGTAATAAAGTGACAAGTAAATGTCGAGTTCGTATCCACAAGGACTGTGCTATGAAAAACGTTTATGAAATATTTAATCAACAAATTGGTTAACACAAAATAATAATTAAGAGGGATTTTAAACTAAGTGTTCTAAACTAAATTAAACTAAGTTAAACTAAGACTAATTATATTCCTATGCATGATTTCTAAGGGTTTAATCAATATGACATAAACATGGCAGGTTAATTGCTTTAATTACTGAAATACATCTAACTCATGTTTATGCTTGTTACGAAATAATATTCACGACAACCCGGTACTATGCTAACTTATGAACAACATCACTTACTAGAATTCATTCATCTCTTGAACATTATCTCTATGCCACCGATAAATTAACAATCATAAGCATGTAAAGGATCAAGTGAAGTAACAATCATATCTCTATGTTGAAACAATTTAATCACAAAAATCCTGCAAGTTATGCAAGGCTATGTATTGTTTAATACCATCACAATTTTAACCTTCAAATCCCTTAGAAGAATAGGCATGCACAAATTAAATAGTGTGTTCATTAATCACAATTTCAATGCGCTTAAATGATTAATTAAATAGTTATATCAGAAGGGTAATGCAAGAATAACTTAGGCATGATAATATTTAATTAAACAGAATATTCAGGGCCTATAACAACATAAACATGAATTAAGTATAAACAAGAAATTAAACACAATCAACCCAACACTTAACGAGTTTAAGTCATTTCAATTAAATAATTAATAGCATTCATCATAACAACAAACAAGAATCTAAAAATAAAGTAAAAGACGAGGATTAAATCCATCGATTTCTAATAACAGCTATCGTGTTCTTCATTGTTCTTGCTTGATTCTTCTCAGATCGAGGTCTCTGATTAACACTCAACAAAGGCTATGGAATGCTGAAGAACCACTCTTTCTCAAGAGTGGAAATTTGCAAAGAAATGGGGAAAAACTAGGATGGAAAAGCTAGAGAATACTAGAGAGAAAGAAAAGAAGTTTGAGTGAATTGGTGTGTTGAAATGAGGTGAATGGGGGTGTATTTATTGGTGGAGTTGAAGAGAGGTTGTGTGGATATATTTAGAAAATACATATCAGCCACACACTCCCCCATGGTCGGCCACCACATGCAGACTGTTACTCGTTCAAAGTTTGCTAAAAACAAGCTAGGAGTGAGATTTTAAAACCATGAAAAGTGGAGGGGTAAGAATTGAAATTTGGGAAATTTTGAGGGCATTTTTGCAAGGTTGAATTGATCAAAATTTCAGCTGATTATTTCATCATGGGGACGGCACATGGCTAGCCCAATTGGAGGTGGTTAGACCCTTAGTTGGATGGACATCGAGCCACTTCAGCTTAGCCTTTATAATTAATTTTTAATCCAATTTAATTTGAATTTAAAATATAATTATAAACCATAATTTAGCTTCATATTGGACATACCCTTGACTTGATAAATATTCTCCTTAGCTCTTCATTAACTCAGTGTAAAAATTCCCTCAATGCTATAAGCTGTCAGTAGTGTCTGCAGGGCCAATTTTCACCAATTGTGCAAAACTGACGAAAAATCATCAAATTCATGCTAAATATTTATAAAAATAATTAAAAATAAATATTATGGAAATTTTAACACAAATTAATTATTTTATAAATAAATTATATTTTTTGACATTAATTACTCAAAATTTGCATGAATTAGGTCAAAAAGAATATGAAAAAGTCTATATATTTTCATCGTTCCGCACCCCTAAACTTAATTCATTGCTCCTCCCGAGTAATGCACAAATCATAAAAGAGTTGATCACTTGTCCTCATACTTATGAATTCAAAATAATTAAGCATAAAAACAAGAATTTAGAAATTATGCAGCTCAAGTATTTTTGATTCAATTATCTTCAATCATCATGCTTATCTCAATGAAATATGCTAAAATCCTATCACTTAATCTTTATTTACTCAGTTAAGACTAAACTGCAATCACTAAGTTTTATTTGTGTCTTCATATGTTGAACATAGCAATTTCTCTCCACTAATGTATGTAGCATTGAAATCTTGAATCAAATAGGACTTTTGCATAGGTTGTAATGGGGATAGGCTAGGGGTAGGAAAAGATAGATAAATTTAAGCTGAAACCCTAAACTCAGCTTGCATCAGACCTTCAATTTCACCAAATTTTTTTCGAACTTTTCATGCTCATGCTCTTTTCTTTTGAGTACATAAGCTCTTTTTTCTTTTTCTTTTCTCTTTTTCTGAGCATTATTTCGTATGTACTATACTTTTGTTAAGCATTTTGGTACTCCTTCTTAACTCCCCCAAACTTATTTTCAGAACATAATCTTGATAGACTAAGTCTAGTAGTTGGGACAATTTAGAGATAAGTACAAGAGATAAAATGGCTTATAATTATAGGGTACAAAGAAACTCAGGCCATATAGTCTCAAAGTTGGCTTCAAAGGACAACATTTATCAAGGTTAGCTTGAAAGGCTCAAACGATCCAAACAAATGTTGCCTAAATCATTTTCAAAACTTCATGCTTCCTAAGATTTAACCTCAAGAAATTACTAAGTCAATTCTAAAGACTTAAACTTTCATACAAATCTAGCTTCTTTAAGGAATAAAGAATTTTATGTTATGATTTCATATATTTTATTAAGAGTAGCATTCTTATCATGGTTCAGCTTAACATCATCACCATCGAGATAATTAAATTTTATTTTTACTAAAGCTTAACATAATTAACATAAATTCAATTTTCAAGCCAAATTATAATTAAATTCATAAAATAAGAAGAAATAATAACTATCAAGAAGTTTTCGATTTTCGGTCCCCCTACTTAAATTGAACAATTTCCTCATTGTTAAAAATAATAGAGAATGTTTAAAACATAAGTTAATCAATACTGTACACCAAGTAGGATCAAAGAAAAGGAGGTGAGTCAATTTGATTGCTTAAGTACGAAGCTCTTCGATGTCCAATCCTAGACATGTACATATTTATTACCACACTGTTATTTTTCTATGTTTGCTCAATTTTTTTCTTCAACCTCTTAATTTATTATGAAAGAATTAAAACTAACCTAGTGACCTAATCCTAAATTCATTCAAAAATAAAAAAGACTGAAAATAAAGTAACAAAATTTAAAGAAAGACAGGCCCCCTAAACTTTGACTCTTCTTTTGCTTGGTAGCCCCTATTATTGCTTGAGTCACCTTGCTCCTTTCTCATAATTGGAGTCCTTGGTTTGAATATGTAATCTGGAAATTCAGGCAAAAAAACAAATGGGACACGAAAAACTTTTTCAAATGCACTTTTAAATGCATCATCTCATATCTTCGTGTATCTCCAAAACAATTGTTGCTGCCAGTGCATGTCTTACATGCAACCCATCATCTTTGACAGCTCACTTTGAAGCTCAGATGGAGTCGATGGTGGTCTTGGTACCGATCTATCAGGTTCGGATGTTCATTCAGTCGACTCTGTCTCATCATGCATTCCAATTAGTTCCGTTATTGACAGATCATCTTCAATTTCTACAAGATCTTCCTCGAGATCTTCTTTTTCTTCAGGATCTTCTTCTTCCTCGGGATCTTCTTCTTCTTTAATAGAATCTCCTTCCACTCTATATAGATCCCAATCAGAAATTGCTCATTGGTTAAATCCTACTTGTTATGAGTCGCAAGGCCCAAAATCCAGCGTATGAATGTGATGGGCTCAATCTTCCTCAAGGACCAATAACGAGGTCAAAAGCTAAGAAAATTTGAGCAAAATTGAATGGGATCATCCAAGACTTCGTTATTAAGGCCCTAGATACGCACATGATCGAAAAAGAAAATCAAGATTCACTTTCTTGTTTTCAAGAAAATCAAGAAACCGAATCTTGGTCCAATTATGCTATTTCAAACAATTTCAAGAATCAAGAAAATCAAGATTTCAGTTCTTGGAAAAAGAAACCGAATCTTGCAGCCAAGGCACATTAGATTTCTTGTACGACCTTGAACGAGCCAATTTCGAGAGCAAACGGATCACAAGACCAAGTTCTTGCAAAAAGGCCTATTAAGATATCTAGAAGTTCATCTTGAAGTTTAGAAAGTAATTTAATTTAATATCAGTCCAAATTATAAAAGTGGCCCAAATTGGAAAGTATTTAAATTTAGGTCCAATTTTTATTTTAATAAGTGGATCATCATGTAAGAATTCAGCCCAAGGAACCCATTCAAAGCCCTTTGGCCGAAATTCCCCATATCCATACTTAAATTTATTTTGTTTTTTTTATTTTATTTGATTAGCTGTCATGGTAAGAATTCTATTAGGGTTAGAAAAGCTTATTTTGGAGGCCTATAAGTAGCATGATCGTTCCCCCCTTGAAAAGACACTTGATTTTGATTATTTTGAGTTAATAATAATTCTCTTTGAGCTTTTCTTCAAGAATTGCTCTTGAGTTTTTTTTAGAAGTTGTTTTAACAATCTTTCAAGTTGTGGGAATCATCTTCAAACTTTTTCTTTCCAAGATCTCTTTCTTGGAGGGGAAATTAGAGCCTTTGGAGGGAGTTGTGGATTCTTATTGTTTCCAAGGCTTCTTAGGACATTATCTTCTCTTTTCCATCTTTAATCTATCGTTCTAGTTTGATCTAGTTTATTTCTTGCTGTTTAGGGTTACTGATTTAGTTGTTTTCATTCTAGGTTGAAATTGATTCAAGAGGGACGTTCTCCTACCTTGATCCATCAAGGAACACATCAAAAATTAGGAGATTCAATCTTTTCTTACTGTTTCAAACGTTCTTGCCTAAACAGTTTGCTTTCATCTTTTAAATCACTTCTAACGAATCTGTTTTGTGTTTTTATGTTTAGATCTGGTTGGTATGTTTTCTTGAGGTCGAAGGACAGTTTCTTTCATCCAAGAAACCCTAAATTCATTCTCTATTAGATCCTTTACCAACCATTCTTATTTCTTGTGTTTTAATTTTCGTTTGATTATTTTTTTTGTCAGCTAATCTATTTTCTTTGTTTTCGTTTTAGATTACTTTTGTCTAGAGTTTTAGGGTAGATCCGCGACTTGAAAAATTTATGATCCTCTTCCACATTCGTTTCATATCATTTGGTATCAGATTTTGGGTGTTTTGGGTGTTCTTCGTTGTTTTCTACACTAATTTCCATTACAAACAGCCAACAAGCAGTTTTTACCCAATAAATTTTTTCGGGAAAAAATATTTTCGAGCGGGTAAACGTTTTTCAATTGTTCTAAAATTTTATATACTGATTCTTGGAACTATATTACAGTATAAAAAATATTTCCCACAAAAAAAAGTGATCAAAAAGTAGAGAAAAAAGAAAAATACGAGAAAAAAAATATTTTGTGGGTTGAATTTTGTGCCAAAAATTTCCAGATCAAAAAAAAAATTATTTGGAGAGGCTCCAATTTAAATTTCGTGACTTTTGGAAATCGGGAACATCTCGAACGAAGTTTGTCAAGTTGCTTCGCAGTTTTTGGGTTTTCGGGTTTCTGCAATTTTTTTATTCTTAGTTTTAAGTTTTCATTTGTTTTTGCTTTTTATTGTTTTTACACATTCTAACACTTTCTTATTTCTTGTGTTAGTAGGATTAACGAACGTTGGACCTTTCTTCCTCCGTGCAACACAATTCTTTGGTGTCTAGCTAATTTTTGATGCATAGTGCTATTAGGATTACTTTGTTAGTTTGATTCTAATACATCCTGATTGATTGACATTAAAACTTCTAAAGGACTCACAAGATTAATTCTTATGTCATTGAGAATTTAATTTTTCTTTTTGAGTGCATAATGGTGAGGTTTGTTTAATTTTTTTCTTTTTGAGTGCTGTGTTTTTTTTTCTAGATTTGCCACAATGTCTCATAGTAGAAAAGGGAGTGATGACCAGAGTGACAAACCGCTAGTTAACATCAAAAATCTTGCTGGTGTCGCAACAAAGTTAGATCTCCATGCCATCACTGATAAGTTCGAAACCATGTTCAATCAGTTGAAACAAAGTCTAGACCATCAAGCGGCAGAACAAAGACAATGGGGTGCTGTATTTCAGACAATGGCAATACCTTAAATCAGTTGCGAACTGAGCAAAGGACTCAACATTTGGCTGCTAATGATGATGATGGGGTTAAACAACCTCGTGCTTGTAAACATCAAGCTAGACATGTCCCTTGTGTGGATGAAGATCTTTTGGTTCCCAATGATCACGGACAACCTTCGTTGGCAAAGCCGAAGTTCACAATTCCTCAATTTCGTGGAAAGAATGATCCCGAAGCATACTGTGAGTGGGAATAAAAAATAGAGCTTATGTTTCGTTACTATAAATGCCTAAAAGATGAGAAAGTTCCATTGGCGACCCTTGAGTTTTCAGACTATGCGTTGAGTTGGTGGACTCAACTTGGTATAAGTCGCCAACGAAACTACGAGAGAGAAATTACCACATGGGAAGAGTTGAAACAAGTTATGCGAAAATGCTTTATTCCTACACATTATTATAGGGAGGTCAAAACCAAACTTCGACGACTTGTTCAAGGAAGTAAATCAGCTGATGAGTACTTCAAGGAGATGGAGATGCTCATTCAACGAGCAAATGTGGAGGAGGAGGATGAGACCACTATGATACGTTTTATTGATGGTTTGAACAAACCCATAGCCAACACTTTACGGTTACAAACTTATATAGATCTTGAAGAAGTAGTTCACAAAGCCATTGAAATTGAACAACAATTGAGGGAACAAGGTCCTTGTTCATTCTCTACTTCAAAGTACTACAAAGGTAACAGTTCCAATTCTGACTTTAGGTATTTGAAACCACCTTTTACTACTAATAAGTCTTCTTCAAGTGGTAATATTAAGAAATCAGATTGGAAGAGTGGGGCTCTTATGAAGATGCAAGTACCTTCTAAGCAACCTAATTCTAGTGGTTCAAACACGAGAAAAACACATGAGATAGAGTGTTTCAAATGTAAAGGGCGAGGACACTATGGTAGAGATTGCCCTAACACGAGACTTCTCCTTATCAAAGGAAATGGTGAATATACTTCTGAGTCGTACAATCCAGATATGACAGACTTTATGGAGAATATTGTCCATACCAGTGATTTGAATGAGGAGATCGTAGAACCACCAAATGAGGAGGATGATTTTTTTGAATCCCATTGCCTAGTAGTGCGTCGCACTCTCAACATCCAGATGAAAGATGATCTTGACAGTCAAAGGACTAATATCTTCCATTCTCGGTGTTTCATTAAAGGTACACTATGTTTGCTTATTGTGGATAGTGGGAGTTGTGCTAATGTTGTTAGTAGCTATCTTGTGGACTCTTTGAATTTACCTTGCTCAAAACACCCTAATCCATACCACCTTCAATGGCTTAATGAATGTTCAGAAGTGCGGGTTACAAAACAGTCCTTGATTACATTTAAACTCGGTAATTATGAGGATGAGGTATGGTGCGATGTTGTCCCCATGCATGCTGCGCATTTACTGCTTGGAAGACCATGGCAATATGACCGTGGCAAATAAAATCGATATTCCCTTATCTTTAAAGGGAAGAAATTTACTCTAGCTCCTTTGAATCCCAACAATGTGTATAAAGATCAAATAAAAATGATGAAATTCTGTAAGGAGGTTAAGGGGAAAGGACAAACAAAAAAGATTGAGAGAAAAGAGGTCATTAGTATTAAAAGTCAAAATTCAAACGACCCCATGGTGAGTGAATCCTCTAGTGGTAAAAACAGAATGCAAAGTCTATGTGCAAGTGTAAAAGATGTGCGGAGAGCCCTATTAAACAAACAGCCTTGTATCCTTGTGAGGTTTAGGCAAAATTATTTATCTTTAGCTGACCTTGACAAAACTTTGCCTAGTGTGTTTAACTCTCTTTTGCAGGATTATGTGGATATTTTCAATGAGGCACCTAAAGGTTTACCACCTTTACGAGGAATTAAGCACCAAATTTATTTAGTACCCGGAGCATCCATTCCAAATCGACCAGCTTATCGAAGTAATCCTGAGGAGACAAAGGAGTTGCAAAGGCAAGTTGAGGAACTATTAGCCAAAGGGTACATTAGAGAGAGTTTAAGTCCTTGTGCCGTTCCTATCTTGTTGGTGCCTAAGAAAGATGGTTCATTTCGAATGTGTGTTGATTGTCGTCCCATCAACAAAATTACGGTATCCCTAGACTTGATGACATGCTTGATGAATTACATGGATCAACGATTTTCACAAAAATTGACTTAAAAAGTGGTTACCATCAAATTCGTATGAGGGAAGGAGATGAATGGAAAACAGCCTTTAAAACTAAGTTTGGATTGTATGAATGGCTTGTTATGCCTTTTGGTCTAACTAATGAACCTAGTACGTTCATGAGGTTAATGAATCATGTTTTAAGACCTTATTTGGGTAAATTTGTGGTGGTCTATTTTGATGATATTCTAATTTACTCAACTTCTTTGGATGATCATGTTTTCCATGTTAAATCTATTTTGGACATTTTGCGAGCTGAACAATTATTTGCCAACCTTGATAAATGCACTTTTTGTTGTGATAAGCTAATCTTTTTAGGGTTTATAGCAAGTGCTCAAGGTATTCATGTCGATGAGGATAAAGTAAAGGTAATAAGGGAGTGGCCCACTCCTAAATCGATTATCGAGGTGAGATCTTTCCATGGTTTAGCAAGTTTTTATAGACGTTTTGTGAATGATTTCTCCACTATTGCTGCCCCATTAATTGAGGTTATTAAAAAATCAGTGGGCTTCAAGTGGGGTGAAACTCAAGAAAAGGCATTTCAAGCCTTAAAGAATAAGTTAGGTTCTACTCCAGTTCTTAAATTACCTGATTTCTCTAATACTTTTGAACTTGAATGTGATGCTTCAGGTATTGGAATTGGTGCCATCTTGATGCAAGATAAAAGGCCAATAGCATATTTTAGTGAAAAACTAAATGGGGCGCAACTAAACTACTCAACATATGATACAGAATTATTGGCATTGGTGCGAGCTCTCCAAGTGTGGCAACATTACTTGCTGCCCAATGAGTTCGTTATACATACGGATCGTGACTCCCTCAAATGGATAAAGGGCTAAGGTAAGTTGAGCAAAAGACATGTAAGATGGGTGGAATTTATTGAAACATTCCCATATGTAATTAAGTACGAAACAGGCAAAGAGAGTGTAGTTGTTGATGCCTTATCTCGTAGATATTCTTTGATAACTACATTACATTCTAAAATCTTAGGATTTGAGCATATAAAATATTTGTACCCAAATGATGCTGATTTTTCAAATATCTTTGCTAATTGTGGGAATAGTGCCCTTGACAAATATTATCTTGTAGATGGATTTCTTTTTCGCCTAAACAGGTTATGTGTGCCACATTACTCCATGAGGGAGTTACTAATTCGTGAGGCCCATGGTGGAGGCTTAATGGGACACTTTGGTATCGCCAAAACGTTAGATGTTCTACAAGAACACTTTTATTGGTCGCACATGAAGAAGGATGTTGACAAGGTATGTTCTAAATGCATTGCTTGTAAACAAGAAGAATCTAAGGTAATGCCTCATGGACTCTATACTCCTTTGTCGATTCCTTCTTCACCATGGGTAGATTTATCCATGGATTTCATTCTTGGTTTGCCTCGAACTAAAAAAGGTTGAGATAGTATATTTGTTGTTGTTAATAGGTTCTTAAAAATGGCACACTTTATTCCTTGTCACAAAACAGATGATGCTACACATGTGGCCGATTTATTCTTTAGAGAGGTGGTGCGACTACATGGGATACCTTGCACAATTGTCTCTGATAGAGACGTAAGATTCCTCAGCCACTTTTGGAAGGTATTGTAGGGTAAGCTTGGTACTAAATTATTATATTCCACTACATGTCACCCTCAAACTGATGGATAAACAGAAGTAGTAAATCGAGTTTTAGGCACTTTGCTACGAGTTGTTGTGGGTAAGAACCTTAGGAATTGGGAAGAATGTTTACCATTTGTTGAATTTGCATATAATCGATCTATTTACTCTACAACTTTCTATTCTCCATTTGAACTTGTTGATGGTTTTAACCCACAAACTTACTTGATCTTATACCTTGCCTATAGAAAATATTTCTAGTTTGGATGGTGCGAAGAAAGCTGAATTGGTTAAGTCAATGCATGAAAAGGCAAAACAACGGATTGCCAAAACAAATGACATGAATTCCAACAGAGCTAACAAGGGGCACAAACAAGTTATCCTTGAACCCGGTGATTGGGTTTGGGTCCATATGCACAAAGAGCGATTTCTGAGTAAAAGGAGGACTAAATTGGACCTTAGGGGTGACGGACCTTTCCAAGTGCTAAAACGGATCTATGACAACGCCTATCAAATAGATCTACCTAGTGAGTACAATATAAGTTCTACTTCTAATATTGCTAACTTGTCTCCCTTTGATGTTTCAGATTTGAGGACGAATCTTTTTGAGTAAGAAGGGAATGATAAGAGTCGCAAGGCCCAAAATCCAGTGAATGAATGTGATAGGCTCAATCTTCCTCAAGGACCGATAATGAGGTCAAAAGCCAAGAAAATTCGAGCAAAATTGAATGAGACCATCCAAGACTTCGTTACTAAGGCCCTAGATGCGCACATGATCGAAAAAGAAAATCAAGATTCACTTTCTTGTTTTCAAGAAAATCAAGAAACTGAATCTTGGTCCAATTATGCTATTTCAAACAATTTTAAGAATCAAGAAAATCAAGATTTCAGTTCTTGGAAAAAGAAACCGAATCTTGCAACCAAGGCACATTAGATTTCTTGTACGACCTTGAACGAGTCAATTTCGAGAGTAAACGGATCACAAGACCAAGTTCTTGCAAAAAGGACCATTAAGATATCTACAAGTTCATCTTGAAGTTTAGAAAGTAATTTAATTGAATATTGGTCCAAATTATTAAAATGGCCCAAATTGGAAAGTATTTAAATTTAGGTCCAATTTTTATTTTAATAAGTGGATCATCATGTAAGAATTCAGCCCAAGGAGCCCATTCAAAGCCCTTTAGTCGAAATTCCCCATATCCACACTTAAATTTATTTTTTTTATTTTATTTGATTAGCTTTCATGGTTAGAATTCTATTAGGGTTAGGAAAGCTTATTTTGGGGGCCTATAAGTAGCATGGTCGTTCCCCCTTGAAAAGACACTTGATTTTGATTATTTTGAGTTAATAATAATTCTCTTTGAGCTTTTCTTCAAGAATTGCTCTTGAGTTTTTTTTAGAAGTTGTTTTAACAATCTTTCAGGTTGTGGGAATCATCTTCAAACTTTTTCTTTCCAAGATCTCTTTCTTGGAGGGGAAATTAGAGCCTTTGGAGGGAGTTGTGGATTCTTATTGTTTCCAAGGCTTCTTAGGACATTATCTTCTCTTTTCTATCTTTAATCTATCGTTCTAGTTTGATCTAGTTTATTTCTTACTGTTTAGGGTTACTGATTTAGTTGTTTTCATTCTAGGTTGAAATTGATTCAAGAGGGATGTTCTCCTACCTTGATCCATCAAGGAACACATCAAAAATTAGGAGATTCAATCTTTTCTTACTGTTTCAAACGTTCTTGCCTAAACAGTTTGCTTTCATCTTTTAAATCACTTCTAACGAATCTATTTTGTGTTTTTATGTTTAGATCTGGTTGGTACATTTTCTTGAGGTCGAAGGACGGTTTCTTTCATCCAAGAAACCCTAATTTCATTCTCTATTAGATCCTTTACCAGCCATTCTTCTTTCTT
The DNA here is from genome assembly GCA_005610355.1 of Gossypioides kirkii. Lineage (NCBI taxonomy): Eukaryota > Viridiplantae > Streptophyta > Magnoliopsida > Malvales > Malvaceae > Gossypioides > Gossypioides kirkii. Next base: position 19,604,812 of record CP032245.1, read on the forward strand.
GTGTTTTAATTTTCGTTTGATTGTTCTTCTTGTCAACTAATCTGTTTTCTTTGTTTTCGTTTCAGATTACTTTTGTCTAGAGTTTTAGGGTAGATCCACGACTTGACAACTTTACGATCCTCTTCTGCATTCATTTCGTATCACTACTCTATTTACATCACCAAGAATTTCAACTTTCAGGCAGAACACTGTGATCGTAAATGGGAAATAGGCTTGAGCAGAACGTCTCATGGCACAATTTTGGATTTCTCTATTGATGATTCTTCCTTCACTGATGGTTTTTGCCTTTAAAATTGAATAGATCAACACCATTCAATCTAATGAAACAACAGTTCCCTGCTGAATAGGTATAAGACTGAATCGAATGAAGTAAAACCACACTTTTGTCATCGGTGTCAAATTTTCTCTGCGACATGTATAAATTCCATGTTTTGACACTGTCCATTCAGACCTTGGAACTGTAAGTTCTCGAAGAAGTTCTTGCAATTTTTCAGCCTCTAAGTTATTCAACAAAGTATGATATTCATCTTCTTCGAAATCAGGTAAGTCAAAGAACTCATTAATAGTACTTGACTTCAATGGTACCTTGATTCCTCGGACTGAAATTTCTTTAAGTTCAACTAAGGTGAAATTTGCATAAAATTCTTGAATTAGTTGCTCATCTGCACTCGATCTCTTTTCACAAAATAATCCCTAGTTCAGAGCTTCAGTAACTTGTCGGACTCTTGCCATGAATTTGGTGCATTTACTTGTTTCCCAAGTAAATCCTTTTTCAGGCAACATTTGTTGATTTCTGAATGTGTTATAATATCTTTCTCTAACTCTTGCACTATGGAATTTATCTGAATCTCCTTCTGTTGCGGTACTAGTTCTTTTGCGTGGCATGATTCCAACCTTATCAACAAATAAACTTACACAAACATTTTTCTAAAATTTAATTAGTAAAAATATTAACAATTTAAAATAAATTAAAAACTTAATAAATTAAATAAATTAAAATTTAAAAGATAAAATTTTACCACCTTTTGTTGAAATTAAATCCAAAATAAATTATTAGGATTAAAAATAAAAAGGGTTTTATTTAGGGTAAAATTTGAAGAAAACTTAGGGTTTGGGTAAGTGCCACACGGCCAAGGTGTTTAGGGCGTGTGGCGTACACGGCAGGTGTGGCTCGGCAGTAGCACCACTCGGCGGTCGTGGGCGTGGGCTTCGCTTGGCAGCAGTAAGGGATAACAGCACACGGGCATGGGCGTATGGGAGCTGATGTGCGCTGGTAGGCGTGGCTCGTGCGGATGGGCGAGCTGTAATAGGCCTCTAGTGTGCGCGGCTTGCTAAGATGTGCGGGAGCTCTCGAACTCTACCAGGCGCTGTCGGGAGCTTGCGCGCACGGGCGTCAGGAGTTGTCGAGCACTTGCAGGCTAGTGCATCAGGACACGTTGGGTACTTGCGAGAGACATCGGTTGATGGGGCCCGATGGCTTCCAATGACTGCTGAAGGTTTTCGATGGTGGCTGCCTAGGGTGACTAATTTAAAGGTTTGAGTGATAATTCTCTTGAGTGGTGGACTATTTATAATGCATAGAAGATAATTCACACTCAAACACTCAAATTAAATTTCTAAATATTTAAAAAGAAATCCTAATTCAAAATCTTGATAATAATTAATATAAATTATAAATTTAATTTATAATTAATATTAAGAGTTATCAAATTTTTGAAAAATAAAAATTAAATTAAATTTAAATGAAGAATTTTATTTAAATTTAAAATTTATTATTATTATTATTTTTAAAAAAATCTTAATTTAAACTCTTGATAATAAATTAATATAAATTATAAAATTTAATTTATAATTTAATATTAAGAATTATCAAAATTTTGAAAAATAAAAGTAAATAAAATAGATAATTTAAATAAATAATAAAAAAACTTTATTTTTTAGCTTTTTTAAAAATATTTACAAAAATGAACCGCTAGTTTTAATATTCACAAAATTAACAACCAAATTTTACAAAAAATTCAATTAAGTCCTTGAACTTTAAATTTTTTGAAAATTAGGTTGTAATTTAAAACTTGGATCACAATTGACCCTTTTATTTGTAAAATTCAAATGTTAGAAATTTATTCACTAACTTAAAAAATATTTTCTCGAAAAATTATGTTAAAACTAATTCCCAAGAAAAATTGGTGGGGTCACAAGTGGTCCCGCTTAAGTTCCAAACTCCTTGACAGAATTCATTTAAACATACTAATCCAGAAAAATAACCTAACTTCTTTATTTAAACAACGAAAATTTAATCATCAGATAAAATAAGGGACGATTTATCTCGCTCAATTTCACATCCCCAATAATGTTTTAACCGTTGAGCATTGACTCGAAAATTATCTCTCTTACTGTAAAGTTCCACAACTCCGTAACTTTTTGGATAGTAAATGGATTAGACCAACAAGATCTTAACTTACCTGGAAAGAACTTCATTCTCGAGTTAAATAATAAGACTTGTTGACCTACTTCGAACTCTCTGACTCGGATGTGCTTGTCATGCCATCTTCTTAATCTTTCTTTGCATAGCTTGGCATTGTCGTAAGAAAATGTTTGAAATCCTTCTAACTCATTGAGCTGAAGTGTTCGTTTCTCTTTAGCAAGCTTGGGATCCAAATTGAGTTGCTGAAGAGCCTAGTAAGCTTTGTGTTCTAACTCTAAAGGCAAGTGGCAGGCTTTTCCAAATACCAGCCTATAGGGAGACATCCCTAAAGGTGTCTTGTAAGCTATTTTGTAAGCCCATAAAGCATCGTCCAATCTCTTGGACCAGTCTCGTCAATTCGGACACACTACCTTCTCGAGTATGCCTTTTATTTCTTTATTCGCCAACTTAACTTGCCCATTAGTCTGCGAATGGTAAGCAGTAGCAACTTTGTGTCTTACTCTGTGTTTATTGAGTAACCACTTCAACCATTTGTTCACCAAATGGGACCCTTCATCATTGATGATGGCTCTCGGAGTTCCAAATCGTGTGAACACATGCTTCTGCAAAACTTTCTTCACTACGTTGGCATTATTTGGCGGATATGCCTCGGCTTCAATCCATTTTGATACGTAGTTGACTGCTACTAGAATATACTTGTTACCAAATTACGGAGGGAATGGATCAAGAAAGTCAATACCCCAAACATCAAACAATGCCACTTCCATGAATTTCTTCGAGGCATTTCAATTTTTTTGGTAGCATTACCAACCCTTTGACATCGATCACAGCTTGTAATACTTTGGCTGCAGTACGTGAATGATAGCATTAGAAAAGACCATTAATTTCTCCTTATTTAGAGTATAATTTGTTCCTATTGTATCATGTTTAGCATGCATTTTTAGCATTTTGTATTTAGTAATAGAATTTTCTAAGTCAGTGATGTTTGGTTTGATTTTCTTTCATTTTATCCTACTTTTGCTACTAATGTCACCACATTTATTGTTTAGTATTATGTCTTGAGATGTTAGTGTAGGGATCTGTCTTAAAAGATTAAAGTAAGAAAATGTTCAAGGTTGTCGTCGCAATTTAGAAACTAGATTGCGCCCAAATCTGTCATCGCATTATCATTTCCAAATTGCACCCAGGAATATTGTTGCATGAACATATATCCAGATGTACCAGTGCATGAGGATATCAAGGTTGTCGCAGCAAATTAAAATCTAAATTTACGTCCAAAAATGTCGCGACAACCTGTAACTGCTTGCTATATATACAAGATCTACGTAAGTGTACAGCTAGATTAACTAATTTGTACAGCTGTAAGGAAGTTAGATCTAAGAGAAGACGGAAGAGACAAAGGAAGGGGGATATTCAAAGCTCGTGACAAAAATCAATTTCATTTTTCTCATTTTTCTTAAGCTTGCTTCCATGGCAGCTTAATTTCCTAGAGGGTGAACTGACTGCGACGAGAAGGAAGCATCTGCTCCTAACGATGAGTGTTTCTAAGTGCGTCACAAGAGGAGCATTAGGGAAGAGTTCGAGGAGCATTAGGATAGAATGCTTCAACTTGTTCTTTATTTCCTCTTAAATGTTGATAAATTCTGATGAACTTAATTGTGTATGAAAGTACCTTTTAATTTTAGATCTAATTTGATTTCTGCTCAATTCCTCTTATCTGTTTATCTTTGGATTTAGTTGCTTGATCACGGAAGTGTTATTGTGCTGACATTAGAAAGTGCAGTGACATGATCAAATTAACAAGTAAGACAACGAAAGTTGCTTGAGTACAAAGGAATTCTGGCCACTTATTCTTGAATGCAAAGTATTTCCAACATAGGAAGGTGTGGTTAATGTGAGTGTTTAGGTTTTTGATAAGCAGGGAAGTCGAAAATAGTGAGATCTCATTGGAAATCATTATTTAAAATTCCATGCTCCATTGGAAATCATTATTTAAGCAAAGCTCTCTGTGATCTAGGAGCAAGTATCAACTTATGCCCTTGTCAACATTTAGAAGATTGGGAATTGGTCACATGAAACCCACTGTGGTGACATTGCAGCTGGCGGATAGATCTTTGGCGCAACCTGAAGGACAAATCAAAGATGTTTTCTTCCAAGTAGATAAGTTTGTGTTCCTAACAAATTTCATTATTCTTGATTACGAAGCTAATAAGGAGGTACCCATAATTTTGGGACGGCCATTTCTTGCTACGGGTCGAACTCGTATAGACATATTCAAGGGCAAGTTAATCATGCGACACAATGATGAACACGTTACCTTCAGTGTCTTTGAAGCAATTCCCTGTAGGAGTAAAGAGCATTATCAACATATTGATGTACTGGATGAATTAATTGCGGAAGAATTTAATGAGCGAAGTACAGCAGCTTTAGAAGAACTTATGGTGACAACTGAAGATAATTTCCTACCTGATTGCGACCACAAGGTTGAAGCAAATATTTTTGAGTTTAGGCATGGTTGGCAGATGGAGTCCTTAGATCTAACCAATAGAACGATCCCTGTATTTAAGCCGTCTATTGAAGAAGCTCCAACTTTGGAGTTGAAACCATTGCCAATGCATTTAAAATATATTTCCTTGGTGACAAAGATACCTTGCCAATAATTGTCTCAGCAAATCTCAACGCAAGTCAAGAGGAGAAATTAATCCGAATACTGAAGCAACACAAGCATGCCATCGTTTGGAGCATTGCAGATATCAGAGAGATTAGTCCCTCTTTCTGCATGCACAAGATCAGGCTAAAGGTTGAGGAAAAGTAGTCCAACGAGCAGCAAAGGAGGTTAAATAAAAAAATGAAGGAAGTAGTAAAAAAAGAGATCATTAAATGGTTGGATGCGGGTATTATTTACCCAATTTCTGATAGTACATGGGTGAGCCCATTACAATGCGTCCAAAGAAGAGCGGCACTACGGTTGTAAGTAATGTCAAAAATGAATTAATCCCTACTCGCATTGCTACAGGTTGGCGAGTTTGCATGGATTACCGCCGTTTGAATGTTGCTACAAAAACTTCCCTTCATTGATCAGATGCTGGATAGGCTTGCTGGTATGGCCTATTATTGCTTTCTTGATGGATTTTGGCTATAACCAGATTGCAATTGAGCCGGAGGACCAAGCAAAAATAACTTTTACTTATCCATTTGGTACCTTTGCTTTTCGCCGAATGCCATTTGGTCTGTGCAACGCACAAGCCACATTTCAAAGGTGCATGATGGCAATTTTTTCTGATATGATTGAAGACTCGTTGGAGGTATTCATGGATGATTTTTCTGTCTATGGTCACACTTTTGATAAATGCACTGACAATTTAGCTAGAGTTTTAAAGCGACGCGAGGACACTAATTTGGTACTAAATTGGGAAAAATGCCACTTCATGGCGACTGAAGGCATTATCCTTGGACATCGTATTTCCTGTCAGGGCATCGAAGTAGACAAGGCAAAGGTGGAAATTATTGAGAAGTTACCCCCACCTACTAATGTCAAGGGAATAAACCATGCAAGATTTTATCGATGATTTATCCGAGATTTCTCAAAAATTGCAAAACCTCTCTGTTCACTGTTAAAGCAAAATAAAAAGTTTTTGTTTGATGTTGCCTGTCTGAAAGCATTTGTAAAAATTAAGCAGTAATTAGTATAGGCACCTATTGTCGTCGCACTGGACTGGTCACAACCAATCGAAGTTATGTGTGATGCAAATGACTATGCAGTAGGTGTAGTGCTTGGGCAATGCAAAGACAAGGTATTTCATATAGTATATTATGCTAGCAAAACTCTTACTGAAGCACAGGTAAATTATACAACCATAGAGAAAGAGTTGTCGGCAGTGGTTTTGCATTCGACAAGTTTTGTTCGTATCTTGTCGGTGAAAAAGTCACAGTATATATTGATCACTCTGCATTGAGATAACTCTTTGCTAAAAAAGATGCCAAACCAAGACTAATTCAATGGATCCTGCTGTTACAACAATTCGATATTGTAATTAAGGATAAAAAAGGATCAAAAAATCAGGTTACAGATCATTTATCTCGTATGGAATTTGGGAGAGAAGATGGAAATACTTCACAAATTATCGACGCATTTCCAGACGACAAGCTCTTTTCTGTCAACACATCCCCATGGTATGCGGATGTTGTCAATTATTTGGTTTGTGGTAGACTACCACTAAGTGTAATTGGTCACCGAAAGGTAAGATTTCTTCGAGATGCTGCAAAGTAATATTGGAATGAGACCTACCAATTCAAAGAATGCACCGACAATATTATACGTCGCTGCATCCTTGAAGAAGAAATGCTTCCTATCCTGAAGCACTACCATGATGCCTCTTGTGGAGGTCATTTTGGTGGTGTGAAGACTGCTGCAAAGGTCCTTCAGTCGGGATTTTATTGGCCAACACTATTTCGAGATGCCCATAACTTTATTTAATAATGCGATAAATGTCAACGCACTGGATCAATATCTTGACGCAATGCGATAATGCAACAGCCTATTATGGAAGTTGGGCTTTTCGACGTCTGTGGTATGGATTTCATGGGACCGTTTCCCATTTCTTTTGGAAATGTTTATATTCTGGTCGCTGTCGATTATGACTCCAAGTGGGTTGAAGCAATTGTTGTTCCTAAAGATGATGCTCGGACAGTGTTGAAATTCTTTCACACATACATTGTCACTCGATTCGGCACACCTACAGCATTAATTAGTGACCAAGACACTCATTTTCATTGCAATCGCATTAAAGCATTATGGTGTTAAGCATCGAATGGCAACCACATATCATTTACAAACGAATGGCCAAACTAAAGTATTCAATTGACAAATTAAAAATATCCTTCAAAAGATGGTGAATCCGTCCAGACGAGATTAGTCTTCAAGGCTCAATTATGCATTGTGGGTGCTTCGCATAGCGTGCAAAACACCATTAGGAATGTCATCGTATCAGCTTGTTTTTTGTAAATCCTGTCACTTGCCTGTGGAACTTGAACATAAGGCCATGTGGGCAATTAAGCAAGTGAATATGGATTATGATGTTGCTGGACAAAAGAGATTGTTGGGCATTTCTGAATTAGAGGAGATTCGATGAAATGCATATGAGAATGCTGCCATATACAAAGAAAAAACTAAGAGATGGCACGACAACATTATCTTGCGGCGACAATTTTTTGCAGGTTAGTTAATACTTTTATTTAATTCACGTTTAAAACTGCATCCTGAAAAAAGGGCTCTAGATGGTCAGGTTCATTCGAAGTTGTCGAAGCATTTCCTCATGGTTCGGTGACAATTAAAGACTTAAATGATGGGCACTAATTCAAGGTAAATGGCCAACGGTTGAAGTATTATCTCAGCCCAAACGACTGTGAGCAGAATTAGACCTCTATTCTGGTCACATTTTCTTAACTTGTCCTTACATTTATTCCTTTTACTGTTCATATTTTATTTTATTTCAATTATCTTCTTTAGTTATTTTGCAGGAATAAAAGCTACTCTTTTTGTTGACACATAGAAAACCCTACTTGTCGACGCAATTTACTTCCTGACTCATCATAGTGAAATGTTTCAGGAAAGAATCACGCCGTTTAAGCACAAAGATAAGAAGCGCAATGAGGAATGACACAAGAAGAAGAAAAAGACCAAAGCAGCCACATCTTCGGCTGCACATCAATGAGTTAGTCTTTAATTTTTTCAGTACATACTTAGTTGCATGTCATGTTGTTGTAATTGCATTATCATCACGTTTTAATTGTCCCTGCATTTTATTTTGTTAGCGCATTTGGATTGTAGTTGCATTTCCATGTATATTATACATTTTTTTTGAAAAATAAAACCTCAAATATTATTAATAAGCATAAAAAAGAATAATGTTTTGGACCTCACTAGGAAAATCCAACTGGAAAAAGACATTACACTTTCTATCTAAGGCGATTTTACTTAAGCAATTGGCAGCCTTATTACGTGAACAGTGGCTCCAATTTACAGTACAAGAATTAAAATCTCTAATAGTCGACTAACATTGTCGTAACATATGCCCAATTATCGTAACATCATCATTCTGCTTGTTAAGACGATTTATTATAGTCGCGTTGTCTCCTTCAAGCACCACATCATCCTAGCTATTGTTTCTAGCCCATGTGATACTTTGCATGAGTGCCGAAGCCTCAGCCCAATTAGGATCAGCCACGTCCTTTTGAAAGTTCAACCCCCCACCATGCACAAACCCATCATGGTCACGTATGAGAAAGCTAACACCCGCTTCCTGATCTTTCCATGCAGCGTCGAAATTAAGTTTGAAGGAACCCATAGGAGGCTTTTGTCGACGAGCTTGAGAAACCCCCTTAGGGATCATGGGGGCATTGTACAGGTTATGGAGAGGTATCATGGGGGCATTGTACAGGTTATTGAGATGGAACTCATCGTTAAAACTCATAGCTCTATCCTAGATTACCTTAGGGTCTTCCAAAACACCCCAAAAAATCAAGTTGTTTCTGGAGTTCCAGGAGTTTCATAGCACAGTGATAAGGCATTTGAAGGCTTGTTTGTCGACCAGTCTCATAGAGCTTTCAATCCAATCGATCCTCGAATCCCATTCAGATAAGAGAATACACCCATAAATCCCTCCGAGTCTCGGGATAGCATTCACGTGGTCATAGTCCCTAAGCGCATGTATAAGAGTCTCCGTCTCCTTGTTGCACCTAGGACAAAGCTTATTATGAGTTGGGTTGATAGAGGCAATCTTGCCATTGGTAGGAAGGATGTTATGGCCAATTCTCCACATGAAGACTTTAAGCTTGGGCCAAACCCAATCCTGAGAGCACCGACCGCTGAGCACAAACTGGACCAAACGTAAGAAGGCTTATCAACACTCTTAGGGTAGAACAGGTCCCCATTTGGGAAATACTTTAAAGATAACACATGGTAGCATAACGTCTCCTTATTGTTGACCATCCTCTATAGTTGTTTACCAAGTAACGCAATATTAAAAAGCTGCATGTCCTTAAAACAAAGACATACCCTTGGGTGTGCAAACCGTATCCCAACCAAGCATGGCCCACCCACGACCTTTCTTCTTGCTCTCCCACAAGTATCTTTGAGCTTTGGCCTCCAGACTATCAATGATGCCCCTTGGAAGCATGAACATCGAAAGTGGATATGTAGGCAAAGATTGTAAGACGGCTTTAGAGAAGACTTCCTTGCTCCTTGAAAGGAGTCTCTTAGAGCCCCTTTTGATCTTGTTTGCTAGCCTGTCTAGGAGAAAGCTGAAAGTATTAGTTTTATTTTTTCCCACATACAGGGGTAACCCTAGATTGTTATCCAATTTTTCAACAAATTGGTGCCAAGCAAAGTTCCATATAAAATCTTTTGACTATTCGGAGTGTTAGCACTAAAGAGAAGAGAGGATTTAGCCAGATTGATTTTTTGGCCAAAGGCAGCTTCAAATGTTGCCAACATCTCCCGCACATGCTTCACATCCCTTTGCTTATTTCTTATAAATAGCAAGGCATCATCAGCAAAGAATAGGTGGTTTATCCGATTACAATTCTAGCTGGCTCAAATTCCACGCATCAGGCCTACATGTTATGCATTAATCAACAAATGAGATAATGAGTCCATTTAAAACAAAAAAGTATAAGGGGATATGGGATCTCCCTATCGAAGGCCATGCTTTGGATAGAAGGTCTCCGAGAGCCTAGCATTGCATTTCACCATATAGTGCACAGATCTAACACAACCCATAACTTTGGAGACCCACGACATGTCGAAGCCCATGCACAGCAGAATCTTCTCAAGGTAGCTCCACTCCACGCGGTCATACGCCTTACTCATGTCGAGCTTGGCTATGAACCCTTTGTTGGGGCCATTCTTGGCACTCTCCAAGTAATGAGTAAGTTCATGAGCAATAATAAAATTGTCATGAATCATCCTTCTGGGCACGAATGCACTTTGATTAAGAGAGATGTAGCAAGGAAGGAGCACTTTAAGGCGATTAGCCCATACTTTGACTACCATTTTATAGATTACCCTGCATAGGCTTATCGACCTATATTTGGACATGTCCTTAGAATTTTCACCTTTGAGAATAAGCATCACGATAATGTCATTTATTTCCTTTATGCTCTTCTCTTCAGCCAGCAGTTGCTTGCAATATTTCAAGACATCATGGCCAACAATATCCCAGTTTTCATTGAAAAACAGACCAAAAATACCATCACACACAGGAGCTTTCCTAGGGTCCATTTGGTTGAAGGCTTCAACAATCTCCTTTTCCTCCACAGGCTTCGTAAGGGTGTCATTCATCTCCTAGGTAACGCACCTAGGGTAACTGACATAATGTGCTCAACATTCGAACTACCAACAGTCTTAAAGAGGTCCACAAAATAATCCTTGACCACTTTGCACACACCCTCCTGATCAGTGATCCACCTACCCTCCTCGTCCAATAAACCATCGATCTTATTTTTCTTTATTTTTGTGAGATGCACGAACGTGAAAGAAGCTAGTATTCCTGTCCCCCTTCTTAAGCCACCTAACACGAGAATGCTAGGCCCAGTAAGTTTCCTCAGCGTTATACAACCTAGCAAGCTCTTCCTTAGCAGCACACAGCCTTTCAACACTACCCTCTATTCCATGCCCCTCAATGATTGCGTCAATCTCCCCACAAAGATCTTTGATGCGACACTTGTTGCCTTTGCACCTACTGCGCTGCCAACTTCCTAAGGAAGCACGAACCATATTGCTACCCTAGAGGACATCACCGTTACTTTTACCAATGCTTCTCTAATGACATCTTTGGCATCCCTATCTTTGGCCCAGCATGCTTCGAACCGAAAGCACATGTAACAGCTCGTTTTTCAGTAGTGTCGAAAATAGTGGTTTTGGGAACCACAAAACCGACGAGAAAATTTCTGTAATGAGTGTTTTAATTAAATAAGTCAATAATAATTTATATGGAATTTTGAATTGACGAATTTTAATTATTGAATTAAAATTTAGTAAGTGGTTTAGTTCAAAAGTCAAGTGGTTTTAGAAAATGAGGTATCAAGACCTCGTTTCTGAAAATAAGGGCCATAAATATTTTTATTAAATATTTACTGAGTCTTATTGTATGTGAATTGAAGCTTGGTTAGGTAATTTTGATGATTAATTGCTTAATTAAAGAAAAAGGAGTAAATTGTAAAAGAGGTAAAAGTTAATTACTATTGATTAAAAATAAAAGGGACCAAAGTGGTAATTATACTAAGGTCAAAAAGTCCAAGCGGTGGTAGATATGATTACCATCCACTTACTTTGGGTTATTTATTCATTTAGTCCTTTTTAGTTTAAGGCTAATTTGTAAACAAGTTGGTTTAATTAGAATTCAATATAATTGAAGGATCAAATAGGTAAATTAACCTATAGCAATTTAGTGGATGGATTATTATAGGGTAAATTGATCATAAGTAAAATTAATTATAAGGCTAAATAAGTGATTAATTAAACTAATCATGAAAGACTAAATATCTACAAAATTGCCATTAGGTATAAAAATGAAATTAAAGAAGAAAAATCACATTTTTCTTCTAATTTCTTCTTCTTCTTCAACTAAGACAAGAAAACCTACTGTTTTCCATTGATGAACTTTGAGCTTTGATTTGGGTAAGCAAACCTTGACCCTTTCTAGTAATTTTTATGTTTTTGAGTTTGTGTTAGCTTGATCTAACTAATCTAAGGACTAATTTGTGAATTTGTCAAATGTTGTGAATTTTACCATTGTTGAATATGCTTGTCTTTGAAATTTTTTGATAGCTTTGGATGCTTGATGATTAGGTTGGATCTTTTTGTAAAGTGATTTTTGCTGAAATTAGGGTTTAAGGACTAAAATGCTAAATGATGAAATTGGATGTACTTTAGGTGAAATAAATGGATTTTTAAGGGCTTGTATGAGATCAAAGTATATTTTGCTGGTATGGGTTGAGGAGAAAATGGGTATTTTGCACGTTATGTGTTGAAAGGACTAGATTGTATAAAAAGAAAGTATTAGGGGTAATATTGTAATTTTCCCAAAGAGGATCAAATTATGTTAAATGATTTTATTATGTGTTTTAATGTGAAATTTGAATGAATTTTTTATTTAGATTACAATCGTACCACGAATCGCGGAAAAGGGAAATTAGTAGAATAGTCCTTGAAGTTTTGCCAACTACAATTTCATCCGGTAAGTTTGTAGTGTTAGTTTATATACATTGTTTATTTCTTGTGTTTCACTATTGTTACAGCAAATGGAGAAAGGTAAATCATTCATGGTAATGGAAAGGCAAAAGAAAGAAATGAAATGTCAGGCTTGGGTCGGTTATCTGATTTGAAGCGATGGCTAGGATACTGCATATGTTGCAATATCCTGACAGCTTGTGTGTGCAGCATCACAAGTTGATAGATTATGAATAAATAGTGAATTCTGGATTCCTCTGATGGTTGAGTCTTCGCGTATGTCGTTGATTCTCATCAGCTTGTGTGAGCAGCATCGTATACTAGTTAAACTCTGTCTGGGCTCATAAGAGCTAACCGTTCTGGGCTCGTATGGGCTAAATATTGTCTGTGGTCATAATGAGTTAAAGTCTGGAGAACTGAAATAGATTAAGTTTAATATTGTATACATGATTATGAATACATACTCGTTATCATCTTTAACTGATCTGTTTATTCTGTAAGAAAATGATATTCGCGAACTTACTAAGCTTAATAAGCTTACTCGTGAATCTGTTGTTGTTTTGTAGATACGTTTTATTGTTTGAAGATCAGATCATCTCAAGGAAATCACACTATTGCGGAGCTCGTATGGTAGAATTTACATCACTTGGTCTTGTGGCATGTACTAGGATGACTTTACCTTTTGCTTATATATATATATATAATGAGTTTGTGGAAAACCTTGCTATGTTTGATGAAATGTTGAAAGTAGACTTTAAGTGCCTTGTATCGACATAAAAATCTTGTATTTGGTATTGACTTAAATGCATAATTAAAGTTAGGTATGTATGAAGTAAATGAACTTGTGTTTGGTATAAATCTTGAGATTTTGCATACTTGTTTCAGTAGAACTCATGTATGTTTCGGTAGAAGTACAGGGTAGGAGAGAAGTTGTTCACTGACTTAAGTTATATCGGTAGTTGAATTGTGAGTATCGGTAGTTATATGTATAGATATATTAGTAGTTTGCATATTTGTGTCGGTAGAAGTTCCAGGGTGAGAGTTATAGCTCTCTGGAGTTTTTAGTATCGGTAGAAGCATGAATTGTTTTGGTAGTTATGTTACATATATCAGTACAATCATCTCGAGTATCGGTAGAACTCTGCAATATTTTTGAACTATTTTTTGACTTGACAACTACCGATACTTGTTCAACAGGTATCGGTAGAAGTGTCCAAAAATCATGGAAATGACCTTTTTTCCCTTGTTAGGTTGTGATTATAATCGATTGATGACTTATGATGTGTTAGGTGCACATCTTTATTAAATAAGATTGATTGAAATGAAAATAAAAGACTAACAGTAATAGATGAACAATAAGACACTGAGACCCTGATCGATGACGGTTTTAGGTTTTAGGTGTTACAACACAACCTCGGGTCCCTGGACATATTCGGAGGTTTCCTACCAAGGGTGTCCAGCAATATAGCATCATGGACTGAATGAGCCTATCGACACACGTTCGAAGAAAAAAAGGATGTTACCTGAACCATCCAGAGGACACCACAAATCTGTCTAATCTCTCTTTGACCATTCCCCCACCATTTCGGTTGTTGGTCTACGTGAACCAACCGCTGTCAGGTTGCACGTCAGCCAAAGCCAAATCCATCAAAGTTTTGCTAAGGATCTCCAACACAGTGCGAGCCTTACGCCTTCCCCCATGTTTCCCAAAGTCATCCAAAATTTCATTGAAGTCGTCCCTATGATCCACTCCTCATTGAAGTGGCTGCCTATATCCTGAATCAACCTCCAGGTAAGGTGACGTTGCCTCAACTCAAGATAGCCGTAAATCCCCGTGAACCAAAAGGTGTCAATATTCTTGGCTCTAACGAGCATGTCCACATGATTGGGAGAATAAGTCCGAATATCCATGCACGTATCATCATCCCACATGACAGTCAAACTCCTTTTGGCCCGACTAGGATCCACAATAAAACAACTAGACATGTTGCACCTCCTTTGTATCTTGTCAAAATCATAACTTTTCATTTTAGTTTCACTTAAAAAGACAATGTTGGGACGATTGGCAGCAAGAAGCTGCCTCAACTCACCCACTATCGTGGGGTTCCCCAACCCACGACAACCTTAACAAAAGAGCTTCATGGCTCCCGGCGGGGTTAGTCACCAGCCTCCACCTTCGAAGGGGATGTACCCTCCAACAACCTTCTTCTCACGACACGTACTGGACTTCCCTCATTGCCTTCACCAGGGCCTCTAGATTTTTTCCGCTTCCCCTTACTCTTGGCATCATTGTCCTGTATATAGATCAAGGATCTCTTAGGAATTTGAGAGGAGGAAGCTGAAGCTTCCTCGGATGACTTGATAGTGTCCTTCACACCTACCTGAGTCTCTTTTTTTCTTGGTTCCCGATGGGTAGTGCTCGATTCCCACCATCCTCCTGTATAGGATCATCAGCCACCAACTCAATACCATTTCTTATTTTGCCCCTATTTTGGCCTGCTGGAATGAGTTGTGCCCACATCCATCTACCATATTGGTAAGAAACGGGGTTGACCTCTTGCGAAAACAACAAACATTTCTTAGTCCCATGTCCTATCAACCCACATATATAGCAAAATATAAGTAGCCTTTCACATTTCAGGAAGCAAGTAAACTCGTGACCTTCTTTGTCCACTAGACAAGCTACCCTTCTGAGAGGTTTTGTAGTATCCACAAGGACACGAATTCTGATAAACTCACCCTAACCTCCTCCATTGTACCTCCAATCTATGGCCAATACCTTGCCCACAACTCCACCAACTTCCATCGCAATTTTCTTATCCACTAACTTTAGGGGAATCTTGTGGATTCTCATCCAAAAAGGGACCAGTGAAAACACATAAGATTCCCATGCCTTATCCGTAATGAAAGGGACCATGGACAGAACATGCTGATCGAAGAGCCATGGCATAAGATTGACAATCCTCTCCCGATCATCCCTTGAACCAAACTTTATCAAGAAATACCCCTCACTGACCTCTACAAAGTTAACCCACTAGAAAGTATACACAGTGACCAAAGAACCCTATACATCGCCTCTTTGTTCACCTTTTCAGAGGTCAATAGTTTCCCAACTACCCATGATTCCCATCCTTTCATATCTACGGTTGAAGAGCTCTGGGTTAGAATCTTTTTTGATTCCTCTTCCAAAAACTTCAACCTAGCCATCATTTCACTAACTTCCTCCTCCATAGAGATAGCCCACCTTCTCAATCAAGCGTAGCCCCGCCGCCCCAACCCAAATGCCCACCTAGTAAGAAGAGACCATGAAAGAAAATCGAACGCAATAAAAACTTTGAGCTGGATATAAAAAAAGAAGGAAACAAACCCCAAAGGCAACTGCACCCACATTTTTAATAAATTATTTGTCCTTTTAGTCTAATGAAAATATGCAAGGTTATGAAAATGTGACTACAATTTTTTTTTTCATTTGATGCTTAATTCTTGAATCATTTGAGATGGTAATGTATGAATTGGATGAATGTGTTTGAATGTTGTATCCTTCTATTTTTGGATGAATGGTTGAAATTGCATTAGTAATAAATGAGTAGTATCATTATTTGAATCTTGGAAATAACTTGCCAATTATAGCTATGTGTATATAGATAGAATTATGAATAAAAGACACTTCAATACGGGTGCATTATGACTTGTCAAGGGGGAACACTACAATGTAAGTGTTTGAAAAAGTATCTAGCCAAAGGCTGTCACTGCAAGAGTGTGTGTAGGCGCAATTACATACACCCTAGAGGTTTGTTGCACCCCATCGTTACTGCCCAAGAACAAGGGTATAGTAATGCAATGACATCCCTCAGTCGCATAATAAAAAAAAAGAAAAGAAAAATAAATATATTTATATAAGTGTACAATAAATGTTGTATTGGTAGATAGAATTTAGGATTTGAAACATGATGCTAGCTTTGATGAAGTTGCAATTTTGATTATTCATGCCTATAAATTGTCGGCGCAATTTTCTATCATGTAAATGTAATTCATATATTAAGGTCTCATAAAATTCAAGTTGCTAGAATGATTATTGCTTTGACAAGAATTTTGCTATGACCTTGCTAGCTTTTGTTTACTTGAGAACAAGTAAAAACTCAAGTTAGGGGGTGTGATAGCATTAGAAAAGACCATTAATTTCTCCTTATTTAGAGTATAATATTTCCTATTGTATCATGTTTAGCATGCATTTTTAGCATTTTGTATTTAGTAATTGAATTTTCTAAGTCGTGATGTTTGGTTTAGTTTGCTTTCATTTTATCTTACTTTTGCTACTAATGTCGCCACATTTATTATTCAATATTGTGTCTTGAGATGTCAGTGCAGGGATCTGTCTTAAAAGATTAAAGTAGGAAAATGTTCAAGGTTGTCGCTGTAATTTAGAATCCAGATTGCGCCCAAATCAATCACCACATTAGCATTTCCAGATTGCACCTAGGAATATTGTTGCATGAACATATCCAGAAGTACCAGTGCATGAGGATCCCAAGGTTGTTGCAGCAAATTAAAATCTAAATTTGCATCCAGAAATGTTGCGACAACTTGTAACTTCTTGCTGCATATACTAGATCTACGTAAGTGTATAGTTGGATTAACTAACTTGTACAGCTGTAAGGAAGTTAGATCTGAGAGAAGAAGGACACTTATACTTGGCATTAAAGATAAATATTGAAGAGAGAGAGAAAGGAAGGGGGATCATCAAAGCTCGTGAAAAATATCACTTCCTTTTTTCTCATTTTTCTTCAGCTTGCTTCAATGGTAGCTTAATTTTCTAGAGGGTGAACTGACTGTGACGAGAAGGTAGCATCTGCTCTTAACGAGGAGTGTTTCTAAGTGCGACACAAGAGGAGCATTAGGGAAGAGTTCTAATAGGCTAGGAATAGAATGCTTCAACTTGATCTTTATTTCCTCTTAAACGTTGATAAATTCTGATGAACTTAATTATGTATGGAAGTACCTTTTAATTTTAGATCTAATTTGATTTCTGCTCAATTCCTCTTCTCTATTTAACTTTGGATTTAGTTGCTTGATCACGGAAGTGTTATTGTAGTTGCTAACATTAGAAAGTGCAGTGACATGATTAAATTAACAAGCAAGACAACAGAAGTTGCTTGAGGTACGAAGGAATTCTGGCCACTTGTTCTCGAATTCAAAGTATTGCCAGCATTGAAAGGTGTGGTTAATGTGAGTGTTTGGGTCTTTGATAAGCAGGGAAGTCGAAAATAGTGAGATTTCATTATGCTTAATTGTAGCAACAATTTATCTATCATTTACCTTGTTGTCACATTTAGTGATTGCCGACTTATTAAATCAGGGATCCCCTATTCCATCATCATTGTTTTACTTCTTTAATTTTCTTAATTTGTATTGACAAAATATCTTCAACGTTCATTACATTTTCTTATTAAATTGCTTTGACATATTGTATCACAGTCTCACAACATTTGCTTTGATAATTTTAATTCATTTAATTCTGCAGTCTGTGATTTAATTACGTTAATGCTATTCCTTACAATTCTTTTTATTTTAACTCTAATTGCTTCGAAAATTATAGCATCAACAACCATCTCTATGGGATCGATATCTAATAGCTAAAACCTATCAACTATACTTGCATCGACAGTGTTTGCTTACACCAATTGATGTGACGTTCATAGCACGATCAGTGAACCTCCGAAGTGTCCCCCACTTGATGTTGTGTGACCTTGATATAATATTGCTCGTACTTCATCTTTTACAATGTATCTTCTGATTATTTGATCTGCACACTTCTTAAACAAGTACGACTCTTTCCAAAAGTAATACTTAGCATCATGAAGGAACTTCTTCCTTTACTGATACATCTTATCATAGGAAATCAAATCACAAGCTAAGTAGTTAGCAAAATCAGCAAACCAAGGGGTGTTATGACTTACATTTAGTATATGTTCATTAAGGAACACCTGTTGTATGAGAACAAGAGCTGGATTTTCTTCTCGTGGCTCTAATATAGACAAGTGATCAGCTACTAGGTTCTCTAAACCTCTTCTATCTTGAATTTTTAGATCGGACTCTTGAAGTAGTAGCACCCAACAAATCAGTCTTGGCTTAGTATCCTTCTTGGCAAGTAAGTACTTAATTACCGAATGATCCGTAAAGACAGTCACTTTTGTACTTACAAGATAGGATCTAAACTTGTCAAAAGCAAACATAACTGCATGTAATTCTTTCTCAGTTACCTTATAGTTCAGCTGAGCTCCTTACAAAGTCTGACTTACGAAATAGATGGGATTAAAAACTTTGTTCCTTCGTTGGCCCATCATGGCTCCGACTATGAAGTCACTTCCATCACACATAAACTCGAACGATAATTCCCAATCTGGTGTGATGATAATTGGTGCTGAAACTAATTGATTCTTCAAATCATTGAATGTTATCAAGCATTCTTGATCACACTGTGAACGTCACAGCAAATATGTGTAAGCGTACACTGTCAATGCAAGTATAGTAGATAAAAGTGAATCTGTCGGATATCGATCCCATGAGGATGGGTGTCTGTTGTCTAAAATTGTCGGTACATTTAATAAGTAAAATGCAATAAATTGTGAGAATGATTGTCAGAGCAATAATGTGAAAATAAAGATAAAATGTAATAAAGGTAAAATGGGATCCACAACGTGAATAGCCAGCAGAAAACTAAGTGTGGTTTACAAGGTTAAGAATAACAGGTAAATTGTTGGCGCAATGAAGTGTAATGAACATCTTACTAAACTTGGCTTTTCTATTAGATCTATGACTTTAGTATGCACACAAACCACACCTTCCAGTGTTGGTAATGCAACACACATAAGAACAAGTGGACCAAATTCCTTCAATCTCCAAGCAACTTCCGTTGTCTTGCTTGTTAGTTTAAACTGTTGCTGCACCTTCTAGTGACTGTTATAGCAATAACACTTCCGTGCTAAAATCATTCAAACCCAAAGAATTAACAGTAAAAGCAATCTTAAATAAGATATCATTTAGTCTAACAATCAAGAGTACTTCCATACAAACTTGAAATAAACATGAATTACCATCGTTTAAGAAAGGAAATGTAAAAGAACAAATGGAGAATACTATTCCTAGGGTACTCAAAATGCTCCCTTAACCTCCCTCTTGTGTCACACTTAGGATGCTCCTCGTCAGGAGCTGATCTGCCTTGCCTTCACGTCGATTCACCTGAAGAGTCTCAAGCCTCCATAGCCAAAAAGCTCAAAAGCTAGGTTGAAGAAGATGATTTTGCAAAATGGGAGACTAAAAGAAGAATAGACACCCCCTTCATGATTTGTGTGTGCTTATATTTAGCCCCAAATGTATAGGTGTCTATTCTCCAAAATTGAGCTGTACAAGTTGGTTATACCAGACTGTACAGCTCACACATTTCTATTCTTATCAGACAGTTGTCAGATGCGCTGACAATTCTGGGCGCAATTCTGGATACGTTCATGCAGTGACAATTCTGTACATGTTCATATAGCGACATTCCTAGGTGCAATTGAATACTTATGCAGCGACATTTCTAGATGCAATTTGAAGAATATTTATGCAGTGACAGTCTTGGGTGCATTCCGAACATATTCTTGCGGTGACAGTTTTGGTGAAATCTAGAAGTGCTCATGCGACGACAATTTTGGGTGCAAATTTGGATGTTATTTTGTGACGATAGCCCTGGATACCTTCATGCGTTGATCTTTCCGAATAGACTCCTACATTGACATCTTTGGACGCAAACTGAACACTAATTGTGGTGACATTAATAGCAAAAACAGGATAAAATTAAAGAAAATTAAACCTGATATAATGGGAACAAATTATACAATAACTGGGGAGAAAACATATGTTCCTTTTAGTACCATCAATTCTTCATCAAAATTGAATGTTGAATCCTTCTCTAACAACTAGCGCAAGGGTTTAGCAATTTTATAGAAGTCTTTGATAAATCTCCGATAGAATCCACCATGACCCAGAAAGCTCCTAACACCCTTTACAGATGTTGGAGGTGGAAGCTTCTCAATTACATCTACTTTGGCCTTGTTGACTTCAATTCCTTGTCTTGTTATTCGGTGCCCCAAAACAATACCTTCTCATACCATAAAATGACATTTTTTCCTAGTTTAGAACAGGGTTTGTCTCTTCGCATCGCTTCAGTACCTTAACTAAATTAGCTAAGTAATCATCATAAGTGTCCCTAAACATTGAAAAGTCATCCATGAATAGTTCCAAATACTTCTCAACCATGTCAGTAAAAATGCCCATCAAACATCTTTGAAATGTAGCAAGTGCATTACATAAACCAAATGACATACGTCTAAAGCAAACATACCATATGGGATTGTGAATGTCGTTTTGTGTTGATCTTCCAGTGTGACTGTAAT
Source organism: Gossypioides kirkii (assembly GCA_005610355.1). Classification (NCBI taxonomy): domain Eukaryota; kingdom Viridiplantae; phylum Streptophyta; class Magnoliopsida; order Malvales; family Malvaceae; genus Gossypioides; species Gossypioides kirkii. The sequence continues at coordinate 19,625,903 of CP032245.1, forward strand.
CAGATTGTACCCCAAGTATCCATCTAGAAAATAATAATAGTCTTACCCTGTGAGTTTATCTAGCATTTGATCCATGAACGACAAAGGAAAGTGATCTTTCCTTGTCGCTTTGTTCAATTTTTGATTCTCGATACAAATTCGCCATCTTGTGATAGTTTTAGTCGGTATTAACTCATTATTTTCATTCTTCACAATCGTAATACCTCTTTTCTTTGGCACACATTGGACAAGACTAACCCATGAATTGTCTAAGATGGGATAAATTATACCGCATCTAACCACTTGATAATTTCCTTCTTGACTACATCTTTCATAATGGGGTACAGTCTTCGTTGTCCATGAATTGTTGTTTACTAATCATCTTCAAGAATGATCTTGTGCATGCATATGGATGGACTTATACAATTAATGCTGGCTATGGTCCATCCAATAGCTTTCTTGAATTACTTAAGCACTTTAATAAATTGATCTTCCTACTTCTCAGTTAGTTGTGTTGAAATAATCACAAGCAAAGTAGAAGTTTCACCTAAATATACATATTTTAAATGTGAAGGTAATACCTTAAGTTCTAACTTAGGTGGCTCTTCAAAGATTCAAAACGAGGTTGTGAATTAAATCTCCTCGAAATAGCTTCCAACAAAACTAAGTTTTCCTCCCCCTCTTCATCACTTTGAGGGTCTGTCAGCAAAATCCTTTCTAAAGGATCTCCAACAGAGTTGAATTCCTCTTCAATGACTATTTATTCTAACTTAGACACTGAAGAAAAATCATCAACTACATCAGGAAATCTCATAGATTTAAAAATATTAAATGTTACCTGATCGTCCTGAACAGGCATAGTTTTCTCACCTTTCTACACATCAATCATCAACTACATTAGGAATGACCTTCCTAAGAGGATTGACACTTCTTTATCTACTTCAAAGTCTAAAATGACAAAGCCAACAGGGAATATAAACTTATCAATACGAACCAATTCATCTTCAATTTTTACATCATGATATACTATAGATCGATTGGCTAACTGAAGTGTACCTGTAGTTGGTCTAACTTCACCTATCCCCAACTTTAAGAATATCGACGTGGGCATTAGGTTAATGCTTGCACCCAAATCACATAATGCTTTACCACAATAAGTTGCTCCAATGTTGCATGGTATAGTAAAACATCCAAGATCCTTCAAGTTGTGGGGTAGTTTGTCTTGAAGATATGCACTGCATTCCTTCGTTTGGGCTACTATCTCAATTCTCCAAGTCCTCACTTCTTTAATAGGATATCCTTCATGAACTTGACATAATTCGGCATTTGCTCAAGTGCTTCTGCCAATGGAATGTTGAGGGTAGGGTGGTGGAGGATTTCTGACTTGAACTGGCTGCTTCGGCTTCTGTGGCACTTCTACATCTAACGAGATTGTTAGATCATCTAACTTGACTGGTTCAGTGGTCTATTTCTCAACATTCACCACTTTTGGTTTTGGTGAAACTAGTTATGGTAAAATTGGTTCTGATTTTGGTAAAGTTGAAGCTTCAACACTTAGTTGAACTTCAACCGATTCTTCAGCATCAGCTTGCTCTTCTTTAACTTCAACAATTTTGTGCTGCAACATCTTTTTGCTCCTCAATGTGAACGCTTTACAATGCTCCTTCCCCAAATTTCTCAGATTCCTTGTATCACTCGACAAAGCACCTTGTGGACAGTTATTCAGTTCAGTAGCAAGTTGCCCCACTTGATTCTCCAAATTCCTTAGATTTGCATCATTCTTAACCATATATGCCTTTAATAAACTCTCTAAGATATTAGAAGATTCAGCTTGTTATGGCTTCTGAACTTGCTAGGTAAATCCTTGTGGCTAGGTCAGTCTCAATTGAGCATAAGTGTTACTGGGTCTAGCTCCTTGATTACTCCATGAGAAATTAGGATGATTTTGCCAAGATGGGTTGTAAAACTTTGAATGCAGTCTTTGCCTTCCTCGGTTTTGATTTTGATTGCCCATATAGTAAACAGATTTAGGGTTTGATGGGCATTCTTCAAACATATGCCCTTCTTCATAATAGACACAGGCTATGTTCTTAAATTGATTAGGTGGCTGAGCTACAACATTATTAAACCCATTAGTAGTAAGGTTCTTAAGCATTAAGGACATTGATGATACCTGAGTTGTAAGTGAAGTAAGTGGATCAACATCATGATTTACTGCAACTCGTCTTCCTGAGTTCGCTCGATTAGTTGGCCATTGGTAATTATTTCTTGCGATCCTCTATATAATTTCATAAGCCTCATTGTAAGACATAGAAAGAATAGCTCCATTGGCAGAAGCGTCTACTACCATCCTTATGTGCTAATTAAGACCGTTATAAAATGTCTCTAATTAAGTGCAATAAGGAATTCCATGATGACGGCATTTCTTTAATAACTCTTTAAATCTTTCCCACGCTTCATACAAAGACTCATCATCCATATTTTGAAAAGTACTAATTTCACTCCTCAACTTAGCATCCTTGATTGGAGAGAAATACTTCCTAAAGATTTGTTCATCTAACTCTTGCCATATTGTAATAGAATTTGGTGGCAACGAGTTCAACTAGGCTCTAGCTCTGTCCCTTAGTGAAAATGCGAACAACTTCAATCGAAGTGCATCTTCTAACACTCCGAGTATCTTGAAAGAATCACTCACCTCCATGAATAATCTCAAATGAAGATGAGGGTCTTCTGTAGGCATTCCACTGAATTGGCCTACTGTTTGAAGCATCTGAAACATCATTGGCTTTATTTCAAATTGTTGTGCCTCAATATTGGGTCACCTAACTCCCGAATTAAGCTTGTGAAACAAAGCACTGCATATTGTCTTCAGGCTCTATCCCTATCATCAGCAATAAGGATAGGATTTTGAGCATGATTAGCTTCATTTCCTTGATTTTGGTTCTCAAAATCCATCTCTTTGGTCCTTCGTTGATATGCTTGTCTTCTTCTCTCTTGGAAAGTTCGTTCAATTTCAGGGTCCACTAAGAGTAAGTTGATAATTCGGTCAATACTCATAAACAACTGAAATAATAAAACAGAATGAGTTAGTAATTAGATGGAAAATTAATAAACCAAAGTGGAAACAAGTAATTTCACAAATAATTTTGACAATTCCCGGTAACGGGGCCAAAAACTTGGAACGATGAAAATATGCAGGTGTACACAATTGTATTCAAGTAATAAAATTACAAGTAAATGTCGAGTATCGTACCCACAGAGACTGTGCTATGAAAAGTATTTATGAAATATTTAATCAACAAATAAGGTTATCACAAAATAATAATTGAGAGGGATTTTAATCTAAGTGTTCTAAACTAAATTAAAATAAGGCTAATTATATTCCTATGCACAATTTCTAGGGGTTTAATCAATATGACATAAATGTGTCCTGTTAATTGCTTTAATTACTCAATTAGATCTAACTCATGTTAATGCTTGTTATGAATATTCATGGCAACCCGATACTCTTCTAACTTATGAGCAACATCACTCACTAGAATTCATTAATCTCTTGAACATATCTCTATGCCAATTCAACCGATTAAATCAATTCTAATAAGTAAATGTGTTATTGCACATACATACTATATAAAAGCTAAAGAATCTCTTAAACATATCTCTATGCCAATTCAAACGATAAATTAACAATCATAAGCATGTAAAGGATCAAGTGAAGTAACAATCATATCTCAATGTTAAAACAATTTAATCACAAAAATCCTGCAAGTTATACAAGGCTATGTATTGTTTAATACCATCACAATTCTAATCTTCGGATCCCTTAGAAGATTAGGCATGCACAAGTTAAATAATGTGTCCATTAATCACAATTTCAATGTGCTTAAATGATTCATTCAATAGTTATATCACAAGGGTAAGGCAATAATAACTTAGGCATGATAATATTTAATTAAACAGAATATTCAGGGCCTGTAACAACATAAACATGAATTAAGTATAAACAAGCAATTAGTCATAACCGACCCACACACTTAAAGAATTTAAGCCTTTTAAATTAAATAATTAATAACACTCATAATAGCATTCATCATAACAACAAACAAGAATCTCAAAATAAAGAAAAAGACTAGGATTAAATTCGCCGATTTTTATGAACAGCTCTCGCGTTCTTCGTCGTTCTTACTCGATTCTTCTCAAATCAAGGTCTCTGATGAATACTAAACAAAGACTATGGAAGGCTGAAGAACTAGTCTTTCTTAAGAGGGGAAATTGATAAAGGAATAGGGAAAAACTAGGATGGAAAAGCTGGAGAATAGTAGAGAGAAAGAAGAGAAGTGTGAGTGAATTGGTCTGTAGAAATGAGGTGAAAGAGGGTGTATTTATAGGTGGAGTTGAAGAGAGGTTTTGTGGCTATATTTAGCAAATCAATATCAGCCACACACTCCCCCATGGCCGACGACCACATGTAGACTTTGACTTGTTCAAAGTTTGCTAAAAACAAGCTAAGGGTAAGATTTTAAAACCATGAAAAGTGGAGGGGTTAGAATGGAAATTTGGGAAAGTTTGAGGGCTGTTTTGCAAAGTTGAATTGGTCAACATTTAACTTGATTATTTCATCATATGAACGACACATGGTAGTCCATTTGGAGGTGGTTCGACCCTCGGTTGCATGCATATCGAGCCACTTCAGCTTAATCTTTGTAATTAATTTTTAATCCAAATTAATTTGAATTGAAAATATAAATATAAACCTGATAGCATTAGAAAAGACCATTAATTTCTCCTTACTTAGAGTATAATTTGTTCCCATTATATCATGTTTAGCATGCATTTTTATTATTTTATATTTAGTAATTGTATTTTCTAAGTCAATGATGTTTGGTTTAATTTTCTTTCATTTTATCTTACTTTTGCTACTAATGTCACCACATTTAGTGTTCAGTATTACGTCTTGAGATGTCAATGCAAGGATCTGTCTTAAAAGATCAAAGCAGGAGAGTGTTCAAGGTTGTTGCCGCAATTTAGAAAATTCAGAATTATGCCCAAACCTGTCACCATATAAGCATTTCCAAATTGCACCCAGAGATGTTGTTGCATGAACATATCTAGAAGTACCAGTGCATAAGGATATCAAGGTTGTCACAGTAAATTAAAATCTAAATTTGCGTCCAGAAATATCGCGACAACCTGTAACTGCTTGCTGCGTATATCAGATTTGTGTGTGCATAGTTGGATTAACTAACTTGTATAAATGTAAGGATGACACCTATACTGGGCATTAAAGATAAATACTGAGGAGAGAGAGAAAAAAGGGGGATCGAAAAGCTGGTAACAAATCAATTTTGCTCTGCAATTTTCTCTAAGCTTGCTTCCAATGTAGCTTAATTTCCTAAAGGGTGAACTGACTATGATGAGAAGGCAACATCTGCTCCTGACAATGAGTGTTTCTAAGTGCGACACAAGAGGAGCAGTAGGGAAGAGTTCCAGTAGGATAGGAATAGAATGCTTCAACTTGTTCTTTATTTCCTCTCAAACGCTGATAAATTCTGGTGAGCTTAATTGTGTATGGAAGTACCTTTTAATTTTAGATCTAAATTGATTTTTGCTCAATTCCTCTTATCTGTTTATCTTTGGATTTAATTTCTTTATCACGGAAGTGTTATTGTAGTTGTTAACACTAGAAAGTGCAGTGACAAGTTAAATAACAAGCAAGACAACGGAAGTTGCTTGAGGCACGAAGGAATTCTGGTCACTTGTTCTTGAATGCAAAGCATTGCTAGCACTGGAAGGTGTGGTTAATGTGAGTGTTTGGGTCTTTGATAAATAGGAAAGTCAAAGTTAGTAAGATCTCATTAAGCTTAATTGCAGCAACAATTTATCTATTATTTACCTGGTAGTCACATTTAGTGATTGCCAACTTATCAAGTCAGGGATCCCCTACATTGCATTATCATTGTTTTACTTCTTTAATTTTCTTAAAACTGCATCGACAAATTATCTTCAAACTTTCATTACATTTTCTTATTAAATTACGTTGACATATTGTATTACATTCTCACAACATTTGATCCGACAATTTAAATTCATTTATTTCTACAGTCTTTGATTTAATTGCGCTGACATTATTCCTTACAACTTCTCTTATTCTAACTCTAATTTCTTCAACAATTATAGCATATACAACCATCTCTGTGGAATCGATATCTGATAGCTGAAACCTATCAACTATACTTGCATCAACAAGTGTTCACTTGCACCATTTCTATGACATTCATAGCACGATCAAGTTTTGGCGCTGTTACCGGGGATGACATTTGTTTGATGTTTATTTTTGTAGTTACAATAATTCTTTATTTACTAATTTTTATTTCTTACTGATTTGTTTTATTTTTTCTTGTTGACTTTTTTTTCAATTCTCTTTTAGGTGTTTTATGACAACTAGGAGAAATCCTGAAAATATTGTTGGCTTAGATCCAAAAATTGAGAGAACCATTCGAAGGAGAAGACAAGAACAAAGGAATATGGCTTTACCTGGAAATGATGCTATACCACAATTATCGTCACAAAATCCTGTCCCTCCAGTACAGCCATAAAACTAAAACACTCTACCACTGCCACAAGAAGAACAAATGTAAAACAGAACAATTAGAGATTTTGTTGTTCTAGTGCTAGATGATTTGCAACCAGAGGTTGTTAGACCAGCAATCCAAGCTGAAAATTTTGAGTTAAAACTGGTTATGTTCCAAATTTTAAATTCGAATGGGCAATATGTTGGTTTGCCTCATGAAGATGCGAGAGAGCATCTTAAATATTTTCTGCTAATCTGTGCTTCTTTTAGTCAGCATGGTGTTCCTGATGACGCTTTGAAGATGCAGCTGTTTCCTTATTCATTGCATGGAAGGGCTCGTACTTGGTTTCTTAGACTACCTGGTGGATCTATTACATCGTGGAATAGACTTGCAACTCAATTTGTTTTACGGTTTAATCCACCCACGATGAATGCTCGATTGAGGAATGATATTACTACTTATCACTAGCTGGATGATGAGAATTTGCATACCACATGGAAGCACTACAAAACTGTGCTTCGATGTTGTCCCATGCATGGAATCCAACAAGAAACAGAGATCAAAATTTTTTACAATGGCTTAAATGTGCAGACAAGAAATCTTGTCAGTGCATCTGCAAATGGCCCTTTGATGGACTGCACCTATGATGAAACTGTGCGAATTTTGGGGAGAATCGTGTAGAATGATTATCAATACCCAATTTCTTGAACTGCTCAAGTAAAAATAAATCCTGGAGTTATTGAATTAGACACCATATCAACTTTAAGTGCACAGGTATCTTCGTTGGCTAACGTGATTAAAAACATGAAGGGGAAAAGTAAAGTTGCTCCCATTCAAGTTGCCCAGCAACTGGATGTCCCGACATTTTGTTGTGAAATTTGCGGTGATAATCATATCTACGAGGATTGTCTATAGCATGTAGAAAATGTGTTTTATGTCAATAACATCAGAGGAAATCCATATGGTAACTCTTATAACAGTTCAACCAGGAATCAACAACCTTGGGGGAATAAAAAAGCATCCACATTTTATATGGAAATTCCTCGAGGAAATTTTTGACAGGGGAGTTCAGCAACAGTAAAATTACAACCACAATCATAAGGTGCATGCACATCATGATCAAATGCAATCACACGCTTGTATTCAGCCACTGCAGACTACAATGACAAATATGAATATGCAAGGACAACATCAACAACAATAACAACAGTACTCTCAACCACGAGCAGATCCATTGGCTGCCCTTGAAGCTTTGATGCGTGAACATATTACAAGAATTAAATCTATTGTGCAAGGAAATTCTTCTTCCATCCGAGCATTGGAAGCACAAGTAGGACCACTAGCTTCTAATATGAGCACGAGACCACTAGGTGATTTACCCAGTGATACTGAAAATCTAACTCAAAAGGGGAAGGAGTATTGCAAAGCTATTACTTTTCAGAGTGGAAAGTAAATTGCTGAACAAAGCAGCAATTCCAATACAGCACCTGTCGACGCAAATGAAACAGAGCAAAGAGAAAAACTTGTATTCGAAGAAGAAGCAATAGAGCTAAATGAAGAAGAGCCACCAATAATTACACCCATGCCAACCATTCGACCTACAAAATTATCGACGCAACTGCCAATATCGACGCAGTCGGTTGTATCTCAACAACCTAATGTTTCAACACCATTGTCATTTCCATAAAGATTTAAGGAGAAAAAAAATGATAGAGAATATCAGAAGTTTTTAGCCACCTTGAAATAATTACATGTTAATATACCTCTTATCGATGCTCTTGTACAGATTCCTAGCTATGGGAAATTTATGAAGGAGCTCTTATCCAAGAAAAAGAAGTTGATCGACATCGAGACAATTGCGCTCACAGAAGGCTACAGCGATGTATTGACAAATAAATTACCACCTAAGATGAAAGATCCTGGTAGTTTTACAATTCCATGCTCCATTGGGAATCATTACTTAGGAAAAGATCTCTATGATTTAGGAGCAAGCATCAATCTTATGCCATTATCAGCATTCCAGAAATTGGGAATTGGTCACATGAAACCCACTGCGGTACATTGCAACTGGCGGATAGATCTTTGGCGGGACCTAAAGGACAAATCAAAGATGTTCTCGTCTAAGTAGATAAGTTTGTGTTTCCAGCAGATTTCATTATTCTTGATTGCGAAGCTGATAAGGAGGTACCCATAATTTTGGGACACCCATTTCTTTCTACGGGTCACACTCTTATAGATGCATTCAAAGGCAAGTTAATTATGCGACACAATGATGAACACACTACCTTCAGTGTCTTTGAAGCAATTCCCTGCAGGAGTAAAGAGCAATGCCACCATATTGATGTACTTAATGAATTAATTAAAGAAGAATTTAGTAAGCATAGTATAGCAGCTTTAGACTGAAGACAATTTCCTATCTTATTGCGACTACAAGGTTAAAGCAAATATTGTTAAGCTTTGACATGGTTGGTAGATGGAATCCTTAGATCTGACCAAAAGAACGATCCTTGTATTTAAGTCATCTGTTAAAGAAGCTCCAACTTTGGACTTGAAACCATTGCCAACACATTTAAAATATGCTTTCCTTGGTGACAATGATACCCTGCCAATAATTGTCTTCGCAAATCTCAATGCAAGTCAAGAGGAGAAATTGATCCGAATACTGAAGTAACATAAGCGTGCCATCGCTTGGAGCATTACGGATATTAGAGGTATTAGCCTCTCTTTCTTCATGCACAAGATTAGATTGGAGGACGAGGGAAAGCAGTCTATGGAGCAGCAAAGAAGATTAAATGAAAAAATGAAGGAAGTTGTAAAAAAGAGATCATCAAATGGTTGAATGCGGACATTATTTACCCCATTTTTGATAGTACATGGGTAAGCCCAGTCCAATGCGTTCCAAAGAAAAGCGGTATTATTGTGGTAAGTAATGACAAAAATGAATTAATTCCTACTAGCATTGCTACAGGTTGGCAAGTTTGCATGGAGTACTGCCGTTTGAATGCTGCCACAAAAAAAGATCACTTCCCACTTCCCTTCATTGATCAGATGCTGGACAGGCTTGCTGGTAAGGCCTATTACTACTTTCTTGATGGATATTCTAGCTACAACTAGATTGCAATTGCACCGGAGGACCAATCAAAAATAACTTTTACTTGTTTGTTTGGTACCTTTGCTTTTCGCCGAATGCCGTTTGGTCTATGCAATGCACCAGCCACATTTCAAAGGTGCATGATGGTAATTTTTTCCGATATGATTGAAGACTTGTTGGAGGTATTAATGGATGATTTTTCTATTTATGGTTACACTTTTGATAAATGTGCTGACAATTTAGATAGAGTTTTAAAGCGATGCGAGGACACTAATCTGATACTAAACTAGGAAAAATGCCACTTCATGGCAACTGAAAGCATTGTCCTTGGACATCGTATCTCCTATCAGGGCATCGAAGTAGACAAGGCAAAGGTGGAGACTATTGAGAAGTTTCCCCCAACCACTAATGTTAAGGGAATAAGGAGTTTTCTCAGCCATGCAGGATTCTATCGACGATTCATTCGAGATTTCTCAAAAATTGCAAAACCTCTCTGCTCACTGTTGGATCAAAATAAAAAGTTCCTGTTTGATGCTGTATGTCTGGAAGCATTTGTAAAAATTAAGCAGTAATTAGTACAGGCACCTATTGTCGTCGCACCGGACTGGTCAAAACCGTTTGAAGTAATGTGTGATGCGAGCGACTATGCGTAGGTGTAGTGCTTGGGCAACACAAAGATAAGGTATTTCATACTATATATTATGCTAGCAAAACTCTTACTGAAACGCAAGTCAATTATACAATCACAGAGAAAGAGTTATTGGCAGTAGTTTTTGCATTCGATAACTTTCATTCGTATATTGTCGGTGCAAAAGTCATAGTATATACTGATCACTTTGCATTGAGATACCTCTTTGCCAGAAAAGATGCCAAACCAAGACTGATTCGATGGATCCTACTGTTATAAGAATTCGATGTTGAAAATAAGGATCGAAAAGGATCAAAAAATTAGGTAGGAGATCATTTATCTCATCTGGAATTTAGGAGTGAATATGGAAATACTTCATAAATTGTCGACGCATTTCCAGATGAGAAGCTCTTTTTTGTCGACACATCCCCATGGTATGTGAATGTTGTCAACTATTTGGTCTATAGAAGACTACCCTTTAGTGGATATGGTCACTAGAAGGTAAGATTTCTTCGAGATGCTATAAAGTACTATTGGAACGAGCCATACATGTTCAAAGTGTGTACCAATAATATTATTCGTTGCTGCATCTCTGAAGAAGAAATGCTTCCTATCCTGAAGCATTGCCATGATGCCCCTTATAGAGGTCATTTTGGTGGTGTTAGGGCTGTTGCAAAGGTCTTTCAGTCGAGATTTTATTGGCCATCATTGTTTCGAGGCGGCAATAACTTTGTTCAACAATGCGATAAGTGTCAGCGTATTGATCGATATCTCAACGCAATGAGATGATGTAATAGCCTATTATGGAAGTTGAGCTTTTCGACGTCTGAGCTATAGATTTCACTGGAAAGTTTCCCAACTCTTTTGGAAATGTTTATATTCTAGTCGCTGTCAATTATGTCTCCAAGTGGGTCGAAGCAATTGCTGTCCCTAAATATGATGCTCAGATAGTGTTGAAATTCTTTCACACATACATCCTCACTCATTTTGGCACACCTAAAGCATTAATTAGTGACCAAGGCACTCATTTTCATTGCAATCAAGTTACGATCGCATTAAAGCATTATGGTGTTAAACATCAAATGGCAGCCACATATCATCAACAAACGAATGACCAAACTGAAGTACCCAATCGACAAATTAAAACCATCCTTGAAAAGGTGGTGAATTCATCCAGACGAGATTGGTCTTCAAGGCTAAATGATGCATTGTGGGCACTTCGCATAACATATAAAACACCATTAGGAATGTAATACAACACTCCCTGTCCTTGTGCTTCCTAGACTGCCACCTACTAAGAGAGAAACCAACGTTGTTGCAAGCCTCCAATAAATTTCCACACACCTTAGTCCAAGCCTCCTTGATCATATTTTTAGCACCATCCTCTTTAGCCCAACATTATTCGAATTTGAAACAAAGGCTTGGGTTCCTAGGCTCATTCTTAGGGCATCTCCCCCACCTATCCAGAACAATCAGGTCATGGTCCAAATATGCCTGACGAACCACATCAGACACAAGAAAAGGGAACTTGCTAAGCGAACCAGTAGAAACAAAGAAACGATCCAATCTCTCCTTGATCAAGCCAACACCCCTCCGATTATTCGACCACGTAAACCAGCCATGATCGGGCTTCACATCAACCAACGCTAAATCTAAGACAACACTACGAAAGTCATCCATCGCTACACCACTTTTCCTGCTACCCCCACTCTTTTTCGACTCAACCAGGCCCTCATTAAATTTTCCCCCCACAACCCAATCTTCCCTAACTCTGCTACCAATGTCACGAAGCAATTCCCATGATTGAGAATGAAGGCTCAACTCGGGAAAGCCATAGAAGCCTGTGAAATCAAACTGCTCGACCCCCTCAACCTCCACCATCATGTCAATGTAATTCAGTGAGTAGTTCTGAATATCAACAATAATTCCATAATCCTAAAGCACCGCCAACCCACCACGCCTACCGTTGGCATCAACCGCAAACACCCCAGCCATGTTACACCTTCTCAGGATCCTATCAAAATCACACTGTCTGATTTTAGTTTCACAAAGGAATATAACATCAAGGTGGGTGGTAGCAAGAAGCTACCTAAAATCTGAAATTGTCGCAGGGTTCCCTAACCCACGACAATTCCAACTAATGAGCTTCATAGCTCACGGCGGGGCTGGTCACCAGCCACTGCCTAGGAAGGGGACAAGCCTTCCATAATCTTTTTACGCACTAATCGAACCAGACTGGTCTCACTACCATCCATGTAGCCCTTATTCTTTTTCCTCCTTAGCCTACTTTTCCCTTCCTTATCACGAAACACCAACATCGGTCTTTTTATTGAGGGAGAGCACGACATTGAAGCCTCCTTTGAGGACCGGCCCTCTTTAGTTATTTGCTACGCAGTTAGAATATTTTTGCCATCGTGCTCTAAGTCCACAAGCTTTTCTCCATTAACAGCTACATTATCTAGTATTTCCACCCCGTTCCTAAGCCTTCCCCTACTTATGATTGGACCAAAGAGTTGTGCCCTGAGCCATCTTCTGAACTAATAGTCCTTCGGGTCTACTTTTTTCGAACCATCGGGCACTTTTGCATGCCATGTCCCACTCGATCGTAAATGTAGCAGAACAGTAACAATCTTTTGTACTTTAACACCCCCACAACTTCTTGGCCCTTTTTATTCACGAAACAGGCCACCCTACGTAGCGGTTTGGTGGTATCCAACAAGACTTTAATGCACATGAAGTCTACCCAGCAGTCCCCATGGTCACGCCAGTCAATAGCTAGCACTTTCCCAATAGCTCCCTTAATGTCTATCGCCACTTTTCGATCCATCAATTCCATGGGAATGTTAAAGATTCTTATCTAGAAAGGGACCATCCTAAAATCATATGCTGACCAAGCTTGATCCTTGACAAACGGCACCATCGATAAGATGTGCTAATCAAATAGCCAAGGGGCCATGCTAAAGATACAGTCCCTATCCTCCTTAGAACCAAATTTTATAAGAAAGCACCTCGCTCACCTCCGTGAAATTCATCCATTCACTCGTATACCACAACGAGCGCATCACCCGATACATAGCTTCCTTGTTTACCTTCGTATCAAATAACAGCTTCCCACCCCTCAATTTTTGATATCTTAGTATCCAGAGCAAGCAATTTTCTTGCCTCCTCGTCAGAGAACTTAACTTTGGCCAACATTTCCCTGATCTCCTCATCCATGGCCACCCTCACCACACTCGACCCAAACCAACTAAGCAGAACTCAAAAAGAAACCAAGAACAGAGCCAAAGAAGCACCACCACGCACGGCCCAAAGCACCCCACCAAGAAAGACACACAAAAGTAGGAAGAGAACAGGAACCCAAAAAATAACCCTACAGATAAGTCGAGAAAAAAGGTCTCCAAAAACTAAGATTTAATCTACCGTGACCCCCAAACCCCTGTAAAAAATGAAAGAGAATACATGGGCTTTTGAGGTTTCATGCAAAAACATGAAAAGTAACGTGAAAATTAATAAAAGAAAGGAAAAGTCAAAGGGAAGCAGTCAAGCAGCCAATTCGCAACACCTAAAGGCAACGCCACGTGGTAGTGGGCCCCTCTCTGTGCAAAGAGAAGAACCGCAATAGAAGAAACATCCCATCAAAAGTACGACACACGTAAGAACCATCAAGAAACCTACGGATAAAAACAAAACAACCCCCACCCTATAAGATTAAGAAATTCACCGAGTAAAAGGTAGAAACACCAGAAATAATAAAGAAAACAAAAAAGAAAAGGAAAGAAATGTCAACACTTGACAAGCCCAGATCCAATCTGACACCGAAGACAATCCCAATGCAAGCCGAGAATGAACACAACGATCGGATGGCACCAAGCCTCAATCCCCTTTAACACCAATCGCGTACAGTAGCCAACACAAGTACCACGAAACAAAAGCACATCGTAACGTAAAGAAACTCCAATAAGAAAAGAATAAAAGAAGAGATAAAACCACCCCTCCACCGCCAGATGCTCGATGGACATGCAAAACACCCCCACTCAATCGCAAAAAAATGAGAATGGACTAAGAAAACAAGAATCAAAATCGCCAGAATCTTCGAGCAATTGCACCCACATTTTTAAGAAATTATTTGTCCTTTTAGTCTAATGAAAGTATGTAAGGTTATGAAAAATGTAACTACAAATTTTTTTCATTTGATGCTTAATTCTTGAATTATTTGAGATGCTAATGTATGAATTGGATGAATGTGATTGAATGTTGTATCCTTCTATTTTTGGATGAATGGTTGAAATTTCATTAGTAATAAATGATGTCGAAACCATTTTTTGAAAAAGAATGTCTCGAAAATATTTTTAAAATCGAAAAATGGGAGTCGCCATGAATCCTTTTTAATTTGGTGTAATTGGATCACCTAAAACATTTGAATTTGTTTTATAAAACAACTTGGTCTTCGAAATCCAGGAAATAGGTTCGGGAGTCGGTTACGTGTGAGGAAGGATTAGCACCCTTACACGTCAAAAATTGGTACCAAATCGATTATTTATGGTTTTTATTGTTGAAGATTGAAAACTCGGATGAAAGTTAAAATGCGATCCCTAAATACACGATTCACTTAATGTTTTTTAGAAAAAATTGAATTTTGTGAAGAAATGCCCTCTTGTTTCAAATTAATCGAGAGAAAGAAGTCATGTCCAACACGTTAGGGCACGATATTCTCGAATCTTCGAAAATAGAGAACATTTACCAATTTTAAGCAAGATGTTCAATTACTTAGTTTAAAGAAAAAATTGTACCCAAAACGTTAGGACACAATTTCTGGAATTCCCTGAAGTAAAAGAAAGTTGCCTTGATTTAGAAAAAAATAATATTTTATTAAAATGTTTTATGAAGGAGATAAATAAACCTGGGTAATTTACAAGTGAAAATGGCGATTTTTTTAATTCGAAATAGAATGTTCAATTTTAGGTTGGAAGAAAAATCACACCCAACACGTTAGGACACAATTTTTCAAATTCCTAAAATAAAGAACATTACTTTATTTTTTAAAACAATTTTTATGTTAAAAAATTGTGTACATTTTATTTTGTTCATAATGCTTTGCAAAAAAATGGGTAAATTCATGTAATTCATTAGTAAAACAGCAATTATTGAGTTGAAATGAGACATTCGATTATTTAGGTTCGAAGGAAAAGTCACACCCAACACGTTAGGGCACCACCTTTCGAATTTCTTATAATAAAAGAGTATCGCCTCCCTTTTTTAAAAAAATCGAAACATATATACTTTTTAAAAAAAACCAAAATACCGTTCATTTGATCAAAATGTTTACCAAAAAATGAATAGATATATTAGTTCTTCAAAAACATACATAGATGAGTAAATAGAATGAATATTATTATCATTAGCATGTAAATGTTCGAGGCGTATATATGGAATAACAAATTGAACAATGTCAAAGTAAAGGAAAATAAAAGGCGAAGAATTACAAGAGATAAAATATTAAATGTTCAAAAAATGAAGGAACACGAGTTTTTTACAAAAACGAAGTTTAAAAATAAATAATGCAAAATATTAACATGATTAAAACATTTTTTAGGAAAAGGACTTTATTTGAGAGAAAATAAAGTGAAAAAGATGAATTTTAAATACTAAAATGACTAGGTTTGGTTAAAATAAAGTTTTAAATTAAAATAATAAAAAAGGGAAAAGTATAGGGTTAAAATTTAATTTTTAGAAAGTTTAGGGGTCAAAGTATAGTTTTTAGAAAGTTTAGGGGTCAAAATGAAATTTTTTTAGAAATATTAAGGTTCAAAAATGAAATTTAAGAAAGTTAGAGGGCCAAAATGAAATTTTTAAAAAGTTTAGGGGTCAAATTTGAATTTTTGGAAAGTTTGGGGGCTGAAATATAATTTTAAAAAAATAATGGCTTTACTGGCAATAAAACCATAAATTTTGACATGTGGCAGCTTCTCAGGGTCCCAAAATTCAGGGGACTAAATTAAAAATGAAATAAAATTATAGGATAAATTTTAAAAAATAAAAAAGGAAATTAAAGGATGAAATTGTGAAAACAAAAAAATGCGAAAGGACTGCGTAATAAATTACCCATTTAGCAAAAACACACGGATCCTAGGAGTGGGTTCAGGTCGGATCCGGGTCGGTGGTCGGGAAATCCAAAAAATGCCCCTTTCAATCCCTTCTTCTTTCTTGAGTCCGAATCTGGGGTCCGATTTTTCAAAAAAACGAACTTGGTTCGTTTTAGAATCAAAGGGGATTCAGCTTTCACACAAAAATGACGCCTGCGCCCTTCTCCGACGATGCTCAGATGAACCACAGCGGTGGAGCCGAGATTTGAAAGGTAAGAAAAACCTTACTTCTCTTTTATTTTTTATTTAGTATTAACTTTTGAAAAAAAATAAAAATATATATAAAAATAACAATATGCCTTAAAACTTCTCTGTCTTTTCTTTCTTTTTCTTCATATTTCATCTTAACCATTACAATCGATCGTTGGGAGTCCTTATAACCCCATTAAATTACATATATTATTTTGTCTTTGTCTCTGTCATGTTTTCTCTTCTTTATTTTGTAGGTCTTCATGGTGGCAGAGGTCAACGGTGTAGGGAGTTTGCTATTTCGGTGAAAGGGGCAACAGAGAAGTCAGGCCTCGAGGCTTGGGTGCCTCGATTCATGTGCCCGCTGATGTGGCAAGCGATGGCTAGGGTTTCTTAGTTTATTAGGGTTTCCTTTTTTTAAGTTTTTGGGCTTTTTGGGCTTTCTTAGGTTTGGGTATTGGGTTTATTTGTAATTGGGTTTTAATTTTTTGTAATTTGGACTATTGGACTTTAAATTTTTTTTTTGTTTTATTTATTGGGCCAGTCAAAATTTGGTCTCTATAGCTACCCCTCTTTGCTCATTGTCATGCAATGGGAATGAAGCAAAGACTTCAAGGAGGACCAATTTTGTCCGGTCCTACCGAATTTTAACTTTTTTTTCTTCATGTAACTCACTCTTTCAACTTATCAGCTACTCAACTCCATTGCACCCACTTCACTACAACTTTAGGAAGATAGGATTTAGCGTCGTGACTTAATCTTGCCCTAAGGCAACTTTAAAGAAATAAAATTTGCTACTGTAGTTTCACTCCATTCCACTATAACTTCAGGGAGATTTAGAGTTGCTATCGTAGTCTTTGATTCGATCCACTGACACTTCAGGGATATAGGATTTGGTGTTGAAGCTTCACTCCATTCCACTATAACTTCAGGGAGATTGAGATTCGCTTCTGTGAGATGGTAGCTTCAATCTTTCCCTCTTGATTTAGGGGTAAAAGATTGGATTGTGGCTTTAATCTGCCCCTCCTGACTTAAGGGTAAAGATTGGATGGTGGCTTTAATCTGCCTCATGATCCAGGTAAGAGATTGGATGATGTCTTCAATCTACCCTATGATCGGGGTAAGAGATTGGATGTCTTCAATATGCCTTATGATTAGGGTAAGAGACTGGATGTCTTCAATGTGCCCTATGATTAGGGTAAGAGATTAGATGCTTCAATCTGCCCCATGATCGGGGTAAGAGATTGGGTTGTCTTCAATCTGCCCTTTGATTAGGGTAAGAGATTGGATTCTTCAATCTACCCCATGATTGGGGTAAGAGAATGGATGATGTCTTCAATCTGCCCTATGATCGGGGCAAGAGATTGGTGTGTCTTCAATCTACCATATGATCAGGGTAAGAGATTGGTGTGCATCCAATCTGCTCCATGATCGGGGTAAGAGATTAGTGTGTCTTCAATCTGCTCTTTGATTAGGGTAAGCGATTGGATTCTTCAATCTGCTCCATGATTAGGGTAAGAGATTGGATGATGTCTTCAATCCGCCCAATGATCGAGGTAAGAGATTGGTGTGTCTTCAATCTTCCCTCTGATTAGGGTAAGCGATTGGATTATCTTCAATTTGCCTTCTAATTAAGGTAAGATTAGATCTTGAATCTGCCCCATGATCGAGGTAAGAGATTGGTGTGTCTTCAATCTGCCTTCTGATTAAGGTAAAATATTGGATGCTTCAATTTGCCCTATAATCAGGGTAAGAGATTGGTGTGTCTTCAATTTGCCTCATGATCGGGGTAAGATATTGGTGTCTCTTCAATCTGCCCACTGATTAGAGTAAGCGATTGGATTGTCTTCAATCTTCCTTCTGATTAAGGTAAGATTGGATGCTTCAATCTGCCCCATGACTAGGGTAAGAGATTGGATGATGTCTTCGCTTTGCTTTACTGTAATTTCAAAGAGATGAAAAACTTGCTACTCCAGCTTTGATCTGACCCACTACAACTTCGAGGTAGAAGATTCGCAGTTGCAGCTTCAATCTACTCCTCTTTAGCTTTAAGGACGTAAGATTCGCCTTTGCAACTTCAATCTAGCCCTTTACAGCTTTGAGATTCATCTTTATAGCTTCAATATGCTTTTCCCCATCTTCAGAGTATGAGATTCATCGTTGCAGCCTCAATCTTTCCAATCACATCTTCTAAGGTATCGGGTTCGCCGTTGTGGCCTCCACCTTTCCCTTCATATCTTCATGGTACCGGATTCACCGTTGTAGCCTCAATCCTTCCCATCACATTTTCTAAGGTACCGGGTTTGTCATTGCGGCCTCAACCTTTCCCTTTACATCTTCTAAGGTACCGGGTTCGCCGTTGTGGCCTCAACCTTTCCCTTCATATCTTCATGGTACCGGATTCGCTATTGCAACCTCAATCTTTTCCATCACATTTTCTAAGGTACCAGGTTCACCGTTGCGGCCTCAACCTTTCCCTTTACATCTTTTAAGGTACCGAGTTCGCCGTTGCGGCCTCAACCTTTCGCTTCATATCTTCATGGTACCGAATTCACCGTTGCAGCCTCAATCCTTCCCATCACATCTTCTAAGGTATCGAGTTCATTGTTGCGGCGTCAACCTTTCCCTTAATATCTTCATGGTACCGGATTAGCCGTTACGGCCTCAATCCTTCCCATAACATCTTCTAAGGTACCGAGTTCGCCATTGCGGCCTCAACCTTTCCCTTCATATCTTCATGGTATCGGATTCATCATTGCGACCTCAATCCTTCCCATCACATCTTCTAAGGTACTGGGTTCGCCATTGCGGTCTCAACCTTTCCCTTCATATCTTCATGCTCCCTCGGTTCATTTCACTATTTCGTGGTAATGAAACCTATAGAATATGCTTTAATAGGCCTCTATGTAGACCAGATTATTAGGATGCCATGATCAGGATGAATCAAATGCTCCTAAACAGGTAGGTATGAATGATGAATGCAAAAATGTCATCTTTGAGAAATGATTTTATTTTGAGTCCTTAGTCGACTTCGTTCGTCGTTT
This sequence comes from Gossypioides kirkii, assembly GCA_005610355.1. Classification (NCBI taxonomy): domain Eukaryota; kingdom Viridiplantae; phylum Streptophyta; class Magnoliopsida; order Malvales; family Malvaceae; genus Gossypioides; species Gossypioides kirkii. Next base: position 19,645,549 of record CP032245.1, read on the forward strand.
GTCTAAGTCCTATCACTGATGTGTTTGTGTATGTGTATCTTTGTCGTGAAACCTAAAGAGGTAGTCGTAATTCGAACTATTTGTTTCAAGACCCTTCTAACCTTGGGTTTAGTTATTTCCAACTAGTGGTCTTATTTCAGGTCCTTGTACTATTTAGAAATTTTCTAGAGCGATATGCAGAAATCCTTTTATTTCTTGTATCTTTAGACCACTAACCGTTATTTCAAATGCAAAAAATGCTTGGATCAAGGTTGTAAGGTGGATGAAATTTAATTTGATTAGAGGCAAAGCTCGCATGAATGAAAAGATTAAAAATCATTAGTACACTAACCGTTATTTCAATGCAAAAATGCATGAATGGTTGTGAGGTGGATAAAATTGAATTTTATTGGAGGCAAAGCTCGCATGAATGCAAACATTAATCAAAAGTTGCCATAAGGTTAGTAAAGAATGGAGTTAGGTGCCCTAGATATCAAAGTATGAGCTTCGCTGAGCAAACTTGATGAGGACCATTCTGAGCTTGATATGTGTCCATAAAACTTGGAGTACTTCGTCAATGACTCAAGGTGTAAAGTTCTCCACCTTGTTACTTTTGAGAGCAAAGATCGTTTCATGCCCTTTTTATTCAAATTTGAGCTGCCCTTTCAGGTTTTCAACTCAAATCTCCTTAGGTTTCAAGAAGTCCTTTAAAAGTTTTCACCTCGACCTCTCCTTTTCTTTTTCCTTCTTTTTTCTTTTCCTTTTTCTATTTTTCTTTCTTTTACTTTTCCTCTTCCCTTTTTTTTATTTTTTTTGGTGAAATTTCTTCCTTACCGAATTCGAGTTCACAGGGTTGGGCGGCATACATTTCCTTGGATGTCTTTTGTAAGCAAGATCATTTTCAAAACCAGAGCTCCCTTGTGGAATTCTCTAGAGTGGATCCTTCTTTGTCATTAAGACCTTGTCATTAGTACATCTAATCATGACAGATGACTTTTAGCATATTTTCCTCGATCAAATCTGGATTGGCTTTGTTCTGCTTTGGATGGAGGGAATCTTGACTTCAAAGAGGTAAAACTGCTTTTGAAAGAGGTGTTGCCTCGGTGTAGGCCCTGATGGACGTTCAAATAAGCGTAGAGAGTAAATGCTGACTTCTCATGCCAAGCCTTTGTAGGTCTCTACTATTTTTCAATCAATCCTTTGATGTTCTTATTGGTTTCCTTCACTGTACCATTCACTTTTTGGCAATGTGGTGCTGAGTTGTGATACTTGATCTTAAATTGGTCGCAGACTTCCGCTATTGTGCCGTTGTTCAAGTTCTTATTGGATATAACCCTTTTGGCATTCCATATCAACATATAATCTCCTTTTCAAGGATATGCTTAATTGCTAATTGGCATAAGAAACAGCTTTTACCCATTTGGTGAAGTACTGAATCAATACCCATTGGAAGCCTTTGACGAATTTGGCTAGGTGGCGTCTATGCCCCACATAAAAAGAATCCATGACGTGAAGAGGTGCAAGTTTTCATCTTGACTTTCTTTTTTCTTCCTTTTTCTTTTCTTTTCTTTTTTCTCTTTTTTTTAACATATGCCCTTTGCGGGTTTTCATCTTGACTTTTTCTTTCTTTTCTTTTCTTCTTCTTCTCTTTTTTTATCTCCTTTTTTAATAGTGTGTCAGGCCTCATTCTTTGAAGTTTCTATTGAACTGGATTGCGTTCTTCTTTTATGGGTGCTTGTGCGTCATGACATCAGTTCCAAACCCAACATGCTTTGATAGGACCATGCGAATACCTTTTTGAATTCTCGAAGCAACTTTACAGAATCTCGTTTTATTTTTGCAGAGATACATGTCCCAATTTTCACCCTCTTTATCTTTTATTCATTTTCATTCCCAAAACTCTTAATTTTTGTTGATTCTTTGTGAGGTAATTTTTTATTCTCGTTTCGCTCCAGTATTTGTAGCAAATCAGGAGACAAATTACATTTTTTATCACCTTCGAAGTCTTGAGGTTTTTCTAGACACATGTCCTTCTCAAAAGGGCTTTGAGTCAACAACAGTGTCGATCGTATCCTTGATATCAAGGGACCCAGCATAAAGACAAAAGAGGATTCAAAGAATAATTGAATTAAAGAATGATTAATTGTGGTATGAACAAATGAGAAGAATGATAAGGTGTTTGCCAAATGGGACAAAAATAATGCATCATTTTTATTGAAATAAAATATAGTGATCATGTGCCCTTTACAAAGGATCCCTATTACTCTCGGGCTTAGAGTGATAAGTTTCTTCTGAATATTTCTCTAGAAAAGTCCTAAAGACTACAGGAAGCCCCTCTACAGTCTAGTTGTCCAAAACAACTCCAAGGGTGTAGGGACAAACTCTCGATGGGTTACACTCTCAATATGACTTTTCCTCAAATCCTTTTTTAACATTCCGAAATTATCTTGATTTATCATGTTTCCTCTTTGTTTTCATTTAGGGTTGGTGACTCACACACACACGAATGTCTCAGATATATGGGATTTTATTAGAATTTAATGCATGAAGTGCAATGCAAATGAATGATAAAATGCATGCAAAAAAGATGTTGATTCTTGGTTCAATTCCATTAGAACAACTTTACTAGAAAACAAATTTCTGTACATAAGGCAGATACATATATGGTCGTGCCTTAATGCTCAAAGTCTTAATCTTCCAAGCTAACCTTTTTGCTCTGTCTTTTCTTTCTTTTTCTTCGTATGTCATCATGACCATTACGATCGATTGTTGGGAGTCTTTATAACTCCATTAAATTACATATTTTTTTTTCTCTTTGTCTTTGTCATTTTTTCTCTTTTTTGTTTTGTAGGTCTTCATGGTGGCAGAGGTCAACAGTGTAGGGAGTTGTTGTTTCGGCGAAAGGGGCAACAAAGAAGTCAAGCCTCGGGGTGTGGGTTCCTCGATTCGTGTGCCCACTGACATGGCAAGCTTCTGCTAGGGTTTCTTAGCTGATTAGGGTTTCCCTTTTTCTAAGTTTTCGGGCTTTATGGGCTTTCTTAGGTTTGGGTATTGGGTTTATTTGTAATTGGGTTTTAATCTTTTTTTAATTTGGACTATTGGACTTTAAATTTAATTATTTTTATTTTTGTTGTTTTTTTTGTTTTATTTATTGGGCCAATCAAAATTTGGTCTCTATAAATGAGTAGTATCAATATTTAAATCTTGGAATAACTTGCCAATTATAGCTATGTGTATATAGATATAACTATGAGTAAAAGACACTCCCATGTTGGTGCATTCTGCCTTGTCAAGGGGGAACACTCCAATGCAAGTGTTAGAAAAAAATATTTAGCCAAAGGCTGTCACTGCAAGAGAGTGTGCCGGTGAAATTACATACTCAGGGGGGTTTGTTGCACCCCATCGTTTCTGCTCAGGAACAAGGGTTTAGTAATACAATGATATCCCTCAGTTGTATAAAAAAAGAGAAAAGAAAGAAAAAGATAAAAGAAATATATATATAGAATAATAAATGATGTATTGGTCAAGAGAATTTAAGATTTAAATCATGCCTATAAATTGTTGGAGCAATTTTCTATCATGTGAATGTAATTTATACATTAGGGTCTCAGAAGATTCAAGTTGCTAGAATGATTATTGCTTTGACAATAATTTTGCTATAACCTTATTAGCTTTTGTTTACTTCAGGACAAGTAAAAACTCAAGTTTGGGGGTGTGATAGCATTAGAAAAGACCATTAATTTCTCCTTATTTAAAGTATAATTTGTTCACATTATATCATGTTTAGCATACATTTTTAGCAATTTATATTTAGTAATTGCATTTTCTAAGTCAGTGATGTTTGGTTTAATTTTCTTTCATTTTATCTTACTTTTGCTACTAATGTCGCCACAATTAGTGTTCAGTATTGCGTCTTGAGATGTCAATGTAGGGATCTGTCCTAAAAGATCAAAGCAGGAGAGTGTTCACGGTTGTCACAATTTAGAATCCAGAATTGCGCCCAAACCTGTCACCGATGAGCATCTCCAAATATCACCCACGGGTGTTGCTGCATGAACATATCCAAAAGTACCAATACATGAGGATATCAAGGTTGTCGCAACAAATTAAAATCTAAATTTGCGTCCAGAAATGTCGTGACAACCTGTAACTGCTTGCTGCATATATCAGATTTGTGTGAGTGTACAGCTGGATTAACTAACTTGTACAGCTGTAAGGAAGTTAGATCTAAAGGAAAAAGGACACATGTACTGGCATTAAAGATAAATACTAAGGAGAGAGAGAGAAAAAAAAAAGGGGATTGGAAGCTGGTAACAAATCAATTCTGCTCTACAATTTTCTCTAAGCTTGCTTCCATGGCAGCTTAATTTCCTGGAGGGTGAACTGACTGTGACGAGAAGGCAACATCTGCTCCTGACGAGGAGTGTTACTAAGTGTGACACAAGAGAAGCATTAGGGAAGAGTTCTAGTAGGCTAGGAATAGAGTACTTCAACTTGTTCTTTATTTCCTCTCTAACGCTGATAAATTCTGATGAACTTAATTGTGTATGGAAGTATCTTTTAATTTTAGATCTAAATTGATTTCTTCTCAATTCCTCTTATCTATTTATCTTTAGATTTAATTGCTTGATCACGGAAGTGTTATTAGAATTGCTGACACTGGAAAGTGCAGTGACAAGTTAAATTAACAAGCAGGACAACGGAAGTTGCTTGAGGCACGAAGGAATTCTGGTTAACTGTTCTCGAATGCAAAGCATTTCCAGCACTAGAAGGTGTGGTTAATGTAAGTGTTTGGGTCTTTGATAAATAAGGAAGTCAAAGTTAGTAAGATCTCATTAAGCTTAATTGCAGCGACAATTTATCTATTATTTACCTTGTAGTCACATTTAGTGATTGCCGACTTATCAAGTCAGGGATCCCCTCCATTGCATTATAATTGTTCTACTTCTATAATTTTCTCAAAATTGCATCGAGAAATTATCTTCAAACTTTCATTACATTTTCTTATTAAATTGCTTTGACATGTTGTATTACAGTCTCACAACATTTGCTCCACAGTTTAAATTCATTTATTTCTGCAGTCTTTGATTTAATTGCGCTGACATTATTCCTTACAACTTATCTTATTCTAACTCTAATTGCTTCGACAATTATAGCATAAACAACCATCTTTGTAGGATCTATATCTGATAGCTAAAACTTGTCAACTATACTTGCATCGACAAGTGTTCGCTTACGCCATTGCTGTGACGTTCATAGCTCGATCAAAACCATAATTTAGCTTCATATTGGACCAATCCTTGATTTGAAAAATGTTCTCCTTAGCTCTTCATTAACTGAGTGTAAAAATTCCCTCAATGGTGTAAGCTGTCAGTAGTGTCTGCGGGGTCGATTTTCACCAATTGTACAAAACTGTCGAAAAATCATCAAATTCATGCTCAATATTTATAAAAAAAATTAAAATCAACATTATGGAAATTTTAACACAAATTAATTATTTTATAAATAAATTATATTTTTCGACATTAATTACTTAGAATTTGCATGAAATTAGGTCAAAAAGATTATGAAAAAGTCTATATATTTTCATTGTTCTAGTTGGCGTAGGTGTTGCTCGATAGCAACAAGGGACAGCAGCACATAGACGTGGGCATGTGGGAGCTGATGTGTGCGGGCAAGTGCGGCTCATGTAGATGGGCGGACAGCAGCAGGCCTCTTACGTGCGTGGCTTATTGAGACATGCGGGAGCTCTCGAACTCTATAGGGCACTGTCGAGAGCTTGCACGCACGGGCATTGGGCATTGTCGAGCATTTATGGGCTAGTGCGTCAGGAAGTGTCGAGGGGTATCGGGCAGCGTCGGCTACTTGCAGGAGACGTCTAACGCGATCCGATGGCTTTCGATGACTGCCGATGGTGGCTGCCTAGGGTGACTAATTTGAAGGTTTGAGTGATAATTCTCTTGAGAGGTGGGCTATTTATAATGCTTGGAAGATAATTCACACTCAAACACTCAAATTAAATTATAAAATTTAATTTATAATTATTATTAAGAGTTATCAAAATTTTGAAAAATTAAATTAAATTTAAATTTAAATGAAGAACTCTATTTAAATTTAAAATTTATTATTATTATTATTATTATTTAAAAAAACAAATCTTAATTTAAACTCTTGATAAATAATTAATATAAATTATAAAATTTAATTTATAATTTAATATTAAGAATTGTCAAAATTTTGAAAAATAAAAGTAAATAAAATAGATAATTTAAATAAATAATAAAAAAATTATTTTTTAGCTGTTTTAAAAATATTTACAAAAATGAACAGCTAGTTTTAATATTCACAAAATTAACAACAAAATTTTTCAAAAAAATTCAATCAAGTCCTTGAACTTAAAATTATTTCAAAATTGACCTGTAATTTAAAACTTGGATCACAATTGACCCTTTTATTTGCAAATTAAAACGCTAGAAATTTATTCAATAACTTAGGAAATATTTTCTCAGAAAATTATGTTAAAACTAATTCTCAGGAAAAACTGGAGGGGTCACAAGCGGTCCCGCTTAAGTTCCAAACTCCTTGACAGAATTCATTTAAACATACCAATCCAGAATATATAACCTAAGTTATTTATTCAAACAAAAAAAATTAATCATCAGATAAAATTCGCAACGATTTATCCCGCTCAATTTCACATCCCCAATAACGTTTTAACCGCTGAGCATTGACTCGAAAATTACCTCTCTTACTGTGAAGTTTCACAACTCCGTAAGGAAAGACTTTGTGGATAGTAAATGGACCAGACCAACGAGATCATAACTTACCTGGAAAGAACTTCATTCTCGAGTTAAATAATAAGACTTGCTGACCTACTTCGAACTCTCTAACTCAGATGGGCTTGTCATGCCATCTTTTTTAATCTTTCTTTGCATAGCTTGGCATTGTCGTAAGAAAATGTTTGGAATTATTCTAACTCATTGAACTGAAGCATTCATTTCTCTTTAGCAAGCTTGGGATCCAAATTGAGCTGCTGAAGAGCCCAGTAAGATTTATGTTCTAACTCTAAAGGCAAATGGTAAGCTTTTTCAAATATGAACCTATACGGAGACATCTCTAAAGGTGTCTTGTGAGCTATTCTGTAAGTCCATAATGCATCGTCCAATCTCTTGGACCAATTTCGTCGATTCGAACACAATACCTTCTCGAGTATCCTATTATTTATTTATTCGCTAGCTCAGCTTGCCCATTTGTTTGAGGATGGTAAGCTGTGGCAACTTTGTGCCTTACTCCATGTTTATTGAGTAACCAATTCAACCATTTGTTCACAAAATGGGACCCCTCATCACTGATGATGGCTCTCGGAGTTCCAATTCATTTGAACACATGCTTCTGCAAAAATTTCTTCACTACCTTGGCATCATTTGTCGAATATGGCTTGGCTTCAATCGATTTCAATACGTAGTCGATTGCTACCAAAATATACTTGTTACCAAATGACAGAGGGAATGAACCAAGAAAGTAAATACCGTAAACATCAAACAATTCCACTTCCATGATATTTGTTTGATGCATTTCATTTCTGTTAGTGACATTACCAACCCTTTGACATCGATCACAGCTTCTGACATAAGCATACACTTCCTTGAGCAATGTCGGCCAAAAGAATCCAACTTGTAATACTTTGGTCGCAGTACAACCTCCTTAAATAAGTACTTCATCTTCTACCACACATCTTCTGATCATCTGATCTACACACTTCTTAAATAAGTATGGCTCTTCCCAAAAATAATACTTAGCATCATGAAGGAACTTCTTCCTTTGCTGATACGTCTTATCATAAGGAATCAAACTACAAGCTAAGTAGTTAGCAAAATCAACAAACCAAGGAGTGTTATGACTTACATTGAGTATATTTCATCAGGAACGCCTCTTGTATGGAAACAAGAGATGAATTTTCTTCTCGTGGCTCTAATCTAGACAAGTGATCGGCTACTCGATTCTCTACGCCTCTTTTATCTTGAATTTCTAGATCGAACTCTTGAAGTAGTAGCACCCAACGAATCAGTCTCAGCTTAGCATCCTTCTTAGCAAGTAAGTACTTAATTATCGAATGATCCATAAAGATAGTCACTTTTGTACCTACAAGATAGGATCTAAACTTGTCAAAAGCAAACACAACTGCAAGTAATTCTTTCTCAGTTACCATATAGTTCAGCTAAGCTCTTGACAAAGTCCAACTTGCGTAGTAGATGGGATGAAAAACTTTGTTCCTTCGTTGGCCCATCACGATTCCGACTGCGAAGTCACTTACGTCACATATCCACTCGAACGGTAATTCCCAATCTGGTGTGATGATAATTGGTGCTGAAACTAATTGATTCTTCAAATCATTGAATGCTGTCAAGCATTCTTCATCAAAATTGAATGTCGAATCCTTCTCTAACAACTTGCTCAAGGGTTTAGCAATTTTAGAGAAATCTTTGACAAATCTCTGATAGAATCCAGCATGTCCCAGAAAGCTCCTAACACCCTTACAGATGTTGGAGGTGGAAGCTTCTCGATGACATCTTCTTTGGCCTTGTTGACTTCAATTCCTTGTCTTGTTATTCGGTGCCCCAAAACAATACCTTCTCATACCATAAAATGGAACTTTTCCCAGTTGAGAACAAGGTTTGTCTGTTCGCATCGCTTCAGTACCTTAGCTAGATTAGCTAAGCAATCATCATTAGTGTCCCTGAACACTGAAAAGTCATCCATGAATAGTTCCAAATATTTCTTAACCATGTCAGTAAAAATGTCCATCGTAAATCTTTGAAATGTAATAGGTGCATTACATAAACCAAATGGAATGCGTCTAAATGCGAACGTACCATATGGGATTGTGAATGTCATTTTGTGTTGATCTTCTGGTGCGACTGTAATCTAATTGTTCCCCGAGTATCCATCTAAAAAATAGTGATAGTCTCGCCCTGCGAGTCTATCCAGCATTTGATCCATGAATGGCAAAGGAATGTGATCTTTCCTAGTCGCTTTGTTCAATTTCAAGTAGTCGATACAAATTCGCCATCTCGTGACAGTTTTATTCCGTATTAACTCATTGTTTTCATTCTTCATGACCTTAATACCTCCTTTCTTTACCACGCATTGGATAGGACTAACCATGAACTGTCTGAGATGGGATAAATTATACCTGCATCTAACCACTTGATAATTTCTTTCTTGACTACATCTTTCATAATGGGGTACAGTCTCCGTTGTTTATCAATTGTTGCTTTCTTATCATCTTTAAGAATGATCTTGTGCATGCATATGGATGGACTTATAACACGAATGTCGGCTATGGTCCATCCAATAGCTTTCTTTAATTGCTTCAGCACTTTAATCAATTGATCTTCCTAGTTCTCAGTTAGTTGTGTTGAAATAATCATAGGCAAAGTAAAAGCGTCACCTAAATAAACATATTTTAAATGTGAAGGTAATACCTTAAGTTCTAACTTAGGTGGCTCTTCAATCGATGCTTTTGGTTGAACGTAATCTCTTCTTTCTAACTCCAAAGATTCAAAACGAGGTTGTGAATTAAATCTCCTCAAATTAGCTTCCAGCAAAGCTAAGTTTTCCTGCCCCTCTTAATCACTTTGAGGGTCTGTTAGCAAAATCTTTTGTAAAGGATCTTCAATAGAGTCAAATTCCTCTTAAATGACTATGTCTTCTAACTCAGAAACTACAGGACAATCATCAACTACATCAGGAAATCTCATAGATTTATATACATTAAACGTCACTTGATTATCTTGAACACGCATAGTTAGCTCGCCATTCTGCATATCAATAAGGGTCCTTCCTATTGTGAGGAACGACCTTTATAGGATGATTGACACTTCTTTATCTGCTTCAAAGTCTAAAATGACAAAGTCAGCAGGGAAAATAAATTTGTCAAGACGAACCAATACATCGTCAATTTTTCCTTCAGGATATGCTATAGATAGACCGGCTAACTGCAATGTAACTGTAGTTGGTCGAACTTCACCTATCCCTAACTTTCTAAATATCGACATGGCATTAAGTTAATACTTGCACCCAAATCGCATAATTCTTTACTACAATAAGTTGCTTCAATGTTGCATGGTATAGTAAAACATTCTGGATCCTTCAACTTTGGGGGTAGCTTGTCTTGAAGATATGTATTGCGTTCCTTCGTTAGGGCTACTGTGTCAAATTCTTAAAGTCTTCTCTTCTTTGACAGGATATCCTTCATGAAAACATAATTTGGCATTTCTTAAGTGCTTCTACCAACGGAATGTTGATATGAAGTTACTTGAGTATGTCGAGGAACTTCTTGAACTAGACTTCCTACTTTTGCTTTTGAAGTCTTTGAGGGTAGGGTGGTGGAGGATTTCTGACTTGAACAGGCTGCTTTGGCTTCTCTCACACTTCTGCATCTAACGAGGTTGTTAGATCATCTAACTTGACTGGTTCAAAGGTCTCTTTCTCAACATTCACCACTTCTGGTTCTGGTCAAACTGGTTCTGGTAAAATTGGTTCTGATTCTAGTAAAGTTGAAGCTTCAACACTTGGTTGAATTTCAACCGATTCTTCGGCATCAGCTTGCTCTTCTTCTACTTCAACAACGTTGGGCTACAACATCTTTCTGCTCCTCAATGTCAACGCTTTACAATGCTCCTTCCCCAAATTTCTCAGATTCTCCGTATCACTCGGCAAAGCACCTTGTGGACGGTTCTTTAGTTCAGTAGCAAGTTGCCCTACTTGATTCTCCAAATTCCTTAGAGTTTCATCATTCTTAACCAAATATATGCCTTTAATAAACTCTCTAAGCTATTGGAAGATTCAGCTTGTTATGGCTTCTAAACTTGTTGGGTAAATCCTTGTGGTTAGGTCGGTCTCGATTGAGCATAAGTGTTATTGGGTCCAGCTCCTTGATTGCTCCATGAGAAATTCGGATGATTTTGCCAAGACGGGTTGTAAAAGTTTGACTGCAGTCTTTACCTTCCTCGATTTTGATTGCCCATGTAGTACATAGATTCAAGGTTTAATGGGCATTCTTCAAACATATGCCCTTCTCCATAATAGACACAGGCTATGTTCTCAAATTGATTAGATGGCTGAGCTGTAACATTATTAAACCCATTAGTAGTAAAATTCTTAAGCATTAAGGACATGATTATACCTGAGCTGCAAGTGAAGTAAGTGGATCAACATTATGAATTCCTGCAATTCATCTTCATGAGTTCGCTCGATTAGTTGGCCAATAGTAATTATTGCTTGCGGTCCTCTTTATAATTTCATAAGCCTCATTGTAAGACATAGAAAGAATAGCTCCATTGGCAGAAGCGTCTATTACGATCCTTGTGTGCTAATTAAGACCGTTATAAAATGCCTCTAATTGAATGCAATGAGGAATGCCATGATGAGGGCATTTCCTTAATAACTCTTTAAATCTTTCCCATGCCTCATACAAAGACTCATCATCCATCTGTTGGAAAGTATTAATTTCACTCCTCAGCTTAGCATTCTTACTTAGAGGGAAATACATTCTAAGGAATCATTCAGCTAACTTTTGCCATGTTGTAATAGAATTTGGTGTCAATGAGTTCAGCCAGGCTCTAGCTCTATCCCTTAGTGAAAATGGGAACAACTTCAATCGAAGTGTATTTTCTAACACTCCAGCTATCTTGAAAGAGTCACTCACCTCCATGAATAACCTCAAATGAAGATGAGGGTCTTCAATAGGCATTCCACTGAATTGGCCTATTGTTTGAAGCATCTGAAACATCACTGGCTTTAGTTCAAATTTTTGTGCCTCGATATCGAGTCTCCTAATTCTTGATTTTGCTCGTGAAACAAAGGCACTCCATATTGTCTCAAGGCTCTATCCCTAACATCAGCAATAAGGATAGGATTCTGAGCATGATTAGCTCTATTTCCTTGATTCTGGTTCTCAAAATTCATCTCTTTGGTCCTTCATTAAGATGCTTGTCTTCTTCTCTCTCAGAAAGTTCATTCAATTTTAGGGTCCACTGGGAGTAATTCGATAATTTGGTCAATACTTGTAAACACCTAAAATAATAAAAATTAATGAGTTAGTAATTAGATAAAAAATTAATAAACCAAAGTGTAAACAAATAATTTCACAATTAATATTGACAATCCCCGGCAATGGCGCCAAAAACTTGGAACGATGAAAATGTGCAAGTGTATACAATCGTATTCAAGTAATAAAGTGACAAGTAATGTCAAGTATCGTACCCTCAAGGACTGTGCTATGAAAAGTATTTATAAAATATTTAATCAAAAAAGTGGTTAACATAAAATAATAATTGAGAGGGATTTTAATCTAAGTGTTCTAAACTAAATTAAACTAAGTTAAACTAAGACTAATTATATTCCTATGCATGATTTCTAAGGGTTTAATCAATATGACATAAATGTGTCAGGTTAATTGCTTTAATTACTCAATTACATCTAACTCATGTTCGTGCTTGTTACGAAATAATATTCACGACAACCCGGTACTATGCTAACTTATAAACAACATCACTTACTAGAATTCATTCATTTCTTGAACATATCTCTATGCCAATTCAACCGATGAAATCAATTCTAAACATATCTCTATGCCAATTCAACCGATAAATTAACAATCATAAGCATGTGAAGGATCAAGTGAAGTAACAATCATATCTCTATGTTGAAATAATTTAATCAAAAAAATCCTGCAAGTTATGCAAGGCTATGTATTGTTTAATACCATCACAATTCTAACCTTCAGATCCCTTAGAAGATTAGGCATGCACAAATTAAATAGTGTGTCCATTAAAGGGCTCGTACCTGGTTTCTTGTTACCCGCTGGATCTATTACATCGTGGAATGCGCTTACAATGCAATTTTTTTTGCGATTTAATCCACCCACGATGAATGCTCGATTGCGGAATCATATTACTTCTTACCATCAGCTGGATGATGAGAACCTACATACTACATAGGAGCGTTACAAAACTTTGCTTCAACATTGCCCTATGCATGAAACCTAATAAGAAACTCAAATCTAAATCTTCTACAATGGATTAAATGCGCAGACAAGAAATCTTGTTGATACATCTGCAAACGGTCCTTTGTTGGATTGCACCTATGATGAAGCTATGTGGATTTTGGAGAGAATTGCGTAAAATGATTATCAATACCGAATTTCTCGAGCTACTCAAGTGAAAACAAAACTTGGAGATATTAAGTTAGATGCCATATCAGCTTTAAGTGCACAGGTATCCTTATTGGCTAACATGATTAAAAACATGAAGGGGACGGGTGATGTTGCTCTTATTCAAGTAGCCCAACAAATGGATGTCCCGACATTTTGTTATGAAATTTACGGCGACAACCATAGCTACAAGGATTGTCCACAGCATGCAGAGAATGTGTTTTATGTTAATAACATCCGAGGGAACTCATATGGTAACTCTTATAACAGTTCCACTAGAACTCAACAACCTTGGAGGAATCAAAATGCATCCACATTTCGATATGGAACTTCCTCAAATCAAGGAAATTTTAGACAATGGAGTTAAAATCAACAGTAGCAGAATTACAACCATAATCCTCAAGTGCAGTTACATACTCAGATGCAGTCACATGCTCGTATGCAGCCACAGTAGACTGCAATGCCAAATATAAACATGCAAGGACAGTATCAACAATAGCAACAGCAGTATTCTCAACCAAGATCGAATTCATTAGCTGCGCTTAAAGCCTTGATACGTGAGCATATTACAAGAACGAAATCTAACGTACAAGGGAATTCATCTTCCATCCGCGCATTGAAAGCACAATTAGGATAGCTAGCTTCCAATATGAGCACAAGACCACCAGGTGCTTTACCCGTGACACTGAGAATCCAAATCAAAAAGGGAAGGAACATTGCAAGGCTATTACTCTCCGGAGTGGAAAGCAAATTGTTGACCAAAGCACCAGCTCCAATACAACACCTGTCGACACAAATGAACCAGAGCAACAAGGAAAGGTTGCATTCGAAGAAGAAGTAGTAGAAATAAATGAGGAGGAACCACCAGTAATCACACCCATGCCAACCGTTCGACCTTCGAAGTTGTCAACACAACTGCTAATGTCGATGCAACTGAGTGTATCACAGCAGCCCAATTTCAATATACCTTTGTCGTTTCCACAATGATTCAAGAAGAAAGAACATGATAGAGAATATCAAAAGTTCGTGACTACCTTGAAACAGTTACATATTAATATACCTCTTGTTGATTCTCTTGTGCAGATTCCCAGCTATGGGAAATTTATGAAGGAGCTCTTATCAAAGAAAAATAAGTTATCCGACATCGAGACAATTGAGCTCATAGAAGGTTGCAGCACTGTACTAACAAATGAACTGCCACCCAAGATGAAAGATCCTGGAAGTTTTACAACTCCATGCTCCATTAGAAACCATCATTTAGGAAAAACTCTTTGTAATCTAGGAGCAAGCATCAACCTTATGCCTTTCTCAACATTCAAAAAATTAGGAATTGGTCACATGAAGCCCACTGCGGTGACATTGCAATTAGCGGACAGATCGTTAGCATAACCTGAAGGACAAATAAAAGATGTTCTCGTCCAAGTTGATAAGTTTGTGTTCCCAGCAGATTTCATCATACTCGATATTGAAGCTAATAAGGAGGTGCCTATAATTTTGGGAAGCTTATTTCTTGCAACGGGGCGCACTCTTATAGACGTTTTCAAAGGCGAGTTAATCATGCGACATAACGATGAACACGTTACCTTTAGTTTTTTGAAGTAACTCCCTGCAGGAGTAAAGAACAATGTCACCATATTGATGTCCCAGACGAGTTAATTGTAGCAAAATTTAATGAGCGTAGTTTAGCAGTGCCAGAAGAATTTACGGTGACATCTGAAGATAATTTCTCACCTGATTGCAGCCACAAGGTTGAGGCTAATATTTACGAGCTTAGACATGGTTGGTAGATGGAATCTTTGGATCTGACATATAGGATGATCCTTGTTTTCAAACCATCAATTGAAGAAGCTCCAACTTTGGAGTTGAAACCATTGCCAGTGCATCTAAGATATGTTTTCCTTGGTGAAAACGATACCTTTCCAGTAATTGTCAGCACAAATCTCGATGTAAATCATGAGGAGAAATTAATCGGAATACTAAAGCAGCACAAGCGAGCCATCGCCTAGAGTATTACGGATATCAGAGGCATTAGTCCCTCTTTCTGCATGCACAAGATTAGGCTGAAAGACGAGGGAAAGCAGTCCATTGAACAACAACATAGATTAAATGAAAAAATGAAAAAAGTAGTGAAAAAAGAGATCATAAAATGGTTGGATGCAGGCATTATTCACCTGATTTCTTACAGCATGTGGGTGAGCCCGGTCCAATGTGTTCCAAAGAAGAGTTGTATCATAGTGGTAAGTAATGACAAAAATAAATTAATCCCTACTTGCATTGCGACAGGTTGGCAAGTTTGCATGGATTACCGCCGTTTGAATGCTGCCACAAAAAAAGATCATTTCCCACTTCCATTCATTGATCAGATGCTGAACAAGCTAGCTGGTAAGGTTTTTTATTGTTTTCTTAATGGATATTCTGGCTACAACCAGATTTTGATTGCATCGAAGGACAAAGCCAAAACAACTTTTACTTCTCCATTTGGTACCTTTACTTTCCGTCATTACACCAGTCACATTCCAAAGGTGAATGATGGCAATCTTTTTCGATATGATTGAAGATTGAGGTATTTATGGATGAATTCTCTGTTTATGGTCATACGCTTGATAAATGCACTGACAATATAGCTAAAGTGTTGAAGTGATGCAAGGACACTAATTTGGTACAAAACTGGGAAAAATGTCACTTCATGGCAACTGAAGGCATTATCCTTTGGTATCGTATCTCTTATCAGGGCATAGAAGTTGATAAAGCAAAGGTGGAGATTATTGAAAAGCTACCCCTACCTACCAATGTCAAGGGAATAAGGAGTTTTCTCGGTCATGCCAGATTTTATAGATAATTCATCCGAGATTTCTCCAAAATTGTTAAACCTCTCTACTCCCTGTTAGAGCAAAATAAAAAGTTTTTGTTCGATGATGCTTATCTAGAAGCATTAGTTAAAATTAACCAGCAGTTAGCGCAGGCACCTATTGTCGTCACACTGGACTAGTCCTAACCGTTCGAAGTAATGTGTGATGCGAGTGGCTATGTCATAGGTGTTGTGCTTGGATAACACAAGGACAAGTTATTTCATACAATATATTATGCTAGAAAAACTCTTACTAAAGCGTAGGTAAATTATACAACCACAGAAAAAGAGTTGCTAGCAGTAGTTTTTGCATTCGACAAGTTTCATTCGTATCTTGTCGGTGCAAAAGTTACAATTTATATTGATCACTCTGCATTGAGATACCTCTTTGCCAAAAAAGATGCCAAACCCAATCTAATTAGATGGTTTCTGTTATTATAAGAATTTGATGTTGAAATTAAAGATAGAAAAGGATCAAAAAACCAGGTAGCAGACCATTTATCTCGTTTGGAATCTGGGAGTGAAGATGGAAATACGTCACAAATTGTCAACGCATTTCCAGACGAGAAGCTCTTTTTGTCAACGCATGTCCATGGTATGCAGGTGTCATAAATTATTTGGTTTGTGGGAAGCTACCACTGAGTGCAAATGGTCACCGAAAGGTCATATTTCTTCAAGATGCTGCAAAGTACCATTGGAATGAGCCGTACCTATTTAATGTATACGCCGACAATATTATTCGTCGCTGCATCCTTGAAGAAGAAATGCTCTCTATCCTAAAGCATTGCCACGATGCGCCTTATGGCGATCATTTTGGTGGTGTTAGGACTGCTGCAAAGGTCCTTCAGTTAGGATTTTATTGGCCAACATTGTTTTGAGATGCCCACAATTTTGTTCAACAATGCGATAATTATTAGCGCACCAAATCAATATCTCAATGCAACAAGATGATATAACAGCCTATCATAGAAGTTGAGCTTTTTGATGTTTGGGGTATGGATTTCATCAGACCATTTCCCAATTCTTTTGGAAATGTTTATATTCTGGTCGCTGTCGATTATGTTTCAAAGTGGATCGAAGCAATAGTTGTTCCTAAAGATGGTGCTTGGATAGTGTAGAAGTTTTTTCACACACATATCCTCACTTGATTCAGCACACCTAGAGCATTAATAAGTGATCAAGGCACTCATTTTCACTACAATCAAGTGGCGACAACATTAAAGCGTTATGGTGTTAAACATTGAATGGCAAGCACATATCATCCATAAACAAATGACCAAACTGAAGTATCCAATCGGCAAATCAAAAATATTCTTGAAAAGGTGGTTAATCCATATAGACGTGATTGGTCTTTACAACTCAATGATACATTGTGGGCGCTTCGCACAGCATACAAAACACCATTAGGAATGTCACCGTATCAGTTAGTTTTTGGTAAATCTTGTCACTTGCCTCTGGAACTTCCTATGTGGGCAATTAAACAAGTGAATATGAATAATGATGTTGCTGGACAAAAGAGATTGTTGGACATTTCAAAACTAGAGGAAATTCGACACAATGCTTACGAAAATGTTGCCATATACAAAAAAAAACAAAGCGATGGCATGAAAACATTATCTTTTGACGACAATTTTCTATAGGTCAGTTAGTTCTTTTATTTAATTCACGTTTAAAACTACATCCTGGTAAATTGCGTTCCAGATGGTTAGGGCCATTCGAAGTTGTCGAAGCATTTCCTCATGGTGCAGTGACAATTAAAGATTTAAATGATGGGCACCAATTCAAGGTAATGACCAACAATTAAAACACTATCTCAGTCCAGACAACCATGAGCAGAACGAAACCATTAACCTGGTCACATTTCCTTAACATGTCATCACATTTATTTTATTTACTTTTTGTATTTTATTTTATTTCAACTCTCTTATTTAGTTCTTTTCAGGAATAAAATTTATCCTTTTTGTCGACGTACACAAACACAACTTGTTGACATATTTTAAATTGCTGACTCACCACTGTGAAACGTTTCAGGAAAGGATCATGCTAATTGATTCACCTATTCCCAAACCGTTAGATCAATTTGGAAAAAGGACAATCCGTGTCATTGCATTTATTAGATGCAGACACAGTGTCCTCTTACTGTAGTGGAAATCATCATGCCTCTTCATCTTCATCCTCTATAAAACACCCCATTTTGCCAACGGTGTTTTGCACAACCATATCAACCATTGTTGCTGCAAACCTTTCTTTTCTTCAATCTTAAAATTTCTTTAAATTTCTAATCTCTTTCTCTCATACAGTCATGGCTAGAACTAGAGGAGTGATCGGTGTTTTTATGACACAATGATTGTGCAAGCGTACACACGTCAATGCAAGTATAGTTGACAGACAAATCTATCGGATACCGATCCCTTGAGGAATGGGTTCTTGATGTCTAAATGTCAAAGCAATCAAATGTCAATGCAATATGTCAAATCTACACACTAAAATTAGATATCAATGTCAACGCAATCAGAGTCAAATGTCAAGTGTTAAATGTCAATATACTGAAAGTAAATCAAATGTGTTGAGTGTTGAATGCTGAATATTTAAATTGCATAAAATGTAAAAGTGATCAAGTGTAAAGGGTAGAAATAGTTCACTGAATCTGCTAAGTTGCAATGCTGGATGCGTCGACAAGGTATAATATTGATGGATTGTCACTACAATAAAGTCCCTTTGATTTCTTACCAACAATAGCTC
Source organism: Gossypioides kirkii (assembly GCA_005610355.1). Lineage (NCBI taxonomy): Eukaryota > Viridiplantae > Streptophyta > Magnoliopsida > Malvales > Malvaceae > Gossypioides > Gossypioides kirkii. The sequence continues at coordinate 19,664,334 of CP032245.1, forward strand.
CTTACTTAATCCCGACTCAAATACCCACAATTACTTCACCTCTCGGTGTGAACAATGATGTGTACTTGAGAATAAGTAACTGGTTTTTATCCCAGTCCCAAGCAACTCTCACCTAACCCACTTATTAATCTAACCTGTCATCGCATCTCTCGATGTCGGTGCACTGCAATTTCACTCTCGTGCTTAAAGCAGTTAGATCCAAGAATAAACAGACAAGCAGTGTATAATAAGAATCAAAATGATATAAAAGTAAAAGACACTCTCGTATTCATTTAATATCATCAGAATCCATCATCATTTAAGAAGAATTAAAGAGTACAACGAAGCTTACTATCTCTAGACTACAAGGCCTACTCTCTAATTGTTCCTCTTCTGCAGCATCAAGCACTTCTCGTCAGAAGCAGTTGTGGACTTGCTTCATCAGCTCACTGATTTCCAACTCAAACCTTCAATTCACAAAGAATTTTTAAAATTTAATCCTCTTGCTCTTGATGATTTCTTTCCTTCTTTGTTCGTCTATTTATAGCCTCTAAAATGTTATAAGATTCAACTTTCTCTCTCATATCTAGATCTGGATTTTACAGCTGTCAAAATTAGTTAAAATATAGCTGAGCACTCACGCAGTTCTAGTATGTTCTTCTCAGATCTGCAGATTGTCGCTGTATCGCTAGACACATTCTGAATTTGTAATCGCAATGACATCTGTGAAATTCCTATGTTAGTACTTCCATCTCTGAATTCAACTTGATTTTTCTCATTTGAGATTCAGTTTCAATGCGGTGACATCTCTTTATCGTAATATTCAGCTGATTTTGTGGCTACAATTATTCAGCATTAGGCTTCTAGGCTGAGTTCCTGCACTGACAATTAAAACGTAATATTTCGACTGCTTGCATCGATATTAGTACAAAAATAGATAAAAATAACAAGAATTTAAACTTACTATCAGTAAGTTGAAAAACATGAAAATTAAGTATAAAATGCTAATGATGCATGCTAAATGAAGGATAAAAGGAACAATTTAAACACTAATTTGGGAAGAAAATCTATGTCATTTGTAATACCATCACACCCCCAAACTTGAGTTTTTACTTATCCTCAAGTAAACAAAAATTAACAAAGTAGCAATTAGAAATGTCACCACAATCATTATTCACACAACTTGAATTCTCTAAATTTTTAATGTTTAAACTACATTCATATAATAGAATGATGCACCGACAATTTATAGACATGAACAACTTGAAACTACAATTTATCAATGTAAGTATCGTGCATTGAATCTTAACCTTCCGTAAGCCATTTCAGCAATTTATTCTTATTATATATATTTAAGTGACTAAAAGATGTCATTGTATTACTCTACCCTTGTTCCTAGAACGATGGGGTGCAACAAACTCCCAAGAGGCATGTAATTGCGCCGACACACACTCTTGCAGTTACAGCCTTTAGCTAGATAAGTTTTCTTTTCTTTGTCTGCAGTGGAGTGTTCTTCCTTAAAAGTCACAATGCACTCATATTGGAGTGTCTTTTATCCATATAATGTCGTTGTACTGATCAGTTAGTTTACGATTCAATGCTAATACTCTCCATTTATTCCTAAAACAATTTCAAAATTCATTGTAAAATAGCAGACTCAACATTCATTCATACACATCCAATTTCTACATCAGTATTCAAACAATTCAAGAATTACGCTTCAAAATAAAAATTTGTGGGCACAATTCTGTTGAAATTTTGTCAATTTTCATTACTAAAGAAACAAAATAAAAGTCAAATGAGAAGGTGTAGTTGGATTTCCAAGTCACATTAGCTTCCCCCCAAACTTAATGTCTGCATTGTCCCAAATACACTGATAATAGATATACAAAAACTAACGGAAATGCATCTACAATGTAGTAAACTAAAAGAAATGCATTGACAATGAAAATGCAGGCATAAGAAAAATGCATGAAAACTAACTAAAAAGAGATGTACCAATTTATTCAGTAGCAGTCGATGCAGAGGCTGTTGTGGTTTTTTTCTTCTTTTTCGGGCACTCTTTCTCGTTATAGTGTTTCTTATTTTTCTTGTCCTTGCGCCTCTTCCTCTTCTTATACTTTGAACCAATCAGCTTGATGGATTGCTCTCCTTCGATGGGTTGGGTAACAACCTCATCAATTGTCACGTCGAATGGATGGATCTCGGCAAGTGGTTCTATGTACGGTATAATAGAGAGAGGATTCAGTTCCTCTATTTCGCCAGTGACAACTTCAGCCTGACTCGCAGCAGGTCGAGTCTCTTCTAAGCTGGATGCCCCCACAACATCCTGAATGATCATTACTGGGGCATCGATTTCCTTCTCCTCCTGTACCTTGGCAGGTTCAGTTTCTTCCTTCTCTTCTTCCGTTCCTTCTTCTTCTTTTTCTTCATCCTTGTCTTGAGCACCTCCCTGATTGGTTTCCTCTTCCATATGTTGCGTAGGTTCAGTTGGGTCAATGTCAACGCATTTGACTGCATCGACATCTTCTTCTGTAACAGCTGCTGTCTCAGCCATATTTGCACCTAAACTGTTAAAGAATTCATCCTCAAATAGATCAGCAATATTGCGATAACAATCCTCCTCAGTGTTTGACTGCCCTTCATTGTTTTCATCATCATATATGTTAATTCTTGTTGGCATTTGAGTAGGCCTACCATTAGTAGTATGCTGGTCAGATGAGGAGTGGTGCATAGGATAGAAGATATCAAGGAATGCTAGAAAGTTTGGCAGTGGTCTAGTGCTGATGTGACGCAGCGACAATGGCTTCATTTCAGGCTTTTGTGTATGCATAAAATATATGCTGCCTGTAATCTAAATCATCTAATATGCTCATGTGGCAGATTGTACGTGTATCAATACGATCAAGATGGATTTCTGAACTAACCAGTCTTCTCAGTACTTGTGGATTTGTGGGCGCATTGGTCTGTTTTTCTTTCTTTTTCCCTTTTTCCTTGTGTTTCCTTTTTGAAGCTTCCTTGGCCACAGGTGTATCTTGGCCTCATGTCATCCTCTCAACTGACATATCGTTGATCGGACCTTTATTTTCCACAACCCCATCATCATCTCTTGGCACAATACCCTTATGTTGGCAAATTAGCATAATAAGAGAGGGGAAAGGAAAGATACCAGTTTGCTTCCCTGCTACTTCCACAATCTGGGCATGTATAAGTTCCACAATGTCGATATGATGATGGTGCAAAATCGAATGCAGCAAACACATACGATCCAATGTGGCTGTAGTACTGTGAGTGGAGGGCATCACACGACTATTAATAAAGTGAAACCATACATTGCAGAAAGTTGTCAGGTAACGTCTATGCATCATAAAATTGTTGAATCCACTACCCGTCCATCTACCACTATCGATGCAAAGGTCGTTCATCATCTCAGTCAAGCTATCATCATTTAAACTGTGCATGAAGGGCGAGTGATCGTCTACCCGTTCTGGTATCCGTAGTAGGACATTAATATGTGCCACACTCCATGGCACAAGCCTCTCTCTAACAAAAATAAATTATTGCTCTTTGTCCACTAAGTTGGCATAAAATTCTCGACCTAGAGTAGGGGAATAGTCAGGTGGATGGTCAGAGAAGTATTCCCACCCTAAATAACTGATAGTGCGGTGGACCTGTTTTCCAAGGGTCAAGTGTTGTGAAAGCTGAAAGCCTTGTTTAGGATGGATATTGCATTTGAGCATGATATTATGGTATCTGTCTTTAGCCGCAGTCATTAAAAATAACACCGGGCCTGTGTATGAAGGTGGTGGTGTTTTTGGAGAAAGGTTTGGGAGTATTCTTAGAAGCACGGGTCTTAGCCATGGTGAAAATAAAAGAGAATAAAGAAAAATTGCAGAGGGATATTGCTCTAAAATATGAAAAGGAAATTTGCAGATAATGAGGGAGATGAGTTGCAGTAACAATGGCGATTATGAAGAGGAAGATAACTACAATGGGGGATTTTATAACCTAAATGTAATGAGTGAAAAAAACTATGGGAAATCATTGTGTCTACAGCCATTAATTGCCAGGCTGCAGATCGTACCATTTTTGTTTTGATCTAATGGCTAGGATGAGAGAAAATCGATCGGTACGATTCTGGCTGAAAAAGTAACTTTGACTGATTGCCGAATGCGCTGATAATCTATGCTTTAATGCGTCGACAAAAAGATGATTTTTATTTCTGCTAAGAATCTGAAACAACACAACGAAAAGTGAAACAAATAAAAGAAAATAAATGAATGCATCGACATTATTTAAGTGTCACCAGATCAACGACTTCATCTGGTTCTTGAACATCTGGGCTCACATAGTGTTTAAAATGTTGGCCATTCACTTTGAACTGTTGCCCATCCTTTAAATTTTCGATTGTCATCGGACCGCTTGAAAATGCTTCAACAACTTGAAATGGCCCTGACCACCTTGATCGCAATTTTCCTGGATGTAATTTCAAATGTGAATTTAATAAAGTACCAACTGACCAGGATGAAATTGTCGACGCAATATGAGGTTGTCATGCCATCGCTTTGTCTTTTCCTTGTATATCGTAACATTCTCTTAAGCATGGCGTCGGATCTCTTCTAATTCTATGATGTCCAACAATCTTTTCTTCCTAGCAGCATCATAATCCAAATTTACCTGATTAATTGTCCACATGGCTTTATGTTCAAGTTCGACAGGCAGGTGATAAGATTTTCCAAACACTAGCTGCTATGGTGACATTCTCAATGGGGTTTTGTAAGCGGTACGAAGCGCCTATAAAGCATCATGTAGCCGCACAGACAAATCCTTCTTAGATTGATTAACCACCTTTTCAAGCATCCCTTTAATTTGGCGATTGGATACTTCAGCTTGACCATTAGTTTATGGGTGATATGTGGTGGCCATACGATGCTTCACACCATATCGTTTCAATGCAGTTGCCACTTGGTTATTATAGAAATGAGTGTCTTGGTCGCTTATCAATGCTCTTGGGGTTCCAAACCTTGTAAAGATGTATGTATGGAAAAACTTCAATACTATCCGAGCATCGCCTTTTGGTACTGAAATAGCTTCAATCCACTTGGATACATAATCAACAGCCACTAAGATATATACATTTCTAAAAGTGTTCAGAAATGGTCTCATGAAGTCTATACCCCAAACATCGAAAAGCTCTACCTCTATGATAGGTTGTTGGAGCATCTCGTTGCATTGAGATATAGAACTAGTGCATTGACAATGATCATATTGTTATGCGAAATTGTGAGCATCTCGAAACAAATTGGGCCAATAAAATCTTGATTGTAGGACCTTTGCAGCAGTCTTTATTCCACCAAAATGTCATCAATACGGGGCATGGTGGCAATGTCTTAGGATTGACATCATTTCTTCTTCAGGTACACAGCAACGAATTATATTATCGGCACATACTTTCAATAGGTATGGCTCATTCCAATGATATTTGGTAGCATCGCGTATGAACCTGATCTTTTTGTGGCTAGCAACACTCATAAGTAGCTTCCCACATACAAGATAGTTTACTACATCGACATACCATAGCGATGTGTCAACAATGAATAATTGCTTGTTAAGAAATGCTTCTACAATCTAGTTCTTTTGTCCAATTTCACTCCCACTTTTTAGCCGAGTTAAATGGTCAACTACTTGATTCTCAAATCTCTTTCTATCTCTGATTTCAACATCAAATTCTTGGAGGAGTAGGATCCATCTAATGAGTCTAGGTTTGGCGTCTTTTTTGTTGAAAAGGTATTTCAATGTTGAGTGATCCGTGTAAATTGTAGTCTTTGCGCTAACAAGGTAAGAACTGAACTTGTCAAAGGCGAAGACCACTGCTAGCAATTCTTTTTTAGTTGTGGTGTAATTAACCTACGTTTCAGTTAGTGTTTTGCTAGCATAATAAATAGAATGAAAAACCTTATTTTTCCTTTGGCCAAGGACAGCTCCGACAGCAAAGTCAGTAGCATCGCACATTAGTTCGAATGGTTGCGTCCTTATTAACTCATTCTTATCATTAGTCACAACTGTGAAACCACTCTTTTTAGGCACACATTGGATGGGGCTTACCCAATTACTATTAGAAATTGGGTATATAATGTTCACATCAACCATTTGATAATTTCCTTTTTTACCACTTCTTTCATTTTCTCATTGAGTCGTCGTTGTTGTTCAATAGATTGCTTCCCTTCATCTTCTAATCATATCTTATGCATGTAGAAAGAAGGACTGATGCCTCTTATGTTTGCGATGCTCCAGGCTATGGCTTTCTTGTGATCTTTAAGGATTGCAATAAGCTTCTCTTCTTGTGTTGCGTTAAGGGATACGTTGACAATGACAGGCAGTGTTTCATTGTCACCAAGGAAAACATATTTCAAACGCATCGGTAATGGTTTTAACTCCAAGGTAAAAGCTTGCTCAATAGACGGTTTAAATACTGGGATTTTCCTGTTGGACAAATCCAAAGGTTCCATTTGCAAATTTCTACGCATCTCACAATTATTTACCTCCTCTTTGTCTTGACAATCAGCTAGGATATCATCAATAGATGTCATCACATCATCCTCAGACAATGTTGAATTCCTTGCATGAAATTCTTTGAAAATAACCTCTTCCAACACGTCAATATGGTGACATTGTTCTTTGGGTTCGGATGGTGATGCTCCAAACACACTGAAAGTTACATGGTCATCATTATGACGCATCACTAATTCTCCTTTGAACACGTCGATAAGTGTTCATCCTGTTGCTAGAAATGGTCTTCCCAAAATAATGGGTACCTCCTTATCTGCTTCGCAGTCTAGGATGATAAAATCAGCAGGAAACACCAGCTTATCAACTTGAACAAGAACATCTTTAATTTGTCCTTTCGATTGTGATAGAAATTTGTCTGCCAATTGTAATGTCACTGCAGTGGACTTCATCGATCCATTTCCTAACTTCTCAAAAGTAGACAGAGGCATTAAGTTAATACTAGCTCCTAAATCACACAAAGCTTTACCTAAGTAATGATTTTTGATGGAGCATGGAATTATGAAACTGCCAAGATCTTTCATCTTGGTTGGCAACTTGTTTGTGAGTACCGCGCTGCACCCCTCTATGAGCACAATTGTCTCGATGTCAGATAACTTTTTTTTCTTTGATAAAAGCTCCTTCATGTATTTCCCATAACTAGGTATATGCACAAGAACATCTATTAGAGGTATATTAATGTGCAATTGTTTCAAAGTTGAAAGAAACTTTTGATATTCCTTGTCATCGACTTTTTCTTTAAAACGTTGTGGAAATGGAAACGATATAGTTGTAATAGATGATTGTGGATCACTCTGTTGCTTCGACAGTGATGGTTGTGTCAACAACTTATCTGGACAAACTGTAGGCAAAAATGGTATTACAGTTGGTTCTTCAGCATTGAATTGGGTTCGACTTCCTTTAGTTATAACCTCTTCTTGTGGCTGTGAATTAGATGGTTCGACTTGGTTTTGATCAAAATTGTTTAATCCTTCAGTCTGTTTCCCACTTCTTAGCGTGATTGCTTTGCAATGCTCCTTCCCTCTTTGCATTGGATTTTCAGTATCACTAGGTAAAGTACCCGGTGTTCTAGTGCTGAGATTAGATACCAACTGTCCAAGTTGAGCTTCCAATGCTCGTATAGAAGAAGAATTACCTTGCACTATTGCTTCGATTCGTGTGATATGCTCGCGCATCATCGCTTCAAGAGCAGTCATAGGATTTTCCTTAGGTTGAGTAAATTTCTACTGTTGCTGCTGATGATGTTGTCCTTGCATTTGTGGTAATATAGATGGCTGTGGCTGCAATCGCGATTGTGGTTGCATTTGACTATGTGACTGCATCAGTTTAGTACAGGAATTTACTTGTGAATTCTGATGGTAGTTCTGCGATTAGTTGTTATTGTAACCTTCTAGCCTATAACTTCCATGGTTTGAAGAATTTCCATATCTATATGTGGACATATTTTGATTTCCCCAAGGTTGTTGTGAGCGACTATTGTAGGAGTTACAAATGAACCTCCTCGGATGTCGTTAACATAGTATGCATTTTCTGCATGTTGTGGGCAGTCTTCATAGCTGTAGTTGTCACCGTAAATTTCAAAGGAAAATATCAGCGCATCCAATTGCTGTGCTACTTGTATAGGAGCAATGTCGCTTGTTCCTTTCATATTCTTTATGATCTTGGCCAGTGAAGATACCTGCGCTGATAATGCAGAAATAGCATCTAATTCAAGAACTCCAGGGTTAGTTTTCACCTGTGCAGAACAAGAGATTGGATATTGGCAATCATTCTGCGCAATCCTCTCCAAAATTTGAATAGCTTCATCGTATGTACAATCCAATAACGGACCATTTACCGATCTGTCGACAAGATTCCTTGTCTGAGCATTTAAACCATTATAAAAAATCTCAATCTAGGTCTCTTGTTAAATTTCATTCATTGGGCAATGTCGAAGCAATGCTTTGTAGCGCTCCCACATTGTGTGTAAATTCTCATCATCAAGTTGATGATATGCAGTGATGTCATTCTGCAACCTTGCATTCATTGTCAGCGGATTAAATCTTAAAACAAACTGCGTTGCTAATGCATTCCAGGATGTAATAGATCCAGCCGGCAAACCTAAAAATGATGTTCGTGCTTTTCCTTGCCATGAGTAAGGAAATAATTGCATCTTTAATGCATCATCAGGGACACCATGTTGACTGAAGGATGCACAAATAAGTAAAAATGATTTCAAATGTTCTCGTGCGTCTTCATGCGGAAAACCTGAATATTGTCCATTAGAATTGAGCATCTAAAACATCATCGGTTTTAGTTCAAAGTTACCAGCCTGAATTACTGGTCTCACAACACCGGGTTGTAATTCATCGAGTATAGGAACAACAAAATCCCTTATTATCCTATTCGGTATTTGCTCATTTTGTGGTGGCGGTGGTAAATCATCGATTGCTTGTGGTAACACTGGAGGATTTCCATTTTGTGGCAGCATTGGTGGTAAATTACTATTGTTTCCAGCCATTCTCCTTTGCTCTTGCCTTCTCCTCCTCGATTTCGTTTCGAACTCCGGATCAAAACTAACAACATTATTAGGATTTCTCCTTGTGGACATGCAATACCTTCAAAACCAGAAAAGAAATATAAACAAATTAACAAAAGTTAAAAATTAGATAAGTAAAACTAATTGCAACAATAAAAGTAAACATCAAACAAACATCATTCCCCAGCAACGGCGCTAAAACTTGATCAGTGTTTTTACGACACAACGATTGTGTAAGTGTACACACGTCGATACAAGTATAGTTGATAGACAAATCTATCGGATATCAATCCCTCGAGGAATGGATTCTTGATGTCTAAATGTCGGAGCAATCAATGTTGAAATTAAGTGTAATGTGAGTACTGATGTCAGGTGTTAAATGTCAATGTACTGAAAGTAAATCAAATGTGTTGAGTGTTGAATTTTGAATATTTAAATTACGTAAAATGTAAAAGTGATCAAGTGTAAAGGGTAGAAATGGTTCACTGAATCTGCTAAGTTGCAACGCTGGATGCGTCGACAAGGTGTAATATTGATGGATTGTTGCTGCAATGAAGTCCCTTTGATTTCTTACCAACAATAGCTCTCACTTAATCCCGACTCAAATACCCACAATTACTCCACCTCTCAGTGTGAACAACGATGTGTACTTGAGAACAAGTAACTAGTTTTTATCCTAGTCCTGAGCAGCTCTCACCTAACCCACTTGTTAATCTAACCTGTTACCACATCTCTTGATGTCGATGCACTGCAATTTCATTCTCGTGCTTAAAGCAGTTAGATCCAAGAATAAACAGACAAGCAGTTTATAGTAAGAATCAAAATGATATAACATTAAAAGACACTCTCGTATTAATTTAATATCATCAGAATCCATCATTGTTTAAGAAGAATTACAGAGTACAACGAAGCTTACTATCTCTAGACTACTAGGCCTACTCCCTAATTGTTCCTCTTCTGCAGCATCAAGCACTTCTCGTCAGAAGCAGTTATGGACTTGCTTCATCAGCTCACCGATTTCCAACTCAAACCTTCAATTCACAAAGAATTTTTAGAATTTAATCCCCTTGCTCTTGATGATTTCTTTCCTTCTTTGTTCGTCTATTTATAGCCTCTAAAATGTTGTAGGATTCAACTTTCTCTCTTAGATATAGATCTGGATTTTGCAGCTGTAAAAATTAGTTAAAATACAGTTGTGCACTCACGCAGTTCTAGTATGTTCTTCTCAGATCTGCAGATTGTCGCTGTATCTCTAGACGCATTCTGAATTTGTAATCGTAGCGACATCTGTGAAATTTCTACGTTGGTGCTTTCATTGTGAATTCAGCTTGCTTCTTCTCGTTTGAGATTCAATTTTAATGCGGTGACATTTCTTTATCGCAATATTCAGTTGATTTTGTGGCTATAATTATTCAGCATTAGGCTTCTAGGCTGAGTTCCTATGCTGACAATTAAAACGCAATATTTCGACTGCTTGCGTCGTCGATATTAGTATAAAAATAGATAAAAATAGCAAAATTTAAACTTACTATCAATAAGTTAGAAAACATGAAAATTAAGTATAAAATGCTAATGATGCATGCTAAATGAAGTATAAAAGGAACAATTTAAACACTAATTTGGGAAGAAAATCTATATCATTTGTAATACCATCAAGGAGCAAAGACCCATTCTAAACCAGTCGCTGAATCATCTGCGACGGTGGTTCGTAACGTCGAGCAGCCACCACCCAAAGAGTCAATCCTATTTTTAACCAAAGCTGCCAAAGACTGCTTCCACGACACTATGTTGAAGCGAAACTGCCACCCAGAGCAAGTATTCTAGCTATCTCCACTACTCACGCTGGGAAAGCAAGTCAACAGAACCATCTCGCACCTGGGGTGGGAGAAGTTTTATGATCATCAAAAGGGGTATTCTCCATCCTTGGTAGGAGAATTTTATTCCAATCCAATTGACAGGGAGCAAGAATTTGTCTTTATCAGAGAGGGGCTAGTACTGTGGGGCACTGACCATATAAATGCCCTGTATAACATCACTGTGGGGGGAGGATAAGCATGTCGCTTTCCTAGAACAACTAACAAAGGACGGTGCTGACTTGCTGCTGAATGATTTGTGCATCGATGGTACTGTCTGGGCAAGAAACAATCCTAACAATTATATAATGCATCGTCATTTCCTCACGGTCCAGAGCAAAGTCTGGTTCCATTTCATCAACTGTCGTCTATTGCCCTCCACTCACAGCACCACGATCACTTTGGATAGAGTGTGTCTTATCCATTCCATCATTAAAGCTCACCGGATAGATGTCGATGCAATTCTCCATCAAGAGATTGCAGAGTCTGCAATCAAACAAACAGGTATACTGTCATTCCCCTCTCTTATCATGCAGTTGTGTAGACAGAGGGGTGTTGTACCTTGTGAGGGGGAAGAATCATGGAAAATAAAAGACCTATTAATGATGTCTCGATTGAGCGAATGACGAGGGGGCAAGAAACACCTATTATAAAAGAAGCTGTACAAAGAAAAGAGAAAGGGAATGCAAAGAAAAAAGACAAGCAACCTCATGCTCCCACAGATCCTCAACTTTGGAGGAAACTTAAAGAAATTGAGTAGTTGGCTGACCGAATGATTCTGCGACAACTTAAACTTGTTGCCGTAGTAGAAGATATGGAGTACTCAAAAATCTTATTTTATGCTTACACCAGGGCATGGAATACTGCAATCGTCGGCACGCTATGCAGCATGAGTAAGCAACCCTTACAAGAATTCCCAGTGTTTCCCCTATCATCAAGAAGGCAACACCATCAAACGAGAAGGATGCTTCAGAAGGGAAGACTCAATCTGTCCAGTCTCTGCACATGGTCCACATTTCTGATGATAAGGACTAGGATGTGCATTCTAGGGATGTGGAGGAGTGTTTCTGGAATATTGCTAGGCTCTTTGAAAATGAGTTTTCTAACAGTTTAGAGGCAAATATGGCGGAGAAAGAAGTTGCTGCTGCAGAAGAGCACACCATCATGGACTCTGTGGGTAATTGAGGAGGAGAAGGCAGAAGATAAAGAAGAAGAAAGAAAGAAAGACGAGAAAGAGGAAGATGCTGTCGCGATAACTTTATCTTAGGAATTTGTCATCGCAGCTAACAATGTGGGTGCAACTACCGAAGACCTGGCGCCATCTATTACAAGTCAAGCCGAGGCTGTGACATTGAGCAATGAGGATTTTAATCCTCTGGCTCTTATGCGTTATATGGTACCACTTGCTGAAATTCATCCTTCAGAAGTTACAGTTGATGAAGCCAGCATACAACTGAACCTAGAGGAGCAATCCACCATCCTGGTTGAACCAACGAAAAGGAAACGTAAGCGCAAAGATAAAAAGAAGCGTAAGGAGGAGCATCCCAAGAAGAAGAAAAAGACCAACGCAGCCACATCTTCGACTGCAACAAACTATGTTAGTCTTTACTTTTCAGTACTTAGTTTAGTTTCATGAATATCATGTAGTTGTCATTACATTTTTATTGTCACTGCATTTTATTTGTCAATGCATTTGCATTGTAGTTGCATTTCCATATATATTTGTTTATTATTGTCAATGCATCGGGGACAATGCAAACTCTAAGTTTGAGGGGATCGTCATCAAGCTCGTGACAACTTAATTCCATTTCTGATTTTTCTTCAGCAAGCTGCCATGGAAGCTTAAATCCTTGGAGGGTGAACTGATGCGACGAGAGGATAGCATCTACTCCTGATGAGGAGTGTTCTAAGTGTGACTAATCGCGTCTGAAATGTCACAGTAATTATACAAGCATACACACGTCGATGCAAGTATAGTTGATAGACAATTCTATCGAATATCGATCCCACGAGGAAATGGGTTATTGATGTTTAAATGTTGGTGTAATTAATATTGAAATTAAGTAAAATGTGAGAAAGGATGCCAATGCAATAATATGAGATATGTATACTAAAATAGTTAATATTGTTAATGCAATCAGAGTTAAATGTCAATGTACTGAAAGTAAATCAAATGTGTTGAGTGTTGAGTACTGAATATTTAAATGCATGAATGTAAAAGTGATCAAGTGTAAAGGGTAGAAATAGTCCACTGATTCTGCTAAGCTGCAACACTGGATATGTCGACAAGGTAAAATATAAATGGATTGTCACAGCATTAAAGCTCTTTTGAATTCTTACGAACAACAGCTCTTTGTTTAATCAAGACTTAAATACCCACAATCACTCCACCTCTCGGCGTGAGAAATGTTGAGCATTCAAGAACAAGTGATTGAATTCCAATCCCAAGCATCTCTCGCCTAACTTACTTGTTAATCCAACTTGTCACCACATCTCTCGTTATCGGCAGACTGCAATTTCACTCTCGTGCTTAAAGCGGTTAGATCGAAGAATAAACAAATAAGCATCATAAAATAAAAATCAAAATGATCTAGCATTAAAAGACACTCTCGTATTCATTTAACGTTATCAAAATCCATCATCGTTTAAGAAGAATTAAAGAGTACAATTAAAGCGTACTAGCTCTAAACTACTAGAATTTCTCCCTAATCGTTCCTCTTGCCTTGCATCAAGCACCTCTCATCAGAAGTGGCTGCAGACTTGCTTCATCGGCTTCCCAATTTCTAGCTCAAATCTCAAAATCACACAGAATTTGTAGAATTCAATCCCTTAATCTTGATGATTTATTCATCCTTTGTTCTTCTATTTATAGTCTTCAAATTGTTGCAGGATTCAGCCTTCATTCTCAAATCTAGATCTAGATTTTGTAGCTGTCAAAGTTAGTTAGAGTAGAGTTGTGCACTCACGCAGATTGAATGTTCTCTTCAAAGATCTGCAGGATATCGCTGCACTGCAATGCGCAATCTGAGATCGTAATTATGGCGACACCTGTGATATTCCTGCGCTAGTGCTTCCAGATGTAAATTCAGCTTGAGTCTACTCATTTGAGGTTCAGATTTAATATGTCGACATCGCTGGTCGCAATTCCAAGCTAATCTTGTGGTTGCATTCTGTCAATGTTGATCTTTTGAATTGAGCTCCTGCACTGACAATCTTACGATACAATATATCAGCTGCTTGCATCGACATTAGAACAAAAATAGATAAAAATAAGAAGAATCTAAACTAACTAGCAATGTATTAGAAAATATGAAAATTGAGTATAAAATGCTTATGATGCATGCTAAATGAGATACAAAAGAGACAATTAAGACACTAAATTAGGGAGAAAATATATGTCATTTGTAATACCATCACACCCCCAAACTTAAGTTTTTTACTTGTCCTCAAGTAAACAAAAATTAACAAAGTCACAAGTAAAACTATCACTACAATCATTATCCATACAACTTGAATTCTCTGAAGTCCTAATGTACAAATTGTATTCATATGATAGAATAATGCACCGATAATTTATAGAAATGAATATTTAGGAACTGCAACTTCATAAATGTTAGTGACATGCATTGAATCCTAATCTTCCTTGAACCAATACAACATTTATCAAAATTTTCTTTCTTTTGTTTCTCTTTCTCTTTTTCTTATTACTTTGTTTTTTTTTCTTTTTTTCAAATGACTGAGAGATGTCGTTGTATTACTCTACCTTTGTTCTTGGGAAGTAATTATGGGGTGCAACAAACCCCCAGGAGGTATATAATTGCAGCGACACACACTTTTGCAAAGACGGCCTTTGGCTAGATGATTTTCTAAACCTGCAGCAGAGTGCTCTCCCTTGGAAAGTCATAATACACTCACATTAGAGCATTTTTTTATTAACACAATGTCGCTACAATTGGTCAATTAGCTCAAGATTCAAACATGAACACTAATCATTCATTACTGAATCAATTCCAATCATTCATTCAAAAATAGTATACTCATCATTCATTCATACTCGTCCAATGTATACATCAGCATCCAAACAATTCAAGAATTACGCATCAAGATAAAAATTGTAAGCACATTTCAGTTGAAATTTTGTGAATTCTCATTAACCAAAGAAACAAATAAAATTTAAATATGTGGGTGTAATTGCATTTCCATTTCACATTATCTCCCCCCCAAACTTAATACCTGCATTGTCCCCAATGCACTGACAATATTATACAGAAATCATGGAAATGCGACTACAATGCAACTAAGTCAACAAAATGAATGCAGTGACAAAATAAAATGCATGGACACTAAGAATGCATAAAACTAACTAAAGAAATATACCAACTCGGGCGTTAGTAGCTGATGCAGAGGCTGCTTTAGTTTTCTTCTTTTTCTTCTTTGGGCGCTCACCCTTGTCATGAATCTTCTTCTTCTTCTTGTCCTTGCGCCTTTTTCGCTTTTTATCCTTCGTTCCAATCGATTCAGTGGATTGCTCCTCCGCAATAGGTTGGCTGACGACCTCTCGATTGTCACGTCTAAAGGGTGGATTTCTGCGAGTGGTGCCACATAAGGCACGATAGCAAGAGGATTCAGTTCCTCTACCTCGCTGGTGACAACCTTAGCCTAGCTCGCAGTAGGTCAAGCTTCGTCTGAGCTGGATGCCCCCACGACATCCTCTACAATCATTGTCAGGGCATCTGTTTCCCTCTCTTCCTACACCTCGACAAGTTCTTTCTCATCATTTTCTTCTTCCTTCCTTTCTTAATCCTTCTCATTTAACTAATCCTCCCCCTAATCCGCATCCTTGTGCACACGATGTTCAGTCTCAATTGGGCCAATGTTAGTGCATTCTACCACGTCGACATCCTCCCCCATAATAACCTCTCGTTCATCCATATTTGCACCCAGACTAATGGAGAACTCATCCTCGAATAAGTGGGTGATGTTGCGATAATAATCTTCATCAGCCTACGAGTGCTCGTCATCCTTCTCATCATCAGAAATGTGAATCCAAGTTGGCTCAAGGGCAGGCCTACCATCAATGGTAGGTTGCTCGAAAGATGAGTACTGCATTGGTCAATAGATGGACAGAAATGCTGAGAAGTCTGGTAATGGATTAGGGCTGATCTAGCTAAGTACGGCAACAATCCACTATGCCATCAGTGTGGATTGAATGCATGTAGATGTGATCCAAGTGTACTTCCATTAAGGCTAGCTTCTTCGCCACTTAGGACTCTATCAGCGCATCAGGCTGATCAACCTTCTTTTTACCCTTTCCTTTACCCTTTTCTTGGAGGCTTCCTTGGCCACTGGTGTATATTGGCCACATGTCATCCGCTCAACAGAGATATCATTGATCGGTCCCTTGTTTAATACCTCCTCACCATATTTGGGCACAATGCCCTTTTGTTTACAAAGTAGCATAATGAGGGAGGGAAAAGGAAGTATACCAGTTTGCTTGGCTGCTGCTTCTGCAATCTTGGAGTGTATAATCTCATCGATGTCGATGTGTCAGTGGTGTAGGATTGAGTGCAGTAGACACATACGGTCTAGTGTCGCTATAGTGCTATGGGTTGAGGGCATGATACGACTGTTGATAAAATGGAACCAGACTTGCAAAAGGATGTAAGGTACCTTCTGTGCATTGTGTAGTTATGAAAGCCATTACCGATCCAGGTGGCTCTATCGATGCATAGATCATTCATCATTTATTCTATGCAATCATCATCCAAATGATGCATAAATGGTGTGTGGTCGTCCACCTTCTCCGAGATCCTTAGCAACATGTTTACTTGGGCAACACTCCATGGAATAAGTCGCTCTCGCACAAAAACAAATTCTTGGTCTAGATCCACTAAGTTTGCATAATACTCCCTAACCAATGTAGAGGAGTATCCAGATGGATGCTCACAAAAGAATTCCCACCCAAGGCGGCTTATGGTACGTTGAACCTGCTTTCCTAGAGCCTGGTGTGGAGAAAGTTGTAGGCCTTGTTCGGGATGGAGGTTGCATTTTAACATGGTGTTTTGATAACGATCTTTGGCCACAGTCGTCAGAAACAAGACTGAGCCTGTAGATGATGGTGGTAGTGGTGTGGATAGAGCCATATTAGAAGTAGTTGGGGTGTTCTTTGAAGGGGTTTTGGAAGTGTTTCTTGAGGCATGGGTTTTTGTCATTGTTAAAGAAAAAAACAAGTTTAAAGAAAGTTGCAGAAATAGGTGCTTTGTAAACAGAAAAGGAAGGATAAAAGCAATGAAAAAGATGAGTTGTAGCAACAATGGAGGATGTGAAGAGAAAAAGAAACTGCAGGAAGTAGGTTTTCTAACCTAACCGTGATGATTGAAAAAAATATAGGGAATAATTACGTCTGCATTATTAATTACCAGGCTGCAGATTGTACAGTTTTGTTTGATCCAATAGTTGGGAGAGAAAATAAATCAACCAGCATGATTCTTACTGGAAAAGCAATGCTGAATCACCGCAGGATGCATCGACAATATGTGCTTCGATGCTTCGACAAAAATTTGATTTTTATTTCTGTAAGGAATTTGAAACAACACAACGAAAAGTGAAAACAAATAAAAGTAAATAAAGAAATGCGTCGACATTATTTAAATGTGACCAGATTGATGGCCTCATTTGATTCTTTGACATCTGGGCTCTCATAATGCTTTAGATGTTGGTCATTCACTTTGAATTGTTGTCCATCCTTTAGGTTCTCAATTGTCACCGCGCTGTTCTGGAATATTTCGACAACTTTGAACGACCCCGACCATCTTAATCATAATTTTCCTGGATGCAATTTTAAATGTGAGTTAAATAAAAGTACTAACTGACTAGGATGAAATTGTCGACGCAAGATGATGTTGTCATGTCATCTCTTTGTTTTTTCCTTATATATCATGGCATTCTCATAAGCATGGCATCGGATTTTCTTCTAACTCCGTGATGTCCAACAGTCTTTTCTTTCCAGCAACATCATAATCCAAATTCACCTGCTTGATTACCCACATGGCCTTATGTTCAAGCTCAACTGGCAGGTGGCAAGACTTACCAAATACTATCTGATACGGTGATATTCCTAATAGAGACTTGTATGTAGTGCGAAGCACCCACAATGCGTCATGTAGCCATGAAGACTAATCGTTCCTAGATGGGTTAACCATCTTTTCAAGTATGCTTTTAATTTTTCGATTAGATACTTCGGCTTGACCATTGGTTTGTGGGTGATACGTGGTAGCCATACGATGCTTCACACCATATCTTTTTAATGCAGTCGCCACTTGATTGTTATAGAAATGAGTCTCTTGGCCACTTATCATTGCTCTCGGTGTTCCAAATCTTGTGAGAATATATGTATGAAAGAACTTTAACACCATCCGAGCATCATCTTTTGGCACTGCAATCGCGTTGGTCCACTTCGAGACATAGTCAACAACCACTAAGATATACACATTTCCAAAAGAGCTTGGAAATGGTCCTATAAAATTTATACCCCAAACGTCGAAAAGCTCTACTTCCATATTCGGTTGTTGGAGCATGTCATTGCACCAAGATATTGAACCAGTGCGTTAACAACGATCACATTGTTGTACGAAGTTGTGGGTGTCTCGAAACAATATGGGCCAATAAAATCCTGACTGTAGGACTTTAGCAGCAGTCCTTGATCCACAAAAATAACCACCATAAGAGGCATCATGGCAATGTCACAGGATTGAATTCATTTCTTCTTCAGGTACACAGTGACGAATGATGTTGTCGGCGCATACCTTGAATAGGTATGGCTCATTCCAATGATAATTTGCAGCATCGCGTGCGAACATGATCTTCTTTTGACCAGTAATACTCATTGGTAGCTTCCCACATACTAGGTAATTAAAAACATCGGCGTACCAGGGCGATGTGTAGACAAAAAATAATTTCTTGTTTGGAAATGCTTCGACAATGTGGGATGTCTGTCCATCTTCACTTTCGACTTCCAGTCGAGACAAGTGGTCAGCTACTTGATTCTCAGATCCTTTGCGGTCCCTAATTTCAATATCAAATTCTTGAAGGAGTAGGATCCATTGTATCAGTTTAGGTTTGGCGTCTTTTTTGTTGAAAAGTTATTTTAATGTTGAATGGTCTGTGTAAATTGTAATCTTTGCACCGTCAAGATATGAACAAAACTTGTCGAATGCGAAGACTACTGCTAGCAACTCTTTCTCAGTGGTGGTGTAGTTAACCTGCGCTTCAGTTAAAATTTTACTAGCATAATAAATAGAATGAAATTCCTTCTCTTTTCGTTGGCCAAGTATAGCTCCCACAGCAAAGTCGCTTGCATCGCATATTAGTTCAAACGGTTGCATCCAGTCCGGTGCAACGATAATTGGGGCTTGTACCAGCTGCTTCTTTATTATTGTGAATGCGTCCAAATAGTTGTCATCGGATACAAACTTTTTATTTTGCTCCAGCAATGAGCATAATGGTTTAGCTATCTTGGAGAAATCTCGAATGAATCTTCTATAAAAACTAGCGTGTCCAAGAAAGATTCTTATTACTTTGGCTGTAGTGGACTGTGGTAGTTTCTCGATGATTTCTACCTTTCCTTTATCAACCTCAATGCCCTGACAAGATATCCGATGCCCGAGGACAATGCCTTCAATTGCCATGAAGTGGCATTTCTCCCAATTCCAAACTAGATTTGTTTCCTCGCATCTCTTTAAAACTCTCGCCAGATTGTCAGCTCATTGGTTGAAATTTTGTTCATAGATAGAGAAATCATTCATGAATACCTTTAAGGAATCCTCGATCATGTCTGAAAAAATTACCATCATACATCTCTGGAATGTTGCTGGCATATTACATAACCCAAATGACATACGTCGAAAAGTAACTGTTCCAAAAGGGCATGTGAACGTTACCTTTACTTGATCCTCTGGTGCAATGGCAATTTGGTTGTATCCAGAGTAGCCATCTAAGAAGCAATAATAGGCTTTACCAGCTAGCCTATCTAACATCTGGTCAATGAAAGGCAGTGGAAAATGGTCCTTCTTTGTGGCCACATTTAGTTGACGATAATCCATACATACTCGCCATCCAGTCGCAATGTGAGTATGGATCAACTCGTTCTTGTCGTTGGTCACAACTGTGAAACCACTCTTTTTAGGCACACATTGGATGGGGCTCACCCAATTGCTATCAGATATGAGGTATATGATACCCGTGTCTAACCATTTGATAATTTCCTTCTTCACTACTTCTTTCATTTTTTCATTAAGTCTTCATTGTTGCTCAATTGATTGCTTCTCTTCATCTTCTAGCCTTATCTTGTGCATGCAAAAAGAGGGACTGATGCCTCTGATATCAGCAATGCTCCAGGCTATGGCTCTTTTATGTTCTTTTAAAATGGAAATGAGCTTATCTTCTTACGTTGCGTCGAGAGATGCGTTGACAATAACAGGTAATGTCTCGTTGTCACCAAGAAAGACATACTTTAGATGTGTTGGCAATGGCTTTAACTCCAAGGTAGGAGCTTGCTCAATAAATGGTTTAAAAATCGGGATTATCCTGTTAGACAAATCCAAAGGCTCCAATTGCAAATTCTGTCTCAACTCACAATTATTAACCTCCTCTTTGTCTCTACATTCAGCTAGGATTTCATCGGTGAATGTCGTCGCATCTTCATCTGACGCTGCTGAACTCCTTGCATTGAATTCTTCTGAAATGATTTCATCCAGCACGTCGATGTGGTAACATTGCTCTTTAGTTCTGGACAGAGATGCCTCAAACACACTGAAGGTCACATGCTCATCGTTATGACGCATGATAAGCTCTCCTTTGAATACATCGATAAGTGTGAGTCCCGTTGCTAGAAATGGTCGACCCAAAATAATGGGCACCTCCTTATCTACTTTGTAGTCTAGGATAAGGAAATCAGCAGGGAATACGAACTTATCAACTTGAACAAGGATGTCTTTGATTTGGCCTTCCGATTGTGCTAAGGATCTGTCCGCAAGTTGCAATGTCACCGTAGTGGGTTTCATCGAATCTATTCCTAATTTCTTGAAAGTAAACAGACGCATAAGATTAATACTTGCTCTCAAATCACATAAAGCCTTACCTAAATAATGATTCCCAAAAGAGCATGGGATTGTAAAGCTGTCGGGATCTTTCATCTTGGTTGGCAACTTATTCATAAGCACAGTGCTGCACCCCTTGTAAGCACAATCGTCTCAATTTCAGACAATTTCTTTTTCTTTGAAAGTAGCTCTTTCATAAATTTCCCATAACTGGGTATCTGCACAAGAACATCTACAAGAGGTATGTTAATATACAATTGTTTCAAAGTAGAAACAAACCTTTGGTATTCTTTATCATGGATTTTCTCTTTAAATCTTTGTGGAAATGGAAAAGGTATTGTAACATTGGGTTGTTGTGAAAAACTCGATGGTGTCGACATTGGTAGTTACGTCGACAACTTAGTTGGGCAAATTGTAGGTATCGATGGTACTACAATTGGTTCCTCTTCTTTTGCTTTTGCTTGACTTCCTTCAACTTTATCCTCTTCCTATTGTTGTGCTACAGATGCATCCATGGTCTTAATTATAACTGCTTAGTTCAACCGTTTGCTTGCCACTCCTCAACGTGATTGCTTTGCAATGCTCCTTCCCCCTTTGCGTAGGATTCTCAGTGTCACTAGGCAGAATGTCTGGTGGTCTTGTGCTGAGATTAGAAGCCAACTGCCCTAGCTAGGCTTCCAATGCTCTAATGGAAGAAGAGTTGCCTTGCACTATTGCTTCACTTTGTGTGATATGCTCGTGCATCATCGCCTCAAGAGCAGCCATAGGATCTGACTTAGGTTGAGAAAATTGTTGATGTTGATGATGTTGTCCTTGCATATGTGGTAGCACAGACTGTTGTGGCTGTAATCATGATTGTGGTTACATCTGACTATGTGACTACATCTGTTCAGATCGAGAATTTACCTACGAATTCTTATTATAATTCTGATGTGGATTGCTATTGTAACTCCCTTGTCTATAACCCCCTTAATTAGAGGAATTTCCATATCTGAATGTGGACGCATTTTGATTTCCCCCAAGGTTGTTGAGATCGATTGTTGTATGAGTTACCAAATGAACTTCCTTTGATGTTGTTGACATAGAAAGCATTTTCTGCATGTTGTGGGCAATCCTCATAACTATGATTGTAGTTGCAAATTTCACAAGAGAATATTGGTGCATCTAATTGTTGGGCCACTTGAATAGGAGTAACTTCATTTGTTCCCTTCATATTCTTTATGATATTGGCCAATGAGGATACCTATACTAACAAAGCAGAAATAGCATCTAACTCAAGAACTCCTGGGTTAGTTTTTACTTGTGCAGAATGAGAGATCGGATATTGATAATTGTTCTAAGTAATCCTCTCTAGAATTCTTATAGCTTCATTGTATGTACAATCCAACAAGGGACCACTAGCTGATGCATCAACAAGGTTCCTTGTCTGGGCATTCAAACCATTATAAAATATTTCAATCTGGGTCTCCTGCTGAATTCCATGCATTGGGCAGCATCGAAGCAATGTTTTATAACGCTCCCATGTTATATGTAAATTCTTATCATCCAGCTGATGATATGCAGTAATATCATTTTGCAACCTTCCGTTCATTGTTGGCGGATTGAAACGCAAAACAAAATGCGTTGCTAACGCATTCCATGATGTAATTGATTCTGTCGGCAATCCCAAGAACCATTTTCTCACTTTACCCTGTAACGAATAAGGAAATAATTGCATTTTTAAGGCATCATCAGGAACACCATGTTGACTAAAGGATGCACAAATAAGCAAATATGATTTTAAGTGTTCTCTTGCGTCTTAATAAGGAAAACTAGAATATTGCCCATTTGAATTTAACATCTAAAATATCACCGATTTTAACTCAAAATTTCTAGCTTGGATAGCTAGTCTCACAACCCCTGGTTGTAGATCATCAAGTATAGGCACAACAAAATCTCTTATTATCCTATTTTGCACTTGTTCTTCTTGTGGACGTGGTAGTGGTATATCATTAACAATTTGTGGAAGTACTGGAGGAACTTCATCTTGTGGCAGCAATGGTGGTAAATTATTGTTGTTGTTGTTACTAGCCATTTTTCTTTGTTTTTGCCTTCTCCTCCTAAGTGTCCTCTCAAGCTTCGGATCAAAGCTCACAATGTCATTAGGATTTATCCTTATGGACATGTAACAATTAAAGATCTGAAAAAGAAAACAATTAGAGAAATATAAACAGATTAGTAAAGATTAAAAGTTAAGTAAGTAGAATTAATTACAACTACAAAAGTAAACATCAACAAACGCCAATTTCCCCCGCAACGGCACCAAAACTTGATCACGTCTGAAACATCATAGCGATTGTGCAAGCGTACACACGTCGATGCAAGTATAGTTGATAGACAATTCTATCGAATATCGATCCCACGAGGAAATGGGTTATTGATGTTTAAATGCCGATGCAATTAACACTGAAATTAAGTAAAATGTGAGTAAGGATGTCAGTGCAATAATAGCAGATCTGTATACTAAAATAGTTAATATTGTTAATGCAATCAGAGTTAAATGTCAATGCATTGAAAGTAAATCAAATGTGTTGAGTGTTGAGTGCTAAACATTTAAATGCATGAATATAAAAGTGATCAAGTGTAAAGGGTAGAAATAGTCCACTGATTCTGCTAAGTTACAATGCTGCATACGTCGACAAGGAAAAATATAAATGGATTGTCGCAGCAATAAAGCTCTTTTGAATTCTTACCAACAATAGCTCTTTGTTTAATCAAGACTTAAATACCCATAATCACTCCACCTCTCAATGTGAGCAATGTTGAGCATTCAAGAACAAGTGATTGAATTCCAATCCCAAGTAGCTCTCGCCTAACTTACTTATTAATCCAGCTTGTCACCGCATCTCTCGATGTCGGCAGACTGTAATTTCACTCTTGTGCTTAAAGCAGTTAGATCAAAGAATAAACAAATAAGCAGCATAAAATTAGTATCAAAATGATCTAGCATTAAAAGACACTCTCGTATTCATTTAATGTTATCAAAATCCATCATTGTTTAAGAAGAATTAAATAATACAATTGAAGCTTACTATCTCTAGACTATTGCTCCCTAATTGTTCCTCTTGCCTTGCATCAAGCACCTCTCGTCAGAAGTGGCTGCAAACTTGCTTCATCAGCTTTCCAATTTCTAGCTCAAATCTCAAAATCACACAGAATTTGTAGAATTCAATCCCTTATATCTTGATGATTTCTTCATTCTTTGTTTTTCTATTTATAGCCTTCAAAATGTTGCAGGATTTAACCTTCATTCCCAGATCCAGATCTAGATTTTACAGCTGTCAAAGTTAGTTAGAGTAGAGCTGTACACTCACACAGATTGAGTGTTCTCTTTAGAGATCTGCAAGATGTCACTACACTGCAATGCGCAATCTGAGATCGTAATTGCGATGACACCTGTGATATTCCTGCACTGGTGCTTCCAGATGTAAATTCAGCTTGAGTTTACTCATTTGAGGTTCAGATTTAATGCATCGACATCGCTGGTTGTAATTCTAAGCTGATCTTATGGTTGCATTTTGTCAATGTCGATCTTCTGAACTGAGCTACTGCGCTGACAATCATAAGATGCAATATACCGACTGCTTGCGTCAACATTAGTACAAAATAGATAAAAATAACAAGAATTTAAACTAACTAGCAATGTATTAGAAAATATGAAAACTGAGTATAAAATGCTTATGTATGAGATACAAAAGAGACAATTAAAACACTAAATTAAGGAGAAAATATATGTTATTTGTAATACCATCAGCGACGCGAGGAGCATTTACGGAAAAGTTTTAGTAGGCTAGGAATAGAATGCTTCAACTTGTTCTTTATTTCCTCTTAAACGTTGATAAATTCTGATGACTTTAATTGTGTATGCAATTACCTCTTATTATTAGATCTATTTTGATTTCTGCTCAAATTTTCTTAACTGTTTATCTTTGGATTTAATTGTTTTGACCACGGAAGTGTGATTGCAGTCATAGTCACTAGAAGGTGCAGTGACAAGTTAAATTAACAAGTAAGACAACGAAAATTGCTTGAGGCATAAAGGAATTCTGGCCACTTGTTCTTAAATACAAAGCATTGCCAGCACTAGAAGGTGTGGCTAATGTGAGTGTTTTGAGTCTTTCATAAGCAGGGATGTCGAAAGTAGTGAGATCTCATTAATCTTGATTGTAGCGACAATTTATCTACCAAATACCTTGTAGTCACATTTAGTGTTTGCCAACTTATCAAGTCAGGGATCCCCCATCTCTTTATCATTGTTTACTTCTTTAATTTTCTTAATTTGCATTAACAAAATATCTTCAACATTCATTTCATTTTCTATTAAATTGCTCTGACATTTTGTATTATAGTTTTACAAAATTTGCACTGACAATTTTAACTCTTGTATTTGTGCAGTCTTTGACTTAATTGCATTGACATTATTCCTAATAATTCTTCTTATTTTAACTTCTATTGTTTCGACAAATTTAAACATAGACAGCCATCTCTGTGGGATCGATATCTGATAGCTTACACCTATCAACTATACTTGCATCGACAAGTGTTCGCTTGCACTTTTTTGTGACGTTCATAGCACGATCAAAGATCGAGTTTTTCTGAAAGTTTCACCTTGGAAAAAGGTGCTACATTTTGGCAGGAAGAGAAAGTTGAATCTGTGATTTATTGGGTCGTATGAGATTATTAAGAGAGTAGGTCCGGTAGCCTATAACCTAGCTTTACCCTTGGAACTTGAAAAGATTCATAATGTTTTTCATGTTTCGATGCTGAGACGATATAAATCAGATCCTTCCCATGTGATCACTCCCTGTGAGGTTGAGATAAAATCGGATTTGTCGTATTTAGAAGAATCAATTAGAATTCTGGTTTGTAAGGTAAAGGAGTTACAAAATAAAATAGTACCGTTGGTAAAGATTTTGCGGAACCATCACGGTCTGAAAGAAGCTACTTCGGAGACTGAGGCTTCAATGAGATCACAGTACCCTAATCTGCTCATTGGTAAGAAATTTCGGGACGAAATTTCCTAAGGGGAGAGAGTTGTAACAACTCGTTCTCAGTTATGTCGGAAACAATAGTTTCGGGATCACAACTCCGATGAGTCAGTTCGTAAATATTAATTATTTAATATTTATGATGTCATTAGTGACGTATTAAATTTTGGTTATAAAATTTTATCGTTTAGATAGGTAATTAAGTAAAAAGGATTAAATCGTAAAAGGTGTGAATGTTGTGTTTTACAAATTAAAAACATTAAATGCTAATTGGATGATAAGGGAGGGCACTTGAATTGTAATTAGACCCTTGAAAGGGTAAGCGGATGATTTTAGGGTTTAAAAAAGAAGAAATGGATTGAGAAATTAAATGTAATTTAGTAAATAGCAAAAATTGATGGATTTTAAACAAAACTAAGTGGTTAAAATTCTTTATTTTCATCTTCTTCTTCAAGCTTAACCAAAAAACCCTAAAATCCATAAGAAGAGCATTTGGCAAGCTTAGTCCTCCATTTGGTTGGTGATTTTTCACCCGTTTCTAGTTATTTTTATGTTTTTGAGTCTGTACTATATTAATCTAGCTAGCCCAGGGACTAATTTGTGAATCTTTCAAATGTTATAAAATTTTCCATTGATGAATGAACTTGTTCTTGAGAATTTATGAAAGTATTATGAGCTTGGTTGTTAGATTTGATGATTTTGTGAAGTTATTTTTGATAATTTTAGGGTTTAGGGACTAGATTGCTAAAACAATAAAAATACATGTACTTTATGTGAAATAATTTTATGTAGGGATTGGGAAGATACTCTTGAGTGTTCGGCTGGTATGGGTTGAAAGGAAAATGGTTACTTTGCGTATTTAGGGTCTAAGAACTAAATTGAATAAAAATAAAATATTAGGGGTAATTTTGTAAATTTCCAAAAAAGACTTAAATGCAATAAATTATTTAAATTTCATGATTTAATGAGAAAATTGAATGATTTATTGTGATAGATAAAGAACGTGCAACAGATCGTGGAAAAGGAAAAATTACAGAATAGTCCTTAGAGTTAATCCATAGCTGCAAACTAGTCCGGTAAGTTCGTATGATTAAATTTCCAACTTGAACATTTTAACTTTATTTATTATGTTTATATTCTTCAACTTGGAACGGGACGGAAGACATGATGAATATTCTGGACTCCGGCTCGGTGGAGCAGTACTCTGAATTCTGACTCGATAAGAGCGTAACTCTGTTTGGGCTCGTAAGAGCTAAATTCTATCTGGGCTCATAAGAACTAAATTCTGTTTGAGCTCGCATGAGCTAAACTTCTAGAACGACTTGAGAAGACCTACTTAGTTCTAAGGATACGAGATAATTAAGATGTTCTTATTACTCTTTCTATAATCGAATATGTTATTCAGTAAGTTAAACGTTCTTGCGAACTTACTAAGCTTACTTGTGTATTTGTTTATTGATTTGTATATTCATTTTCTTGTTGAAGATAGGATCCACAAGAAGAATCACACTATCCTGGGAGCTCGTTCGGTAGTTTTTACATCACTTGACTTATATGGCATGTACTAGGGGAAACTTGCTTGGATTGTTTTGTATGTTATGTAGTTGGGATGTTAGTGGATGAATGATGAAATTCACCTTTCTATTTATGATATGAATATGTTTTGAATGTTGATATGCTTTGAAATGGAATATATCCTTATTTGTGATTAGGTTGCTTTGAATGATAAGTTTATGTATGATTTTAGCCAAATGGTAGTGAATTTATATAAGATTTTAGGCTTTTTTCGAAGGTACACACTACCTAGAACACGGGCCACTACATAGGCATGTACTCTGGGAAAAATTAGATGCAAGTCTCACATGGGCTACACACGAGCTGTGACACGATCGTGTGGCCCTATTTCGCATCTACACACAGCCTAGCACACGGTTTCACACACGGACATGTGTGGTATTTCGCATGCTCACGCGGCCTGTCACACGATTTGTGACATGGTCATGTGTTGGTATTTCGAGTAGGTACACGGTTTGAGGCACGATCGTGTAGCCCTTATTTTAATAAATTTGATGTTTTCATTTGGTGTTTCAATTACAATTCAATCCGAACCCTGTTAAATTTGAGACGTTGTAAAAGAGGATGTAATATATATATAAAATTGAATTGTAATTTATCCTGATGAGTGTAACTTTGAAATGATGATCTAAATTGTATTTGTTATGGTTGTAAATGATTTGAAACCTTAAGACCCTAACCGACGACAGTGTCGAGTTTTGGGTGTTACAATAGTAAAACAGGGCTTTTAAGTTCGAATTTGACAAAATGGACTGCGAATTCGAACTCAGGACATCGAGAAATGTCAAGTCAAGATTGTTTAAAAAAGTCAACGGTTAACAGTTCGATCAACGATCAATCAACGAGTTGTCAGGTTGAGTCGGCCAACGAGTCGGTCAACAGGTCGAGTAGTGAGTCAAGGCTTGGGTTGCAAATTGGATCATGGCTTGGGCATTTGATTTAGGATTGCTTTAAGTCATTTGATTTTGGGTCATACATAACATGGGTCTTTGGGTTTGGGTTTTAGTTGGGCTCATAATTAGGGTCATTAGATTGGGTCTTGGGTATTGAGTCTTTGGTTTGGGCTTGTATCAAGCAGCCCAACACTCTAACACATTGAAGCAACAAACACTAGGGTTTCCAAACCCCTCTTGAAGGCGTCGTTATCGAAACCTCATCGAGACGGCACAAGCTTCACCGAAACCGAAAGGAAAAAGAAACCAACATGGTTCCAACAACTTACCACGTTGAGGATGGCACCCAAATGACGGAGGAGATGGTGGTGAGAGAGGGGTCTGGATGTCCTAGTGTCGTTTCTCACAAATGGACGGCGATAGGAGGGTGATCGAAAAACTCAAAGGATATGGGGGTTGGGAGGATATTGTGTTGAGAGAAAAAGGAAGAAAGTTAAAATGGGAGTTGAAGGGTTTGACCAAAGATGAAAAAGAGGTTTAAATACCCAACAAAATGGGTAAATTATGCGGAGGGGTTCCAAAAAAATTAGGGTTTTCACTTGAGATCCCAAACTTTGCCTACTACACAATTTAGTTCAAAAAGTTCAATTCATCCATAAAATTTTAATTAAGTCTCAAATCAATCCCTAAATGTCATCAAATTTTACAATTTAGTCCCTAAATATCACGGAAAATCCAATTTAATCTCTAATTTTCTCAAAAATCTCAAATTAGTCCCTAATTTAAATTTAAGGTTGTTACATGTGCTATATGGCATCTTGAACAAGATCCTAATGACTACTTACATAGGTACTGCCACAAGGACACATATTTGAAAGCATATGAATATGCTTTGCAACCCATAAATGGGTTACATGAATGGACTAAATCTAGTATTAAGCCTGTGCTTCCATCAGTTGAGAAAACAATGTTTGGTAGGCCAAAGAAGAATAGAAGGAAGGAAAAAAATGAACTAAAAAAAATGAAGTCTGGACAACTCAGTAGGGTTAGTCTAATTATAAGGTGTAGGAAATGTGGTGGTGAGGGTCACAACAAATTATCATGCATTCAACCTAACACAACAGGAACACAGGTATATCGTAAACACCTTTTCATTGTCAATTCCAAAATATAAAAATCTAATTTTGGTTCTGATTTTTTTTGTTTTAGTCTAATACGAGTATAAGAACTAGAAGCCCAAAAAATTACAACATAACACCATGCATTCAGCCTAATACAACTGGATCGTAGGTATATCGTATACACTATTTTAATGTCAATTCAAAAGCATTTTAATCTAATTTGAGGTTTTGATTTTTTTTGTCTTAGTCTAGTACGAGTACGGGAACTAGAAGCCACAAAAAAGGAACAATAGAACATCATGCATTCAGCCTAACACAACTGGATCATAGGTATATCATAAAACATTTTTTAATGTCAATTTTAAATTATTTAAATCTAATTTGGGGTTCTAATTTTTGTTTTCTGTCAGTATGAGTATAAGAACTAGAAGCCGAAAAAAGATGGCATATTAGGAACCTATCAGCACACAAGAATCCACTACAGCAAAGAAGATGAAGAAATAAACTAAGATGGTTAATATATTTTGTTTGTTTTTTGAAATGATTTGTTTAAACGGTTGGTTAACATCTTACTGCTATAGGATCATTTTGTTAGTATAACATATTTTGTTTGATTTGTTGAAATAGTTGGTTAACATCTTATTGCTATAGTAGCTTTTTTTAATGGTGTATGGATATCTACTGGTATTAGTTTTTTTGTTTTGTTCAGAAATTTTAGTTAAGCTTGCTAGTTTTAGTTAAGCTATTCGGAATTATGTTTCTAATGAACATGTGAGTTTTTTTCAAGGTAACAAACTAGAACTGCCCAAAACCTTCTTTGAAGACTTTATATCTAGGAGTTTTAATCTAATGGTTTTCTTCATGTAACACTATCATCCATATTATGGATAGACTGTTCATCAGACAACTAATGATCGAACAATAATCCACAACATTAAAAAGGTTCCCTTAAGGCTATCAAAGCCTAAAAAAATTAAAAATGTTTGCAATCGCTGAACATTTAGTACATATAAATGGGTCAAATTATAACATTCTCAAATAATGTGACAAATAAGATAAGAAATACACTACAAATAAACATTTTCTTATAAAACTCTTTCTTTTTCTTGAGTGATTTACATTTTTGCTTCAAGCTCTTAATCTTTGTGTTTAATTCAATGTGATCCACAACATCATGATTCACCTCTTTTTTTTGGTTATTCTTGCCCACATTTTGCACATTTCCACTCTCAAACATCTCAACATTACTGCTTCTACTCTAACTCTCAAACATCTCACCACTTCCACACTTCATTATTTCCTTTTTAAGAGACTTATTCTCTTTTGCAAGTTTTCTTTCGCTATCATGTAATTCACGTATTACTTCATTCTCCCTTTTACACAGCTTATCATCATACCACTTAAAAAATATGCATCCACCAACCTACAGTTTACACAAAAAATCGACTCTTTATTATATAAACTCTACAATTCCCAGATTTAATCTAACTGACACAAGAATTAAAAATGGAAAACCTAACACAATTCATGGAGGCCAATGCTTGAGCTTACATCCTCAACACCTAACCCAAAATGATCAAATGCAGTTTTAATGCCATACTTGTCAACTTCGTAATCTGGTAATGCCATTCAAGAAAAATGAAATATCCACAATTGAGTTCATATACAGTGACTGCTCTAATATTGATGCATGGGAAAGAAATGTTTCATCAATATCCAATTAAAAGAATAAAAAAATAAAAAAAAATATTCAATTTCTTATGAACCCTAAAACATAAATATATGCTTATGTAGCACCAATTTCGTCCAATTTAGTCCAATCGAATTATTCTTTCATGCAACTCTTTTTCTTTTCCGTGTTAAGAAATCTCCACAACAAATAAACTTTTAACAAAAATTGAAAAAGAAACAATCGAAATATAAATAAATCTTAGATATAACACTATACATCTATTCAACTGATCAATTACAGAGATCTAAGACACAATAAGCAAAAAAAAATAAAAAAAAATCCTCAATTTCTTATGAACCCTAAAACAAATCAGCTAAATATATGCTTACCCGAAAATCTAAGCAACTATAATACCTTCTGCATGGGTTTAAATTGCTCCATGATGTCTCTCTCGAAGCTAACTTGTTACAAAAACATCATATTTTCTCTTCATCATAAACGAACTCCCCTCGTAATGATGAAACCAACTTCGAATAAGAAAAATTCTCCATTGATGGCTTCCAATCACTTTTTTCAAACAATATTTTCGATTATTTTACAAACCCACCAAATTTCAAGCTTCAATTTCTAAAGAATTTCAATGGAGAGGGAGAGGATTTAAGATTTAGGTTTCTTTATTTATGAGCTATTATTTTTTTTTAATTCTGCTCGTGTATGTTAGTTATGGGTTTTAAATTTTTTTTTAATTTTAATTATTTTTTAAGTTTAAATTCTTTTGTTGATGTGGTATTATTTTATCTTATATGTCACATCAGCATCTAAATACGTGTGATGCATATGTGGAAAACAATTTTTCATGTCAGCGCCGTTAGTCCTTTAACAATCACATCATAAGACCGTTAAAAATGACCAATTTGATCAAAAAAAATAAATGTTATATATGAAAGTGCTCCAAAAAAAACCTTGAAGGCTGAAATGACTGAACATTCAAACGTTAAGAACTAACTTTGTCATTATGCCTAAAATTAAAAGTTTGAATTAAAAATAGTATTTAAGTGAATTCAACAATTACAAAGAAAACACCATAAAGTAAAGAAATTTGTGGTCCCACACATCCCATTTTCCATCCCTTAGTTCCCTCACCTTTCGGATAAGCTTTTTCATTTCGTGTAATTTTCTTCTCCTCATCCTCCAAGGCCAAAACGCAAGATAACATTATCTAAAACGCAACTTCCATCTCTCAATGAAACCAACTGTACATAAAAGAGAAAAGAAAAAACCCTTTCAAACCCAATTCAATTATGCTTTTCTTCAACTTTCCCACATACCCCTTTGTCTAAATATCTTGGGTTTGAAAAATAAAATTAAATATCTTAGAAAAATAAAACGAAAAGATGTCAGTTTTGGCAGCGAATTCTCAACTTCTGTCCCCAGAAATCTATCAAAGATACCAACAACAACAGCTTTGGAACAATGGAAGCAGTTTGTTTTCACCAAAGAATTCTGGGTATTTTGGGTCTGATTGGAAGGATAGAAGATGGAAGAATAAAATCGTGAGGAGGAGAGAGTGGAGAGTACAGGCTCTTTGGCCTGATTTGTCAAGACCCAGTTCGATTGAGATGGAACCCATCAACGACTCTGATCACCTTGATCAGATTCTGGCTCGTGCTCGACAGCTCTCTCAGCCTATTATCATTGATTGGTTCGTTCCATCTTCTCTGTAACTCTCTCCTTGTTGAACAAAGTAAAGCCTAGCCTTTCTCCAATTTAATGCTTTTTTGAACTGTGATTGCTGGTAGGATGGCTGCTTGGTGCCGGAAATGCATCTATTTGAAGCCAAAATTGGAGAAAGTGGCAGCTGAGTTCGATTCCAAGTAAAACTTATCTTTACTCCAGTGTTAATAAATAATACACTCAATTTGCTGAATTTTACACATTTACTATTAAATCAAAATGGTTACACACCACACCAGCTAAATTTTTTAAAAATAAATTCTCTTACATTTTTATCTACTTATTGATATTGATTAGGCTTAATATAACATGTAATATCTAAACTTGACATTTTTTCTAATTTGATACCTAAATATTTTTACTCAATTTAGTATCTAAACTTGAAACTCTTTTTTAATTTAATACCTAAACTTTTTTAATTCAATTTGATACCTGAATTTGACATTTTTTTTTAATTTGATACTTGAACTTAATACTTTTTTTTAATTTAGTATCTAAATTTTTTTTTAGATTCAATTCGATACCTAAATCTATTAAATATGATTAAGGTTACGCAAAACAATGATAGTGTTAATTTTTTTGTTATGCTATAAAAATATTATCAATTTTAAAAAAATTCATATTAAAAATAAATATTGAACTATACTTAATGCATTAATATTAAAAAAAATTAGATACCAAATTAAAAAAAATAATCAAATTCATGTACCAAATTAGAAAAATATCAAATTTAAATACCAAATGATATGTTAACCCTATTCATTACTTTTGGAGATGGTATTATATCTGTACTCCTCTAGGTATCTAACGTATCATCCAACTCCAAGTTGGTAGTTGGCGTCGAAAACTAGTCCAACTTTGAAATGCTCTTCTCATGTTATGATATAATGATGTTTAATCACGTGTTGTTAATTCATTGACAAATTCTTGTCTTATGTTAGAATCAAATTCTATTACGTGGATGTCAACAAAGTGCCTCAATCTTTAGTGAAGCGGGGAAATATCTCTGTATGTTCTTTTTTGTTTTTTTCTAATTCATATATAACAAAATTATTTCACTTCTTTTTTAATTGTTGGTGTTTTGTATGCAGAAAATGCCAACAATTCAGGTATGTTTACCTCGAAACAAAAATCTGAGTTCTTTTATATTAATAATGATTAATGAAAAAGGGAAAATAATTGCAGTTATGGAAGGATGGAGAGATGAAAGAAGAAGTAATTGGAGGGCACAAAGCATGGCTTGTGACTGAAGAAGTGAGACAAATGATCAAAAAATTTGTCTGATTAATACTGGGGATTATTTTCACTTTTTCTGATGTAAATTTGTAAGAGATGATAATGGCATTCTCACGACGAACCATACGTTAACTCTTTGTTTGTACAGTAAAATTAATTCCACAAATTAAAAAGTGTTGATGCATTAAGGTAATGTTGTAATTTGATATGATGAATGTATGGCTCAGCATTTCTTTTTTTCTTCTAAACACAGATTCCTAAAGAGGCCTGATAAGTGAAAAGAGAACATAAACATCATTCCAAAATCCAAACATACATTGTTACAAAGCAAGTTTCACAATTAAAATAATTCTTAATTTACTTGAAGTGGAAAACAGTAAAACAAAACTTAATCAAAATAAGCCCCAAAACCCAAAATTAGTATAAAAAACTGAAAATCAAATTAAAGGTGAATTTAAACGGACTGTACGTTTACCTGCGATTAATATAAAAACAGCGATGAGGGAGATTAAATATTATAACGATTCTGTAACATAAAACAAAAAATAAACTAAACATTCCGTATCACAACCCACTATCCAAACTCATCATATGACAGCTTAAAAAATCTAAAATAACCAAATCAAACTCACCACTTAAAAAAAAAAAAAGCTTAAATGATAATTAAAGTGAACCAACCGAGTCATTAACTTGCATCACAGCAAAGAACCTCATTGGCCACAATTTCTATTTAAATAGAACCATAGTCCAGTAAGTCCAAGTCATGAATATTGCGGACCCAAGAAATGGCCTTGGAAGGGTTCAATGGAAAGAACAAAGAACCCATATCTTAAAAGAGTAGGGAGAAACAAATAAAGATGTATGTTAGTACACCTATGGCTCTAACAACACGGATGAACTCACATTCTCATAGTGTCCAAGCTGGGACTCCCCAATAAACATCTATGTCAACTTTTCTAGGTGAAAGATTTCATCACGCTATGCAGGAATTACATAATAGAAATGGAGAATACAAAGTATCAATTCTTAATATAGCTAAAAGGCCTAAGCGAATGATTTGAAGTTTCTGAATGAAAAATGAACTTTAATCATGTCCAATCTAAGAATCCTTGACATACTACCTAAAAGACATTGGATAAATTATAAAAATAATCATTTTTGTTTACCTTAAATTACATTTTAATCATTTATATTTAAAATATTACATTTTTTTCACTTACGCTATAATTGTATTAAAAAATAATCATTCTGCCGTTAAACTCCGTTACCTCCTTAACAGTAATCTTACATTACAATCCAAATAATTTTTAAATGTCAACTTAAATATCCAACTGAAATAAAAATAACTTTTTTCAATTAAAATAAAAAATAAAAATAAAAAAACAGACAAACAATCTTTCTTTTTCAATTTAAAATATAATTAATTTAAAATTTTTAATTAATTAAATTTATTTAATTAAAAACCTATTCTCATTTTGGACATTCAAATTGATATTTAAAACCCATTTAAACTATCAAGTAATATTATCATTAGGAAAATAATGAAACTTAACGATAAAATGACCACTTCGTAACAAAACGATAACGTAAATGACTAAAATATAACATTTCAAATATAAATGACTCAACATGTAATTTAAGACAAATAAAAATGACTATTTTTATAATTTACCTAGACATTGGATTTGGAGCTGTTATTTACACATAAAACACATGCAATGGCACAAATATCTGCTACTAACCGTAGTACTTAATGATTCATCTATTATCTTCACAAGTTACATCTTGGAACGTTCTCCAGTGAAAGAGTAATCATAGTATCTAGTTGGAGGCTTTGAGGCTCATGCGCCTTATAGAACTATAAACACATTAATCCCTGTATAAAAAGCTCTCTTTTAACTCTTATTGTAAGACATTTGCAATGAGATGAATATCCAAACAACAGTTAACTATATGCCATCAATTGAGGGACAACAATTTGAATATTTCCTCTTCTAACCTCATGATCGTTTTGTTGCACCTACGCACACTCTGAATTACTTGGCCAAAGATGCTTCCTGCTCTTCACATGGCCAACACTGTTGACACAGAAACAAGTGCTTCATTTTGAACGATTAAACACATTTAAGTGCAATACCACAGCCATATGTCAAGTAGCTAGATTATCATGCCCACTCCGGTAGCAGAAACAAAATTTTGTTTCTACCTACATCCTCAAAGAATAACAAACTAAAGAATCAGTAGCTAAGTTAACCATGGTCCAAGCACCAGATATGATGTAAACCAATAAATATACTTCAAAAGCAATGGGCAATCCAATTGTTAATTAGCTTGAAAATAAATAATCACATACTATGCAGAGAAAATTGTTTGAGATCCCTAATTTCATTGTAAAAACATGGACAACATAGTGAAGCAACCCACAAACTTCACATTGCCCGTAAGCGATTGATGATTCTAAGACCCAATTCAGAAAAAGTCTGTATGCTTCTAACAAAGAAAGAGAACAATACAATTTGAGCTTTGTTTTCAGTATCATCAAGATCAATACATTAAAGCGGCAGAGAATTAAACCATTCACTCTTAAGTAACATCATAACACTAACATGTACTGAAAGGATATACAACGTCAAGGAGACACTATGCGCGCTGACAGATTATAGTGAAGTTGCTGGCAACGCAACATTTTCATCATTCTCATTGTTATATGTCTAAGGGGATAGATTAGATATTGGCAAACAAGACAACAATGACACTCAGTCCAAGTTTCAACTTTCAAACCATGAACCAGTAGACCAAGATCAGACTTGCAAAGTCATATAAATTTTTCACAATAAAATAGCTGAAAGAAAGAAATTTTCATAAAGTCCCAACAATTCAAAACCAAAATGAAAGACTATTCCGCGTTTCGGAATAAAATAAATCATATTCCAAAACCAAATACAGCTCGTATCTTATTGAAAATAAGGTCTCTCCAACCCCTCTCAGTGTTCTCCACCACAGTCGCATTCCCATATCTGCATCACAAATCGAAGCAAAAACAGAAGTAGAATCAATAACCCAATTCAGAAAGTAACAAATTAGCCATGTTGCGCAATAAAACAAAGAAAAACCAACCTGTCCTCCTCGGGAACATCTGAATGCGTGAGTTTAATTATAGTAACCCCAGGCTCAGGCTCATTGAAAACAAGTCTTACCTGCAACAACAACCCATTAAAGATAAGCCATCATTCGACCACACTGTATTCCCAAAAATCTGGAGAACAGGCACAACCGAAATCCATGAAACTTACAGTAGAATCAATCCCGTCGGGCCAACTTCCAAATCTCCATCTCTGAGCAATCAACTTCCCTTCTTGCAACTCCAAGTTAATACCAGTAACCGATCCATCGAAAATACTAAATTGGCCACCGACTTCTTTACTTATCCTAGCATTACTCTGAGTAAACCCTTTCCATCTATTCTCATCCATCAAAATCTCATACATATCCTTGGCTCTACAATTAAACTTCTCCGACATTGTAATCGTCTTAAAACCTTTCTTCCCTTCCTTCTTCACTTCCTTTTTGGCTTCCTTCTCCACCCCAACTTTCTCCTTAGACACCGCAGCTGAGTTACTATTACTACTAGTAGTATTAGTTTTGGGAGCCGATTTCTTGGCTTCCAATTCATCTTTAACGGGGCCACCTTTCGCCATAGCTTTAACAAAATCCCTCACTTTCTCCAAAACCAAAGGCTTCCCTTTGGCCAGCATCGCTTCCTTCAAGGTTTTACCAATGGGTCCTTCGTCTTTAACCGTCACCTTAACTTCCGGATCCTCGTCAGCATTCTCATCCGAAATGTACGGAATCTCGAGGTTACCTTCAGCTTTCAACAGCGTCTTCCCTTCCCCATCTTTGGCTTCGCCTTCCCAGGATACACTCAAACTGATTTCATATCCGGGAATGACTTTACCCTTGCGAATATTAACATAGGCTTCGCCGTCGACCTTTTCGACTTTCTTGGTCTTGATGCTGAGATTGCCTTGGCCGTCAAGGATGGTGAGATCCGAAAGGGATTTGGTGAAGAACGTTTTCGACCAGGGGAGGCAATCGGTTTCAGCCCAGTGCCAGTTGTGGACGTTAGCACCGTCGGGTCTTTCCTCCACGATCCAGCGCTTGTCGCCTTCGCCGTACTTGGCCATTGATGAAAAAATCAAGACGAGGGTGTATTAGGGATTGAGAGAGATGTGAGGATAATAATGGAAGGGAAAGTTTAAAAGAAGCAACTGGCTGGGAGGGGCTGCTCTGGAGGGTTCGGGCCGGGGAGGTAGAAGAATCCAGAATGTGGGATAGATATATAAAACTAATATTTTTGGAAGAATCTAGAAGACTTCACTACGAGGAACTCGTCTGCTTTTAGGGCTTTTTGTTGATATTATGGAAAGTTTATTATAGGAGTATGTAAAATTTGATTCGATTAAAAAATTTTATTTTAAGTTAAATTAATTAAATTATTTAAATTAATTTTTTTTTGAATTTTAAATTCTAATCAAATTTATTTTTTGAAAATTTTTACTCTCTTCCCATTTTATCTTCATCTACCCAAACTCATTTTTCCTAATATTTTTTTAATATTTTTTTTAAATTTTACTCTCTCATTTTTTTCTCCTAAATTTTACTTTCAAAACTTTTAAAATTTTTTATTTTTTTTAAATTTTTACTCTCTTTCTCATTTTTCCTTAAATTTTTATTTCCCTCTCATCCCTCATCACCTTACCTCACCCTTTTTTACCCCAAATCCATCCTCTCAAATTTTTTTAATATTTTTTCTTCAAAATTTTATTCTTTTTATTTTTTTCCCTCAAAATTTTACATTTTCAAAATTTTTTGTTTTTTCCCTAAACATTTACTGTCTTCCACTTTCCCTGAAATTTTTACTCTCATCTCATCTCAATCCTTATCTACTCCAAACTCATCCCTAATTTTTTTTAAATATTTTTTTCCAAATTTTTTTTTTATTATTTACTTTCTCTCAAAATTTTACTCTCAAAACCCTTAAAACTTTTTACTTTCTCCTAAATTTTTATTTTTCACCCTCTACCCCATATAAAAAATCAAAATTATCCAAAAAAAATTCTTAAACCTAAATAGTAATAATTTATTTATATCTACTATTTATATTATTAAATTTAAATTCACATTTTGTATTATTTATATTATTGAATTGTTTAATAATATTGAATATTTATATTAAAATTGAATTATTAATGATGTTAATTTTATGTTTGTATCAATTTCACATTTTATTTTTAAAATAATTTTTATTAAAAAATAATATTTTTACATTTAATATATTTTTTAATTTTAAAATACATAGTTACAAGAATTAGAAGATAATTAAAGCAACTAAGCAAGCAAAGAAGATAACTCGTATATAAAATATTAATAAATAAATTATGAGGTGATGAAAGTTAATAACAAATTTGATTACAGTGGGTGACAGTGATTACAAGGATCCAAAATTATTTTTTAAAATTTAACTCGAACAAATATATTCGATTCAAATTTCATCTCACTAGACTCGATTCAAGAAAATTTCAAATCGAATTAGGATGATAAAAAAAGATCCGTCAACTTGACTAACTTGAAATTTTTTCATTCAATTCGATTCGATCGAACGCTCACCCTTAGCTTATGGCATGTATGGTACAAACATTGTAATATTAAAACACCTCTTATAAATAAAACATTGATTTACTTAAATATGTTTCATTATGGATTTGTTAGCTTTTTTTACCCAATGAAAAGTTGAAATTGTATGTTATATTATCGTTTTAAATAAAAATTGGGTAAATTATACTAATATTATTAAACTATTAATAAATTAATATTTTGGTCATTGAACTTCAAAAAATTACAAAATGATCACTAAATTATTTCAAAATTTTCATTTAAGTCACTAAACTATTTGAAAAGTTTTTAAGTCACTGGACTATTAAGTTATTTTTAAAAAGTTTGGTTAATAAGCTCCAAGAAATGTTTCGATGAATAATATGCCGATCAATACTCATCGACAAGTATAAGAACATATCTTAAATCCAAGTCGATCTGATAGTCATTGTTGGAGATCAAAGAAGAAAGTTGTTTGGATTTTGGTTAGCAGATTTATGGTGTTCAAAGTTGTTTCATGAGAAAAAATTTGAACTGTAGAAGGGGAGAGGAAGGAAAGCTTTCGATTGATGCAGACAGGGCGAACAAAAAGGGTCATACAGTAGTGATTTTAACATCCCAATGACTAAAATGAAAACTTTCGAATAATTTAGTGACCATTTTATAACTTTTTAAAGTTGAGTGATCAAAATGTAAATTTACTAATAGTTTAATGACCGTGGGTATAATTTATCCAATAAATTAATTGAGAGAATTAATTAAATTTATTTTAATTGATTAAATAAATAATATTTTGGGAATAGAAAACTAGTATTGAGTTAGATAAATTATATAGTTTTAAAGACTATATAACAAATATATAGTTGTACCCAATACAAGAAAAGCCTAATAGAGCCCACTTGTATTAGGGTGGGTAGCACATTGGAATACTCCCAGTGTATATACCATCCACCATGTGTATGTGATGTCTCAATAAGAGTTGATGTTTTCTATTAAAATTGTATTATTTTTCTCCTCTTATTCAAATAGAACTCTTGTGGATTTTCCCTATAAAAAAGGACTATAGGTTAAGTAAACAACACACAAATCTGAGTGTGGTCGTTCTGCCAAAAATTAGTGAGATATATTTTTCCAAATAAATTCTATTTTTTTATGAAAACTCGATTTTTTGGTTTCTTTCTTATAGAGAGAATTAACTTTTCATTTTGTGATCTGTTCATGAATTAGCCCACTCTTTTAGTAAGTAGAGGGTGAAAGAATAGCAAAAAAGATCGCATTTGTTGAAAGTCAAGAATCGATAAGTTCCATTGAGTGAAAAACATATGTACTAATTTGGTAAAGTTTATTTCTATAAATAACATAAAGGGCTCAAGTGTTAGAAAAAAATTAAAAATATGCCGTGCAAACAGACATGTTTTCTAAATTAATTTTTCAAACAATTTGTAACATCTATTACCCGGGCAAACCCGACAATCAGAGCAACGTATGTCACATTCGGGCACTATAAGCACTAAATTTGAACATCATCTAGCTCCATTAATTTTAATCAAATTAAGATCGTTTGGAGTAATTCTAGTAATTTCTAAGCTATCTTCAAAGTTTGGTTGCAAACAGAGTACATTTAG
This sequence comes from Gossypioides kirkii, assembly GCA_005610355.1. Taxonomy (NCBI): domain Eukaryota; kingdom Viridiplantae; phylum Streptophyta; class Magnoliopsida; order Malvales; family Malvaceae; genus Gossypioides; species Gossypioides kirkii. The sequence goes on from CP032245.1 coordinate 19,705,883, forward strand.
GGCCTTTTTAGAGCAAAACTGACCAAACTGAGTGGTTTGAAGCAAAGGTATCAGTACCTCTATGCTAGGTATCAATACCTAGGCTAAAACATTATAGATTCTAGCATCCTGACTCTTAGGTACAATACATATCACTAAGGCATCACACCTTAAGTGTAAGGGAGCCCTATACATGCCCAAAACACTAATTTCATGTCACAATCAATTTCATTCATTATCATACGTCAATTAACCATTTTAAAACATAGAACACCATCAAAACATCATGTAATACAACATATACTTCAAAAAAGCTCAACTAAGTTCATAGAGCTAACAAAGTATTCAAGATTCACTAAGTATTTTCACTAGTAATCTTAAACATATACTTTAATTAGACCATGTATATAACGCCCTCCACCTGACTTGATTGATCGGATCCGAGTATTGGGTGTTACGTCCTATAACAGATGTAACCTAAACTCTTTTCAACTCGCCTATGTAACTATTCTAGTGATGACTCATAAAATCTTCTACTTTTCGTTCTGAAATCCCTCTTTTATATTCATTGTGAATAACTTCTTGTTCAAAGTATATGTACATATTCAATTTGAAACAATAAAACTATGAAAATCATCATCAAATCTCTAGTTACACTGAATACATAGTTGAAACGCTACTTTGTGAGCTTATACAAAACTTTAACTTCACCACATAGCTTTCAATATGGCTTACACTTATATAACTTTCTCTATATGGACTATAACTCCTACTCGTAACTTTCTCTGTATGCATAATAGCCTAATCCACCGCCCTCTTTGGCGTAGCCTTGGCATCGTCTCTTGACGTACTCTCATATTTAATACTGAAATCAGAAACAACCTAAGTTCATAAGAACTTAGTAAGATAATCTTTAAGTACCTATTTGTTGTTTCATATTGAGTTTAGTGCTTTGCACTTCCCTTTTTCTTCTTGGACAGGTACTTGCTCGGATCATTTCATCTCCTTTTGTGGTTGCACCCTCCTTACCGAGTTCTTTCTTCTTTCTTTGTAGGCGATCATACCTTAGTCAAAATCACTTATCTCACTCATAGGCTTGTACTTGTGACATACTTTTTGACCCTTCTTCTTATTCTTATGGACGAGGTGGACTACGTTCGCTTCTCAACATGAAATGTTCATCACCAACATTTCATTACTTCAAGTTTTTTTATTGCACATACGTTGTTCTTTCAGAGTCCACCCAATCGGTGTTGTCTTCGATCATTACAGCAAAGGTCATTCTATAGACTGTGCCACGAACACGTGCTTTTTTTTAGATAACTATTGAAGTCTTCCTTTTTATCATAGATAGTCATAGAGGCATCTTTGAATAATAGAAAGCCATATAGGCGTCCTTAAACAAAGATAGCCACAAAGGCATCCTTAAACAAAGGTAGCCACAAATGCGTCCTTAAATAGATGTAGCCACAAAGGCTCTCTTTTCGAAAATTGGTGCTTTCGACGATAGGGATTCGCCTAAACTCACCATCGTGAGGTTTGCCCCTTATCGCTTGGTAGTCACCCAACCTTTATTTTCGTCTTTTTTTTCATATGATGTCATAGCCACCATGACTAGGTCTTACATTATATAATATTCATTTCCCCGTATGATGCCATAGTCATTATGACTAGGTCTTATACGATATGGTCTTCAAGTGCCATGGCCATGGACTTTCCATATCAAAGATTCGTGTTTATTGTCCCCGTGGACCCTTTAAATAAACATAGACTCATCATGCAGACTCATGCTTGACAGACTCACTTCTTTCAAACTTCAATAGACCATATGCATTCATATCCTCAGACATGCAACTATTCACTTGAACTTCATGCACAAACTATTCATGTAGTAACTTACTCATGACAGACACAAGCATACTTTCGCACGCATTCATCAAACATATATTTCTTCTCATATCAGAGGCATAATATCATGCGAGCAACACATAAAAGTTCATCAGACATACATTCTTCACAAATTCAGCATATTACACTTGTATATCTTACATTTTCATTTCACAGATTAGTCATTTAGTATAAAAGAGTTTCTAACACAAGCATACAATAAACAACTTAAAGATTCATGAGATACTTGATTGTAGTCGTTAACCAACTAAAAACTCGACTGAGGCAAGTGCACCTATCAATTAATAGTATAGTTACAGTGAGCAAAGATATTGTTCCCACGAGGACTACAAGTACTAGTAATTACCGTCTTTCTATTATTTAACCTAAAAATTCGAGTAATTGATTAAAAACTAAAATTTACTACTTAAATTAACTAAAGAACACAACAAGAACAAACCACGAAAATAATCAAATAAACAACCAAGAAGCGAAACAATACCCAAGAAAGAATCCGCCTAGATTTCATCTGTCATTATCAGTCTAAATTACGCAATTTCTTTACTTAGTATCTTGATCCATAGAAATCCCTAAATTATACTAATATCTTTTTCGAGAGTAAGAGCAACTAACTCTAGATTAATTAATTGAATTTTTTTTCTAATTAAAACCCCTATTATCGCATTAACTCGATGTATCGATCCCCCTATTAGATTTGACTCTAATTCGATAGATTTATGTCGTCCTATTTCTAGAATTACATGCAACTCCACTCAATTACGCTAGTTCTAGTCTCCAGCAAGGTATATTCCTCCTCTGATTTAAGCACATTAAACATGAATTAATAATCTAGAAATATCAAACCAAGATTTAGCACACATAATTTAGAACAAGTTCTAAGTATTCATTTCATAAAATAAAAATCAAAAGACAGAATCCATCATAGGGTTCATCTCCCCTAGTTATTTAGAAAATTAGTTCATGCTAAAAAATAAAAGCATCTAAAACATATTATAACCACAAGAAACAAAGAAACTCATGATGACTTCCTAAGAAATCATGCGAATCTTCTATCTTGACGACAATATGCTTTAGAATCGACTTCAACGGTGTTTTTCAAGTTGTTTTCTTGAATATTCTATAACGGTTCTCTCCTATCTTCTTATTTTGTCATATATACGTCTTAGAATGCCCGAAAAACTTAAAAAAGTGATTTTGCGAAGTTTGGTGTGCAATCCCATGTAAGCGACATGGTTTGCCACATAGCCGTGTGGCAGCCCGTATGGAAGGAGTCGGTCCATGTGGTTTCCGTAGGTCGCTTCAATTTTTCGATTTTCACTCATTTTGCTCCCAAATGCTCTCATAAGTATTAAAACATGAATTTAAAGGATTATGAGCATAAAATTCACCATTTAAATAGAATAATCATCCAAAAACGCATTAAAAATTAAATTAAAACATGTTACTTTTAGCACTTATCAAATAAGCGTTTGCTTGTCCTCAAGCAAAATTCTCAAACCACATTCAAGTTAACCTCGTTCAATTTATGGTTCTCACCAATCATGTTCTAGGACAACCCATAAATAATCATGCATTGGAAATTCAACCAAAATGACACTAAATAACACAAATAATCCAAACAGTGATTTTTTAAAACATAAAAACATAGGCACCTCCTCTATCTTAATAATTACCTGAAATTCAAACTCAATAAGAATTGGCATCCTCACTAAAGATCACTCAAAGCACTTATAGTGTTTAAGGTTCAAGTAATATGAACTCAATAGTTAACGAGAAATATTATTACCATATGCTTGCTTGAAAATCAAATCTCCACCATTATAAAATGAGATGACACACCAATTAAGAAGTCTTTTAAAGGTTATAATGAGGCTTAGGTTAAGGTTATGGAAAAGGTCAGAAAAGTTGATTACAATCAAGAGTCGAGTTGATAAGTTATCAAACTAGAAAAAATTAGTTGTTGAATTGAAAGAATTTACATCAATAAGATATAAAAAAAAATGAAACTAAACTTTTCAATAGAATATGAAACTAACAATTCAAGCTCGATCAAAATTTTTTCATTAATTTTTTTTATAACAAAATAAAATTCAACAATTCAAATAATGAAACATAGTTAGACAACTAACCAAATCAGATCTCGACAAAAAGGGAACCAAAGGATAATTTTACAACATAGATATAGGTTACGGATTAATAAAAATGGGTTAGAAAAAAATGTGTTAGGATCAATGGGGTTTACTAGGGGTTAGTTCAACAAGAAAGTTGTTTAAAGGTTCGGTGGGTTAAATACTAAGTGTCTCTATCATCTCAGTATATCAAATCAATAATATGGTCTTGACATGTATACCTGAAGCAAATTCTAGAACAACAAATCAAGTTGACATACTCACAACAAAAAATAAATACTTTATAGGCTCAAAAGCTCAGAAAAAATTATGGTTTTGATGTCAAACTTGCAAATTCAAAATTTCAAGATAATTCTTCAGTTTAGGCAGACAACCTAAAATATTTATTTTTAAAAAATAACTTATCATGATTGACTCTCTCGTGTATTAAAGTATAAATAAACCAATACACAAACCTCCACAAATAAATCCCAAAACAGAATTAATAAAAACTCCAAATTAAAAGAATAACTTCAAAGGTAGATGTGAGAAAATTACTTCAAAACAAACAACAATTCAGGGATTTTATCGCATAAACATATAAACAACCTCCCCGCACTTAAGATGTACATTGCCCTCAATGTACAAATATATATAATCACAGAATAAGCACATTATCATAAGGGATTGAGAGAATTGAAACTGCCTTGAATTTGGATGAATTCGTCGGAATAGTGAAAATAGAAATCATGAGCGATTCTAAATGAAGTGCATTTTTTCGAGCAAACTAATAAGAGAATAGACAAAAATAAATAAGATAAAGAGATAAATAATCAAAGATAAATTTCAGAATAAAAATAAAATAAATAAAATAAAGAAGACTCATAAATAAAATAAAAACAACTAACAATAAAAATAAAAGTACAACTGAAAATAAAAATAAATAAAGTAGAAAACTAAATTAGGTCAAGGATTGGTGTCACGCGAGGTTCCGAGATCGCAAGGCGCATGATCGGTGTACGAGCCCAAATTTTTTCGGTCCATTAAATAAATAAGACCAAATTTTTATCCTCTAAAGTCCATTAAATTACAATCCAAAATTAACCCAAAATATCCAAAAAAATACAAGCTTAATTTTTTTACGAAGCCCCAAAACACTAAACTAAAAAATGAACACAAAAAAGCCCCCAGCAGCTGCCCTTGGATGCTCCAGTCGGTAACCCTGCCTTGCCCCGAGAATCTTTTAAATCTGCAAAATTGGAAGAAAAAAGGAAACAAAATAAAAAAGATATGTAATATTCATGTTATGAAAACACGAATTCGAATGTAAAAAGGGGGATTAGTTTTAGTAATCGAAACAGGCATTTCACGCACTCAATAGCAATCAAAGTTATTTTTCAAGGTAGCAATTTGTATTTTTATTTCTATTTTTTCGAAACTAAAAGAGTAAATTTAGATCTAGGTTTTTTTACCTATTTGGTGTTGATTCATCCTTGGCCGCCTCCAAAAGCGTTTGTTCAACGACTCGAGACTCCTAAAGCCTCTTTAGGCTCATGGGACATCGGAGAGAATGAGAAAGATTTCTTTTTAAAAAATAAAATATCAAGAACCGAAAAGTTCTTGGTTGTTTGTGGATTTTTGGTGAGGATTTGGGTGTTTTCAGCCTTAGATCCGAGTTCAGGGTGTTGAAAAGACTCGAAAAAGGCTTGCTTCTTTTCTCCGGCCACTGTAGGCGGTAGTCGTCGTTGCCAATGAACGGTGGCCCGTGGCGGATGCTACGGTGGAGGGTCATTAGACCCATGGTCGGCCAAGGGCTCCTCTTGAGAGCAAAAAAAAGGGAGAAGAAAGGATTTTTTTTTTAAAACAATGAAGGAAATGAAACTTTTCAAAAGTAATTGACTTATATAGGCCCTTGAAATGACGTCTTTTTGGACTCCTTCCTAATAGCCTTAAACGACGCCGTTTTGTGCCATAACTCGAGACCCTACCTATTCGAACCCTAGGGTCCGCGTGTTTTCATGCGGATGGGCTAATTTCTCATTTGGCCCTTCCGTATTTTTAAGGTGTTTTAATTCAGTCCTTTTCCATTAGTGGACCCTTTTAGGGAATGACACGTGTACAGAGGTGGGGATATTTATCCATTTAGTCCTTGTAATTGGTATTTTATTTTAATTTAGTTTAATTTTATTTTGTTTTTGTTTTTAATTCGCACCCTTAATTTGTTCTCACTTACAATTTAGTCCTTTATTTAATTTTTCCCATTTATTTCTTTTTTTTATAATTTTGACCTTACTATCTTATTTTTATTTAATTTAGTCCCTGTTACTTTTATTATTTGTATTTATTTGTTTATATTAGTGTTTAATTTTATTTATTTATTGTTTATTTATTTTTATTTACTTATATATTGTTATTTTATTCTTTATTTTTTTGCATTTTATTTAATTTGCATTATTTATCGTTTTATTTTTTTACTTAATTTCATGCCCTTTCATTATTTGTTTTATTTTTCTCTTTTATTTAATTATATTGTTATTCAATCATTTTTTTATGATCGTATTTTCTATATTTATAGTTATTTTCTGTTATTAATTAATTAATGCTTATTGCCATGATCATTATAATTATTTTTATTGTTATTTTTTATTTTGTTTGTGTTATTTCTTATTTATGTTATTTATCTTATCTTGTTCATGTATGAATTTTAATTTTTGTCATTACCAAATTGTGAATTATATTTGTACATACTCATTCATTTTTTTTATAATATTTTAATAAATAAATTCAATGACATTTTAATTCTTTTTAAAAACACATAAATCATTTTCAAAAATCGAGGCAATGTTTTTTATTTCGGGAATTCGAGAGAATTATGCTCTAACTCACTGGGTGTGGTTTTCTCTTTGAACCGAGATAGTCGAACACCTTATTTTTAAATTTAAAACATATGAGATTTGAGATAATAATTAGAAACGCTCGTCATTTTCGAAGATTCGAAGTGTTTTGCCCTAACTTACTAGACATGACTTTTCTTCTCGATTAACTTGAAATAACTAGCTTTCTTTGTAAAATTTAATTTTTAAACAATATAGAAACATGCCATGCCATTAATGCATTTAAGGATCACAATTTAAATTTTTCTCGAGCTTTTGATTTTCAACAACTAAGACATTAAATAATCAACTAGGTACCAATTTTGAGCTTGTGAGGGTGCTAATCGTTCCTTACGCGTAATCGACTCTTGAACCTGTTTTATGGTTTCAAAGACCAAACTTATTGTTTTAATGATTTTAAAATTTTACAAGGTGGTCCAATCACTCCTATTTAAAAAGGATTGGCGGCGACTCCATTTTCGTTCTTCAAAATATAAGTCAGAACTTTTAAAAAAAATGGTATCAATAGCTTGGTGACTCCGCTGGGGACCAATAAGAGAGTCAAGCTACAAGTCGATTATTTTGGTCTTTTTGTTGAAAATTCAAAATTTGATTTAATTTAATTTGCGATCCTTTGCATTTCATTCTTATATGCTGCTTTAATGATGCTGTATTGATATTGCTAAATATAGGATTACTTTTTCGCATACATTGCATTTGTTGCTACACCTTTTAAGTGGAAATGAGAAGCTACTCATTCGTGAGGTTATCACCTCCGTGCAGGATAGTGGATCGCTGTCAGGATACATCCATACCTATGTTTTCGTGAAGTTTTCACTTTCGTGCAGACATATAGGAAATGTATTCCCTTGAACTGAACTCGTTCGTACGAGCCTATAACGGGTAAGGACTGAAGAATCTGCTGGTTCGAGTACCCTTACTCTAGAACTCAAACCACATATAATGAACCCTAAGAGTTCATCCTAGGTAGAACTATGTCAAACTTTTAGCAATTACCCAAAATAGATACATAGGTTCTTTGTTTTATGCTTTTAATTTGTTGTTAAGTTTTATGCTGATTGTACTGACTTGCTTTATTTTTTGCTTTGTTTCCATTTCATCCTCATATTAGAAAAGGTATTGATTTGAACTCAATTACTAGTAGAGAATTGGTCATAGAAAAGGGGTATTGTAACACCCAAAACCTGTAACCGTCGCTAGTTTAAGGTCTTGGGGTCTTTCAAACCTTTTACAACTATTTAAATTTCCATATTTCAGCAATACAGTATCACATAAATAATCATGCATTAATTATTGAGATTTAATGTTATTTCATTTTAATTCAATTTAAATATATCATTTTATAAATTCTAAGGGACTTCTACCAGTACTTGTTGGACAAGTATCGATAGAAGTCAAGTCAGTAAGCTTTGGAAAATAACTACAGATTTCTATCGGTAGAAATGATAGTTCTACCGTTACAAGTATAGATACTACTTATATAACCCACATTACTACCGATACAACAAGTTCCAGAGAGCTAGATAAATTTTCCCTACAATTTATACCGATACAAGTAATCATACTAACGAAACTACCATGAACTACCGATACTTTGAAAAACTTATACCGATACAACACAAGTCAATAGCCAAAGTTCAAAATACCCTGTTGTAAATTGAAAAATATATAAGATTTTTCCTGTGTAATTTATCACCTTTTTACTTAAATTCATTGTTAAAACTAAGTAATTGTTTAGTAAGTTAATGAAATATGTGAAAATATGAAACGAGGACATAGAAATTATTAAAATGTGATTTTATGCTTTATTATATAGTTTTCATGCATAAAATGACTTATTTTATAATTATTTTAACATACTATATTTTTAAGACATAAAGTGGGCCCTACATGATTAAATTAAATAATAAAATATAAAATTATATTTAATAATTCATTCTAAAATATTTCATTAAATAATTTGGGTTGAATTAATTAATTAAATTGGGTTTATTTTATTCTTTAGTCCTTTAATTAATTAACTTATTTTTGACAGGTCTGATAACTTTGCTTGATCACAAAACCATCCTTGAAGACCAAGTCAACCCAATTTCGACTACACATGGTTGTCTAAATAAACCACTTTTTGGTTTAATTGCACAAGGTGCTTGCAATATTGAAGAAATTAGAGATTGGCCCGAAGAGTTACATTTGATCGAGTCTCAATCCTTAGTTGCTATGGCATTTAAATTGCTTAAAATCAAGCAAAAATCAACTCAAATTCCACTATTGATGGCCGGCCACCCATTGAAGAAGCTTGAAGAGACTAAACCTCTCTATTTTTAGCAAACTACTCTCCTCTCCTTACCTATAAATAAGACCCCATTTCACCATTCCTAATCATCCCTCATCCCTCAAACATTCAACATTCTCTCTTTTCTCTCAATTCTCTCTAGCATTTCCCATTCCCCACGCCTAGCATCATCTCTTCATAAAGATTTTAGCAATTAAGCCTCGTAAAGAGTCCTTGGTCTGCCACTTCGGAGAGTCATCAGCAATGGAGCGAAGCGAAGGAACGAAGGAGCCCTCTTCGATCAAAGTTTTAGGTGACAGCCACTTTGATTTGGGTTTAATCTTTCTTTTCTTTAATTTAATCTTAAATGTTTGCTATGTGTTCTTTGTTACAACAATGTTAGCTTAATTTTATTTAAGCTAGGATAATTGCTTTTATTAAATAATATTTATTTGATTCATGCTTATGATGTTTGTGCCTCAATCAATCATGTTTTCAATTAAAATCAAGTCTGTATTTCGTTTATACGTGATTGAAATGCACTTGAATTAGCTGAGTGATCCTGACCAGACGACGGCTAGTGGACACATAATTGAAATGTGCATGCTCAATTTACATCCTGACCCAATTAAATTGTCGGTTCATAACAACTCTGACCAAGCTCTGTTATCTGCATAGTTTTTAGATTCGTGTGATTAAAGTGTTTCAAACTTGACACGTCTCTGTTACCTCACATGAATACTAAGAAACCCTTAGTAAATAAGGATCTGTAAAATGAATATTTACTAAGTAAAGGATTATGAAAGGACCTAATTTGGTTTCCAAACTCATGAAAGATCGAGTTGCCAAGAATATTTTTTCGAATATAAAGCATAATGATAATAAATTGAGTTTAATTAAAGTAATTGCCCTAGTTTATTTATGTTATAATTGTTGTGAATTGTGTTTAATTTTGCTAAAATCTATTTCATACATATAGTTAGCATACTTAGGTTAACTTGAATTAGGGATCATTGCATTTAGTTAATATATTTAATCATCACTTCTCAAATATTGTGTTTTTAAATTTACCAAGTTGTTAATATAATTTTACAATTAATTGATTTAACACAAATACAATCCCTGTGGAGACGATAACTCGATACTTACTTATTACTTGATAACGACTGTGTACACTTGCACAAACCTATGCGTTACAAGTTTTTGGTGCCGTTGCCGGGGATTGTTAACTACTGCCATAGTCATTTTTGTGAAATTATGTATTTTCAATTTGGTTTTTTATTTCCAACATTACTAACTTATTCTTTTTAATTTTGTGATTTTCTTTTCAGGTGTTTATGAGCATAGATCGGATTATTGATTTACCCCCTGTAAACCATGAAATTGAGCTAACTTTGAGATAAAGAAGACATGAACAAACAACTCAAAGACAAGCCGAGATGGACCTTGGAAATCAGAATCATGGCCAAGATAATGAAGCCAATCATGTATGAAATCCCATCCTCATTGCCGATGATAGGGATCGATGCATTAGATAATATGCTGTGCCACTTTTCAGTGAGTTAAATCCAGGAATCAGAAGGCCAGATATTGAGGCACCCCAATTTGAGTTGAAACCAGTGATGTTTCAAATGCTACAAACGGTGGGCCAATTCAGTGGTATGCCCACGGAAGATCCACATCTCCACCTTCGATTGTTTATGGAGGTGAGTGATTCATTCAAGATAGCTGGTGTGACTGAAGATGCACTGAGGTTGAAGTTGTTTTCGTACTCGTTGCAAGATCGAGCATGAGCATGGCTCAATTCATTGCCACCAAGTCCTATATCTACATGGCAAGAATTAGCAGAGAGATTTTTTGTTAAGTATTTCCCGCCTAGAAAAAATGCTAAGTTGAGGAACGAGATCACAACTTTCCAACAATTGGATGACGAGTCTTTGTACGAGGCTTGGGAGCAATTCAATGAATTACTTCGTAAGTGTCCTCATCATGAGATTCCTCATTGTATCCAGTTGGAGACATTCTATAATGGTCTCAATGCACATACAAGTTTGATGGTAAATGGTTCTACGAATGATGCAATTTTGTCCAAGTCTTATAATGAGGCTTATGAAATCATCGAGAGGATCGATAGAAACAACTATCAATGGCCAATAAATCGACCAGCTTTAGGAAGACGTGTAGCCAGAGTTCATGAAGTTGACGCCCTCACTTCATTATCAGCTCAAGTGTTGTCTATTTCCTTTATGTTAAAACAGTTTACCACTAATAGTGCTAATAGTTTTGCAGCTCAGCCACCAAGTCTGTTTGAAGTAGTCTCCTGCGTGTACTATGGGGAAGGTCATTCTTTCGAGAATTATCCATCAAATCCCGAGTCAGTATACTATGTGGGGAACCAACATTAAAATAAGAGTGGAAAAGGACCCCAGTCCAACTTCTACAATCCTTCATGGCGTAATCATCCTAACTTTGCTTGGAGCAACCAAGGAAATGGACCGAACAATAACTTTTTGCAGCATAGACCCAACCAATCTCAAGGGTTTAATCAGCAAGCTCTAAAACCACCTCAAGCTGAGTCATAAAATAGTTTGGAGGACTTGTTGAAAGCATACATGGCAAAGAATGATGTTTTGATCTAGAGCCACGCAGCAACACTGAAAAATTTGGAAAACCAAATAGGTCAGTTAGCTACGGAGCTTCGTAATAGACCGCAAGGAACCTTGTATAGCGATATTGAGAATCCAAGAAATCTGGGTAAAGAACATATCAAGGCAGTGACATTACGAAGTGGTAAGATTCTAAAACCCCAAATGATTGATGTCGAAGATAAGCCCGTTGAGAAGAATCAACTAGCTGTTGAAATTCCTACACCAAAAGAGTCAGAATCTGCAAAGTCTGGCAAGGTAAATCCTAACTTAGTGAATTTAAATACTTTAACATCTTCTCTAGATACAGATTTACCTACTCAGAAGAGTTGTCCGATTCAGCCGAAAGTTTCATCACCTTCATATCCGTAAAGATTACAGCAACACAAGCAGAAATAGGAGGTGCAATTCAAGAAGTTCTTGGATGTTCTGAAGCAATTACACATCAATATTCCATTGGTAGAGGCTTTAGAACAAATGCCGAACTATGTGAAGTTTATGAAGGATATACTATCCAAGAAGAAACGACTTAGTGAGTATGAGACTGTTACCTTGACGAAGGAGTGCAGTGCGTTCTTGCAGAACAAGCTGTCACTGAAATTGAAAGACCTAGGAAGCTTTACTATACCTTGTAACATTGGTGAATCTTACTGTGGTAAAGCTTTGTGTGACTTAGGAGCGAGTATCAACTTGATGCCTAAGTCTATTTTCAAGATGCTAGGGATAGGTGAAGTAAGACCTACAACTTTGGCACTTTAACTAGCGGATCGATCTTTAGCATATCCCAAGGGAAAGATCGAGGATGTTTTGGTAAGAGTCGATAAATTTATTTTCTCTGCTGATTTCATTGTCTTAGATTTTGAAGCAGAAAAGGAAGTGTCGATCATCCTTGGGAGACCTTTCCTAGCCACAGGAAGAACGTTAATTGATATCCAGAAAGGTGAGCTCACCATGCGAGTTCAAGATGATCAGGTAACCTTTAACATTCTTAAAGCTATGAAATTTCCCGATTCGATAAAAGAGTGTTCAATTATGGAAGAGATAGAAACCTTGGTTTCTATGGAAAGCAATTTTGAAGAAGATCCATTGAAGGGAGCTTTAGAGTTTGACCCTTTGGAGGATGAAGAAGGTGAAGAAAACATGACTTTGATGGAAGCCAATTCGAGAAATTTTATTCAATTCGCACGGTTTGAACCGTTGGAGTTAGAGGCTAGAGAATTTGTGCAACCAAAGTTGTCAATCGAAGAACCACTTAAACTCGAACTAAAGGTACTTCCTTCCCATTTAAAATACGTTTATTTAGGTGACTGATCTACTTTGCCTGTGATCATTTCAGCAAAACTGACGAAAAATCAAAAGGAGCAACTAATTGTTCTTCTAAAGAAATTTAAGAAAGCAATCGGTTGGACCATAGCTGATATTCGAGGTATAAGCCCTTCTTTTTGCATGCATAAAATTATTTTAGCAGAAGGTGAAAGAGCTCGAATTGATGGGCAAAGGAGGCTCAATCCTATTATGAAAGAAGTTGTGAGAAAGTAAGTGATCAAATGGTTAGATGCGGGAATCATCTACCCTATTTCAGATAGTTCATGGGTAAGTTCGGTTGAATGTGTGCCGAAGACAGGTGGAATCACGATTGTTGAAATTGAGCATAACGAGTTGATTCCAACGAGAACTGTTACTGGTTGGAGGATCTATATTGACTACAGAAAATTGAATAAAGCCACTCGAAAGGACCATTTTCCGTTGCCTGGTTTCAGATTGCGTCCAGCAATGCAGCGACAATCTGTAGGTCTCTGAAGAAAGCATTAAAATTGCGTGAGTGCACAGCTATACTCTAACTAACTTTGACAGCTGCAAAATCTAGATCTGGATCTAAGAATGGGAGGATGAAATTTGCAATTTCTTAAGCCTATAAATAGAAGAAAAAAGAATGAAGAACTCATCAAGAGGAAGGGATTTAATTCTGAAAATTTTGTGTGAATTCGAGATTTGAGTTGGACATCGGGGAGCTAATGAAGCAAGTCTGCAACCACTTCTGACGAGAGGTGCTTGATGCAAAGAAAGAGGAACAATTAGGGAGTAGGCCTAGTAGTCTAGAGATAGTAAGCTTCGTTGTACTCTTTAATTCTTCTTACACGATGATTGATTTTGATGATATTAAATGAATATGAGAGTGTCTTTTAACGTCAAATCATTTTTATTCTTATTTTACACTGCTTATCTGTTTATTCTTGGATCAAACCGTTTTAAGCACGAGAGTGAAATTGCAGTGTGTTAACATCGAGAGATGCTGTGACAGGTTGGGTTAACAAGTAAGTTAGGCGAGAGTTGCTTGGGACTAAGACAAACCCAGTTACACATCGTTGCTCACAACGAGAGGTGAAGTGATTGTGGATATTCAAGTCGGGATTAAGTAGAAAGTTGTTGTTGGTAAGAACTCAAAGGGACTTCATTGCAGTAACATTCCATCTATATTTTATCTTGTTGACGCATCTAGCGTTGCAATTTAGCAAAATCAGTGAACCATTTCTGCCCTTCTACACTTGATCATATTTACATTTTATGCATTTAAATATTCAGCACTCAACACAATTGGATTTATTTTCAATACACTGACATTTAACCTCTGAAGTTTAACTCTAATTGTGTTGACATTCCTGATTATCTTAGTGTACAAATCTGACATAATTGCACTGACATCCTTACTCATATCTTACCTGATTACAGTATTAGTTGCTTTGACATTTAAACATCAAGAACTCATTCCTCGTGTGATTGATATTCAATAGAATTGTCTATCAACTATACTTGCATCGACGTGTGTCCACTTGCACATTGCTATGACATAAAAACACCGATCAATTATCAAGCAAGACAACGGAAGTTGCTTGAGGCAAGAAAGAATTTTGGCTACTTGTTCTCAAATGCAAGGCATTACCAGCACTGGAAGGTGTGGTAATTGTGAGTGCTAAGGTTTTTGCTAAATAGAGAAGTTGATAGAAGTGAGATTTCATTAGAACTTAATTGGGGAGACAATTTATCTACTAGTTACCTTGTAGTCACATTTAGTGTCTGCCAACTTGCTAAGTCAAGGATCCTCCCATTTCTTTACACTTGATCTACTTCTTTTAATTTTCTGAATTTACATTCATAAAAGATTTTCAAATATTCAATTCATTTTTCTATTAAATTGCCTTCACATTTTATGTTTCAGTTTATAGTATTTGTGTTGACAGATTAAATTCTAATCTTTGGGCAATTTTGACTTAATTGCATTGACATTATTTCTAACAATTTTCCTTATTTTAATTCCATTTGCTTCGACAATTTTAAGCAACAAGAACACCATCCTCGTGGGATCGATATCTGACAGACTCACATCTATCTATTATAATTGTATCGACGCTTGCACATAATTGCTGTACATTTATAACGCGATCAAGTTTTGGCACCGTTACCAGGGATGGTGTTTGTTAGATGTTTATTTTCGTAGTTGCAATTATTCTTTATTTTATGACTTCTATTTCTTACTAATTTGTTTTATTTCTTTTGTTGATTCTTTTCATTTCTTTTTAGGTGTTTTATGTGCACAAGGAGAAATCCTAACAACATTGTTAGTTTCGATCCAGAAAGTGAAAGAACTATTCGAAGGAAGAGACAAGAGCAAAGAAATATAGCTGGAAATAATAACGATATTCCACAGTTGCCGCCACAAAACCCTATTCCTCTAGTGCAACCACAATAATTCAATAATATACCGCTGCCACAAGAAGAGTAAATTTCAAATAGGATAATTAGAGACTTTGTTGTTCCTATGCTCGATGATCTGCAACCAGGGGTTGTTAGACCAGCAATACAAACTAGGAATTTTGAATTGAAATCGGAGATGTTCCAGATGCTAAACTCGAACGGATAATATGCTGGTTTGCCTCATGAAGATGCGAGGGAGCATCTCAAATCTTTTCTGTTAATATGTGCTTCTTTTAGTTAACACGGTGTTCCTGACGACGCCTTGAAAATGCAATTGTTTCCTTATTCTTTGCAAGGAAGAGCACGTACATGGATTCTTGGTTTACTGGCTGGATCTATTACTTCATGGGATGCACAAGCAACTTAGTTTGTTCTACGATTCAATCCACTCACAATGAATGCTAGACTGCAGAATGATATCATGACATACCATCAATTGGATGATGAAAACCTGCACAATACGTGGGAGCATTACAAAACTCTACTTAGACGTTGTCCCATGCACAGAATTTAACAGAAGACACAAATCAAAATATTATACAATGGATTAAATGTGCAGACAAGAAATCTTGTTGATGCATCTGGAAACGGTCATTCGTTAGATTGCACTTATGATTAAGCCATGCGAATCTTAGAGAGAATTGTGCAAAATGATTATCAGTCCCGATTTATAGATCTACTCAAGTCCTGAAGTTATTGAGTTAGATGTCATTTCAACCCTAAGTGCACAAGTATCCTCACTGGCGAACATGAACAAAAACATGAAGGGGACGAGTGAGGTTGCCCTTATTCAAGTAGCCCAGCAAATGGATATCCCGATATTTTGTTGTGAAGTTTACGGCGATAACCATAGCTATGAGGATTGTCCACAACATGCTGATAATGCATTTTATGTCAATAATATCAGTGGGAATTCATATGGTAACTCGTATAACAGTTCAACTAGGACCCAACAACCTTGGGAAAATCAGAATACATCTAGATTTAGATATGGAAATTCCTCGAGTCAAGGGAACTTTCGACAAGGGAGTTACAACCATCAACAGCAGAATTACAACCATAATCCTCAAGTACATTCACATCCTAATTAGATACAATCACAAAATCAGATGCAATCACATGCTTGCATGCAGCCACAATAGAATGCAATGCTAAATATGCAAGGACAACATCAACAACAATAACAGCAGTACTCTCAACAAAGATCAGATCCATTAGCTGCTCTTGAAGCTTTGATGCGTGAGCATATTACCAGAACTGAAGCTATCGTCTAGGGAAATTCTTCTTCCATCCGTGCGTTGGAAGCACAGCTAGGACAGCTGACTTCTAATATGAGCACAAAACCACCAGGTGCTTTACCTAGTGACACGAAAAATCCAAATCAAAAGGGGAAGGAGCATAGCAAGGCTATTACTTTGCGAAGTGAAAACAAACTGTTGAACAAAGCAATAGCTCCAATGTAGTACCTGTCGACACAAATGTAACAAAGCAACAGGGACAAGTTACATCTGAAGAAGAAATAGTTGAAATAAATGAGGAAGAACCAACGGTAATCACACCTATGCCTACCATTCGATCTATGAAGTTGTCAAAGCAACTGCCAATGTCGACACAACTGGGTGTATCACAGTAACCCACTATTAATATACCTTTGCCATTTCTATAGCTATTCAAGGAGAAGGAACATGACAGAGACTATCAAAGGTTTGTATCTACTTTGAAACAATTACATATTAATATACCTCTTGTTGATGCTCTTGTGCAGATTCCCAACTATGGGAAATTTATGAAGGAGCTCTTATCAAAGAAGAAGAAGTTATCTGATGTCGAGGCAATTGCGCTCATAGAAGGGTGTAGCACTGTACTGACAAATAAACTGCCACCTAAAATGAAAGATCTTGGCAGTTTCACAATTTCATGCTCTATTGGAAATAATTATTTAGGAAAGGCTCTATGTGATCTAGGAGCTAGCATCAATCTTGTGCCGTTGTCAACATTCAGAGAATTAGGAATTGGTTATATGAAGCCCACTATGGTGACTTTACAACTTACGGACAGATCTTTGGCACAACCTTAAGGACAAATTAAAGATGCTCTTGTTCAAGTCGATAAGTTTGTGTTCCTAGAAGATTTCATCATACTTGATTGCGAAGCTGATAAGGAGGTGCCCATTATTTTGGGACGCCCATTTCTTGCAACGGGGCGCACTCTTATAGATGTTTTCAAGTGCGAGTTGATCATGCGATATAACGATGAACATGTTACCTTTAGTGTTTTTGAAGCAACTCCTTCTAAGAGTAAGGAACAATGTTACCACATTGATATTCTGGATGAGTTAATTACAGAGCAATTTCATGAACATAGTTTAGCAGCGACAGAAGAATATGCAGTGACATTTGGAGACAATTTCCTACCAGAATGTGACCACAAGGTTGAGGTTAATGTTTGTGAGCTTAAACATGGATGGAAAATGGAATCTTTGGAATTAACGAATAGGGCGATGCCTGTTTTCAAGCCATTGGTTGAAGAAGCTCTGACACTAGAGTTGAAACCATTGCCAATGCATCTGAAATATGTTTTCCTTAGTGACAATGATACATTGCCAGTAATTGTCAGTGCAAGTCTCGACGCAAGCCAAGAAGAGAAGCTAATTGGAATATTGAAGCAGCATAAGAGAGCCATTACCTGGAGTATTGCGAATATCAGAGGCATTAGTCCCTCTTTCTACATGCATAAAATTAGGCTAGAAGATAAGGGAATATTGTTAATTGAATAGTAATATTGATTAAATGAAAAAAGGAAGGAGGTCGTGAAGAAAGAAATCATCAAATGGCTGGACGCAGGCATAATCAATCCAATCTCGGACAGTACATGGGTGAGCCCGATCCAATGTGTGCCAAAGAAGAGCGACATCACGGTCGTACTAAATGATAAAAATGAACTAACCTCTACTCGCATTGCTATAGTTTGGCGAGTGTGTATGGATTATTATCGTTTAAATGCTGCCACAAAGAAGGATCACTTTCCACTTCCATTCATTGATTAAATGTTGGATATACTCATTGGTAAGGCCTATTACTGTTTTCTCGATGGATACTTTGGTTACAACCAAATAACAATCGCGTCAGAGGATCAAGCAAAGATAACTTTTACCTACCCGTTTGAAACCTTTGCTCCGTCGGATACCATTTAGTTTATGTAACGCACCAGCCAGATTCCGGAGGTGCATGATGGCCATCTTTTCTAATATGATCGAGGATTCATTGGAGGTATTCATGGATGATTTCTCTGTTTATGGTCACAATTTTGATAAATGCGCTAACAATTGAGCGAAAGTGTTGAAGCGATGCGAGGACACCAATCTGGCACTTAATTGGGAAAAATGCCATTTCATGGCAACTGAGGGCATTGTCCTTGGCCATTGTGTTTCTTGTCAGGGCATTGAAGTTGATAAGGCAAAGGTAGAAATCATTGAAAAGCTACCTCCACCTACCAACGTAAAAGGAATAAGGAGTTTTCTCGACCACATTGGATTTTATCATCGTTTTATCCGAGATTTATCCAAAATAGCAAAACCTCTCTGCTTCTTACTGGAGCAAAATAAAAAGTTTTTGTCCGATGATGCTTGTCTGGAAGCATTCGTTAAAATTAAGCAGCAGTTAGTGCAGGCACCTATTGTCGTCGCACCGGATTAGTCTCAACCGTTCGAAGTGATGTGTGATGCGAGCGACTATGTTGTTGGTGCTTTACTTGGACAACGTAAAGATAAGGTATTTCATATAATATATTATGCTAGCAAAACTCTAACTGAAGCACAAGTAAATTATAAAACTACAAAGAAAGAGTTGCTGGGAATAGTCTTTGCATTTGACAAGTTTCGCTCGTATCTTGTCGGCGCAAAAATTACAGTTTATACTGACCATTCTGCCTTGAGATACCTTTTTGCTAAAAAATATGCCAAACCTAGGCTGATTAGATGGATCCTATTATTACAAGAATTTGATATTGAGATTAAAGACAAAAAAGGATTAGAAAATCAGGTAGCAAACACTTATCTTGACTATAATCTGGAAGTGAAGATGGAAACAAATCACAAATTGTCTACGCATTTCCAGATGAGAAGTTATTCTTTATCGGCACATCTCCGTGGTATGCAGATGTTGTCAATTATTTAGCTTGTAGAAAGCTACTGTTGAGTACAACTGGTCATCGGAAGGTCAGATTTCTTCGGGATGTTACGAAGTATCATTGGGATGATCCATACCTGTTCAAGGTATGCGCTGACAATATCATTCGTCGCTACGTTCTTGAGGAGGAAATACTCTCTATCCTAAAGCATTACACGATGCTCCTTATAGAGGTCATTGGTGGTGTTAGGACTGTTGTAAAGGTCCTACAATGAGGATTTTACTAGCTTACATTGTTTCGAGACGCCCAGACTTTTGCTTAACAATGTGATAAATGTCAGCACACTGGATCAATATCTCGACGCAACTAGATGTTACAATAGCTTATCATGGAGGTTGAGCTCTTCGATGTTTGGGGTATAAACTTCATGAGACCATTTCCAAATTCTTTTGGAAATGTGTATATTCTGGTCCTTGTTGACTATGTTTCAAAGTGGATCGAAGCAATAGCTATTCCAAAGGATGATGCTCGGACGGTGTTAAAGTTCTTTCACACATACATCCTTACACGATTTGGAACACCTCGAGCTTTAATAAGTGATCAAGGCACTCATTTCCATTGTAACCAAGTGGTGAAAGCTTTAAAATGTTATGGTGTGAAGCATCGCATGGCAACCACATATCATCCACAATCAAATGGACAAACGGAAGTATATAATCGGCAAATAAAAGGTATTCTTGAGAAGGTGATTAATCCATCTAGACGTGATTGGTCTTCGCGATTAAATGACGTATTGTGGGCGTTTCGTAATGCATACAAAACACCATTAGGGATGTCGCCATATCAGCTAGTGTTTGGTAAATCCTATCACTTGCCCGTCAAACTTGAACATACGGCCATGTGGGCAATCAAGCAAGTGAACATGGACTATGATGCTGTTGGACAGAAAAGATTGTTGGACATTTCAAAACTGGAAGAAATTCGACGCAATGCTTATGAAAATGCTGTCATTTACAAGGAAAAAACTAAGAGATGGCATGACAACATCATTTTACGACGATAATTTTCCACAGGTTAATTAGTTCTTTTATTTAACTCACTTTTAAAATTGCAACCAAGAAAATTGCGCTTGAGATGGTCAGGCCCTTTTGAAGTTGTCGAAGCATTTCCACATGGTGCGGTGACAATCAAAGATTTGAATGATGGGCACCAATTCAAAATGAATGGCCAATAATTAAAGCACTACTTAAGCCCAAACATTAACTAACAAAACGAGACCATTAACTTGGTCACATTTTCTTAGAATGTCATTGCAATTTTTCTATTTACTTCTTGTCTTTTATTTTCCTTTAATTCGTTGCTTTAGTTTTCTGTAGGAATAAAAGTTCTTTTTTTGTCAACGCACACGAAAGCACGATTTGTCGATGCATCCAATTGCTGACTCATCAAAGCATTTCAGGAAAGAATCACGCCGGTTGATTCACCCTGATCCCAAACCATTGGATCAATCTGAAAAAGTACGATCTGTGTCCTGGCATTTATTGGCTGTAGGCATAATGTACTCTCAGGCAGCAGCAATCATCACGTCTCTTTGGCTTCATTTTTTTATAAAATACCCTACTTGTGCCGACTATGTCTTCACACTCACATCCGCCATTGTTGTTGTAATCTTGCTTTTCTTTAACTTTCAGTTTTTTTGCAAAATCTTCACTGTCTTTCTCTTATTTAGATATGGAAAGAACTAGTGGTGCTAAAACCCCATTGAAACCAATTGTTGAATCATCGACAGCGATGTTCCAAAATGACGACCAACCACTATCCAAGGAGCCTATCTTATTTTTAACGAAAACGACGAATGACTGTTTCCATGATGTGATGCTGAAACGAAACTGCCATCCCGAGCAGGGATTTCAGATGCCCCCATTACTGACATTGGGGAAACAAGTGGCCAGAATGATTTTGCGTTTGGTTTGGGAGCAATTCTGTGATCATACGAAAGGGTACTCCCCATCCATGCTAAGAGAATTTTATGCTAACTTAATTGATCCGGAGTAAGAGTTCATCTTCGTCCGTGAAGGTCTGCTGCCATGGGGCGCTGACCATATCAATGCTCTCTTTCACATTATCGAGGGAGAAGACGAGCATGTCAAGTTTTTAGAGAACTTGATAGAGGAAGGCGTTGATTTACTAATGAATGACGACGACACTGTTTGGACTGGAAATAATCCGAACAATTATATGATGCATCGTCGTTACCTCACCGTCCAGAGCAAGGTGTGGTTTCACTTTATCAACTTTCGTCTCTTGCCATCCACTCACAGCACTACTGTTACACTGGATAGATTGTGCCTGATACTTTCTATTATCAAGGGCCGAAGGATTAATGTCGAGGTAATCCTTCACCAGGAAATCACTAAATCTACCGCCAAACAAACAAGTATCTTGCCTTTCCGTTCTCTAATCATGATGTTGTGTAAATAGAGGGGCGTTGTGCCTCGTGAAGGGGAAGAGTTTTTGGAGAACAAAGGCTCGATAAATGATGTTTCAATGGAAAGAATGACGAGGCGACAAGACACCCCTATTGTGAAGGAAGTGTCATCAAAGAAGGAGAAAGGAAAAGGGAAAAAGAAGGACAAACAAATCTATGCACCTACAGATCCTCAAATTTGGAGGAAGCTTACTAAGATTGAATAGATTGCTGCCCATATGGTTGTGAGACAAATTAAACTTGTCGCCGTAGTGGTTGACATGGAGAAGTGCTAGAGCCTATTCTATGCCTATACCAAGGCATGGAATACTGCCATTGTCAACACATTAAGCAGCATGAGTAAGCAGTCGTTGCTGGAGTTCCCCGTGTTTTCCCTATCATCAGGGTGGTTACACCATCAATAGAGCAAAATGCTTCAAAAGGAAAGAGTCAGTCTATCCAGTCCCCGCACAGAATCCACCTCTGACGATAAGGACTAGGAGGTGCACTCCAAGGATATGGAAGATTGCTTCCACAACATTACCAACCTTTTTGAGGACGAGTTTTCAAACAGTTTGGGGGCCAATATTGCGGAAAGAGAAGATGCTACTATAGAAGAGGAGCACACGACTATTGCTTCTGTGGGTATTGAAGAGGAAAAAGAGAAAAGAGAAGAAGAAGGAAGAGAAGAAAAGGAAAAAGAAAATGAAGAATATTTTGTGCCAACAAATTTATTGGAGGAATTTATCACCGCACCTGCTAGAGTGGGTGCTTCTGTTGAAAACCTGGCACCATTTGGGACGAGCCAGGCCGAGGCCGTAACATCCAGCAATGAGGATTCTAATCCTCTAGCTATTGTGCCATATGTGGCACCACTTGCTAAGATTCATCCATCGGATGTTACTATTGATGAAGCTAGTATCCAACCGACCATGGAGGAGCAATCCACCGCATCGATTGACCTAAAAGAGAAAAAGCGCAAACACAAGGAAAAGAAGAAGTGCAAAGAGGAGCGACCTAAAAAGAAGAAGAAGTCAAAAGCAGCCATATCCTCAGCTACAATACACTGAGTTAGGTTTTCTTTTTCATTACTTAGTTTAGTTGCATGGATTTCATATAGTTTTCATTGCATTTTACTTGTCTATGCATTTTATTTGTTAACACATTTGCATTGTAGTTGCATTTCCATATATTTTGTATAGTATTGTCAGTGCATTGGGGACAATGCAGACACTAAGTTTGGGGGGATATATGGAATGGAAATGCAACTACACCCACAAGTTTAAGATTTTTATTTGTCTTTTTGAGTTAAATGAAAGCATGCAAAATTATGAAAAATATGTGACCACGATTTTTTTATTTTAATGCATAAATCTTGAATAATGTGAGATGATAATGTATGAATTGGATAAATATGACTAAATATTGTATCCTTTTATTTTTGGATGAATGGTTGAAATTGCATTAGTAATAAATGAGTAGTATCATTCTTTAAATCTTGAATTAACTTACCATCTTGTAACTATGTATATAATTATATCTACTAATAAAAGACACTCCAATGTGGGTGCATTGTGACTTAATAAGGGGGAACACTCCACTGCAAGTGTTAGAAAAATTATCTAGCCGAAGGCTATCACTGCAAGAGTGTGCGTTGACGCAATTACATGCTCCTTGGGGGTTTGTTACACCCCATCGTTATTGCCCAGGAACAAGAGTATAGTAATGCAATGACATCTCTCAGTCGTATAAAAAAAAGAGAAAAAGAAAGAAAAGTTGATAAAAAAGAGCATTGCAAAGTTATTACTCTTCGGAGTGGGAAGTAAACTGTCGAGCCAACTAGCAGCTCTAATATAGCACTTGTCGACGCAAGTGAAGCAGATCAAGGAGAAAAAGTTGTATCTGATGAAAAAGTAGACGAACCAAATAAAGAGGATCCACCAATTGTTACTCCCATGCCTACCATTAGACCAACAAAATTTTCGATGCAACTGTCGATGTCGACGCAATCGATTTTTTCACGATAACCTATATCAATACCTTTTCCATTTCCATAAAGATTTAAGGAGAAGGGGAATAATAGAGAATATCAATAGTTTATGGCCACATAGAAACAATTGCATGTCAACATACCTCTTGTGGATGCTCTCGTATAGATTCCTAGCTATGGGAAATTCATGAAAGAGCTCTTACCCAAGAAGAAGAATTTGACTGATATCGAGACAATTGCGCTCATAGAGGGATGCAGCGCAGTCCTGACAAATAAATTGCCACCAAAGATGAAGGACCTTGACAGTTTTACAAGTTCATGTTCAATTGGAAATCATTACTTGGGAAAAGCTCTCTATGATTTAGGAGCAAGTATCAACCTCTTGCCGTTATCAACATTTCAAAAATTGGGGATTGGTTACATGAAGCCCACTGCAGTGACATTGCAGTTGGCAGATAGATCATTAGCGTAACCTGAAAGGAAAATTAAAGACGTCCTAGTTTAAGTAAATAAGTTTGTGTTCCCAGCGGATTTTATTATCCTTGATTGTGAAGTTAATAAAGAGGTTCCCATAATCTTAAGACATCCATTTCTTGCCACTGGCCGCACTCTTACCTACGTGTTCAAAGGCGAACTGATAATGCGACATAACGATGAACATGTCACCTTCAGTGTTTTTGAAGCAATTTCCTATAGAAATAAAGAGAAATGTCACCATATCGATGTGCTGGATGAATTAATTGAAGAGGAATTTAATGAGTGTAGCAAAGCAGTCCCAAAAGAATTTATGGTGACAACTGAAGAAATTTTTCTAAGTGATTGTGACTGCAAGGTTGAGGCAAATAATGTGGAGCTTAGGCATGGATGGTAGATGGAATCTTTGGATTTTACAAATAGAACGTCTCCTATATTTAAGCCATCTATTGAAGAAGCTCCTACTTTGGAGTTGAATCCATTACCTACCCATTTGAAGTATGTTTTCCTTGGTGAGAATGACACACTTCCAATAATTGTCTCTGCAACTCTCGACGCAAGACAAGAGAAAAAGTTAATCCACATACTGAAGCAACACAAGCTTATAATTTCCTGGAGTATTACGGATATTAGAGGTATTAGTCCCTCTTTCTGCATGCACAAAATCTGATTAGAAGATGAGGGAAAGCATTTCATTAAACAGCAGAGAAGATTAAATGAAAAATGAAAGAGGTTGTTAAGAAGGAGATCATTAAGTGGTTAGATGCGGGCATCATCTACCCAATTTCTAATAGTATGTGGGTGAGCCCAGTCCAATGTGTTCCAAAGAAGAGTGGTATCATGGTGGTAAGTAACGACAAAGATGAATTAATCTCTACTCACATTCTTACAGGCTAGCAAGTATGCATGGACTATCACCGTTTGAATGTAGCCAAAAAGAAGGATCACTTCCCACTTCCCTTCATTGATCAAATGTTGGATAGGATTCCTGGGAAAGCCTATTATTGCTTTGTCAATGGCTATTATGGCTATAATCAAATAGCAATTGCGTCGGAGGATTAAGCAAAGATGACTTTTACTTGTCCTTTTGGCACCTTTGCCTTTCGCCGAATGTCATTTGGTCTATGCAATGCACCAGCCACATTTCAAAGGTGTATGATGGAAATCTTCTCAGACATGATTGAAGACTCATTTGAGGTATTTATGGATGATTTTCTCTGTCTATGGTAATACTTTTGATAAATGCGCTAACAATTTAGCCTGAGTTCTAAAGCGATGTGAGGACACAAACCTAGTGCTGAATTAGGAGAAATGCCACTTCATTGCAATAGAAAGGATTGTCCTCAGTTAAGATTATTGAGAAGTTACCCCCATCAATAAATGTAAAAGGTATTCAAAGTTTTCTTGGTCATGCAGGTTTTTATCGAAGATTTATCCAGGATTTCTCCAAGATTGTAAAACCTCTCTGCTCCTTGTTAGAGAAAAATAAAAAAATTTTGTTTGATGATGCATGTTTGGATGCATTTATGCAAATTAAGCAGCAGCTGGTGAAGGCACCTATTGTCGTTGCACCGAACTGGTCACAACCGTCCGAAGTAATGTGTGATGCGAGTGATTATGTAGTGGGTGTCGTGCTAGGACAACGCAAAGAAAGAGTATTTCATGCAATATATTATGCCAGGAAGACTCACTAAATCGCGGATTAATTATACAACCACAGAAAAGGAGCTGTTGGCTATAGTCTTTACCTTCGACAAATTTCATTCATATCTTGTCGACGCAAAGGTTAGAATATTCACTGATCATTCTGCATTAAGATACCTCTTTGCTAAGAAAGATGCCAAACCAAGATTGAGTTGATGGATCCTGTTACTACAAGAATTTAAAAATGAGATAAAGGATCGAAAAGGATAGGAGAACCAAGTAGCAGATCATTTGTCTCGTCTGGAAGTAGGAAGTGAAAATGGAAATACATTCCAAATTATTGACGCATTTCCTAACGAGAAGCTATTTGTTGTCGATGCATCCCCATAGTATGCAGATGTCGTCAACTACTTGGTGTGTGAAAGGTTACCCTTGAGTGCAACAGGCCACAAGAAGGAAAGGTTTCTTTGCGACATCGCAAAATACTACTAGAATGAGCCATACCTATTCAAGGTATGCAACGACTATATTATTAGACGCTGTGTTCCAGAAGAAGAAATGCTTTCTATCTTGAAGCATTGCCATGATGCCCCTTATGGAGGTCATTTTGGTGGTGTAAGGACTGCTGCAAAGGTCCTTCATTTAGGATTCTATTGGCCTTCGTTGTTTAAAGATGCCCACAATTTTGTGCAACAATATGACAAATGTCAGCGTACTGGATCAATATCTCGATGCAATGAGATGCTGCAACAGCCAATTATGGAGGTTGAGCTCTTTGATGTCTGGGGTATGGACTTCATGGGACCATTTCTAAGTTCGTTTGGAAATGTTTACATCCTGGTCGCTATTGATTTTGTGTCCAAGTGGGTGGAAGCAATTGCTGTTCCAAAGGATGATGCTAGGACAGTGCTGAAAATATTCCACAAGTACATACTCACTCGTTTTGGCACACTTAAGGCATTCATTAGTGATCATGACACTCATTATCATTGCAATCAAGTTATAGTCGCACTGAAGCAGTATGATGTTAAACATAGAATGGCGACCACATATCATCCACAAACCAATGGTCAAGCTAAAGTTTCCA
Organism: Gossypioides kirkii; assembly: GCA_005610355.1. NCBI lineage: Eukaryota > Viridiplantae > Streptophyta > Magnoliopsida > Malvales > Malvaceae > Gossypioides > Gossypioides kirkii. Next base: position 19,733,232 of record CP032245.1, read on the forward strand.
ATTGAGGAGAGATTGGTCTTCAAGGCTTGATGATGCATTATGGGCGTTACGCACAGCATATAAAACGCCACTTGGAATGTCGTCGTATCAACTAGTGTTTGGTAAAGCATGTCACTTGCCTGTGGAATTAGAACATAAATCCATGTGGGCAATCAAGTGAGTAAACATGGATTATGAAGTTGCTGGACAGAAAAGGTTGTTAGACATCACTGAATTGGAGGAAATTCGATGCAATGCATATGAGAATACTGCAATATATAAGGAAATGACCAAGAGATGGCACGAAAATTGATAGCATTAGAAATGACACTTATTTTCTCCCTAAAACTTGTGTATTAATTGTTCCTTTGGTATCAGTTTTAGTATACATGTTAAACATTTCATATTTAGTGTTTGCATTTTCTAACTTAGTGTTGTATGACTTTAATTCTTTTCATTTTAGCCTCTTTTGTCCTACTAATGTCGCCATATGCAGCATAAGTTTTGCGTATGGAATTGTTAGCACAGAAATCCATCTCGGAAGATCAATGCTGGAAAGTGTTCAAAGATGAAGCCATAAATTTAACCTAGAATTGCGGCCACAGTTGTCATCTTAAAGATACCTTCACCTCGTACAAGTGAATTCACGTTACAAACATACTTGGAAGCACCAGCACAGGGGAATGCTAAGTTGTCGCCATAAGTAAAGATTATAGATTGCGCCTAGAGATGCAGCGATAACCTGCAGATGCCTGATGAACACACTAGACCTGCATTAGTGCACAACTGGAATTAACCAACTTGTACAGCTGCCAAAATGGTTAGATCTGAGAAGGAAGGAGAGCTGTAAATTTTGAAAGCTTATAAATAGGAGAGAAAGGAAGAAAATAGATATCAAGTGGTGAAGAATTAAACTCTGTAAAATTTCTTAAATCTCTAAACGAGTTGCCATAGAAGTTTGAGTTTCGGAGGAAGGTGATCTGAGGAGCAAAAGAGCAAGACTTCTGATGAGAAGTGCCTATCTACGATGCAGGACGAGCTATCATGGAATAGTTCTAGTAAACTAGGAATAGGATGCTTCAACTTTTTTCTTTGGTACCTCTTAATTGTTGATAAATACTATTGATTATCAATTGAGTATGGAAGTACCATTTGAAGTTAGATCTTATTTGATTTCTACTCTACTTTCCTTAATTATTTATATTTGGATTTAACTGTTTTGACCATGGAAGTGCAATTGCAGTCACAGTCACTAGAAGGTGCAGTGACAAGTTAAATCAATAAGCAAGACAACGAAAGTTGCTTGAGGCTAAGAAGGAATTCTGGCCACTTGTTCTTAAGTACAAGACATTACCAGCACTGGAAGGTGTGGTAATTACTAGCATTTGGGTCTTTGTTAAACAAAGGAAGTGATAGTAGTAAGATTTCATTGAAGTGTAATTGCGGCGACAATTCATTTATTTCTTACCTTGCAGCCACATTTAGCATTGCAACTTGTGAAATCAATGATCCTCTCCACTTCTTTACTTGCAGTGACAGCCTTTAGCTAGATTACTTTTTCTAACACTTGCATTGGAGTGTTCCCCCTTAATAGTTCACAATATATAGCTGTAAGTGGCAAATTTATTCAAGATTCAAATAACGATACTATTCATCCATTACTAATGCAATCTAAATCATTCATCCAAAAATTGAAGATACATAATTCAATCACATTCATCAACTCATTCATTAGCATTTCACATGATTCAAGAATTAAGCATCAAATGAAAAAAAATTCAAGCATATTTCCAATAACTTTGCATGCTTTCATTAAACTTAAAAGGACAAATTTTTAAAATGTGGCTGCATTTCCATTTCCATCCCATATACATTTCCCCAAACATAAAGTTTGCATTGTCCCCAATGCACTGACATTAATTTACAAATATATATGGAAATGAAATGACAACGTAGATGCAACGACAATAAAAATGCAGTGATAATTATACTACAGCTACATGATATACATGGAAACTAAACTAAGTGCGAAAAATAAAAAACTAACTCAGTGTGCTGTAGCCGAAGATGTGGTTGCATGGGTCTTCTTCTTCTTTCATTTGCTCTCCTCCTTGCATCGCTTTTTGTCCTTGGTGCGCTTTCTCTTCCTTTCTTTTGGCTTGGTCGAATCCTCAGATTGCTCCTCCGCATCAGGCTGCGCCTCGACATCATCGACCGTGACATCAGATGGGTGTATTTCAGCAAGCAGTGCAACATAAAGCACCATGGCTAGAGGGTTGGGATCCTCATTACTAATAGTCATGGCCTCTGCCTGACTTGCTTCAGGTGGCACCAAGTCATCAAATGATGCACCCACAAGTTCAAGTGCAGTGACAAATTCCTCAGACGAATTTGTCGAGACATTAGGTTCTTCTCTTCTTATCTCTTTTCCTTCCTCTTCTTTTTCCTCTTCTGTCTCCACAAGTTCCAAGGGTGTGTTTCCTTCATCAACATTGGCTTCCTTCTCAGCCATAGTAGCCTCTGGGCTGGTTGAAAAATCATCCTAAAAAAGGTTGGCAATGTTTCAGAGGCAATCTTCGACTTCCTTCGAATTCACCTCGCGTTCATCATCAGAAATATGGACCATCTGTGGAGATGCTACTGATTGGTCCTTTCCTTCTAATGTAGCCCTGTCAGTTGAAGGCATAGTTTCTCTGATGATAGGAGGGAACACAGGGAACTCGTGCAAAGGTGCTTTGCTCATACAGAGCAATGTGGTCACAATGGCACTATTCTATGCCCTTGTGTAGGCATAGAATAGGTTCTGAGATCTTTCCATTTCCTCGATTGCGCCGACAAGTTTTATCTGTCGAATGTTAATTATGTCAGCAATCTGTTCTACCTCTTTAACCTTACGCCATAAGTTAGGATCTGTGGCAACATAAGTCTTCTTTTCTTCCATCTTCGCCTTACCTTTCCTCTTCTTGGCTTCAGCTTCCTTCACAACAGGAGTATCCTTCCCCTTAGTCATGTGCTCAATGGAGGCATTATTAATAAGGCCTTTGTTGTCCAACATTTCTTCTCCCTCACGAGGCATCACTCCTCGTTGTTGGCACAACTACATGATCAGTGAAAGGAATGCCAGAATACTCGTTTGCCTTGTAGCACAGTCTTTAATTTCTTGGTGAAAAATTGCACTGACATCAATCTGTCTTGCTTTGATGATCGAATGGATTAAACACATCCAATCCAAAGAAACTGTTGTGCTATGAGTAGAAGGCATGAGATGATAATTTATGAAGTGAAACCAGACCTTACTCTGTATTGTGAGAAAGTGACGGTGCATGGTGTAGTTGTTCGGATTGTTGCCCGTCCACACTACTCTGTCAATGCAAAGATCCTACATCAAGATGTCAGCCCCCTCTTCTGTGAGTTGTTCTAGGAAGGCTATGTGCTCGTCTTCTTCAACGATTATATTGTAAAGAGCATTAATGTGGGAGGTACCTCAAGGCACCAATCCTTCACGAACGAAGATGAACTCATGTTCTTTATTAGTCAGGTTCGCATAGAACTCTCTCACAAGTGATGGTGAGGATGGGTGGAGAAGGTTTCCCAACCCATTCTCGCAATAGTTTTGTTAACTTATTTCCCCAGGGCTTGATGCTTCGGCAGCTGAAAGCCTTATTCAGGGTGACAGTCGCGCATCAACATGTTATCTTGGAAGCGATCCTTCACAGCCTTGGTCAGAAACATCATTGGTTCTTTCGTTGGGTGCTGCTTTGTTTCTCACACCACTATGGTGGAGGAGGATTCTGCAGCAGATTTGGATGATGTTTTTGCACCTCGAGTTCTAGCCATATATTTTTGGTAATAAAGAGCAGGAAATGTGAGAGCTTTGAAGAAAATTTTAAGCAGCAATGGAGGTTTTTCTGAGGAACACCGTCGATACAGTGGATCGCTATATAGGGAATGAAAAATAGAGATGAAGAGTCGTGTTTTTTTCACTACAGAGAAAGGATAGTCAGTCTGCATCCAATAAATGCGTCCACTTAGATTGTCCTTTTTCAAACCAATCCAACGGTTGGGGAATAAGTGCTTGAAGCGTCGTGATTTCTTTCCTGAAATGTTTCAATTTTATGGTGAGTCAACAGATAAGTTACATCGACAAGGATTTTTCATGCGCGACAAAAGGAAGAACTTTATTCCTGCAAAAAAAACTAAGAAAGATAACTGAAACATAAACAAAATAACTAAAAGTAAATTATACAAATGTAAAGAAAGGTTAGAAAAATTTGACCAGGTTAATGGTCTCTTTCTGGTTGTGATCATCTTGGCAAAAGTAGTGCTTCAGCTGTTGGCCTTTCACCATAAATTGGTGCCCATCATTTATGTCTTTAATTGTGACCGCACCGTGAGGAAATGCTTCGATAACCTTTAATGGACCAGACCATCTTGAGCGTAATTTACCTAGGTACAATTTTAGTCGTGAATTAAATAAAAGCACCAGTTGACCTGTAGTAAATTATCGCTGCAAAATAATATTGTTGATCGGCTTGTAAACATCACAACATTTAAGTACAAGCGGACACTCGTCGATGAAAGTATAGTTGATAGATTTGCTCTATCAGATATCGATCCCACGAGGATAGAGTTCTTGATGTTTAATTGTCGAAGGAACTAAAGTTAAAATTAGAAAAATTGTTACTAAGAATGTCAGCGCAACTGAGTTAGATCTGCACAACTAAAAAGAGTTAGTTTGTCTACGTAAATATAAAATAAATTGTCAAAGCAAATTAAGATAAAATGATTAGTTGTTGGGATGTTTGTAAACGTAAATTCAGAACTTAAAATAAATGGATCAAGTGTAAAGAAGTGGAGAGGATCACTGATTTCAGAAGTTGCAATGCTAAATGTGGTTACAAGGTAACAAATAGATGAATTGTAGCCACAATTATACTTCAACGAAATCTTACTACTATCACTTCCTCTGTTTAACAAAGACCCAAATGCTAGTAATTTCCACACCTTCCAGTGCTGGTAATGCCTTGCACTTAAGAACAAGTGGCCAGAATTCCTTCTTAGCCTCAAGCAACTTCCGTTGTCTTGCTTTTTTATTTAACTTGTCACCGCACCTTCCAGTGACTGTGACTGCATGCACTTCCGTGGTCAAAACATTTAAGGAAAGTAGAATAGAAATCAAATAAGATCTAACTTCAAATGGTACTTCCATACTCAATTGATAATCAATAATATTCATCAATAATTAAGAGGTATCAAAGAAAAAAGTCGAAGCATCCTATTCCTAGTTTACTAGAACTATTCCGTGATAGCTCCTCTTGCACCGTAGATAGGCACTTCTCGTCAGAAGTCTTGCTCCTTTGCTCATCAGATCACCTTCCTCCGAAACTCAAACTTTCATGGTAGCTCGTTTAAAGGTTTGAGAAATTTTGCAGAGTTTAATTCTTCACCACTTGATATCTATTTCTTCCTTTCTCTCCTATTTATGAGCTCTCGAAATTTGCAGCTCTCATTCCTTCTCAGATCTAACCATTTTGGTAGCTGTACAAGTTGGTTAATTCCAACTGTGCACTCACGCAGATCTGGTGTGTTCATCAGGCATCTGCAGGTTGCCGTCCCATCTCTGTGCGCAATCTATAATCTTTACCTGTGGCGACAACTTAGCATTCCCCTGTGCTGGTGCTTCCAAGTATGTTTATAGCATGAGTTCACTTGTAAAAGGTGAAGGTATCTTTGCGGTGACATCTGTGGCCGTAATTTCAGGTTAAATTTTGTGGTTGCATCTTTGAACACTTTCCAACATTGATCTTCCGAGATGGATTTCTGCACTAACGATTCCAGACGCAAAACTTATGCTGCATATGGTGACATTAGTATGACAAAAGAGGCTAAAATGAAAAGAATTAAAGTCATACAACACTAAGTTAGAAAATGCAAACACTAAATATGAAATGTTTAACATGTATACTAAAAATGATACCAAAGGAACAATTAATACACAAGTTTTAGGGAGAAAATAAGTGTCATTTCTAATGCTATCACACCCCAAACTTGAGTTTTTACTTGTCCTCAAGTAAATAAAAGTTAGCAAAGTCATAATCAAACTTGTCACCGCAATCTTCATTCTAGCAACTGAAGTTCTCTAGAATCCTAAAGTATAAATTGCATTCATATGACAGAATAATGCACCGTCAATTTATAGGCATGAATAATCAAGATTGTAACTTCACTAATGTTAGCATCATGCTTTGAATCTTAACATTTCTTAAACAATACAATATTTATTGCAATATATTTTTTTCTTCTCTTTTTTTCTTTTTCTTTGCTTTCTTTTTCTTCTTCTCTTTTTTTTGTACGTGACTGAGAGATGTCATTGTATTACTATACCCTTATTCCTGGGTAGTAACGATGGGGTGCAACAAACCCCCAAGGAGTATGTAATTATGCCGACACACACTCTTACAGTGATAACCTTTGGCTAGATAATTTTTCTAACACATGCAGTGGAGTGTTCTCCCTTGATAAGTCACAATGCACTCACATTGGAGTGTCTTTTTATTGGTAAATATCGCTGGAATTGGTAAGTTAATTCAAGATTCAAAGATTGATACTACCCATTTATTACTAATGCAATTCCAATTATTCATTAAAAATAGAAGGACTTAATATTCATTCACATTCATCCAATTCACATATCAGCATTCCAAACAATTCAAGATTTGAGCATAAAACAAAAATTGTGATCACATTTTTCTTGTAACTCTGCATACTTTCATTGAACTAAAGAGAAAAGTAAATTCTTCAAATATGTTGGTGCAATTGCATTTCCATTTCACACAAATTCCCCTTAAACTTAATGTTTGCATTGTCTCGAATGCACTGACAATATTATACAAATAAGAATGGAAATGAAACGACAATGCAAATGAACTAACAAGTAAAATGCAACGACAACTAAAACGCAATGACAATTAAATGAGATGCATGCAACTAACTACAGAAAAGTAAACTAACTTAGTGTTTAGCAGCTGATGATGTGGCTACTTTGGCTTTCTTTTTCTTCTTCTTTGGGCACTCCTCGTTGGATTTCTTCTTTACTTTTCTCTTTCCCCGCTTCACTTGTGGTTCAACCATTGGAGTTTATTGCTCCTCCACAGCTGGTTGATTATCAGCTTCATCAACCGTGACATCTGAAGGATAGATTTCAGCAAGTGGTGCCTCGTAGGGCACAATAGCTAGAGGATTAGAATCCTCATTTTCGAATGCAACGACCTCGGCCTGGCTCGCTTTAGGTGCAGCCAAGTCTTCAACGAATGCCCCTACACTAGTGGGTGCATTAACAAATTTCTCATCTACATCCTCTTCATCCTTCTTCTCTTCCTCCTTCTCCTCTTCAGTTCTTTTCTCTTCCTCAAGGTTTTCCTTTTCTGTTACAGTCTCCTTCTCTATTGTGCCTTCCTCATCTTTTTCTTCTCTTACTTCTGCTTCTAAACCCCCAAAAATGACTGGTGTGCAAACTTCCTCAGCAGCAGCCTCCCGTTCTACCATGTTGGCCCTAAGACTGTTGAAAAATTCATCCTCGAAAAGGCTGGCTATGTTTCTCAAACAATCCTTCATAACCTTAGAGTGTCCCTCATGATCCTCATCAGAAATGTGGATCCTAGTTGGGGATGGAATGGGCTGAGGCCTACCTTCAGAAGCAGATTGGTCGGATGATGATGACGCTTCCCTAAAAATAAGAGGAAATGCAGGGAACTCTGGCATGGGGTTTGGGCTCAGACTTCTTAATGTGGTGACAATAGCATTGTTCCACGCCCTTGTATAAGTATAGAAGAGATTTTACCGGTAATCCATCTCTTTCAGTATGCTGACAAGTCGTATTTGTCGTATATCCATGCAGTCAATGAGTTGTTCGATCGCAGTCAGCTTCTTCCTCATCTGAGGATCTGTGGGCGCAGTTGTTTGTTTCTCCTTCTTTTTCCCCTTGCCTTTCTCATCCTTTTTAGGCACTTCCTTCACCAAAGGTGTGTCTTTCCCTCTGGTCATCCTTTCCACTGAGATGTCATTAATGGGCCCCTTGTTCTCCAAAACTTCTTCATCATCAAGAGGCATAATGCCCCTTTGCTTGCATAACATCATTATTAGAGAAGGAAAAGGTAAGATACCTGTTTGCTTGCTTGTAGCTTCAACAATTTTATCATGCAAGATTGCGCCAACTTCAATGCGACATCCTTCCTGTATAGAATGTAAGAGGCACATGTGATCCATCGTCGCAGTGGTGCTGCGGGTAGACGGTAAAAGGCGGTAGTTAACGAAATGGAAACAACCTTGCTTTGTATGGTTAGATAATGTCGATGCATAGTGTAGTTAAGCGAACCGTTTCTAGTCCACACTGCCCCTTCAATGCATAAATCTCTCATCACAATGTCGGCACCTTCATCAATTAAGTTCTCTAGGAACTTAGTATGTACATCTGCTCCTCCTGCAATATGAAAAAGCACATTAATATGATTTGCACTCCAGGGCACCAAGCCCTCATGAACAAACACAAATTCTTGCTTAAAATCCACCAGGTTAGCGTAGAATTCTCTTACCATTGTTGGGGAGTAGTCGGCCGGGTGGTCATAGAACTACTCCGATCGTAGTCGAGAAATTATGCTAGCAACTTGTTTCCCTAATGACTGATGAGAGGACAACTAGAAACCCTATTCAGGGTGACAGTTCCTCTTGATCATCACATCGTGATATCGATCTTTTGTTGCTTTCAAGAGAAATAGAACAGGCTCTTTCTGTGGTGGTTGTTCGATGCTCCAAACCACAGCAGCTGATGATTCAGTAGATGACTTTGATGGGGTTTTAAAGCCTTGCGTTCTGGCCATAATATATAAGAAAAAAGAGTGAGAATATTTGTGTAGAAAAACTGAGAGTGAAAGAAGAAGATGATTACAGTAGCAATGGATGTTGTGAGCATGAGAGTGGAGTCGACAGAAGAATGGTTTTATAAACTTTTGAGGTGAAGAGATGTGATTATCTCTATCGACGTGGGAAAATGTTGCATCTGTAACTAGTAAATGTCATGGTACAGATCGTACTTTTTGGGTTGATCCAACTGTTGGGGATTATTAGAGATCAACCAGCGCGATTCTTGCCTAAAACGCTTTGCTGTCATCATAAAATGCACCGACAAGTCGTGCTATCAGTTGCATCGACAAAAAGGAGATTTTTTATTCCTACATAAAACTTAAAAGGAAACGAATGAAAATAAAAAGAAAAAAGTAAAAGTAAGAATTGCAATGACAATAAATAAATATGACCAGATTAATGGTCTCGCTTTGTTCTTTGACATTTAGGCTTAAGTAGTGCTTCAAACGTTGGCCATTTACTTTGAACTGGTGACCATCTTTCATACCTTCAATTGTCACTACACCATGCTGGAATGCTTCGACAACTTTGAAAGGGCCTGACCATCTTGAGCGCAATTTTCCTGGATGCAATTTCGAACGTGAGTTAAATAAAAGTACCCACTGTCCAGGGAAAAATTGTCACCGCAAGATGATATTGTCATGCCATCTCTTGGTTTTTTCCTTATATATGGCTGCATTTTCATACGCATTGCGTCGAATTTCTTCCAGCTCGAAAATGTCCAACAACTGTTTCTGTCCAGCAGCATCGTAATCCATGTTCACTTGTTTAATTGCCCACATGGCTTTATGTTCAAGCTCAACTGGCAAGTGACAGGATTTACCAAACACCAACTGATACGGCGACATCCCCAATGGAGTTTTATATGCAGTGAGAAGCGCCCACAATGCATCATGTAGCAGCGAAAACCAATCTATTCTGGATGGGTTAACCACGCTTTCAAGAATGCTTTTAATTTATCGATTGGAAACCTTTGCTTGGCCATTCGTTTGTGGATGGTACATTGTTGCCATATGATGCTTCACACCGTAGTGCTTTAAAGCTGTCGCCACTTGATTGTTATGGAAATGGGTGCCTTGGTCACTTATCAATGCTCAAGGTGTTCCAAATCTTGTAAGGATGTATGTGTGGAAGAACTTTAACACCGTCTGAGCATTGTCTTTCGGAATCGCAATTACCTCGATCCACTTGGAGACGTAGTCAACAGCAACTAAAATATACACATTCCTAAAAGAGTTTGGAAATGGTCCCATGAAGTCTATACCCCAAACATCTAATAACTCCACCTCCATGATAGGTTGTTAGAGCATCTCGTTGCATTGAGATATGGAACCTGTGCATTGACATTTATCACATTGCTGTGCAAAATTGTGGGCACCTCAAAATAATGTGGGCCAGTAGAATCCTGATTGTAGGACCTTTGCAACAATCCTAACACCACCAAAATGACCTCCATAAGGATCATCGTGGTAATGCTTCAAGATAGAAGACATCTCTTCCTCAGGAACACAGCGACATATAATGTTGTCAGCACATACCTTGAACAAGTATGGCTTATTCCAATGATATTTTGCAACATCGAGCATAAATCTGACCTTCTTGTGGCCAGTGACACTCAATGGTAGCTTACCAGGAAAAAGATAATTGACGACATCTGCATACCATGGAGATGCGTCGACAAAGAATAGTTTCTCATCTAGAAATGCATCGACAATTTGGGATTTACTCCCATCCTCACTTCCAGCTTCTAGACAAGACAAGTGGTCAGCTACTTGGTTTTTAGATCCTTTCCTGTCTTTGATTTCAATATCAAATTCTAGTAAAAGCAAGATCCATCTGATCAGTCTTGGTTTGGCATCTTTCTTCGCAAAAAGGTATCTCAAGGCAGAGTGATCTGTGTAAACTGTAATTTTTGCACCGACAAGATATGAATGAAACTTGTCAAATGCAAAAACTACTACTAGTAATTCCTTCTTAGTAGTCGTGTAATTCACCTGTGCTTCAGTTAGGGTTTTACTAGCATAATAAATGGAATGAAATACCTTCTCCTTGAGTTGACCAAGCATAACCCCCACAGCAAAGTCACTTGCTTTGCACATTACCACAAATGGTTACGACTAGTTTGGTGCGACGAAAATGGGAGCTTGTACTAGCTGCTTTTTAATTGTAACAAATGCATCCAGACACGCATCATCAAACACAAACTTTTTATTCTGCTCTAACAAAGAGCATAGGGGTTTTACTATCTTAGAGAAGTCTCGGATGAATCTTTTATAAAATCCAACGTGATCAAGAAAACTCCTTATTCCTTTCACATTATTAGGTGGAGGTAGCTTCTCAATGATTTCCACCTTTGCTTTGTCTACTTCAATGCCCTGACATGATATGCGATGGCTAAGGACAATGCCTTCAGTTACCATGAAATGACACTTTTCCCAGTTCAGCACTAGATTTGTGTCCTCGCGTCTCTTTAATACTTTCTCCAGATTGTCAATGTATTGATCAAAATTGTGCCCATATACAGAGAAATCATCCATGAATACCTCCAATGAATCTTCAATCATGTCAGAGAAGATAGCCATCATGCACCTTTGGAATGTAGCTTGCACTACAGGAAAACAGGTTTTTAGCGGCGTTTTTTTAGGCCTATAGCGGCGCTTATAAGTGCCGCTAAAACATTTAGCGACGCTTGTTAAAGCGTCATAAAAAATGCCGCTAAAGATAACGCCACTAAAAATCACCGCTTTTATTTGAAAAAGCGCCGCTAAAGAACATGGTCTTCAGTGGCGCTTTTCCCACAAACGCCGCTAAAGAACATGGTCTTTAGCGACGCTTTCCCCACAAACGCCACTAAAATTAACAAATTTTACCAGCTCATTTTAATTCATATAAAACTCGAATTTTCAATATTTTTTTGTAAATTCATATTCATTTTCAATTAAATTTTTATTCAAACCTTCATAAATTTCTTAAAAGATGGAGCCTTTTTTAAGTGTTAGTGATGAAGTCTTGCAAAGTATGTAAATACATATAGATAACTTAAAACATGTGACAAGCTAAAATTGCATTTCACAAGCAACTAAATATCCAAAAATCTAATAATTCAATTACACTCGAATTACCAAAAAAGAACAAATATTCTTAACAAAATTGAAACAAAAAGAAAAATAAAAAACATCAATTATTCCTAATGCTAAATTGCAAGGTCCCTCTTATAGCACAGAATTGAAGATCATCTCCACAAGTTCCTGCAACAATATAAACAATATAATCATGATCTAAGGATATGTATACTATGATGATTGAGTTTTGTAGGACTAACTGTAGCATCATATGCTTGCCGGTTCAGTATCTAAGACAAGTCTACTTCACATCGAATAGAACGAATGATATTGGCAAGGGAGTTTATGCTATGTATCTCATTTTCCAGCTCCTCTAGAGCACCTTCAGATTGCTCTTGAGAAACCAAATCAACCTTATTAAGAATTACAACATCCTACAAGAGAGGACAAAACTTTTAGCAGATAAACATTGAGCACCTATGCAAGTAGCCAACGAATATCAGATAATAAATAAAATAATGGTCTAGCCATTTGTAAAAAAAGGCTGAAAAGGTTGTTCCCGTAAGATGTAATATGTAAGATGAGTGATCAGAAGTACCGCAAATGTTATTTGAAGAAATGCTTCAGGAAATGAGGAAGAGTCACGATGCCTTTTTAGCTGAAACCGTAGGTTTTTGGCATCTACAACCTATTCAAGCAGCAAAAAGGAAAGACGATGAAGAAATAATGTTGATTGTTTCAAGTCATCTTTCTCAGCACAGAAAAATGTATATAAAAAACTTAAGCTTCACGACATCTAACTATACATAAGTAAAACATAGATCTGTATATAGGCAACATGAATGAAAAATACATACAGACAAATACCTCAAAGTAAAACGCAACAAATACTACTCAGTTTCTATAAAATTACTTGCATAATGTACATGCCTGCTATTCAATAAGCTAAGGTAAGACAACTATAGGAACATGAAAATAGGCTATAGGAACATGAAAACTGGTAGTTCAGTTCGATACACCGGTTTCATGTCATTCTCAGGAAGTAATCCACATTCAGCAAATTATACAAACACTTTCCATATAACCACATAAGCATATTGATTAAAGAGAATGATGACAGCAAGTTAAACACGAAAACCCCATAAAGAAAAAGGACAACAAGGAGTCTAAATGCCACACACACAATCTATCCGAAGTTGTTGAATTCATATTCGAGACCGTAAATGTACTTAGTCGCTTACAGTAGCTATAGAATCTAGCTTGACTGAAGATTCCAGCTGATCATCCAGCCAAAGAACAGATGCTAAAGGAGCAAGGTTCACTAACCCTGTGGTCTCTAACAGTATATGATCAAGTCTAACAACAAAAAAAAAACAAAATATTCACTGGTCATCATATATTGAAATTATTATAATTCATTTGTTAATTTTTTTTATAATTTTTTATGTTTTATGTATATATTTATGATTTTTTATTATTTTTATAATTTTCTCTATTTTAAAATAATATGTATTGAAAATTAAAAGACTTTTATATTGTGAACATCTCAAAGTAAGGATAACATATAAAATTTGTATCATGTAAAAACTATATGAGAGTAACATAAATTTTATTCAATTTTTATTAAAATATTTTTAAATATTTTTTATAAAAATCTATTGTATCACTATATACAATTTTAATATCAAATTTTTAATATTTTAAATGTGGTTTAATATTTTAAACTTATATCCTGTATTGTTTGGACATTAGTATTGTGGTACATGATCCTCCAAAAACATTAAATAACATTAAAAAGAATTGAAGATACTAAAAAGAAAGAAAGCACATACTAAAAAGGCAAGAAAACTCACCTTTACAGAGCCATCAAACCCAGCTGGATGGATGGCATATGAGTATGCACATGACATGCGAGAAAAGGATTTGACAATTTTCATTGGATGATATGGCTCCTATCCCTCTCAAGAACCAATAGATAATGCCTGCAAGTGGTCCATAATATGTAGAAAATATGGCACTTAGTCGATTATTCTCCTAAATGTAGTTTAGTGCAAGTTATGGTCCCATGTTGTAGAATTAGCACCAACTATCTATTCACATGACAGCCAGCTAAACCTAAGTGCAACAAACACATGGAAACCAGCATTAGCCAACTAAGGCAATTCTAATAAAGCTTCATCTTTATTCTTTTCGAGGGAACAAAAGAGAGAGAAACAATGGTACAGTCACCACGTTCCAGGTCATATTTGTTTTTGAATGCTATAAAATAAGAACTAATATAGACAATGCTGAAAACTGAAAATCGAATTAACACGCGGCTTTTGTATTCCTTCAGACTTTTTTTTTGTATATTACAAACGAAATCAACAAAACCTTTTTATAGACACTAGGCACTATACTTAAAAACTGAAAAATAAATTCTATTAAAGAAAAACATAAAAGATTTGACCCTTGACCTTTCACCTACTAAAAACTCTTGATCTTTCATCTACTAAAAAACTCTTGATCTTTCACCTACTAACTACTAAATTAAAACTCACTTAAAATAGTCATTTAATGTTTATTCAACAAAACTCCCCCGTAAACTTAAATGCTTCTACCATCCATCATGCCAATCATCTTCTTGCATTTGTCGAGAAGTACTTTTGGTAACGGTTTTGTGAAGATATCCGCAACTTGATCCTGACTTTCCACATGCACCACTTTCACACTTCCCTCCTTCACATGATCTCGGATAAAGTGAAAACGAAAGTCAATGTGTTTGCTTCTTTCATGGTTCACCGGGTTCTTTACCAACTCAATTGCTGATTTGTTGTCAACTTGAATCACGGTTGCACCTAGTTGCTTTAACTCCATCTTGCTCAACAAATTTCTAAGCCATATCGCATGACATACACACCAAGATGCTACCACATATTCAGCTTCACACGTCGAGAGCGTCACAATCGGTTGCTTCTTTGAAAGCCAAGTAAACGCAGTATCTCCCATAAAGAACACATATCCCGTTGTGCTTTTCCGATCGTCTATGTCTCCGCACCAATCACTGTCGGAGTACCCAACCAATTTGTAATCTTCTGCTTTCGAGTAGAATAACTCGAGTGACACTGTTCCTTGGATGTATCGTAGGATTCGCTTTAACGCCTTCCAATGTGAATAAACTGGCTCCTCCATGAACCGACTTACAATGCTGACACTTAATGAAAGATCCGGCCTTGTGCATGTGAGATAGCGAAGGCTTCCTACCAAACTCCGGTATTTACTAGCATCGACACATTCTCCTCCATCGAACTTAGAGAGTTTTGCACTTGGTTCCATTGGTGTTGATACCGGGTTGCAAATTTCCATCTTGTACTTCTTCAAAATCTCTTTTGCATATGTCTCTTGTGATACAAAAATACCCGTCTCTACTTGTCTAATCTCCAAACCAAGAAAAAACTTCATTAAGCCCAAATCTGTCATCTCAAATTCCCGTGTCATTGTGCCCTTAAATTCTTTTATCATCTCATCATTGTTACCCATAAAAATGAGGTCATCGACAGAAAGAGCAACAAATAATACGTTACCTCCATTATTCTTTACGTAAAGGGCATGCTCGTAGGGACATTGCTTGAACCCATTCTCCTTGAAATATGTATCGATACGTGTATTCCATGCCCACGATGCTTGCTTCAACCCGTAAAGTGCCTTCTTCAATTTAACACCTTCTTCTCTTCTCCGACTTTAATGTACTCGGGTGGTTGTTCGATGTAGACATCTTCTTTGAGCACACCATTCAAGAATGCTGACTTGACATCCATTTGAAATATCGGCCATTTGAATTGAGCAGCCTGTGAAATGAGTAATCGGATTGTCTCCATTCTTGCAACAGGAGCAAAAACCTCGTCATAGTCGATTCTTGCCTTTTGCTTGTATCCCTTCGCAACAAGTCGCGCCTTGTACCGTTCTATCTCCCCTTGAGCTTTCATCTTTTTCTTGAACACCCACTTAACACCAATAGGCTGACTTTCTTTCGGCAATTCTGCTAGCTCCCATGTGTTGTTGCGGTTAATCGCCTTAATCTCCTCGTTCATAGCAGTTTGCCACTTCTTGTCTCGCAAAGCTTCTTCAAAGCTGATATTTTCAACATCTGCCAAAAGACATACAAGGTGTACCTCATTTGTCGAATTATACAAATCTTGCAAACTTCGCATTTTGGGTTGTCGTGGTTCATCTTCATCATCAGTAATTTCAGAGTTTGTTGGTATGCTTGTTGATGCAGCAACTGATGATTCTCCAACTTCAATGATAACCTCTGTTGATTTGTTCCAGTCTCACTCGCTTGCTTCGTTTACTCGCACATCACGACTCACCATCACCTTCTTGCTTATCGGATCGAGTAGCTTGTACCCTTTTGTCTTCTCATCATACCCAATAAAAATATACCTTTTGCTTTTGTCTTCGAGCTTCGTTCTACGTTGATCCGGTACGTGTGCATAAGCTACACTTTCGAACACTTTAAAATGAGAAACTGTCGGCTTTTGTCCGCTCCATGCCTCTTGTGGTGTTTGATCTACCAACTTCACATGTGGACATCGATTTTGTACATAGATGGCACATTGCACGGCTTCTGCCCAAAATTCTTTTGGCATCTTCTTACTCTTGAGCATTGATCGAACCATGTCGAGAATGGTCCGGTTCTTCCTCTCGACCACACCATTTTATTGAGGAGAGTATGGTGCGGTTAGAAATCTCCTTATGCCTTGCTCCTCGCAATACTCCATGAAAGCCGTCGATGTTACTCACCACCTCTATCAGATCGTACGGCTTTGATGTGTCTACCAGTTGCCTTCTCCACCATCACTTTGAACTTTTTGAACACTTCAAATGCCTTAGATTTTTCTTTCAAAAAACAAACCCAAGTTTTTCGTGAGAAATCATCGATAAAGGAAATGAAATACCTTTTACCACTGAAAGATTCGGGGGTGATTGGTCCACATATGTCGGTATGAACCAACTCAAGAGGATGTTTAGCTCAATATTCTGCCTTCTTTTGAAATGAGGTTCTCGCTTGCTTGCCAAGCACACATTCTTCACAGAATTTGCCCTCATAATCCATGTCCGGTAGCCCATGCACCATGTTCTTCTTTGCTAATTCTTTTAGACCACCATGATTTAGGTGACCAAAGCGGAGATGCCACAGCGATGCCTTGTCTTCTACGTCGACTCGCAAACATTTTTCTCGCACGCTTCTCAAATTCAGTTTGTACATCCAATTTCTACTCATCTCGACTTGAGCAACTAGACGCCCTTGCTTGTCCTTCAAGTGTAGCACCCGGTCTTTCAAAAATACCGAATAACCTTTCTCCGTGAGTTGCCCCATACTCAAAATGTTGGTCTTGAGGTCTGGTACGTAATAAACATCTTGGATTGACGCTATCAAGCCATTCTTTTATAAGTAACAAACCGTACCTCGGCCTTTGACCTTCACTTTTGATGCATCTCCAAACGACACATGACCATCTTCAATCTTTTGCATCTCTTTGAATAGGTACTCGTGACTGCACATATGGTTGCTTGCGCCCGAGTTGAGGTACCACAGAGTGTCATTGTTGAAGTTGACTTCATTTTGAGCCATCAAGAGAAGGCCTTCATTCGCTTCATCTTCCAAGGCTAGGTTGATAGTTTCTCCCACCTTTTTATCGGCTCGACAATCTTTTGCAAAATGCCCCACTTTACCACAATTATAACATTTGTCGAAGTTGCAATCCTTCGCGTAGTGACCATACTTGTAACACTTGTGGCACTCAATGTTGGAATAGTTTGATCGGTCGCCTCTTCCTCGACCGCGTCCTCTTCCATGCCATTTTGGTTGGCTTGACTATCCTTTCTCCTTATAGTATCCTTCATGACTACCGCCTTGACCACCGTGACCATTTCCACGACCTTCACGGCCACGCTCTCTGCCTCGAAAATTTTGAGAATAGAATACCTTTTCGTCTTTAATTGATGCCTTGGTTTTAAGAGCTTGCTCGAGTGTCTCCTCCTTTTTTTTCTTCTTACGTTGTTCGTGTGCCTCGAGAGAACCGGCAAGCTCGTCGACTGTGAGCGTTGCAAGGTCCTTTGACTCTTCTATCGCGCACACAACATTCTCAAAATTATCAGTTAATGACCTCAAAATCTTCTCCACAACTCGTGCATCGGTTAATGTTTCACCATTACGAATAAGTTGGTTCACCACAGCTTGTACACGTGTGATATAGTCAGATACACTTTCCGACTCCTTCATCTTCATGCTCTCCAACTCCCCACGAAGAGTTTGAAGACGCACTTGCTTGACCCGGTCGGCTCCTTTGAACACTTTTTTTAAAATGTCCCACGCTTCTTTTGAAGTAACTGCACCGGCAATCTTCTCAAAGCCAGACTCGTCAACGGCTCGGAACAACATGTAGAGTGCCGTCTTATCCTTCAATCGCGCCTCTTTCAACGCCTTGGTTTGAGCCACCGTATATCCTGTGGTAGTTGTTGGTTCTTCGAAACCTTCTTCGACCACCTCCCATGCATCTTGAGATCCGAGAAGGGCTTTCATTTGTATGCTCCAGTTTTCGTAGTTCGCCTTCGTTAGTCGTGGTAGCGGCATTTGACTTGTCACATTCGCCATTAGCTCTTGATACCAATTTGAAAACTAAAAATCGAATTAACTCACGGCTTTTTTATTCCTTCAGACTTGTTTTTTTTGTATATTACAAACGAAATCAACAAAACCTTTTTATAGACACTAGGCACTATACTTAAAAAATGAAAAATAAATTCTATTAAAGAAAAACATAAAAGATTTGACCCTTGACCTTTCACCTGCTAAAAACTCTTATCTTTCATATACTAAAAAACTCTTGATCTTCCACCTACTAACTACTAAATTAAAACTCACTTAAAATAGTCATTTAATGTTTATTCAATAAATGCAAAAGATATAAAACTTCTAACAAAAGATATCTCCATTTCTATCAAATAGACATAAATACTTTGAATTTATAGTAATACATTTATATTAAATATCTTAGTCAATAATTAACTAAATAATTTAAAATATATTACAATGCTTAATTTATTTAATATGGTAGTTTTGAGAAAAGTACTGTATTGGTCAAGAAATCCACATAATAATCGGAAAATATGTATTGTAGGTGTAAGTAACTCCTTTTATCTTTCCACAATCAATGACAATTTGGGGCAGACGCAAAAGAAAGAGGAGATTTATTATCATCAACTTCACATGACGCACAAGAAAGTTTACTTTGCAACCGTAAATGATCTTCAACAAGCATTAATATGACAATTGCATTCTCTACCAGAAACACAGAAAGCTGTGCAGCATTCTCTGTTTCTGCCTTAGCATCCTCAGGAGACAAACCTTCGGCTGCTACACCAGCAGCAACTGCAGCAATAACTTGAGTCTGCAGAAGAAGAAAAGCTCAATAAATAATTATTGAAATTTTTCATTTGAGTGCTGGAAAACATTACAGATCAATGATGATGACATAAAAATTAAAAGATAGAGAGAGAGAGTAACAAGTAGTAAGAATGTAAACATGACAAAAGGATAAACAAAATTACAGGAGGATCGACTTTTTATTTCGTGACTAACTAGACTAACATGGATATATCATTTGCCACAAAACTCTTTTAAGTGAAAAAAGGTAGCTGAAGTCAATTGGTAACAATTTAATGTTACCTGAGCCTGAAGTTCTCTGGCAGCAAAGTCCATCAACCCACCTAAGAGTCTTCTCTTGAATATTGGCAAAGATTCTTCACGTCTTCAGAATACAATCACATATGAAATCACAACAAAGTAACCATACTTATTTATCCATAAAAAAAAATATAACAGCTAAACTTTTTATTGGCCCCTTGAAGAAAAGAATCGGTGAATCAATACTAAATAATCACTGCAGTCACATTGCTATTTTTCCTATGCGAATATATCGAACATATTCAGTTTTTTAACCAACAAGATGTTTCAAAAGGTTTAGCAGTAAGTACAAAAAAAATATAGTTTCCATAATTTGCCACTTCATATTTTAGTCAAAATAGTAATACCTTTATCACCTTAACAAAGGCAAAAGACAGAACCCAATGATTCAGTGATTCTGAAAGATAGCAAGTAAGACATTTTTATCTGTGAAAATACAAACTTTAGATATCTCCTTCAACTTGATTATGTCCCAACAAGTGCATATTGTGTATGTTCCCACAAAAGGATGTTCCTTCTTACATATCACTCCAGGGAAAAGAAACTATGGACAACCACATTCAAATGGCAAAAGGTGCATTTTTGGAGACAAATAAGCAGTGGAAATCATGGAGCAGGACTCAGCAGTGGAATACCTAATTCTCTGATCCCTAGTGCTAGAGCCACCCACGATAGAGAGCCATTCGGCACAATGAATTGTGGCTTCAATATCCTGTAAAATGGAAGCAAAGACCAGAAAATATAAATGGAGCTGACATACTTAATATTAAGGGAACAAATGTATATTAGAAGGTACAGCAAAGTGGAAAAGTTGGATAAAGACAAACCTTCCCTCCATCCTTTTGGCGCATTGAATGCTCCAACATAATAATCAAAAAACTGTGTATGAGGTCCTCTATGTCACCTAGGCTTGCTGAATCAGACTTTTTTCTCGCATCCATCTGCAAAATCAAGTAACAAGCTGCAATAATTAATACAAGGGTCAAGGAGTATATACATTCAAAGGCTATTCAGTAAGGTCAAAATACTAGTTAGAAAACTCTACAACTCCAACCCTAACAACAGCACTACCAGATCCATTTGCATCAGAACACCAAAGACAACAATGGGGAAGAAGCACATTAGCATATAGAAAAGAGAAGAAGCTAGAAATTACTACCTCATAGTTAGAGATAAGGACCTCTAGTATCCACTCAGGCCACTCCTCCATTTTTGTTAGACTGTTTTTATTTTCTGGGTGACTGCAAGCCAAAAACAGAAGATCTTGAAATCATATAGAAAGAAATAGCTCAGATTATAATGGAAAATCAGAAAAGTCAAGATAAGGACAAAATATGAATGTGAAACAAAAGGCAGGTAACCAAGATATGACTATAGTTGAATTTAATATGGGAAATGCTACCACCAACAGAACAGATAACGATTCTAAACTATGTTTTATTTTCATAAGTATTATTAAAATTAAGCATGTTTTCAGTTAACAACTAACACGTAACAAAATCTACATCCAGTAAACTCAGACAAGCATACCTGTAGTGCCCGGCTTTGGAAAGATCTAGATTCATATGGCAGAGACCGTAATAAAACCAACAAAACTTGTAAATGTTCAAAACGATGACCAAAATCATAGAAGTTCAATCCATCCTCCGGTGAAGAAGCATTGATCTGAGCAAATTAAAGGGAAAAAAGAAGTATAAAATCATTGACATTCAATGCTAAATGCAAGTGCAAGATACCAAAAGAAGCTATATCATTTCCTACTTAAACAAATTAAAATATCAAAAGCAAGCTGAAAAGCTACAACATACTAGTTATAAGTAAAAATATAATAAAAGAGAACCACTTTCTTTCTTGAAATCTTCCCTTCGTCTCTTCCTATTATGTGCTTAATCAACGAATCTGGACCAGATTTCCTAAAACTCCCCTTTCTTGTCATCTAGGTTTTCCATCGCCATTGAAGTCAGCAGTAAAATTAAAAGGAAACCGTACGTTCCCTTAAAAGGGAGAAATAAGTGTGTGTTGGTGAAGGTGTATTGACTGGTGTGGTTAGAAATGAGAAATTTGGGGAGATGAGAAGAAGAGGGAGAAAGGAGTGGGTAATTAAAATTTATTTTTTGGGACTAAGCATTTGGATTTCCCTTCCTTTTTTTTTAGCAAAATCAAAAGTTAAAACGTTATCACATTGAGTTCCCTTCATTTGTGAGTCAATGCTTTTATCCTTTTTAGAGTCAACGCATTTTGTTATTTAAATATTAAGGTTAAACTAAAGCTAACGGCACTAAATAATTTTTAAGTTCACATTTTAATTTCTCAACATCAAAAAATTATAAAATGGTCATTAATTTTTTTAAAATTTTCCATTTAAATCATTTATCTGTTTAGCTTTTTTTTAAAGTCAAACTAGTAAACTCTAAATGATGACTCGATATTCGATACAATAGATAAATACGTGTTGATGTAATGTTTACATATTCTTGACGTTTATAGTTGATTCATGAAAAAAAGAAGGGAATAAGAGCTTTCAGTTAGTGCATGTGGTGAGAATAGAGAATGTCATAAAAATTCATTAACTAACTTCCAAATTGTTTAATTACCTTAGATGTAGTTTATTCTATTATTTAAATGCTAGCTAATATTAATAATATTTAGAGTGTTTGGTTAATAAATCTATATAAATGGTATGAGTTCAAACCCCATCGCACATACAGATAAAAGAAAAGCTCTTTAAAAAGTATATCAACCTTAAATCTCTTTTTCATTTGAGATGGCGTCATTGATTTTGGAACCGATTTTCACTTAAAAATTATATATTGAAAAACCAAGAGCATAAAGTTTGCAATTTGCTAACATCTATATATGAGCTTAAGCAAACATCTCACTCGTGAAACTTAAAGTTTGATCAAGCGATCCAAACATATGGTTTTAAGCAAAGCATTCATGATTCTTGTGTTTATAAATGAATTAAGGATGAAAAGGTAATATTATTAATTTTGCATACCAAAAGTATTATACTAATTTGGAATTAATGAATAGATATTATCATTGATTAAATCATAGCTCACTCAATAGTTTAGCATGAAAAACTTATGAGAAATTAATTATGTCATTGATTTTGAAACGGTGCACAGCAAATGATGTAAATAAAGGTGGGCAATTTTTTGTATCAAAATTTCATCCAAAACGAGCATTTTTTGCCTTTAAATTTTGATTTTTTCGGTTTAAATGTGAATTTTGAAACATTCAAACTATTATTTTCCTTGGTTACTCGAAGCAAACACAAATTTTTTTCTAGAATTATCGTATTATTTTTTCAGATATGACACGTGTACAGAATAGGTCCGATAAATCTTTGAAACACGTAATATAAGTAATATAACAATATTACTTCCTTAATATGTCAATTAATTAATTTGACTTTAATGGTTAAGATACTTGCTTATTTTTCTTATGACACTAGTTCAAATCCCATTGTTAACAAGTTATATTATTTTTTATACAATGTTATCTAAATATAATTAAAGATAATCAAAATTTCCCTCAATTAAATGACCTTTAGCGGCGCTTTCCCATAAGCATCGCTATTTCTCTGACCTTTAGCGGCGCTTGACTATAAGCGCGACGCTTTCCCATAAGCGCCGCTATTGCTCTGATCTTTAGCATTGCTTTCCCATAAGCGTCGCTATTGCTCTGATCTTTAGCGGCGCTTTTCCATAAGCGTCGCTATTGCTCTACCTTTTACGGCATTTATGTAAAAACGCCGCTATTGCTTTATCTTTTGCGGTGTTTTCTATCCAAACGCTGCTAAAAGTGCCGCTAATAACCTTTTTTTGCTGTAGTGTTGGGCATTACTCAATCTAAATGGCATTTGCCGAAAAGCAAGGGTTCCAAATGGGCATGTGAACGTGCTTGATCTTCCGACGCAATTGCGATTGGATTGTATCTAGAGTAGCCATCAAGGAAACAGTAGTAGGCCTTACCAGCTAGCCTATCCAACACTTGATCAATAAATGGCAGTGGGAAATGATCCTTCTTTGTCGTCACATTTAAACGACCATAATCCATACATACTCGCCAACCTGTAGCAATGCGAGTAGAGATTAGCTCATTTTTATCGTTACTTACCACTGTTATGCCACTCTTCTTGGGCACACATTGGACCGGGCTCACCCATGTGCTATCTAAAATGGGGTAGATGATGCCTGCGTCCAGCCACTTAATGATCTCTTTTTTCACTACTTCTTTCATTTAGTCTACGTTGTTGCTCAATTGACTGCTTCCCTTCATCTTTTATCCTGATTTTATGTATGCAAAAAGTGGGACTAATGCCTCTAATGTCTGCAATGCTCCAAGCAAAGGCTCTTTTGTGCTACTTCAAAATTATGATTAGCTTTTCTTCTTGACTTGCGTCGAGGCTTGCACTGACAATCACAAGTAATGTGTCATTGTCACCTAGAAAGACATACTTCAAATGCATTGGCAATGGCTTTAACTCCAAGGTCGGAGCTTATTCAATTGATGATTTGAAAACTGGGATCGTCCTATTAGACAGATCCAAAGATTCCAATTGTCAGCCCTGTCTCAGCTTACAAATATTAGCCTCAGCTATGTGGTCGCATTCAGGTAGGATTTGTTCTTATGATGTCACCGCATATTCATCTTGAACTGCTGAACTTCGTTCATTGAATTCTTCTATAATTAGCACATCAATATGATGACATTGTTCTTTACTTCTTGAGGGAGATGCTGCGAACACACTAAAGGTGGCATGCTCATCATTATGACGCATAATCAGCTCGCCTTGGAAAACATCGATAAGTGTACATCCCGCTGCTAAAAATGGAAGTCCCAAGATAATGAGCACCTCTTTATCTGCTTCATAATCAAGGATGATAAAATCAGTTGGGAACACAATCTTATCAACTTGGATAAGAACATCCTTAATCTGGCCTTCAGGTAATGCCAAGGATCTATCTGCAAGCTGTAATGTCATCGCAGTGGGCTTCATAGATCCAATTCCTAATTTCCTGAAAGTGGATAATGGCATGAGGTTAATACTATCTCCTAAATCACATAAAGCTTTACCTAGGTAGTGGTTTCCAATAGAGCATGGAATCATGAAATTGCCAGGGTCTTTCATCTTTGGTGGCAACTTGTTTGTTAGCACAGCACTGCACCCCTCTGTGAGAGTATCAACTAAAGGTATGTTAATGTGTAATTGCTTCAAGGTAGAGACAAACTTCTGATAATCTTTGTCATGGTCCTTCTCCTTGAATCTCTGTGGAAATAGCAAAGGTATATTTTCAGTGGGTTGTTGTAAAGGATTCGTCTACATCTACATAGGCAGTTGCGCCGACATCTTTGTTGGTCAAATTGTGGACATAGGAGTGACTACAGGTGGCTCCTCTTCATTTATTTTTGTTGGGTCTTCTTCATAGGAAACTTCTTTTTGTTGCTTTGATTCGGATATGTTGACATCTTTATTGGAACTGCTGCTTAGCTCAGTAGTTTGCTTTCCACTTCTCAGCGTGATAGCCTTACAATGCTCTTTCCCCTTCTGAGTCAGATTTTCAGTGTCATTGTATAAAGCACCTGGTGACCTTGTGCTTATGTTAGAAGCCAATTGTCCTAGCTGAGCTTCCAACGCATGAATAGAAAAAGAATTTCCTTGAACGATTGCTTCCATTCTAGTAATATGCTTTCGCATCAACACTTCAAGAGTAGCCAACGGATCTGTTCTTGGTTGAGAATACTGTTATTGTTGTTATTGTTGATGCTGTCCTTAGATATTTGGCATCGCATTCTGTTGTGGCGGCATTCGAGCTTGTGGTTGCATCTGGTTATATGAATGCATCTAATTTTGTGATCGCATCTGGTCATGTGATCACATATTATCAGGTTACGCATGCAATTGCGGATTGTGATTATAGTTTTGCTGTTGTTGGTTGTAACTCCCCTGTCTAAAGTTACCTTGAGTTAAGGAATTTTCATATCTGAATGTGGGTGCACTCTGGCTCCCTCAAGGTTGTTGTGTACGATTAGAATTGTTGTATGAGTGATGGTATTACAAATGACATAGATTTTCTCCCTAAATTTGTGTATTAATTATCTCTTTTGTGTCATATTTAGTATGCATATTAGGCATTTCATACTTAGTTTTTATGTTTTCTAACTCATTATTAAATTCTTGTTATTTGTACCTATTTCTGTACTAATGTCGCCACAATCAACCGATAAATTGCGCCATAGAATTGTCAACGCAGGAATCAGCCCAGGAGCTCATTTATGGAAGAAGAATATAGCCACAAGTATAGCTTGGAATTGTGACCAGAGATGTCGATGCATTGAAAGCTTTACTTTGTTTGAGTGAATTCAAGCCACAAGCACATCTGGAAGCACCAGCGCAGGAATTTCACACGTTGTCGCCGCAATTAAAGATTTCAGATTGCGACCAGAGATGCGACGATAATCTGCAGAGTTATAAAGATCACACCAAATCTACGTGAGTGTACAGCTAGAATTTAAACTAACTGTGACAGCTGTAATTAGATCTAGATCTGAGAATAGATATCCAGAAATGCGCCAACATTCTACAACAGTCCAATAAACAAATCAGATCTGTATAGCTGTCAATAATAAACTTTTACAGTTGTATAAAGTTGCTGGATCTGAGAATGAAGAAAATCTGTAATTTCTTGAGCTTATAAATAGAGGAAATAAGAATGAGATAAATATCAAGGAGTGAAGAATTTAAATCCAAAAATCTCTCAAATCCTCAAGCAAGCTACCATGGAAGCTTGACGTCGGAGGAGGGTGAGTTGATGGAGCAAGTGTGCAGCAACTTCTGACGAGGAGTGCCTGGTGCTAGGCAAGAGGAATAATTAGGGAGTAGGCCTAGTAGTCTAGAGATAGTAAGCTTCGTTGTACTCGTTAATTCTTCTTAAACGATGATGAATTCTGATGATGTTAAATGAATATGAGAGTATCTTTTATTGTTATATCATTTTCATTCTTACTTTACAATGCTTATCCGTTTATTCTTGGATTTAACCCCTCTAAACACAAAATTGAAATTACTGTACACCGACATTGAGAGATGCGATGACAAGTTAGATTAACAAGTGGGTTAGGCGAGAGCTACTCGGGACTGGTACAGACTCTAGTTACTTGTTCTTAGATACACATCATTGCTCGCACCGAGAGGTGGAGTAGTTTATTTGAGTCGGGATTAAGTAGGGAGCTATTGTGGGTAAGAACTCAAAGGGACTTTATTGCAATGGCATTCTATCTATATTTTACCTTGTCGGCGCATCCAGAATTGCTACTTAGCGAAGTCAGTGATCCACCCCAATTCTTCACACTTGATCACACCTTTACTTTTATGCATTTAAATTCTCAACACTTCAACAAAACTTTGATTTACTTTTAGTTGCTCTAACAATTAACTTTTATAATTGCATTGACATTACTGATTATTTTAGTGTGCAGATCTGATATATTGCACTAACATCCTTACTCACATTTTACTTAATTTCTGTATTAGTAGCTCCGACATTTCAACATCAAGAACCCATTCCTCGTGGGATCGATATCCGATAGAATTATCTATCAACTATACTTGCATCGACGTGTGTACGCTTGTACATTGCTGTGACGTAAAAACACCGATCAAGTTTTGGCGCCATTGCTGGGGAATGAAGTTTGTTTGATGTTTATTTTCGTCGTTGCATTTATTCTTTATTATCTAAATTTTATTTGTCACTAACTTGTTTTCTTTTTGTTGTTTACTTTTACATTCTTTCTTTTAGCGAAATATGGCTAGGAACGAGGTATATAGAACCTCAAGATGTTGGATGAGTAATGCTATAGAAACGGAGCTCGATGCCATAAATGCCGAGGTATCTTCTTTGACTAATATGAGTAATTCAATACAAAATGTTACAGCAATTGCAGAATGGAAATTTGCTACGACAATTCGTAATTACTGTAGGGGCAACCATAAGTTTGAACAATGCCCATCAAATCCACCAAATGTGTATCACGTGGGGAATTTCTATCGAAATGAAAATTCATATTCCAACACATACATGCCAGAGTGGGAGCAACATCCAAATTTTTGTTGGAACAATCGAGACCCTGGAAGTATAGACAATGATGTTAGATCCGAGTGGACATTTCCCAATTATGATCAACCTTTGTCAAGGCAAAATATCTAGTAAGACGAAGCATCAGAGTTTTCATCAATTAAAAATTTCCTACGACAACATATTTCCAAGATTGAATCTATGCTTCACAGTGAAACTGAATCCATACGAGCTCTAGAATATCAATTTGGCCAGATTATGGGTGCAATGAATTTGCGACCATAAGAAACTTTATCGGTTGATATTGAGAATTCGATATCACAAGGGCAAGAGAATAATAAGGAAATCATTCCTAGAAGTGAAACTCAACTAAATGAAGTTGTCAGAGATGCTACAGCAAAAGAAGATAATTCAAATCTCAACAATGGAAAGATGTCAACGCAATCTAAAAAGCAAATTGCAGCTGAAGAGGTTAAACAAAATATTGCGGCGACAGAATCAGATCACTTTGTCGTCACAAATGCTACAACAAAACAGCCTCAGAAACTGGAAGACACATTTTCAAAGAAAGAAGATTGAGAGATGTCGAAGCAATCGCACTTACTGAAGGGTGCACTGTCATGACAATTAAATTGCTCCAAGAATTTCATGATCCCAAGAGCTCCTCAATACCCTACTCCATTGATGATCGATATATTGGAAAGGCATTATGTTATTTCAATGAAAGCATATTTTTGATGCCTATATTCGTAATTAAGAAGTTACGGAATTGGAAAAAACGCAAGAAAGAGTGGAGATTTTTTTTGAGACGATGTGATGAATAAAAGAGTACGAAGCACTTGAGGAATAAGTAAACACCATTGTCGACGCATTAGGATTCCATTGTCAACGCATTTTACATTTCCTTTTACCTTTTCACTTTTACTTGTTACCTTTTCAATTTTATGCAGGAAAAAAAATCATCCTTTTGTCGATACATCACAAGCACAACTTGTCGGCGCAATATATAATGACTCAGCAAAGCTTTTTCAGTAAGAGTCACACCGGTTGATTTTCTTCTATCCCAATCCGTTGGATCAAGCAAAAAGGTTATAAACCCTTCTCTATTGACTTCATGCTTCCCACTCACAATTGCCATTGCTGTTACATTCATCCTCTCAGTATTCTTAAAGTTTTTTTGTAGTTGTCTTTTTACCTTCTACACATAGCACTACGGCGACATTAGATCGCATGTGTCTCCTGCATTCAATCCTCAAAAGTCACCACATCGATGTCGGTATAATTCTCCACGACCAGATTGCTAAAGCTGCTTCTAAGCAGACAGGTATATTACCATTTCCTTCTTTAACCATGCTGCTATGTAAACAACGAGGTATTATGCCCAGAGATGGTGAAGAGGTGCTAGAGGATAAGAGCCCCATCAATGACATCTCACTAGAGAGAATGACAAGAGGGAAAGAGACACCGATAGTGAAAGAAGCACCTAAGAAGAAGGAGAAGGGAAAGAAGAAGGAAAAACATGAGAATGCGCCTACAGATGCTTAGCTGGGAAAGAGGTTGGCTATAATGGAAAAGAACATTGATCGTATCGACATGTGCCAGATTCATATTGTCGGCGCATTGGAGGACATGGACTACAGACAAAATCTATTTTATGAGTACACCAGAATATGAAACAAATCTATTATCGACGCATTGAGAAGAATGAGTCCAAATCCCCTACCAGAGTTCCCTATCTTCCCACCTATTATTAAGGAAGCTACCTCATCCTCCAACCAGCCTACTCTTGATGGTAGGCCGTAACATGTTCCCTTTCCACCAAGAATCCACATTTTAGATGAGGAGGAGTACGAGGGGCATTCTAATGATATGGAGGATTGCTACAAAACTATAGTCAGCTTGTTTGAAGAAGAGTTCTCGAACAGCCTTGGGGATAATATCGTAAAGCGGGCAGCTATGGTTGAGGAGTTGCATACTTCAATTGTATCCATGGGTGTGGACGTAGAGGAAGGCGCTGACAAAGACACCACTGAGAAAGAACAACATGAAGAAGGAGAAGCAGAATAAGAAAAAGGCCAAGAGAAGGAGAAGGAAAGAGAGGAAAAATTTGAGAAGGACCTTACAGAGAAGCAAGAGGAAAAGCAAGACGATGCCTCGACATATATCGTTGAGGATATTGTCGAAGCACCCGTAAATGTGAGGACATCCAATGCAAACGTGGCTCCACCTGAACCAAGCCAAGTTGAGGCAGTTACTAGCAGTGCTGAAGATTGTAATCATTTGGCCATAGTGCCTTATATAACACCACTTGCAGAAGTCCACCCATTAGATGTAACTTTCAATAAGGCTACCACCTAACCAACTGAAGAGGAGCAATCTGTTGATCCGACTAGAACAAAGGACAGAAAGAGGAAGCTTAAAGAGGAGAAAATGAGGCACAAGGAGGAACGGAAGCGCAACAAGAAAAAGACCAACGCAGCCATATCTTCAGCTACAGCACACTGAGTTAATTTTTATTTTTTTTAGCACTTAGTTTAGTTTTCATGCATATCATGTAGCTGTAGTATAATTGTCCATGCATTATTAATGTCATTGCATTTTTATTGTCGCGGCATCTACATTGTCATTGCATTTCCATATATATATATTAATGTCAATGCATTAGGGACAATGCACACTTTAAGTTTGGGGGGAATTTATGTGAAATGGAAATGCAATTGCACCCACATTTTTGAATTTTACTTGTTTCTTCTGTTAATGAAAATATGCAGAATTTCAACAAAAATGTGCCCACAATTTTTATTTTTATGCGTAAATCTTGATTTGCTTGGAATGCTGATGTGTAAATTGGATGAATGTGAATGAATATTGAGTCCTTCTATTTTTGGATGAATGATGGGATTGCATTAGTAATGAATGGGTAGTATCAATCTTTGAATCTTGAATTAACATTCCAATTGCAGCGACATTGTATTAATAAAGAACACTCCAATGTGAGTGCATTGTGACTTATCAAGGGAGAACACTCCGCTGCATGTGTTAGAAAAATCATCTAGCCAAAGGCTGTCACTACAAGAGTGTGTGTCGGCGCAATTACATACTTCATGGGGGTTTGTTGCACCCCATCGTTATTGCCCAAGAACAAGGGTATAGTAATGCAATGACATCTCTTAGTTACATAAAAAGAAAGAAAAAAAATTGTAATGCTATCTTTCAATAAATGTTGTATTGGTTAAGGAAAGGTTAAGATTCAATGCATAATACTAACTTTTATGAAGTGGCAGTTTTTAATTGTTCATGCCTATAAATTGTTGGCGCATTATTCTATCATGTAAATACAATTTGTGCATTAGGATTTCAAAAAATTCAGGTTGTGAGAATAATGATTGCGGTGACATTTTTACTTGTGACTTTGTTAACTTTTGTTTACTTGAGGACAAGTAAAAACTCAAGTTTGGTGGTGTGATGGTATTACAAATGACAAATCTTTTCTCCCTAAATTTGTGTATTAATTGTCTCTTTTGTGTCATATTTAGTATGCATAGTATGCATTTCATACTTAGTTTTTATGTTTTCTAACTCATTATTGTTTGGTTTAAATTCTTGTTATTTTTACCTCTTTTTGTACTAATTTCGTCGCAATCATCCGATATATTGCGCCTTAGAATTGTCAGCGCAAGAGTCAACCCAGGAGCTCAATTATGGAAGAAGAATGCAGCCACAAGTATAACTTGGAATTGTGACCAGAGATGTCGACGCATTGAAAGCTTTACTTTGTTTGAGTGAATTCAAGCCACAAGCACATCTGGAAGCACCAGTGCAGGAATTTCACACGTTGTTTCCATAATTAAAGATTTCAGATTGCGACTAGAGATGCAACAACAATCTGCAGAGTTATAAAGATCACACCAGATCTGCGTGAGTGCACAACTGGAATTTAACTAACTATGACAGTTGTAACTAGATCTGGATCTGAGAAGAGATGTCCAGAAATGCGCCGACATTTTGCAACAGTCCAGTAAACAAATCAAATCTGCATAGCTATCAATAACAAATTTTTACAACTGTACAAAGTTTTTGGATCTGAGAATGAAGAAAATTTGCAATTTCTTGAGCTTATAAATAGAGGAAAGTAGAATGAAATAAATATCGAGTGAAGAATTTAAATCCAAAAATCTCTCAAATCTTCAAGCAAGCTACCATGGAAGCTTGACATCGGAGGAGGGTGAGATGATGGAGCAAGTGTGCAGCAACTTCTGATGAGGAGTGCTTGGTGCTAGGTAAGAGGAACAATTAGGAAGTCGGCCTAATAGTCTAGAGATAGTAAGCTTCGTTGTACTCGTTAATTCTTCTTAAACGATGATGAATTCTAATGATGTTAAATGAATACGAGAGTATCTTTCAATGTTATATCATTTTGATTCTTACTTTACATTGCTTACCCGTTTATTCTTGGATTTAACCACTCTAAAAATCAAAGTGAAATTGTAGTACACCGATATCGAGAGATGGGGTGACAGGTTAGATTAACAAGTGGGTTAGGCGAGAGCTGCTCGGGACTGGGACAAACTACAATTACTTATTCTTGGATACACATCATTGCTCACACCGAGAGGTGGAGTAGTGTATTTGAGTCGGGATTAAGTAGGGAGCTATTCTGGGTAAGAACTCAAAGGGACTTCATTGGAGTGACATTCACCGAGAGGTGGAGTAGTGTATTTGAGTCGGGATTAAGTAGGGAGCTATTCTGGGTAAGAACTCAAAGGGACTTCATTGGAGCGACATTCCATCTATATTTTACCTTGTTGGCGCATCTAGCGTTGCTACTCAGCGAAGTCAGTGATCCACTCCAATTCTTCACACTTTACCACACCTTTACTTTTATGCATTTAAATTTTCAACAATTCAACAAAAATTTGATTTACTTTCAGTTGCTCTGGCAATTAACTTTTATAATTGCATTGACATTACTGATTATTTTAGTGTACAGATCTGATATAATAAACTAACATCCTTACTCACATTTTACTTAATTTCTGTATTAGTAGCTCCGACATTTAAACATCAAGAACCCATTCCTCGTGGGATTGATATCCGATAGAATTATCTATCAACTATACTTGAATCGACGTGTGTACGCTTGCACATTGCTGTGACGTAAAAACACCGATCAATGAGTTACCATAGGAATTTCCTTTGATGTTGTTAACATAGAATGCGTTTTTAGCATGTTGTGGACAATCCTCATAACTATGGTTGTCATCTCAAATTTCTCAGGAAAATGTCGGGACATCCATCTGTTGGGCTACTTGAATAGGGGCAACTTCACTTGCCCCCTTCATGTTTTTTATCATGTTCACCAACGAGGATACCTGTGCACTTAAAGCTGATATAGCATCTAATTTTATAACACCAGGATTAGTTTTTCCCTGAGCAGAACGAGAAATTGGATATTGATATTCATTTTGTGCAATTCTCTCTAATATTCGTACGACTTCATTGTAGGTACAATCCAACAGTGGACCATTGGCAAATGCATCGACAAGATTTCTTGTATGCGCATTCAATCCATTATAGAAGATCTCAATTTGAGTTTCTTGTTAAATTTCATGCATGGGACAACGTCTCAGCAAAGTTTTGTAACGTTCCCACGTAGTGTGTAAATTTTCATCATCCAGTTGATGATATGCCATGATATCATTCCGTAATCTAGCATACATTGTCGGCGGATTAAATCGCAAAATGAACTGCGTTACTAGCGCATTCCAGGAAGTAATGGATCCAGCTGGTAAACCAAGGAACCATGTTCTTGCCCTCCCTTGCAAAGAATAAGGGAACAGCTGCATCTTCAAGGCGTCATCAGGAACACCATGTTGACTTAAAGAAGCACATATGAGCAGAAACGATTTGAGATGCTCTCTTGCATCTTCATGGGGTAAACTTGCATATTACCCATTTGAATTAAGCATTTGAAACATAATCAATTTTAATTCAAAATTACCAGCTTGTATTACCGGTCTAACAACCCCTGGTTGTAAATCATAAAGCACAGGAACAACAAAATCTCTAATTGTCTTGTCTGGGATTTACTCTACTTGTGGCAGCGGTGGTGGTATATTATTAACTCTTTGTGGCTGTATTGGAGGAACTACAACTTGTGGCAACAATGGTGGTAGATCATTGTTGTTTCCAGCTATTTTCTTTTACTCTTGCTTCCTCCTTCAAATAGCTCGTTCGAGTTTTGGATCAAAGCTCACAATGTCCTAAGGATTTCTCCTTGTGGACATGCAACTCCTAAAGAATTTGAGAGAAAATCAATAAAAGAAAGTTAAACAGATTAGTAAAAATAAAAATTTAAGTAAGAAAGTATAATTGCAACTACAAAAATGAACATCAAACAAATACCATCCCCGGTAACGACGCCAAAACTTGATCGGCCTGTAAACGTCACAACATTTAAGTGCAAGCGGACACTCATCAATGCAAGTATAGTTGATAGATTTTCTTTATCAGATATCGATCCCACGAGGATAGAGTTCTTGATGTTTAATTGTCAAAGCAACTAAAGTTAAAATTAGAAGAATTGTTACTAAGAATGTCAGCGCAACTGAGTTAGATCTGCATAGCTAAAAAGAGTTAGTTTGTCAACATAAATATAAAATAAATTGTCAAAAAAAATTAAGATAAAATGAATAGTTTTTGGGATGTTTGTAAACGTAAATTCAAGAGTGTGCGTCAGCATAATTACATACTCCCTGGGGGTTTCTTGCACCCCATCGTTACTTCCTAGGAACAAGGGTATAGTAATGCAACGACATCCCTCAATCACATATATAATATATATATAATATATATGTATATATTATTATATAATAAATGTTGTTTTGGTAGAAATTTGAGATTTAAAGTATGATACTAGCATTGATGAAGTTGCAGTTTTGATTATTCATACCTATAAATTTTCGGTGCAATATTCTGTCATGTGAATGTAATTCATACATTAAGATTTTAGAAGATTCAAGCTACTAGAATGACTATTACTTGACAAAAATCTTTGTTATAACCTTTATAGCTTTTGTTTACTTGAGGGCAAGTAAAAATTCAAGTTTGGGGATGTTATAGTATTAGAAAGGACCATTGATTTCTCCTTACTTATGGCATAATTTGTTCCCATTTGATCATCTTTAGCATGCATTTTTAGTCTTTTTAACTTAGTTATTGCATTTTCTAACTTAGTGAAGATTGGCCTAATTTTCTTTAATTTTATCATGTTTTTACTAATAATGTTGCTGCATTAGTTGTTCAGTGTTACGCCCAAAGATGTCACTGCACGAATTTGTGCTGAAGGATCAATGCGTAAAGGTGTACAGAGTTGTCCCTGCAAAATAATATCCAAATTTGCGCCTAGAACTGTCACTGCAACTAACAGCTGTCTAATGAACACACCAGATTTGTGTGAGTGTATAGCTGGCATAACCAACTTGTACAACTAGAGGAAGTTAGATCAGAAAGGGAGGACACCTATAATTGGCAGTGGATGTTAAATACTGAGGAGAAAAGATTTTCTTCATCTTCTTCTTGACTTTTTGGTGGATAAAATTTCTTCCTGAACATTTTTCCAAGCTTGCATCTATGGCAGCTTACATTCCCTAAGGGCAACCGACATTGAGGAGAAGGCAACACTACTCCTGACAAGGAGCATCCTAATTACGACGTAAGAGGAGTGTAAGGGAATGATTAAAGTAGACTAGAAATAGGATACTTCAATTTATTCTGTTTTTCTCTTGCTTAAACGCTGATAAGTTTTGATAATTTGAAGTTGTGTGGAAATACAATTTAATTTCAGATCAAGTTTGATATCAATTTCAATCTTTCCTTCATTGTTTATCTTTGGATTTAATTGTTTAACCATGGAAGTGTGATTGCAATCACTATCATTGGAAAGTGCAACGACAAATTAAGTTAACAAGCAAGTCAACGAAAGTTGCTTAAGGATTGAAGGAATTCAGTCCACTTGTTCTTGAATATGTAGCATTGCCAACACTGGAAGGTGTGGTTAGTATGATTATTTGAGTCTTTGATAAACAGGGAAGTCAAGGTTGGTAAGATTTCATTGCACTTAATTGTGGCGACAATTTATCTGTTATTAACCTTGTGATCACATTTAGCTTTCTGCCAACCTTTCAAGTCAGGGAACCCCATCTCATTTTCACTATTTTACTTCTTAAATTTTTTTAAATTGCTTGACAAATTATTGTCATACTTTTACTGCATTTTCTTATTTTATTGCTCCGGCATTATTCATCACAATCTCTTTAGTTTTAACTTTCTTTGCATCGACAATTATAAACATAAGTAGTCATCCCTATGGGATCGACATCCTATAGATTTACATCTATCTACTATACTTGCATCGATAGTGTACGCTTGCACATATTTGCTGTGACGGTCACAGCGTGATCAATGACATACTCCTTACCAGATTTCGGCTGTGTCAACATAGGCACTTCTGTTAAAACTGACTTTAGCTTCTTGAAACACGTTTGCATCTTATCAGTCCACTCAAAGGTAGTGTTCTTTTGAAGCAACTTCGTCAAAGGAGTAGCAATGCTCAAAAACCCCTCGACAAAGTGATAGTAATAACCAGCTAACCCCAAAAAACTCTTAACCTCAAAAACAGACCTCAACGGCTTCCAATCTAAAATCACTTCAACTTTCTTCGGATCAACCCGAATACCTACAATTGAAACGACATGACCCAAAAACACCACCTCTTGAAGCCAAAACTCGCACTTACTCAACTTCGCATACATCTCCTTCTCCATCAAAACTTGCAAAACTACCATCAAGTACTCAACATGCTTATCTTGAGATTAGGAATACACTAATATATCGTCTATGAAGACCATAACAAACTAATCCAAGTAGGAGTTGAAAACTCGGTTCATCATATCCATAAACAAGGTAGGTGCATTCGTTAATCCAAATGGCATGACAAGAAACTCGTAATGACCATACTGACTAAAAGCAGTCTTCATCACATCTGAATCCTTAACCTTCAACTAGTAGTACCCAGACCGTAGATCAATCTTCAAGAAAATCGAAGCTCTCTGAAACTAATCAAAGAGATCATCAATCCTCGGTAATGGATGCTTATTCTTGATGGTTAACTTATTCAGCTGGTGATAGCTAATGCACAGCCTCAAAGTCCCATCCTTCTTCTTAATGAACAACACCGATGCTCCCCAAGGAGACACACTCGGATGAATGAACCCAAGATCCAAAAGCTCTTGCAATTGTAGCTTCAACTCTTTCAGTTCCTTTGGTGCAATGCGGTAGGGTGCAATAGACACCGGAGCAGTATCGAGATAGAGCTTAATATCAAACGCGACTTCTCTATCCGGTGATAAACCAGGCAACTCCTCAAGATACACATCTGAAAAATCATAAATAGCGCGAATCTCATCCAACCTCATCTTTCTACTATCGGCATTCAGGACATAGGCTAGATAAGCTTTGCAACCTTTCCAGACTAACTTCTCAGCACGGAGCGAAGATATCACATTTGGCAACAACTCAAACTTCTCTCCCACAATAACAACTTTGGAACCACCAGCACCACACAAAGTCACCAACTTCGCTTCACAATCCACATTCGTCCGATGCTCGAACAACCAATCCATGCTAAGAATGACATCAAAACCCCAAAATGGCAACTCAAGCAGATCAATTGAAAGTACTTATCCCTGGACCATCAGAGGACAGCGACGATATACCCGATCCACCATTACACTATCACCTAGAGGGCTCTTAACCGTAACACTCGAACTAGAAGTCTCTAAAGTATTCCCCAACTCTCTAGCTACGTCTCTCAAAATAAAAGATCTCGTCACACCAGAATCAACTAAAGCTAGAAGTGGAAAAGACTGTAGCATGAAAGTACCTATGATAAAATTAGTGGCCTCTCTAGTTCGAGGCTCCCTCATTACATAAACTCTAGCTGGACCACTATCACCACCTCGAACAGCACCACACTGACTAGCACCTCTACCACGGCTCTGCCTCAAGTCGGAGTAGGTGTAGCAATAGCAAGAACAAGTTGATCGCGAACAACAAGCACTCTCCTTGGGTAGTCGCTAACTCGATGCTTCATCGAACTACAAGCTAGACAAGCATCCATAATCCTCTAACACTCTCCTGGATGTCAACGATTATAGTGCTCACACAAGGTCCACACAGTACAACCCTGATCAGTAGGACCAGCCTTGACTCTTACTACTTGTCTAACCTGACCACGACCACCAGCAACACGTCGATCAGATCTATCGAAATGACCTCTCTTACCCTTACGTCCAGAACCATTAGCAGTATCGATCGTCCTCTTAATAGCTCTAGATGAAACAGCTTTAGGCTCCTCCCCCAAAGTCTCCTCAAGCGCACAAGCTTTCTCAACCAACTTTCGAAGGTCTCGATACTCTAAGCAACCAAATAGAGCTTAATCTCACAGTTCAGTCCGAACTTGAACCTTTTACAACAGCTCACCTCATGAGCCACCAACTCGAGAGCGTACTGGCTCAGTTGAACAAACTCAACCTCGTACTCGTCTATTAACAGAGTACCCTAGATAAGATGCATAAACTCTCGTCCCCTAGCCTCAAAATACTGCTCACCCATTAACTTTTTACAGAATGACGATAAGAAAAAATCCCAAGTGAAACGATCCAGCGTAATACCCCTCGTGATAATCAACCACCATCTATAAGTCTCTTCCATTAGCAGTGATACGACACAACCTGACTTATCCTCGTCAAAACAACCCATCTGATCGAGAATACGAACGACACACTCTAACTAGTACTCGGCATGTGTCTGATCACCTCTCCTAACACAACGAAACTCTTTACCACCTAGAGCTTGTAAGCGCTTCAATTGCAAACCCTGACAAGTAGGGGCAACGTTGGCACCAGCGATACGTTGTAGTGCCTCGACCATCTTTGACATGAAGTGCTCGATACGGCCCATCTGAGCATCATCTCGTGGCAGTGCATCGTCCTCCATACTACCGCGGTCACGACGTGGAGGCATAATGACTATCGTATACTAAATATAATAGTAAAGAAAACGTTCCAAGAGTGAGTAGCGGCAAGAGATCCAAGATTAACTAAGTACAATTCCTATAGGGCATTGTGTTTCCAAATCCTACCCGAGAAACAATTTATATCGTAAAGAACATGCATAGGCAAAACATGCAGTTTCAAACAACATAAGCAAGCAAACATCACAAATCCAAGATCGTAATTATTTTAATATTCGACAACCCTAAGCTAACCTAAGGTTTTAAACCTAACTTGGCTTTCCAAGCCTGGTTCTGATACCACTAAATGTGACACCTCAAACCCAACCAAGACGGATCGACCCGAATTCGAAGCATTACATTAACCACCTAAGTGACTCTCCGATTAATGACCTCCCAAGACACACCCCAACCTTATAACACCTCAATCTTATCTATTTATTAGTTATTTATTAATGCGGAAGCAATTTGTGAACCAATTTTAATCTTTTTACAAGTAATTTAAACTAAGAGCATTTTTGTCATTTTACCACCTACGATTAAACTATCCCAATTTTACATCTAAACATTTACCAACCTTTATTTAGTCAATTTATGTAAACTCTAAAAATTTTAGCTTAATCTGAGTTCATTTACTAGGTCTAATTCAAGTTTTAATCTTTAGGACTCAATTGTAACATTTTCAAAATATCAGTACTATACCCGAATATTAAATTGAGTGTGTTTCTAAAATAATTTGTCAATTACGAGTCTAATCCTAAAATTTCATCAAGTTTCCTTATCATTTAAGGCTCTAATTAGACTTATCAAGTTACAAGACTAATTTGTAATTTACACAGACTAGAGTTCCAATTTAAAAAGACTAAAATTCAAACCCCCAACACCACATACGCCCGTGTGTGATGGGCACACGCTCGTGTGTGATGGGAACATGCCCGTGTGTCACCCTACTATAATTTTTGGTGTGAAAAACATGTTTTTAAACCCGATTTTGAGTATTTTAATGGCCAATTAAACCCGATTTAGCTACAATTAAATAAAATACATATTCATAAACCTTTAATTGAATTTTTAAACACCAATTAAGCCTCAATTAAATAGAATTAAATAATAAATTTTATGCATATCACCTACCGATTAATTCAAACAAGTGGAGTACCTTAGTCACTCGTAAACCACTTCGTGGAAGCTACATTTAAACAATTGTTAGTGTAAACATTATGCCAAACACACCATGTTATCAAGCAATAATACACCATAAATTATTTAATAATTAAACACAAACATTCATATATGATATTATAAAACCATCCAAAATTAAAAATAAAAAATGTCCAATGTTCGAGTCCAATTACAACCAAAATTAAACTAAGTCTCGAAAGTTCCACAATGCCCGATTAACATCTCT
Source organism: Gossypioides kirkii (assembly GCA_005610355.1). Lineage (NCBI taxonomy): Eukaryota > Viridiplantae > Streptophyta > Magnoliopsida > Malvales > Malvaceae > Gossypioides > Gossypioides kirkii. Next base: position 19,773,484 of record CP032245.1, read on the forward strand.
AAAACGTGTAACTAAATCTCTACCAAGCCTTAATCTCTTGGAACTCTCTTGCTTGGCTCCTCAGCTCCTCAATCCCATTGGATATCTGCATGAATGTGAGGGTGTGATCTTAAAAAGCCTAGTGAATGTTAATAAAACGACGAGTAAATTAGCACCCAAATCATGTTTAAATTAAAACCAATCAAATACAAATTTTCAGTCACAATATCAATCCATAATAGTTCAATGTCAAATGCTTAACCATGTATCAAAAATCATAATTAATCATGGCATACAATCATCAATTTAGCATATAACATTTCATACTTTTATATTGGCATATACATTCATGGCTTAATCGGGTGATCATACATCGAATAAATGGAACTCATTACTCCCAATCAGAATCAGTTCCGGACTGAGTGGGCCGAAGCTACACGCTCCTTTATATCACCTCAGATCAGTCCTATTGAGGTGAGACACAAGCTCAACACTCCTTTATATCTACTCCAAATCAGTCTACCTAGAGCCTCATTGCTCACAAATAACATATCAATATGGTGAGTGCTCACAAATCCTATGTCATGTCAACTATATCCAATGGATCCACCATGCTATAATGCCAATATAATCAATCGATCATAACATAATTTCAGTCAATAATGTGTTCAATTTAAAGTGTCAAAATGCTTATGTGAAACATGTAACATAGCCATTTTAACATCAATTTAAATCAAGATTAGCAAATACCAATTATCAATGTTCATTATCAATTGAAATATCAACATACCATAAACAAAAAACTTCGGCATGCATGCTTAAATCATCATTATAATATATCCAATCAAAGGACATAAAACCACTACATGCTCACTTACCAACACTTAATAAAATTTTCATCATTTAGACAAATATCAATAATCTTGCAAAATTAACCAACCAAAACTTAATTAAATATTTGTAATTAGCATTTAATTATCTAGTTAAGTATAAATGAGGGTCAATTTACCAAATCACCCTTTAATAACACTCACCACATAACCAACTTAACCACAACCAAGCAAATCAAAGCTTCAATTTCGATTAGCTCGATCCTCTTCAAGATTCGGAGCTTCAACAGAGATAAAATAGATATTACCACCTTTCAAAACATATATTAAACACAAATTTTCATCAACTAGGCTACATGAAATTCTCTCTCAAAGTTACCATACCGGAATTGTATCATCAAGTCTAAAATTCACTTCCTCACAAAATCGATCACTCCATCCCTCCTAATCACTTCCAATCATCAATACTAGACCAAATAAACATATATTAAGCATCAATTTCACATTTAAATCAATTTCACAAAAATCCGGAAAATTGGTTCATGAAGATAATGAAATTCGAATTTCTTTAAATCACCTTACAAAACATGTTTAATCTTGACAAATAAGATCAAAAACCTTTTAATAGATCGATTTTGAGTAGGAACATATATTAATTTGTGGATTTCCTCTTAAAATTCAAGATCCACCATTAAAGAACTTTTTGTTAATATACTGGTGTGAGTACATGGTAGTATCTGTTCATACTTTCTTAACTCATTGAAAACGCACACACACCTTGCACACACAAGTGCACGAACCCGGGTCTCCTAGGATGAGCAACATCCTCTTAACCACTGGAGCCACTCATTTGGTTCACCATTAAATCACCTTAAGCTTTTGAAGAAGATGACATTTATAAAAAAATCATGTAATTATCACTCAAATTATATAAATATGTTTCTAATCATCATAAAAATGAGTTTAGGAATAGTAATTACCTTTGATTCGTTCTAAATCCTTTGATTGAAAATCTTGATTCAAGAATCTTGACAAATTTCAGAATTTTTTTGGCTACTTTTGTGAATAATTTCTAGTGAAAAGACAAAGTATTTTGAGAAGAAATTTTGTTGAATCTATCCTGTGATGATAGATCTTTAAAACTATGCAAAGAAAACGAATTTTAAAGCTCTCTAATCTGATATAAATGGTGTGAAAAGTAGGCTAGATACATTGTTTTTAAAACTGAAACAACCCACCAAAAATTTAAAAATTGAGAAATTTGCCTAATGGCCACTTCCACAATTCTTTTACTTTACCATGTTCCTTTCCCTCCAAAATTCTGAATTTAAAGGTTTATTCGCCAAATAAATACTCCAAAATTTCTCTTATTTTATAATTAAATCCAATTTAATTAATATTTAAATTTAACTCTAATTAACCTCCAATAAAAATTATTTTAAAATTATTTTTCGACCCAAATTAATTATTTTCACTAATAATTATTTAACTACTTTAAAATTAATTTTTGAAAAAATATTTTATTTTTTTCGGATTATTATTTAATTGATTTTAAATGAACTTAACCTCTTAAATTAAATTAAAAATTACTATTAACCCGATAAATTCCTAAATTTACACTCGGAACCTAAAAAAATATACCTGAAATTACTAGACCCGATTTAGGGATATTACAGTAATCAATACACAATATCATAGACCCGTATTTTTTCTTCATGGACAACACAGGTGCACCCCAAGGTGATACGCTTGGATGGATAAAACCTCAATCAAGTAACTCTTGCAACTATGTCTTAAGCTCTTTTAACGCAGTCGGTGTTATTCTATATGGTGGAATCGATATCGGTGTAGTCCTCGATACGAAATCAATAACAAATTCCACTTCTTTGACCGATGGAAATCCAGGTAACTCTTTAGGAAACACATCTGTGAATTCATTAACAAGCAGTACCTAATTCAATTCTGTTCCTGAATCTCGTGTATCAAGTATATAGGCTAGAAAGGATTCACAACCCTTACGAACCATTTTCTGTGCAGAAATAGCTGAAATGACTCTAGTATCACTATTCAATCTACTAGACTCAACTGTGATTATTTCACCTGTCGGGCATTTTAAATCAATCCGTCTATGTCATGCTCAGATAATCAATCCATACCCAAGATCACATCAAACTCATAGGAAGGTAATAACATCAGATCAACAGGAAATTCACAGCCTTGAACTTTCAATGGACATTTACAACACACCAAATTAACTATGACACTATGACCTAATGAGTTTGTAACTTGGACATCAAACTCAGTTGACTCAACAGACAAGTTCTTATCAATTGCCAATGTAGTACAGATATATGAATGAGTTGACCCTGGGTCAATTAAAGCACACATAGTAACATAAAAAAGATAGAATATACCAGTAACAACATTAGGTGCGGTAGCCTCTTCTTTGGCTTAGATGGCATATATCCGTGTAGGTGCTCGAGCCTCAAACTTGTTTGCACTGTCCTTATTATCACCACGGTTTCCACCCACATTGCTGCTTGGACCCAGACGTTTACCCTTTTACAGTGTGATCGAGGGTTTTACACTCCGATCTTCTTTTTCCTCAGGTGCCATCAAACAATTTCGTACGAAATGATCGGCAGCTCCACACCTGAAACATGCTCCCTTCTTCAGCCAGCACTCCCCAGGGTGAAATTTCTCATAGTGCTCACACATATGGTTCGGTGCATTACGGACACTTGCCATACTCGATTATCATTTTCTCTGAATTTGAAGTCTAGATTTAGGTTGCCCAGATCTGCTCCTACTCAGAAATCCAAACAATGCAGCCACTCGATTATCATTTTCTCTGAATTTCTTCGGCGGTGGTATAGAGAGAGCTCTGAAAGGATTCTTCTTACCAAATTCCCAGATTCTCCTTTCCCCTGTCTTTTATGATCATAAATTTCTAACATTTTCTGAGCACGATCAATTAAAACAACAAACGATCATAATTCTGAACTGCCAACCATTATTTTAATTTCATCATTCAGCCCATCTTCGAAATGAACAAACATATCTTCATTTATCGGTACTATTTCCCAAGCATACTTACTGAAGTGTACGAACTCCCTTTAATACTCGATAACTGACTTGTTTCCCTACTTTAATTCCAAAAATTCCTTCTTCTTCTGATCTAGATACCTTTTGCTGATGTACTTCTTTTTAAATTTAGGCTTTGATTTTCAGGAACCACTGCCAATATTATCATCCGCCAACTATGGGCCTCGTCTTTCAACAATGATACAACACATCTCAAATAATCTTCAAGAGGAAAGGTTATTTCATTCAAAACTTTCAAAGTATTCTCCAACCAATATTCAGCTCTGGACGGATCATCTTCTATACTCCCCCAAAATTCTTTCGCTCCGTACTTTCTTATCTTATCAGTCGAGATGCACCGCCTCTGCTCAATTACTGGAGGAGATAGAGGCATAACAGGAGGTACCACAGGTCATGCAACAGGTTATGTAACAGGAGGTAGAGGTTACAAAGTCATTGGATTATTTCTCATAAATTCGAAAAACCACTGACTCTTCAAGTCGAGAAACATATTCTTAGCTTCATTTTCCATCATTGGTAGAATTAGCACATGTGACTTGCACCAGAATCATTAGTCAGAATATTACTGTTCACCTCATTTGTCTTACCTCGTTTAGAATCAGACATTTTTAATTATTTACAGAAACTGAGGTTAGATCGGATCAAATAATATCACACTATCACAAGTTTATATGGCATGAACTTTTAAACCTTTAAACACATTAAAAGTAGTCCAAGAATCGGCTAAATTATAGCTCTGATACCACTAAATGTAACACCCAAAACCTATAACCGTCACTGATTTAAGGTCCCGGGGTCTTTCAAACCTTTTACAACATATAAGTTTCCATATTTCTATAATACAGTGTCACATAAATAATCATGCATTAATTATCAAGATTTAATGTCATTTCATTTTAATTTGGTTTAAATATATCATTTTATAAATTTTAAGGGACTTCTACCGGTACTTGATGGAAAATTATCGGTAGAAGTCAAGTTAGTAAGCTTTGGAAAATAACTGTAGATTTTTATTGGTAGAAGTGATAGTTCTACTAATACAAGTATAGATACTACCGATATAACCCACACTACTATCGATACAACAAGTACCAGAGAGCTAGATAAATTTTTCCTGTAACTTTTACCGATACAAGTAATCAGACTACCAAAACTATCATGAACTACCGATATTTTGAAAAACTTATACCGATACAATAATAGTCAGTAGCCAAAGTTTAAAATACCTTGTACTTCTACCAATACAAGCAAGAGTTCTACCAAAACAAGTATGCAGTACCAAAATATCAAGAAATGCAAATCTTCTAACTTTCCAAATCATCTCATAAAATTCTTCCAAGCATAACCTAGAACATAACATACATTAAACAAGGTACTTAGCCCATTCTTTACTCAAAATACCAATCAAATTTTCATACAAGTTTAATGTATTTCCTCACATTTGTTCTTTCTCATTCAATTACTAACACATTAGACTTAGCAAGCAAAAGATAAGTCAAACAAAATTCATCCTAAAAAAGTCAAGTGAGGCAAAATCTACCGAAGATATTTCCGGGATAGTGTAATTCTTCGAAATGATCCGATCTTCTGATGGCAAAAATAAAATATACAATCAACAATATTATCACATAATTACTTACCGATTTTCGAGTAGAAGCGAGCGAGCGCATGTTTTCTCTCCAAGATTTCGACGATCATCTTTCTTGTTCCTTGGGCGTTCGTTCTCTTTTGCTGATTGAACGAGGGGTTTTGTTTAGTGGTGTCCACCGTGACGGTGGTTGTTCTGAATTCTTTAGTTTTCATAATACTGTTTTTTTATTTTCTAATGACTTTTGCAGATTCGCCTTGAATCTTGTAGGAATTTGGGTGCGCGGATGAAAAGCTTTCCTATGAATTTTGACTTTATGTTTCTTTGTTTTGATATTCTGACTTAATTTTGGTGATGTTTTTTCGTATTTTTCCGTCTAGACGTTGGTGGTAAGGGCGCTCTAGCCAAGAGACGTCTGGGTGGCCGATGTGATTGATTGCCAAAAATCTGACATAGGCTTTTCGGTGATTTGTGTGGTGCATCTTTCTTTTAGAGTTATCCTGTTTTCTTAGTTTAGACTATTTTCTTGATTTTAAAAATATACTATTTTTAATATTTCCAATGTTTTACGTACGTTGCATGATTTTTGCATGTTTTAAGGGTCACGTGTGATTTACAATAGTTTCTCAGTTTTCTTTTTTATTTTCTCGTTCAAGTCTTAACTGTTGTTGTCTAACATTTCTTTGGGTAGTTTTTACTTGTTTTCTTCTTTTCCTCAGTTTTCACAGCTTCTTGGTAACGTTCGTTCTTGGGTTTATCCCTGTTGTTGGGTTTCTCTTTTTTTCCTTGGCTCTGGTTTGTGTGTTGTGTGGTGGGGGTTTGTTTTTGCAGGGCTTGTCTGGTCCTGTTTGTTTGGGTTGCGGTGGAGTGGCACGTGGAGGCTAGGTTTTGCTTTTGTTTTCTTGATGGAGAGGGGAAGCAGCTACCACAGAAGAGGAGGTCGGTGTGCTGTTAGCCATATTAAAGTTTTCTGAAGAAGAGGCTAAAACGATTGTTACTCAAAGCAAAATGGAGGCGGTCCTACAAGGATGGGAAGCATGGGGAGTAGGCAAACTTCTTACAAAGAAGAGGATTCACAAAGAATCAATGTATAGGGTACTAAGGTCCCTCTGGTACACGAAAAACTGGGTAAATTTTGTTGAGGTCTATGTGGGCACGTTCTTGATCAAATTTGGCACTGTAGAGGACAAAGAGAGGATCATGAATCTCGCCCCATGGATGTTTGACCAACACATCTTATCTTTGGTCCACTATGAAAAAGGGAAGGAGGTGAGTTCTTACAACTTTCAGATGGTGCCTTTTTGGATTAGGGTTTCGAACATTCCCATAGAGATGATGGATGGGAATTTGGCTCTGGAAGTTGGGAGTGCGGTGGGTAGGATGTTGGCTATTGATTTGAGAGATAGAAATGGGGGATGGGTAGAGTATATGAGAATTAGGGTGAGGGTGGATACATCTAAACCTTTACGAAGGGTGGTAAGGGTGGAGGGCGAGGGGAGGAATTCACCTGTGTTGTGAAATATGAGACGTTGCCCATTTTCTGTTATTTGTGTGGATGTATCTGTCACAGCACTAAAAAGTGCAACAGCTATTCTCCATCTATAAATCTGGCGGATCTTCAATTTAGACAGTAGCTAAGAGTTTAGGTCCACAACCTGGTCAAGGGGAAGGTAGGTGGAGGAGTGGGGTGGAAGTTTTAGATGAAGTGGAGGAGAAGGAAGAGAGACAGGGATTAGCCAGTTACGATGGGTACAAAGATACTGTGGCCAAGCAACAGCAACAAGATGCTGCCCGATCCTCGGAGGAGGCTTCAGCCTCATGCTCTCCAAGCCATAAAAAGGCGCTGTTACTGTTGAAGGACAGGGAGGGACAAAATATGGGAAAGAGAAAGAAAGGAAAGGGATTTGGTGAAGGTGTTAAAAATAGTCTAGCTCGAATGGTGCGTCAGGGATGTCACCTCCCAAGGCGGAGGCTGGTGAGCAGCCTCGCCGAGAGCCATGAAGTTGGTTTGTTGGAACTATCGTGGGTTGCGAAACTCCGCGACGGTTAGTGAGTTGCGACAACTTCTCGTTGTTCATCACCCCGACATCATTTTTCTGAGCGAGACTAAGCTTCGTCGGAGTGAGTTTGATCGTGTTAGACAAAAGAGAAATATGAGTGGATGTTTTATTGTGGACGCTAACGGTCGAAGGGGTGGCTTATCTTTGATGTGGACTGAAGATTGTAACATGGACGTTCGAACCTTCTCATCAAGTCATGTGGACTCATTGGTCAAAGTAGGCAATGAAGGGAGCATCCGGTTCACTGGTTTCTATGGTTTTGTTGAGTTAACAAATAGGAGATTGTCGTGGGAGCTCTTACGGAACATTAGCAGTCGGGTGCAGGAAGATTGGGTGGTGGGGGAGATTTTAACAAAATTATGGATGAGTCAGAAAAGAGCAGGGGCATAGGAAAGCACAGGTTGCTATGGAGGAGTTCCGTAAGGTCTTTGAAGATCTGGCTCTTACTGACGTTAAACCCGATAAGGGCTGGTTTACATGGTCGAATAATCGGCTGGGAAGAGGGTTGGTTAGGGAGCGTCTTGATAGATTCCTAGTTTCTACCAGCTGGTTAGACAGGGTGCCCTTTTTAGCTTCATATGTGGTGCGCCAAGCTAATTCTGACCACGATTTCGTGGTGTTGGATACTATGGGTAGAAAGTTGTCAAATGATCGAAAAGATCCCAGACTTTTCTTTCGCTATGAAAGCTGCTAGGCTAAGGAAGATGAAGCTAAGTGCATAATAAAGAGGGCCTGGACCGAGGGCCAGGGGAATGCCTTGGTGGGGGCTGAGAATGTGCGGGTTGCTCTTGGGAGATGGCAATTTTGAAAGTATAACTATAGGAAAGATCGGATGGAGGTTTTACAAAAAGAGATCGACAGACTCATGAACGTGCATGGCATTGACTCAAATACTGCTGATCTGCATACTACCCGAGGGGAGCTGGCTCGTTTGTATAACGCTGAAGAGGTTTATTGGGCCCAACATTCGAGGGTCAAATGGCTAAGGAAGTGAGATTGGAACACGCGCTATTTCCATGTGCGGGCCACATACAGAGCCAAGAAAAATCACATGGCTGGCTTACTGGATTGGGATGGAAATTGGATTGACAATAACAAGGGTATGACCAGGGTGGCTAAGGAATATTTTTTGGGTTTACTCCATGCAGAAGGGAGTAACGACATGGACCATGTGTTGACTTTGATCCCTAATTGTGTTACCAACAAGATGAATGAGGGATTAACGAGGCTTGTGGATATCAAGGAGATTCAGGATGCATTGGATCACATTGACTCCAAGAAGGCCCCCGGGAAAGATGGCCTATCTTGGTTATTTTTTAAAGAAAATTGAGGTGTGATTGGGCCCAATGCGCGAGAAAAGATTGTATGAAACAGGGATATTATCCCTTTCCAATAATTTTATGCCACATCATCAATTTCATCATTAATTTCAGGATTTTAATTTTAATTTGAATTTTTTCAGGATAAAAATATTGAAATTATGAATGAAAATACTAATGTGGCATAAAACTATTGAAAAAGGGACACAAATGACATGGTGTCACTGTTTCATTCAATCTTTTTCCCCCGATGCGCTAAAATATTGTAATGATGTGTTAAACGGAAACCGAAGTGTCAGGGAAGTAAATGAAACTATTATAGTTTTAATTCCTAAAATTTCTGAGCCTAAGGACTTAACTCTTTATCGGCCTATAAGTTTATGTAGGGTACTTTACAAAATTATAGCAAAAGTATAGGCTAACCGGTTGAAATGTGTTTTGTCTAGGTGTATATGTCAGAATCAAAGTGCTTTCATTCTCGATCATATGATACATGATAACATTCTAATAGCACACGAGCTCATGCACTACCTCTAGAGTGCCAAGAATGGTCCAAATAAAGGTTTTATGGCTAAGCTCGATATGAGCAAAGCCTATGATCATGTCGAGTGAAATTTTCTCGAACATGTGTTGCGTCAGATGGGCTTCGCTGGAAGTTGGAATGATAAAATCATGGATTGCGTTCGAACTGTTAAACATGTGGTGAAATGCAACTCCATTCTTTTGGATACTATTACCCTGAAAAAGGGACTTTGGCAGGGAGACCCTTTATCCCCATATTTATTTTTATTTTGTATGGAGGCGTTATCGAGAATGCTTTTAAATGCACAAAATAATGGATTAATGAGGGGTATTAGGGTGAGTCATAATAGTATCCGTATTAATCATTTATTTTTTGCTAACGACGAGCTGTTATTCATGGAAAAGGATTGAATGAAACAGTGATACCACGTCATTTGTGTCCCTTTTCCAATAGTTTTATGCCACATCAGTATTTTCATTCTTAATTTCAACATTTTTATCCTGAAAAAAATCAAATTACAATTAAAATCTTGAAATTTAGGATGAAATTGTTGATGTGTCATAAAACTATTGGAAATGGATAATATCCCTGTTTCATACAATCCTTTCTCGTTATTCATTAGGAACAAACGTGGAGACGCGGAGATTGTGAGGACTATATTGGGAGATTTTGAAAGAGTATCGGGCCAAAAAATTAATGTCTAAATCCTCTCTGTATTTTAGTCCCAATACACCTAGGGTTCAAAGAGATGCTTTGGGCAGCATTATGGGGATGAGGGTTGTGGAAGATTTTGACAACTATCTAGGTCTCCCTTTGACTATGGGCAAGAACAAGACAAATGTGTTTCGGTTCCTCATTGATAGATTTTCAAACCGTATCAAAAGTTAGTCTAAGAGCTTGATTTCCTATGGGGGAAGGAAGTTTTCTCTAAGGCGGTGATCCAAGCTTTGCCCACCTACACCTTTTCGATTTATCTCCTTCCTAAAGTTATTATGAAAGCTTTGGAAGCTAAAATGCATAGCTTTTGGTGGAGCAGTAAGCATAAGGGGATGGGTTGGGCCATGCTCCAGTGGGATAAGGTATGTATGCCAACTTTGGCGTTTAAAATATAGCTATGTTGGGGAGACAACTTTGGCGTTTAATAAACAACAAAGACACCCTCTATTTTAAAGTATTTTCCTCAAAATATTTCCCCGATGAGGACCTTTTAAATCCAAAGTTTGTGGACAAGCTCTCCTATGCCTGAATAAGTCTAAGGGTGGCAGCTAGTGCTCTCTCGGATGGTTTCGGTTGGCAAGTAGGCACGGGTAGGGAGATTCGTATAAAAGAGGCTAACTGGGGTTTTGAGGGTTTGGGAAGGCATTCGATCGTTAGGAACTTTGAGGAGGTGCCTTGGAATGTTATTCGTGATCTCTGACACTCGAATGAAGTTTTGTGGGATAGAGCCAAGGTGGTGGATATCTACGGGGTTAATATGGGAGACAAGATATGTGACTTACCTTTGCTAAGGGATGGCCTGGATGACAGAAAGGTTTGGTATCACTCTCTTAATTGGATCTATACTACAAAGTCTGGATACTCCTAGCTCATTCTTAAGAAAGCTGGTTATGGTCCTCATAGAATCTTCTGGCGTATGATTTGGAAGCTCAAGCTCCCCCCGAAGGTTCGTATATTCTTATGGAGGGTGGGTCATAACTTATTACCCACCAACGTTAAGATAAAGAATCTAAATCATGGGCATAATTCGAGCTGCCCGCGGTGCAATTGCAGTGATGAAACCCTTATCCATGCTCTTAGAGATTGTATTAATTCTAAGGAGGTTCTTATGAATGGGGGCATTGATGATCGTCTCCTTAGTTCTGACTAGCACGAATGTATTGATTGGTTGGAGGAGGTGATGAGATCCCTCGATAAAAAAGCTTTCGAGTGTTTAACTATGGCCTTGTGGAATATCTGGATCTCACGAAACAATAGGGTTATCAAAGGATTGGTGGAGGACTCCAAAGGTGTGTGGGATCGTGCTTTGAATTTTTGTAACGACTTTAGAATCCATAATTTGTGTTAGCTTGCTTTAATTCCAAGGACGATGAGGCAAAGTCGATGGGAGAAGCCTCTTGTAGGAATTATGAAAATAAATTATGATGTGGCTTGGGAGAACAGGAGTATTGGTATAGGGTTGATTGCTCGTGATGAGGATGGTTTCGTGCATGGGGGTGCTGCGATTTTCAAACAGAACATGACTTGTCCTGCATGGGGGAAGCCGAGGGTCTCATGCAGAGCCTCACGTGGGCGAGATAGAATGACGTGTCCAAGGTTTTTTTTTAAGGTGATTGCACGGATATAATTAATAGATTGAACAGTGCAAGGGATGACATCACTTTGACCGGATTTGTGTTGAAAGATTGTAAGAACAAGCTGGAGCAATTTGAATATTATAAAATAAGTTGGGTTCTCCGCACGTGTAATAAGGCGGCGGACAAGTTAAGTGAGTTAGCTCTTAGGCAGCATTGTAATATGTATTTTAATTTGGAATTTCCGAGTGAAATTCAGAACATTGTACTTTTAGATTCTCTTTAATAATATGAGGTAGTGGCCTTTGCGCCTTTTTTATAAAAAAAATAAATCTACAAGACAACTATAAATTTATAGGTAAGCTTACAAAGTTTAGTAAGTTCGTAGAGTTAATTAAATTTACCATTAAATATTTGTACTCCATAACAATTTTTAACTCATACGACCCCAGAATAGAATTTAGCTCATTTGAGCCCAGAACAAATTTTAGTTCATTCGAGATTAGAATAACGTTCTTTTGAGCCAGAATCAAAATAACACTCTTTAGAGCTAGAATCAATTACTCTTGAAGCCTTCAATCTCGACTCACAATCAAGAGTATATTGAAGACAAATATATACATAATTGCAGTTATCAAATTCGAAATTTAATAGTACGAACTTACCGAACTGGTTTGTAGTTATAATTTAACTCCAAGGACTATTTTGTAATTTTTCCTTTCCCGCGATTCGTCACACGTTCTTGATCTGTTACAATAATTAATTCAATTATCTCATAAAATCATGAAATTTAAATCATTTGATGCATTTAAGTCCTTTTTGATAATTTACAAAATTGCCCTAAACTTTCCACTTTTATTCAATTTAGTCTTTGAACCTTAAACATGCAAAATGACCACTTTTCTTCCACAAACAACCCAGCCGAATATTCAAGGTCTCTCAAAAGCCCCCCACATGCAATTATTTTCACATTAATTACATGTATTTTTATTTTTTTATAATCCAGTCCTTAAACCCTAAAATCTTCAAATTGAACAACCAAGCTTATAAAACTTCCATAATTTTCCAAGAACTAGCTTATTCATCAATGAAAAAATTTATAACATTTGATAGATTCACAAATTGATTCCCCAGGTTAGCTAGATTAAGCTAATACGAGCTCAAAAACATAAAAATTACTAAAAATAGACAAGATTTTACATACCTATCAAAGATTAAAGCTCAACCGTATGTCTAAGCTCTCCCTTTAGGGTTTGGTTAAACTTTTTCCATGAAGAAGATGATATAATTTCATCTTATTTTGTTTATATTACTTATTTACCCTGAAGTAATTCTTTCAATTTCAACACATTTCAAAGGCTAAACCATCCACTTACTCTTCCAATGGTATAATTACCATTCAAGTACCTTAACTTACCTTTCAATTAGCATCTAATGCCTTTAACTAGTAGAATTCAACTTTTACACCTTTTACGATTTAATCCTTTCTACTTAATTAACTATCTAAATGATAAAATTTCTTAACCAAAATTTAATAAGACACTAATGACATCATAAATATTAAATAATTAATATTTAAGATCCGACTCGTCAGATTTGTATTCCCGAAAACACTATTTTTGACACCATTAAAAATTGGGCTATTATAGGTATCTTGATAAGGTAGAGAATAATGTGGTCATGCGTATGTGGTTAGAGGATAACCAACGCGAGAAGGGTGATAGCCTAGCGAAGGACATGTATCAGATTTTTGGGATTTTACTTAGATAGTGGTGACTTAGAATAGTCTACAAGAGCTGAAGGAGATATGGGATCTATAACAGACTGATTTTTAGTGGCATCGGAAGCAGTGATTTCGAGATCACAACTCCGACGAATCGAGTCATAAATTTCTTTATTTTAAAATTTATGATGTCCTTTGCATCGTATTAAATTTTGGTTAAAAGATTTTATCGTTTAAACAGTTAATTAAATAAAAAAGACTGAATTGTAGAGTTTTAAAAAGGTAGGAATTATTGATTCAACATGCCAAATTGAAAGGGGAAGACCTAGGAAGGTCCTTATAGGGTAATTAAACCCTTGATTAGGTAAATGGACGATTTAACCTTTAAATTTTGTTGAAAAAGAATGAAATTACTTAAGGGTAAAAAGGTAATTTGTTAATAATGTAATATAACAAAACATTAATCAAATTTCATCATCTTCTTCATTAAATAAAAAGAAGAAAACCCTAGTTGAAAGCTTCCAAGGTTCAGCCAAGCTAATTTCTCCTTTGAGAGAGTGCTTTTTCACCCGTTTTTAGTGATTTCTATATTTTTAGGTCCGTATTAGCTTAATCTAGCTAACCTAAGGACTAATTTGTGAATCTTTCAAATGTTACAAATCTTACCATTTTTTAATATGCTTGTTCTTGAAAGTTTTTGATGGATTTTTATGCTTGATGATTAGATGTAATGATTTTATAAAGTGATTTTTGATGAAATTAGGGTTTGAGGACTAGATTGAGAAAATGGTGAAAATACATGTTCTTGTTGTGAAATAATTGCATATAGGTGTTGGATGAACATCCATAGATATTCATCTGGTATAATTTGGAGTGTTAAATGGCTATTTTGCATGTTTTGTACTTAAGGACTAAATTGAATAAAAATGTAAAGGTTAGGGGTAATTTCATAATTTTTTTAAAAATGACTTATATGCATAAATTGATTTAAATTACAAGATTTAATGAGAGAATGGGTTTATTTATTGTGTTAGATCGAGATCGAGCCATCGATCGTAAAAAAGGGAAAATTTCATAATAGTCCCTGGAGTTTTACTCAAATTGTAATTTCGTCTGGTAAGTTCGTAGTGTTAGTTTACATTCATTAGATGCTTCTTTGTATATTTACTATTTTTGTAGCAACTCAAGGAGATTAAATGTTTGAGAAGATTTGGAACCGAATGAAGGAACGAAATGTCAAGCTTAGAGTCGATTATCTAATTCGACGCGATGGTTGAGATTCTGCATATGTTGCAGTTTCTTAATAGCTTGTGTGAGCAGCATCATGAGTTAACAGATTCTGAATGAATATTGATTATATAGACCCCTACGATGTTTGAGTCTCTACATACGTTGTGGATTCTCATCAGCTTGTGTGAGCAGCATCGAGAGTGGGTAATCTAGACCGTATCGATGACTGAGTTTCTACATATGTTGCGGATTCTCATCAACTTGTGTGAGTAGCATTGTATACTGGTTAAACTCTATCTAGGCTCATATGAACAAACTCTATTTGGGCTTTTATGAGCTAAATTTCTTGAAGACCTGAAGAGATCAATCCAACACTGTTATCACGGGATTATGAAGGCATGTACTTTATTTTCTTACAACTGAATTGGTTATTCTGTAAATAAGTTATTGTGAACTTACTAAGCCTAGTAAGCTTACTTGTGTATTGTTGTTGTTTTGTAGATTCATTTCGTTGTCTGAAGATCGGGTCACCTTGAAGAATCACACTATCTCGGTAGTATTTACATCACTTGGTTACATGGCATGTACTAAGGTGATGTTGTCTTTTGTAATGCTTTAAATTTGGTTTGGTTGGTAAAATGTTGAAACCTTAGATGGATGTTGAACTTATTTGTATGCATGCTTAAATGTTGAAAATAGACATTATGGATTAAAGAGTAATGATATGTGTATTCATGAAATTTGAGTGGTTTCTATTGTGCCTTATGATTTTGAAATGAAGATTGTTTGATGAACTTGAGAACTTGTGTGAATAATTGAATTTTGCGTACTTGTTTCGCTAGAACCCTTGTATGCATCGGTAGAAGTACAGAGTAGGAGAGAGGTTGGTTACTGACTTGCATTGTATTGATAGTAACATAAGAAGTATCGGTAGTTCTGTACATGGTAATATCAATAGTCTGAGTACTTGTATCGGTAGAAGTTGCAGGGTAAAACTTCTTAGCTTTTTGGAGTTTGAAGTATCGGTAGTAGCATGCATTGTTTCGGTAAAAGTCACCCTTGTATCGATAGAACCATCATAACTATCGGTAGAAAATTATAGTTATTTCTGAATTGCTTATTGACTTGACTTCTACCAATACTTGTCCAACAAGTACTGGTAGAAGTCTCCCGGAATTGTGGAAACGATCTTCTCGTCCTAAATGGATTACATTGTTATATAATTTGATAATTTACACCGTGTTTGATTATTAATATATTTAGTCATACTAAAATGAAGAATACTAGAAATTTGTCAACGTTGAATGATTGGAAAAACCTCAAGACCCTAACCACTGACGGTAACGAGTTTTGGGTGTTACAAGATCAGTAGGACGATGGAATGAAATAAACTTTCTACCGTGAGTATGGGGATCTACAATATTTACTCGAAGTTAAGGGGGACAAGTATCTCTTTTGAGCCCTTTCACAACACTAGAACTCGTCCTATAGTTGCTTCACCTTCGGAAACGTGGACATGGTGTCCACTATTGATGGTATGGTTCCATAGTCACTTCTAGAAAGTGGAAAAGGTTTTCTATCGAGTATGTTCCAAGAGTTACTCCCCTTTGAAAGAATTTGTGACTACGCAAAGGTAAGCGAACATCTCTGAGGAGATGTGGATGGCGATACTCCAAAGTCTTAAGACAAAGACATCAAATGGCAAGCACCATGGTTAATTCTTGATGAAATTCTTTATCGATGCAGAGATTTCGATTGGGTTCCATTATTTGGGATATGGGGAGCTGTAGGATATGCCCCTTTGTTAGTGATGAGACAGTATAGATCAAGAAGAATGTCCAAGAGATATCGAATGCTTGGAATCAAGTTCACAGAATGAAGAAATTTGCTACAAATCCCATGGCAACCCTGGAGTATGATTGGTGGAGGAATAGGAGAGTCAATGACAGCATCCCCGTGCCAAATCCAAAAAATGTCCGCTCAATTAAGGAGCATTTGCAAGTAGTCCCATCAGAACTAGAGATCATAAAGCAAGATTTTGAAAGGAAAAATTCTGAATTAGGGAAGAAGGTAGAGAAATTAGAAGAAGAAAAGATGCAATTGGGATTCGATGTTGACATCCAAAGGTTAGAGGCAGAGCAGTTGAGGAAAGGAAAGAATAAGACTGTGGAGGATTTGGATAGTTTGAAGAAACACTATAAGAAGCTTCGTCTATTGATGAGAACTGTCGGGTTAGGCAAGACATTAGAATAGTGGCAGTAAGAAATCTAAGAGGTAAGTTTCAAGATGTTTAAGTCCAAGGAGATGCCATAAAGAGTAAACTGTTAGAGAGCCAGGTCGAGAAAGCTAAGTTGAGGGCTCGAATAGTTGAGTTAGAGGAGTCTTTACATAAGCACCACAGTCGTAACTCTGCAATAGAATTAAGGGTAAATCAGGCTGAGAATGAGGAGTTGAAGAAGAGAGTAGAAGAACTTGAAACTTCTTTGCAAAATTGTGAGATTCGGATTGAGTTCCTCGAAAGAACCTAGGAGACAAGTGATAGAAAACTTCAACACTTTCAAAGGCAGGTAAGAGATTGAGACTATGTCATGGGTGAAGCATTGGCTCAAGTGAGAGAAGTGGTAGAACACTTGCAGACGTTAGCTGTTCAAGTCGATGCTTTAAGTTTAAAGTACAAATTTAAGTCTGATAAGGGTCAAAATTTAGACTGGCTTCTTTGAAAGATTAAGACTTTGAGCATTATGGCAAGGCTTTATATGTAATTATCTTATGTAAAGACATTCATTTTCTAGTAAAGTTATTCTATCATAATTTGACTAAGAATCAATACCTTTCTTGCATATGCATTCACGCATTCATTAGAATTGCGTTTTTATTTCACGCATTACAATTTTAAGAAAAATTCCCTTATTAATTAAAATTATGATAGTTACTCTAGAAAAATAACAAACCCAACACCCTTACAGTGCTCGTACTAAGTCTAGAGCAATGGATCAGAGATTGGAAAGATTGGAACAAATTCAAAAGGACATGCAAGATCAGTTGAAAGCTTAGGTACATGATTAATTGGATAAAGTACAACAATACACGAAAAATCAGATCGAGTCTTAAAGGGATATAATCAATCAGTTGAACCAATTACTGGTTGGGGGAGATGTGATCGCGCTATGAACATCACAATAATAATGTTCAAGCAGACACTGTCGATGCAAGTATAGTAGACAGATGTGAGTCTGTCGGATATCGTTCCCACGATGAAGGTATTTTTGTTGCTTAAATTTTTCGATGTAATTAAAGTTAAGACTAAAGATATTATAATGAAATAATGTCAGAGCATTTAAAATAAGGAATGCAATAATGAATGAATGTAATTTGTCGAAGTAATTGTTAAGGGATTTTGATGAAATATGTCTAGGCAATTTAATAGGGAAATGCAATAAAAGTTGAGGATAATTTGTCAAAGCAATTTAAGAAAATTAAAGAAGTAAAAACAATGATAATGAGATGGGGGTTCCTGACTTGATAAGTTGGCAAACAACTAAATGTGATCACAAGGTAAATGACAGATAAATTGTAGCTGCAATTAAGCTTAATGAGATCTTACCAACCTCGACTTCCTTGTTTATCAAAGACTTAAATACTCACACTAACACACCTTCCAATGCTGGCAATGCAAAGTATTCAAGAACAAGTGGATTGAATTCCTCCGATCCTTAAGCAACTTCCGTTAACTTGCTTGTTAACTTAATTTGTCGCTGCACTTTCTAGTGACAGTGACTACAATTACACTTCCGTGGTCAAGCAAATAAATCCAGAGATAAACAATGAAGGAAAGATTGAATAGATATCAAGCTTGATCTGAAATTAAACTGTACTTCTATACAAATTCAATTAATCAAAATTCATCAGCATTTGAAGAGAGAATAAAAGAATGAATTGAAGCATCGTATTCCTAGCCTTCTAGAACCATTCCCTTACACTCC
The DNA here is from genome assembly GCA_005610355.1 of Gossypioides kirkii. Classification (NCBI taxonomy): domain Eukaryota; kingdom Viridiplantae; phylum Streptophyta; class Magnoliopsida; order Malvales; family Malvaceae; genus Gossypioides; species Gossypioides kirkii. The sequence goes on from CP032245.1 coordinate 19,792,115, forward strand.
TCTTACGTCACAATTAAGCATGCTCCTTGTCAGGAGCAGATTTGCCTTCTCATCAAAGTCAGGTTGCCCTCAATGAAGTTAAGTTGCCATGGAAGCAAGCTTAAGAAAATGTTGAAGAGAAGAGAATTGATGCGTCACAAATTTGAAAGATGATGCCCTAAGAAAATCCTCCCTCATCAGTATTTATCAACCATTGCCAAGTACAGGTGTCCTTTCTTTCAGATCCGACTTCCTCTAACTGTACAAGTTGGTTATACCAGCTGTACACTCACGCAGATCTGGTGTGTTCATTAGATAGTTGTCGGTTGTGGAGACATTTTTGAGTGCAAATTTGGATTCTATTTTGCAACAACAACCATGAATACCTCCATGCGTTGATCTTTTCGGACAGACTCTTGAACTAACATCTTTGGATGCAATACTGAACACTAATTGTGGTGACATTAATAGCAAAAACAGGATAAAATTAAAGAAAATTAAACCAAGCATTACTAAGTAAGAAAATGCAATCACTAAGTTAAAAAGGCTAAAAATGCTTGCTAAAAATGATGAAATGGGACCAAATCATACTCTAAGTAAGGAGAAATCAATGGTCTTTTCTAATGCTATCACACCCTCAAACTTGAATTTTTACTTGTCCTCAAGTAAACAAAAGCTAGCAAAGTCATAGTAAAATTTTTTTGTCAAAGCAAAAGTCATTCTAACAAGTTGAATCTTCTAAGATCCTAATGTATGAATTACATTCATATGACAGAAAATTGCGCCGACAATTTATAGGTATGAATAATCAAAACTGCAACTTCATCAATGCTAGCATCATGCTTCAAATCCTGAATTTTATCTACCAATACAACATTTATTGTACACTAATATAAATATTTTTCTTTTTCTTTTCTATTCTATTCTTCTTTTTTTTATGTGACTGAGGGATGTCATTGCATTACTATACCCATGTTCCTGGGAAGTAATGATGAGGTGCAACAAACTCTTAGGGAGTATGTAATTGCACCGACACACACTCTTGCAGTGACAGCCTATGGCTAGATTACTTTTTCTAACACTTGCATCGAAGTGTTCCCCCTTGATAGTTCACAATACACCCACACCGGAGTGTCTTTTATTTATAACAATATTTATATACAAATAGCTGTAAATGGAAAATTTATTCAAAATTCAAATAATGATACTATTTATTCATTACTAATGCAATCTCAACCATTCATCCAAAAATAGAAGATACAACATTCAATCACATTCATCCAAAAATAGAAGATACAACATTCAATCACATTCATCCAATTCATTCATTAGCATCTCACATGATTCAAGAATTAAGCATCAAATGAGAAAGAATTGTAATCACATTTCTAATAACATTGCATGCTTTCATTAAATTCAAAAGGACAAATTTTTAAAATGTGGGCGCACTTGCATTTCCAGCCCATAGACATTTCCCCCAAACTTAAAGTCTGCATTGTCCCCAATGCACTGACATTAATATACAAATATATATATGGAAATGTAATGACAAATGCAAATGCAGCAATAATAAAAATGTAAGGACAATTATACTACAGCTACATGATATGCATGAAAACTAAACTAAGTGCTAAAAATAAAAACTAACTCAGTGTGCTGCAGCCGAAGATGTGGCTGCATGGGTTTTCTTCTTCCTCTTCTTGCGTTCCTCTTTGCATTTCTTTTTCTCCTTGGTGCGCTTTCATTTCCTTTCTTTTGGTTTAGTCAGATCCGCGGATTGCTCTTCCAAATTAAGTTATGCTCTAGCTTCATCGACCGTGATGTCAGAAGGGTGTATCTCAGCAAGTGGTGCCACATAAGGCACTATAGCCAGAGGATTAGAATCCTCATTGCTGATCATCATGGCCTCCGCTTGACTCGCCTCAAGTTGCGCCAAGTCTTCAACATGTGCACCCACAATTTCGGGTGCAGCGAGAAATTCCTCAGATGAATCTGTCGCGACAGTAAGTCTTTCCTTTCTTCCTTCCTTCTCTCACTTTTCTTCTTTTTCTTCCTCTTTCTCCTCATCAGTTTCCACAGCCTTCAAAGGTGTGTTTCCTCCCTCAACATTAGCTTCCTCAGCAACCATATTAGCCCTTAGGCTGGTAAAAGAATCGTCTTCAAAAAGGTTGGAAAAAATTCTGGAAACAGTCTTCAACATCCTTAAAGTTCACCTCGCGATCATCATCAGAGATATTGACCATCTGTGGAGATGCGATTGAATGATCCCTTTCCTCTGATGCAGCCCTCTCATTTGAAGGCGTAGCTTCCCTGATAATTGGAGGGAACACCGAAAACTCTGGTAGAGGGTTTTTGCTGAGATTACGTAATGTCGTCATAATAACACTATTTCATGTTCTTGTGTAGGCATAGAACAGATTCTGCGATCACTCCATCTCATCAATTATGCCGACATTTTGATCTGTCAAATATTGATTTTATCAGCAATCTGTTCCACCTCTGTAATTTTGTGCCATAATTGAGGGTCTGCGGCGACATGAGTTCGCTTTTCCTCCTTCTTTGCTTTGCCTTTCCCTTTCTTGGTTGCAATGTCTGTTACTGCAAGAGTATCCTTTCCCCTTGACATGCGCTCAACAGATACATCATTAATTGGCCCTTTGTTATCCAACAACTCTTCTCCTTCATGAGGCACCACGCCTCATTGTCGGCACAGTTGCATGATGAGTGAAGGGAATGCCAAAATGCCTGTTTGCTTTGTCGCACAATCAACAATTTCTTGGTGCAGAATTGCACCGATATCAATATGTCCCCCTTTAATTATTGAATGAATTAAACACGTTCGATCCAAGGTAATTGTGTTACTAAGGGTAGAAGGCATTAAACGACAGTTTATGAAATGGAACCAAACCTTACTCTGGACAGTGAGGAAATGGTGATGCATGGTATAGTTTTTTGGATTATTACCTATCCAAACTGCTCCATCAATACACAAGTCCTGTAGCAGGGTTTCAGCACCTTCTTCAGTGAGTTCTTGAGGAAAGCGATGTGCTCATCTTCTTCGATATCAATGTTGTACAGTGCATTGATATGCGAAGCATCTCAGGGTATCAGCCCTTCTCGAACGAAGATAAATTCTTGGTCCTTGTCGGTTAAATTGGCATAAAATTCCCTCACAAGGGATGATGAATACACCTCAGGATGAGTACAGAAGGTTTCCCACCCCAATCTCGCAATGGTCTTATGAACTTACTTCCCCAGGTTTAGATGTGGTGACAGCTAGAAGCCCTTTTCTGGGTGGAAATTACGCTTCAACATGTTGTCATAGAAGCGGTCTTTAGCAGCTTTAGTCAAAAGAAGCACTGGCTCCTTCGACAATGTCTGCTCTGTATCACGTACCATTACAACGGAGGATTCAACAGGAGATTTGGAAGGAGTTTTGGCACCTCATGTTCTGGCCATGGCTTTGGGATCAAACATAACCGTAAAATGAGAGCTTGAAGAGAAAAATTTACAGTAACAATGGAGGTTTTGTTCGTGAGGAACATCGTCGGCACAGTAGGGTTCTTTTTAGGGAATGAAACATGAAGGTGAAGAGGCGTGTTCTTTGCCACTACAGAGATAAGGCACTGAGTCTGCATCCAATAAATGCAATGACTTGGATTGTCCTTTTTTATAACGATCCGATGGTTGGGGAGAAAGTGATAAAACATTATGATTTCTTTCCTAAAACGTTTCACTATATGATGAGTCAGCAAAAAATTGCATCGATAAGGAGATTTTCATGCGTCGGCAAAAGTAAGAACTTTATTCCTGCAAAAGATTATTAAACAGAACTGAAATATAAATAAAACAACGAAAAGTAAATAATACGAATGTAAAGAAAGATTAGAAAAATATAACCAGGTTAATGGTCTCTTTATGATTGTGATCATCCGAACTAATGTAATTCTTCAACCATTGCCCATTTACCTTGAATTGGTGCCCATCATTAAGGTCTTTAATTATGACTGCACCATGAGGTAATGCTTTGACAACCTTGAATGGACCAGACCATCTTGAGCGTAATTTACCTGGATGCAGTTTAAGTCGCGAATTAAATAAAAGCACCAGCTGACCTGCAGTAAATTGTCGCTGCAAGATAATATTGTCATGCTATCTCTTGGTTTTTTCCTTGTAAATTGCAGCATTCTCATATGCATTGCATCGAATCTCCTCCAACTCAGTAATGTCCAATAACCTCTTTTTTCTAGCAACATCATAATCCATGTTCACCTGCTTGATGCCCACATGGCTTTATGTTCAAGTTCCACAGGTAAGTGACATGACTTACCGAACACAAGTTGATACGACGACATTCTTAATGGCATTTTATATGTTGTGCAAAGCACCCACAACGCGTCATTAAGCCTTGAAGACCAATCTTTCCTCGATGGGTTTAGCACTTTTTCAAGGATATTCTTAATTTGGCAATTGAAACTTCAGTTTGGCCATTGGTTTGTGGATGATATGTAGTCACCATTCGATGCTTAACATCATAATGCCTCAATGCGGCCGCAACTTTATTGCAATGGAAATGAGTGCCTTGATCACTAATTAATGCTTTAGGTGTGCCAAAATGAGTGAGTATGTATGTGGAAAAATTTCAGCATTGTCCAAGGATCGTCTTTTGGAACAGCAATTGCTTCCACCCATTTGGACACATAATCTACAGCGACCAAGATGTAAGCATTTCCAAAAGAACTTGGAAAAGGCCCTATGAAATCCACACCCCAAGCATGAAAGAGCACAACCTCCATAATAGACTGTTGTAGCATCTCGTTGCGTCGAGATATCGATCCAGTGCGCTGACATTTGTCATATTGTTGCACAAAATTTTAGGCATCTCTAAACAATGAAGGTCAGTAGAATCCTGATTGAAGGACTTTTGCAACAGTCCTTACACCACCAAAATGACCTCTATAGGGAGCGTCATGACAATGTTTCAAGATAGGAAGCATTTATTCTTCTAGAACACAGCATCGAATAATATTGTCGTTGTATACCTTGAATAGGTAAGGCTTATTCCAGTAATATTTTTCGATGTCACAAAGAAATCTTTCCTTTTTGTGGCCTGTTGCATCCATTGGTAATCTTCCACACACCAAGTAGTTTACGACATCCGCATACCATGGGGATGCGTTGACAGCAAAAAGTTTCTCATCCGAAAATGCGTCGATAATTTATGATGTATTGCCATCTTCACTTCCTACCTCCAGACGAGATAAATGACCTGCTATTTGGTTTTTTGATCCTTTGTGATCCTTAATCTCAATGTCAAATTCTTGTAATAGCAGGATCTAGCGAATCAATCTTGGTTTGGCATCTTTTTAGCAAAGAGGTATCGCAATGTAGAATGATCAGTATAAACTATAACTTTTGCGCCGACAAGATATGATCGAAATTTGTCGAAAGCAAAAAGTACTGCCAACAGCTCCTTTTCTGTGGTTGTATAATTGATCTGCGCTTCAGTAAGAGTTTTACTAGCATAATATATTGCATGAAATGCCTTTTCTTTGCGTTGACCTAGCATGGCACCCACTGCATAGTCACTTGCATTACACATAACCTCAAATGGTTATGACCAGTTCAGTGCAACGATAATAGGTGCATTCACTAGTTGTTGCTTAATTTGCATAAATGCGGCCAGGCATGCAGCATCAAATAGAAAATTTTTATTTTGTTCTAACAAAGAGCAGAGAGGTTTTGCAATCTTAGAGAAATCTCGGATGAATTATCGATAGAAACCCGCATGGCCTAGAAAACTACTAATACCTTTTAAATTTGTGGGTGGAGGTAACTTCTTAATGATCTCAACTTTCACTTTGACCACTTCAATGCCCTGACAAGAGATACGACGACCAAGGATAACGTCTTCTGTTGCCATGAAGTGGCGTTTCTCCCAATTCAGCACTAGATTTGTGTCCTCGCATCGCTTTAGAACTCTAGCTAAATTGTCAACGCATTTATCAAAAGTATTACCATATACAGAAAAACCATTCATAAATACCTCCAATGAGTCTTTAATCATATCTGAGAAAATTGTCATCATGGTTCTTTGAAATGTAGCCGGTGCATTGCTTAGACCAAATGGCATTCGACGGAAGGAAAAGGTTCCAAAAGGACAAGTGAAAGTCATTTTTGCTTGGTCCTCCTGCGCAATTGCTATTTGATTGTAGCCAGAATAGCCATCGAGGAAATAATAATAGGCTTTACCAGCAAGCCTGTCCAACATTTGATCAATGAAGGGAAGTGGAAAATGATCCTTCTTTGTGGCTGCATACAAATAACGATAATCCATGCATACTCGCCAACCTATAGGAATGCGAGTAGGGATTAATTCATCTTTGTCGTTACTTACCACCGTGATACCACTCTATTTTAGGACACATTAGACTGGGCTCACCTACGTACAATCAAAAATTGGGTAGATGATGCCCGTATCCAACCACTTAATGATCTCCTTTTTAACAACCTCCTTCATTATTTTCATTTAATCTTCTTTGCTGTTCAATGGACTGCTTTCCCTCATCTTCCAGTCGGATCTTATGCATACAAAAAGAGGACAAATGCCTCTAATATCCACAATACTCCAAGCAATAGCATGCTTGTGTTGCTTCAATATTTGGATTAATTTTTCTTCCTGACTTGCATCGAGAGTTGCAGAGACAATTACTGGCAAGGTGTCATTCTCACCAAGGAAAACATACTTTAAATGGGTAGGTAATGGTTTCACTCCAAAGTAGGAGCTTCTTCAATGGATGTCTTAAGTATAGGAGCTGTTTTATGAGTCAAATCCAAATATTCCATCTGCCATCCGCACCTAAGCTCAACATTATTTGCCTCAACCTTGTAGTTACAGTCACTTAGAACTTCTTCTTCAGTTGTCACCATAAATTCTTCTAGGACTACTGTGCTACACTCATTAAATTCCTCCTCTATTAATTCATCCAACATATCAATGTGGTGACAATTCCTCTCTGTTTCTGTAGGGAATTGCTTCAAAAACATTGAAGGTGACATGTTCGTTGTTATGTCGCATTATCAATTCACCTTTGAATACATCTATAAGAGTGCGGCCAGTGGCAAGAAATGGGCACCCCAATGGGAACTTCCTTATCAACTTCACAATCAATGATAATAAAATCCGCTGGGAACAAACTTATCTACTCGAACTAAAACATCTTTAATTTGCCCTTCAGGTTGCTCTAAAGATCTATCCGCCAATTGCAATGTAACTACAGTGGGCTTCATGTGACCAATCCCCAATTTTCGAAATGTTGATAATGGCTTGAGGTTGATACTTGCTCCTAAATCACAGAGAGCTTTTCCCAAGTAATGATTTCCAATGGAACATGGAATTGTAAAACTACTAGGATCCTTCATCTTCGGTGGTACTTTATTTGTCAGGACTGCGATGCATCCCTTTGTGAGCACAATTGTCTCAATATCGGTCAACTTCTTCTTCTTGGATAAGATCTCCTTCATGAATTTCCCATAGTTAGGAATCTGTACGAGAGCTTCCACAAGAGGTATGTTGACATGCAGTTGTTACAATGTGGCTAGAAATTTTTGATATTCTCTATCGTTCTCCTTCTCCTTAAATCTTTGTGGAAATGGCAAAGGTATTGAGACATCAGGTTGTCGTGACACAATTGGTTGCGTCAAAATCGGTGATTGCTTCAACAATTTTTTTGGTCTAATGGTAGGCATGGGAGTAACAACTGGTGGCTCCTCTTTATTAGGTTCATCTGTTTCTTCTTCAGGTACAACTTTTTCTTTTTGATCTGCTTCACTTGCGTCGACAGGTGCTGTACTAGAGCTGCTACTTGGCTCGACAGTTTGCTTTCCACTCCTAAGAGTAATAGCTTTGCAATGCTCCTTCTCCTTTTGATTTGGATTCTCAGTGTCACTAGGTAAAGCACCTGGTGGTCTTGTGCTCATATTTGAAGCTAGTTGTCCTACTTGTGATTCCAATGCTCATATGGAAGAGAAATTCCCTTGCACAATAGCTTCTGTTCTCGTGATATGTTCATGCATCAAGGCTTCAAGAGCTGTTAATGGATCAGCTTGTGGTTGGGAATACTGCTATTGCTATTGTTGTTCTTGCATATACAGGTTTTCCATTGAAGATTGTGGTGGCCTCACACGAGTATCTGGCTACAACTAATCTTGATAAACATGAATCTGAGGACTTTGATTGAATTTTCTACTACTGATTATAATTCCCTTGTTGAAAATTTCCTTGTCTTGAAGAATTTCCATATCTAAATGTGGTTGCTTTTTTTATTTCCCCAAGGCTGTTGGTTTCGAGCTGAGCTATTGTAGGAATTACTATAAGAATTTCCTCTGATATTATTAACTATAAGCGATTCTCTCTAGAATTCGGATAACTTCAATGTAAGTACAATCCAATAAAGGACCATTAGCAGATGCATCAACAAGATTTCTTGTCTATACATTCAGCCTATTATAAAAATTTTGATCTGTGTCTCTTGTTGAATTTCATGCATGGGACATCGTCTAAGAAGGGATTTGTAGCGCTCTCATGTTGTATGTAGATTCTCATCATCGAGCTGATGGTATGTAGTGATATCATTTATAAGCTTAACATTCATTATCGGTGGATTGAAACATAAAACAAACTGAGTTGCAAGTGTATTCCACGATGTGATTGATCCAGCAAGTCCAGGTTCGAGCACGTCCTTGAAATAAGTAAGGAAATAGTTGCATTCGCAAGGCATCCTCAAGAACACCCTGCTGACTGAAAGAAGTACAAATCAGTAAAAAAATTTAATATGCTCTGTCGCATCTTCATGTGGCAATCCAACATACTGACCATTGGAATTTAACATCTGAAACATGACCAATTTTAGCTCAAAATTTCCAACTTGAATTGCTGGTCGAACAACACCTGGCTGCAAATCATCCAAAACTAGAACAATGAAATCTCAGATGGTTCGATTTTGCATTTGATCTTCTTGTGGCAGTGGTCAATTATTAATAACTTGTGGTTGTATTGGAGGATTTTCTGGTTGCAGCGATGATATTTCAACATTGATTCCTGGCAAAGTCATGTTTCTTTGTTCTTGTCTCCTCCTTTTAATGGTTCAATCGATCTCTGGATCTAAGTCAACAATATTTTTAGGATTTCTCTTAGTCATAAACACCTAAAATAAAACAAGTGAAAACAGTAACAACAGAATATAAATCAGTAACAAATAAAGATTAAGAAATAACAAATAATTGCAAAGACAAATATAAACATCAAACAAATGTCGTTCCTAGCAACGGTGCCAAAAATTGATCGCGCTATGAATGTCACAGGAATAATGTGCAAGCGGACACTATCGATGCAAGTATAATAGACAGATGTGAGTCTGTCGGATATCGATCCCACGAGGATGGTGTTTTTGCTTCTTAAATTTGTTAATTCAATTAAAGTTAAGACTAAAGAGATTGTGATTAAATAATGTCAGAGCAATTAAAATAAGGAATGCAATAATGAATGAATGTAATTTTTCGGAGCAATTGTTAAGGGATTTTGATGAAATATATCGAGGCAATTTAATAGGGAAATGCAATAAAAGTCTGAGGATAATTTGTCAAGGCAATTTAAGAAAATTAAAAAAGTAAAAACAATGATAATGAGATGGGGTTCCCTGACTTGATAAGTTGGCAAACTGCTAAATGTGATCACAATGTAAATGACAGATAAATTGTCGCTGCAATTAAGCTCAATGAGATCTTACCAGCCTCGACTTCCCTGTTTATCAAAGACTTAAATACTCACACTAGCTACACCTTCCAGTGCCGGCAATGCAAAGTATTCAAGAAAAAGTGGATTGAATTCCTCCGATCCTCAAGCAACTTCCATTGACTTGCTTGTAAACTTAATTTGTCGCTGCAGTTTCCATTGACAGTGATTGCAATTGCACTTCCGTGGTCAAGCAACTATATCCAAAGATAAACAATGAAGGAAAGATTGAATAGATATCAAACTTGATCTGAAATTAAGTTGTACTTCCATACAAATTCAATTAATCAAAATTCATCAGTGTTTGAAGAGAGACTAAAAGAATGAATCGAAGCATCCTATTCCTAGTCTACTAGAACCATTCCCTTACACTCCTCTTGTGTCGTAATTAAGCATGCTCCTTGTCAGGAGCAGATTTGCCTTTTCATCACTGTCAAGTCGCCCCCAATGAAGTTAAGCTGCCATGGAAGCAAGCTTAAGAAAATGTTGAAGAGAAGAGAATTGATGCGTCACAAATCTGGAAGATGATGCCTAAGAAGATCCTCCCTCATCAGTATTTATCAACCGTTGCCAAGTGCAGGTGTCCTTTCTTTCAGATCCAACTTCCTCTAGCTGTACAAGTTAGTTATACCAGCTGTGCACTCACGCAGATCTTGTGTGTTCATCAGACAGTTATCGATTGTGGCAATATTTCTGGGCGCAAATTTGGATTCTATTTTGTGGCGACAACCCTAGATAACTCATGCGTTGATCTTTCTGAACAGACTCCTGGATTAACATCTTTTGATGCAATACTGAACACTAATTGTGGCGACATTAATAGAAAAACAAGATAAAGTTAAAGAAAATTAAACCAAACATCACAAAGTAAGAAAATGCAATCACTAAGTTAAAAAGGCTAAAAATGCTTGCTAAAAATGATGAAATGGGAACAAGTCATACTCTAAGTAAGGAGAAATCAATGGTCTTTTCTAATGCTATCAAGCTGATAAAGGGAAAAGTCTTGTAGTAAACCCTAGGGAAGAAAGTGAAGATCTTCCATATCCTCTAGGTCTTACCCCGATGCAGGTCCAAGCTTAGCGGGAGACATGTGTGCAAGGAGCATTTGTCACCATCAGACCACAGTCGTACCTTACTGGCATATCAAAACCAGCAAATTACCCGATGGGCTCTAGTTCCAACCCAGGACATAACCCATTCAATCATGCCATACCATATTTTGATGAGGTAATAGAGACAGAGAAAAAAAGAGCCGAACTTCCGAATCAACTGGAAGAGCGTTATAAATGGTTAGAGGAAAGATTCAGAGCGATGGAAGGAGTTGAGGTTTTCTGTGGGATTGACACTAAGGAACTGAGTTTGGTCCCGAATCTTGTACTTCGCCTCAAGTTTAAAACTCCGAAGTTTAAAAATTAAATGGGATAAGTTTCCCAAAAGCGCATATCACCATGTTTTGTAGAAAGATGACGAGGTATGTCCATAACGATCAACTGCTAATCCACTATTTCCAGGACAGTTTGACGGGATCAATTGCAAAGTGGTATAATCAATTAAGTCATGCTAGTATCAGTTCTTAGAAGGATTTGGCACAGGCTTTCATGAAACAATATAGCCACGTCACCGACATGACTCCTGATAGGATCATATTACAAAATACGGAGAAGAAATCGAGCGAAAGCTTCAGGCAGTACGCCTAAAGGTAGAGAGAGATAGCCGCTCAGGTGTAGCCACCACTATTTGAAAAAAAGATAACCATTCTCTTTGTTAATACCTTGAAGGCACCATATGTTAATCATTTGCTGGGAAACACTACCAAGAGTTTCTCCGATATGGTCATGTTTGGAGAAATGATTGAAAATGCAATTAGAAGTGGGAAGATTAATGCTGGAAAGAGTATCAAGAGGTCTGCACCTAGAAGGAAGGATAATGTAGTGAACAATGCAGGCTTATACAGGCTAAATTATGCAAAGCTGGTCATGATGAAACAATCTAAAGCCTTGATAGCCAATTATCAAAGCATTCCAAGACAAGAATCAAGCTCGAGGCCGAACATTGAAAGAGTCCAATTTACCCTTATCTCGATGTCATATAAAGAGCTCTACCAAAATTTATTCAATTCTCGTGTAGTGTCCCCTTACTATTTGAAGCCAATGCAACCCCCGTTCCTAAAATGGTACGATGCAAATGCTCAATGTGAGTACCATACAGGAATAACTGGACACTCAGTTGATAATTGCACCACCTTCAAGAAGTTAATTGAAAGGTTCATTAAGATGGAAATCATGAGGTTCGACAAGCCAGTAAAACCCAATATAGCTGGAAATCCCTTGCCCAATCATCCTGATTAGGGAGTGAATGCGATAACGGAGGGAAAGAGCAAGAGGATTAAAAATGATATTAGGGAGGTCAAATCTCCATTAAAATGGGTCTAGTCGCAGATGGTCAACATGGGCTTGATCGTACAAGATGTGGAAGAATAAGTAATAAAACCTGAAAATTACTATGAGTTTCATGCCACTGAGGGGCATAGAATCCAAGAGTGTGTCGAATTTAGAGTCTTGGTACAAAAAATTATGGATAATAATGAGCTCGAGTTTGTTGAGGAGGTCGAGGATATAAAGGGAAAAATATTTGTGCTTCTAAAGAAAGGACACCGAAAAAAGCTTACAAAGCCAATCTATCGGTGGTAATTGTATCCATGCCTAAGGGCAATGAGGTTGGAGAACGAATGACACCACGAGTCATCATTCAGAAACCTACGGCATTTCTTTATAAGGGCAGTAAAAGGGTCCAATGGAGCTTTGACTGCAATATGATGGTGCCAAAAGGGGATGGATCAAAGAAAGATGTAAGTCTCATTACACGTAGTGGGAGATGCTATAACCAGGGCGATGCAAAAAATGAAGCAAACAAAGGAAAAGCCCTGATGGTTGAGCCTAAACAAAAGAAGGCCAATAAACCTGAGTTACCAGTGAATGAGTCGATAATTGAGAAGGAAGCCAAGGAATTCTTGAAATTCCTAAAGCATAGCGAGTATAGCGTGGTGGAACAGTTACATAAGCAACCAGCTTGCATATCAGTTTTAGCCCTGTTGCTAAGTTCAGAAACCCATCGCAGCACGTTAATGAAAGTGTTGAACGAGACATATGTTGCTGAAGATATCTTGGTAAACAAGCTGGATTGAATGGTTAATAACTTGACTGCGGATAATTTCATCTTATTTAATGATGCTAAAATACCTTTGGAAGGCATGGGCTCAACAAAAGCTCTACACATCATGACCCGGTGCAAAGGATACGCGTTATCGGGAGTATTGATAGAAAATGGCTCTGTCTTGAATGTGCTACCATTGACGATATTAAATAGGTTACAATTGATAGTTCCCACATGAAGACATGCCACAATATAGTAAGGGCATTTAATGGAATCGAAAGAGGGGTGATGAGAAGAATTGAGATACCACTCCAAATTGGTCCGAACACATATGAAGTGGACTTTTGGTGATGGACATGAAGCCCACTTATAATTGTCTATTGGGAAGACCGTGGATCCATTCAGCTAGGGTAGTGCCCTCATCACTGCATCAGAAGCTAAAATTGGTGATAGAGGGTCGATTAATCATAATAAATGCTGAGGAGGACATCATTGATATACCTTACATTGGGACAAATAAGAAAGCCATAGAATGCTCTTCCAGATCATTGGAATTTGTAAATGCTACCTTCATTACTAAAGGAAATAATATCCCTACGCCAAAGATGTTTGCAACTACCTAGATGGGTCTAAATATGACAGTTGGAAGAGGAGCTTTACCTGGAAGAGGATTAAGGAAATATCTCCAAGGAAGGGTCACTGCGCCAGTATTGGCAGAAAAACGAGACTACTTTGGCTTGGGATTCAAGCCAGATGGGAGACAAAGAAGAAAAGAATTGCAAAAAAGGCAGGAAAAAGAAAGAGCGCGAATAAGTGAGGAAGAGATCAAATGGGAACCAATGGTTTTTCCCTATATATTGGAAATATTCATGTCGGAGGGTATTATCAACCCTGAATGAAAGCTGACAGAAAATAAGATGGTGAGAATAATCGAAAGCCTGAGCATCAACGTTATTGCTAAGGAGAAGAGTGAAGAAAGAAACTTATCAAGAATTCATCCTTACTCCCTCAGGAGTGTTTTAGATAACTGGACTGCGGAAGAGCTCCCTGTAGTGTTTAGGACTTTTCTATAGTAATGTTCAGAACACCCTTGTTGCCCTAAGCCCGAGAGAAATAGGGATCTTTTTGTAAATGGCACATGACTGCTATCTTTTACTTCAATAAAAATGATGCATTTTTTTTATCCCAATTGGCTAACATTCTTGTTATTCTTTTCATTTGTTTCATACCGTAATAAATCATTCTTAAATTCATGTAGTCTTTAGATCCCTTTAATCCATTTGTCAGGTCCCTTGATATCAATGATGTGAGTGATGTTGTTACCTACCTAGAGCCTTATTTTGAGCAGGATGTGAGTTCAGAAGAATCTCAAGATTTCGAATATGCTTAAGATTGTAATTTATTTCCCAATCTGCTACAGATGGTTGAGCAAGACGAAAAACAGATCCTACCTCACAAAGAATCAATAGAAGTTGTGAGTTTAGGGGATGAAACTGAAAAAAGAGCTGAATATTGGGACCTACATCTCTACAGAAACGAGGTGAGATCTCATTGAATTACTTCGAGAGTTCAAACATGTATTTGTGTGGTTATATCAAGACATGCGCAGTCTAAGTCCTGATATTGTGGTGCACAAGCTTCCCATAAGAGAAGAATGTAAATCGGTCCAACAGAAGCTTCGAAGAATGAGGCTTGATGTACTGTTTAAGATAAAAAAAGAGGTAAGAAAACAATTCGATGTTGGTTTCCTACAAGTGGTTAAATACTCAGAATGAGTAGCCAACATAGTGTCAGTTCTTAAGCAAGATGAGAAGGTACGAATGTGCGTGGATTATCGGGACTTAAGAAAAGCTAGCTCGAAGAATAATTTTGAACTACCTCATATTGACACCTTGGTGGACAACACAGCAAGTCATTCTTTGTTCTCCTTTATGCATGGTTTTTCAGGATACGATCAAATAAAAATGCATCTTGAGGATATGGATAAAACCACATTCGTTACCATGTGGGGAACCTTTTGCTACAAAGTTATGCCATTTGGACTAAAGAATGCAGGGACAACATATCAAAGGGCTTTGGTGACTCTGTTCCATGATATGATGCACAAGGAGATTGAGGTCTATGTCGACGATATGATCACAAAGTCTCGAACAAGAGAAGAACATGTGAACGTTTTGAGAAAATTTTTTCTTGAGATTGAGAAAATTCCAGTTAAAGTTGAACCCAAACAAATGTACTTTCGGAGGCTACTTTAGGCAAGTTATCAGGCTTTGTGGTCAGCAGAAGGGGAATTGAGATCGATCTGAATAAAGTTAGAGCTATATAGGAGTTACCACCTCTACGTACTCAAAAGAAAGTTCAAGGGTTCCTAGGGAGATTGAATTACATCATTGGTTCATCTCACAACTAACCGAGAAATGTGATCCTATCTTCTATCTTCTCAAGAAGCAAAACCCAGGAGTGTGAATGATGAATGCCAAAAGACTTTTGACCAAGTTAAACATTACTTGTCCAATGCTCCAATTTGATGCCTCCGAATCCAAATAAACCTTTGATCTTGTACTTGGCTGTATTTAAAAATTCTATGGGATGCGTACTAGGCCAACATGGTGAGTCAGGAAAGAAAGAAAGAGCAATCTATTATCTCATCAAGAAGTTCACAGAATACGAGATAAGATATTCACCAATTGAGAAACTGTGTTGCTCTTTGGTCTGGACTACTTGAAGGTTGAGGCAGTACATGTTATACCATACAACTTGGCTGATTTCAAAATTGGATCCTTCATGATGGGGTCGACTGCATTGAATGGAAGAATGGCTAGATGGTAAATTTTGCTCTTCGAATTCGACATAGTCATGTGAATCAAAAGGCAATAAAAGGGAGTGCAATAGCAGACTTTCTGGTTAGCAGAGCTCTCGAAGACTATGAGCCATTAAGTTTCAATTTCCTGAATGAAGATCTAATGTACATTGCAGTCATCGAAAAAGGAACTCTAGAAGAACACCCTTGGAAAAAGAATTTTGATGGCGCTTCAAATGCCACTGGTAAAGGAATTGGAGCAGTTCTGGTATCCCCAAAAGGCGATCATTACCCTCTCACAAGCAAACTTGACTTCAATTGCACAAATAACATGGCGGACTATGAAGCATGTATCATGAGTGTCCGTGTAGCTATAAAGCGCAAGATCAAAGTTTTGGAGGTGTATGGAGATTCTGCGTTGGTAATTTATCAACTCAATGGTGAATGAAAAATGAGAGACTAATTGATTAACGAAAGTTGGTTCTCGAGTTAATTAAAGAATTTGAGGACATCACCTTCCATTACCTCCCGCGAGACGAAAATCAGATGGTTGATGCTTTGGCTACCCTTGCCTTCATTATTAAGGTCAATAAGCAAGAAGATGTAAAGCCTATTCAGATGAGCATCTATGAAGTTCCAGCTCATTGCTACAACATTGAAGGGAAGAAAGGGATAATCATCCTTAATACCAAGAAATATTGCAATACGTAAAAGATAGAAAATACCCTGAATAAGCCACTGAGAACGATAAAAGGACATTAAGAAGGCTCGCAATTGATTATATCCTTGATGGGGATATTCTGTACAAAAAGAGGAAAGATCAGGTTTTGTTAAGGTGTGTCGACGCTATTGAGGCTAAGAAAATTCAAGAAGAAGTCCATGAGGGTGTTTCTGGTACGCATGTCAATGGTTGACAATAGCCAGACAGATCATAAGATTCGAATATTATTGGTCAACTATGAAAGGAGATTGCATTAGATATGCCAAGAGATGTCACAAATGTCAAATCTATGGGCACAAAATTCATGTACCTCCTTCACCTCTACACGTTATGACTTCCCCGTGGTCTTTTCCTATATGGGCATGGACGTCATTGGGCCAATCTTGCCAATGGCTTCTATTGGGCATAGATTCATTTTTGGGGTAATCGATTACTTCACAAAATGGGTAGAAGCTGCTTCCTACGCTAATGTTACGAAATCAGCATCAACAAATTCTTAAAGAAAGAAATCATATGTTGGTATGGAATGCCAGAAAAGATCATATCTTTCAACGCTTTGAATTTGAACAACAACACGATAGCAGAGGTCTGCAGTCAGTTCAAGATCAAGCATCAGCACCATATTGTTCAAAAATGAACGTAGTAGTGGAGGCAGCTAATAAGAACATCAAGAAGATCATTGGGAAAATAACAAAGACCTACAGAGATTGGCATGAGAAGTTACAATTTGCTCTCTACGCCTATCAAACGTATATCAGAACTTCTATTGGGGCAACACCTTTTTCTTTGGTATATGGAATGGAGGCAGTTCTGCCCATTGAAGTCGAGATTTCTTCCCTTTGAATTTTATCATAAGTAAAGTTAGAGGAGGCAGAATGGATCCAGTGAAGATATGACCAGTTAAACCTTATTGAGGAAAAGAGGTAGAAAGCTATCTGGCATGGTTAGATGTACCAAAAGTGAATGATACGGGCTTATGACAAAAAGGTTTGCTCTAGAAAATTCCATGAGGGAGATCTAGTTTTGGAAAAGATCCTTCCTATACAAAAGGACTTTCGAGGAAAATGGATGCCAAATTGGTAAGGCCCATATGTGGTAAAAAAAGTCTTTTTTGAGGGAGCTTTAATTTTAACCGAGATGGATGACAAAGATTTATCGAACCCCATGAATTTGGATTCATGAAGAAATACTTTGCCTAAAAACAAAAAGAAAAAAGGGTTTTGAAACCCAAAAGTTTGAGTTGAAAACCTGAAAGGGAGGCTCAAATTCGAAAAGAAAGGAGGGGCGAGATAAAACCCGCAAAGGGCGTCTCGAAGCCTAAGGAGATTTGAGTTGAAAATCGGAAAGGGCGACTCAGATTTGGATCAAAGATTGGGCACGAAATAGTCTTCTCTCTCAAAAGTTACAGGATGGAAAGACGCTACATCTTGGGCATCGACGAAGTACAACAATTTTCATGGGTACACATCAGGCTCAAAATGGTCCTAATCAAGTTTGCTCGAAGAAACTCATATGTTGATATCTGAGGCATCTGGTTGTATTCCTTTTGCTCACTTTAGCAACTTTTGATTGATGTTTGCTATTTTTTACTAACAGTTGCTATTTTTGACCAATGTTTGTAATCTTTTTCCATTATTTAATTTTTTCAACTTTTTGATCGATGTTGATACTATTGACCAATGTTTGCTATCATTCATTCTCATTTCAGCCTTTTCTCCAATAACTTTAATTTTATCCATTTTTCATAACCTTATTCAAGGCATTCTTTGCATTGAAATAACGGTTAGTGGACTTGACAATATAAGGTACAAAAGGAATTTTGCATATTGCTCTGGTAAATTTCTAAAATAGTGCAGGCACCTGAAACAAGATTAGTAGTTGGAAATAACCAAATCTAAGGGTCAAAAGGATCCTGAAACAAGTAACTCAGAGTATGACTACCTTTTTGGATTTCATATTGAGGACACCAAACTTGAAAAGAAGACATGGTAACACATCAGTGATGGAACTTAGGCAAAAGACAATCAATGTTGACCTAAGGACTAAAAAAAATCATTCTAAAATATGACATCTTTGCTTTCATATCAATATCATTCCTATGCATATAGTTAGGAGCATTTGATTCATTCAAGTCATGGCATCCTAGCTGCATGGCCTAGATAGAGGCCCATAAAATAGATTTACAGGTTATATCCTCCAGAGATTGGCGTGATAGATCAGTGAAAGACAACTCCTATATCCCTGAAGTTGCAGGGGAATGGAGTAAAACACCAGAAGCCGAGATTCAGTAGGACCAGATGAAATTTGTCCTCCTTGGAGTCTTTTCTCCTTTCTCGTTATACGACAAAAGGCAAAGAGGGGTAGTTGTAAGAGCCCAAATTCGTCTGGCCCGTTAAATAAATAAGACAAAATTTTTATCCTCTAATGTCCATTAAATTACAATCCAAAATTAACCTAAAATACCCAAAAAATACAAGCCTAATTTTTTTACAAAGCCCAAGAGCCCTAAACTAAAAAATGAACACACAAAAAACCCCCTGGCAGCTGCCCTTGGATTCTCCAACCACCGCCGCTGCCCCTGCCTTGCCCAAGAATCTTTTAGATCTGCAAAATTGAAACAAAAAAAAGAAACAAAATAAAAAAGATATGTAATATTTGTGTTATAAAAACACGAACTCGAATTTAAAAAGGGGATTATTTTAAGTAATCGAAACAGGCATTACACGCACTCAATAGTAATCAAAGTTATTTTTCAAAGAAGCAATTTGTATTTTTATTTCTATTTTTTTTGAAACTAAAAAAGTAAATTTAAATCTAGGTTTTTTTACCTTTTTGGTGTTGATTCATCCTTGGCCGCCTTCGGGAGCATTTGTTTCGAGGACCTGAGACTCCTAAAGTCTTTTTGGGCTAATGGGACATTAGAGAGAATGAGAAAGATTTCTTTTAAAAAAATAAAATATTAAGAACCGAAAAGTTCTTGGTTATTTGTGGATTTTTGGTGAGGATTTAGGTGTTTTTGACCTTATATCCGAGTCTGGGGCGTTGAAAAGACTCAAAAAAGCCCTGCTTCTTTTTCTCCAGCCACCATAAGTGGCAGTCATTGCCGTCGACGAATGGTGGCCCATGGCGGATGCTACGGCGAAAGGTCATCAGACCCATGATTGGCTAAGGGCTCCTCTTGATAGCAAAGAAAGGGAGAAGAGAGGAATTTTTTAAAAAAAACAATGAAGGAAATGAAAATTTTCAAAAAAAAATTAACTTATATAGGCCCTTGAAACGACATCGTTTTGGGCTCCTGGGCTCCTTCCTAATAGCCCTAAACGACGCTGTTTTGTGCCATGACCCTAGACCTGACTAGTTCGGACCTTAGGGTCCGCGTGTTTTCATGCGAATGTGCTAATTGTCTATTTGGCCTTTCCGTACTTTTAAGGTATTTTAACTTAGTCCTTTTTCATTTTTATTTATTTTAATTTAGCCTATTAATTTTAATTGCTTTTCAATTTGATCCTTTGACCAATAGTGGACCATTTTACGAAATGACACGTGTACAGAGGAGGGGATATTTATCCCTTTGGTCCCTGTAATTGGTATTTTATTTTGTTTTTGTTTCTAATTCACACCCTTAATTTGTTCGCACTTACAATTTAGTCATTTATTTATTTTTCCCATTTATTTTTGTTTTTTTATAATTTTGACCTTACTGTCTTATTTTTATTTAATTTAGTCTGTATTACTTTTATTATTTGTATTTATTTGTTTATGCTAATGTTTAATTTTATTTATTTATTGTTTATTTATTTTTATTTACTTATATATTGTTATTTTATGCTTTTTTTTATTTCATCTTTTTTACCTTTTATTTAATTTGTATTATTTATCTTTTTATTTTTTTACTTAATTTCATGCCCTTTCATTATTGTTTTATTTTTCCCTTTTATTTAATTATATTGTTATTCAATCATTTTTTATGATCGTATTATCTATATTTATTATTATTTATGTTATTAATTAATTAATTAATATTTATTGTCATGATCATTATAATTATTTTTATTTTATTTTTTATTTTGTTCGTGTTATTTCTTATTTATTTTATTTTATTTATCTTATATTGTTCATGTATGCATTTTATTTTTTGTCATTACTAAATTGTGAATTATATTTATACATATTCATTTACTTTTTTGTATAATATTTTAATAAATAAATTACATGACATTTTAATTCTTTTAAAAAATATATAAATCATTTTTAAAAATCGAGGTAATGTTCTTTATTTCGTGAATTCGAGAGAATTATGCCCTAATTTACTAAGTGTGATTTTCTCTTTAAATCGAGATAATCGAACACCTTATTTTAAAATTAAAACATATGAGATTTGAGATAATAATTAAAAACGCTCGTCATTTTTGAATATTCTAAGTGTTGTGCCCTAACTTACTGGACATGATTTTTCTTCTCGAGATAACGAGATTTCTTTGTAAAATTTAATTTTTTAAAAATATTGAAACATACCATTCATGCATTTAAGGATCGCAATATAAATTTTTTTCGAGTTTTTGATTTTCAACAACTAAGACAATAAATAGTCAACTAGGTACCAATTTCTGTCTTATTTTTTATAATTTTGATTTTCAACAACTAAAACAATAAATAATCTTTTTAAATAATCCTTCCTCACACGTAACTGACTCCCAAACCCGTTTTATGGTTTCAAAGACCAAAATTATTGTTTTAATAATTTTAAAATTTTACAATGTGATCCAATCACGCCTATTTAAAAATATTGGTGGCGATTCCAATTTCGTTTTTCAAAATATAAGTCAGGACTTTTTCAAAAACAAATGGTATCGATAATCGGGTGGAGAGATATGGAAATGCTAGCATATCCGTTGCAAATACGCCTTAATGTGATCGATCTGCTCTGACTGTCACCGCTCGAAGAGGTTAATCTGATGAAAGTGTCGCTGATCAAAGTGGTCAAACTGCTCAGAAATATTGTCAAGTGCAACAGCTGACACAGTAGTAGGCTGACTCGAAGGAGGAGGAGAGTGATCTGGGTTTGCATGGCAAGGAGGATCATCATTTGGAAGCTCCTTACACTTATCTTAAGGATTTGAATGAGATAGTGCCTATCGGTAGGGACCCGCTCCTTGTATTTGCTCAATCATCCTCATATGACTCATTATGGATAATCCCTACAGGATCATCTGTCCAACCAATGTAAATGAGGAAATTTGCTCTAGGGTGTTAAGCAGTCCAATATATCTCGCCAGTTGAGTCACATAAGGGCCCAAACAGATAGGACTTTTTCTGCTTCGGTCGGACTGTTGGCGACAAAAAGGGCCACAAAATAGGCAATATCGGTGGGGTGTCGCATTGCCATACTCCAAAGGAAATAAGCATCATACATACCAACAACCCCCGTACTCTCCCTCATTCCAAGGGAAGCTCCAAAGCCAGAGACGCTCAGATAACGCGTCGTACCCTCGAGTTTGAAAGAAATAATGCGCGGCTCATCCCACTGTGACATAGTCTACTGTAAAAAGAATGTCGAACAGAACTCCAGTGTGAGTTCTGAACTAGTACGCTCCATGATAGAGAAAAATTGATCCCACGGAGTTGTGTCGATCAGTTTCCGAACTCTGTCAGCTAAGTTAAACGCCTATAGTGCCTCCCAGTCGATGCAACGACCCAAACACAAGTGTCGCTCCTTTAGGTGCTGATATTGGTTGTAACATCCCAAACCTGACCTAGATGTTACAATCGAATTCAGAAAGCTACATTGACCATCGAAATGGCCTAGAAAATCTTTCATAGTTTTCAAACATACTTTTTAAACCATTTGCGTAAATCGTTCAAAACTAGTGCAATCGAGAATTTTAGAAATCAATGATTTTGATATTTTATGTATTTGTAAAAGTTTGATCGCTATTCAAAAACTTTTATAATTACAATCATATTTCAAAATCATTCGTTTATTTAATCAAAACTAACGAACTTGTCTATTCGTCACTATTAAAAAAACATGTTAAATTTTAGAAATCAAATATCTTTAGAAATCTCATTTGTAATCATTAGTAATTTTGAAAATGAAGTCTAAGTTTATTAAAAACTCGTCTCTCAGCATTGCAGCGAAAAACTGTAATATTGACATATTTTTATAAGAATCTCAACGAAAAATTTTACTAAAACCATATTTTGTTAAAAATCGATATTTCATGTAAATTCAATAAAATATCAATAAACAATTTAAAACCTCAAAAACCAAGTTGTATTTTGTCTAAAACTCATTTTCATTATCGAAGTAGAAAAGAGTGATTTTGTCAAGTTTTTAATAAAAATTCAGTTTCATGCATAATCTTATCAAATACTAATTTATGCAGCAATTCATGCAAATCAGAATTAAAAATCCCTAAAATAAAGTTCCATGCCACAGTCCATACTCAAAACTTATTACAAACCCAAAATATCAAAATAAAATTTAATTATTTTAATTTAAAAAGATATCTGAGAAACTCCTCCAAATGTCGTCATAGAATCTTAACCTCGAGATTATTGTAAAATCAGAAAACCAAAAGGGGGTGAGCTATGAAGCTTAGTCTGAGATTAACATAAACACAATCACAAACAGATAAACATATACATTATACAATCATAATGATCATATGAGTTTCATATAACCCAATATTTCACACTTATACTATGCATAATCATGTCAATGCACATATTGTAAAACAATGCAAATTTTGTGAAAACGGTCCAACCCATCTCCGTTACACACCATAATCGAGTTCCCCGGAACTCGTCCATCCAAAAACACATAAAATTGTGAACAGTGTCATAGTAACGTAGGTACATTGCCAATAATCTAAATTGTGGACAAGCCACCAAAATCGTAAATATATTGCCAATAACCAAAATCGTGGATAAGCCACCACATTTGCAGATAAACTGCCACATAATCAAATTGTGAATAGTGTCACATTAATGCAGATAAACCACCACATTCTTCCATCTTTTACATATCCAATCCCATGCATGTGATATGGCCACAAAATCACTTTTTTTAAACCACATAGACATGCTTAACTTGCAAATCATATATGTACACATGGTACCAAAATTTCACATTTTATAAATCATGCGAAAATCACATATGTCATAAGATTACATAACATGAATGAAATTTTCATAATTTTCGTATTATTAATAATCAACAAATCACACATCATACATATGACCAAAATCAATGGTTAAAAATCACTTACTTGACATAGTCCATAACAATGGATTTTATCTCTCTTTATGGATACTTAGTATCCTTATTTAATCATAATTTAAATAATAATGATTTTAACAATATAAACTAGAGATTTATTTGTTTAGTGTTAAAACCCACACCTGATCGTAGATCCGATATGCAACCACTCTCTAAGA
The DNA here is from genome assembly GCA_005610355.1 of Gossypioides kirkii. NCBI lineage: Eukaryota > Viridiplantae > Streptophyta > Magnoliopsida > Malvales > Malvaceae > Gossypioides > Gossypioides kirkii. Next base: position 19,816,001 of record CP032245.1, read on the forward strand.
ATAACCACACAGGGATCTAACAATTAGATTGCCTAATCATAACACTTGGCGATCTTTCATTAATGATGATCGTTAATAAGGTTGATACGATAATTAGTATTGATTTTCCCATTAACACTTAATCTTAGAAAATAATCACTTGGATTAGTTATTTCAATTACCATGTTAATGATCTCTCGGGTTGGAGTCGATCGGCCTTTCAATAAACATGACATGCAAGATGTTAATACTTGAGAAATAATTCACTAAGACCCTCAAAAGCATTCGGCCAAGGGAATAAAATAGGGAGGAGAAAAATATTTTTACACAACCTTTACACTTACACTATCACGATTGGAACGGAAGGATCAATAGATCGTCTTGAACAAAAATTCGAGAGGAAAAGAGGATCGAAAGAAGAGGACTATTTTTGAAAATAAATCCATGAAAAAGTTTAGGATTAAAAACTAATTTAAAATAAATAATGCAAAAAAAATTCATGACTACAAAGAATAACAAAGGTTGAAAATTTAAGAAGAAAGGAGGAAGAATCTCAACCATTGGTGGTGGTGCTACGACAGCAATAGTCCGAAGACAAAGGTAAAGGTTCGACGGAGCAGAAGAAAAGAAGATATGGGTTTTGTTTCACGGTTAGAGGATAGAGAGGAGAAGAAAGAAAAATAAAGAAAAATAGTGAAGATGCGCAATAGCGCACGGTGGTGGAGGGCGACGCTAAGGGTGACGGTGGAACAAAAAAAAAGAAGAGAAAAGGATGATGGTGATGAAGTAGTGGTGTTTAAATTGAATGGTGGTGGCTAACGATGGAGGAAATGAGGCCAAAATCAAAATAATGGTGGTTCAAGGTTGTGCAAAAAAGGGAAGAGGAGAGAAAAGAGAGGAACAAAAGAGGGGAATGGCAATGAAAAGGAAAAGAATGAAAAGATAGAACAAACAAGTGCTTTTCATCTTGTCTAGGTTCAATGAACATCACATAAGTAAGGGTGAAGAGAATGGTATGTTGAGGGGACAAAGGAGCAAAAAGAAGATCAAGGACATGAAAAGGGGGCTTAATAAGGGAAGGTTAACTCACACACAAGGAAAGAATCTTTCTCCATGCATGGTAACTAGGTTGGATAGCAAGGAGTGTTCACATTAGCTAAAATTGTCAAAAAATAAATAAAAATATGAAGAATGTGGTGACTTGACTTAAGATCATTAGGAAACTTTTAAAGTTCTTAACCACTTTACCACTCACTTCCTTATTTTTATTTTAGCAAGAAAATATTTTAAAACTTGGGATGACCTTTACTAAGGGCTTAAAACAAATTTGCACAAAATAAAAATTAACAAGAGGGAAGAGATTCGAACTCATATCATCAAGGAAAGCTCACCACTACTCAATCACTATAATTTATATTTATTTATTATCAAATGTGCTAAGGTCATCTAAAAAAAATTTGGACGTGACCATTCTCGGTTCATTAACCCAATTTCTATTAACCCGATTTTTGGGTTGTGACATTGACTCTCATGTGTACCTAAAAATAAATGGAGACACGAGTGTCTCGTGACTAGAGTAGGGGTCGAAGACGAGGTCGCACCCGGTGTCTTTCGCTTTTTGAAGCGAGGACAAGAAACTTAGATTTGCCTTTTGTGTTTATCCTAATGTACCTTAAATAAAATATAATAACCAAATATCAGCATAAAATGAAGCAAATGGATGAATTAACACAATGACCCCAGTCCAATAAACCGCACAAAAAACACCGAATCAAAACTAAAATCTAAACCAAAAGACCTAACAACAAATCTAATAATAATTTAACACACATGTAACAAACTAAAGACAATAAGAACAATATTAATAATAAAAATATAACTACACCTAATAAATATAAAGGTAACAGTAATATAACACAAAAATACTAATGATAAGAATAACAACAACAACAACAACAATAACAACAACAACAACAACAATAATAATAATAATAATAATAATAAAGAAAAAAAAGGTCACAAACGGTGGTGGTGTTGGACGACAGCTAATAGTATTACAAATGACATATATTTTCTCCCTAAAGTAGTGTTTTAATTGTCTCTTTTATATCTTATTTTGCATGCATCATAAGCATTTCATACTTAGTTTTTATATTTTCTAACTCATTGCTAGTTGATTTAAATTCTTGTTATTTTTACCTCTTTTTGTACTAATGTCGCTACAAACAGCCGATATATTGCGCCTTAGAATTATCAGCGCAGGAACTCATCTCAAAAGATCAATGCTGGAAGAAGAATGCAGTCACAAGTATAGCTTGAATTGCGAACAGAGATGTCGACGCATTGAAAGTTTTACTTTGTTTGAGTGAATTCAAGCAACAAGCACATTTGGAAGCACCAGCGCAAGAATTTCACACGTTGTCGCCGCAATTAAAGATTTCAGATCGCGACCAAAGATGAGGCGACAATCTGTAGAGTTATAAAGATCACACTAGATCTACGTGAGTGCACAGTTAGAATTTAACTAACTGTGACAACTGTAATTAGATCTGGATCTGAGAAGAGATGTCCAGAAATGCAATGACATTCTGCTGACAAATTGTTGGCGCAATTTATAAATTACGCCAACATTCTGCAATAGTCCAGTAAACAAATCAGATCTGCATAGCTGTCAATAACAAACTTTTACAGCTGTACAAAGTTGTTAGATCTGAGAATGGAGAAAATCTGTAATTTCTTGAGCTTATAAATAGAGGAAAGACGAAGGAGATAAATATCAAGAGCGAAGGGATTTAATTCTGAAAATTCTGTGTGAAATAGAGATTTGAGCTGGAAATCGGGGAGCTGATGAAGCAAGTCTGCAAGCACTTCTGACGAGAGGTGTTTGATGCAAAGCAAGAGGAACAACTAGGGAGTAGGCCTAGAAGTCTAGAGATAGTAAGCTTCGTTGTACTCTTTAATTCTTCTTAAATGATGATGGATTTTGATGATATTAAATGAATACGAGAGTATTTTTTAATGTTAAATAATTTTGATTCTTATTTTATAATGCTTATTTGTTTATTCTTGGATCTAATCGTTTTAAGCACAAGAGTGAAATTGCAGTACGTCGACATCGAGAGATGCGATGACAGGTTGGGTTAACAAGTTAGGCGAGAGCTGCTCCGGACTGGAACAAACTCCAGTTACTTATTCTTGAATACATATCGTTGCTCGCACAGAGAGGTGGAGTGATTGTGGATATTCAATTCGGGATTAAGTAGAAAGTTGTTGTTGGTAAGAACTCAAAGGGACTTCATTGCAGCGACATTCCATCTATATTTTACCTTGTCGACGCATCCAGCGTTGTGATTCAGCAAAATCAGTAAACCATTTCTGCCCTTCTACACTTGATCATATTTACATTTTATGCATTTAAATATTCTGCACTCAACACAATTGGATTTATTTTCAATACACTAACATTTAACCTCTGAAGTTTAAATCTCATTGCGTTGACTTTCCTGATTATCTTAGTGTACAGATCTGACATAATTGCACTGACATCCTTACTCACATCTTACCTGATTACAATATTAATTGCTTCGACATTTAAACATCAAGAACCCATTCCTCGTGGGATCGATATTCGATAGAATTGTCTATCAACTATACTTGCATCGACGTGTGTTCGCTTGCACATTACTGTGATGTAAAAACACCGATCAACAGTGACACAAAAATGGCAGGGATTCAACGAGGACTGGTTGACAGAAGGGGAGTGGAAGGAAGGGAAAAGACGATTTAAAAAGTGGGAGGGAAGAGTGTTGTTCACGGTGGGAAAGGGAGATTCGGAGGTGGAGATCTAAGAGGGTTTAAAGAGGTTGGGAAGTAGGAAGGAGGGAAGGAGGAAAAGAAAATAGGGAAAGAGGACCAATGAATGGAGGCAGGGAAGGTTCGACGGTGAGAAAGGAAAGGGAAAGAAGGGAAAAAATAGGGTGAGCAAGGGGAGACCGCGGGTGACTATGGGAAATCAGTAGCTGGTTCAGAGGATAGTGGCTCAGGAAATTGGTCGATGAAGGCTAGAAAATGGCATGAAAAAGGGAAACGAAGGGATAGGGAAATTGAATGACAATGAAGGGGGAATGAGGAGAAAAAGGACGTGACGTGATCGACGACAAGAGATGTAAGGGTTTGTGGTTGATTCAGCATGAAGAGGACAAGGGAAACCAAATGAAAAGAAGCCCCAAATTTGAAATAAGGCCCACATGGCCGTGTGTCTAGGCCACTTAGCCCTTGTGATTTGAAAAATAGCAATAATATTATGTCCAGTATCCACATGGTTGTGTGGTCTACTTCAGGCTGTGTAATGCTCCTAAAATACATAAAAATAAGCCCAGTATCCACACAGCCTAAGACACGTCCGTGTGCGAGGTCGTGTGGGTCACACGGTCTAGCACATGCACGTGTGTCAAGTAGTGTGTCTCACATGGCCGTGTAACTCTTTGTGCTTGTGTAGGTTAAAATAAAATTAAAAAAATTAGCTCTAGTATGCACACGACCTGGGACACGCCCGCGTGTCACATACGGCCATGTGGATCACCCTAGACCGTGTGGTCCCTTTTTTCAATTTTTTTGAATTTTTTTGAATTTTTTTTCTAATTTTTTATGATTTTTTTAAGTAATAAAAATACATATTCTATATTTTTTATTTTTTAAAATAACATGAAAGTAAAATAAATAAATAAATAAAATAAAAAAAACTCAGTTGCCTCCCAAGAAGCACTTATTCAGATTATAAGCTTGACTTCCCTTTTTAAGCTAACAATTAAGGTGGATCTTTGAGCCGAAGCTCCTTTATTTCGTTATCAGTATTACCACCAAATTAAAGTTTAAGACGATGATTGTTTATCTTGAATGTGTCGTAATCAGGGTGTGTTACCTCAATGATTTCATATGAGAATATGTTTTGTACCACAAATGGGTTCAACCCTCTTGACTTAAGCTCTGAAGGGAACATTCGTGGATCTGACTTGTGTAGTAGCGCTTTGTCACCAACTTTGAATTGGTTCGTCTTCTTTACATGCACACTATGGAATTGCTTAGTTATTTCCTTGTGTTTTCTCGATTTCTCATCAGCCTTTCCACCCCACTCATCTACTTCATCGAGCTGCACTTGTCACTCAATTTATGTCACCTTGAAACGAATACTATTCTAACACTTACTCATTAGTGATTTCCTGCAAAAAATGTCGAGCCATATAATTACTAACATTAACAGAATAATGAGTATCATCTCGCTCACTAGAAGTTCTCACAAAATCACGTGCTTGAATAGTAACATTTCCATCACTACCCTCAACACCAGTTCACCACTACCCACATCAATAACTATTCTAGCAGTGGCTAAAAAGGATCGACCTAAGATCAAAGGTACCTTAATATACTCATCCATGTCCATTATAACGAAATCAACAAGGAATATAAATTTATCAACTTTAACAAGTACATCTTCGATAATAACCATAGAATACTTAATTGATCTGTCAACTAATTGAATACTCATCCTAGTGGGTTTTGGTTCCCCAAGACCAAGTTGTTTGAACAGTTTATAAGGCATAAGATTTGTACTAGCACCCAAATCAGCCAAAGTTTTTTATAAATGTAAGCTACCAATCAAACAAGAAATAGTAAAACTCCTTGGATTTTTAAGCTTGGTGGGTCGTTTAATTTGGAGAATGGTCGAGCAATCCTCATTGAGATCCACAATTAACAAGTCATCTAACTTCCTTTTATTTATTAACAAGCTCCTTTAAAAATTTTGCATATTTGGACATCTACGAAAGAGCTTTAACAAAAGCTAAGTTAATAAGCAATTTTTTTTCAAAAGCATAAGAAATTTACAATATTGCTCATTTACGCGGTCTTGCTTCACTTTTTCCAGATATGGAATTCATAGTTTGTATTCTCTGACCATCAGCTTATACTCTTTCTTACTTTCCTATACCCATTATTTTTCTTAACAGCTTCTAGATTTACCTTCTTTTCAAGTTCGACTAACCTTTCTATGCTTCGAACAATAACTGCATGGACTTGCTCCTTTGGGTTGATTTTAATGTTACTAAGTAAGCTACCTTGTTGTCTCTTCGAAACAAGTTTAGCAACCTGTCCAATCTAATTTTCATGTCCTTCAATTGATGCTTGTTGATTTTTCATAGTTGTCTTATTGTTCTAAAATCTAGTTTCAAACACCGAAATAAATTTAGCTAACATCTCATCAAGATTTGATTTCTTTTCGTGTTGATAAGGTTGTTGAAATCCTAGAGGGGGTTGTGACCTTTGATTACTTTGACCATCTCAAGAGAAATTTGGATGATTCCTCCATCCTGGATTATAATTATTGCTATAAAGATTGTTTTAAGGTCTAAAATTATTACCCATAAAGTTGACTTGCTCATGCTCCATGTTAGAATTGAAAGGCAAATATTTCGGATTGCTCATCCCTGCTCTAGTTGCATCACATTGCATTACCAGATTTATCTGTTTATTGCAACTCAAACCATCAATCTTCTTACTCAGTGCTTCCACCTGACTTGCCAACATAGCTACTGCATCTATATTAAAAACATTGGCTGCTTTAATCGGCTTTGTTTTCATGACTTGCCACTGATAGTTATTCAATGTCATCTCCTTAATAAATTCTTAAGCTACCTCAGGTATCTTATTATTAAATGTTCCACCAATTGCTACATCAATTAGTTGCCTAGTCAAGGGATCCAAATCGTTGTAAAAGGTTTCAACCTATAACCACAAAAGTAACCCATGATGAGTGCACCTTCTAAAAAGATCTTTATATCCCTCTCATGCATCATATAATGTCTCCAACTGAATTTGAGAAAAAGAAAAGATTTCGTTCCTCAACTTAGTTGTTTTAGCCGATGAAAAGTACTTCAAAAGAAACTTCTTAGTCATCTGATCCCAAGTCGTGATAAAACCCGTAAAAGTGAATTCAACCCTTGTTTTGTCTTGCTCTTTAAAGAGGATGGGAACAACCGCAAATGTATGGAATCATCAGTAACACCATTAATCTTAAATGTATTGCAAATCTCTAGAAAGTTATTCAAATGAGCATTCAGATCTTTATCTTGCAGCTCATCAAACTGAACATATTATTGTACCATCTGAATTGTGTTCGGCTTCAACTCAAAATTATTTGCAACAATAGTCGGTCTGACAATACTCGATTCAACCCCAATCGGAGTAGGCCTAGCATAATCATACATAGTTCAAAGAGCATAACCTGCAGGAAGCTCCAAATTATTTTGATTATCTTTCTTCTCCATAATAATATCCTTTTCCTCTTAATAGTCTATTAAAACCTGTTTACCTTGTCTTGCTTCTCTAAACTCTTTATGATTTCTGCGAGCAATTTTCTCAATCTCACTGTTAAAAATTATTGGTACTAACGGATTACCTCTAATCATAAACTAAAAGAACCTATACGAATCAAACAAAAAAATGTAAAAATTAAATTAAAAACAAAAATAAAAAAAATGGCTAAATCAATTGAAATAAAGTTTTCCTAATATTTTAGTCCCCAATAACGTCGTCAAAAACTTGATTGCAGTCGTTAACCAACTAAAAAATCGACTAAGACAAGTGCACCTATCAAATTAATAATATAGTTATGGTGAGCAAAGATATCATTCTCATGAGGACTACAAGTACTAGTAATTACTTTCTATTATTTAACTGACAAATTTGATTAATTGATTAAAAATTAAAAGCAACTAATTAAATTAACTAAAGAACACGATAATAATAAATTAGGAAAATAATCGAATAAACAATCAAGAAGCGAAATGGTACCGAAGAAAGAATCCACCTAGATTTTTTCCGTCATTATCAATCTAAATTACACGATTTCGTTACTTAGTATCTTGATCCGTAGAAATCTCTAAATTATGTTAATATCTCTTTTGAGAGTAAGAGCAATTGACTCTAGGTTGATTAATTAATTTTTTTTAATTAAAACTCCTATTATCGCATTAACTCAATCTATGGATTCCTTTATTATATTTGACTCTAATCCGATAGATTTATGTCATCCTATTTCTAGGATTACATGCAACTCCACTCAATTACGCTAGATCTACTCTTAAATCGAGTCTATTCGTACTCTGATTTAAGCACATCAAACATGAATTAATAGTCTAGAAATATCAAATCAAGAATTAAACAGTCATAATTGAGAACAGGATCTAAGTATTTAATGTGTAAAATAAAAGTTAAAATACAGAATCTATCATAGGGTTCATTTTCTTTAGGTATTTAAAAATTAGTTCATACTCAAAAATAAAACATCCAAGACACATTATAACCACAAGAAACAAAGAAACTCATGATGACTTACTAAAAAATCAAATGCGAATCTTCAATCTTGACAAAAATCTGCTTCAGAATCGACTTCAATGGTATTTTTCGAGTTGTTTTATTAAATATTTTATGACGACTCTCTCCTATCTTCTTATTTTTGTCATATATACGTCTTAAAATGTCTAAAAACCCTAAAAAAGGCGATTTTGCAAAGTTTGGTGTGCAATCACGTGTAAACGACACGAGCTTCCACATAACCATGTGGCAGCCCGTGTGGCTCACACGATCGTGTGGATGGGATCAACCTATGTGGCTCTTGTAGGTCACCCCGATTTTTTATTTTTACTCATTTTTCACTCCTTTTGCTCTTAAATGATCTCTTAAGTATTAAACCATGAATTTAAAAAATTAAGAGCATAAAATTCACCATTTAAATCAAATAATCATCCAAAAATGCATTACGAATGAGATTAAAACATATTACTTTTAGCACTTATCAATACTCACGAGACCTTTACGAGATTCTCGCCTGACAAACCTTAAACAGCTTCAAACATCATATTCGAGCTTTCATCGAGTAGATCGATAACCCTTAAATGGCAAATCACAATAACTCATCAAGATTTTTCCATTTAACTCATTCTTCCTTTCACTCTGAATACCAAAATCTCATAGGAAAAATTTTGCCATGCTTGTTATACTAAACTAAATAGATCTGCTCTTTGGTAGCATAATATGTAAGGTTGTAAATCTTATCTTGACAAGAGGCATTTCTAAGCTTAGATCCATTTCTCAGCCTTTTCTTAAACGATGAAAGGAAATTTCTCTCGATTTACCCTATATAAATAGAGACTACTTCTTGAAAAAGTAGGAGAATAATCCCCTTCACTTACTTGGGTTACTTAGATATTTGTCTTTATCTCGTTATATGTTTGACACGCATCTCAATCCTTATGATTCACCAGGTAAATGCACAATAGATGTAAAAAATGTGTACGAGTATACATACTTTTACATAATATACCCTTAGGTCATAGCATATCCTTCATTCGAGCGTAGCTAATAATTCAGCTAGTCGCATTTGGCGTATCATGCCTTCTTAGTGACAACCCTATTATTTTTGTTTCCTCAATACTAGGCTAGAGTTCCTTTTTTATTGATTCATTCATTTCTAAGGGAATTTCGTATCATATTTCAATATTAATTACACACCCACGTATATGCCAAGAGTCTGAGTGGGGCGAATGACATTTAGTTTACTCATAAATTTCAGAGCTCGCCCATATATTGAGCGTTATCTTACCTTGATCTCGTCTAATTATCGAGCCTCGTACTTAGCTCAGAGGAGTTTTCCTATCTTATTTTAGCCCTATTCCCCCGATGCGAGGAAAAGAGAGAAGATATTTTCTTTTTGTTAACTTATCTTAAACTCTTGCCTCAACCCAAGTTCTTATTGAAACTTAATAAACATCACATTAATCATTTGGTGATCTTATCCAAATCTACAATTTTCAAGAAAATTGATTAAGTGTTTTCCTTTTGTTCTTAACCATCTTGGTTCACATTCGGTTAATCCCAAACTATCCTTTCTTTATAACTTAACTGACTCAAGACTAACATTACAGGATGCTCTTTATTACTGACATAAGCTTCAGATTTCAAGGTTAATTTCCCTATTACACATAATGGAATCCACCCACCCTATATACGCCAACAAAGACTTTTGGGGGAAAATTCTCCCTTATCTAGCATACGTTATGATCACTATGTGCTAACCTAATACTCGTAAATATCAAGGCATCACAGGTACACTCAAATAGTTCTTATACATAGTCTCACTCTAACATTATACACTTCTATACTCATTGTATCCTTCTTACTTCTTTAACAATATTTAAATACTAATACTTCGTCGGACAAGATGTTACAATTTACATGTCATAAACTAATACCAAAAGATTGAATTCGTACCCTCTTTCTAGCCTTAAGATGTGATAAGATGAGTTGAGGTTCTAATTTCACTCTAGAGCTTCAAGTCGAACCTTTACCTATGTGTTGACAAATAACGTGTTAAGCTTGTAAAACCTTAATAAGTACATTAAGAATTGAACTTACCTCTAAATTAATCGATATTGAACATTTAAATAAAATTTTGTTGGAAAAAGGCATTTAGCCTTAAAGTTTTCAAGTAATTCCATTAAAAACCATTTACTTTTTCACTACTAATTCACTTCCCATTTCACTTTTATTTTCACTTACATAGTAAACTCAATAGAACATGCAGGATATGCGAAAATTGCTAAAGTATTAGCATTAAAGTGCTTACAGGATAATGCACCAAAGTGTTGAATTATTGAATTGCTCAAAAAAGCCACTATCAATTTTTAATAACATGACATCTACACCCTACTAATTCACGTCTTGTCTACTTGAACAATTATAACATTATTAGATTCATTTTACATTTTACTTTGATCTATAAAATCTCGTTTGACGAAACCCTAACTTTCGATTATTGTTTAATTGAAATATGACATTTAGAGTAAATTCTAGGTAAGGTATTAATTTTTATTAAATATATAATAATACGTCAATGGGCGAAATTGAAGTTTAGCAAATTTAGTGGTTTGATGGACTCTCTTGTAGAGTATACGGCAAACCAATTGTTAAACGTCTGGGCTAAATCCTTAGTTTATAAGAACTATTTATTATTTTATTATTCTTGTTGGATAACTTAATCAGTCTAATGAAAACTATTTAGAGAATTAGTTAAAATGGAATTAAATTACCATAATCGATAGAACTTACATTTGGGATGAGAGAGAAAATACTAGTCACGAGAATCAAAAGGGTTAGGGGAAACTAAGTTACCATAGTCATGAAAATTGTGAACCCCACGAACACATCACATTACAACAAGAACTACCTTGGAAGGTTCAAATGGAAAGAACAAAGAACCCACCTACCTTGAGTATGGAGAAACAAAGATGATTATTTAGTACATTGACGTTAAAAATTTTCTACCCACAAACGAGTTTAAGATTTTACCATTTATTTTTAAGTTCTATTTAAAGGTTAATAAATAAATAAAACATGAGACAATATTAACTTCACTTGTAGAGTTAAAAATTTTCATCATTAATATGTTAGTACACCTATAGCTCTAACGGATCAGATAAACTCAATCTCATATTGTGTCCAAGCAAAGGCTCCCCGCTAAACATCTATGGCAAAATTTTTCTAGGTGAAAGATTTCATCATTGATAATGCTTAAATATGACATACTTTTGGATATTAATTGTATATATTTTAAGAGTATGATCATATTAATTTGGGTTATTTATTATCTTTTTATTTTGTAAAGACTCTAGTGATGACAGAAGATAAATTTGAGGCAAGAAGCATGATTTTAAAAGGAAAAATGAAGTTGTGTGAAGGTGAAATACTTAAAGAGAGAGTTTATAGGACAAAAAAAATTTGATTTGATTTGATTTTATTTTAAAATAATATTTTTATTAAGATTTAATATTTAAGATATTATTTATTATTTAAATTTGTATTTAATTCATATTTATCTTTTTGTATTTATCTTTTTAGGGTTTAAATTGGATCCAATTAAGAAAATTAAATGTTAAATATAACTCTAATTATCTTTAGAATTTAAATTGAATTTAACTAAAAATTTATTTGTACTATAAAAAGGAGTGGAATGATTGAATTATTCATTCCTCATTTATTGAAAAAATCTTCTCTCTCCCAAAAACCTTATTTCAATAAAATCTTTATTTTTATCTTGTGTTTTTTCTTGAAATCATGAGCAACTAAAAAACTCTTCTAACCGAAGGTTATGAAATATTCTTCCAAAGTTCATGAAACTTAAAATTCACCCCTAATTCTTCTCACCCGAGTATTCATCAATTCTCTGTATTACGAAATTGACGCTTCCGTCCAAAATCCTTACAAAAGTAATCTTTTCATCTTATATAAAAACAATTGCTTTGTGTGTTTTGAGAAAATTGCATAGTCGGCTCGTTGACTTACTACGTCAAAAGTTGTTGAACCAAAAAGACAAAACGACGTGACATTCGTCGTTGAAAAAAAGTGATCTAGTGTAAGATAATCCCATTTGAAAGACGCTTGACTAAAATCAAGTTCCTCTAAAAACTATATCCAAATTGATGATCGTATACATCTTCTTCCACTATAACTGACTTATTCGAGCACGAAAAAAATCATCCAAAGTTTATGATTGTATAAAAAAAAAACAAGATAATAAGAAGCTAGATCTCTAAATATTAATAAAACTCTTCTTTTTTCGACTTACTTATTTTATGCTATTTATTTTTATTTCAACACTCTTATTTTCTTTTTTTATTTTTATTTTGCTCCAAATCACATCGCTTTTCTTGAGCATAATTTTGCCTATGATTTCAACAGATAATATTCTTTACACTCCAATCCTTGAAGATCAAACCTTATTTCCCTTTATTATTATTTTTATTTATTATATTCGAAATAAATTATATTTGATGTTTTCGATGACACATCATCAATCATGCCTGTACATAAAGAGCTTGGAGCCTCTGCTACGCAAAAATACGCAAGAGAATACAAAAGTACACAGTCCTTGATAAAGCTAAAAGGCCTAAAGGAATGAGTTGAAGTTTCTGAATGCAAAATGAACTTTAATCATGTCCAACCAAAGAATTCTTAACATGTTACCTAAAAGAGAGCTGTTATGTACACATAAAACACATGTAATGGCATATCTGCTGCTAATCGTAGTACTAAATGATTTATCTATCTTCACAAAATTACATCTTGAAACGTTCTCCACTAAAAGTGGGTTTAAATGGATAGTGCATTTACCCGCGATTAGTGTAAAAATAATGATGACGATAAAATTAAATATTGTAACGATATGTAGCATAAAACAAAGAAAAATAAACTAAACGCATCGTACTCCACCGCCTATCCAAACCCACCCTATATTTAGTTGGAGACAGGCACCTTATAGCACTAAAAACACATCTTAATCCCTGTGTATGAAGCTCTCTTTAACTCTTTTAGTACAAAGACATTTGCAATGAGCTGCATACGTATATCCAAACAACAGTTAGCCATATGCTATCAATTGAGGAACAACAATTTGAATATTTCCTCTTCTAACCTCATGATTTTCGTTGTACCTATGCACACTCTGAATTAAGTGGACCAAAGATGATTCCTGCTCTTCCCAAGGCCAACACTACTAGCGCTTCATTTTGAAAAACTAAACAAATAAACAGCAGTATGCCAAGATGTTAGATTATCGTGCCCACTCTGATAACACAAACAAAATCATGTTTCCACTTATATTCTCAAAGAACAACAAACTATAGAATCGGTAGCTAAGTTAACCATGGTCTAAGCACCAGATATGATGTAAACCATTAAAAATCTTTCAAATGCAATGGATAATCCAAAACCTAATTAACTAGATTATCATGTAGCTTCAAAATACATAATCAAAAACTATGCAGACAAAATTGTATGAGATCCCTAATTTTAATGTAAAACCATGGACACTCTAGTGAAGCAACCCACAAACTTTACCTTGCCTGTGAGTGATTGATCATTCTAAAGACCCAATGCCAAAAAAGTCTGTATGCTTCCGACAGAAGAAAGAGAAAAATTCAATTTGAGCTTTTTTTCAGTATCATCAAGATCAATACGTTAAAGCGGCAGAAAATTAAACCAGCAACCCAAACCAATTTTCACTCTCAAGTAGCATCATAACATTAATATGTACACAAAGGATTTACATCCTCAAGGAGACACTATGAACCCCGACAGACTTTAAGTTGCTGTAAGGCAACATTTTCATCATCGTCATTATTATAAGTCTAAAGGGATAGTTTGGATACTGGCAAACAAGACAACAGAGACACTCAGTCCAAGTTTCAACTTTAAAACCATGAACCAGTAGACCAAGATCAGACTTGCAAAGTCTTATAAATCTTTCACAATAAAATAGTTGAAAGAAGAAGTCTTCATGAAGTTCCAACAATTCAAACCTAAAAAAGATCCTCGTTTTGGAATAAAATAAATCATATTCCAAAACCAAATACTGCCCGTATCTTATTGAAAATAAGGTCTCTCCAACCTCTCTCAGTGTTCTCCACGACAGTTGCATTCCCATATCTGCATCACAAATCAAAGCAAAAACAAACATAGAATCGATAACCCAAATTCAGAAAGTAAGAAATTAGCCATGTTACGCAATAAAACAAATAAAAACCAACCTATCCTCCTCGGGAACATCTGAATGCGTGAGTTTGATTACTGTAACCCCAGGCTCAGGCTCAGGCTCATTGAAAACAAGTCTTACCTGCAACAACCACCACCCAGCAAAGATAAGCCATCATCCGACCACATTGTATTCCCAAAAACCTGGAGAACAGGCAAAAGCGGAATCCATTAAACTTACTGTAGAATCAATCCCGTCGGGCCAACTCCCAAATCTCCATCTCTGAGCAACCAACTTCCCTTCTTGTAACTCCAAGTTAATTCCAGTAACCGATCCATCGAAAATACTAAATTGGCCACCGACTTCTTTACTTATCCTAGCATTACTCTGAGTAAAACCTTTCCATCTATTCTCATCCATCAAAATCTCATACATATCCTTAGCTCTACAATTAAACTTCTCCGACATTGTAATCGTCTTAAACCCTTTCTTCCCTTCCTTCTTCACTTCCTTTTTGACTTCCTTCTCCACCCCAACTTTCTCCTTAGTCACCGCAGCTGAGTTACTATTACTAGCAATAGTATTAGTTTTGGGAGCCGATTTCTTGGCTTCCAATTCATCTTTAACAGGGCCACCTTTCGCCATAGCTTTAACAAAATCCCTTTCTCCAAAACCAAAGGCTTCCCTTTCGCCAGCATCGCTTCCTTCAAGGCTTTACCAACGGGTCCTTCGTCTTTAATCGTCACCTTAACTTCCGGATCCTCGTCAGCATTCTCATCCGAAATGTACGGAATCTCGAGGTTACCTTCAGCTTTCAACAGCGTCCTCACTTCCCCATCTTTGGCTTCGCCTTCCCAGGATAAACTCAAACTGATTTCATATCCGGGAATGATTTTACCCTTGCGAACATTAACATAGGCTTCGCCGTCGACCTTTTCGACCTTCTTGGTCTTGATGCTGAGATTGCCTTGGCCGTCAAGGATGGTGAGATCCGAAAGCGATTTGGTGAAGAACGCTTTCAACCAAGGGAGGCAATCGGTTTCAGCCCAGTGCCAGTTGTGGACATTAGCACCGTCGGGTCTTTCCTCCACGATCCATCGCTTGTCGCCTTCGCCGTACTTGGCCCTTGATGGAAAATTCAAGACGAGGGTGTATTAGGGATTGAGAGAGATGTGAGGATAATAATGGAAGGGAAAGCTAAAAAGAAGCAATTGGGTGGGACGGACTGCTCTGGAGGGTTCGGGCGGGGAGGTGGAAGAATCCAGAAATGTGGGATAGATATATAAAACTAATTATCTTTGGAAGGATCTAGAGACTTCACTACAAGGTTAGGGTTTTTGTTGATGTTGTGCAGAGCTTGGTACAAACAGAAAGAGCCACTATTACTTGGAAAAAGAGAAAAAAAGTCTCAGACGGACGTTTAGTAGGAACGAGGAGATGTAATTAATACTTAGTAGTTGAAATTTACATTAATCACTTGCCTTTTACTTGTTATTAAAGTATCTAATTGATAACTCACAAAAAGAAAAGTATCTAATTGATAATTTATTTAATTTAGAAAGGTATCCAAATAATAATATTTGAATTTAATACATGTAATCTATAACCATATTTTAAAACAATCATGCAAAATTGAATTTAAATGTTACAAGAATTAAATATTAGACCGGTTATCATTCTTATATTTTCTTTTGGTACATTGTAAGAAAGTAGATTAATGGCATGTATTGACGAATTTAGGGGTTGGTAGAGCTTCGGCCCCTTTAAAATAGATTTTTTTACTTTAGGTTATTAAAATTTTAAATTTATAATGATAAAATTATATTTTGACCCTTCAAAAATAATAAAAATTTGATTTAATTTTTAAAAATTATAAAGATATAGACCATTAAAATGGTAAAATTACATTTTTACTATCGTAAAAAATATAATTTAATTTTTATCCCCTCCAAAATTTTCTAGCTTCGCTATTGATGGCATGAGAAATTGATAACGGTGTTTTATACGGAAACTCCTCAAATTTTAAATCCAAGATTCAATACACTCAAATTTTGTAGAAAATTTGAAAGTGTAATAAATGAAATAGTAAAAAAAACGTTTTGACTTGTACAAAAGCAATTTTGAGAGAATTCTAACTAAGAGATTTTGGTAAAAAGTGACCAATTTGTAAATTCTAAAAAATTGAAAGATTAAAATGCGATTTGATCGAATTGAAGAATTAGAAATGGATAATGATTGTTGGGCATGAAGATGACTTAGAATGAATATTATATAATGGAAGTCACCTTAGGGAATAAACTATAAAATTTGAAAAGTGTGAGAACCTAAAGTGTAAATTGCTCAATGATTTTGGGATTGAATTGAATAAAAATATTAGATACTAAATCATAAAGTTTCTATTTTTGTCGAGAATGGTCATAAATGGAAATTTTATGTACGGATTATTCAAGAATCAAGAATTTGTAGCAGGTATGCTATGCCAAAACACAAGCCTTTCTTTCTCTTTACTGGTGTGAGACTGAGAAGCTGATACTACTCTGAGACAAATTCAAGAATCAAGAATTTGTAGCAGGTATGCTATGCCAAAACACAGGCCTTTCTTTCTCTTACGGCCATCAAACAGGCACTGCCTTTTAGCTACAAACTCTTAAATCAAAATCTTGTCTTTTGAATCTTACCAACATCTCATCTCTATCAGAGTTTCATTTCTGATGTACAAGATCCATATATGTATGGCAAGTATAGAGCATACGTATGAAAACTCATTGTTGGTGAACCATACTTCCTTAATTGATTAAGAAGAAAAACCTAGAAAGAAAGGAGAGAAATTTAGAAAGCCATAAAATAAAACACACTAGGATTTTATTTCTGAAAATTGGTTATATCTTACAACTGCATACTAACTCTCCTTTTATAGTGAATGAGTAATACAAGCAGACAAATTTCAAACAGTATTGTACAAAGCAGATTTGATATAAAGAAAAACACACATAGTAAAAGCAAACAGTAAAGATTATTGCTTTTAATCATCATAGTCGGTGGACTCAGTGTCGATAATGTTCATTTCAATAATTCTGTCCAGCTTTTCTTGCTTTTTCTGATAGACTCTAAGGTGTAAAGTGTCTTCATCAAAATCTTCTTCCATACAATCTTCTTTATCCTTATCTTGATACTGTAAGCTTTGGATCCTGATCTCTTTAGTGCTTATCTAGCTACAGCACCAGGGATAATCTTGGGACCATTCTGTTGGATCAAGAAGATTATCATGAAATATCTTGATTTCTTTGAGAACTTGATCATGATAAGGCCGATATTCAACTTGTTTTGGCCAAGTGTCTCATGGAGCAATTACTTCTTGAGGGGGCCATATTTCAAATGAAATGACCTTGTTCAATTGACATGAGAATTTCTAGAGATCCTTGTAATGAAAGGATAGATTCCTTTTGTCATCAAGATAAGATTGATAAATCCAAGCTGTCGAAAATGACCCTAATTAAGATGCTCTACCACTTTGAACAAAATATTGAGGCTTGTAAAACATTATGATCATGTGGCTTCTTGGTCCTTTATGGTTATTCACCATATCTAACCACTGAGTTAAGGGGAAAAACCAACTGAGGAAGGTGAAAAAATTCTGATGTTCAGGTTGGATATTTCCTCTGATTGCCTTCAAAAGATAATATTTGAGATCAACAATGGAAAACTGCATGGCTATATGGTAAATGTGAGTAAGATACCATAAAAACCATTTTAGTTCCTCTGGTTGTTCAAGGAATTCAAAAGGA
Source organism: Gossypioides kirkii (assembly GCA_005610355.1). Lineage (NCBI taxonomy): Eukaryota > Viridiplantae > Streptophyta > Magnoliopsida > Malvales > Malvaceae > Gossypioides > Gossypioides kirkii. Next base: position 19,834,349 of record CP032245.1, read on the forward strand.
ATAGGGTGAAAAATGGATATTCAGGATGTACACCCCATGGTTTCAGGATTAAACCTCCAAAGTTTCTGAAAACTTGTGCTTGATATTCAAACATCATTTTTTGGGTTTTTTGGTGAAATGTTTTCTGAATCACAAGATCCATGACTTCTGAAGGAAATTCTGGGTTAAGGTTTGGAGAAATTGGATAGGCATTATGCGAGGTTGAAGATGGATAAGTAGAAGATGAGGAAGTAGGTCTGTACATCATAATGGGCCTGGGCCAATAAGTTCTTCCAAATGTAAAGATTTCTTCTTTGGGCCTTGAAAGAAAATCTGCAAGAATATTAGTTTGGCCTTTAATGTGTTTGGTTTCAAAGGAAAATTTTGAAAACCATTCAGCCCATCTGAGCAGTTGAGGATAAGGGACTTTCTTTTGCTTGAATTTGAGTATCTGTGGAAAAGAGGACATATCCATTTCTACCAGAAAATGATATCCAACAAGGTGGAATTCAAACTTGGAGATACCTTTCTTGACTGCAAGGATCTCTTTGAAAATAGAGTGGTAGTGCATTTTTGAGTCTGAGAATCTTTCACTTTTGAATCCACAAATATGTCTCTTTCCTTGCTTTTCTTCAAGAAGAACAACACCCTAATATTTATCACTTGCATCCGTTTGGAGAATTCTTTTTCCATCAGAAGGGATCTGAAGTGATGGTTGTCTCTGTAAATCTTCTTTCAACTTTTGGACTGCTTTTGTCTGAGATGAAGACCATTTTGGAGGATCTTTTTTGAGCATTTTTCTTAAAGGATTAGTATACTTAGAGATTTGAGGAACAAAATCTCTCAAGTAGTTTACAATCCTTAAGAATTGCTGTACCTGTTTTGTGGACAGGTTTTCATATGGAAACTTAAGAAGCTTTTGTGCGATGTGAGGTCTTGGATCATATTATCCATCTTTGAGATTCATGCCCAAGAACTCAATTTCTGATTTGTTGATCTGCATCTTCCTTTCTGACAACATAATCCCATATTGCTCAACAAAAGATTGAAAATTTTGTAAAAGTTGAGTATGGGTTTCTTCATCAGGACTGTAAAGGAGAATATCATCAATGTAAACCAGGGCATTCTTCATGAAAGGTTGAAAAATGCGAACCATTGCCTTATGGAATAAAGATGGAGCGGTCTTTAAGCCAAATGGCATTACTTTCCACTGAAAATGCTTATTTGGGATACAAAATCCTGTTTTCACTCTATCTTCAGGGTGAATTTCGAGTTGCCAAAAGCTTGCTTTTAGGTCAAACTTTGAAAAAATTCTTGCCTTTGCTAGGCTTGAAAACAGACAATTTCTGTTTGGTAATGGGAACTTGTCATCTTGAAGAAAGATGTTGAGAGGTTGGTAATTGATTACCAATCTAAGCTTTCCACGAGCTTGTTCAGACCTTTTATTAACATAGAAAGCTTCACGAGCCCATTGTGAATGAGAGGGCTCTATTAGGTCTTATTTCTGAAGATCTTCATATTCTTATTCAGCTAGCTGAAGGTGATCTGGGTTCATTTCTGTATGGCTAGCTTTTGTGGGGTTTATGTCTTCATTTTTCTTGAATGGAAGGGAAACAAAGAAATCAGAATTTTTCCATAAAGGATTGGGACATTTTAGCAAAAATTTTGAATGGGAATCAGCACAAGATTTATCTTTCAATTTCTGAATGATTTGAAAGATTTTATCTTGTTGAATAGAAAAGAGTTTGGGAATTGACACATAAGGTTGGAATAAGGATTTAAAACGAACTCCATCAGGAAGGATTCTTAAATGTTGGGCTTGTTGGTAGAGGTCAAAACCTACTACAATATCTTTTCCTGGGAGGTTTGAACCCAAAACTTTTGTTCTAATAGAGCAATTTGGAAAGAATTGAATGGTTATGGGCTCACTGATTAGGTGAGTGGTAAAAGGATAATTTGCAGCTGAATTGAAATGTCTTACATGGGGTCTCCAATATTTAGCAGGTAAAACATCTGGATTCATGATTGTCTCAGCAGCTCCTGTATCCATAAATGCAATTATAGTAATGGGATTACTATATTTTTCTAGGTAAATTCTGACAGAAATCTGCGGGATTATTGCTGGTCCATCCTGGATGTCCTAGGCCTGAGCCTGCATCATTTGGATGTTAAAATAATCCGAATAATCTGGATCAGAGGATGATTTGTAATTTTCAATAGCTCCAATGGTTCTGTCAGATGGTTCATCATCAATGGAGCAGATGGACTCAATATCATCATCTTTCTTAATCTTCAATCCAGCTTGCTGAATCATTTGAATGATCATTTTTGCACCCTTTTTGTTCTTAGGATAATTTTTTTCAAAATGTCCTTTTTGTTTGCACAAATAGCATCTGTCTGATTTTTGCGAACCAGGGCATTTTTTTCTCAAATATCTCTATTTAAACCTCTTTCTCCTGTGGCTCTTTGATCTTCATCTTGAAGATTTCTCCGAGAAATATTTCTTGTAATGCCTTTTCTTTTTAGGATGGTAATCACAAAATCTATCTCTGGGACATTTGATCTTTAGATAGGAATCATCACAGGCACGGTCTAGTATTTTATCACCATGGAGATAGTCTTTGAATATCTTCCTTCTGTTGCAGATATCTTCTAACACAACAAAGACTTCTTGCTGGATTTCTCCAACAGTCAGGTTTAGAATGTCTTTGTTTTGTCTTTGTAGAGCTTGGTTGACTACAACTTGTAACGGGTCAGGAAGAGATGAAAGTATGACTGGCTTGAGGTTGATATTAAGACCTAAAGCATAAAATAATTTAGTCATTATTTTGAAATGCTTTGCCAGGTCTTTTTTATCATAAGAGCAGCATTTTCTTTTATAGAATTCTCTTCTCTTCAAGGTCATAAGATCTTTTGGATTTCCAACAAAATGATGATAGATTATCCTTATAGGCTGTGAAAGATCTTGTATGACCAAGAATTGCATTTGATCTGTATGGCTTATGGAGTTCCACCAATCTTTGAGCATTCCAGTGAATCTAGAAACAAACTCCATGAGAACATCATAATTACTTTCTTTTGAAAGTTTTCGGGTTTCAAGCATGAATGAAATTCCTGAATTCTGTTCGACCATTTATCTGGTGGAATGTCATCAAGAGTGAAAGTAGTTCTTTCAATAGAAGCTTTGCCAGTGGGATGAGAGTGTGTTTGAGATGAAAAGGCTTGTGCTTGTGATGCTCCGGGCATATCTTCATCTTCATCATCAAATTGTTCTACTTTGGGTTCAACATGTAGAACTTTGGAAAAACTTTCTTCCTTTGAATTGTCATTGGAACATTCTCCTGATGATTCTGATTCTGAATAGGAATCAAATTTTTTTGATTCTGAAAATTGATCAGTGATCTGCATGGCTGTGATTTTCGGAATCATGGATTTTTTATAATCCTTTAAAAAAGTTGTTAAAGGATTTTTATCAGCATCTTGTTGGATCATCAACGATTTTGAGACTTGTTTTGGTGGTGGTGAAACTGAAGGTGATGCTGGAGGAGTTTCTTCCACCATGGGCCTTTTACCGAGGCTTTTCTCTTTCTTTCTTGCTTCTTCTTTTGCCTTTTCTGCTGCTTCTTTTTTCTATTGCTCAGTTTCTTTCTTTTTTGCTTCCTCTTGTCTTTTTATCTCCAGGTAAATTTCATAAGTGCTTGGCTTTGTTTTTGGAGGAAACTCAGGGAATGAAATCCGCACTCCTTCAGATGGAAGAGAGCTTCTTTGCTGTCTTATAGAAGGAAATAATTCCACTGTCTTTGATCTTGCGGATGGTGGAGGAATTTTCCCTTTTTTTCTAGCACTTTAATTTGATCTTTTAATTTCTGGATTTCTTTTTCTCTTTGAGCCATGTGAGAAAAGAAATATTGTCCTGGAGCAGCTGGTTCCTTGGAAATTGCAACCACTCTTTTTTCCAAAACTCTTATCAAAACTTGTGCTTCATCTACTTTGGTCTCAACCTTTGTAAGCTTTGAATCAAGGTGTGTCACCTTTGAATCTATTTGCTTTAAGGTTTAATTTTGAGCCAAAGCATTTTCAATTTGCCAGTTCAAAGTTACTTCTGCAGCACTTGGCTTTAGAAGTGTACCAGAGGCATCAGTCTAGAGTTTTGAAGGAATTTTGGGTGTATGGATGTAATTCTTTAGAAACACAAGGAATTGGTTATGGTAGAGATAAAGGGTTTTTCTGAACCCATTTACTGATCCTTTTATAACAAGGCTGAGGAAAAGGATTTGTCTTTTGAGGAATAGAGTCTAGTGTTTTTTGTGAAAGAGGTGATTTTGATGAAGGTGGTTTTGATGGTGGAGGGTAATTCTCAAGGGAAGAAGGAGTGGATTGAACTTTTGGTTCTAGCTTTCATGAATAATCCACAAGGTAAATAAATTTACCATTATCTTATCCAAGTGGTCCAATGGTTGGATCTCCTACCATCCATCTCTTGTAAAATTCTGCATGAGTAGAATTTTTCTTTTTCTTCTTCTTTATTTTTTCTTTCCATGAATCTCTGCCGGTGTTGTCAAGGCTGTCCACCCACATTACAAATCTACCATCAGCACAGAGTTCACAAGAACAATCTATATCCCATGGACAGTGACCAGTGACTTTGTCTCTAAAGAAAAGCAAAGGCTTTCCTTCAACTGTGAAACTTTGGATCATTTTACTTTCTGGTCCTGGTCTGCACAACTTGCAGCAGCAGTCTGGATCTTCTCGATCATGATCAATTGTAGGATTGCTGATTGGGTGCATCATCAATTGTGTGGGAAAAATGGAAGGTCTTTTAGGTTCATGAAGATGACTGTGGTCAAACTTGATCACTGTGGATCCATCTTCTCTGGAAATGATCTGGCTTTTTGTGGACTGAATGGGTTGACTATGTTGGTGCAATTTGCTCATATTTAGTCACCCAAGTTTCTGGTAACAATTGTAAAAGCTCCTTCTTTGGCATTTGCCTAGGAACATGGACATAGTGAGGCTGGTCATTTGTGTTGACAGTGAATAACAATGAGTCATTTGTTCCATGATTTGCCAAATTGAAGGCATGATCTTGAACCCTATACACAATCTAGTAATGTAAGGTTGCCACAATTGCAGTTGGAACTTGAGGGGCTCCAACAATTTGGATCTAAACCTTCAGTGCTGTCAGGAGATTGGGATCTGCTAAGGCCATAGTGAAATTTGGGAAAAGAGTGACCATCACCAATCCGAAATTGAGGGTTGCCTCAATAGTAGCTATACAAGCATGTTGGTATTCCAAATATCTGGAATCCAAGAGTGCAATACGTGCCACAACAGGTTTGCCTTTAGTGCCATGGTAATTTAATGCTAGACGAATAGCACCAAAATGGATATGAGAATATCCTGCTTGTCTCCATTCTCTGGGAAATTCAGTAGGTAGTTCAAGATTGACAAACTGCTCTTCTGAAAATGCTTGGATCGAATGACTATCAAATCTTGAAGCTTGAACATACTCCTTAACCTTCTTAGGAGTATTATGGATGAGGGCTTTTATAGATTTAATAGGTGAAAAGAGGGATCTAGTATATGGTAAATAAGGATTTACAATAGGAAGATTTGTTGCCTGTACCTTATCTTCCTCTTGGATATAATCTATCTCATATAAAGAGGAGATTTTCTTAGCAGCATGAGATTTTAAAGGCATAGGTGGTAGAGAAATGGGAGTTGATGAAGTAGAGGATCAAGAAAGCATTTTGCCTGTCATGAGTAAAGGATTCTTCCTGTGTTTAACTCAAGATCTATTAAGGAATCATAGCTCTGATACCATTAAATACATTTAATAGATAAAAAAATGATGAGACAAAAGGGATTAAAGTACAATTTTAGACATTTTAGTCATTCTGCATAGAAATTATATTAGATATATTATATTTTAAGATATTAAATCATTAAAACAATTTGGAGCCATTGATGAGATATTACTCGAAGAATAAATGTGAACCACTCATTTTAAAAAAGGGTTGTACTTTAACTTTGACTTAGTCAATTTGGGTTAATTAAAAAGGACGCTTACTCCTCTATTCAATTTCCCCTCTCCCTAAAAGAGGAAAATATATTTTCTTTTCATTTTTCTTCTTTAAATCCATCCAAAAATCTCATTACCCGCCTTACTTTCTTACTAAAATTCATTCAACTTATTTTGTAACACTCCATACTTAATATGGTCATCAGGTCAAACTTACAATATGTCACATTCGTTGTCGGAGTAACTATAATTAAATACAATTCAATACAATCATGAAATATACTAATATTTATATTACTCCTTTAAAAGATATTATACAATCATTTTTGGGTCTTATATGAAATTACAAAAGCTCTTTTACTAAACAAAGGTTGAATTAGGATCAAATTATAAAATATGCAAATTATCGAGTTGACGTTATGACTTTGGAAATTCTTTATCGTGGTGCGACTCACTAACTTGATCTCGTCGCTACGTTAAAGGACCTGATGTCGTGATGTGACCGCCTGTTTCCAAATGATCTAAATGGTACCAAATTGTATCACCTAAACAAACGATCACTTATCTCAATTGCAAACATTTCAGCAATAATACCATTCCAATATGCTCATTTCTAACCTTTGACAGCTTATATTCATTTATATAATGCAAATTATCATTTCACCATCAACACAATTGACAATTACTACAAGTTCAACCATTTAAGTCATCTTCACTCCTATGTCATTTTCATAAAAGAACTTTAAAAAAGTTATATACATGACTCAAACCATATCGCCAACTTGGACATCAAAATAACCAATTCAAAACAAAATCAACTCTAAAACCCTAGGTACATGCCATAAGCCAAAATGAAAGAGAGATTATACAAACATTGTTGAGTTGAGAGCCACAAATTGTGTAACGACTTGAAACTCAGTGGTGTTGGAAAGTGTGATTTCGAGATTTCATTTTCGTAAACTGAGCTCGTAAATATTTTTAATTAATATTTACGAAGTTATTTTTTTTAAATGAATTGAATTTTGGTTAGATAATTTTTGTTGATTGAGTGTTCAATTAAAGTACGAGGACTAAATTATGTGATAAAAGTAGTGATTAATATTAAATTACATGGTGAGACTAGAGTAAAGGACTTATTAAATAAATGGACCATTATTGTTATAAGTTGTTAATAATGGAAGATTATGATTGATATCATTTAATATATTAGTTGTAACGACACGTTTTGGTAGTAACGAAAATAGAGGTTTGAGATCTCCAAAAATAAGTTAGTGTTTTATTAATTAATTAATGGTTATAGAGTTGATGAAGGTTGTAATAAAAAAATTTTGCTTAGAAATTTTTATGTATTTAAATTAAAAAAGATTTAATTATAAAAACTTGAAAAGTTAGTATATAATACTTAAAAGGCATAAAGTCAAAATTAGCTCCTAACGTTTGGTGGTTTTGTCATTTTGACTTTTATCATTTTTTGGGGTCATTTTCATACACAATTTTTGTTTTTTTGTCAAATTGATCAATTTTTAACGGTCTTGCTGATGTGGCCATTAAAGAGTTAATGACGCTGACGTGAAATTTTTTTTTTCAGCTGGATTAGTACACGTAAGCATATGCTGACGTGGCATATAAGACAAAAATATCATGTCAGCAAAAAAAATTTAAAGTTAAAACATAAATTAAATTAAAAAACAATAAAATATTTACCCACATTAAACGATTAACTTTAAACTAAACCCAAACAAAAGTAAAAAAGAGAAATAGTCGATCAGATCAGAGAACGTAAGTTTTCACTCAAAACTTTGTTTAGAACCTTAACCTAAACTAAGAAAGGAAACTTTTGAGGTATGTTTCTATAATTTTTACTTTCAGTTATGTTTTAGGGTTATTGGGTTTGGGGATTTTGGTTTAAGTGTAAAAAATGTAAGGTATTTTGGGTTTTAGATTTCAAAATTTTTGGGAATTTGAGGATTTAGGTTTTAAAAATTTTGGGATTTTCGAGATTTTTAGGGTTGTTGGGTTTGGGGAATTTGGTTTAGGTTTAAGAAATTTGGGGATTTCGGGATTTTTGGGGTTGTTGGGTTTGGAGAAATTGGTTTAAATTTAAAAATTTTACGATTTTTGGGACTTAGGTGTCAAATATTTTGGAGATTTTTAGTGTTCTTCTTTTTCTAACGTGTTTTCCAAATTTTGCATTGAGAATTGGTGAAGATTGATGCTCAAAATCATAGAGAAGAAAAGGTACAAACTGTTCGACTTGGTAATTTGCTTTATTTTGTATGATTCTTTCTTTTTTTATTTGTTGGGATTTGTTTTGGTTTTTTATTTTACTGCAAATTTTTCATGTATTTGAAGTTAAATTAAAGAAAGATTCCCCTGGATAATTTGTTTATGTAAGCTTTCGAACCCTAAAAAACTTATCTGTGTTTTGTCTTTTTCTTTATATTTCTGATTTGTCAATGCTATATGCTGGAGGACAAGAAGTTGGGTTGAAGCTATAACGTAAAAAAAGTAATGTGTTGTGTAGAGATTAGAGATGAATAAATGAAATTTTGGAATTTGTTTTGAACCCATTAATCAAATATTGTCCATTAATGAATACATGAAGACCACTCCATGGATTGCTGTTCTAGTGCAATATTCCACATGAAGACCACTCCATAGACTGCCGTACAATATATATTATAAAAAGGAAATTGCATGTGACCCAAGATATGTCCATCTCTTCTTTCTTTCTGAAAAAATAAGGTTGCTCCTCGTAGGCATGTGCATTTGTTCTGTTGTTTGTTTCTGGTAACGAACTGTTGTCTGATATAACGAACTGTTCTTTTTAACAAGTATAAAATAGTAATTTGGTTGAAATTGAAATGGTTGAAATTGTCTTTAGAATAGACATTATAAAAGACAAGCACCGTGCTATTATATAGAAAATAGACTTGAAGAAAAACATTTGTCAAATTTGAGACTTACTTTTGCCTCTAAGCTTAGGAGTTTTGTTTTTGTCTTGTGTTTGATTGGTATGCTGCATAAGTCAGTAGTGTTTGTCTTGTCAGGGATTGGTTTTAGTGGAAACCATCAATGGAGAAGTTAGCTTATTCGAAGTTGGTTTCATCATCACGAGGGGAGTTCGTTTATGATGAAGAGAAAATAAGATGTTTTTGTAACAAGTTAGCTCCGAGAGAAACATCGTGGTGTGATTTAAACACAAGCAGGAGGTATTATGGCTGTTCAAATTTTCGGGTAAGCATATCATTAGATCAAAAAGTTTTAAAGAAGCTTATTTTGATTGTTTAATAATGTTTAATCGATGTTTCTATTTTGTTTAATCGATGTTGCTGTTTTACCGAGAGTATTAACTGTATATAAACTCAGTTGTGGAATGTAAATTGTATAGTTTATATAATAAAGACTTGACTTTTTTGTGTGAAATGTAGGTTGATGGATGCAGATTTTTTAAGTGGTATGATGATAAGCTGTGTAATAGGGCAAATGAACTAATACGTGAATTACATGATAGTGAAAGAAAACTTGCAAAAGAGAATACGAGACTTAGGAAGGAAATAATGAAGTGTGGAAGTGGTGAGATGTTTGAGATTGGCAGTGGAAGCAGTAATGTTGAGATGTCTGAAAGTGGCAGTGTGCAAAATGTGGGCAAGGACAACCAAACAAAAGAGGTGGATCACGTTGAATTAAATACAAAGATTAAGAGGTTGAAGAAAAAATGTAAATCACTCAAGAATGAGAAAGAGTTTTATAAGAAAATGTTTATTTGCAGTATATTGCTTATCTTATTTGTCACATTATTTAGGAATGTTAAATTTTGACCTATTTTTATGTACTAAATGTTCGGGGATTGCAAACATTTTTAATGTTTTTTAGGCGTTGGTAGGCTTAAGCAGTAATATTTTAGGCTTGTGGATGATTTGTATAAGAAATATTCTCTATCAATGTAATTTTGATATTTTCGGAATTAGCAAAGCTTTAAGCCTCTCTAAAATTGAATTGCATGCATTTTGCTCCATAAATTTTATGGATACAGTAATTAAATGCATAAATTCGATATATCTGATTCAAATTGTAAATTTGAAACATTTTCAAATGTCAATTTATCTGAACAATTTATTCCCAAACAAATAATAAGTTGAGATAGACGATTGACAAAAAAGAGAAAGTCTAACATGAAGGAAAAGAAGCTGTCAGATTAGCCAATGTGACTACCTGAAACCATGAAAAAAATTTATGGTTGATATAAAGATTTTAAACCTCTTAGAAAGATGCAGACAAGTCATCCTTGGCTACCAAACACGACTCTTTTCATCATCTAAGACCTCTCTCCTCAGTTTTTAGGCACACTAATGGTGAAGACAATGTTTGGTATTTATAGATTTCTAAAAGGTTGACACTATTAATTAGCATCTAATTTTTGTATCTTGTAGCTATCAATGCAATGGAATATATTCTAGTCAATCCTCAATGGAGACTTCTTTTTGAAGGGTTTATAAAAAAAAATGTTGAAATTGAAAGTGCACAGATTGATAAATCTTCAACTTCATTCACAAAATCACATTCCATTATAAGCGTGGCTACTTGAAGGTAGCCAACATTTATGTTCCAATTTTTTTTCATGTATTTAGAGAATTCTAAGGATAAAAATATATATTTCAAGCACAGATGAAATACTACAAAGGCAACGGAAACAAAAAGAGAAAACAACTTCTAAAAAACTAACAAAAAAAATCGAAATGATCTGAAATCATTTATTCAGCTTCTTTGTTGCAGTGGATTCTTGTGTGCTGATAGGTCCTTGAAATTCCATCCTTTTCTGGCTTCTAGTTCTCATACTCGTACTCGACTGAGAACAACAATCAGAACCCAAATTAAATTTAAATAATTTGGAATTGACAATGAGAAAGTGTTTACGAGATACCTGTGATCCAGTTGTGTTAGACTGAATGCATGGTGATGTTCTGTCGTTCTTTCTTTGGGTTGTAGTTCTCGTACTCGTACCAGACTAAGACACAAAAAATCAAAACGAAAATTAGATTATTATAATTTGGAATTGACAATGAGAAAGTGTTTACAATATACCTGTGTTCCCGTTGTGTTAGGCTGATTGCATGGTGGTGTTCTGTCGTTATTTTTTTTAGGTTGTAGTTCTCGTACTCGTACCAGACTAAGACATAAAAAATCAAAACTGAAATTAGATTATTATAATTTGGAATTGACAATGAGAAAGTGTTTACAGTATACCTATGTTTTCGTTGTGTTAGGATCTTGTTTGCATAATCTTTTGTTGTGACCCTCACCACCACAATTCTTGCATCTCATAATTAGACCAACCCTATGAGGTGTCCAGACTTCACTTTTTTCGGTTCATTATTTGCCTTTCTTCTATTCTTCTTTAGCCTACCGGGCATTGTTTTCTCAATTGGTGGAAGCACGAGCGCAATACCAGATTTTACCCATTCATGTGACCCATTTATGGGTTACAAAGCATATGAATATGCTTTCAAATACGTGTCCTTCTGGTAGTACCTATTCAAGTAGTCATCAAGATCATTTTCAAGATGCCATATAGCACAGCAGGCATGAGGACAAGGGATCCTAGATAATTGCCAACTTCGACAACTGCAGGTTTTATGCTCCATATTAACTACGTACCATTTTCTACCTTTCTTAACTTCACACCCATTTTCCCTATTCCAGATCATCTTCCATTCAACACCTTCCTTCTTGAACTCATCAAATTTCTTCTTTATTAGTGGACCATAATTGTAATTCCATGAACTGCATTGCTTCCTCTTAGCCACTATTCTAGTCATCATATTAACTCTAATTTCCTCCAACATGGTTATTATGCTCTTAAATCTAGACTCCACGATGCTGGAGTTAAATGCTTCACAGAGGTTGTTGTCTACAATATCTAACACTGAGTGTAACCCTTGGAAGGCCTTGGTCCAAGCTTTCGAATTCTTACAAAACAACTCCTTTGCAATACCTTCATCAAGCTTATACAAGTCTTCTTTGTTTTGTTCCCACTCCCTCTCTGTTGTAGACTTCACAACTTTCCAAAAAGCAAATTCGAATGTCTTTGCTTTCTTTCTACCAGACCAGTTTGAGAAGATATGCCTCGCACAATTTCTATGTTCTACTCTAGGCAAAACGTCATTAATAGCTATTTCGAGACCCTGCAATTTAAATTAAAAAACATAAGTAAGTATGCTATCAATTTTAAATTTAAAAACATAAGTACGTCTGCTGTCAATTTTAAATTAAAAACAGAACACTAGAACTAATTCGTAATCACATGATAATTAAATCCCAACAACCAAAGAATATTGAACACTTACCTTTTCACATGTATATTCTTTTCAGTACGAGGCATGAAAGGATTTAAAAGGTAAAAATATTGGAATTAAGTCAAAATTCATGATGAGTTTATACATATATATTTATAACTTTAGAGGCAAGTAAAGAATATTGGAAAATATCAAGTAACCTTACTGATTATATGCTCCTAGATTACAACATTTCTCTCACAATCAAGTGCTGAACAGCAGTAGTATTGTAACCCCCACAACATTATACTGATTATTTTACAACAAGTAAGACACCGGTAATTGATTATGTTGACTAAATGCCATTTGCAACATGAGTATGCTGGCATATGTTTAATACTCAATTATTTTTAATTGAACACTTTGGTTCAAATAGTTGAATATTTCATATATAAGACATATGTTTAATACTAAATTATTTTTAATTGAACACTCCTGTTCAACCAATTTTTATTCATTAATGACCACGCACAAGAGCCTTAATGTAGCATCAAGTAATTTTTTTACATTAAGTACACCTTAATAACCATGCATGATAGCCTCCACCAATATTAATACAATCATGTACACATGAAGAAGTTAGATTTCTCCACTATTGACATTTTATAGTAACTGAGCTAACACATAAGTGATGCCACAAGAATTTGATCCATGAACTTTGCAGGCAGAAAACCATCTATTCTAGACAAGCTTCACACTACACTAATTAAATACTTGAAAAATAGCACCCAATCAATTGCATGTAATATTTTTAGAACAAAAAGCATGCACATCAACAGAAATATAGGCAAGAGATTGCTAGCATATTATAAAACTATATAACTCACAGGGCAGCGTAGGTTGACTCCAAATAAATCTGCAACAACTTCTAGGCAAGAGATCGCTAGCATATTATAAAACTGTATAACCGGAGTGTTCAATTAAAAATAATTTAGTATTAAACATATGATTACCTTTTGTCCTACAACCACACAAACAACACACACCCAAAAAAGAAAAACAATAATATATTTTAAAAACAAAGTTAAGAATTACTACTGCTATCTCACACTTGATCAAATGACACAACATAGAGGACTATAAGTAGCTGCCATATTTTAAATTAACAGTATTAGTAATAAAGAAATGCAAAATAAAAATTTTAACTTTTGTTGGTCACTGATGATGGTATACCCAAAACCATCTTCCATTCCTAAGTCTGTTGTCAATAAACTAAGAAACCATGCCCAAGAATCAGTGCATTCCCCCTCAATAATTGCCCAAGCAATTGGGTACATCTGATTGTTTCCATCTCTCCCAACAGCAGCCAACAGCTAACCCTTAAATGTACCTTTTAAAAAGCAACCATCCAAACCTAGTATCGGTCTGCACCCTTCTTTCCAACCTCTTTTCAGTGCTTCAAAACAGACATAAAATCTCTTGAAATGTGGTGGAGATTCAGGTGTCACTCTATTCATTGCCATCTTTATAGTACTTTCAGGATTCTTTACTCTCAACTCATCAGCATAATCTCACAACATAGCTAATTCATCTATGAAGTTTCCTGCCAACTTATCCTTCACCATTTTCTTGGCCCTTTTACACCTTGTCATATTAGCATTGACATGCAATTCTGAAGCTACCCTTGTTTGTATCTCCCTTAGCTTCATTTTTGGGTGGTCGGCAATAGTAGCTTCAAAATGTTCGGCAATAACTTTCACATTAAACATTTTGTTTCTAAAACTAACACAACAATTGTGCTCATCATGAAAACTTTTCACCTGCATGCATTTTGCCATTTTACTGTAACTAGCAAATATTACCCATTGACACTTTTTGATGCAATACTCTTAACTCTAACCCTATTTGGTTCATTCCTGATTATCTTAAGTTCCCTTCTACAACACATTGAGTACTTACGAATTGCAGACTTGAATTGCTGACCATCTTTAAACAGCATCCCAATATAGAAGTGTGGAGTTGCTGACTTTGGATTGTATGTAGGGAACCTACTTCTTCTACAAACATTAGTATTATCATCATCATCATTTTCTGACCCACGTATGCTCCCGTGATCATCAGTATCCAATGCTTTCACTTTCAGTCTTATCAAGCACTTTTTCTTTACCTTCCCCACTGATTTTCCCCTCCACTTCCCTCACCTTTTGCCTAGCTTCTTGAAGCTCATCATCATCATCACCATCTGATAAGTAATTATCATCTTGAAGCTCCTCCTCCTCATCACCACCACCACCTCCATTACTAACAGCAACATCAACCTCACCCTGACACTCAACACCCTCAACACCTTCAATAACAGTACCTTTACCTGAACCCTTACCACCTCCTTCACCCTCAACACCCTCAACATCCTCAACACCTTCACTAATAGCACCCTTACCCGAACCCTCACCACCTCCCTCACCCTCAACACCTTCACTAACAGCACCCTTACCCGAACCCTCACCACTTCCCTCACCCTCAACACCTTCACTAACAGTACCCTTGCCCTTACCCTCACCCTCACCCTCACCCTCACCCTTACCACCTCTCGCACCCTCAACACCCTCGCCCTGACCTGAACTCTCACTACCACCCTCACCCTCACCACCTTTATTACCATCAGCATAAAATTCCAAACATGCTATAGCTAATATTGTTTCATCATCGATAAAAACAGCAGTGTCAATTTTATGTTCTACATATAAGTCTATCTCCTTATGCTTAACCCAGTAATTTATCATGTCAATAGTGCTACTATCATTCCATAAAACCCTAAGGTTATCCTACAAAGTGCTACTGCCAGGTACATGGAAATAAATTAGTTGCACTGTATTAAACCCTAACCCATCTTTAACTATTTTACACAACTCAAAATACGATATCGTATCTAGATCCTTCTTAAGCCTCACAACCTCACCACCTAAATACCTAACATAAGGATCACGTACAAATTTACCCTCAACATGCAAATTGATGTAGTATTCCTCCTCAGACATCTGCAATTAAAAGAATAAAAATAACATATATATATATGTCATAAGCATAATGACAAACAATGTGCGGACAAAAAAGCAAACAGAAACAACACAACAATAAAACATGAAGGGACCACTTCCATTCCTCGTGCAGTGAGTGAACTAGCAAACATTTAAAATTATTGCCCCCACCAAAAGTATCAACAACAACAAACAAAAACAACAACCAGCAGACATGTCAAATATATAAATTACCAAGTTTTAAATTAATACAATTCAATAAATTATCAACATATCAAATATATAAATTACCAATTTTTAAATTAATACGATTCAATAAATTATCAACACGTCAAATATAAATTATAGCAGACATGTCAAATATTTAAATTACCAAGTTTTAAATTAATACAATTCAATAAATTATCAACATGTCAAATATATAAATTACCAAGTTTAAAATTAATACGATTCAATAAATTATCAACATGTCAAATATATTTTCTAGAAAGCATATTCTTTAAGCATCTAAAAAGTATCCCAAGCCTCATAAAGAGCTAAAAGAAAACCATAGCTATTTGGGATAAAGGCTCACATCACCACTGAACTTATATAACCGCTATTGCATACTAAGATCCAATTTCATTTAGCTAACAACAGAACTTTGTATCCAATTTCATTCAAAAATTTACTATAGAACAAAAATACTTGTCAAATATTTACTTTCCAAAATAATTATGAATCAGTCTCAATTTGATACAGATAACAAAAACCAATCTCTTAACATCATTATCACTCAAAGTAGTTGGAACAAACTAAACTCTTTTGGAAACAAGATAAAATAAAATAAAAATGTTACAAAATAAATAAATAAATACCCACAAAGTGCATCAATGAAAATACTGTAGATTGTGTCAAGAAGACTTAGGATATGTACTGTAATTTGTTAGAATGCAGAATTGCTATGCAACTGTTGAATACAGAACAAATGCACATGCCTACGAGGAGCAACCTAATATTTTATCGAAAAGAAAGAAGAGATGGACATATCTTGGGTCACATGCAGTTTCCTTTTATAATATAGATTGTACGGCAGTCCATGGAGTGGTCTTCATGTGGAATATTGCACTAGAACAACAATCTGTGTGCTTGATTATGGTTTCTGCTAAGTTTACTACTTATTCAAAAGGGTTATTAGTTTAATTTGAATCGAATTAAAGGTGGTTAGTAGATGAAAAATTCAATCATGAAAGTATAAAGAGATTCCCGGCTAAAGAATAATGATGACTTGATTTTGAATGAACCCATAAATGCAATTGGGACCCTTTAGTTTTCAGGTAAGATAGTCAAGAAATCTCCAAATGAGAATTTGGTTGTGACCCACCATGGACATGAATGTGTCAAACAAGTGGCCTTACTTCTTTTTGCTTTTCAGTTGCATTCAAAGGTATAAATTTGATTTTGCTTTATCTTTTTTCTTGGGCGATGGCTGTGAGAAATCTCCAAATTGTATTCATTAATGGACAATATGTGATTGATGGGTTCAAAACAAATTTCAAAATTTCATTTATTGATCTCTAGTCTTTACACAACACTTTACTTTTTTTACATTATAGCTTCAACCCAACTTTCTGTCGACCAGCATATAGCATTAACAAACCAGAAATATACAAAAAAGACAAAATACAGAGAATTTTTTTGGGTTCGAAAGCTTACATAAACAAATTATCCAGTGGAATCTTTCTTTAATTTAACTTCAAATACATGAAAAATTTGTAGTAAAATAAAAAACCAAAACAAATCCCAACAAATAAAAAAAGAAAGAATCATATAAAATAAAGCAAATTACCACGTTGAATAGTTTGTACCTTTTCTTCTCTATGATTTTGAGCATCAATCTTCACCAATCCTCACTGCAAAATTGGAAAAACACGTTAGAAAAAGAAGAACACTAAAAATCTCCAAAATATTTGAAACTTAAGTCCCAAAAATCCCTAAATTTTTAAAACTTAAATCAAATTCCCCAAACCCAACAACCCCAAAAATCTCGAAATCCCTAAATTTCTTAAACCTAAATCAAATTCCCCAAACCCAACAACCCTAAAAATCTCAAAAATCCCTAAATTTTTAAAACCTAAATCCCCAAATTCCCAAAAATTTTAAAATCTAAAACCCGAAATACCCACATTTTTTAACCTAAACCAAAATCCTCAAACCCAATAACCTTAAAATTTAACCGATAAAAATTATAAAAACATACCTCAAAATTTTCCTTTCTCAATTTAGGTTAGGGTTCAAAACGAAGTTTTGATTGAAAACTTAATTTGATCGATTGTTTTTCTTTTTTACTTTTGTTTGAGTTTTTCATTATAGTTAACCATTTAAATTTTTCTTTTACTTTTCTTAATTCTTTTGACTTTGGGTAAATATTTTATTGTTTTTAATTTAATTTATGTTTTAACTTTAAATTTTTTTTGGCTGACGTGGCATTTTTGTCTTATATGCCACGTCAACATATGCTTACATGTACTAATCCAACTGGAAAAAAAATTTCATGTTAATGTCATTAACTCTTTAACGGCCACGCTAGCAAAACCGTTAAAAATCGATCAATTTGACAAAAAAACAAAGGTTGTGTATGAAAATGACCCAAAACAACGATAAGGGCCAAAATGACAAAACCACTAAACATTAGGGCTAATTTCGACTTTATGCCTACTTAAAAGCATTAAATAATTAATTGATTATGATTGAGTGGATTTATATGGTAATTTGACCATTTGGAGTTGAATGGACGGTAGTGGGCTTAGTTATTAAGACAAATTCTTTAGGTAGCAAGGTTAAATTAGTAATTAAAAATTTAAAGTAAGTAAAAAAAATTAATTGAGTAATCTTCTCCACATGTTTGTTGCCATCGAAAAATCACCATTGAAGAGGAGAGTGAGGTTCGGTTAGAAAACTGCTTGCATATTGGGAAACGAGAGACCCCGTTATTAATCGTGAAAGAGAGAAGGTTGTCGAATAATCATCTGCAATTGTAAGTTCGTGGTCTTGAACTCGAACTTTTCTATTAATTAATTATGAAAATATTTTTAGTTATTTTATTTAATCTTATATCTAATTTGTATTTATAACGCCTTTTTTTTAATATACTGGTGTGATTACATGGTAGTATCTGTTCATACTTTCTTAACCCTTTGACAACGCACACACACCTTGCACACACAGGTGCTCGAACCCGGGACCCCTAGGATGAATAACATCCTCTTTTCCATTGGAGTCACTTGTTGTAACACCCTATTTTTAGTGGTGTTAGAATTAGTAGTTCGGGATTATAACTCTGATTAGTAAGTTATTTTTTTTATTAAATTAATTAATAACTAGAGGGTTATGGTATTGTTGTATAAAATTTTGGTATGTTAATTTGGTCATGTGGATATTTAATTAGAAAAAGGACTAGTCTGTAGGAGTTACAAAAGTTTAAAGTTATGAATGAATTTCATAAAAAGAAGAAGAAATCATGAAATGAGGGCTTGGTATGATAATTTGACCATAATGAAAAATGGTGGACAGTTAAATACATGCAAATTAGTTAATGGGATGGCTTAAATAAAAGGGTAAATAAGTAAATAAATAAAGACCCATTATAGTTAAAACATAAGAAAATATTGTCTTTTGGGGTCATCTTCTTCCACTGATTAGAAAACACCATAGTTGGAGAAAAACAAAAGCTTCAAGCTTTAAGGACATTCGACACTTGCATGTAAGTCAAATGTTGCCCATTTTTTGTGATTTTCGTGTTTTTGAGATTATTTTAGTTCAAGGATGTAAACTCAAAGTTTAGATTATAAATTTGTTCAAAAATTTTTGAAGTGGAAGTTATGGGTTTTGAATGTGTTTTGGAATTAAGTAATTTTCCATTTAAATTTGTTGTTGGGTTGTATTAGTTTGAAAGGAAATTTTGAATGGTTATTAGTTTAAAGACTCATTTGTAAAAATAGAATAATTGGTATGAAATCTTTAGAAAAGATAATATTAAGGGACTATTCAAGACCCTATTAAGTTCGGTTAGACTTGAATGGAATTAGTTCTTGCTGAATTGGAAGTATGAATTAAGAAACGTGTATGCATGGAAGTAAAAATTGAGTGAAAATGTAAATTAATATTAATGAGTTTATTATATGAATTTTCATGTTTAAAAAAAAAGAAAAAATATTTAGTGGGAATAATTGAATTAAGTTGTTGTATTTAGACCAAGAAGCAAGTAGATCGGTTGACAATCGTGCGAAGGGAAAAACCATCAAATAAATATTGCCGGATATCAGTAATTTCTGCAAAGGTAAGTTCGTAATTTAATAGTACTTACTTTTAGTTAAATTTCTTCTTAATTATTTTCTTAATGAATATATTAATGTTAGTTAAAGTATAAACATGGTTGTTTGAGAATTTTAGGGAAATAGAATCGAAATACTAGAGATTAGCAGGCTTTAAGTCGGTGATGTGATTCAAGCTACGGCTTAGCAAGCTTTGAGCAGGTGATGTAATTCAAGCTACTGCTTAGCAGGCTTTAAGCCGGTGAGAAGATTCAAGTTATGACTTGGTAGGCTTTAGCCAGTGATGTCATATAATTGATATGGTATATCTAGAATGTTAAATTAAGCATAGGTGTAATGGTTTCGGAAAGATGAAAAGAGAAAATTCAAAGGAAAAAGGGAGAGAATTTTGAGTAATTGCATTATGATGTAAATTAAGGATGTTTAATGGAATGGATTGTATCTAGAGTACATTGAGTATGAAAAGAAAAAAAAAATGAGAGTACAAAATTATAGAATTAATTGCCTTGTTGTATTAATATTATTGAGGGATGGAGTTACTAAAAATTATGAATTTATTAAGTTATATAATGACTTACTTTGTGGTGGTTTTTGTTCCTTGTACAGGTTATCGGACGAATTGGGAGATCACGCTATCAACTTCTTTTGGGTAGCTTTTAATTCTCATCTTTTGGTTATAGGTGGTATGTACATAGGACTTTTTGTCTAAATTTGGAGTTAACTCTTTAGTAAATACTTGATAATAGGATGATGTTATCTTTTGGGTTATTTTGGGAAAATTGTGAATATATAATTTTGTGATGAACTTTTCATGAAATCTAATGAAGCGTTTTGGTGAATGCTTTATTGATGTTCATACTCTAGCTTTGGCATACTCCTTGGACTCAATAGTGAATTGTTTTACTTAAATGTATCATGAAATCAGGATTGGATTAGGTATTAATGTCATGTATTGATTGTAAACTTCAAATGAATTGTTATGAAATGAATGAGAGTGTTAAATGGTAGTTATAAATAGTTCATTTCATCAAGATAACTATTTAATCGTTAACATTTGATTGAGGTGCCTTTGAATGACATATTGGTTAGACATAAGTTAATGATGTTTTTATCTTATAATTGATGCTTGTAATCCTTGTATATGACCATGTATGATTTAAATTGATTTAAAATACAAGGTTATTAGCATGATTTATTATGTATTTGTGAGTAACATGTGTTTTTAATTTTATAATTGTTTGAGTTGTATTAATGATTATAAAATGTCTTGTAATACTCCAGGACCCTAGATCGGTGTCAGTTACGGGTTTAGGGTTTTATATTTAATGGTATCAGAGCATGGTTTAATCGATTCTAGGATGGGAAAATAGTACATGTATAGTCTAGCAATACATGCCACCATTAGCCAATGATAGTGTGATTGCTCGTGACCGATTAAATGATTTTCTTATAGATTAAAAAAATGTCTATTGATTCTGATCAAACGATATCTAATAACACTCAAAGTAGTACCCCTGCCAATGTTCAAAGGGTTAGAAACAATCCACCTAAGAATCGAGAGACTAGAGAAGAGGCTCTTCATTCATTTCTTAATATGATACAAGATATGTTCAAGGCTTATGTACATGCAAATCTCACGGTTAGACATCCTCATCCTCTACAACCTTTAGGTTCAAACCAATCAAATGATAAGAGAATTACAATTGATAAAGTTAGAAAATGTGGAGCAACAAAGTTTGGTGGAAGTGTGAGTGATGATCCGACTAAGGCTGAATACTGGCTGGAGCATACACAGAGAATACTCAATGAAATGTTGTGCTCACCAGAGGATTGTTTGAGGTGCACGATGTCACTCTTAACGGAGGAATCGTTTCAGTGGTGTCCATATTGACGACAATAATTCAAACAAAGAGAATCACATGGGAATTCTTTAAAATTGAGTTTAGGAAAAAGTACATCAGCAAACGATATCTAGAAAGGAAGAAGAAAAAGGTTTTGGAGTTAAAACAAGGCAACCAATCAGTGGCTGAGTATGAAAGACTATTTGTGCAACTAAGTATGCTAGAGAGATTGTACCTACTAAGGAAGTTATGTGTGTTCGTTTTGAGGATGGCTCACTGATGAGATAAAAATGTTGGTGGAAGTGTTAGAAATTCGTGAATTTTCTATCCTTACGGACCAAGCTTAGAAATGGAAGAAATATGCATTAGTAGGAGGCAAAACGAGATGAGAACTCGTGAGTTTGGCAAGCGGGGTGTACCAAAATCTTACTCCAATTTTCCACAGAAGAAGATGAAAGAGATGAGCAGCAAATTTCCAGAACCTTTGGGATTTACAAAGAAAGATCGCTTCAAGCAGAGTTATGTGAGATCTCTAACTTTGTCAATGGTTAGTGCAGGTAGTGTACAAAATATTGGTAAGACAAAATGTAATCAATGTGGCTGCTATTATCCTGGAGTGTTTAGATTGAATAACGGGACTTGTTTTATCTGCGGCTCACCTGATCATTTCAAGAGAGATTGCCCAAAACGAATTGAGACTAGTAAAGATGTAATAGCCCGATTTTCAGTGGTGTCAAAAATAGTGGTTTCGGGACCAGAACTCTTACTAGTCGAGTCATTAATATTATTTATTTAATATTTGTAGCATTATGAGTATCGTATTAGATTTTAGTTAAGAAATTTTATCGTTTAGATCATTAATTGAGTAAAAAGGACTATATCGCGAAAGGTGAGAAAGTGAAATGTTATTAGTTAAAAGTATTAATTGATAATTGAAGATGAAAGTTAGGGCCTTAAGGGATAATTTGACCATTCATTGATAGGTGGATGGTTTGGGCATTAAAAATGAGTGAAATTGGTTAAAAGAATTAAAGGTAAAATAGTAAATAGTGAATTAAGTAATAATTTGATGAAATAAACCATAATTTCTTATCTTCTTCAACCTTTGAAAACAAAAGAGACCCTAAAGGAATAAGAGGAACATTCGACTAAGCTTAGTCCTTTGATTGGTGAGTGAAATCTCACCCGTTTTTAGTAATTTTTATTTTTTTAGTCCGTATTAACTTAAACTAGCTAACCCAGGGACTAATTTGTGATTCTGTCAAAAGTTAAATATTTTTGCAATGATGAATGGACTTATTCTTGATAGTTTATGAAAGTTTTGGAAGCTTGGTTGATAGATTGGTTGATTTTGTAAAGTGATTTTTGATGATTTTAGGGTTTAGGGACTAAAATACTAAAAGGATGAAATTACTTGTATTTGTTGTGAAATAATTAGTTGTAAGAACTTGTATGGATGGTATGAATATTCAAATGGTATGTGGTTTGGAAAAGAATGGTTACTTTGCATGTTTTAATTCTAAGGACTAAATTGAATAAAAGTGAAATGTTAAGGGTAATTTTGTAAATTTCCCAAAAAGGACTTATATGTATAAATTGGTTCAATTACATGATTTAATGAGAGAATTGATTGATTTATTGTGTTAGATCAAGATCATGCCACTGATCATGGAAAAAGGAAAACTGTAGAAAAGTCCCTAAAGTTTTTTTGGAACTGCAATTTCGTCCGATAAGTTAGTGTAACTATATTTCTACTTATTACTCTAACCTTGAATTGTCTTGTCTTTATTCTGATAAATGGAACGAGATGAAGAATGTTGAAGAACGCTATATTGAACTGGCTTGTAAGAGCAATATTGGCTCGCAGGAGCGTTATACTATAGTGGGAGCGATATATTGTACTGGCTCGTAAGAGCGATACTAGCTTGGAAGAGAAGTTTACTGACTGAGCTCGTATGAGCAAAATATTACTAAAAATCTTAAAGAACTCGTATGAGTTAAATTTAAGCATAATTGTAAAAAAAGCCCCCGAACTTTGGGGGCTTTTGGATATATGCCCCTATCCTTTTTTTCTGATTTCCATATTCAATGTATCAAAATTTTGTAGAAAGGATCTTGTTGAAATAGTAACAGTCAGCTGACCGTTAGTCAATAGCCGGTCAACAAATGTTGTACATGTGGCATTCCAAGTGATCGGATGATGTGGCATCAATTTAAAAAATAATGCTGACGTGACAAAAAATTAAACAAAATTAATAAATATAAAATAAAAATAAAACCCTAAATCCCTAAATAATCTTAAAACCCCAAACTAATTTTTCCCCAAATTCTTTCCTCTTTCTTCTTCCTTCTTTCTTTTCCCCCTCATTTTTTCTCTCATTTTCTCTCTTGCCAAGTACCATTTTTTCTTCTTCAAAACTCCCCCCATTACCCAAAGTTATTGTTAGCATCAATTTTTTCTTCTATAACAAAGATCAGAGTTTGGTTCATTGCAATAAACAACCCTGAAAAATCTTGTATTAGCTAAACCATGTCGCCAACAAATTCAAAATCGAAAGGTCAGAAGTACATATACGACCTCGAGTTTGGGCAAAAAGGGTATTGTGGACATCAAATAAAAGCATTCTGGGGTGAGTCTTGATGAGGGGTGTGATTTGGGGGTATGAAAAACCATGGCTCTTAAAGAAGGCAATAACAAAGTCGGGTTTATCTACAGTTTCGAAGTCGACGATTTGAGGCAGAGGAAGCCGATTTTGGCAACAACCCATATGTATTTTTGAGGTATGAAACTATAAATGAGTCCTAATTTGAAGTGGTTGAGAGTAATCTTAGAGATAAAATTGAGGCGGTGGGTCGAAGAATATATAGAAGTCTGCAACTGTGAGAGGGTACCATTTTTTGTCTCGCATGGGAGAAGGAACAAAACATGAGAACTGAAAGTTAAAGTTGGAGATATTTAGGAAATTGGATGGACTCACCTGCAACGAGGAGGCTTGAAGAAACACAATTAGTTCTTTTAGCAAATTCTAATCCTGGAGAAAAAGAAGTAAAAAGGATCTGAAGGTTATTTTAGGCATTCCACTTCCTCAGTTGCTTTCTTTCTTTCATTTTGTCATTGTAATTTCTGAATACCCAAAAGATTTTGGGCTTTGCCATTTTTTGATTTTTCTCTTTGAGTAAAAAGGTAATTAGTTTTTTGATTTTCTGATTGTAGAAGGGTTGTTTATTGTAATGAACCAAATTCCTTGGAGGCGGGAACCCGTAATTACTCTAATATTTGTTATAGAAGAAAACAATATTGCTAAAAATAACTTTGGGTAATAAGGGAAGTTTTGAAGAAGAAAAATGGTGTTTGGCAAGAGAGAAAATAAGAGAAAAAAATGGAGGGAAGAGAAAGAGGAAAGAATTTAGGGAAAAAATTATGTTTGAGGTTTTGAGATTATTTAGGGATTTAGGGGTTTTTATTTTATATTTATTAATTTTGTTTACTTTTTTTTGCCACGTCAGCATTATTTTTTAAATTGATGCCACGTGATCCGATCACTTGGAATACCACATGTACAATATTTGTTGACCGGCTATTGACTAACGGTCAGCTGACGGTTACTGTTTCAACAAGGTTCGTTCTACAAAATTCCGATATGTTGAGGGTGGAAATCAGAAAAAAAGGGTAGGGGTATATATCCAAAAGCCCCCAGAGTTTAGGTTTTTTTTATAATTATGGCTTAAATTTATTGGGAATCTTGAAGAGCTCGTATGAGTTGAAATTACTTGGAAACTTGAAGGGCTCGTATGAGTTGGATTATTGGGAAACTTGAAGAGATCATTGAGATACGGATGTGGAAATAATGAAAATGTTTATTTACTCTCTTCGTTCAAAATATACTATTATGCAAGTTAATTGCTCGAACAAAATTACTAAGCTCTGTAAGCTTATCCTGTGTATCCGTTGTTGTTTTGTAGATTTCATTCTACTGTTTGAAAATAGGATCACCTTGAAGAATCACACTATCTCAAGAGCTCGTTTGGTGGTCAACGTATCACTTGACTTATATGGCATGTAGTAGGATTGTGTATTTTGCGGTTGTGATGAACTAAGTATTAACATGTTATAGTCCATATAGGACTAATTTTGAGTAATCAACTTATAATGGAAGTGCCCATGAAATGTTTTGGTATTGATAGTTACAAACTTAGATGAATTATGTGCATTTTTGGTAATCTGCATACTTGTTTCGATAGTACTCTTGCATGTATCGGTAGAAGTATAGGGTAATTGAGACTTTGGTTAATGACTTGCATTGTATCGGTAGCAATTCTGAAGTATTGGTAGTTCGGGTCATAGTAGTATCAGTAGTTTGAATACTTGTTTTGGTAGAAGTTGCAGGGTAAAACTTCTTAGCTCTCTGAAGTTTGATGTATCGGTTGTATGAATTATTTCGGTAGAAACCTTGTATCGGTAGAACCTTCTCAACTATCGATAGGAAACTGTAGTTATTTTTAAATTGTTTACTGACTTGACTTCTACCGATACTTGTCCAACAGGTATAGATAGAAGTCCCCCAGTCTTGTAAAATGACATTTTAGACCTTAATGAGTTGTATTGTTATTTAAGGTTTTAAATAACTTCGTGCATGTTATTTCTATAATATTGAAATGATGAGATATTGTAAATTTATTTAACGGTAATAGATCGGAAAGACCTCAGAACCCTAACTAGTGACAGTAACGAGTTTAGGGTGCTACATTTAGTGGTATCAAAGCTTACAGATTAGCCGATTCTTAGACTAAAATTATGAATTTAAAACTTAGATACATGCCATATAAACTTGTGATAGTACGATTATGATAGATCCGATATGACCTTAAATTTTTGTAGATAAGTGAAAATGTCTTATTCGGAACGAGGGGAAACCAATGAGGTAAATAGAAATATCCCGACTTCTGATTCAGGTGCAAGCCAAGGTGTATCGGTTATATCGATGAATGAAAATGAGGTGAAAAGTATTTTGTTTGGCCTGATAGGTCAATGGTTTTTTGAATTTATGAGAAATAATCAGACAGCTCTGCAGCTTCTACCTTCTCCTGTGCAACCTGTTGTACGACCTGTAGTACCACCAGTTGTGCCTCCATCTCCTCTCATTGTAGAACAGAGACGCCGTATTCTTACAAACAAGGTCAGGAAATACGAGGCTGAGGAATTTCGAGGAAGTACTTAGGATGATCCGTCCAGAGTTAAGTATTGGATGGAAAATACTTTGAGAGTTTTGAATGAAATGACCTACCCTCCTGAAGACTATTTGAGGTGTGCCGCATCACTGCTAAAAGATGAGGCTTATAACTGGTGGATGACAATGCTAGCAGTGGTTCCTGAAAATGAAATTAATTAAGAATTCTTTCAAGCTGAATTCAAAAAGAAATACAAGGAAACAAGCTGAATTCAAAAAATGGTATATGGACCGAAAGAAGAAAGAGTTTTTGGAATTAAAACAAGGAAACAAGTCAGTCGTAGAATATGAACGTGAAATTGTATATCTCAACAAGTATGCTCAGGAGATCGTGCTGACAGATGAAGCTATGTGTGTCTGTTTTGAAGATAGATTAAATGATGAAATCAAGATGATGGTAGGTTGTTCAAAATTATGACCATTTATGGTTTTGACAGATCGGGCTCAAAAAATGGAAGAAATTTATAATCATAAGAGGCAGAGAGAGAAGAGATTCAAAGAGTTCAGTAAAAGATACTCCTTCCAAAGCCTTCTCTATGCTGCCACCGAAAAAGTTCAAAGAAGATGAGAATTGATTGCCTGCTTCATCTGGTTTTCATAGCAAGAGTAGATCGAGGCAACCAGGATCAAGATTCTAAAATTGACATGCAAATAGTGTGGCCAGTGTCCGTAATGCACCGAATCCTGCGTGTGAGCATTGTGAGAGATTCCATTTTGGTGAAGGTTGGGTTAAAAAGGGAGCATGTTACAGGTGTGGAGCGACTAACCACCTTATCCAAAACTGCCCGGTAACACTTGAAGAAAAGGAAGATCGAAGTGTAAATCCTCCAATCACGCCCCAAAAGGGGAGACATTCGGGACAGAGCAATAATGCAGGTAGTAACATGAGAGATAATAAAGATAATGCAAATAGGTCTGAGGCTCGACCACCTACTAGGACATATGCTATTCGAGTCAGAGAGGAGGCTACTGCACTTGATGTTATGACTTTTATATTCTATCTTTTTGATGTAACTGTGTGTGCGTTGATTGATCCAAGATCGATTAATTCTTATATTTGTACTGCTTTGGCAACTGATAAAATTTGTCTGTTCAGTCAATTGAATTTGATGTTCAAGTTACAAACCCTTTGGGTTGTCCATTGAAAGTCCAGGGCTATGAGTTCCCTGGTGATCTGATGTTGCTACCCTTTTTTCGAGTTTGATGTGATTTTGGGTATGGATTGGTTATCTGAGCATGACGCGATGGTTAATTGTAAACAGAGACGGATCGATTTAAAATGCTCGACAGGTGAGATGATCACGGTTGAGTCTGGTAGAATAAACAGTGATGCTAGGGTAATTTCAACTATTTCTGCACGAAAAATGGTTCGTAAGGGTTACGAGGCCTTTTTAGCCTATATACTTGATACTCGAGGGTCAGGGGCAGAACTGAATTAGGTTTCAGTTGTTAATGAGTATACTGATGTATTTCCTAAGGAATTACCGGGACTGTCACCGATTAGAGAGGTAGAGTTTGACATTGATATGATACTTGGTACTACTCTGATATCGATTTCACCATACAAAATGACACCGACTGAGTTGAAAGAACTTATGGCGCAGTTGCAAGAATTATTGGACAAAGGTTTTATCTTCCCGAGTGTATCACCCTGGAGTGCACTCGTTTTGTTTGTGAAGAAAAAAGATGGTTCGATGAGAATGTGCATAGACTATCAGACACTGAACAAGGTTATGATAAAGAATAAGTATCTGTTACCTCGTATTAATGAGTTGTTTGATTAGTTGAAAGGTGCAACCATATTTTCTAAAATAGACCTCAAATTGGGCTACTATCATATGTGAGTAAAGGATTGTGATGTGCCAAAGACTGCATTCAGGACTCCACATGGGCATTATGAATTTCTGGTGATTTCGTTTGGGTTGACTAACGCTCCGATAGCATTTATGGATTTAAGGAACAAAGTCTTCCAGCCCCAGTTGGATAGATTTTAGTGGTGTTTATTGATGATATACTGATCTATTACAAGACAGAGTCGGAGGATACTCAACATTTGAGAGAGGTGTTGCTGATTTTGCAAGAAAAATAGTTGTACGCGAAATTCAGCAAATGTGAGTTCTGGCTTAGAGAGGTTGGATTTCTGGGTCATGTTGTATCTTCTGAATGAATACAGGTTGATCCCAGTAAAGTTTCTGTCATTCTTAATTGGAAAGTTCTAAAGAAAGTTTCAAAGGTGTGTAGTTTCTTAGGATTAGCAGGTTATTACCGCCTATTTGTCAAAGACTTCTCCATCATAGCTTTGCCGATGACAAAGTTACTTTAGAAGAATGTTCAGTTTGTTTGGTCAGAGTGGTGTCAGCAAAGTTTTGATCAGTTGAAGAAAATGTTAATAGAAGCTTTAGTATTGACACAGCCTGAGATAGGGAAGGAATTCGTTATTTACAGTGATGCGTCATTGAATGGGTTAGGATGTGTGCTGATGCAAGATGAGAAAGTAATAGCATATGCCTCTCGATAGTTGAAGCCACATGAGAGGAATTATCTGACTCACGATTTGGAGTTAGCAGCTATTGTCTTTACATTAAAGATGTGGCAACATTATCTATATGGTAAGAGATGTCACATATTTACAAATCATAAGAGTTTGAAGTATTTGATAACTTAGAAGGAGCTAAATTTGAGATAGCGACGATGATTAGAACTATTGAAAGATTATGATCTTGTGATTGATTATCATCCAAGAAAAGCTAATGTTGTTATAGATGCTTTGAGCCAGAAATCATTGTTTGCATTGAGAGCGTTGAACACACATTTATCTCTGAAAAATGATGGTTCCGTGACAACTGAACTTAGAACGAGAACACTATTTCTACAAAGAATTCAAGAATTGCAAAAAGATGACCCGAAACTAGTGGCCAAGAAAGAACAGATTCAGAGTGATTCCTCTGCCGAATTCATTGTAGATGCTGAAGGTATGATGTATTACCGAAATAAAGTATGTATTCCTGATGATCCAAATTTGAAACTAGATATCTTGAACAAGGCTCATAGCAGTACTACTCCATTCATCCAGGGAGTGTGAAAATGTACAATGACCTGAAGAAAATGTACTGGTGGCTTGCTATGAAACGTGAGATTTTTGAGTTTGTAGCTAAATGTTTGGTATGTCAGCAAGTAAAAGCTAAGCATCAAGAATCGTCTGGTTTACTGTAGCCTATTTCCATTCCTGAGTGGAAGTGGGAACGAGTTACTATGGATTTTGTTACAGGATTGCCAGTGACCCCAAAAAAGAAAGATGCCATCTGGGTTATTGTTGATAGATTGACTAAATCAGCTCATTTCATCCTTGTTCTTGTGGATTTCACACTAGAGAAGTTAGTAGAGTTGTATGTAATAGAGATTGTGTGATTGCACTGGGTACCAATATCTATTATCTCTGATAGAGACCCACAGTTTACATTGAGATTTTGGGGTAAGTTACATGAGGCATTGGGTACCATATTGAAAATTTGTACTATATACCATCCAAAGATAGATGGCCAGTTTAAGCGAGCAATACAGATTCTGGAGGATATGTTATGATGTTTTATACTCGAGTTTGAGGGTAGTAGGGAGAGATATTTGCCGTTGGTAGAGTTTGCTTATAATAACAGTTACTAGCCAAGTATAAAGATGGCATCGTTCGAAGCTCTATATGGAAGAAAATGTAGAATACCGTTGTATTGGTCAAAATTGAGTGAATCTAAGTTAGTTGGGACTGATTTGATTCATGAGATAGAAGATAGAGTTTGGATAGTCCTTGACTGTTTAAAAGCAACCTTTGATCGTCAAAAATCGTATATAGATCTCAAGAGAAAGGATATAGAGTTTACTGTGGGAGATCGAGTTATTTTGAGAGTTTCACCTTGTAAGATGGTGTTACGTTTTGGCAGTCTGTGGTTTATTGGGCTGTATGAGATTATTGAGAGAGTAGGTCCTATAGACTACAAATTAGCTTTACCTCCGAAACTTTAAAAGATTCATAATGTATTTCATGTTTCGATGCTGAGACGGTACAGACTAGATCCTTCTTATGTGACCACTCCCTATGAGGTTGAGATTCAGTCGGATTTGCTGTATCCAGAAGAATTGGTCAAGATTCTATCTTGTGAAGTGAAGGAATTATGAAACAAGAGAGTTCCAATAGTAAAGATTTTTTGAAATCGACACGGATTAGAACTGGCCACATGGGAAACAGAGGCTTCAATGAGATCATAGTACCCTAATCTGTTCACTGGTAAGAAATTTTGGGATGAAATTTCCCTAAGGGGGAGAGTCGTAATAGCTCAGATTTTAGTGTTGTCGAAAATAGTGGTTTTGGAGCCATAACTCTGACAAGTCGAGTCATAAATATTATTTTTTAATATGTGTGGTGTCATGAGTATCTTATTAAATTTTGGTTTAGAAATTTTATCGTTTAGATCATTAATTGAGTAAAAAGGACTAAATCGCGAAAGGTGAGAAAGTGAAATGCTATTGATTAAAAGCATTAATTGATAATTGAAGATGAAAGTTAGGGCCTTAAGGGATAATTTGACCATTCACTGATAGGTGGATGGTTTGGGCATTAAAAATGAGTGAAATTGGTTAAAAGAATTAAGGGTAAAATAGTAAATAGTGAAATAATGAATTAAGTAATAATTTGATGAAATAAACCATAATTTCTTATCATCTTCATCATTTGAAAAAAAGAAACCCTAAAAGAAAAAGAGAAGCATTCGACCAAGCTTAGTACTTTGATTTGGTGAGTGAAATCTCACCCGTTTTTAGTAATTTTTATGTTTTGGAGCCCGTATTGCTTAATCTAGCTAACCCAGGGACTAATTTGTGATTTTCAAAAGTTAAATATTTTTGCAATGATGAATGGACTTATTCTTGATAGTTTATGAAAGTTTTGGAAGCTTGGTTGATAGATTGGTTGATTTTATAAAGTGATTTTTGATTATTTTAGGGTTTACGAACTAAAATGCTAAAAGGATGAAATTGCTTGTATTTGTTGTGAAATAATTGGTTGTAAGGACTTGTACGAATGCTATGAATATTAGGCTAGTATGTGGTTTGGAAAAGAATGGTTACTTTGCATGATTTAGGTCTAAGGACTAAATTGAATAAAAGTAAAATGTTAAGGATAATTTTTTAAATTTGCCAAAAAGGATTTATATGTATAAATTGGTTCAATTACATGAGTTAATGAGAGAATTGATTGATTTATTGTGTTAGATCAAGATCGTGCCACCGATCGTGGAAAAGGGAAAATTGTATAATAGTCCTTAAAGTTTTGTTAGAACTGCAATTTCATCCGGTAAGTTCGTGTATCTATATTTCTACTATTACTCTAACCTTGAATTCTTTATTCTGATAAATGGAACGAGTTGAAGAATGTTGAAGAATGATGTGTTGAACTGGCTCGTAAGAGTGATATACTGTACTGGGAGAAATATACTGTTCTGGCTTGTAAGGGCGATACTGGCTCGCAAGAGCATTTTAGTAACTGAGCTTGTATGAGCAAAATATTATTGGGAATCTTGAAGAACTCGTATGAGTTAAATTTACTAGGAATCTTGAAGAGCTCGTATAAGTTGAAACTACTAGGATACTTGAAGGGCTCGTATGAGATGAATTATTGGGAAATTTGAAGAGATCATTGAGATACGAATGTGGAAATAATGAAAACATTTATTTACTCTCTTCGTTCAAAATATACTATTGCTCAAATGAACTTACTAATATTTGTAAGCTTATCCCGAGTATCTATTGTTGTTTTGTAGATTTCATTTTACTGTCTGAATATCGGATCACCTTGAAGAATCAAACTATCTTGGGAGCTTGTTCGGTAGTCTTCGTATCACTTGACTTATATGACATATAGTAGGATTGTGAACTTGAAATGTTTTGATGTATAATGTTAATTAGAATGGTATTCAAACTTGATATTGGCTCTCAAATGTATTTTGTGGTTGTGATGAACTAAGTATTAACATGTTATAGTCCACATAGGATTAATTTTGAGTGATCACCTTATAATGGAAATGCCCATGAAATGTTTTGGTATTGATAGTTACAAACTTAGATGAATTATGTGCATTTTTGGTAATCTGCAAACTTGTTTCGGTAGTACTCTTGCATGTATTGGTAAAAGTACAGGGTAATTAAGACTTTGGTTACTGACTTGCATTATATCGATAGCAATTCTGAAGTATCGGTATTTCGGGTTATAGTAGTATTAGTAGTTCGAATACTTGTTTTGGTTGAAGTTGCAGAGTAAAACTTCTTAGCTATCTGGGGTTTGATGTATTGGTAGTTGTATGAATTATTTTGGTAGAAGCCCTACTTGTATCGGTAGAACATTCTCAACTACCGGTAAGAAATTGTAGTTATTTTTCAATTGTTTACTGACTTAACTTCTATCGATACTTATCCAACAGGTGCCGATAGAAGTCCCCCATTCTTGTAAAATGACATTTTCGCCCTTAATGATTTGTATTGTTATGTAAGGTTATAAATAACTTCGTGCATGTTATTTCTATAATATTAAAATGATGAGATATTAAGAATTTATTCAACGGTAATCTATCGAAAAACCCTCAAAACCATAATTAAGGATGGTAATGGTTTAGGGTGTTACATTTAATGGTATCAGAGCTTACAGATTAGCCGATTCTTAGACTGAAATTATGAATTTAAAACTTAGACTACATGCCGTATAAACCTGTGATAGTGTCATTATGATAGATCCGATCTGACCTTAGATTTTTGCAGATAAGTGAAAATGTCTGATTCGAAACGAGGGGAAATCAATGAGGTAAACAAAAATATCCCGACTTCTTATTCAGGTGCAAGCCAAGGTGTATCAATTATCCCGATGACTGAAAATAAGGCGAAAAGTATTTTGTTTGGCCTGATGGGCCAATGGTTTTCTAAATTTATGAGAAATAATCAGACAGCTCCGCAGCCTCCACCTCCTCCTCTGCAACCTGTTGTATGACCTGTAGTACCACCAGTTATGCCTCCGCCTCCTCCCATAGTAGAATAAAGACGCCATATTCTTACAAACAAGGTCAGGAAATATGGGGCTTAGAAAATTCGAGGAAGTACTTAGGATGATCAGTCCAAAGCTGAGTATTGGATGGAAAATACCTTAAGAGTTTTGAAATGACATTACCTGTCCTCATGAAGACTATTTGAGGTGTGCCGCATCACTGCTAAAAGATGAGGGTTATAACTGGTGGACAATAATGCTGGAAGTGGTTTTTGAAAATGAAATTATTTGGGAATTCTTTCAAGTTAAATTCAAAAAGAAATACATTAGCAAATAGTATTTGGACTGAAAGAAGAAAGAGTTTCTAGAATTAAAGCAAGGAAACAAGTCAGTCACCGAATATGAATGAGAAATTGTATATCTCAACAAATATGCTCGGGAGATCGTGCCAACAGATGAAGTTATGTGTGTTAGTTTTGAAGATGGATTAAATGATGAAATCAAGATGATGGCAAGTGGTTCAGAATTACGTCTATTTATGATTTTGACAGATCAGGCTCAGAAAATGGAAGAAATTTATAATCATAAGAGACAGAGAGAGAAGAGATTCAGAAAGTTCATTAAAAGCTACTCTTTCCAAAGCCTTCTTTATGCCGCTGTCAAAAAAGTTCAGTGAAGATGAGAATCGATTGGCTGCTTCATCTGGTTTTCATAGTAGAAGTAGATCGAGACAGTTGGGATCGAGATTCCAAAACCGACCTACAGATAGTGTGGCCAGTGTCCGTAATGCACCAAATCCTGCATTTGCAGACTTTGGGAGATTCTATTTTGGTGAATATAGGGTTAAAAAGGGAGCATGTTACATGTGTGGAGTGATTGAACACCTTATTCGAAATTGCCTGGTAACACCTGAAGAAAAGAAAGATCGGAGTGTAAAACTTTCAATCACACCCCAAATGGGGAGACGTCTGGGACAGAGCAACAATGCATGTGGTAATAGGGGAGATAATAAAGATAATGCAAATAGGTCTGAGGCTGGAGCACCTGCCAGGACATATGCTATTCGAGCCAGAGAGGAGGTTACTACACCTAATGTTATGACTGGTATATTCTATCTTTTTAATGTAACTATGTGTGCCTTGATTGAACCAAGATCGACTCATTCTTATATTAGTTCTGCTTTGGCAACTGATAAAAATTTATCTGTTGAGTCAACTGAATTTGATGTTCAAGTTACGAACCCTTTGGGTCATAGTCTCATTGTTAATTTGGTGTGTCATAAATATCCATTGAAAGTCCAGGGCTGTGAGTTCCCTACTGATCTGATGTTGCTACCCTTTTTCAAGTTTTATGTGATTTTGGGTACGGATTGGTTATCTAAGCATGATGCGGTGGTTAATTTCAGTTATTTCTGCACGAAAACTGGTTCATAAGGGTTGCTCGACAGACGAGATGATCACGGTTGAGTCTGATAGATTGAACAGTGATGCTAGGGTAATTTCAGCTATTTCTGCACGAAAAATGGTTCATAAGGGTTGTGGGGCCTTTCTAGCCTATATACTTGACACTCGAGGGTTAGGGACAGAACTGAATAAGGTTTCGGTTGTTAATGAGTATACTGATGTATTTCCTGAGGAATTATCAGGACTGCCACTGATTAGAGAGGTAGAGTTTAGTATTTATTTGATACATGGTATTACTTTTATATCGATTCCACCATACAGAATGACACTGATTAAGTTGAAAGAACTTAAGGCACAGTTGCAAGAATCACTAGACAAAGGTTGTATCCGCCCGAATGTATCACCTTGGGGTGCATCGGTGTTGTTTGTGAAGAAAAAAGATGGTTCAATGAGAATGTGCATTGACTATCGCCAACTGAACAAGGTTACAGTAAAGAATAAGTATCCGTTACCTCGTATTGATGAGCTGTTTGATTAGTTGAAAGGTGAAACCGTATTTTCTAAAATAAACATCAGATCAGGCTACTATCAAATGCAAGGAAAGGATTATGATGTGCCAAAGACTGTATTCAGGACTCGATACAGGCATTATGAATTTCTGATGATGCCGTTTGGGTTGACTAACGCTCCAGTAGCATTTATGGATTTAATGAATAGAGTCCTCCAGCCTTAGTTGGATAGATTTGTAGTGGTGTTTATTGATGATATTCTGATCTATTCCAAGACAGAGTCGGAGCATACTCAGCATTTGAGAGAGGTGTCGTAGATTTTGCAAGAAAAATAGTTGTACGCGAAATTCAGCAAATGCAAGTTTTGGCTTAGAGAGGTTGGATTTCTGGGTCATGTTGTATCTTTTAAAGGAATACGGGTTTATTTGGGTAAAGTTTTTTCCATTTTCAGTTGGAAAGTTCCAAAGAATGTTTCTGAGGTGTGTAGTTTCTTGGGATTAGCAAGTTATTACCGCCTATTTGTTAAAGACTTCTCCATCATAGCTTTGCCGATGATAAAGTTACTTCAGAATAATGTTCAGTTTGTTTGGTCAGAGTGGTGTCAGCAAAGTTTTGATTAATTGAAGAAAATGTTAACAGAAACTCCGGTATTGACACAGCCTGAGATAGGGAAGGTATTTATTGTTTATAGTGATGCGTCATTGAATGGGTTGGGATGTGTGCTGATGCAAGCTGGAAAAGTGATAGCATATGCCTCTCGACAGTTGAAGCCACATGAGAGGAGTTATTCGACCTACGGTTTGGAATTAGCAGCTATTGTCTTTGCATTGAAGATCTTGCGACATTATCTATACAGCGAGAGATGTCACATATTTACAGATCATAAGAGTTTAGAGTATTTGATGACTTAGAAGGAGCTGAATTTGAGACAGCGATGATGGTTAGAACTAGTAAAAGGTTATGATCTTGTGATTGATTATCATCCCGGAAAAGCTAATATTGTCGTAGATGCTTTAGTTGAAAATCATTATTCGCATTGAAGGCGTGGAACACAAATTTATCTCTAAAAAATTATGGTTCTGTGACAGCTGGACTTAGAATGAGACCATTATTTCTGTAAAGAATTTAGAACTGTAAAAAGATGACTCAAAACTAGTGGCCAAGAAAGAATAGATTCAGAGTTATTCCATTGTCGAATTCACTATAGATGTTGAAGGTATGATGTATGTATTACTGAAATAGAGTATGTATTCTTGATGATCTGGATTTGAAACGGGATATACTGACTGAGGCTCATAGCAGTTGTTACTCCATTCATCTAGGGAGTGTGAAAATGTACAATGACCAGAAGAAAATGTACTAGTGGCCAGGTATGAAACGTGAGATTTCTGAGTTTGTAATTAAATGTTTGGTGTATCAGTAGGTAAAAGCTGAGCATTAGGTATCGTCTGGTTTACTGCAACCTATTTCCATTCCTGAGTGGAAGTGGGAACAAGTTACTATGGATTTTGTTATAGGATTGCTAGTAACTTCCAAAAAGAAAGACGCTATTTGGGTTATTGTTGATAGATTGACTAAATCAGCTCACTTCATCCCTGTTCGTGCGGATTTCACTCTAGAGAAGTTAGTAGAGTTGTATGTATCAGAGATTGTGCGATTGCACGGGGTACCAGTATCTATTATCTCTGAAAGAGACCCACATTTTACATCGAGATTCTAGGGTAAGTTACGTAAGGCATTGGGTACCAGATTGAATTTTAGCAATACATACCATATACAGACAGATGACCATTTTGAGTGAGTAATACAGATTCTGGAGGATATGTTACGATGTTGTATACTCAAGTTTGAGGGCAGTTATGTAACATCTGCGTTTTTACCCGGAGTTAGAAATAGTAATGGATCGGGTCAAGAATTTGAGCACGTGGTCGAAATATAATAAATGAGAATTGTGAGAAATAAATTAGGAAGTATTTAGTACTAGTATAGAAAGTAGAAAAAAATAATAAAATAATAAAAAATAAAATAAAAGTGTTAGATGATAATTAATAGTAGTGAAAAGAAAGGAGGGATTAAGAGAGAAATTAGCCAAAGTAAAGCGTGAGTCATCATGAGAATTATGAAAATTAGGGAAGAATAAAAGGGTAAATAGTGAGTAGATATTTTAGGTGTAATGATTAGGGGTAAAAGTATAAAGATGGATGGCTAAGTGACTTTTTAACATTTTTACCTTTTAATTAAAAAGGTGAGATATTTTGTTAGAAAAGTGTAGAAAAATTTAGAAGAGATGAAATTATATCATCATTTTCCATCACCCAAACGTAAAAACACCAAAAGCCTTCACCAAAACTTTTCTTTTAATCCCTTTGTGTGCTCACTATTGTTGAGTTCTCCAAGCTCCAAACCACCCTTTTCTTTTAAATTTCTTTAAGAAAAACTTTAAAGAAGGTTAGTAGTTACCTTAATCTCTTGAGAAAATCCACATAGAAGTATTAAAGAGAGAAAAGCAAGAACTAGGGTTTTGGGTGTTCAAGAGTTAAGGTAAGAGATGAAGAAACTCTCATGGCATACATGTTTATTTTCATAATTTAGCATAGAAAAATCATTTGATTTTAGTTTTAACTTATATATGGTATATGCTTTATGTTAAATTGAAGAGAAAGAAAAGAAGGAGAAGAATCAAGAAGAAGGAAAGGGTAAAGAGAAGACCAAAGAGTGAGAAGAGAAAAAATTTCAACCTTTTTATTGTATGTTCTACAAGAATTTATGATTAAAATTATTATTTTTAATTAAATGCTTATAATATTTAGTATAGAAATTTTTTTATAATAAAAATGTAGTATATAGTATGTATATATATGTATAAGAGGAAAATATGTGATGATCTTTATGTGAAGAAATATTATGTGTTTTACATCAATTGTGAGGAATGATGCTTGATTAGATTTTATTGCCCAAGTAGACAAGTTATAACTATTGTGATATTAATGGCATGCCATTAAGGACCCTAGCTTGCTCTCCGTTATTTAGCACGTGAGTGCTCTCTGTTTAACACATTTGTGTTCTCCGTCTAGCACTTTGGTGCTCTTCGTTCATTAGTGCATAGTAATGCACCTCCGTACTTGTTTTGTATATCTGATAGGTTCTACAATAGTCTACTATGAGCCAAAGATGCAATTTGAGTATGAGAGAGTATTGCATCTAGTGTTAGGGTGAATATAACCACTATCATGGTAAGTAAATAATTTAAGGTATATTTATTTGTGAGAAATTATGTGTGAAAGTGTATATATATATATATAATTTATTTCTTGAATTAAATATAATGGTATAAACGAAATTGTTTAATTATTCTTGTAGTGCTTACTTAGCCTTCATCGGCTTAACGCGTAAGTACAGTTGGTCTTGTGGAGAAAAAGTCAAGCTAGGAGACCTCTCATCACATCACATTTTGAAGAGTAACAACTTAGGTATTTCATTTTGTATTAAAATGTCATGTACATCAGTAGACCAATTGTGTCCCTTCGTGATAGGGATTTAATATTGCTTTGAAACCCTATTTGTTTTGGTATTTTGAAATGAAATGTTTAGTTATAAAAATAAAATAAGTAATTGACATTACCATGATTGCATAAGTGAATTGCTAATATTGTGGTTCAAATTGAAATTAGAGATATTTAAGTAGTTATAAAGCATATTTGGAATGGTATATAAGGTTGAAATAAGTTTTGAACTTTACAGGGGGTTTAACTAAGTTTTTGGATCGATTTTCATGAAATATTACTACAAGTATCAATACCAAAGGGGTAGGTATCAATACCTAAATGACAGAATGGCTCTTTGGTATCATTTTTCAAGCCAGTATCGATATTTAAGTTAAAATATCGATACCTAACTTTAAGGTATCGATATTTTATTTAAATTGAAATTTTTCGGAGTTCCTGAACCCCATTTTGGTAACAATTTTAATTCTCGGTATAGATACATTTCATAAAATGTCGATACCATCAGAGCAGGTATCGATATTTTGCCCTATTTTGAGCAAAAACAATATTTCAACTATTTTTAAACATGTTTTATGATTCAATAATGATCTCATATGTTTGTTTTAATAGTTTTTGGTTTAAATAAGTTAAAACATCCCGTATAATTGCAAAAATTGTATAGTATTCATCTACGTCGCTTTGACACTGTATGTAATAATCTTATATTGGGTTTATACAGATGAGCCAGGTATAAGGATGTTATAAGTTGGGAGAGATATTTACTGTTGGTAGAGTTTGCTCATAATAATAGTTACCAGTCAAGTATAAAGATGGCACTGTTCGAAGCTCTGTAAGGAAAAATATGCAGAACACCGCTGTATTGGTTAGGATTGAGTAAATATAAGTTAGTTGGGACTAATTTGATTCATGAGACAGAAGAAAAAGTTCGAATAGTCTGTGACTGTTTAAAAGCAGCCTCTGATCATTAAAAATCGTATGCAGATCTCAAGAGAAAGGATATAGAGTTTTCTGTGGGAGATTGAGTTTTTCTGAGAGTTTCACATTGGAAGAAGGTGTTACATTTTGGCAGGAAAGGGAAGTTGAGTTTGCGGTTTATTGGACCATATGAGATTATTGAGAGAGTAGGTTCTGTAGCCTACAAATTAGCTTTATCTCCGGAATTTGAAAAGATTCATAATGTATTTCATGTTTCGATCCTGAGACGGTACAGATCAAATCCTTCTCGTGTGATCACTCCCTGTGAGGTTGAGATTCAGCTGGATTTGTCGTATTCAGAAGAACCGGTCAAGATTCTAGCTCGTGAAGTGAAGGAATTAGGAAACAAGAGAGTACCACTCGTAAAGGTTTTGTGTAATCGACATGGATTAGAAGAGACCACATGGGAAACATAGGCTTCAATGAGATTGCAGTACCCTAATCTGTTCACTGGTAAGAAATTTTGGGGCAAAATTTCTCTAAGTGAGGAGAGTTGTAACAGTCTGGTTTTTAGTGGTGTCCAAAATAGTGGTTTCGAGACCATGTCGAGTCGATTCATAAATATTATTTATTTAATATTTGTGGCATCATGAGTATCGTAGTAAATTTTGGTTAAAAAATTTTATCGTTTAGATCATTAATTGAGTAAAAAGGACTAAATCGCAAAAGGTGAAAAAGTTAAATGCTATTGGTTAAAAGCATTAATTGATAATTGAAGATGAAATTTAGGGCCTTAAGGGATAATTTGACCATTCATTGATAGTTGGATGGTTTGGGCATTAAAAATGAGTGAAATTGGTTAAAAGAATT
Organism: Gossypioides kirkii; assembly: GCA_005610355.1. Lineage (NCBI taxonomy): Eukaryota > Viridiplantae > Streptophyta > Magnoliopsida > Malvales > Malvaceae > Gossypioides > Gossypioides kirkii. Next base: position 19,875,266 of record CP032245.1, read on the forward strand.
AAGGGTAAAATAGTAAATAGTGAATTATTGAATTAAGTAATAATTTGATGTAATAAACCATAATTTCTTATCTTCTTCAACCTTGAAAAACAAAAGAAAACCTAAAGGAAAAAGTGGAGCATTTAGCCAAGCTTAGTCCTTTGATTTGGTTGTGAAATTTCACCTGTTTTTAGTAATTTTTATGTTTTTGAGTCCGTATTAGCTTAATCTAGCTAACCCAGGGACTAATTTGTGATTCTGTCAAAAGTTAAATATTTTTCCATTGAGGAATGGACTTATTCTTGATATTTTATGAAAGTTTTGGAAGCTTGGTTGATAGATTGGTTGATTTTGTAAAGTGATTTTTGATGATTTTAGTGTTTAAGGACTAAAATGCTAAAAGGATGAAATTACTTGTATTTGTTGTGAAATAATTGGTTGTAAGGACTTGTATGGATGCTATGAATATTCGACTGGTATGTGGTTTGGAAAAGAATGGTTACTTTGCATGTTATAGGTCTAAGGACTAAATTGAATAAAAGTGAAATGTTAAGGGCAATTTCTTAAATTTCCCAAAAGGGACTTATATGTATAAATTGGTTCAACTACATGAGTTAATGAGAGAATTTATTGATTTATTGTGTTAGATCAAGATCGTGTCACCGATCGTGGAAAAGAGAATTGTAGAATAGCCTTGAAGTTTTGTTGGAACTGCAATTTCGTCCGGTAAGTTTGTGTATCTATATTTCTACTTATTACTCTAACCTTGAATTGTCTTGTCTTTATTCTGATAAATGGAACTAGTTGAAGAATGTTGAAGAACGATATATTGAATTAGCTCATAAGAGCAATACTGGCTCACAAGAGCGATATACTGTACTGGGAGCAATATATTGTACTGGCTTGTAAGAGCGACACTGGCTTGCAAGAGCATTATATTGACTGAGCTCGTATGAACAAATTATTACTGGGAATCTTGAAGAACTCGTATGAGTTAAATTTATTGAGAATCTTGAAGAGCTCGTATGAGTTAAAATTACTAGGAAACTTGAAGGGCTCGTATGAGCTGAATTATTAGGAAACTTGAAGAGATCATTGAGATTCGAATGTGGAAATAATGGAAGCCTTTATTTACTCTCTTCATTCAAAATATACTATTATGCAAATTAATTGCTCGAACGAACTTACTAAGCTCTACAAGCTTATCCCGTGTATCTGTAGTTGTTTTGTAGATTTCATTTTGCTGTCTGAAGATTGGATCACCTTGAAGAATCACATTATCTTGTGAGCTCATTCGGTAGTCTTCGTATCACTTGGCTTATATGGCATGTAATATGATTGTGAACTTAAAATGTTATGATGTATAATGTTAGTTAGAATGGTATTCAACCTTGATATTGGCTCTCAAATGTATTTTGTGGTTGTGATGAACTAAGTATTAACATGTTATAGTCCACATAGGACTAATTTTGAGTGATCAACTTATAATGGAAATGCCCATGAATTTGGTATTGATAGTTACAAACTTAGATTAATTATGTGCATATTTGGTAATCTACATAATTGTTTCGGTAGTACTCTTGAATGTATCGGTAGAAGTACATGGTAATTGAGACTTTGGTTACTGACTTGCATTGTATCAATAGCAATTCTGAAGTATCGGTAGTTCTGGTCATAGTAGTATCGGTAGTTTGAAAACTTGTTTCAGTAGAAGTTGCACAGTAAAACTTCTTAGCTCTCTGAGTTTGACGTATCGGTAGTTATATGAATTGTTTCGGTAAAAACCCTACTTGTATTGGTAGAAACTATAGGTAGGAAACTGTAGTTATTTTTAAATTGTTAATTGACTTGATTTCTACAGATACTTGTCTAACAGGTGCCAATAGAAGTCCCCTAGTCTTGTAAAATGACATTTTCGACCTTAATGATTTGTATTGTTATTTAAGGTTATAAATAACTTCGTGCATGTTATTTCTATAATATTGAAATGATGAGTTATTGGGAATTTATTCAATGATAGTTGATCAGAAAGACCCCAGAACCTTAACCGATGACGATAACGGGTTTAGAGTGCTACAAAAGATTAGAATGAATGATTAGTTGTAAATTTGGCTCGAGGAAGACAACCAGAAAATGTTAGTTCAGCTGGGACTAATAGAGGCAGAAACAAAGATGTGACGGCTAGATCAGAAACCAGGGCTCTTTGCAGAACCTCTGTCATCCGTGCACGTGAGGAGGCATCAGCTCCTGAAGTCACTACGGGTACATTTTCTCTTTTTGATGTTAGTGTATATGCCTTAATTGATTTGGGATCAAAGCATTCATATATATGCAATACATTAGCATTTGAAAAGAGTATACCTGTTGAATAAACTTATTATGTTATTAAAGTAACCAACCCTCTAGGAAATAGTGTTATAGTTGACTTAGTGTGTAAGCAATGTTCCCTGAAAATTCAAAATCATAATTTTCCCGCTGATTTAATGTTGCTTCCATTCAATGAGTTTGATATTATCTTGGGTATGGATTGACTAAATGTTCATGATGCTGTGGTTAATTGCCGACGAAAAAGGGTTGATTTGAAAAGACTGAATGGTGAAGTAGTTTTGGTTGTTTTTGAAAAGTTTGGTTATGCTTCAAAATTTATTTCCATTGTGAAAGCACATAAATTAGTTCAAAGGGGCTGCAATGCATTCTTAGAATATATTTTGGATTCCAAAAGGACCGAAAAGAAAGTCAATCAAATGCCGATAGTTTGTGAGTTTCAATATGTATTTCTTGAAGAATTACCTATATTACCTCCAAATCGGGAAGTAGAGTTTGTTATTGAATTAGTTCCAGGGACTACTCTGATCTCAATCTCTCCATATAGAATGGCTCCAATTGAATTGAAGGAATTAAAGACTCAATTGCAAGAATTGCTGGATAGAGGTTTTGTTCGACCAAGTAGTTCACCTTGGGGTGCACTTATATTATTTGTAAGGAAAAAAGATGGGACAATGAGGTTATGTATAGATTATCGATAACTGAATAAAGTCATGATCAAGAATAACCCGTTACTTCGTATCAATGATATTTGACCAGTTGAAGGGTGGTACTGTATTTTCCAAAATTGATCTTAGATTTGGGTATTATCAGTTAAAGGTTAAAGAAGTTGATGTGCCAAAAACAACATTCAGAATTCGTTATGGTCATTACGAGTTTCTAGTTATACCATTCAGCTATGGTCTTCCTACTAAGAACTTTCTCATCCTGAGCAATAATCTTAATCGGTTCCTCCTCAAAACTCAAGTCAGGACGAACCTCAATCTCCTCAACAGGCATAACATGAGATGGATCCGAACGATAACGTCTCAACATGGAGGCATGAAAGACATCATGAATCCGCTCAAGCTCAGGCGGTAACTCAAGCTGATAGGCAACTGGTCCCACACGACGAAGTACCTGATAAGGTCCAATAATACGAGGACTCAACTTGCCTTTCCGTCCAAATCTAAGCACCTTCTTCCATGGAGACTCTTTCAAGAAAACCTCATCACCCACACTAAACTCAATATCCCGACGCTTCAGGTCGGCATAAGACTTCTGCCTGTCAAAAACAACCTTAAGCCTCTCACGAATCATTTTAACAGTCTCCTCAGACTCCTGAACAATATCTGGTCCCAACAACCGATGCTCAGTCAACTCTGTCCAACCAATAGGAGTGCGACACTTGCACCCATACAAAGCCTCGTAAGGAGCCATCTTAATGCTGGCTTAATAACTCTTATTGTAAGTGAACTCTGCTAAAGGTAAGAAGTCCTCCCAACTACCTTGATACTCAATCACGCAACTTCTCAACATATCTTCCAAAACATGAATCATACGCTCGGACAGACCAACAGTCTGTGGATGGTAAGCAGTATTAAAGTTTAGTCGAGTACCCAAAGCACGGTGCAAAGATTCCCAAAATCTTGAAGTAAACCTCGGATCTTGATCAGAAATGATAGACAAAGGTACCTCATAAAGCCGAACTATCTCAAAAATGTAGAGTCGAGCTAACTTGCTCAAAGGGTAGTCGACCCTAACTAGTGAGTCGATCCACAATCACCCAAACTGAATCTTTCTTGGACGGAGTCAAGGGAAGACCACTCATAAAATCCATAGTCACATGATCCCACTTCCACTAGGAAATCTTAATCGATTGTAGTAATCCAGAAGGACACTGATGTTTCGCCTTGACTTTCTGACAAGTCAAACACTTCAACACAAAGTCAACAATATCTCTCTTTAAACCTTTCCACCAGTACCTATCAAGAAGATTCTTATACATCTTATCACCGCCAGAATGCATGGAATAAGGGCTATCGACCCCGAATAGTATACCATTCTTATCCATAGAAAGGTCCACAGATGTACCTTCCTCCACCTCTCTCCTACGGTGCTCAAGATACGGATCACTAGCTTGCTTAGCCTTAATCTTCGAGAGTAAAGTGGGAATAACTCGGAGTTCAGCTAAAAGACTGTCATCCTCAAACAAGCTCATTCTGGCAAATAAAGCCCTCAGTTCAGTCACAACATTACGACTTAAGGCGTCAGCAACCATATTAGCCTTACCAGGGTGATACTCAATCTTACAGTCGTAATCCTTAAGGAGTTCCAACCAACGACGCTGCCTTACATTAAGCTCCTTCTGAGTAAGAAAATACTTCAAGCTCTTATGATAAGTGAAGATATAACACTTCTCCCCATAGAGATAATGCCTCTAAATTTTAAGAGCGAAGATTACCGTATCAAGCTCAAGATCATGAGTAGGGTAATTAATCTCAAACGATTTCAAGTGCCGAGACGCATAAGCCATAACCTTTCCCTCTTGCATTAGCACACATCCCAATCCAATGTGAGAAGCATCATTGTAGACATTATAAGCTTTCCTAGGCTCGGGTTGAATTAGAATTGGTACTTAAGTCAACACAGACTTCAACTTTTCAAAACTAACCTTCTGAGCCTCGGTCCAAACAAATGGGACGCTCTTCTTCAAAAGCTTAGTCAAAGGTGCCGCAATAATCGAAAAACCCTCAACAAACCTCTGATAATAGTCAGCCAAACCCAAGAAACTACGAATCTCAAAAACATTCTTAGGTTGCTTCCAGCCTATACTTGCCTCAATCCTTTTTGGATCCACACGAATACCCTCAACAGTAACTAACCTCAGAGAGCCAAAATTCACACTTGCTGAACTTAGCATAAAGCTGCTTCTCTCTCAAGGTTTACAGAACAATCCTAAGATGCTCCTCATGCTCAGCCTCAGACTTAGAGTAAACCAAGATGTCATCTATGAACACCACTACAAACTAATCTGAGTAGGGTTGAAACACCCTATTCATCATGTCCATGAAAGCAGTAGGAGCATTAGTTAACCCAAAAGGCATCACCAAAAACTCATAGTGCCCATAACGAGTTCAGAAAGCTATCTTGAAAATATCAGCATCTTTCACCTTAAGCTGATAATACCCAGATCCCAGGTCTATCTTCGAAAACACAGTAGCTCCTCAAAACTGGTCGAATAAGTCATCAATACGAGGTAATGGGTATTTATTCTTAATCGCCAGCTTATTCAGCTTCCGATAATCAATGCACAACTGAAGTGTCTTGTCTTTATTCTTTACAACCAGAATTGGTGCTCCCTCAGGTGAAACACCAGGTTGGATAAAACCCCTATCCAATAACTCTTGCAACTGCAGCTTCAACTCCTTGAGTTCCTTAGGTGTCATTTGATAAGGTGACATGGACACAGGTGTCGTACCGGGATAGACCTTAATGCCAAACACAACCTCATCACGTTTAGGTGGCACACCAGGTAACTCTTCTAGAAATACATCAGGAAAGTCCTTCACCACTCGAATCTTTTCAATCTCAGTATCTGATTGCCTTGGATCCAAGATGTAAGCCAGATAAGCCATGGATCCCTTCCTAATCAACTTTTCAACTTTAAGGGCTGAGATCACATTAGATAAAAACCCTCTACGCTCACCAATTAGAGTTATCTGTCGATCATCAAAGTTCTCAAAATTGCTCTCTTTTTCTCACAATCCAAATTTACTCGGTGTTTAGATAGCCAATCCATTCCAAGTATGAGATCAAATTCACTGCATTCTAACACCAGTAAATTGGCAGGAAAGATCTCCCCTTAGATCTCTAAAGGACAGTTACGATATACCTTACTAACCTCTATAGGGATACCCACAGGACTTTGAACAGTAACCGCAGACTCAACATTTTCAGTAGCAATCTTAAGACCCCAAGACACAGCACTCGCCACATAGGAATGTGTCGAACCATTATCAAGCAAAGCGAAATAAGGGATAGAATGAATAGAGAAAGTACCTGCTCTGACGTTAGGTTCATCACGATCCTCATGCCTCCTAGTCGCATACACTAACCTAGGTTGTCTCGCCCTAGATCTCGATGCTCCACTACTCTGAACAGGCCTACCTCTAGTAGCTAAACCCGAAGCAACCGATCTAACATGCCCCCTGCCTCCTGCCTCTAGTAGGAGCCTGAACCGAAGCCTGAGATTGACTTTGTACAAATGATCTAGTAGGAGGATGTGGACAATCTCTAAAGAAGTGCTCCTGTGAACCGCACCTAAAACAAGCCACGATCTTTCTCCAACACTCGCCCTCATGCCTTTTATTATAGTAAGAATAGAGATGCAAGGGACGATGACCAGTAGAACCACCAACACTACCCACAGGAGCTACCAAAACTACAGGCCTCACCCTCGAATAACTAGCTGAACTGCCTCATCTCTAAGACTCTTAGTAGAAGGACCACCAGAAATAGGCTGAACTGGTGCACCCGCTGGCTTCTTACTACGCTCTCTATCTTGAGCCTTCTGAGCCTTAGTACGAGCCTCCAAACTCTCAGTAGATCTAACCCTGCTAACCAAATCATTGAATACTCTATTATGGTGCATGTTTAACCCCAGCCTGAAGTGAGGCTCTTCTACCGTATCCTACCAATTTTGGGCCTCATCCCTCAACAAAGACACAACAGCCCTAACCTTTTGCCCAGCGGGATAGTTCATCTCCACAAATAATCTCTAAAGATCCTTCAACTAGCACTCAGCAACAGAAGGATCCGTACTAGTTTTACCCTCAAAGAAATTCATCCCAGCAGCTATAAAATCAACAGAAATGGGCCTCCTCGGACTCTTAGATTGACCCTGGCTGATCCACAGAGTAATCTCAATAATTCCCGACTAACTGTAGCACTATCTAACTCCACAATCTCACTATCCCCAGTGTCAAGCACATCCTCAATAGGAGCTTCCTTAGCAGGTAAGTCTCTTCCGGCTTGTTGACCCTCAGCACTTACGGGCAGCTCATCCTCCTCAACATGTGGCAATTCATCCATATTCACCTCAGGCTCAAACATAGGAGTAGGGTTACTAATGGCCTTAGTAGTACAACCTCGTCCTCGACCTTGGCGGCGACCAACCGTAAGTCTAGCACTCCTACGTGGTGGCATACTATCTATATACATCAGTAAAAAGTACTAAAGTAAGAATTGGTATCAGAGATTTAGAATAACTCACACTTTTATTCAGCTTTCGATAATCAATGCACAACCAAAGTGTCCCGTCCTTTTTCTTTTCAAACAGAACTAGTGCTCCCCAAGGTGAAACTTTAAGTTAGATAAAACCCCTATCCAACAACTCTTGCAACTGCACCTTCAACTCCTTGAGTCCCTTAGGTGTCATTCGATAAGGTGCCATGGACACAGGAGTCGTACCTGGATAGACCTCAATGCCAAACTCAACCTAATCATGTTTAGGTGGCATACCAGGTAACTCTTCTAGAAATACATCAAGAAAGTCCTTCACCACTCGAATATTTTCAATCCTAGAATATGATTGCCTTCGATCTAAGATGTAATCAAGATAAGCCATGGATCCCTTCCTAATCAACTTTTCAGCTTTAAGGGTTGAGATCACATTAGATAAAAACCCTCTACGCTCATCAATTAGAGTTATCTGTCGATCATCAAAGTTCTCAAAGTTGCCCTTTTTTTCTCACAATCCAAATTTACTCGGGGTTTAGAAAGCAAATCCATTCCAAGTATGAGATCAAATTCACTGCATGCTAACTCCAGTAAATTGGCAGGAAAGATCTCCCCTTGGATTACTAAAGGACAGTTGCGATAGACCTTACTAACCTCCATAGAGATACCTATAGGACTTTGAACAGTAACCGCAGACTCAACATTTTCAGCAGCAATCTTAAGACCTAAGACACAACACTCGTCACATAAAAATGTGTCGAACCATTATCAAGCAAAGCGAATAAGGGATAGAATGAATAAAGAAAGTACCTACAATGACGTCAGGCTCATCACGATCCTCATGACTCCTAGTGGCATACACTAACCCAAGCTGTCTCGCCCTAGATCTCGATGCTTCACCACTCTGAATAGGCCTACCTCTAGTAGCTGAACCCGAAGCAATCAATCTAACCTGCCCCCTGCCTCTAGTAGGAGCCTGAACCGAAGCCTAAGATTAACTTTGTACAAATGATCCAGTATGAGGATGTGGACAATCTCTAAAGAAGTGCTCTTGTGAACCGCACCTAAAACAAGCCATGATCTTTCTCCAACGCTCGCCTCCATGCCTTTTATTACAGTAAGAACAGAGATGCAAGAGACGATGACCAGTAGAACCACCAACACTGCCCATAGGAGCTGCCAAAACTACAAGCCTCACCCTCGGATAACTAGCTGAACTGCCTCCACTCTAGGTCTCTTAGTAGAAGGACCACCAGAAATAGGCTGAATTGGTGCACCCGCTGGCTTCTTACTATGCTCTCTATCTTGAGCCTTCTGAGCCTTAGTACGAGCCTCCAAACTCTCAGCAGACCTAGCCCTACTAACCAAATCACTGAATACTCTATCATGGTGCATGTTAACCCCAACCTCGAGTGAGACAGTTTCACCGTATCCTACCAATTTTAGGACTCACCCCTCAACAAAAACACAGCAGCCCTGACCTTTTGCCCAGCAGGATAGTTCATCTCCATAAATAATCTCTGAAGATCCTTCAACCTGTACTCAGCAACAGAAGGATCCGTACCAGTTCTACCCTCAAAGAACTTCATCCCAGCAGCTATAAAATAGGCAGAAATGGGCCTCCTCGGACCCTTAGATTGACCCTAACAAATCCACAAAGTAATCTCAATAATTCCCGACTAACCGTAGCACTATCTAACTCCACGGTCTCACTATCCCAATGTCAAGCACATCCTCAATAGGAGCTTCCTCTGTAAGTAAGTCTCTTTCGGCTTGTTGACCCTCAGCACCTACGGGCAGCTCATCCTCCTCAACATGTGGCAATTCATCCACATTCACCTCAGGCTCAAACATAGGAGTAGGGTCACTAACGGCCCTAGTAGTACAACCCCGTTATCGACCTTGGCCGCGACCAACCGTAAGTCTAGCACTCTTACATGGTGGCATACTATCTATCTACATCAGTAAAAAGTACTAAAGTAAGAATTAGTACCAGAGATTTAGAATAACTAACACTTTTATTCAACTTTCGATAATCAATGCATAACCAAAGTGTCCCGTCTTTTTTCTTTACAAACAGAACTGGTGTTCCCTAAGGTGAAACTTTAGGTTAGATAAAACCCCTATCCAACAACTCTTGCAACTGCACCTTCGACTTCTTGAGTTCCTTAGGTGCCATTCGATAAGGTGCCATGGACACAGGAGTCGTACCGGGATAGACCTCAATGCCAAACTCAACCTCATCACGTTTAAGTGGCACACCAGGTAACTTTTTTGGGAATACATCAAGAAAGTCCTTCACCACTCGAATCTTTTCAATCCAAGAATTTGATTGCCTTGGATTCTAGATGTAAGCTAGATAAGCCATGGATCCCTTCCTAATCAAATTTTCTGCTTTAAGGGCTGAGATCACATTAGACAGAAACCCTCTATGCTCACCAATTAGAGTTATCTATCGATCATCAAAAGTTCTCAAAGTTACCCTCTTTTCCTCATAATCCAAATTTACTCGGTGTTTAGAAAGCCAATCTATTCCAAGTATGAGATCAAATTCACTGCATCCTAACTCCAGTAAGTTGAAAGGAAAGATCTCCCCTTGGATCTCTAAAGGACAGTTGTGATATACCTTACTAACCTTGACAGAGATACCCACAGGACTTCAAATAGTAACTGCAGACTCAACATTTTCAGCAGCAATATTGAGACCCCAAGGCACAACACTCGCCACATAGGAATATCTCAAACCATTTTCAAGCAAAGCAGAATAAGGGATAGAATGAATAGAGAAAGTACCTACTATGACGTTAGGCTCATCACGATCCTCATGCCTCCTAGTCGCATGGACTAGCCCAGGCTGTCTCGCCCCAGATCTGGATGGTCCACCACTCTGAATAGACCTACCTCTAGTAGCTGAACCCGAAGCAACCGATCTAACCTGCCCCTTGTGTCCAGTACGAGTCTAAACCAAAGCCTGAGTCTGACTCTATACAAATGATCCAATAGGAAGATGTGGACAATCTCTAAAGAAGTGCTCCTATGAACCACACCTAAAACAAGCCCCAATCTATCTCCAACACTCACCCCCATGCCTTTTATTACAGTAAGAACAGAGATGCAAGGGACGAGGTCTAGTAGAACCATCAACACTACCTATAGGAGCTGCCAAAACTGCAGGCCTCACCATTGGATAACTAGGCTGAACTGCCTCCTCTCTAGGTCTCTTAGCAGAAGGATCACCAAAAACATGTTGAACTAGTGCACCCGCTGGCTTCTTACTACGCTCTCTATCTTGAGCCTTGTAAGCCTTAGTACGAGCCTCCAAACTCTCAGCAGATCTAGCCCTACTAACCAAACCACTGAATACTATATCATGGTGCATGTTAACCCCAGCATGAAGTGAGAGTCGAAGTCCCTTCCTAAACCAATCTTACTTCTCTTTTTCATTAGTCACCAGCCCAGATGCATAGTGGAGAAACCTCAAGAACTCGATCTCATAGTCATTAACTGACATATCTCCCTATCTTAAGTTCATGAAGTCATCCCTACACTTATCGAGAAACTCCTCACCCACATAACGATCCTAAAAGGCCTCTCTAAAATAATCCCATGTAATTTGACCAGCAAGACTAGACTCTTCAACCACATCTCACCAATTTTGGGCCTCAACCCTCAACAAAGACAAAGCAGCCCTAACCTTTTACCCAGCGAGATAGTTCATCTCCACAAATAATCTCTGAAGATCCTTCAACTAGTACTCAGCAACAGAAGGATCCATACTAGTCCTACCCTCAAAGAACTTCATCCCAACAACTATAAAATCGGTAGAAATGGGCATCCTTTAACCCTTAGATTGACCCCCGACAGATCCACGGAGTAATCTCAATAATTCCCGACTAACCGTAGCACTATCTAACTCCACGGTCTAACTATCCCCAGTGTTAAACATATCTTCAACAGGAGCTTCCTCAACAGGTAAGTCTCCTCCGGCTGGCTGACCCTCAGAACCTACGGGCAGCTCATCCTCCTCAACATGTGGCAATTCATCCACATTCACCTCAGGTTCAAACATAGGAGTAGGGTTACTAACGGCCCTAGTAGTACGGCCCTGGCCTCAACCTTGGCCGTGACCAACCGTAAGTCTAGCACTCCTACATGGTGGCATACTATCTATATACATCAGTAAAAAGTACTAAGTAAGAATTGGTACTGGAGATTTAGAATAACTTACACTTTTATATATATATATATATCAAAAATTATTTATAACATATTAATTTATTTTAAATCCTTATTTAACCTTAAAAATTTTAAAACCAAGTCTAGAGAGCCTCACAGCCCGTGGGTTGAATCTGGCTCTAATACCACTAAATGTAATCCCCTTTACTCGGTCCAAAGTATACGATCGAATCCAGAGGATTATTTAAGTAATTATACCTATATGCATACCGATAGTTCACATTCATTCACATGCACTCGTATATAAATATATATAGTCTATAATTAAAATAAAGTAATTACTTCTCCAAAATAAAATACCAAATCCCCAAAATAAAATTTACGTACAACCCAAAAATAATAATAATTATCAAAGTATATTAAAACCCAAAAACAAAATATTAAGATAAGAAAATAAAATAAGTCTGTAATCTCGAGTATATGTAAAGGAACTGTAGGGATATGAGCTATGAAGCTTAGTGTGTCTCTAAGGTACATACAACCTAATATATAATATCATAACAATTTATAACATAAAAAGTAACCACAAATCATGTCACAAATCACATGCACAATGCAATGCACCCATACTCCAACACACCGACACACTGAAAAGGTTTCCCAAAACCCTTTCCTAACCAATCGTCACCAATCGCAGTGTGGTTTTAGTATCAACTGTTTAAAGGAATGATAACCATTTCTTCCTCCGTACAATCCCACCCCATGAACACATAATGGTATGACACATAATTACCACAATTAATCTCAATCTCAATCTCATTATATTTTTCATTTATCACAATTCACAGTAGAACGATCACTATAATTATTTAGCCACATGCTTGATATATATTTATGCATGACATTAACAACATGCATTCAAAACTCAACAGCAATCATACCATTCTCTTATCTCAGCAAAATCATCATATTAACAAAAATATCACAATACAACATACAATCACGTATAACACAACATCATATACATTAGGTTATGTTATAGTTAGAAACACACCTCTAGCAAGTAGAAACTCTAACGATGAGGAGGTCATCCACCACACACTGAACGAGTACCCGGTCTAACAGGATTAGATCCTACAAACACAACTAAATATTAATATTATCCTAGCCACCACTTAAACACAAACTTAACTAGAATAACTTACGTGTAGCTCTCGGAACCAGTGTAGGAGTAGGTTGCACAGGTGGAGGAGGAGGTAAATCGTCGGCCTCGGAGTCATGATCACCTAAACACGGATATCTCATATTAGTTTTCCCCAAATTAAATCCCTAAATAACTCAAAGTACAAAAATAAAAATAAAACAGTTAAAATTAGGCTTTTAGGTTCGAATTTAGTAAAAAAGACAGTGGAATCGGACTCAAGACAACGAAAAATGGCAGGGTAAGGTTTCTTGGAAAAAGTTAACAATCAAAGTCAATGGTAAACGGTCAACTGTCAGCGGTCAATGGTCAATGGGTTCGGGCCGAGCTAGTCATATTCGGGTCAGGTCTAGTCGATTTGCTTGGTTCACTAAATTTGAGGTTTGGGTTTGGGGCTATTAGGTCAAAAGATTTGGGTTTAATTGGGCTAAGGGTTTGGGTCAAAATAACTTAGGTTTGATAATGAGTCAAAATAGTTTGGGTTAATTCTAGGGTCAAGTTTGGGCTTGCACCAGATGACCCAACTCTCAAACTCTTCACAAAGCAAAACTAGGGTTTTTAACCCCACGTCAGCGGCGCTGATCAAAGCTCGTCAGACGGCGGTCATGCTGCCAACAACACCAAAAATGAGACCAAACAAGGCCTCCTAACACGAAGCATAACTTACCAAGGTCTCAAACAGTAAGGAATTGACGGACAACGGCGAAGGTAAAGCAAATGGATGGAACCCGAATGGTTTCAACCTCGATTCACATAAACGGCGACGGCTAAAAGGGAGTGGAATGAGGGATTTTGATTGCGTGGGAATAAAGAAAGCTTTGATGGTGGCGGTGTTAGACACGTACGGTTAGAGGACGCTCGTCGGAGTGTGATCGAAAAAACAAAGAGGGATTTTCGGCAGTAGAGAAAATTGGAATGGGAAATAAAGGTCAAATTTAGACTTAAATACCCAACAGAAATGGGTCATTTGCTCAGGGGTCCCTAGACAACATTAGGGTTTCCAAATTATCCATAACTTTACACACAATACAAAATAAACCTTTAACTTTCTCAATTCTTTCAATTAAGTCCCTTAAATTTTTATAATGTTATAACTCTCCCCCCTTAAAAGAAATTTCGTCCTCGAAATTTACCTGAACCAAAAAGATGTGGATACTGGGCCTTGATGACGGCTTTGGGCTCCCAAGTAGCCTCCTCATAACCATGGTTACGCAATAAGACCTTAACCATCTTAATGGTCTTCCTCCTAAGAACTTTCTCATCCTGAGCAATAATCTCAATCGGTTCCTCCTCAAAACTCAAGTCAGGACGAACCTCAATCTCCTTAATAGGCACAACATGAGATGGATCCGCGTAAGCTCAGGTTGTAACTCAAGCTGATAGGCCACTGGTCCCACACGACGAAGTACCTGATAAGGTCCGATAAAACGAGGACTCAACTTGCCTTTCCGTCCAAATCTAAGCACCTTCTTCCATGGAGATACTTTCAAGAAAACCTCATCATCCACACTAAACTCAATATCTCGACGCTTCAGGTCGGCATAAGACTTCTACCTATCTAAAGTAGCCTTAAGCCTCTCATGAATCAATTTAACAGTCTCCTCAGACTCCTGAACAATATCTGGTCCCAATAACTAATGCTCAGTCAACTCTATCCAACTAATAGGATTGCGACACTTGCGCCCATACAAAGCTTCGTAAGGAGCCATCTTAATGCTGGCTTGATAACTTTTATTGTAAGCAAACTCTGCTTAGGGTAAGAAGTCCTCCCAACTACCTTGATACTCAATCACGCAACTTCTCACCATATCTTCCTAAACTTGAATCAAACGCTCGGACTGACCATCAGTTTACGGATGGTAAGCAGTATTAAAGTTTAGTCGAGTACCCAAAGTACGGTGCAAAGATTCCCAAAATCTTGAAGTAAATCTCGGATCTCAATCAAAAATGATAAACAAAGGTACCCCATAAAGCTGAACTATCTCAAAAATGTAGAGTCGAGCTAACTTGCTCAAGGGTAGTCGACCCTAACTGGAATGAAGTGTCTGAACTTAGTGAGTCGATCTGTAATCACCCAAATTGAATCTTTCTTGGACGGAGTCAAGGGAAGACCACTCATAAAATCCATAGTCACACGTTCCCACTTTCATTGCGGAATCTCAATCGGTTGCAGTAATCCAGAAGGATACTGATGTTCCGCCCTGACTTTCTGACAAATCAAACACTTCGACACAAAGTCAACAACAACTCTCTTGAAACCCTTCGACCAGTACCTATCACGAAGATTCTTATCTTATCACCACCATGATGCATGGAATAAGGGCTATCATGCACCTCTTGGAGAATAGTCTGCTTAATTCCAGAATCTCTCGGAACACAGTACGACCCCGAAAACATAGTATACCATTCTAATCCATAGAAAAATCCACAGATGTACCTTCCTCCACCTCTCTCCTACAGTGCTCAAGATACGATCATTAGCTTGCTCAGCCTTAATCTCCGAGAGTAAAGTGGGAATAACTCGGAGTTTAGCTAAAAGACTGCCATCCTCAAACAAGCTCATTCTGGCAAATAAAGCCCTCAGTTCAATCACAACACTACGGCTTAAGGCGTCAGCAACCACATTAGCCTTACCAGGGTGATACTCAATCTCACAGTCATAATCCTTAAGGAGTTCTAACCAAAGATGTTGCCTTAAGTTAAGCTCCTTCTGAGTAAGTGTAAACTGAAAAATATATAGGATTTTTCCTATGTAATTTATCACCTTTTTACTTAAATTCATTGTTAAAACTAAGTAATTATTTAATAAATTAATGAATTATGTGAAAATATGAAATTAGGACATAGAAATTATTAAAATGTGATTTTATGCTTTATTATATAGTTTTCATGCATAAAATGGCTGATTTTATATTTATTTGAACATATTATATTTTTTAAGACATAAAGTGGACCATGTATGATTAAATTAAACAATAAAATATAAAATCATATTTAATAATTCATTTTAAAATATTTCATTAAATAATTTGGGTTGAATTAATTAATTAAATTGACTTAATTTGATTTCTTTAGTCCTTTAATTAATTAATTTATTTTTGACAGGTCTGATAAACTTTGCTAGATTATAAAATCGTCCAAATTGAAGACCAAGTCAACCGAATTTTAGCTACACATGGCTGTCCACATAAACCATTTTTTGGTTTAATTGCACAAGGTCCCTACAATATTAAAGAAATCAGAGATTTGCCGAAGATTTATATTAGACCGAGTCTTAGTCCTCAGTTGTTATGGCATTTAAATTGCTTAAAAATCAAGCAAAATTCAACTCAAAATCCACTAATCATGGTAGGCTACTCATTGAAGAAGCTTGAAGAGACTAAAGAGACTAAACCTCTCTATTTTAGCAAACTACTCTCCTCTCTTCACCTATAAATAAGACCCCATTTCACCATTTCCTAATCATCCCTTCATCCAACACCTTTTCTTCTCTCTTAATTCTCTCTAGCATTCCTTAGTCCCCACTCCTAGCATCATCTCTTCATAGATATTTTAGCAATTAAGCCTCTTAAAGAGCCCTTGGTTAGCCACCTTGGAGAGCCATCAACAAAGGAGCAAAGCGAAGAAACGAAGGAGCCCTTTTCGATCAGAGTCTTGGGTGATAGCCACTTTGATTTGGGTTTAATCTTTCTTCTCTTTAATTTATTTTGAAAATGTTTGTTATGTGTTCTTTGTTCTTGTTTACAACAATGTTAGCTGAATTTTATTTAAGCTAGGATGATTGCTTTAATTAAATAATATTTATTTAAATCATGCTTATGATGTTTGTGCCTCAATCGATCATGTTTTCAATTAAAATCAAGTCTGTATTTCGTTCATACGTGATTGAAATGCACCTGAATTAGCTGAGCGATCCTAACCAGACGATGGCTAGTAGACACATACTTGAAATGTGCATGCTCAATTTAGATCCTAACCCGATTAAATTGCAAGTTACATAACAACTCTAACCAAGCTCTGTTATCTGCATAGTTTTTAGATTTGTGTGATTAAACTGTTTCAAACCTAACACGTCCCTGTTACCTCAAATGAATGCTAAGAAACCCTTAGTAAATAAGGATCAGTAAAATGCATATTTACTAAGTAAAGGATTCTGAAAGGACCTAATGTCGTTTCCAAACTCATGAAAGATCGAGTTGCCATGGAATATTTTTCCGAATATTATTAAGCATGATGATAATAAATTGAGTTTAATTAAAGTAATTGTCCTAGTTTATTTATGTTATAATTTTTGCAAATTGTGTTTAATCTTGCTAAATCTATTCCATTCATATAGTTTGCATACTTAGGACAATTTGCATTAGGGATCATTTGCGTTTAGTTTAAGACATTTAATTTTATCATCAGTTCTCAATTATATTGTGTTTTTAAATTTACCAAGTTGTTAATATAATTTTACAATTTAGTGTTTTAACACAAATACAATCCCTGTAGAGACGATAACTCAATACTTGCTTATTACTTGATAACGATTGTGTACACTTGCACAAACCTACGCGTTACAAGTTTTTGGCGACGTTGTCGGGGATTGTTAACTATTGCCATAGTCATTTTTGTGAAATTATTTATTTTCAATTTGGTTTTTATTTCTAACATTACTAACTTATTCTTTTTAATTTTGTGATTTTCTTTTCAGGTGTTTAAGAGCATAGATCGGACTATCGATTTACTCCCCGTGACCTTGAAATTGAGCGAACTTTCAAACAAAGAAGACTTGAACGAACAGCTCAAAGACAAGTCGAGATGAACCTTGGAAATCAGAATCAAGACCAAGGTAATGAAGCCGATCGTGAGCGAAATCCCATCCTTATTGCCGATGATAGGGATCGATGCATCAGACAATATGCTGTGCCACTTTTCAATGAGTTAAATCCAGGAATTAGAAGGCCAGATATTGAGGCAACCCAATTTGATTTGAAACCAGTAATGTTTCAAATGCTACAAACGATCGGCCAATTTAGTGGTATGCCCACGAAAGATCCACATCTCCACCTTCGATTATTTATGGAGGTGAGTGATTCATTCAAGATAGTCGGTGTGACTGAAGACGCACTGAGGTTGAAGTTGTTTCCGTACTCGCTACGAGATTGAGCACGAGCATGGCTCAATTCATTGCCACCAAGTTTCATATCTACATGGCAACAATTAGTAGAGAGATTTTTGGTTAAGTATTTCCCGCCTAGCAAGAATGCTAAGTTGAGGAACGAGATCACAACTTTCCAACAATTGGATGACGAGTCTTTGTGTGAGGCTTGGGAGCGATTCAAGGAGTTACTTTGTAAGTATCCTCATCATGGGATTCCTCATTGTATCTAGTTGGAGACATTCTATAATGGTCGCAATGCACATACAAGATTGATGGTAGATGCTTCTACGAATGGTGCAATTTTGTCTAAGTCTTATAATGAGGCTTATGAGATCATCGAGAGGATCGCTAGTAACAACTATCAATGGCCAACAAATCGAGCAGCTTCAGGAAGATGTGTAGCTGGAGTTCATGAAGTTGATGCCCTTACTTCATTATCAGCTCAGGATCGTCTATTCCCTCTATGTTAAAACAGTTTACCGCTAATAGTGCTAATAATTTTGCAGCTTAGCCACCAAGTCCGTTTGAAGTAGTTTCCTGTGTGTACTGTGGGGAAGGTCATTCTTTTGAGAATTATCCATTAAATCCCGAGTCAGTATACTATGTGGGAAACCAACATCAAAATAGGAGTGGAAAAGGACCCTAATCTAACTTCTACAATCCTTCATAGCGTAATCATCCTAACTTTTCTTAGAGAAACCAAGGAAATGGACCGAACAACAACTTTATGCAGCATAGACACAACCAATCTAAAGGGTTCAATCAGCAAGATCCAAAACCACTTCAAGCTGAGTCATCAAATAGTTTGGAGAACTTGTTGAAAGTGTACATGGCAAAGAATGACGCTTTGATCTAGAGCCAAGCATCAACACTAAAAAATTTGGAAAACTAAATGGGTCAGTTAGCTACGGAGCTTCACAATAGACCACAAGGAACCTTGTCGAGCAATAATAAAAATCTAAGAAATTTGGGTAAAGAACATATCAAGGCAGTGGCATTGTGAAGTGGTAAGACTTTGGAACCCCGAATGATTAATGTTGAAGATGAGCCTGTTGAGAAGGAAGAGAATCAACCAGCTGTTCAAGTTCCTACATCAAAAGAGTCAAAATCTGCAAAGTTTGACAAGGTAAATCCTAACTCAATGAATTTAGATACTTTAACATTTTCTTTGGATGCAGATTTACCTACATAGAAGAGTTGTCTGATTCAACTGAAAGTTCCATCACCTCCATATCTGCAAAGATTGCAGCAACACAAGCAGAAACAGGAGGTGCAATTCAAGAATTTTTTGGATGTTTTGAAGCAATTACACATTAATATTCTGTTGGTGGAGGCTTTAGAACAAATGTTGAATAATGTGAAGTTTATGAAGGATATACTGTCCAAGAAGAAACGACTGAGTGAGTATGAGACTGTTGCCTTGACGAAGGAGTGTAGTACATTCTTGCGAAACAAGCTGCCGTCGAAATTGAAAAACTCAGGAAGCTTTACTATACCTTGTAACATTGGTGAATCTTACTGTGGTAAAGCTTTGTGTGACTTAGGAGCGATTATCAATTTGATACCTAAGTTTATTTTCAAGATGCTAGGGATAGGTGAAGTAAGACCTACAACTGTGACGCTTCAGCTAGCGGATCGATCTTTAGCATATCCCAAGGGAAAGATCGAGGATGTTTTAGTAAGAGTTGATAAATTTATTTTTCCTGCTGATTTCATTATCTTAGATTTTGAAGCAGATAAGGAAGTGTCAATCATCCTTGGGAGACCCTTCCTAGCCACGGGAAGAACGTTAATTGAAGTGTAGAAAGGTGAACTTACCATGCGAGTTCAAGATGATCAGGTAACCTTTAACATTCTTAAAGCTATGAAATTTCCCAATCTGATAGAAGAGTGTTCAGTTATAGAAGAGATAGAAACTTTGTTTTCTATGGAAAACAATTTTGAAGAAGACCCAATAGAGAAAGCCTTAGAGTTTGACCCTTTGGAGGATGAAGAAGGTGAAGAAAACATGGCTTTGATGGAAGCCAATCCGAGAAATTTTATTCAATCCACACGGTTTGAACCATTGAAGTTAGAAGTTAGAGAATTTGTGCAACCAAAGTTGTCAATCGAAGAACCACCTAAACTCGAACTAAAGGTACTTCCTTCCCATTTAAAATACGTTTATTTAGGTGACTGTTCTACTTTGCCTGTGATTATTTCAGTAGAATTAATGAAAGATCAAAAAGAGCAACTAATTCCTGTTCTTAAGAAATTTAAGAAAGCAATCGATTGGACCATAGCTAATATTTGAGGTATAAGCCCTTCTTTTTGCATGCGTAAAATTATTTTAGAGCAAGGTGAAAGAGCTCGAATTGATGGAAAAAGGAGGCTCAATCCTATTATGAAAGAAGTTGTGAGAAAGGAAGTGATCAAATGGTTAGATGCGGGAATCATCTACCCTATTTCAGATAGTTCATGGGTAAGTCTGGTGCAATGTGTGCCGAAGAAAGGTGGAATAACGATTGTTGAAAATGAGCGGAACAAGTTGATTCCAACGAGAACTATTACTAGTTGGAGAATTTGTATTGACTACAGGAAGTTGAATAAAGCCATTCAGAAGGACCATTTTCAGTTGCCTTTTATGGATCAAATGTTAGATCGACTGGCAGGTAATGAATTCTATTATTTTTTAGATGGTTATTCAGGATATAACCAAATAGTTGTAGCTTCGGAGGACCAACATAAAACAACCTTTACTTGTTCGCATGGTACGTTTGCTTTTAGGCAAATGCCTTTTGGTTTGTGCAATGCACCTGCAACATTTCAGTGATGCATGATGGCAATATTCACTGATATGGTTGAAAATTTTGTTGAGGTTTTCATGGATGATTTTTCTATTTTTAGTAAATCTTATGATATTTGTTTGAGTAATTTGGTAAGGTACTGAAGAGATGCAAAGAGAGGAATTTTGTCCTTAACTGGGAGAAATGCCATTTTATGGTTAAGGAATGGATTGTCTTAGGGCATAAAATCTCAAAGAGAGGAATTGAAGTCGATAAAGCAAAGGTGGACGTAATTGAAAGATTATCGACCCCAATTAATGTGAAAGGAGTTAGAAGTTTCTTAGGCCATGCGGGTTTTTCCCGAAGGTTTATCAAGGATTTTTCAAAAATTTCTAAACCTTTGTGTCTGTTGTTAGAGAAAGATACAGTGTTTGATTTCAACAAAGCATGTTTGGAAGCTTTTAAAGATCTTAAAAAATGGTTAATCTCAGCCCCAATAATCATTACACCTAATTGGAGCTTACCTTTTGAGTTGATGTACGATGCAAGCGATTATACCGTTGGAGCTATGATGGGTCAAAGAAGAAACAAAGTGTTTCACCCTATTTACTATGCAAGTAGAACTTTGACGCGAGCCCAACTGAATTATATGGTAACTGAAAAGGAACTCTTTGCTATAGTTTTTGCTTTTGACAAATTCCACTCATATCTTATAGGTACCAAAGTTACAGTATTTACTGACCATGCAGCCATTAAATACTTGCTCATGAAGAAAGATGAGAAACCGAGGCTAATTTGTTGGATACTCTTACTCCAAGAATTTGACCTTGAGATCCAAGACAGAAAAGGCGTCGAAAATCAAGTAGCTGATCATGTGTCTAGGTTGGAACAAGATGAGGTAACTCGATCATGTGTGCCTATCAACGAGAATTTCCCAGATGAACACTTATTTGAGGCAAGTCGAATTCATGAAACACCTTGGTTTGTTGATTTTGCCAATAATTTTGCAGATGGAATAATTCCTCGAGAAATGACATACCAACAAAGGAAGAAATTCCTTCATGGTAGTCGGTATTATTTTTGGGAGGATCCGTTTTTGTTTAAATAGTGTGCAGATAATATAATCCAAAAGTGTATAGCTGAAAGTGAGATTGCCGAGATCTTATATCATTGCCATTCATCTCCAAGTGGAGGACACTTTGGTGGTTCATGTACTGTAGCAAAGATTTTGCAAGCAAGTTTCTTTTGGCCTACATTGTTTAAGGATGCTTATGCTTATGTGAAGAACTGTGATAGATCCCAAAGGACCGGAAATATATCAAGGAGAAATGAGATGTCCTTGACAAACATTTTGGAGATTGAGCTATTCGACGTTTGGGACATTGACTTCTTGGGCCCGTTTCCTTCTTCATATGGGAACAAATATATCTTAGTTGCTGTGGACTATGTATCCAAGTGGGTTGAAGCTGAAGCATACCCTACAAATGATGCAAAGGTAGTTATGTGATTTCTACATAAGCATGTGTTTACACGATTTGGGACTTCAAGAGCTATTATTAGTGATGAAGGTTCTCATTTTGTGAACAAATGGCTTAAGTGGTTGCTCGACAAATATGATGTGAAGCACAAGATTACTACTGCTTATGACCCCCAATCGAATGGGCAAGTTGAAAGAGTGAACCATGAAATCAAAGGTATCCTTGAAAGGGTAGTACACCGTAGCAGAAAAGATTGGTCTCGAAGGCTCGATGATGCATTATAGGCCTATCGAATAGTATTTAAGACACCGTTAGGAATGACTCCTTATCGGGTAGTCTTTGGAAAGGCATGTCATTTGCCATTAGAGTTGGAGAATAGAGCTCACTAGGCTTTGAAACAGTTGAACTTTGATCTCAAGCAAGCCGGTGAGAGAAGGATGTTACAACTTGATGAGTTGGAAGAGCTGAGGTTGTTTTCCTATGAGAATGCCAAAATTTGTAAAGAAAGATCAAAGAGATGGCATGATAGTCATATACAACCTCGCGAGTTTAAAGAAGGTCAGAAGGTTTTGTTGCTTAATTCAAGGCTGAAGTTATTCCCTGGGAAACTTAAATCCCGATGGAAAGGACCCTATACCATCTACCGAGTTTATCCTTGTGGAGCTATTGAATTATACGACAATTACGGAGGTACGTTTAAAGTTAATGGTCAACGTCTGAAACACTATTGGGATGGTGAAGTTGAGCGAGTTGAATCCTCGTTCAATTTAACAGACCCTTGATTTTTCCTGAACTCATTTTGTAAATAAATAAATAATTAGAACTCATTTTCTTAATTTAGTACATTTAATTAATTCTGTCTAAGGAGATTGAAATTTAAGAGGGCCCATTGTGACCCTTCCAACCTTTCCTGGGAATTAATTTAATGTAATTTGTTAAGAAGAAATTTTCTAATTGAGTTTTAAAATTTTTAAGTTTCATTCTTTGTTGTTTAAATTTTAATTTTAATGGTTATGATAATAAAGGGGGTCAAATTTGGCCCATGTACTAATCAGTTTTTTTTTAATAAGTTTGTAAATACAGTTTGAGTTTGAGGCCCAAGACAACAAAAAAGAGGGAAAATATTCATGCTTTGGCGCCACTCCCATTTCTTGCCGCCCAAGTAACCCTAATGAAGCTAAATGTTTACTACATGTTGCCCTAATTTTTCCCTATATAAACCCCTCTTCATTTTACGATTTTTCATATCCCTCAAAGCAATTTGCTTAAACCTAAAAATCCCTAAATTTCCCTCTTATGCCGTTAGCCTTAAATCTCGAAAGAAACCCTATTCTTCTTCCCTTGTTGCCAAAATCACCTATTGCCACCGTAAGAAGATTGTCGAAGCACCAACGTTGCTGCCGCACAATGCTGTTGTCACCGTAACACACCGCAGTCACTGTCGTATGCTGTTGTTGCTGCCACATCATCCTTGCCTTCGTAAGGTTTTTGCCGTAGTAAGTCTTTACATCACCTTGCCGATTCCTCTTCTCTCCCTTGTGCCAACACTTTGCCAAATTTTCGAGAAAAGATACCATGTCTCGCAAAAGAACTAGATCTTCAAAGACTACTCCTGAAAACTCGATTTTGATCGATAAAGAAGTGAAAGAGAGATTTGATTCAATCTTCAAGCAATAACCTATGATGCCGGAAAAAAGGTTTTAACTTGAAGAGTAATGATTTGATGGTTGTTCCTGTACCGATTAGAAAGAAAATCAATGCTCTCAAGTGGGAACGATTTTGTGATGCTCGTTCACTTCCCGATGATGAATTAGTTCGAGAGTTCTATGCTAGTTTGACTATGCAAGATGCTACTGAGGTTATCGTTCGAAAGAAAAAGGTACCTCTTACTTCTAAGTCCATCAATGATTTGTTTAACTTACCTGATGTTGAAGAAGATGAGTACTACCCTATGATGAACAATATCAATTGGGATTTTCTTCAACAAGTGCTTGATGTTGTGACAAATCAGGGATCCCAATGGATTATAAGAACGTTTGGGAGTCATTCTTGCCGAAGGGAATACCTAAAGCCCGTAGCAAAGGTATGGTTTTATTTCGTTCGCTACAGTTTCATGCATATCTCACATAGTTCCACCATCTCGATGGAATGAATGCTCTTGTTGTATGCAATTTTGGCAGAAAATTCCATTAATGTTAGGAAAATCATTCTCAAGGAGATTCATGATTGTGCTAAAAAGAAGACAGGAAGTACTTATTTCCCATCATTAATCACTTCACTTTGCTTAAAAGCCCATGTTAAAACACAAGCAAATCTGAAGGGGCAATATGTTCAAGGGTGCATTACAAATCATGATCTTGAAAGGTTAGTAGAGAAGGTGCATGAGCTGAATCAAGGTGAGCAAGAAGAGCCAATTGAACCAGATACCGAGGAGTCAACAAATGAAACTGAAACTGAAGCTAATTCAGTTACAGACACTGAAGAAGAAGAATCTGATAAGGAACCGAACAATCTTAAACCAGATGAGGGATCTGTAAACGTTGAACTAAAGATTGAGCCAAAAGAAGAAACAATTAAGGTAAGTGTTGAACTTGAATTTACAACTCCAATGCTGACTTCTGCAAGTACTTCAAAGAAATCGGAGTTGTCAATTATGATGGATATGTGCAAATTCATGCACAATCAACAACAAACTTACTAGAAATACCCAAAGTTTAGAGATGACTCAATTCGAAATACTTTTAAGAATATCTCTAATACTTTTGTTCCTGAGTTCCCAGATGCTATCTTTGAGACATAGAAGGAAGATACTGACTATGCAAGCGAAGATGGAGCTGAAGAAGACAAGGGGAATGTGTCAGAAAAATAAAAGGGGGGATTCTTTTCTTGTTATTTATTTAATTGTTTTTAGGTTTTTAGAAATTTATTTCTTTCGTAATTAGGATTTAATTTCTGCAGAATAAAACATGGCAAGCATGAATAAACTTAACACTTCTTTAGAAAGAAAAAGACTAAGTGGTGTGGTAATGGAAATGAACATGTCTAGGATTGGATTGTTAAGGAAGACTTGGTATTTAAGCAATCTTAATGACTCACCTCTCTTTCCTTACAACCCTACCTGGTGTTCAGTTTTCATTCATTACTTTATTCTTGCAATGAGGACATTGCTTCTTTTTAAAGGGGGGTAAAGCAAATAAATTGCTAAAATTTTTTTAAAAAAATTTCAAGTATGTTTCAATCATTTCTATCATAAGTATGTTTTAATAAATGAATGTTTAGAGAAATTTTTTGTTAATAAGATAGTTTGTATGCAAGTATGGATGATGATTCTATCTGAGTGAATGTATGTTATCATGAAGAATGTAATGCTTGTATGATCTTAATCTGAGGTAACATTTTCCATGAAAACTTAGTTTCTTTTGAGATTAGACATGAATGAAGGTTTATATCTTTAGAGTTGACTTAGTAACTTTCTTAAGGCAAAATCCTAGGAGACATAAAAATCTAAAATGATATAGGCACTATTTCTTTGGATCGTTTGAGCCTTTTCAAGCCAACCTTATGATATTAGACCCTTGAAACTGTAATTTTGAGCTTAAAGGCCTGTTTATTGCAATGTACCTACATTATAAGCCACATTACGATCTTTTTAAGTTATCCTAATTTTGTGCACCCATCTTAACTAAAGATTTTCTTGGTGATCAACATTTGAGGAAATTTTCAAAAAGATGTACGTGCTCTTGCTAAATCAAAAAAAAAAGCTAAGAAAAGTTTGCTCAGTCTTTGAAAAGAAAAATGTATGAGCATGAGTTCAAAATAAGTTTGGGGGTGTTCCAAAGGTTCACTTAAAGAAAAAAGGCTATATTTCAAGAAATCCAAGACAAAGTTAAAGGTTAAGGTTTTGAAACCGAAATGTCTCATATCTTAAAATCCCTACCTTTAACCGAGCCCTATTACAACCTTATAAAAGACCTATTGATTTGATGATTATGTCACCTACATTAGTGGAGAGGAAGTACTAAGTTCAACATATGAAGATCATAATAAGCCTTATGATTGTTTTGCTTGATTGATGAGAAATTATGTTGAATGAAGAATGTTATATGTGACTGTGACATACATACAAATTATGATTCATGTCGATATATTTTGAAACTTAGTATAAAATCTAAAATTATTTGCATATGAATTACTTGTTAATAAAGAAGATCTATGAACATGAAGTTATTAATGCATGATTATAGGACAAAGATTGATGTTGCTTACACAACTAGCAATTTTGCCTTAGCAAGACCTTTTGCTGTGCATGAACATTACTCGGGACGAGCAATGATTTAAGTTTGGGGGTGTGTAAACTAAAAAATATATAGGATTTTTCCTATGTAATTTATCACCTTTTTACTTAAATTCGTTATTAAAACTAAGTAATTGTTTAATAAATTAATGAAATATGTGAAAATATGAAATTAGGACATAGAAATTATTAAAATGTGATTTTATGCTTTATTATATAGTTTTCATGCATAAAATGGCTTATTTTATATTTACTTGAACATATTATATTTTTAAGACATAAAGTGGATCATGCATGATTAAATTAAATAATAAAATATAAAATCATATTTAATAATTCATTCTAAAATATTTCATTAAATAATTTGGGTTGAATTAATTAATTAAATTGGATTAATTTTATATCTTTAGTCCTTTAATTAATTTATTTATTTTTGACAAGTCTGATAAACTTTGCTGGATTATAAAATCGTCCAAATTGAAGACCAAGTCAACCCAATTTCAACTACATATGGCTGTCCACATAAATCATTTTTTGGTTTAATTGCACAAGGTCCCTAAAATATTAAAGAAATCAAAGATTTGCTCGAAGATTTACATTTGACCGAGTCTCAGTCCTGAGTTATTATGGCATTCAAATTGCTTAAAAATCAAGCAAAATTCAACTCAAAATCCATTAATCATGGTCGGATACTCATTGAAGAAGCTTGAAGAGACTAAACCTCTCTATTTTTAGCAAACTACTCTCCTCTCTTCACCTATAAATAAGACCCCATTTCACCATTTCCTAATCATCCCTTCATCCAACACCTTCTCTTCTCTCTTAATTCTCTCTGGCATTCCCTAATCCCCACGCCTAGCATCATCTCTTCATAGAGATTTTAGCAATTAAGCCTCTTAAAGAGTCCTTGGTTGGCCACCTTGGAGAGCCATCAGCAAAGGAGCAAAGCGAAGAAACGAAGGAGCCCTCTTCGATCAGAGACTTGGGTGACAGCCACTTTGATTTGGGTTTAATCTTTCTTTTCTTTAATTTATTTTGAAAATGTTTGCTATGTGTTCTTTGTTCTTGTTTACAACAATGTTAGCTTAATTTTATTTAAGCTAGGATGATTGCTTTAATTAAATAATATTTATTTAAATCATGCTTATGATGTTTGTGCCTCAATCGATCATGTTTTCAATTAAAATCAAGTCTGTATTTCGTTCATACATGATTGAAATGCACCTGAATTAGCTAAGCGATCCTAACCAGACAATAGCTAGTAGACACATAATTAAATGTGCATGCTTAATTTAGATCTTAACCCAATTAAATTGCAGGTTACATAACAACTCTAACCAAGCTCTGTTATCTGCATAGTTTTTAGATTTGTGTGATTAAACTGTTTCAAACCTAACACGTCCCTGTTACCTCACATGAATGCTAAGAAACTCTTAGTAAATAAGGATCAGTAAAATGCATATTTACTAAGTAAAGGATTCTGAAAGGACCTAATGTGGTTTCCAAACTCATTAAAGATGAGTTGCCATGGAATATTTTTCCAAATATTATTAAGCATGATGATAATAAATTGAGTTTAATTAAAGTAATTGTCCTAGTTTATTTATGTTATAATTGTTGCAAATTGTGTTTAATCTTGCTAAAATCTATTCCATTCATATAGTTTGCATACTTAGGATAATTTGCATTAGGGATCATTTGCATTTATTTTAAGACATTCAATTTAATCATCACTTCTCAATTATATTGTGTTTTTAAATTTATCAAGTTGTTAATATAATTTTACAATTAAGTGATTTAACACAAATACAATCCCTATGGAGACGATAACTCGATACTTACTTATTACTTGATAATGACTGTGTACACTTGCACAAACCTATGCGTTACAGTAAGCAAACACTTCAAGCTCTTATGATCAGTGAAGATATAACACTTCTCCCCCACAGAGATAATGCCTCCAAATTTTAAGAGCGAAGATTACCACAGCAAGCTCAAGATCATGAGTAGGGTAATTAATCTCATGTGGTTTCAACTGTCGAGATGCATAAGCCACAACCTTTGCCTCTTGCATTAGCACACATCCCAATCCAGTGTGAGAAGCATCACTGTAAACAGTATAAGCTTTCCCAAGTCGGGTTGAATCAGAATTAGTGCTTGAGTCAACACAGACTTCAACTTTTCAAAACTAACCTCTTGAGCCTCGGTCCAACAAATGGGACGCTCTTCCTCAGAAGCTTACTCAAAGGTGCCGCAATAATCCAAAAACTCTCAACAAACCTCTGATAATAGCCAGCCAAACCCAAGAAACTACGAATCTCAGAAACATTCTTAGGTTGCTTTCAGCCCATAATTGTCTTAATCTTTTTGGGATCCACACGAATACCCTCAGCAGAAACTATATGCCCCCAAAAAATAACCTCAGAGAGCCAAAATTCACATTTGTTGATTTTAGCATAAAGCTTCTTCTCTCTCAAGATTTGTAGAACAATCCTAAGATGCTCTTCATGCTCAGCCTCAGACTTAGAGTAAACCAAGATGTTATTTATAAACACCACTACAAACTGATCTAAGAAGGGTTGAAACACAATATTCATCATGTCCATGAAAGCAGCAGGAGCATTAGTTAACCCAAAGGGCATCACCAAAAACTCATAGTGCCCATAACGAGTTTGGAAAGTTGTCTTGAACACATCAACATCTTTCACCTTAAGCTGATTATACCCAGATCTCAGGTCTATCTTCGAAAACATAGTAGCTCCTCGAAACTGGTCGAATAAGTCATCAATACGAGGTAATGGGTATTTATTCTTAATCGTCAGCTTATTTAGCTTCCGATAATCAATGCACAACCGAAGTGTCCCGTCTTTCTTCTTTACAAATAGAACTGGTGCTCCCCAAGGTGAAACACTAGATTGGATAAAACCCCTATCCAGCAACTCTTGCAACTGCACCTTCAACTCCTTGAGTTCCTTAGGTGTCATTCGATAAGGTGCCATAGACATAGGAGTCGTATCGGGATAAACCTCAATGCCAAGCTCAACCTCATCAAGTTTAGGTGGCACACCAGGTAACTCTTTCGGGAATACATCAGGAAAGTCCTTCACCACTCGAATCTTTTTAATCCTAGAATCTGATTGCCTTTAATCTAAGATGTAAGCCAGATAAGCCATGGATCCCTTCCTAATCAACTTTTCATCTTTAAGGGCTAAGATCACATTAGACAAAAACCCTCTATGCTCACCAATTAGAGTTATTTGTCGATCATCAAAAGTTCTCAAAGTTTCCCTCTTTTTCTCACAGTCCAAATTTACTAGGTGTCTAGAAAGCCAATCCATTCCAAGTATGAGATTAAATTCACTGCATTCTAACACCAGTAAATTGGCAGGAAAGATCTCCCCTTGGATCTCTAAAGGACAGTTGTGATATACCTTACTAACCTCCATAGAGATACCCACAGGACTTGGAACAGTAACCGCAAACTCAACATTTTCAACAGCAATCTTAAGATCCCAAGACATAACACTCGCCACATAGGAATGTGTCGAACCATTATCAAGCAAAACGAAATAAGGGATAGAATAAATAGAGAAAGTACCTGTTATGACGTCAGGCTCATCACGATCCTCATGCCTCCTAGTCGCATACAATAACCCAGGCTATCTCGCCCCAGATCTCAATGCTCCACCACTTTGAACAGGCTACCTCTAGTAGCTGAACTCGAAGCAACCGATCTAACTTGCCTCTTGCCTCTAGCAAGAGCCTGAATCGAAGCCTGAGACTGACTCTGTACAAATGATCCAGTAGGAGGATGTGGACAATCTCTAAAGAAGTGCTCCTGTGAACCGCACTTAAAACAAGCCACGATCTTTCCCCAACACTCGCCCCCATGCCTTTTACTATAGTAAGAACAGAGATGCAAGGGACAAGGACCAGTAGAACCACCAACACTACCCACAAGAGCTGCCAAAACTACAGGCCTCACCCTCAGATAACTAGGCTGAACTGCCTCCTCTCTAGGTCTCTTAGCAGAAGGACCACCAGAAATAGGCTGAACTGGTGCACCAACTGGCTTCTTACTACGCTCTCTATCTTGAGCCTTCTGAGCCTTAGTACGAGCCTCCAAACTCTCAGCAGATCTAGCCCTACTAACCAAATCACTGAATACTCTATCATGGTGCATGTTAACCCCAGCCTGAAGTGAGAGTCGAAGTCCCTTCCTAAACTAATCACACTTCTCTTTTTCATTAGTCACCAGCCCAGATGCATAGCGGACCAACCTCAAGAACTCGATCTCATAGTCATTAATAGACATATCTCCCTGTCTTAAGTTCATAAAGTCATCCCTACACTTATCGAGAAACTCCTCACCCACATAACAATCTTGAAAGGCCTCTCTAAAATAATCCCATGTAATCTGACCAGCAGGAGTAGACTCTTCCACTGTATCCTACCAATTTTGGGCCTCACCCCTCAACAAAGACACAACAGCTTTAACCTTTTAGCCAACAGGATAGTTCATCTCCACAAATAATCTCTGAAGATCCTTCAACTAGTACTCAGTAACAGAAGGATCCGTACCAGTCCTACCCTCAAAGAACTTCATCCCAACAGCTATAAAATCAGCAAAAATGGGCCTCCTTGGACCCTCAAATTGACCCCCGATAGATTCACAGAGTAATCTCAATAATTTTCGACTAACCGTAGCACTATCTAACTCCACGGTCTCACTGTCCCCAGTGTCAAGCTCATCCTCAATAGGAGCTTCCTCAGTAGGTAAGTCTCTTCTGGCTTGCTGACCCTCAGCACCTACGGGTAGCTCATCCTCCTCAACATGTGGCAATTCATCCACATTCACCTCAGGCTCAAACACAGGAGTAGGGTCACTAATGGCCCTAGTAGTACAGCCTCAACCTCGGCCTTGTCCGCGACCAACCGTAAATCTAACACTCCTACGTGGTGGCATACTATTTATCTACATCAGTAAAAAGTACTAAAGTAAGAATTGGTACCGAAGATTTAGAATAACTCACACTTTTATATATATATCAAAAATTATTTATAACATATTAATTTATTTTAAATCCCCATTTAATCCCAAAAATTTTAAAACCAAGTCTAAAAAGTCTCACAATCCGTGGGTTGAACCTGGCTCTGATACCATTAAGTGTATCCCCCTTTATTCGATTTAGAGTATACGATCGGATCTAGAGGGTTATTTAAGTAATTAGACCCACATGCATAGCGATAGTTCACATTCATTCACATGCACTCGTATATAAATATATAGTCTATAATTAAAATAAAGTAATTACTTCTCCAAACTAAAATACCAAATCCCCAAAATAAAATTTACTTACAACCCAAAAATAATAATAATTATCAAAGTATATTAACAAAATATTAAGATAAGAAAATAAAATAAGTCTGCAATCTCGCCTCCGAGTACCAAGTCGCCTAAATCCTGAGTATTTGTAAATGAACTGTAGGGATATGAGCTATGAAGCTCAATGTGTCTCTAAGGTACATACATCCTAATATATAATATCATAGCAATTTATAGCATAAAAAGTAACCACAAATCATGTTACAAATCACATGCACAATGTAATGCACCCATACTCCAACACACCAACACAGTGAAAAGGTTCCCCAGAACCCTTTCCTAGCCAACCGTCACCAATCACAGTGTGGTTTTAGTATCAATCGTTTAAGGAATGATAACCACTTCTTCCTCCGTACAATCCCACCCCATGAACACACAATGGTATGACTACATAATTATCACAATTAATCTCAATTTTAATCTTATTATATTTTTCATATATCACAATTCACAGTAGAACGATCATTATAATTATTTAGCCACATGTTTGATATATATTTATGCATGACATTAACAACATCCATTCACAACTCAATAGTAATCATACCATTCTCTTATCTTAGCAAAATCATCATATTAACAAAAATAACACAACACAATATACAATCACGTATAACACAGCATCACATACATTAGGTTATGTTATAGTTAGAAACACACCCCTAGCAAGCAGAAACTCTAACGACGAGGAGGTCGTCCACCACGAACTGAACGAGTACCCGGTCTAAGAGGATTAGATCCCACTTAAACACAAACTTAATTAGAATAACTTACGTTTAGCTCTCGAAACCAGTGCAGGAGTAGGTTGCACAGGTGGAGAAGGAGATAAATCATTGGCCTCGGAGTTGTGATCACCTAAACACGAATATCTCATATTAGTTTTCCTCAAATTAAATCCCTAAATAACTCAAAGTACAAAATTAAAAATAAAACAGTCAAAATGAGGCTTTCGGGTTCTAATTTGACAAAATAGACAACAAAATCGAACTCAATACGTCGAAAAATGGTAGGGTAAGGTTTCTCAAAATAAGTCAACGGTCAAAGTCAACGATCAACGGTCAACGGGTTCGGGCCGAGTCAATCAGATTCGAGTCAGGTCGATTTACTTGGTTTACTAAATTTAAGGTTTGGGTTTGGTTTAATTAGGTTTCGGGTTATTGGGTCAAAAGCTTTGGGTTTAGTTGGGCTAAGGGTTTGGGTCAAAATAACTTAGGTTTGATAATGGGTCAAAATAGTTTGGGTTAATTCTAGGGTCAACTTTGGGCTTGCATCAGATGGCCCAGCTCTTAAACTCTTCACAAAGCAAAACTAGGGTTTTTAACCCCACATCGGCGGCGCCGATCAAAGCTCGTCGGACGGCAGTCATGTTGCCAACAACACTAAAAATGAGACCAAACAAGGCCTCCCAACACCAAGCACAATTCACCAAGGTCTTAAACAATAAAGAATTGACAGATAACAGCGGAGGCAAAGTAGACAAACAGAACCAGAATGGTTTCTAACCTCGATTCACATAAACGACGACAGTTAGAAGGGAGTGGAATGAGGGGTTTTGATCGCGAGGGAACAAAGAAAGCTTTGATGGTGGCGATGTTAGACACGTACAGTCAGAGGACGCTTGTCGGAGTGAGATAGAAAAAACAAAGAGGGAGAGATGAAGGGAGTTTCGACAGTAGAGAAAATTGGAATGGGAAATAAAGGTTAAATTTAGACTTAAATACCCGACAGAAATGGGTCATTTGCTCAGGGGTCCCTAGACAACACTAGGGTTTCCAAATTATCCATAACTTCACTCACAATACAATCTAGTCCTAAAGTTTCCCAAACTACAAAATAGACCTTTAACTTTCTCAATTCTTCCAATTAAGTCCCTTAAATTTTTAGAGTGTTATAGAATTGCAAATCGATTTGTCGTACAGTGAAGAACCGATTAGAATTCTAACTTGGGAAATTAAAAAATTTAGAAACAAACTGATACCATTAATAAAAGTTTTGTGGCGGAGGCATGGAGCGGAGGATGCCATATAGAACTCGAGGAAATCATGAGAAAGCAATATCCAAACATATTTTTCTAGTAAGATTTTCAAGGACAAAAATTTCTTTAGGTGGGGAGAGTTGTAACACTCTGTTTTTAGTGGTGTTAGAATTAGTAGTTCGGGATTACAACTCTGATTAGTAAGTTATTTTTTTATTAAATTAATTAATAACTAAAGGGTCATGGTATTGTTGTATAAAATTTTGGTATGTTAATTTTGTCATGTGGATATTTAATTAGAAAAAGGACTAGTGTATAAAAGTTACAAAAGTTTAAAGTTATGAATGAATTTCATAAAATTAAAAAAAATTCATGAAATGAGGGCTTCGTATGGTAATTTGACCATAATAAAGAGTGGTGGATGGTTAAGTACATGTAAATTAGTTAATGGGATGGCTTAAATAAAAGGGTAAATAAGTAAATAGATAAAGACCCATTATAGTTAAACATAAGAAAATATTATGTCTTTTGTGGTCATCTTCTTCCACCGATTAGAAAACATCATAGTTGGAAAAAAACAAAAGCTTCAAGCTTTAAGGACATTCGACACTTGCATGTAAGGGTGAGCAAAATCTGATTCGATTCGAAAAACTCAATAAAAAATTCAAATTTTGAATTAAATAGTTTTAGTTATTGAGTTAATCAAGTTATTCGCATCAACTCGAATAAAAAAATTAGTTTTTTAGTTTAACTTGAATATGAATTACACAATTTGAGTTATCCGAAAAAACGAATAAGAAAAGACAAAACTACGTCGTTTTGATAATTGTTTACCTTTTCTAAAATTAATGGTCAAAACCATTAAGTTAAAATGCAAAACTACGTCGTTTTGATAAATATTTACTCATTAAGTTAAAAGGCAAAACCAATATATTGTTTACGTAGTTAAATAATCTTGTACTTCGTCTACTAGTTAAATAATCTGTCCATGTAAATGCAACATTGAGTTTAAAAATAGGATTCATTAACTCGACTCGACTTGACACGAAATTTTTTTACTTGATTCGATTCGAAAGAAATTCAAATTGAGTTCGGTTGCTAAAATAGGATTCGTCGACTCGATTAACTCAAAATTTTTTTATTCGATTCGACTCGACTAGATCGAATACTCACCCCTACTTGCATGTAAATTAAATGTTGCCCATTTTTGGAGATTTTCGTGTTTTTGAGATTATTTTAATTCAAGGAAGTAAACCTAAGGTTTAGATTATGAATTTTTTCAATAATTTTTGAAGTGGAAGTTATGGGTTTTGAATGTGTTTTGGTATTAAGTAATTTTCCATTTAAATTTGTTGTTGGGTTGTATTAGTTTGAAAGGAAATATTGAATGGTTATTAGTTTAAAGACCCATTTGTAAAAATAGAGTAGTTGGTATGAAATCTTTAAAAAAGATAATATTAAGGGGTTGTTTCAAGACCCTATTAAGTTTGGTTAGACTTTAATAGAATTAGTTCTTGCTGAATTGGAAGTATGAATTAAGAAACATGTATGCATGGAAGTAAAACTTAAGTGAAAATGTAAATAAATATTATTGAGTTGATTATATGAATTTTCATGTTTAAAAGAAAAGAAAAAATATTTAGAGGGAATAATTGAATTAAGTTGTTGTATTTAGACAAAGAAGCAAGTAGATCGATTGACAATGGTGGGAAGGGAAAAGTCGAATAAATATCGCCGGATTCAGTGATTTTTGGCAAAGGTAAGTTCATAATTTAATAGTACTTACTTTTATTTAAATTTCTTCTTAATTATTTTCTTAATGAATATATTAATGTTAGTTAAATTATAAACCTGGTTATTTGAGAATTTTGGGGAAATAGAATCGAAATACTAGAGATTAGTAGGCTTTGAGCCGATGATGTAATTCAAGCTACGGCTTAGCAGGCTTTGAGCCGGTGATGTAATTTAAGCTACGGCTTAGCAGGCTTTGACCCGTTGATGTGATTCAAGCTACGACTTAGCAGGCTTTGAGCCATTGATGTGATTCAAGCTACGGCTTAGCAGGCTTTGAGCCGGTGATGTGATTCAAGCTACGGCTTAGCAGGCTTTAAGCCGGTGAGAAGATTCAGGTTATGACCTAGTAGGCTTTAGCCGGTGTAATTGATATGATATATCTAGAATGTTAATTTAAGCATAGGTGTAATGGTTTCAGAAAGATGAAAAGAGAAAATTTAAAGAAAAAAGGGAG
This sequence comes from Gossypioides kirkii, assembly GCA_005610355.1. NCBI lineage: Eukaryota > Viridiplantae > Streptophyta > Magnoliopsida > Malvales > Malvaceae > Gossypioides > Gossypioides kirkii. The sequence goes on from CP032245.1 coordinate 19,911,459, forward strand.
AGGATTTTGAGTAATTGTATTATGATGTAAATTAAGGATGTTTAATGGAATGGATTGTACCTAGTGTACATTGAGTATGAAAAGAAAAAAATGAGAGTACAAAATTATAGAATTAATTGCCTTGTTGTGTTAATATTATTGAGGGATGGAGTTACTAAAAATTACGAATTTATTAAGTTATATAATGACTTACTTTGTGGTGGTTTTTGTTTCTTGTATAGGTTATCAGAACTAATCGTTGATCGGATAGATTGGGAGATCACACCATCAACATCTTTTAGGTAGCTTTTGATTCTCATCTTTTGGTTATAGGTGGCATGTACATAAGGCTTTTGGTCTAAATCTTGAGTTAACTCTTTAGTAAATACTTGAGAATAGGATGGTGTTATCTTTTGGGTTATTTTGGGCAAATTGTGAATAGATAATTATGTGATGAACTTTTCATGAAATCTAATGAAGTGTTTTGGTGAATGCTTTATTAGTTTTCATACTCTAGCTTTGGCATACTCCTTACACTCAATAGTGAAATGTTTTACTTAAATGCATCATGAAATCATGATTGGATTAGGTATTAATGCCATGAATAGTTTATTGATTGTAAACTTCAAATGAATTGTTATTACATGAATGAGAGTGTTAAATGGTAGTCATAAATAGTATATTTCATCAAGATAACTATTTAATCGTTAACATTTGATTGATGTGTCTTTGAATGACATATTGGTTAGACTTAGGTTAATGATGTTTTAGCTTATAATTTATGCTAGTAATGCTTGTCTATGACCATGTATGATTTAAACTTAGTTAAAATACGAGGTTATTAGCATGATTTATTATGTATTTTTGAGTAGCATGTGTTTATAATTTTATAATTGTTTAAGGTGTATTAATGATTGTAAAATGTCTTGTAATACTCCAGGACCCTAGATCGGTGTCAATTACAGGTTTAGGGGTTTACAGTATTTATATGCAATTGATGGAACTATATGATGAATTTTGAAACTATGATTATAGGTAATTATATTCATCGGTTTAGCTGACTAGCGCTGGGCGCAAACATCGTTGGTTTATCCAACTAGAGTTGGGCTCACATTTAATATCGTCGGTTTATCCGACTAGCGCTGGGTGCAAACTCTTTCGCGATTTATCCGCTAGGCACTAGGTGCCATGTATCGATTGTACCTTATGGCAAGGCTAAACGAACCATTAGAGAAGGTTGGTGTATAGGTATTACTAATGAAGACAAATATCTATTCTTATGAATATAAATGATCATAGAAGGATATGTTATATTTCTTGAATTGTAATATTAAAGTTGAGGAAGAAATTCAAATATTTAGAAGCACTTGTGCTTTTTTAGTAAGTGAGTTTACTTAATGTAAATTGGTACCCATGATTACAGGTTAGGTAAATAGTAGATTCGGACTCAGCATCCTATAAGAACTCCATACTCAACGTCGGTGATGTTCTCTTTGTGTTTTTGGCATGTACCTAGGGAGTCTATAGTTGTTTAAGGATCTTTTGGTTATGATAAGTTTTAATGAATACTATTTGTATGGAATGTGGGATAATTTTTGTGAATGATGTGTTAAAGCTTCATATTCGATGTTAAATGCTTCGTAATGCTTCAAGACCTTAAGTCAACGATGATTACGGGTTAGGGGTGTTACATTTAGTTGTATCAGAGCTTACAGGCTTAGCCGATTCTCGGACTAAATCGAGCTTGAAATTAAGTCTAGAGGTACATGCCAAAGTTGAGTCAAGTTTGACTCGAGATTTGGAGGATGATTATTATTGCTTTTGTTATAGTTAAAGATATCGGATAAATATAATAATGTGGTAGATCAAGAGATCTATACTGATGATAATACTACTGAGGAATTAGATGGAATTGAGTCGGTAACACCGAGTGTTCATTCTAATGGTACTTAGCAACCAAATGTTCATAAAGGCTCTAATGAAGGGCAATGTGATACAAATATATTACGTGCTATTGCCGAAGCTCTTCAGAGAGTAGCAGGAGTTACTCCTCTGATGGTGCCCGCACTGGTGGTTAAGAGAGCTACCATTAAAGAATTGAGAGGTATGAAATGTTGTACTCTATTTCTTTTATAAATAAAAGATGTCATCCAATCGAACTAATACCGATAAAGCTAAGAGTTATGTTCCAGCCACCAATCAAAGGGCTGATCATAATATGACTTGATTTCTTAAACCTAAAGATGAGGTTCTTAGTACCTTTCTTAATTTAATGAATAATATGTTTAATGTATATATATGAGTGTGATGTGGTTCGACTGATATGGAAAGAAATAGATAGTAGTGATGTATTTAATGCCGCTGAATTCTAGTCTGAATGTAATCTAGTGTACTGAATTAATGCTGTGGAAATTAGTTTGTGTTTTAAAATGTCTGAAACCTGGTCATTTATGTGGTTAATGCTGTCATTACGAGGGCTTTTTGGTGAGCATAAATACAAAGAATAGGTTGCCGAACTTATATCTAAGAGTTATTTAATCTGCTGACTTTAGTAAGTTCTTGAACTCCATACTTTAAAATTTTATTTATTTAAATGTTTATTTATTGTTGCTTTCAACTAATTTTAGTTGAAGTTACACTTGAACTTTCGATGGATAACAAGATTAATAAATTGTAATAATAGCTATTTGGGTGGTGAATGGTACATTATAGTCTAACAAGCACATTTGAGGGAGTTAAAGTTGAACTTAATACAAATTATTACTAATTAATATGTTGTTGTTATATTGTAAATCAATCGCTGTCCAAATTAAGACAAATTTATGGTTTTTAGATAATTAAAATGCTAATGTTGTGGATTTTCTGCTGCCCAAGCAAAGTAGATGTTGTTGTTGCTCGTCTTTGTACTTTTAATGTTCTATTATACTACAAATTGAAGTGTTTAAATGTTGTAAATTGAAGTGTTTAGTTGCTGGAAATTTGATGCTAGTTGTTCGGGTTACATATGGTACATTGTAGTTAAATACGCATGATATATTGAGGTTTGAAATTAATGTAATTGCTGTTTGAAAAAAAAGTTAAGTTAATTGTTAATAACCGTTGTTAAGCATGTTCAATTTTAAGTATGAAATTGCTGAACTGAATATACTTAAATTTGTTGAGGAGATGGACTGCTATTGGCTGAAATAATGGGAAATTGTGGGAGGTGAAATGTCAACTTTAGCCTATGTCCAAATGTTGGACTTTCAGCATTTAATTTTCTTGTTTAGAGATGTTTTAAAACTTGTGGAAAATGTAACAATTGCATATGTTATTTACTTAATTAAGTAAATAATAGTGAGTTCTTTACTTTTTCTTCCTTGGTTGTTTTATCGCATCTTTATGCTGGTATGAGTGATGGAATTAAGAGGAATTTTCGTGAAAATTCTGGCGTTCGAGGGAGCTGTTGAAGCATGTAGTTTGTATGCATGCTGTCTAATTTCTTAACCATTCATGTGGTCTGATTGATGGTTGTTTATTTTCGTCCAAATATTAATTTAAAATCGTTCAAGTGATTAGGAAATTAAATGATTTGAATAATGTGAAACTAAATTGTTAAATATTAATTAATGATGTCCAAATGGATGCGAATTTATGATGATAATAAGCTAAAAATTTTGGTGTTAAATGTTGCAAAATATGGTGTCTGAAGGCTATGATTTATGATGTTTGAATGATGTATTTAAGTTGTTTGAATGTGTTAAAAGAGTTGATGTAATATACTGCCTTATGGTTGTTTATTGTTGTTCAAAGCATGATGAAATAAATGTGTTATATGTTGTTTAAGTGGGGTAAGTTCCTTTAAGGGAAATTTGTTTAAATTGTCATGCTGAATTAATGGTTATATTTGTAAGTTTCTTTAGAATTTTTGTGGTTATTGAGTGCATAAGTAAATTTATGTGTTAAATAAATTTGTTTGGTAATTGATCCTTCCCTTGTGTGTCAGTATGATTATGTTTGTTCATCCGATGATGCAATACTCAGCTATAAGGTGTTTTAAACCAAGTTTTAGTAGTTAAATTGCATGGTTTAGCTGTTGTTTGCTACGACACAAAATTTTTTATTATGAATTAAATATTATATTAAACTATTATAAATTGGTTTGGTACGGTTCAAATTAAAGGAAAATTTTGTTGTTTGAACGTCAATTTTATCTACTGTTCGAACTAAAATATTGGTTGTACGAATGCTGGAAATTCAAAATTTATCTTGTTGTTTTAATGTGTCTCACCCTTGCTGTAAAAGAAATTATTTATGTTGTTCACATGTCTAAATTAAGCTATTAATATATATCAGTTATGCTGATTTTCTTTACTAAATTTAGTTGTCCAAATGTGCTAGTCAATGTCAAAGTTAGATGCTCTTATGCTGCCAATTTTAGAGTTAATTCAAATGTCCTACTGTTGTATCGTGATTAAAATGTAAATTTTGGGGACGAAATTTCTTTAGGGAGAGAATTGTAACAACCTGAAAGTCAGTGATGTTGGAGAGTGTGATTTTGAGATCTCGTTTTCATAAATCAAACTCGTAAATATTTTTATTTAATATTTATGGAGTTATTTTTTTTAAAATGAATTGAATTTTGGTTAAATAATTTTTGTTGATTGAGTGTTCAATTAAAGTACGGGAACTAAATTAAATATGTGATAAAAGTAGTGATTAATATTAAATTACATGGTGAGACTAGAGTAAAGGACTTATTAAATAAATGGACCATTATTGTTATAAGTTGTTAATAGTGGAAGATTATGATTGATATCATTTAATATATTAATTGTAACTACTTGTTTTGGTAGTAACGAAAATAGAGGTTTAGGATCTCCAAAAATAAGTTAGTGTTTATTAATTAATTAATGATTACAGAGTTAATGAAGGTCGTAATAAAAAAATTTGGTTAGAAATTTTTATAAATGGGTGGTTAATTTTTTAATATACTGATGTAATTACATGATAATATCTGTTCATTCTTTCTTAACCCTTTGACAATGCACACACACCTTGCACACACAAGTGCTCGAACCCGGATCTCTTAAGATGAACAACATCCTCTTTACCACTGGAGCCACTCCTTGGGTTCATATATGGGTGGTTATTTAAATTAAAAAGTTAGTATATAATACTTAAAAGTATTAATTGATTAATTGATTATGAGTGAGTGGATTTATATGGTAATTTGACCATTTGGAGTTTGAATGGACGGTAGTGGGCTTAGTTATTAAGAGAAATTCTTTAGGTAGTAAGGTTAAATTAGTAATTAAAGACTTAAAGTAAGTAAAGATAAAAATAAAACTAATTGAGTCATCTTCTCTAATGTTTGTTTCCACCAAAAAATCACCATTGAAGAGGAGAGTGAGGTTCGGTTAGAAAACTCCTTGCATATCAAGAAACAAGAGACCTCGTTGTTAATTGCGAAAAAGAGAAGGTTGTCGAATAATCGTCTGCAACTGTAAGTTCGTGGTCTTGAAATCGAATTTTTCTATTAATTAATTATGAAATTATTTTTAGTTATTTTATATAATCTTGATATCTAATTTGTATTTATATGAAATTGATGGAATTATATGATGAATGTTGAAATTGTGATTATAAGGAATTATATTCGTCGGTTTATTCGACTAGCGCTAGGTGCAAACTCTTACACGGTTTAGCAGGTTTTTAGTCGGTGATGTAATTCAAGCTACGACTTAGCAGGCTTTGAGCCATTGATGTGATTCAAGCTACGACTTAGCAGGCTTTGAGCTAGTGATATGATTCAAGCTACGGCTTAGCAGGCTTTGAGCTAGTGATGTGATTCAAGCTATGGCTTAACAGGCTTTAAGCCGATGAGAAGATTCAGGTTATGACCTGGCAGGCTTTAGCCAGTGTAATTGATATGGTATATCTAGAATGTTAAATTAAGCATAGGTGTAATGGTTTCAGAAAGATGAAAAGAGAAATTTTAAAGGAAAAAGGGAGAGAATTTTGAGTAATTGTATTATGATGTAAATTAAGGGTGCTTAATGGAATGGATTGTACCTAGAGTACACTAAGTATGAAAAGAAAAAAAATGAGAGTACAAAATTATAGAATTAATTGCCTTGTTGATAAAAATTGAACTTCGACAATGAAGAAATATCGTAAAGAAAACAAAAAGCAAAAAGAACACACAGATTTTACGTGGAAACCCTTTTAGGAAAAAATCACGGGTAAAGGAGAAGAAAATTTACTAATATCAAAAATCGAATGATTACAAGAGGAGATGACTACGTATATTTATAGGTTGAAAAACCTTATTCTAATCAATAAATCAAAGTAGTAAGGTTGAAACACCTTGTTCTAATTAAAATAAATTATATGACTTATTCTAATTAAAATAAAATAAAAGAGGTCTAGTTCTATTTGGACTTTACTTTTATTTTATTTTACCATTATATTTTATTTTAACAAGAATTCTGGTCCCCCAATTCTAACAATTTCCACCTTGACACGAATTCTCTACGAACAAGTTCTCCACCTCTTCCACAAAACCCCTTAAGGGGTATTCTTCAACAATGAACACCAACCAAGCCCAAGCAATGCTCAAACTTGGTTATAGGAAGTGACTTAGTCATCATATCTGCAGGATTTTAATGAGTACTAACTTTGCTCACAACAATATCTCCACAAGCAATAATATCATGAACAAAATGATACTGATCTGAAGGTGTTTAATGAGTTCACCAAAGAGTCCTTTTAACCAAATAGCTTCTTTACAAGCCTCAGTAATCGCCATGTACTCAGCTTCAGTGTTAAACAAAGCAACTGTAGTTTGTAAAGTGGAATTCCAACTGATTGCGCAACCCCCAATTGTAAAGACATACCCTGTGAGAGATCTTCTATCAAGGTCTCCAGCAAAATCAGCATCAACATACCCAATAACTCTATCTCTAGTTCTTCCAAACTGTAAGCAAACATCAGTAGTACCTCGTAAGTATCTCAAAATCCACTGAACTACTTTCCAGTGTTCTTTACCAGGATTTGCCATGTATCTACTAACTATACTGACTGCATATGATAAATCTAAATGTAAGCAAACCGTAGCATACATGAGAGATCCCATTGCACTAGAATATGGAACATGTGACATGTAATCAATCTCATCATTTGATTACGGGGACAAAGCCGATGAAAGTTTGAAGGGGGCTGCTAATGGAGTACTAACAGGCTTAGCACTCTACATATTGAGCCTGCAAAGAACTTTCTCAATGTACACTTTCTGACTTAGGTACAATTTACATGCCTTTCTATCTCTAAGAATCTCCATCCCAAGCATCTTTTTTGCTGCTCCCAAACTTTCATCTCAAATTCTTCACTAAGTTGATCTTTGACCTTTCTTATCTTTCCTTTATCTTTTGCTTCTATCAACATGTCATCAACATAAAGGAGTAGATATACAAAATAACCATCACTGTTTTTCTTAAAATAAACACAATTGTCAATGGTGCTTCTTTTGAAATCATGGGTAGTCATAAAAGAATCAAATCTCTTGTACCACTACCTTGGTGATTGTTTCAAACGGGACTTTTTCAACAAGCAAACTAGTCCTCCTTTTTTGAGACTATAAAGCCCTCTGGTTGTTGCATGTAAATATCTTCCTCAAGTTCTCCATGCAAGAACATTGTTTTTATATCTAACTGATCAAGCTCCAAATCATACATGACCACAATACCAAGTAAGGCTCGAATCAAATTGTGTTTCACAACTAGAGAAAACACGTCTGTGAAGTCTACATCGGGAATCTGACTGTAACCTTTTACAACAAGTCTTACTTTATATCTAGGTTCTTCAATTCTTGGAATCCCTTCTTTTCTGTTAAACACCCATTTACAACAAACAACCTTTTTACCCTTTGGAAGTTTCACAAGGTCCCACGTTTTATTCTTATGGAGTGATTCCATCTCTTCTTGCATGGAAATGATCCACTTTTCTGATTCTTCACAACTAACTACCTCGGAATAAGTAGATGACTCTTGATTTGCATCAATATCTTCAAGCACGTTTAAAGCATAAGCCACTAGTCAGCCTCGACGTACCTCTTCAGAGGTTTAATTTCTCTTCTAGGTTTATTTTTGGCAATAGAATATTGTGGTGAAGAAGTGGCTCTATTCTAAACTTTTGTACTAACTTGAGGAGTCGACTCTGTTGTAGATACTGGATCAATCTGAAACTCCACTTACTTTTTTATTCTTTATTGGAAGAGTCTTTAAGAGATAAGTTAAGTAACATAGAAGTTTCATCAAAAGAAACATCTTTGCTAATCACAACTTTTCTATTTTCAAGACATCATAACTTATACCCTTTTACACCAACCTTATAACCAAGAAAAACACATTATTGGTTCCAATTTTCCATTATCAACATGAGCATATGCAAGACACCCAAAAATCTTTTAATCAAAATAATCAGTAGGCTTACCAGACCATATCCCTTGCTGAGTCTTTTTCTCGATGGTAACAGATGGAGATCGGTTGATCAAAAAACATGCAGTAAAGGCTGCTTCAGCCTAAAACAACTTTGGTAAAATTAGCATTCAACAACATACATCGAACCTTCTCCATGATCGTTCTGTTCATTCGTTCTGCAATGCTGTTTTGCTGTGGAGTATGATGAACTATCAAATGTCTCACGATCCCTTCTGATTTGCACAATTCATTACACTAATCAGAATAGAACTCCAAGTCATTATTTGTTTTCCTATTTGTTTTTCAACCATAGTTTTCCAAGACTTGAATGCGGAAAACACATCAGTTTTCTGCTTCAAGAAGAATGCCCAAACTTTTTTGGAAAAAACATCAATAAGAGTTAGCATATAATTAGCTCCACCTCTCGAAAGCACTTTAAATGGTCCCCAAAGATCAAAATGAATATAATCCAACGTTTCTTTTGTGTTATGGATTCCTCTAGTGAATCAAACCTCTTTTACTTCCCAAAAACGCAATGCTCATAGAACTTCAGTTTGCTAATGCCTTACCCATCAAGAAGTCCTCTTTTACTCAATTCTGCCATTTTGTTTTCACTCATATGCCCTAGACGTATATGCCAAAGTCTAGTAACATCATCATCTAACAAGGAAAAGGAAGCAATTGTTACATCACCAGTAACAGTTGAACCTTGCAAAACATATAACTTGGCAGTCTTTCTCTGCCCTTTCATCACAACGAGGGAATTCTTGCTGATCTTTAGAACCCCACTTTCAATTGTGTACCTATGTACTTTTGAATCAAGAGTACTTAATGAAATCAAATTCCTCTTCAATTCTGGTACATGCCGCACACCACTAGGAGTTCTAATGACTCAATCAAACATCTTTATTTTAATTGTGCCAACACCTATGATTTTACATGAAGCATTGTTTCCCATCAAAATAACACCTTTAGACATGACTTCATATGTTGTAAATCAATCCCGATTGAGACTCATATGAAAGGTGTAACCAGAATCGATGATCCACTCCTCGCTCACTTTAGAATTATCGACAAAAGAAACTAGGAGTTCACCATCAATGTAGTCTTCTACTACATCAGCTTCCCCGAATTATTTTGGGTGTTTTCCCTTTTCATTCACCACCTCTCTTTTGATCTTATTTTGCAATTTGTAACACTCTTTCTTAATGTGTCCTTTCTTCTTGCAGAAGTTACAAGTTTTACCTCTATTTGAAGATTTCAATCTACCTCTAGATTTACTGCAAGGATTTCATTCTTGTGTCCTCCCACGATTATCATCACTATTTTGATCTTGTCTCCCACGAACAGTGAGACCCTCTCCCTGAGAGTCAGCTCCAGCCACAAGATGCTTCATCTTGTTATACGAGGCTAAGGAAGCATAAACTTCATCCACTGTGAGAGATTCACGACTATACAAAATTGTATCTCTAAAGGTTGAATAAGACGGTCGCAACAAAAAAAGGAGAATTAACCCTAAATCCTCTTTATCATACTAAACCTCCATGGCCTCTAAATTCGAGACAATTATTTAAACACATTCAAATGTTTGTGCACAGATGCACCATCCTCCAAATGATAAGAATACAAACGCTTTTTCATATGCAATTTGTTGGTTAGGGTTTTCAACATACACAGTTGTTACAATTTTACCCATAATGCAGCAGCGGTCTTCTCTTTTAACACATCTTGTAAAATTTCATTCGACAGATGCAGCTGTAATTACGTCAAAGCCTTTTGATATTTAGGCTTCTTCTCTTCATCCATCAAAGTCGAAGGAATCTTATCAAACCCTAAGAAGGCATCCTCCAAATCCATCTAGGCAAGAACTGCCTGCATCTTTACTTGCCACAACGCGAATCTAGTGTTGTGATCCAATAGCGGAATATCATACTTCAATGTCGCCATTACCGTGATCGAGACTAGCAACCCGAAAAGCTCTTGATACCAATTTGATAAAAATTGAAATTCGACAATGAAGAAATATTGCAAAGAAAACAAAAAAGAGAAAGAACACACAAATTTTACGTGGAAACCCTTTCGAGAAAAAACCACGGGCAAAGGAGAAGAAAATCCACTAATGTCATAAATCGAATGATTACAAGAGGAGATGACTACGTCTATTTATAGGTTGAAAAACCTTATTCTAATCAATAATTAATAGAAGTAACGTAGTAAGGTTGAAACACCTTGTTCTAATTAAAATAAAATAGATAACTTATTCTAATTAAAATAAAATAAAAGAAGTCTAGTTCTATTCGGACTTTACTTTTATTTTATTTTACCACTGTATTTTATTTTAACAAGAATTCTACTTACCCAACTCTAACTCTTGTTGTATTAATATTATTGAGGGATGGAGTTACTAAAAATTATGAATTTATTAAGTTATATAATGACTTTCTTTGTGGTGGTTTTTATTTCTTGTATAGGTTATCAGAACTAATCGTTAATCGGGTAGATTAGGAGATCACACTATCAATTTTTTCGATAACTTTTGATTCTCATCTTTTGGTTATAGGTGGCACGTACATAGGGCTTTTGGTCTAAATCTTGAGTTAACTCTTTAGTAAATACTTAAGAATAGGGTGGTTTTATCTTTTGGGTTATTTTGGGCAAATAGTGAATAGATAATTATGTGATGAACTTTTCATGAAAACTAATGAAGTGTTTTGGTGAATGCTTTATTGGTGTTCATACTTTAGCTTTGGCATACTCCTTGCACTCAATAGTGAATTGTTTTACTTAAATCTATCATGAAATCATGATTGGATTAGGTATTAATGTCATGAATAGTTTATTGATTGTAAACTTCAAATGAATTGTTATTATGAATGAGAGTGTTAAATGGTAGTTATAAATAGTACATTTCATCAAGATAACTATTTAATCGTTAACATTTGATTGAGGTGCCTTTGAATGGCATATTGATTAAACCTAAGTTAATGATGTTTTAGCTTATAATTGATGCTTGTAATGCTTGTCTATGACCATGTATGATTTAAATTGAGTTAAAATACGAGGTTATTAGCATGATTTATTATGTATTTGTGAGTACCATGTGTTTATAATTTTATAATTATTTGAGGAGTATTAATGATTATAAAATATATTGAAATACTCCGGGACCCTAGATCGATGTCATTTACAGGTATAGGGGTTTACAGTATTTATATGCAATTGATGGAACTATATGATGAATGTTGAATGTAATAACCCGTTTTTTATTGGTGTCGAAAACAGTGGTTTTGGGACCACAAATTCAACGAGTAAATTTAATATAATGAGTATTTAAATTATATGACTAAATAATAATTTTTATATGGAATCTTGAATTGGTGAATTTTAATTATTGAATTAAGAATTAGTATAAGTGGTTTGATTTAAAAGTCAAGTGGTTTTAGAAAATGAGGTATCGAGACCTCATTTCTATAATTTAGGGTAGTAAATATTTTTATTAAATATTTACAGAATTTTATTATATGTGAATTGAAGTTTGGTAGGGTAATTTGATGATTTATTCCTTAATTAAGGAAAAAGAGTAAATTGTAAAAGAGGTAAAAGTTAATTACTATTGATTAAAAATAGTAAAGGGACCAAAATGGTAATTAAAACATGGTCAAAAAGTCCAAGTGGTGGTGGATATGATTATCATACACTAACTTTTGGGTTATTTATTTATTTAGTCGCAATTAGTTTGAGGCTAAATTATAAATAAGTTTGTTTGATTGGGATTTAATATAATTGAAGGACAAATTGTGCAATTGGACCCTCCTTAAATGGCCTAATAATAGAAATGATGTGAAATTCTTTAGATTATGGTAAATTGCAATTAAATTCTAATTAAATGAGGATTTAGTAATTAGCTTATTTTTCAGTATGATTGGAATGGTAGTTTTAAGGCCACCACTTCGATGTGTAGGACCGTAAATATTAATTATCTAACATTTACGAGGTCATTTACGTCGTATTAAAATTCGGTTATGGAATTTTATTGTTTAGATAGTTAATTAAGTAAAAAGGATTAAATTGAAAAAGGTGCAAAAGTTGAATTCTCTTAATTAAAGGTATTGGATGCTAATTGAAAGGTAAGTTAAGATAATTAGATGGTAATTATACCATTAAGGAGGTAAGTGGATGGTCATGGCCTAAGAATTGTTGAATTTTGAATGAATTAATTAAGGGTAAAATAATAAATTGATAAATAAATGGTTTTTAAACCAAATTAAGAAAGAAAACAATGGTTTTTCATCTTCTTCTTTAGCTATTGATGATTGAAACCCTAAGAAGAGAGGCAAGAACATTCGGCCATTTTTGAATCCTCAATGGGTAAGTGAAACTTCGTCCATTTTTAGTGATTTTTATGTTTTTGAGTCCATATTAGCTTAATCTAGCTAGGCCGAGGACTAATTTGTGAATCTGTCAAATGTTACGAATTTTGCCATTGATGAATGAGTTGTTTCTTGAAAATTTATGGAAGGTTAACGAGCTTGGTTGCTAGATTTGAGTATTTTGTATAATTTTTTATTATTTCAACGTTTAAGGATAAAAATGTGAAAATAGTAAAAATAAAAGGACTTGAGGTTAAATAAAAACAAATATCGGCTATGTTAAAGTGCTATAATATTCGGTTGAACCTATTTCTAAAGAAAAATGGTTAATTTAAATGTTTGAGGCTTGGGACTAAACTGAATAAAAGTGAAAAGTTAAGGTTAATTTTACAAAAATACCAAAAAGACTTATTTGCATAAAATGATTAAAAATTCATGTTGATTTAAATAATTGAATGAATTATTGTAATAGATCGAGAACGTGCCGTAGATAGAGGAAAAGGGAAAAATTCAAAATAGCCTCAGTGTTAAGTCGTAGCTACAACTTAATCCGGTAAGTTAGTACTATTAACTTTCAAATTTGATATTTGTAATTATATGTTTATTTTGAATATAATCCTGATGGCGGATCGAGACTGAAGGCTTAAGGAGTAATCTGATTCTAGCTCGAAGAAGCGTTATTCTGATTATGGCTCATAAGAGCAATATTCTGATTCTGACTCGTAAGAGCGATATTCTGACTAGCTCGTAAGAGTGATATTCTATTTGGCTTGTAAGAGAAATATTCTGTCCGGCTCGTAAGAGCAATATTCTTTTTGAGCTCGTATGAGATAAATTTTTGGAAGACCTGAAGAGATCAACTCGATGCCAATGTCGTGGGATTTTGAAGATGTTCTTATCACTCTTTCGATAACTGAATATGTTATTCAGTAAGTTAATCATTCTTGCGAACTTGCTAAGCTTTGTAAGCTTACCTGTGTATCTGCTTATTATTTTGTAGATTCGTTTTGCGATGAAAGATCGAATCCTCAAGAAGAATCACACTATCTCGGGAGCTTGTTTGGTAGTCTTTTGTATCACTTGGCTTATATAGCATGTATTAGGATTGTGTTACTTGAGTTGTTTTGGTGTAATGGTTAAATAGCATGGTAACATTTTGATGAATGTTTTGAAATGTATCTTGTTGTTATGTGAAGAATTAAATATCAACATGAAAATGTCTAGGCAGGTATGATTTTGAGAAATTGGTAAATGATGTAGATTATTTTGTAAACTTAGAAATTTATGTGTATATTTGAAATCTGCATACTTGTTTTGGTAGAACTTTTACTTGTATCGGTAGTAGTACAAGGTATTTAAACTTTGGTTACTGACTTTCATTGTATCGGTATAAGTTTTTAAAGTATCGGTAGTTCAATTCATAGTAGTATCGGTAGTCTGAACACTTGTATCGGTAGAACCTTCACTTCTACCGGTAGGAAATGGCTCTTATTTTCCTAAACTTACTGACTTGACTTCTACCGATACTTGTCCAACAGGTACCAATAGAAGTTCCTCAAATTTTGTAAAATGACATTTTTGACCCTTATTGAAATGGAATGTTATTAAAGCTCAAAGTTTATTGCATGTATATTCTTGTGATACTGAATTGCTGAGATATGAGGATTTAATCAACGGTAAATAATCTGAAAGATCTCAAGACCCTAACCGGCAACGGTGCTGGGTTTTGGGTATTACATAGTGATAGTAAGAAAGATTGATGTAGCTCAGTTTTTAGCTGTGGTATTATGGTTTGGTATGGAAAATTGATGACACGATATTTGATATGAGTATTGATTCTTTCTTGGTTAGTTAGTAAGGAAAGTTGTGTGTTTGAGACACAAGGCCATGTGACCCTTGTTGGGAAAATTTCCAAATGCGATCCTAAGTTCTTATATGATTCAATTTTATCCTGATTTAGTTGAAATGTTGTAATGAATTTGTAAGATTAAATAAGGTTAATATTCTGAGTTGTTAAATGTAATTGTATGGATTTGTGATTGATTTGTATTTAAAAATAATTTCGTAAAGTTCTGTAAACCCCCAAGATCCTTAACAGGTGATGGTTTTGGATTGTGGGTGTTATATTGAAACTATAATTATAAGTTATTATATTGGTCGATTTATCCGACTAGAGCTGGGCTCAAACATCATTGGTTTATCCTACTAGAGTAGGGGCTCACATTTAATATCGTCAGTTTAACCGACAAGCGCTGGGCGTAAACTCTTTCGTGGTTTATCCGCTAGGCACCAGGTGCCATGTATCGATTGGACCTTATGGCAAGGATAATCGAACCGTTGGAGAAGGTTGGTGTATAGTTATTATTAATGAAGACATATATATATTCTTATGTATATAAATGATCATAGAAGGATATGTTATATTTCTTGAATTAAAATATTAAAGTTCAGAAAGAAATTCAAACATTTAGAAGCACTTTTGGTTTTTTTTAGTAAGTGAATTTACTTAATGTAAATTGGCACCCATGATTGCAGGTTAGGTAAATAGAAGATTCAGACTCAGCATCCTACAAGAATCTCGTACTCAACGTCGGTGATGTTCTCTTTGTGTTTTTGGCATGTACCTAGGGAGTCTATAGTTGTTTAAGGATCTTTTGGTTATGATAAGTTTTAATGAATACTATTTGTATGGAATGTGGGATAATTTTTGTGAATAATGTGTTAACCTTTGTTATATGTATATAAATGTATAGTCATTTTGAATTTATAAATAACTGCTATTACATGGTGGTTTCCTAATTAAATGAGTTTTATATTGAAGTAGTTAGTATGGCATGTTTGATGATTTTTTTGAAAGAAAAAAGCTCGAAGGCCACAATCACTTTTATTCATAAGCTTTCGAAATTACACACTGTTGTATTTCTCTTGGAAAATCCAAGTCAAAATACAAATTACACTTATTCTCGAGTGCGTGTCTACTTAAAATGTTTGCAATATTATTACAATGATGCTGACACCGATTAACGCAACACTTGTCTAATTTTTCAAGCTGACTTCTACATGTTCGAATTCTAAAGCCAGTAAGGGATATGTCTTCACGAGCATTGGTAACACGATTATTGACGTCCGTGCTGTCACCCTCAAAAATAATATTGGAAAAATTCGTATCACGAGTCCACGTGATGCCATGCAACAGCACATCTATTTCTGCCCATGCGGCACAGGCCACCTCTTCGATACACTACAGGAAAACTGGTTTTTAGCGGCTTTTTCTTGGGCCTATAGCAGCGTTTATAAGTGCCGCTAAAACATTTAACGGCGCTTTTACAAGCACCGCAAAAAATGCCGCTAAAAATCGTGGCGTTTATGAGGAAAAACGTCGCTATAGAACATGGTCTTTAGCGGCCCTTATCCCACAAGTGCCGCTAAAAACATGGTCTTTAGCAGCGCTTTTCCCACAAATGCCACTAACATTAACAAATTTTACCAGCTCATTTTAATTCATATAAAACCCAAATTTTCAACATTTTTCTGTAAATTCATATTCATTTTCAATTAAATTTTTACTCAAACCTTCATAATTTCTTGAAATATAGAGTCTTTTTAAGTGTTAGTGATGAAGTCTTGCAAAGCTAGAATATGTAAATACATATAGATAACTTGAAACATGTGACAGGCTAAAATTGCATTTCACAAGTAACTAAATATCCAAAAATCTAATAATTCAAATACACTCGAATTACCAAAAAAGAACAAATATTCTTAACAAAATTGAAACAAAAAGAAAAATAAAAAACATCATAAATTATTCCTAATGCTAAATTGCATGGTTCCTCTTATAGCACAAAGTTGAAGATCATCTCCACAAGTTCCTGCAACAACATAAACAATATAATCATTTTCAAATTTGATTTGGTTCAATTTGATTCATACAATATTATGAATTAGTTTATGTCAATGGCTAGTAAATGAAGAAAGTTCGAGAGAAAACATTTAATCGAACTATTTTCTAATAAATAAGATAATACAAAATCATACTCAAATCTGACATGCCAATGAGTCCTGAGTCCTAAATCTTAATCTCTAATTTTCACCGTAATAAGCATGAAGTTGAATAAGCATATAAACCTATATTGCTCTGACCCTACAGAACCAATGTTTTTGCTTGGTGTAGACTTACGCCTTTTACCCTTCTGAAACAAGAAGAAAAAGAATCTCATTTGGCCCAAAACTGACAGTTAATCGTATCAAAAACTTCATAACATGCAAAAGATTTTGAAATAACATTTGCACTTGTTCCTTGTCAGCAAGAAGAATGTCTATAGTAGCATGAGGGGATTCCAGAAATTCCAATAATTTGGCAATGACTTCCTCCTTCAAAATAGAAATGACTTATACTCAAAGAAGCAAGAAATATTATTGCATAAAAATTGGCACATTTTATACATTTCTTACTTACCTTTCTTACACCAGTCTTCATAATTAGAATGTTAAGTAAATCATAGAAATCAACCAATTTTTCTTTAACACATTTGTCAATTTTTTCTCTTACTTTTGCTTTTTGTTTTTCCTGTTGAAAAGATAATACAACAGTCATTAAGAAATTTCCACTTGATGAAAAATAGCTTATACACAGTAAAGCATGGGCAATGTATCTTTAATAAAGCCTACTTCATGGAAATGCAACAAGAGAACCATGCAGGTAGGCAACAGGGGAAAAAAGAAAAAAACTTTCAGAAGATCAAAGAAAATACCTCATTCTCAACCCAAACATAGCTTGAAAAAATCGAGATCTCACTCTTTTTTCAAGAAGCTGATCAACATCCTATATGGTATGGACTAACATTTTAGGGCTTAAGGAAGTAAATAAATTATTATTAAGCAAACTGCATCTTTATAAACTAATCCATAGACAAAAGCTAAGCATCAATTCTCTAGTTAATTTTTATCTTTCAGCAAGTAAAAGAATTTTATACAAAACTCAGCAAAATAAAACAATGAAAGACAGACCATAAATGCTGTAAACAATAAAAATTCAAAAAATAAAGAACTTTAAACACACCAGTCGACAGCTCACACCAATGACAACAACTAGTGAATTTTAAAACCTAAATTTTTTTCCAAAATAAAATTATTAATATGTTATCTATGGTCCACTCTCTGAAAAGAAACGGAGCTTTTACATTTCGCATTATTAAATAGAAAAATAGAATATCCTAACCTGAGCAAAAAAATCAAATTCATCAAGCACAAAAATAATCGTTTTATGTGCTAATCCACATTCCTTGTAATGATAGACTATCAATTTAAAGATAATTAGAATAGATTTTGTTTCAAGAAAAGGCAAATCAAGCACCCTCACCTCAACATTCCTATCTTGAACTGGGAGTTATCATCAAATGATGCCTATAGAAATCATTTCATAATCAATATATATTTTAGTTAGAAATGATATTGACCTCAAATAGATATACACCATACCACTTTCGAGAACAAAAGTTGATGTTCAATGCATAACTGTCGAGCAATTTCCTCAAAGACAAATAACCATGACAAATAAAAGATAGTATCATGAAAGTTTTAAGACAAGCTGATTTAATTGCATGACTTAGTAAAAGCCTAGGAAGAAAACTGATGGTTGAACAAAAAAATACATTGGGTACTATTATTAACAAGTGGCAAGTTGCATATGTAGATAATAGAGAAGAAACAGGTAAGCTCAGCTAGTAATATCATCTAGCTAACTAGCACAAGACCAGACCTAGTATTTTTTTTCAATTCAGTGCAGTTACTATATGCCCATAACTTGTTGAGCTGCTCATCAATCATCATTGTATACATTCCTTGTAGATTTCTTTAATGTGTTAATGATTTAGTTATTGACTAGACCCACATATTTTCCATTATAGAAACTTTTAAAATTAAGAGCACTGTGATCTTGCTTATCCACAAACTTGCTAATCATTCCATGTACTAACTTACAAAAA
Organism: Gossypioides kirkii; assembly: GCA_005610355.1. NCBI lineage: Eukaryota > Viridiplantae > Streptophyta > Magnoliopsida > Malvales > Malvaceae > Gossypioides > Gossypioides kirkii. The sequence continues at coordinate 19,930,254 of CP032245.1, forward strand.
TGCTCATTTCAATGGCAGGAAATATTATATATATATATTACCTAGTCATCATGATTGTTGAGTACAATACTGTTATCGTGTTTCCCTTTTCCCTTACATAAAATTAAGGAGGTCTAGGAGAGCTGCTTCTTCTACTCGGGGAAAAAGAAGAAGAGAACAAACAGTACTAGGTCATATTTATGGTTTACATAGTCAATAAGTAATGACCTAATAAAGAATATAATGATCTATTAGATCATAATTAAATGCATGAATGAACTCAAAAATATATAGCTGATTCCCACATGAAAGCAGTCTGTGTTCATTAGGTTCATATCATAAGGGGCAAACAAAAACAGGAAACTGTAATGGGAATATTTAATATTCTTAACATTTACCAGAAGCATGTATCCGGAGAGTTACATATTGCTGCTCTGACTCTCTCATTCCATTTGAAAACAACTGCCAAGAGGAACAAACAAGTATGTCAATCACGAATAAGCCAACCAATGATAAAGGCAGAAACCAACCACAATCCCTTACCTTATAAAAGAATGGACTTTTAGCTGCTAAAATTGGAGAACTTATATGAATGATATTAACTCTTAGAACTGTCGAATGATCCTTATTCAAAGATGAATAATTGTCATGAGTCGTATCATTCCCTACAAAAATACCAAACCAGTATCAGGGTACATTCATTGCAATCAGATGGTAACTAATATTTTGCTCTCAAATACAAAAAAGCTAAGGAAAAGTTCAAAATTAACTTTCTTGAATAACATAAACCATGATTTATTGCTACCCATTTGCTTATTTCCAATCAAAAATCGACTTAGTGTGATACTTCCTTGTTTTGTTCTTTTAGCAACTTATGAATAAGCAGACCACAAACAACCACACACACACAGATGAAGAAACCAAAGTAGTTTGAGTTGCTAGAATAAAAAGATTAACTAAAAACAATGCCTTATTGAAATTTACTAGTTACCAATTTTGTTGCAGTTCAATCCAACATCAGAAGGTGACCCTTCAATCATTACCACAGCATCTTCATCTCGTTTTTCATATGTCAACCCATCCACAGTGTCGGGCACGTTACAATTCAAAACTTGCTCCTGACGTTGCACGACATCTACAAGAACGCCAGAAACCGTCAAAACATAAAAGAAACACAAGTAAATTATATAAAATAATGTCAATAACAGAAAGAAGAACGAATCACTTTCTTTCTTGAAATCTTCCCTTCGTCTCTTCCTATTACATGCCCAATCAGGGAATCTGGACCAGATTTCCTAGAACTCCCCTTTCTTGTCATCTAGGTTTTTCGTCGCCAGAGAAGTCAGTAGTAAAATTAAAAGAAAACTGTGCGTTCCCTTAAAAGCCTAAAATTAAAAGAAACCCTAAGAGATGGAGAGAAAAGGAGTAGCTATGGTGAGTGAATTCAGTGCAGTGAAATGAAAAGGAGAAACAAGTGTGTGTTGGTAAGGTGTATTGACTGGTGTTGTTGGAACTGGGAAATTTGGGGGTAATTTTTAAGATTAAAAGGGAAGTACAAACTTTTATTTGGGGGATTTAGGGTGCTCCACGAAGATGAGAAGAAGAAGGAGTAAGGAGCGAGTAATCAAAAATTATTTTTTGGGACTGAGCGGGATTTGGATTTCCCTTCTTTTTTTTAGCAAAAATCAAAAGTTAAAATGTTATCACATTGAGTTCCCTTCATTTGTGAGTCAATGCTTTTCTCCTTTCTAGAGTCAACACATTTTGTTATTTAAATATTAAGGTTAAACTAGAGCTAATGGCACTAAATTATCTTTAAGTTCACATTTTAATTTCTCAACATCCAAAAATTATAAAATGATCATTAAATTTTTTTAAATTTTTCATTTAAATCATTTATCTGTTTAGCTTTTCTTTTAAGTCGGACTAGTAAACTCCAAATGATGACTCGATATTCAATACAATAGATAAATACGTGTTGATGTAATGTTCACATATTCTTGACGTTTATAATTGATTCATGAAAAAAGGAAAGGGAATAAGAGATTTCGATTGGTGTATGCGATGAGAATAGAGAATGTCATAAAAATTCATTAATTAAGTTCCTAATTGTTTACTTACCTTAGATGTAGTTTATTCTATTATTTAAATGGTAGCTAATATTAATAATATTTAGAGTGTTTGGTTAATAAATCTATATAAATTGTATGAGTTCAAATCCTATCGCACATACAGATAAAGGAAAAAGCTCTTTAAAAAGTATATCAACCTTAAATCTCTTTCTCATTTGAGATGGCGTCATTGATCTTGGAACTGATTTTCACCTAAAAATTATATATTGAATAACCAAGAGCATAAAGTTTGCAATTTGCTAATATCTATATATGAGCTTAAGAAAACATCTCACTCGTGAAACTTAAAATTTGATCAAGCGATCCAAACATATGGTTTTAAGCAAAGCATTCATGATTCTTGTGTTTATAAATGAATTAAGGATGAAAAGGTAATATTCCTAATTTTGCATACCAAAAGTACTATACTAATTAGGAATTAATGAATAGATATTATCATTGATTAAATCATAGCTCACTCAATAGTTTAGCATGAATAACTTATGATAAGTTAATTATGTCGTTGATTTTGAAACGTTGCACAGCAAATGATGTAAATAAAGGTGGGAAATTTTTAGTATCAAAATTTCATCCAAAACGAGCATTTTTTGCCTTTAAATTTTGATTTTTTCGGTTTAAATTTGAATTTTGAAACATTCAAACTATTATTTTCCTTGCTTACTCGAAGCAAACATGAATTTTTTTTACAGAATTATCATATTATTTTTTCAGATATGACACGTGTACAGAATAGGTCTGATAAATCTTTAAAACACGTAATATAAGTAATATAATAATATTACTTCCTTAATATGTCAATTAATTAATTTGACTTTAATGGTTAAGATGCTTGCTTATTTTCCTTATGACACTAGTTCAAATCCCATTGTTAACAAATTATATTATTTTTTATACAATATTATCTAAATATAATTAAAGATAATTAAAATTTTCCGTTAATGTATCAATTAAATGACCTTTAACCAAAAGCGCGGCTATTGCTCTGACCTTTAGCGACGCTTGCCAAAAAGCCCTGCTATTGCTCTGACCTTTAGCTACGCTTGCCCATAAGCGCCGCTATTGTTCTGACCTTTAGCGGCGCTTGCCCATAAGCGTCGCTATTGCTTTAACCTTTAGCTGCGTTTTCCCATAAGCGTCGCTATTGCTCTACCTTTTGCGGCGTTTATATAAAAACGCCGCTATTGCTTTATCTTTTGCGGCGTTTTCTATCCAAACGCCGCTAAAAGTGCCGCTAATAACCTGTTTTGCTGTAGTGATATATTTCATGCCACCACCTTGCACGACGCCATCTGAATCCCTCACAATAAAACCAACACCAGCTATGTTATTTTTCCAAGCAGCATTAACATTGATCATCAGAAAACCATCAAGAGGCTTCTTCCACTTTCCTTTATCATTATTCCTAGGGATCATCGCCATGTTATTGAGATTGTGTATTTTAAAATTCATACAAAAGCTCTAAGCTCTTTCCCACACCAACTTAGGATCTTCATCCTTACCCTGGAAGAGAAAATTGTTCCTGGAGTTCCAAATGTTCCAAAGTAACATAATAAAACATTCAAAGGCTTTAAGTAGACTTGGCTATTGTTCTTGTAATAATATTATAGAATAATGTATATTCTTGTTTGATCATTTGGATGATGATGGAAGTACATGATAGGTTTAGATGGTACATTTGTTCAATTAGTTTAGTTGAATGTTTAGAAATTTGTTGTGGTGCCTATGAATGAAATATTGGTTTGACTTAGAATTGATGTTGTTTTGGTATGATTTTTATGCCTTGAATATGTTTTAAATTTAGGATCTTAGTCTGGTTATGGTGTAACTTATAATGCAAGAAATGTTGGTTGAATTACTCGTTTTAAAAGTTAATGAGGCTGCACACAGCCTGTGACACGGGCTGTCACACGGTTGTGTGCCATTTTAAAATTCAGTGCAGTAGTCACACGGGCTAGGAAACAACTGTGTGACCTAAGTCAGTATTGACACATGATCAAGCAAATGATCTATTACACTGACGTGTGTTTAAGACACACGATTGTATGACCCCTGTATCTAGAAAATTTTAGTTTTCTTTTAAACTTTTTTATTTCGATTCAAATTGATCCATGAATGTTACTATTATATTTTATGACCATGTTTTGCTTGAATTAAGTTTAATACTTGTGTTTTTAATATGAATTCATATGTGATTGAATATAATGTAAATGTTTGATTTAGAGTTTAAAGCTTCATATTTGATGTTAAATTTTTCGTAATGCTTCGAGACCTTAAGCCAACGACAATTATGGGTTAGGGGTGTTACAGATTGCATGCTGAAATCACCTATCAAAACTTCGAGATGCACCTAAACCTGCATATGGAATAAAAAAATCGTGTAACACCCTTGCCTGACCCAATCATCGGATCCAAGCTACAGGATGTCATATTCGGTGTTAAAGCATCTACAACAAACTTCAAAACAATTCAATCATTCTAGCATGCAAATTAGCACAATACACTTTCCAATATGATATAAAAGAAATTCAGGTCTTATACGAGCTTAAGAAAGTTCTTTTGTTAACTTGAGATCACTTAAGGAATTACTTGAAAAGCTTAAAAAATTTACAAGTTGACATCTCGAGTTCATGGTTTTCATGTCACTTAAGGCATACCCAGATCTTGCCACAAAGGTAGACTAACAACTCGCCACTTAGGTGTTACAGAATTTGCCATACAAGTTTTCCAGATAACTTGCCACAAAGACTTTCTAGATAAATTTGCCACTAAGGCTCCCTAAATAATGCCATATAGGCTTTTTCGAATAATTCACCATAAGGGCTTTACAGATAACTCACCACAAAGGCTTTACAGATAACTCGCCACAAAGGCTCTATTTCGTTTGCCACCAAGGCACCGCATAAACTGTTGTTTTTTGGCGATATTAATTTACCTAAACTTAACATCGCTTGAGGTTTGCCCATCATCACCCTTAGGACACGTAGAAACTCTAGTAGACAAATGCAACTCATCCACCATTTCTAGAATGTGTCATGGTCATGGTCTTTCCACGTATCTGTTACACTAGCCTTATATCATGTTTACGATCATGGTGGACTACATTTTCACCATATTGACCTTCGAGTTTATTATTTCAGCGGATTGCATTTTCACCATATTTACCTTCGATTTTGTTGTCCCGATGAATGTCATCAAAACACCATCGTGGGGTCTATTATAATATCACATATTTTCACGACACTCCATTAGAACCCTATTTCTCCAACCATACTTCGTCATGCATCATTAAATTAACATAATGGACACATTTACATAGACTTCACTCATACTCATAACAGAATCATACTTCCCAACACATAATTTCCTATGCATGTTTACCACACATCTTCATATTCATGCAGCACATCGTACACTTCATTTGCATACATGTAGGTGGTTCAAAAAAATACACACACACACATATACAAACAACAACTCCTCAAGAAGACAAGCACAACTACAGGGAAATCAACCATACAAAGAATCAACATAAAATAATAGTCAAGAGTTGGGTTTAGAGACTCACCAAAGACCCACCTTTACCTTGACCCAGAGCTTCTGTTTTTATCGTCCTTCCCAATCAGCAACAACAACTGCTTAAAAGATCATGGAATTTCCATTAAAATCCTCAATTACAAACAGTTTACTAACGTTTCAACTACATACGACCCTCATGCAAGCCCTTCCACTCACACCTTACTATTCTTACATCTTTTAACATCCTTACTCTTCAACAATCGTAACATACAGAGCTATAAGACTTACCAAAAGGTTGAATCATTCACTGATTAAACAAAATCTTAGCTCTAGCTCAACGAAGAAGAAGAGAAAATTTAGGTTAGAAAAAAGAACCAGAACGTAGAGCAAAAAGAAAAACAATCTAGAATGGCTCCCCTCCACCTTCACTAAATATATACTCTCAATCCCCCTTTTGTGGATTTTGACAAGTGACGATGCTTACTGAAACCAATCTTCTGATTCCCCACAAAATCTGAAGGAAGGTAAAAGAAAATCTGGCGAATATCTACGTTACTGTTTGACCGGTCATGGGGAAGGTAAAATCAATTTAGTTTACTCCTAACTAATCTCGTTACAAAAACCAAGTTGAACAATGTTCAAGCAAACCGAGCGTATTATACCTTGGTGGTGACTTGTGTATGGTGTGGTCTTAAAGACAATTAAGTTTCCTATAGCTTTCTCATACACTTAGTAAGCTCTTCTTGCTCAGCCAAAACTTCGAGGCGTACTAATCCTTGGACATATTCTTTCTTCACTTAAAGATACCTTGAAATTTAAATTCTTAGATATCGCCAACGGGCAAAAACTTTAACGCTAGTATGTGCCACTACTCTAATTCACCAACAAGCTAGCAGGGTGACGGATTATGCTACCATAATGCGCCAGAATAATTAACATGAATGCCTCACTCACCTTTTTTTATACGTCATTTTTGGGGTGTGACAAAGACCAAAACTTGAACCTATAACTATTACTCCTTATAACAAACCTTCCAATCAACAATTAACATCTCGCACAACACAAAAATATTGTCTCTGACACCATGTTAGAAGCAATCAAACCAACAGAAGAAGAGAAAAAAAACCGAAAATGAAAAGAAGCAAGAAACAAAATTGGTCTACTTATTTTATTGAATATACTCTAATAATCCATAAGGATCGAGCCTTGATATTTATAGAAATCTAGTTAATGAAGCAGCTAAGATTTCAACACTAACAACTGAGGCTAACTAAATCTCAACTCATCCATTAACTGAACTACTAACAACTAACTGCCTAACACCTAACATCAATTTAACCAAGCTCATTCCTTAACACAAGGTAATGGTGGTTTGTATATGCCATTTGGAATCAAAGTGGATTTTGGAATATTAATGATATAAGTTTTTATTGGAGTGAGGATATCACCTATACTAATATTTAAGAATATCAAAGTTGGTGTTACATGAAAATATTTTAAAGTTTTTACTTTTACAAAGTAATAGATATTATTTTAAGAGTAATAATATTCTTTCATATAAAATTTAGAAATATATTTGTACATGGGACTCAAACTCAAAACGTTATGATTTTTAATAACTCAAGTTTATCATTTCAACACTACAGTCATAGTTCGTTATTAAATCAATTTTTAAAAAAATTTATTATATAATTTCTTTTACTTACAAAGTGCCATAATCTAAGAGATATAAATAAAGCATCAGTTATGTATTAAATTCAATTCAAGATAAAAAGATTCACTAAACCATGAGGCCAATGAATCTAGTGTATGTAGAGGAAAATAACATGGAGGCCCATGATCATTCTTTTGGAGTTGCGGGAACTACATTAATTGTCAGCGACAGAGTTTGTTATAGACATGACGATCATCGCACTAGGCATCATGCATGGCAAATCACCATTACAAAATTTTAGTGTTTTTCCATTGTAAACTGATCGAGGTTTCATGGTTGGGATTTAACCTATTAAAAAGGGCATTGTTAATTCTTTCCACCATTAATGAAAAGCGAACAAAAAAGGGAAAACTAAAGGTAAAATGTACAATTTAAGGGTGGAAAAGGGATGTTACTACATTAAACTTTGAGCAACTCGTATAAATCATTATTTCCTAAATTAACCATTTAGATGAAAGAGGTCATAGTCAGTAGAGGGATTAGTCGACGATAAATACAAAAGAAAGCTCCGATCAGAAAGATAAAAGCTTCATTTGTTTGCCAGTGAGACTGAATTTATCTGAAACTATACAAAATAACTTCGATTCTCCATCAGTTTTCCTATCTGATTCTTCTTTCTGTATACGACCAGTTACCCTCAACGTCAACTCTCGTCTATCACCACCAGAAAAGAATAGAGCTAGGTTCCTTTGGATAACAAGTCCATCCAGACTCTTATGCTTTCCTGCTACTGTCCCGGATGCTCCTCGAAATTCCCTGCCATATTAGCTTACAACATATGAAGCATGGACATGGGCACACAATATGGGTACGACACGATATAGACATGGCGACACAGTAATTTTTAAAAAATAAGGACACGAATACGACAAAATACGACAATAAAAAATTATTTTCAATATTTACATATAAATTTTATGTTAAAATACTTCATGTCATATCAAATATAAATTTGAAGTTGATAAAGTTAAGATTTTTAGTAATAGTTTAGCCTTCAATAGAAAACTCAGACGTTTCCTTCATTATCATCACTCATCAAACTTAAAAAGGACATATAGATAGGTGCCCTCAGAAGCCGGAAAGCCTCAAAATGCAAGCATAACTTTCTTCCGAAACAATTGAACACCTGTACAGGATACTGCAGTTCAAAAAGAAGGTTAGGGTTTCATATCAAGTTAAAGGAATCTGTAACACCTCAATTTTATATTGAGGACTAAAATGAGAATTTTTAAAAATTTGAGGACTAATTATGTGATCAAATTGTGAATTTTAGGGATTAAGTTGTAATTTTAGTGAAACTTTGGGATGAAATTGAATTTTTTATGAAAGTTAGGGCTAGTTTAAAAACCCTAACAATTCGATGTCCTTTTGTGCAAATTACCCAATTGTTAGGTTTAAAATCCATTTTTCTTCTTTGTTTAAACCCCTAGACTTCCTTTTGTTTTTCCTCAAGTTGAATCTCTCTCTCAAATCCCTCTTTTTCTTTTTTCATTTGGTGCTCTGGCGACCACCACTTCGTTGTCCGTGCGCCACACCGCCACTGGCTTTGCATTCCTCAACGATCTATGAATGAAACCCCACTTTCCCTTTGCCTCATCGTCCGTCATTGTGAGGAAGCGACGTTAAATCGATTCAACTCTTGTTACGTCGCCTCTTCCATCATTTGTTTAATTGTGATTCGAACGTCCTCGGTGTAGGTGAGTCATTCCTCGATTTGGGGTCTAGTTTCAATCTCTTTTTGGTGTTGTCGTCGATAATCGAGCGTCGTTCCGTTGTGGGGTTGTGGCACCGTCGTTTAGGGGTTGTTAAACCCTAACACCACATTTGGTTCGCTATAATGGAGTAGAGTTGTAATGGAATAGGACTGTAATAAGTAATTCAGTCGTTTGGTTGAATGGAATGGAATAGAGCTGTAACAGTATTCTTGTGTTTGGTTGAATGGAATGGTGCTGTAATAGCATAAGAAAAAAGGCTTAAATGATTAGAGCACCCTTAACAGAATTTTTTTAGGTAAATGATTATTGTTATTAAATTTTAATAAGATTATTATTAAATATAATTTAATAATAAATAATAAATAATTTAATAATATTTTAACATAATTATTATTAAAAAATAAATTAATAAAAATCATAATATATAATATTAGAAAAATAATATATAACTTACTTTATTAGTTTTAAACTACAATGCATACATAATGTGCTTAAATATCATTAGTGAAACAAATAATTTAATTATCTTCTAAACTAAAAAGTAAAAGATTAGAAGTAATAAAAAGCTTGAGAATTATATTTTACATTCAAACATAATGTTCATACATTAACAAAAAGTTACATGATCCCATTAGCTTATATGTCATAATTTATATGTTAAATTTTATAACATAAAAAAGGTTCCAACATTGTGCAAGTCGACTATACAAGCAACCAACGCAACATCTTCTTATGGAACTCATTTCCTTTTGGCTCCTCGAGAATTCCAGGAAGAAGCAATTGATTCTGAAAAGCCTAACATAACTATCTTTAAAAAAAAGGCAAATCAAAATTAGGTTTGATATTATGAATCAGAAAGTTGACACTTTATAAAATTATAACCATGACGAATTAAAAGAATATTAAAGTTGTAATTCAACAAGTCAATACAATACATAAAGACAATTCAAACAACTCCAAAATTTCGTAAACTAGATACATAAAATAACATAAAAAAATTAACCTTCTACCATGTTTTAATAAACCTAACTAATTTCTAGATGCTTATCATTCATAGAATATTTGATTGGCTAGTTCCATCGTCCAAGTAGCCCGTGTATCCGATGGATGAATATTTACGATATTTGATTCATCGTCATCTATCACATTATTCGGTAACCCTTCTCCCGACCCCGCTTCAATAAGATCAAGACTCATATAGGTTCGAATAAAATTAAGGAGCAAACAACAAGCAATAATAATTCTATTGTGCACCCTCATAGGATAGAATGATGGACTCCTAAGTATTCCCCATCTAATTTTTAACAACCCAAACCATCTTTCAATAACATTGCGCGTTAAAGCATGTTTCATATTGAAAATTTCTTTTGGAGTACTTGGTTGGTAACCTTGATGCCACTCATTCAAATGATATCTTTGTCCTCTAAAAGGTGAAAGAAATCTCTCACAGTTTGTGTAACCAGCATCAACTAAATAATAACAACCTATAAAAAATATTTATCATTGTTAACTTTCCCAAAAACAGTTTAATTGCAAAAATTAATTTAAATTCTTCCAATTCTGCACTTTACAATGAGGAACTTTTAGTCCATGTCTCCTACAAATGGCATTTCGAAGAACCCGTCCATCAGTAATAAAACCTTCCCAACCAGGAAGAACATAAACAAAATGCATATCAGGTGTACAAACACCTAACATATTTGTTGTTATGTCACCTTTTCGCGTTCGATATCTAGGTTTATCAACTTTTGGAACCCTAATCTTGATGTGGGTTCCATCTAAAGCACCTAAGTAATTCTACATCACATGTATAAAACATTTTATTAGGATACTATATTTCAATCTAAATCAACTGAATTATGTACGAACTATATATGAAACTCACTTCAATACCTTGAACCATTTCCAACTTGGGTCTATAGAATTAGCTGTAATTTGGTCTGCCTATTTAAACAGCACACCTTGTAAGCGTATGATAGTATTTAAAACATTGTGAAATGATCTGCTAATGGTTTCCCCAAACCTATTAAAGTGATGCTTGATAACTCGATTTTTAAGGTGATGATAAATTATATGTAAAAACATTGCCACTTGCTCATCAACAAGCATGTTCCTTGACGACTTCAATTCTCCTAAAGTTTGTAACACCTCACATAGTTTAAAAAAAGTAATTCTATTCATCCTAACTTGTTCAATACACATCTCGTCACTAACATATACAAGTCTTTTCACATAATCTCGTTGTGAATAAAAATCTAAAATATATGATCTAATCCTTGGTCTATAAGTATGTAGGTTAGAGATAGCACCCAATGTAACTAAGAACCAACTCGCAACTGTACACATTTGCAGCTATACTGTTAATACAAGATCAATTCTTTTCTGCCTCTCACTTTGTACTATTAAAGGCAAACGAGTCATTACTGCAAGATATTATAGTGTTAGGTATCTTCAAACCACATTATAAATTAATCTCAAAACAGAATGTGATGCATAGAAAGAAATGAAGGAAAAAATCATTCATTAATAGATAAAGAGTTTATAAACACATGAAACCATTTAACAGAGTAGCTTATTCAGTTAGTTGTTGCAAAAGGTTGGCAAAGAAGGGTCAAACAAAATATTCAACCAAGTTCCCATGCAACCATATCTAGATAGCTTCAGAAAGTACTGATTTACAATATGTTTTATCCTAATTATATATGATAAAACCATTTAACAGAGTAGCTTATTGAGTTAGTTGTTGCAAAAGGTTCTTCTATAAGCTACGATCTTTGTGAAGAAGAAAACAAATATGCAGATAGCAATGACAAAACTCTTCCAATTGCTCACTAATTACCCATAGAATTTCAGTAGTGAAATGATAAAGGAAGAAAATCTATACCAAAAAAACCAGTGAGAAAGAAATTTAGGCATGAATTTCCTAGGCACATTGAAAATTGAAATGCTTTCGATACAATAATCCAACAGTCAGGAAAATATTTTCTTGCCAAACATCAGAAGAATAATTAAATTCCAAGATTCCAAGAAACCTAACAATGGAATTACATACAATTGAAGCATTGAAACAATATAAAGTAAGGTTAGTGAAGTCAGCTAATTCCATTGTCAAACACAACCAAAGCAAATGAAGAAAGAGATAAATATAAAAGAAAGAATAAATTTTAAACAATCTAAAAGCTGGTTACTAAATTAATCTTAAAACATAATTTTATTTATGGTTGAAAGCCTAAGCCCAAAACAGACTTGGTTGAAAGGGATTATTAAATTATATTCCTCTTTCTTACAGAACTTCTATATAAGCAAGAAAAAAACTCAAAGACTAGTATGTAACACAACTTAATGAGATTTATGGAACATTAACATAGCTTGAGAACTAAAAACACAAATAAATTGTTAAAGCATTATATACCTATTTTCTTAACTCACTCAAGCACAAGAACAGGTCATATAAACGTGTTGATATTACCAAGAGATAAGTTCATAACAAAGCATCTACTATTTACTTGTCCTATAGCACTTAAACTATCCCTTACATGCTAGATTCTAATTCACAGCAGAAATATCATAGAACTTTCACATCTTCGTGGCTCTAATCATCAAATTTTTCCAAATCAACAATGATTTTTAAAAAGAGTTCCAATAAAAGCAAATTGAAGAAATACTAAGACCATATATCAGATATATTATACAAATTGCTTAAGAGCTCTTTCTACATTTAAACTCATACGTGACTTCCATCTCGATTGCTCTTGATTCAGTAATGTTTAGACTTTAAGATATGCAAGCTCAGGACAACATTGTCTAATTCCTATGAAACTAATGATTGAATTTGTTGAAACACAAGAAGAAACCTACACAGTAACAAAGGTACAAAATGCTAATGAGTTGTTGGCAAATAAATCATCAGTGAACAAAATTTTACGATCAGTAACTTCGATCTTTTACGATTAGTGCAAATAACTATTTTCATAACCGTTACTATTTTACGAATGAAAAAGCTTGATAGCCACTCAATTCAGTGCAAAATGACAAAGCTTGATAACCAGCCATTCACATTAAGTCAAATCAAGCAGTCAAATTCACAGCACCAAGACCAAGTAGAAACAAATCAAAGCTAATTACTACTAGCCTACAACTCAACTACAACTTTATCAATATTTCCATGCATTGACATCCATAACCAACTACAAGCTAGATAGAACAACATTGATATTAAATTATTACCACATATAATGTGCTTGTTAAGCGATATCAGCAGATCAAAAGGGAATAAAATGCTTGAAATATTAGAACTTGTAAATAAAAGAATCACTTGTTTCAAGCCTCAAATTACAAAAATCAACAAAATGTAGTTTGCAGAATCAGTAATCCAAGAATGCAAAATTAAGCATCTGTATCAAAAAAAAAGGAAAAACAAAGAAAAAACAAAAACTTTATCACATTGACAACCCCATTAAGATAAAGGGAAACAAACCCAAATAAAAAGAGGTCTAAATAACGAATACAGATTTGTTGAGGAGGGAAGGGAATAAAATTATGTTTTTTCTGCATAAGGTTGTAATGGAAAACACCCGTAATGGGTATTCCATTCAAACAAACAAAGGATTATGGTATGCCCATTGAATTAGAGTTATAATGGCTATTCCATTACACTGAACCAAACAACTCTAACTTGAGAGGCCCAAACCCAATGGAGAGCCCAACCTTGAAGCCTAACTTTAACCCTTGACCCAAACAAACCCAAACCTTAAACCCAATTCGATTTAACCCGACCAGCTTGTGACTCTACCTGATCTGATCATTGACCGACTAGTTGAATTTCACCCGTTAACTGTTGACCGTTGACTTTTTTTGGGAAACCTTACCCTGCCATTTTTCGACGTCCTGATTTTTTTTCCATAGTCCGTTTCATCAAATTTGAACCTAAAAGCCCTGTTCTAACTATTTGCAATAATATTATACTCAGAAATTTCTAAGAAAAGTGAATAAGGGATTTGACTTGAGATGTTTTGTGTGTAGGTGATTACGATTTTGAGAACGACGAGTTACCTCCTCCACTTGTGCAGACTACCCCTGCACAAACTTCGAGAGTTACACGTGAGTTTTGTTATTTCGGTGTAGTATCATGTTAAAATGTGGCATAGTGATAGAATTTAATGTAGAGTTTATTCTCGTATGTTCTAATTCAGCTAGACTCGAAGTTAGATCTGAGCATGAGAGGTGTTCTCCAAGATATTAGAGCTTCTGTCTATTTGAGGTGTGTCTTTGTCCATGCTACATGCTTATTGTGTATTTCTATTTGTATTATATTATGATGTGTGATAATGCTCTTTGTTAAGTATTTGTGTGATCTTGTTATGAGATGTGTATTGGTATGATCTTGAGTTGTGTTGTGTTTTCACATGTTAGTATTACATGCATATCTATCAGACTACGGACATTTTAAATGTTGTGTTTAAAGTATTTTGTACTTTGATATTTGTTATCATGAAATTGTGTTGCGATTGAGATAATTGTGATCACACCACTCTGTGTACATGGGTTGGGTTGTACGGTGGAAGTTGTGGTAATCACCCCTTCAAATGGCTAATAGTAAAATAATCTAATTGGTGACGATTAGATGGGGAGGGGTTCTGGGGAACCTCTTCACTGTGTTGATGTGTTGCAGTGTTAGGTGTATTGCATTGTGCTTGTGACTTTATTGCATATGTGATGTGATACATTGTGTACTTATTTTAAAAAGTTTTGTGAAATTATTATGATACTGTGGTTATTATTACTTGCACTTTAGAGACACACTGGGCTTTTTAGCTCATTCCCTCTCAGTTTCCCTTTTAGATATTCTTGGACATAGGCGACTTGGTACTCGGAGGATCTCTTGTTTTTAGTCATTTTCATTTATTATTCATAATGAATTATTTTGGGATTTTTCATATTGTTGTGTTATTAAATTATTTTGGGATTGTGATGTTAATTTTTAATTTGGGATTTTGGATATTTGTTTAAGGTATTTGATAAATATTTTTAAGTTTAGAATTATTCAAAAATATGGGAAATAAATTGTTTTACTATGATTTAATTTATTTGGGAATTAAATTTTATATATGTTTTAAATGGTTTCTTGAGGGTGAAATTATAATTATGACCCTCTAAGTTCGGTTCTATCTTCTATGTCGGGTAAAGAGGGTTACATTTAGTTGTATCAGAGTTGAGTTCAACCCTCGGACTGTGAGGCTCTCCAGAATTGTTTTCAAAGTTTTAATAAGTTTTGGGGGTAAATAGGGATTTTTGTGTTAAAATTTATTATCTTAAAATTATTTTCTTGTTTTTAAATTTTATGTTGAGATTTAAATCCGAGACTCTAGTACCAATTCTTACTCGAGTAATATTTACCTCTTTATATAGATACTATGCCACCACGTAGGAGTTCTAAACTTACGATTGGTTGTGGTTGAGGTTGAGGCCAAAGTCGTACTGCTATGTTCGTTAGTGATCCTACACTTATTGTTGAGCTGGAAGAGAATCTAAATGAGTTGCCTCATGCTGAAGAGGATAAGTTACCCACTGGTGCTGAGGGCCAACA
Source organism: Gossypioides kirkii (assembly GCA_005610355.1). NCBI lineage: Eukaryota > Viridiplantae > Streptophyta > Magnoliopsida > Malvales > Malvaceae > Gossypioides > Gossypioides kirkii. Next base: position 19,945,896 of record CP032245.1, read on the forward strand.
GACCGCTGATGGAAACCTACCTACTCAGCAAACTTGTGGTAATGACCTGCCTGACACTAAGGATAGTGAGATAGTGGAGCTGGATAGTGCTACTGTGAACCGAGAGTTTTTAATTCTGCTTTTCGGTGCAGTTGGAGGATAGTTTGAAGGTCCTAGGAAGATTATATATTCTGATTTTCTAGCTGCTTGGATGAAGGTTTTTAAGGGTAGGACTGTTACAAATCCGTCGGTTGCGGAGTACTGGTTGAAGGATTTACAAAGACTATTTGTTGAGATGAACTACCCTACCAATCAAAAGTTGGGGGCCACCATTTCACTACTCTAAGGTGAGGCGTAGAATTCGTGGAAGACAGTAGAGGAGACTATTCCTATTAGTCAGATCACATAGGAGTATTTTTGGGAGGCATTTTAGGATCGGTATGTGAGTGAGGAATATCTTGCGAAGTTTGGAGAGGACTTTATGAATCTGAGGCAAAACGACATGTTCGTCAATGACTATGAGATAGAGATCTTGAGGTTGGTTAGATATGCTTCAGGGCTGGTTACTAATGAGAAAGAGAAGTGTGAGTGGTGTAAGAAGGGACTTTGTCTTTCGATATAGAAGGGAGTTTCCATGCACTATGATAGGGAATTTAGCAATTTAGTTAGTTGAGCTAGGATAGCTGAGAGGTTAGAGGCTTTTAATAGAAACTAGAGAGCTCAAGATAGGGAGCGAGGTAGGAAGCAACCAGGAGTGAGGTAGGAAGCAACCAGGCTCAATAGTTCAGCCTAGTTCTGTTAGTTACAGTACTAAGAGGCCTAGAGAGGAGTTTGATCAGTAGAGTTATCCGAGGGTGAGACCTATGGTCTCGACAGTTCTTGTGGGTAGTGTGGGTGGTTTGACTGGTTCTCGTCCTTGACAATTATGCTCTTATTGTAATAATAGGCATAATAGTAAGTGCAGAAAGAAGACGGGTGCATGTTTTAAATGTGGCTCTCTGGACCACTTCCTCAATGATTGTCCACATCTCCCTACAACTTCGTTTAACTAGAGTTAGGTTCAAGCATCGGTTCAAGCTCTTGCTAGAGATAGAGGACAAGGTAGACCTGTTGCTTCGGGTACGGTTAATAGGGGCAGACCAGTTCAGAGTGGTAGTACAACTAGATTTGCGATAAGAAAGCCAAGTTTGGTTTACTCGACTAGGAGACATGAGAATCGTTATGAGCCAGATGCTTTAGCCGGTACTTTCTCTATCCATTCTATTTCTTATGTTGTCTTATTTTACCCAAAGCTGTCATCAAGACTCGATATCCGTAACTCTTTAGTCTAGGAAAATTTTGAAGTCAAAATTTCTTTTAAGAGGGAGAGTTGTACACCCAAATTTTATATTAAGGACTAAAATGGGAATTTTTGAGAAATTAAAGGACTAATTTGAAATTTTATTAAGTTATACGACCAAATTATGAATTTTAGGGACTAAGTTGTAATTTTAGTGAAACTTTGGGATGAAATTGAATTTTTTGTGAAAGTTGAGGCTAGTTTGAAAACCTAACAATTCAGTGTCCTTTTGTGCTAATTACCCAATTATTAGGTTTAAAACCCATTTTTATTCTTTCTTCAAACCCCTCAACTTCCTTTTGTTTTTCCTCAAGTCGAATCTCTCTCTCAAATCCCTCTTTTTCTTTTTTTTCGTAGGTGCTCCGACAACCACCCCTTCGTCATTCGTGCATCACATCGCCCCCGACTTTGCATTCCTCGACAATCTATGAACAAAATCCCACTTTCCCTTTGCCTCACCGTCTGTCATTTGTGAGCAAGTGACGTTAAACCAATTCGGCTCTTGCTACACCACCTCTTCCATTATTTATTTAATTGTAATTCGAATTCCCTCGATGTAGGTGAGTCATTCCTCGTGTTGGGGTCGAGTTTGGATCTCTTTTTGGTGTCGTCATCGGTAATTAAGCATCGTTTCATCGTGGGGTTGTAGAGGTGTCGTTTAGGGTTGTTAAACCCTAAGTGTTGTGTTGGTTGTTAGGTGATGATGAAATGGGCTCTATTTTCAAACCCAAAAACAAGTCTAATTTGAGAGGCCCAAACCCCATGGAGAGCCAAACCTTGAAGCCCAACTTTAATCCTTGACCCAATCCAACCCAATTCGACTTGACCCAACCCGATCCGATCATTGACTTTGACTCGTTGACCCGACCCGTTGAATTTGAACCGTTGACCTGACCCGTTGACTTTTAACCGTTAACCTGACCCGTTGACTTTGATCCATTGACTCGACTCATTGACTTTGACCTTGACCCGTTGACTGTTGACTTTTTTCGTTGATCATTGACTTTTTTCAGGAAACCTTACCCTACCACTTTTTGACATCTTGATTCTATTTCTACAGTCTGTTTCGTCAAATTTGAACCCGAAAGCCCCGTTTTAGCTATTTGCAATAATATTATACTTAGTAATTTCTAAGAAAAGTGAATAAGGGATTTGACTTGGGATGTTCTGTGTGCAAGTGATTATGATTTTGAGAACGACGAGTTACCTCCTCCACCTGTGCAGACTACCCCTGCACAAGCTCTGAGAGTTACACGTGAGTTATGTTATTTCGGTTTACTATTATGTTAGAAGGTGGCATAGTGATAGAATTTAATGTAGAGTTTATTCTCATAGGTTCTAATTCAGCTAGACCTGAAGTTAGATCTGAGCGTGGGAGGTGTTCTCCACGACATTAGAGCTTTTTCCCGCTTGAGGTGTGTCTCTGTCTGTGCTACATGCTTATTATGTGTTTCTATCTGTGATATATTATGATGTGTGATAATGCTCTTTGTTGAGTATTTGTGTGATATTATTATGAGATTTGTATTGGTATGATCTTGAGCTGTGTTTTGTTTTCACGTGCTAGTATTGCATGCATATCTATCAGGCTATAAACATTTTAAATGTTGTGTTTAAAGTAATGTGTACTTTGATATTTGTTATCATGAGATTGTGTTGCAACTGAGATAATTTTGACATCATACCATTGTGTGTACATGGGTTGGGTTGTACAGTGGAAGTTGGAACGCTGAAAATATATAGACTTTTTCATACCCTTTTTTACCTAATTTCATTCAAATTCTGAGTAATTAATATCAAAAAATATAATTCATTTATAAAATAATTAATTTGTGTTAAAATTACCAACATATTAAATTTTAATTATTTTTATAAATATTAAGCATGAATTTGATGATTTTTCGACAGTTTTGCACAATTGGTGAAAATCGGTTTGGTAGGCACTACTGACGGCTTACACCGTTGAGGGAATTTTTACACCAAGTTAATGACAAGCTGAGGAGAATATTTTTCATGTCAAGGGTTGGTCCAATATGAAGCTAAATTATGGTTTATAATTATATTTTTAATTCAAATTAAATTGGATTAAAAATTAATTATAAAAACTAAGTTGAAGTGGCTCGATGTGTATGCAACCGAGGGTCGAACCACCTCAAAATGGGCTATCCATGTGTCGTCCAAGTGCTGACATTAATCATCTAAAATATTGAACAATTCAACCTTGCAAAACAACCTTCAAAATTTCCCAAATTTCCATTCCAACCCCTCCTCTTTTCATGGATTCAAAATCTCACCCCTAGCTTGTTTTTAGCGAACTTTGAACAAGTCAAAGTTGACATGTGGTGGTTAGCCATGGGGGAGTGTGTGGCTGATATTTATTTGCTAAATATAGCCACACAACCTCTCTTCAACTCCATCTATAAATACACCCCCATTCACTTCATTTCAACACACCAATTCACTCACACTTCTCTTCTTTCTCTCTAGTATTCTCTATCTTTTCCATCCTAGTTTTCCCCCATTCCTTTGTCGATTTCTCCTCTTGAGACTTCATCCGTCCATAGCATTTGTTGAGTGTTCATTAGAGACCTCGATCTGAGAAGAATCGAGCAAGAACGACGAAGAACGCGACAACTATTCTTAGAAATTGACAGATTTAATCCTAGTCTTTTTCTTTATTTTTTAGATTATTGTTTGTTGTTATGATGAATGCTATTATGAATGCTATTAATTATTTAATTGAAATGGCTTAAATTTTTTAAGTGTTAGGTTGATTGTGTTTAATTACTTGTTTATATTTAATTCATGTTCATATTGTTATGGGCCCTGAATATTCTATTTAATTAAATATTATCATGTCTAAGTTATTATTGCATTACCCTTGTGATATAACTATTGAATTAATCATTTAAGCGCATTGAAATTGTGATTAATGGGCACACTATTTAATTTGTGCATGCCTAATCTTCTAAGGTATATGAAGGTTAGAATTGTGATGGTATTAAATAATACATAGCCTTGCATAACTTGCAGGATTTTTGTTATTAAACTGTTTCAACATAGAGATATGATTGTTACTCCACTTGATCCTTTACATGCTTATGATTATTAATTAGTCGGTTGAATTGGCATAGAGATATGTTTAAGAGATTTCTTTAGCTTTCATATAGTATGTATGTGCAATAACACATTTACTTATTAGAATTGATTTAGTCGGTTGAATTGGCATAGAGATATGTTCAAGAGATGAATGAATTTTAGTAAGTGATGTTGGTCATAAGTTAGCAGAGTATCAGGTTGCCGTGAATATTATTTCGTAACAAGCATGAACATGAGTTAGATGTAATTGAGTAGTTAAAACAATTAACCTAACACATTTATGTCATATTGATTAAAACCCTTAGAAATCGTGCATATGAATACAATTTAGTCTTAGTTTAACTTAGTTTAATTTAATTTAGATACTTTAGATTAAAATCTCTCTCAAATATTATCTTGTTCTTAACCAAATTATTGATTAAATATTTCATAAATACTTTTCATAGCAAAATCCCTGTGGGTACGATACTCGACATTCACTTGTCACTTTATTACTTGAATACGATTGTGTACACTTGCACATTTTCATCGTTCCAGAAGTCGTGGTAATCACCCCTTCAAACGGCTGATAGTAAAACCACTTTGATTGGTGACGATTGGATGGGGAGGGGTTATGGTGAACCTTTCCACTATGTTGATGTGTTGGAGTATTGGGTGCATTACATTGTGCTTGTGACTTTATTGCATTTGTGATGTGATATACAGTGAACTTATTCTAAAATATTTTGTGAAATTACTATGATACTGTGGCTGTTATTATTTGCACTTTAGAGACACATTGGGCTTTTCAGCTCATTCCCCTCAGTTTCCCTTTTAGATATTCTTGGACATAGACGACTTGGTACTCGGAGGATCTCTTATTTTTAGTCATTTTCATTTATTATTCATTATGAATTATTTTGGGATTTTTCATATTGTTGTGTTATTAAATTATTTTGGGATTGTGATATTAATTTTTAATTTGAGATTTTGGATATTTGTTTAGGGTATTTGATAAATATTTTTAAGTTTGAAATTATTCAGAAATGTGATAAATGAATTGTTTTACGATGATTAAATTTATTAACGAATTAAAGTTTATATCTGTTTTAAATGATTTTTTGATGAAGAAATTACAATTGTAACCCTATAAGTTCGACCATATCTTCTAAGTTGGATAAATGGAGTTACAGAATCTTTTTAGAAGCATAAGACTTGCAATTTAAAAGTAGTACTAGCTATAACTTTTAGAAGTCAACCTAGAAACCTCAAAATGTCCTTGGTTGGTGTAAAGAACTCAAGTGACTTATATGGTAGTCGATTTCTTTTCCACTACTAGAAAAAAATAGCGATGCAACACTTTACAACCTTAATGTTTTATCACAACACAACTATAATTTGAGAAGCATAGAAACACTTGAGTTTTCATGTATTGTAGAATAAAGAAACTTACAGTAAGCATCCATGTGAAATTTTCAACTTCATGTGGATTTGATTTGACATATCGATGGTTGAAGGAGCATCCATCATGCATGTCAACCTTATGCATCCTTGAGATGTGCAACAAAGGTTGGGATGTTACCAATAGAGGTGTAAATGAATAAAATGTTCGATGAATTATTCGTGAACTATTCATATAACGTTTGTTTATATTCGTTTATTAAGTTAAATAAACGAGTATGAACAAAATATTTATATTCGTTTAATAAACGAACGAACACGAACAGAAGTGTGTTCCGTTCTTTTATTTCACAAACAAGTTCGTTTATGTTCACGAACAAGTTCGTTTATGTTCACGAACAAATTCGTTTAAAAGTTCGTTTATTGGCAAGCTCGTTTATTGACTTATTTATGATTCCGTTTATTTATTAATGATATTTTTTATAAAAATATTAAAATAATATTTGTGTGTATATATTTATTTATTGTTTGTTTATTATCCATTAACATTGTTCGTGATCATGTTCAATTATATGTTCATGAACATGTTCGTTTAATGTTCGTGAACATATTCGATTAAATTAAATGAACATGTTCGTGAACATTAAATAAACGAACATGAACAGACATAATTTTAAATAAACGAACATGAACAAAAATTTGAAATTCTTAACGAGCACAAATTGAACATGAACAAACTTAAAAAAAATAAACAACCGAACATCCACAGAGATTTGTTCGTTCAAGCTCGATTCATTTACAATAGTCACCAGTGATGGAGCAATCTGGCGCAGCATAAGGGCACTTGTAGGGACAAAACAAACAGTGCTGCTCGTGCTTAAGCTTTCCGTAATAGGGGAAGATATCATGGAATCCAAGATTCTGGTTTTTACGGGGAACCTCCGACGATTCTGCAACTTTCTCCAAAGCTAAATACCTTATATCTCCAAGATCACGGCAGCATGTTGGGCAACAGTTGTGCACATTATTCTTACAATTTGAACAAAGTGTGTCCGTTGGGGCACTGTAATAGATGATTGAATGCAACATATAAAATTTTATTAATTAATATTTTACTAAATAAAGAAAGAGGTTAAGAATGGAAATGAAGTAAGAGAAATGGATCGTATTCACAAATGAATATGATTTTTCGTTAAGTACAAAAATAATTTGAGAACTAATTTAAGTTTTATTAAATTATTATATTATAATTAAATAATTGAATTTTAAAATTGGAATTAAACTAATTAGTCAGTATAAATTTATTGATCAAGGAAATTAAATATATTTTTTCATAAGTTCTTTTACAGTAAAGTTATTATGACCTTAACGGAATTAAAATTGGGTTGAGATATTTATTTAGTTGATAAATCAATTTAATTAATTTAATTAATGGGATAAATAATATTTATTTTGAGAAATAGAAAACAAATATTGGGTTTGATTAAATTATAAAGTGTTAGATCAAAAGTCCAAGAAACACATATAATTTGATCTAATACATTAGATACTCAATTCCCCTCATATAATAAGTGAGGGGCGACATGCCTTAGTAACTATTACTAGGGGATGTCGCCCACCTCCTTCTCTAGGAGTATGTTTTCTATTTAAATAGTATTATTTTTCAAGGGTTTGTTCAACCAAGTTTCCTGTATCTCTTCCTATAAATAGATATCATCGGTTAACTTAAAACACATATTTCTTTGATTATTGGGAATTTATTAACTAAGAATAAATTCTATTTTTTTTGGGAATTATGATGTTTACTAGTTTCTAAGTGAGAAATTACTTTCCTACTAAAAGTAATAAATTTGTTTCTTTTTTATGATTTGATTTGTGTTGCTCGAGCCCGTACTTGACGCAATTCGTGGTACAAGGATAGCGAAAAAAGTCGTTCAGTTGAAATCCAAGATCGACTCGAATCTATCTCACACAAAAAACATGTACTTTCCAATTAGGGTTTATTACTATAAATATCACAAATTGACTCGATTTTTAATTTTTTTTAAACTTTCGTGGTAACTGCTAAAATTATTTTCTTAACCAATTTTTCCAACAATTTGGGCAAGGATAGTGTCACAAGGGAAGCAACCAACTTTCTTTGACTATGATTTGGAGATTTGGTTGTACATGTGTAACACCCTCGACCCGATCTACCGGATCCGAATCTCGAGTGTTATGTCCTTCTTACAAATATCTTAAAAAAATTTCTTTACATTTCGCCTATGTACAAAGCTCAATGAATGGCTACTACAAAGTTTCTTGTAAAGATACAATGTATGATATTTATTACAACTCAATAAAATTTCATACTTTCCTACTTTCTCTCTTAGTCTATTAGGTAAACTTTGGTATGCTACTTAATGACTTATGCGCAAAATTTAGCTTGTCACTTAACTTCCTCTATATACATAACAGCCTAATCACGCCGCTTCCTTGGCGTAGCCCTGACATCATCCCTCAACACGAAATCATTTATAACCTCAAACAGAAGATAACTTTTGTAAGTTCATAAGAACTTAGTGAGCTAAACCTTTGAATGCCTCTTTCATTTACTTTACATCACATTCGTCACTTTACACATCCTTGGTGTATTCCTTGACATTTCTTACTTCTTTGGCGGATACATCACTTAAGCTACCACCTTTCTTTCTTCAGAATCATTTCCCTTCTCTTGAGTGTACTATACTTAACATCTCTTTATTTTCTATATCCTTTCTTTAATCTTACCTGTAATTAGCCCTTAACCGTCTCATTTACCTTATTATCAAACTTAAAATCATATTTTCATACTTATTGATCTTACAATTATCTTCGGGCGAGGTAGACTACGCCCATTACTTAACTCAGAATTTTCCCAGATCTTCCTTACTTCATAGTACTTTTTATACGTACCTTTAACATAGGTCCTTGCTTATCCACATTCTATGGCACACACTAGCCTTATTGTTCATTCATCATCTTATATACTTCCCTTAACTTCAGAGTCTTACCTTCACTTTGCCTTCAGAGTGTGAGTCAAGTCATTCTTTCCTGATTCCTTACGCGTTTTTCATTCAGTCTTTTTTCGTGAAGGCGTTCCTTCTTTTAAATAGCCACAAAGGCTTTTCTTTGTATTCACCATAAGGGTTATCCTTTATAGAGTTGCCACGAAGGCATTCTATCCTTTGATTGTGCCACAAAGACGTTCCTTTATAGATTAGCCAAAAAGGCTTTCCTTTCATATATGCCACAAAGACAACCTTTTATAGAATGCCACAAAGATTTTCCTTTACAGATTAGCCAAAAAGGCTTTCCTTTCATATATGCCACAAAGACGACCTTTTACAGAATGCCACAAAGGTTTTCCTATTAAGAGTTTTGCCATAAAGGCATTCTTTTTAACAAAGATCGCCACAAAGACTATTTTGTCTAGAGATTTACCACAAAGGCAGTCCTTTGAGAGGTTCGTCACAAAGGTTCACTTGTCCACAATTTATCCATGAAGGCTTTATTACAAAGTTTAGCCACAAAGGCTTTCTTTTAAAGACTCACCACAAAGGCGTCCTTTAACAGAGATTCATATATGATATATCACTCATTCTTAACTATCTTGTTAGAACATAACTAGCATATTAACTTATCACACTTGGCGCGTCATGCCTTCTTATGACGACCCACTTATCAAGCCAAGAGCATTAGTAAGGCAGATAACACTTCACCATTTGAAGTACCACTTAGTTTATTATTAAGTTCAGAGCTCGCTTGAATATCGGGCTTTACCTTACTTTTAAGGGAATCTTGTTCAAACATCGTGGTCTTAGACTTAGCTTAGAGGAGTACCTTATCTTTCTTTTAGCCCTGTTATCTCAATCAAAGGAAGAGAGAAGATATTTTCTTTTTAACTTATCTTAAATACTTAACTTAACCCAAGATCTTATTGAAACTTGTTAAACGTCACATCAGTCATTGGGTGATTTTATCCAAATCTACAATTTCTAAGAAAACTAATCAAGTACCTACCTTTGGTCCTTGACTATCTTGGTTCACGTTTGATTGGTTCTTGATTATCGTTCCTTCCAACTTAATTGGCTTAAAGTCAACCCTATAGGGTACTTTACACTACTGACGTAAACTCGCATCATATAGATCGTTTCCCTTATCTTTAATGGAGTCCGCCCACTCTATGTACCAGCAAAGCTTTTGGGCGAATCCTTCCTTACCAGACACATATCTTCATCATTATGTGCCAACCTAGTGTTTGCCAACATCAAGGCATCATAGACATGCTTAAAAGGGTTCTTATACTTTGTTTAGTTCTAACACTAAACATATTCGAAACTTATCTCATCTGTCTTATTTCCCTAAACAACATCCAGACACTAAGGTTTCGTCGAGCGAGATGTTACAACATGAACCAAATCGAGAAGGACTTACATCTGAATGTGGGTGTGCAATGGAATGTACTATTTGGGGCTATTTGCTGGTGTGTATGGAAGAATCAGAATGCTTTGAAGTTGTGCTGAAGCAAGCATATCATCCAGTCTATACTACCTAAGCTAGTGCAGCAAGGTGATGTTCGATAGCTAGTTCATTGGGAGGGACCTCATCCGAGCTTGGTTAAATTGAACACAGGCGATGGTGTGGACATAGGAACAAGGCTTGGCCTAATGAGTGGGTTGTTGCATGTTAAACATGGAAATCGACTGCTTGGCTTCTGTTTAAATGATGGTGTGTTGGATGTGTTGCAGGTGAAATTATGAGGTGTTGTAGATAACTTTTAGCTAGTGTAAAGGGTTGGTTTCAAACTTGTTATGGTTGAAGTGGATTGCCTTTAGGTGGTTTTATTACTTAATAATTAGGATGCAGTGGTCTGGCTGTTTAGCTTAGTCTGTCATATTAATAGTCTTTAAGTTGAGAGATTGGAGTGTTACTTTTTAGCATATGTTTCACGAGATGAATTAGACAACATACGCAATAACAAAGTTGATACCACCATTGTTAAAGGTGTTCCACCATATACCAGAGTTGTCTTTGAATGTTGAGCAAAATTTGGTATCTGTTGGCTTTATACGCGGCTAAATTGACTAGTGATTTCTTAATGCTTTCAACTTCGAACCTCTTCTCAATTAAAAAAAAGAAGAGAGCAAGCTATCACAAGAGAGAAGATGAAATTAAATAAAAGTAAAAAAATTTAACTTTATAAAAATCATGAAAAGAAAAAGAAGGATAGAAAGAAGAAGATTAAAAATTGAAAATAAATATGTGACATATCACAATAATATTTTCAACGGAGTTAATAGATGGGCTATTTTGTTTAATAATTTTTTTTTGAAGGTACAAAATAATATTTTAAGTAGACTATTAAAAAAAATTAACTCAGAAAAATGTCATAGTTTAAAGATATGATGATGAAGATATTATTTCTTTTTTAATTTGCCAGTTTGCCGCCCATATAAAATTAAATAAAAACCCTTAAACCAAAATTTTTTCTTTCCCAAAATCTCGTACTTTAAAGGAAAAAAGGAAATAGAGAAAAAAAAGTTAACCCTTTGTCTTTCAGAAATGGAAGAAGAAGATCAACGCAAAGTCACAGATCTAGTAATTGAGCTAGTTCGTCGTTTACTCTCTCAACAAAACCCTCAAAACGCAAGCCCTAACTCTCCTCATTTTTCCCAATCTCTCCGCTACGCTCTCCGCATTCTATCCAGCCGTTTAACCCCTTCCGTTTCCCCTGATGCCGACGCCGTCGCCGAATCCATCAAGCGCCGTCTCGCCACTCAAGGTAACTCCTCTGATGCCCTTACTTTTGCTGATCTCTATACCAAGTTCGCTTCCAAAAATGGTCCGGGCAGCGTTAATAACAAATGGGCTGTTCTTTATTTGCTTAAAATTATATCCGAGGATCGAAAAAATGCTATCAGTGGGATGGATTCTTCGGTTTTCTTGCCTAATTTAGGTTTAAATGATGATGAAAAGGGAAATGATTTAAGGCTTTTGAATGCTAAAGAGAATAGAGAAAAGGCTTGGAAAAATGGGATTTTATTGATTTCAAAAGACCCCGAAAATTTACGTGAAATTTCATTTAGGGTGTTTGGGAATTTGGTTAAGGAAGAGAATGAGGTGACTGAAGAGGTTTTGGTTAGAGATGTGTTGTATGCTTGTCAAGGGATTGATGGGAAGTACGTGAAATTTGATAGTAATTTAGATGGTTATGCTTTATCAGATTCAATTAAGGTACCTAGAGCTACTCGAACTATTGTTGGGAAGCTTTGTGAATTAGGGTGGTTGTTTAGGAAAGTTAAAGGGTATATTTCAGAGAGTATGGATCGTTTTCCTGCTGAAGATGTGGGGACCGTAGGCCAGGCATTTTGTGCTGCTTTGCAGGATGAGTTATCAGAGTATTATAAGTTGTTGGCTGTGCTAGAGGCTCAGTCAACAAATCCAATTCCATTGGTTTCAGAGAATGGAAGTTCAGGTAACTATTTGTCCTTGAGGAGATTGTCAGTTTGGTTTGCTGAGCCAATCGTGAAAATGAGACTAATGGCCGTTTTGGTTGATAAGTGTAAAGCTTTGAGGGGAGGTGCTATGGCTGGTGCTATTCATTTGCATGCACAGCATGGTGATCCTCTAGTCCATGACTTCATGAGGCGATTGCTTAGGAGGGTGTGCTCTCCGCTTTTTGAAATGGTGAGGAGTTGGGTTTTGGAAGGGGAATTGGAGGACATTTTTGCTGAGTTCTTTATTGTGGGGCAACCAGTGAAAGCTGAATCCCTTTGGAGAGAAGGTTACCGACTGCATGCTGGAATGTTACCTCTGTTCATTTCCCAATCTATTGCTCAACGTATTCTGAGGACTGGGAAATCTATTAATTTTCTTCGTGTTTGTTGTGATGACCGAGGTTGGGCGGATGCAGCAACAGAGGCTGTAGCTGCTGCTGGAGTGACTACTAGAAGAGGGGGTCTTGGATATGGAGAAACTGATGCACTTGAATCTCTAGTCATGGAAGCAGCTAAGAGAATTGATAAGCATTTGTTGGATGTTATATACAAGAGGTACAAGTTTAAAGAACACTGTCTTGCAATCAAGAGATATTTGCTGCTTGGGCAGGGTGATTTTGTTCAGTACCTGATGGATATTGTTGGACCAGAGCTTTCTGAGCCTGCTAATACTATTAGTTCCTTCAAGTTAGCTGGATTACTGGAAAGTGCAGTTCGGTCATCTAATGCTCAGTATGATGATCCTGACATACTAGATCGGTTGAGAGTTAAGATGATGCCACACGGCACTGGTGACCGTGGATGGGATGTATTCTCATTGGAATATGATGCTAGGGTTCCTTTAGATACAGTGTTTACTGAATCTGTCATGACAAGGTATTTAAGAATTTTTAATTTTCTGTGGAAGCTTAGACGGGTGGAGCATGCCCTCATTGGTGCTTGGAAGACAATGAAACCCAATTGTCTTACTTCACATGTATACACAAAACTGCAACATGCTGTAAAATTGCAATTGCTTTCAACATTGAGGCGATGCCAGGTTCTTTGGGATGAGATGAATCATTTTGTTACCAACTTGCAATACTATATCATGTTTGAAGTCTTGGAGGTGTCATGGTCCAATTTTTCCAATGAAATGGAAGTAGCCAAAGATCTTGATGATCTACTTGCAGCACATGAGAAGTACCTCCACTCAATTGTAGAAAAATCACTCCTGGGTGAAAGATCTCAAACCCTTTACAAGTCACTGTTTGTCCTCTTTGACCTTATACTGCAATTTAGAAGTCATGCAGATCGGTTATATGAAGGAATTCATGAGTTACAAGCGAGGTATGTACTGATATCATACTATTTGCACATTTTTTAGTTATCTTAAGTGAAGTGTCCTGTTTAGATGTTCGCTCACACTTGCTTTTTATGTTGTGTAGAACTGCAGAATCCTCCTTAAATTCTCGAGACAAAAACAAAGCGAGGCAAACCAAGGATAAATCTTCAGAGCCAGGGTCTTGGATTAGGGAAGGCAGGAAAGCTATAACACAGCGTGCTAGTGAATTCCTTCAAAATATGGGACAAGAACTAGATGCATTAGCTACGGAGTATAAATCATTGCTTGAGGGTTTCTTAACTCAGTTGCCTGTTCAGCAACATGTAGATTTGAAATTCCTCCTTTTCCGGTTAGATTTCACTGAATTTTATACTCGACAGCATGCTACCATGTAAAGCTATGAATACGTATGGGTTTAAGGAGTTGCTGCTCATATTTGAGACATAAATGTAGTTCTTCAATTCACTAATGTCATTTTCACATTTCTCCCACTTGAATGAACAATCTCCTGGGCACCTGGTGAACATTTAGACTGACCAATTTGTACAACATCTCTTCGTTTTTAGGTAAGACAACTTGTACTCTTCTGTCAGTTTTGTGCTATATTTTTACAGGCATCTGACGCTGTATATTATAATTTCAGATGTCTTTTGGATGGCTTGTTTGGAATGTTGCAGTTGATTTGAAGGTATTCTTATGATTTTGTTTATGATGTTTATGTAGTAGTGTACAAGTTTTGGATTTGATAGTCCAAGGTTATTGGTGTTTTCTTACAGCTCTTACAACTGATATGTCCAAAGGTTGTATATCTGTACTATATTTCTCTATTTGTTAATTGATGAGCAATTCATGCTATATGTTTGATTTTTATCTCTTATTTTAACTTAACCATTTCTTGTGCTATAGCTTTGGGGACTTCATTGTGGCACTAAGATGTGGCTTTTATCTGTTTTTTGATGCAAAGCCTGGTTTCTTTTTATTGTTTTTTTTTTTTTTTTTTGTATTGGTTGCAAGTTTGGCTTGCAATGCAAAGTGAGGTGGCTCAATGCATGTGAACAAGGAAGTTTCTCTTTTTCATAATTTTCTACTATAGGGGACCATTAACCTACTTGTAATATCTATCCATTTTCATGTTCCTTTTCAATTTCTGCATGGAATAGAGATCAGTAAGTCTAGAATTCTGAAGTTCAAAGTATGACTAGCAATCTGGAAAGAACCTTTTACAATTTTATTTTTAGGTACTAGGAAATTAATAATATTTAAACGTAACCAGGATTCTATTGTCTTGACAGGGATGGCATATGTTTCTGTTCATTATTTTGCTGTGTTCTGCGGAACACAAATAGATGATATATTGAGTAGTTTTGGATTATTTACACAATGCTCCTGTCATGTGAATCTATTCCTTAGCCATGATCTTAATTTTGCATGTTCCCCCCCCCCCCCAAAAAAAAAAAAAAACTGCTTTAGCTGCAAAGGGCTTTTCAAAAGAGCAAAATCCACATTAGTGGTTGGATTTTTACCATGTCAATGTGAAAATTCTAATTCTCATGGCTTATCATTATGGTTTCACCCATTGATAAGCAATAGCTTTCAGATTCGAGATGCCAAGGAAGTCAATGGTGTATGAGGTGAACTGAAATCCTCTGTCCCTTCTGCTTGCTCCTATTCGTGCTCCAGTAATCTAATTGGTCCATGTGTCAGATTGAATTTTATATTTTTACTTCCAGTTAACGACGTGAACTCTTTTTCTTCTCCTCTTCAAGTTTCATTTATTTTTTTCTTTCTTTCTTTTAAGATTCAAATAAGTATTTAAGATTGCATCCGAAGTTTTGAGTGGCAAAAAAACATCGAAAATTAGTCTCATTGAGACCATCTGCAACCTTATACCAGAAGCTTAAGCCATTGGAAGAACACTATACTAAACCACTCTGCAGGTTATAGATCCAGAAACATACATAAGTTCTAAGTCTCAACAGTGATCTTAGTATCAAGCTGAGACTATGGGTCATCATTTTAATCCAGAAACATACACTTACTAAGCCATGGTAATTTCTGGTTTACTAAACCAGAAACTGAGTTTATGTCATACATGTTTGTAGGGCTTTGAGCAAGAACTATAGAAGCAGCCATTTAAAAGTCATTTATGGTTTCTTGCGCCTTTCTATCAAATATGAGAGAGAATCTAAGTTTAGCAGTGATCTTGGTATAAGCTGAGAGAATTATTGGAAGAAGGCCTTAATGCCTTGAAATGCTCATATGCTACGCATCAGTAATCGGGGAGCAACGTCATACTCTATGGATCCCTGCACCACTTGAATAACTAAGAATCCAATACTAGTCAGGGCCCCATAAATGGCTGCTTGGATGCTAACTTGAACTGTTTCTGGCAGCCTCTTGGATAAGATCTCCTGAGTTTTTGTTATGGTTGAAACGAAAGCAACACTGTTTCCACTGAAACTTGACCCCAAAAAACTGTGGAACATCAGAAAGCGGAGAAAAAGAGCACAGCATTAACAGGACTCCAGACATAACTTTAAGGCTATTTTATCCAAGTAATCCATAAAAAATTTAATTACAAAAATAATCTTGATTTAAAAACATTCACTCAAATCACTTAAAATGAAAAGTGCAAATTGGTTTTGACTAATTAATGGCGGGCACTCTTTTAAAATTATACTCAATGGTTGTCTAATTTTTACGTCAGGCGTTAAAAATAATTATTTTTTGGGTTTTGATCATGTGATGGACGGTACTAATGTATTTTTTAGCTACATATTATATTGGTATACGATTATACCAGTATTTGAAAAACAAATTGGGTTTTAACCATCTAATGGTCCGTACCAAAGACCCAAAATTTAAAAATATTTTTTTGGGTGTTGGCCATTAAATGGGTAGCATCAAAGTCCTGTCATAGATAATTTTTTTTGTGTTTTGGCCTATAGATGGTCGGCACCACTTTTTTGGGTATCTGAAAATTTTTTCTTGGTATTTTGGGACACTAATGGTCGGAACCAACTTTATCAGATTTAATTTTTTTTTATTTTGACCTATAGATGGGCGACACCAACTTTATCAGATTAAAAGATTTTATTTTTTTTGGTTTTGAGACACTAATGGTTGACACCAAAATTATTTCTCTTGATTTTGGGAATTAGATGGTCGGAACCCCCTTCTATATATAAGGCACAAGTTTGGGTTCTCAAATTGACATTAGATCTTAAAAAAAATTGCTCTCAAAGTAACATAAAAATGAGAGTGTTTTTTAGTGTATTATCAAATGAGTGTTTTGTACTAGATTGTAGATGAGAGTGTTTTGGAGTGTACAACCAAATTTCGGGGTTAAATTATATACTATCATGTTTTTCCGGAGTTGAATTATATACTGTCATGTGAAGTGGGAAGGATATGTTGTCGAAGGTTGGATGATTTTTTGCGCCATAAACGACTATTCAGGATGTCCAACGCAAATGGACATTATTTACGTTGGAAGAGTTTTTATTCAGCAAACTAACAATTGAAGTACTAATGAGGTACCGATGCAACTTAGATCAATGTAAACACGTATACGACTAACTATGGAGTACCGTAAAGATTATGCTATCAAAGGTCGGATGACTTCTGTGCCATAGATGGCTAACCGAGACGACTTAGACTTGATTCAAGCAAATGGACATTATATATGTTTGTATTTTCTTGTATATTTAATTTTAATTTATTATGTATTATTGTTGTTCGAATTTTAAATTTTCGTGTATTAATATTATACAATATTTATTGTTAAGTAAAGGCTTATTGGATAATATATTTTGATATAACAAATTAAAGTGTTTTTGAATAAAAGTAAAGTTGAATAAATTGATAAAATCAAGTTGAAATAGTTTCAATTGAGTCAAACATTTTCAAATATGTTTTAACCAATTTCAAACAAGTTAGAATTGCTCTAGGACAAAAAGTATCGATACTTTTTGTCTAAGTATCGATATTTTATGAGATACGATACCCCTTTGATAATCGAGACCAAATTGACATTCTACTTTCATGATTTTTTCAAACAATGACAAAAAGTATCGATACCTTTTCAAAAAATATCAATACTGTAACCCTTTATACCCGGCCCAAAAGATACGATCGGATCTAGAAGGTTATTTAAGTAATTTACCCACACCCCAACTCGACAACCCAAAATCATCCTCAGAAATAAGCATAAATATTATGAATAAAACTTTAAATCTATAATTAATAATAAAATTAATTAATTAAACTTCCAAAAATAAAATATCAAAAGTCCCAAAATAAATTATATTTACAATCCAAAATGCATATCTATTAACATAGTATGTTAAAATTTCGAAGTAATAATAATAGTAATAATAAATAATAAATTAAAATATTATAATTTTGCACTAAGTTTTCGGGTACCAAGTCACCTAATTCCGAACACCTGTAAAGATATTAAAGAGGTATGAGCTATAAAGCCCAGTGTGTCTCTAATGTACATACAACCTAATGTGTTTATAAATCAGTATAGCAATTTATATCAAAAGGGTAACCACAAATCATATTTCATGCACAAGCACAATGCAATGCACCCATACTCCATCATACCAACACAGTGAAAAGGTTCCCCAAAACCCTTTCCCAACCAAACGTCACCAATCGCAGTGTGGTTTTAGTATCAACCTTAAAAAGGAATGATAACCACTTCTTCCACCTTACAATCCCTCCCCATGAACACACAATAATATGATCACATGATTATCATATATTTAAATAAATCCTTAATCTTAATCTCAATAAATATCCCGCATATCGCAATCACAGTAGCATACTCACATTAATTATCCTTCACCTGCTCAATGTATAGATATATGTATGCATGACATTAACATCATACACTTGCATAGCTCAATTAATCATACCATCAATCATTTTTATCATAGTACAAACATCTCAATATCAACAAATCTCAAACAGCATGAAATCACACAATCTCAACAACATCACATACATTAAGATGTATCACAGTTCGAAACACACCTAAAGTAAATAAAACTCTAGCGATGAGGAGGTCGTCCACCACGTACTACATGAGTTCCTGGTCTAACGGAATTAGATCCTACAAATACAACTAAAAAATATTACAAACCTAGCCACCACTTAAACACAAAATTAAACTAAAATAACTTACGAGTAGCTCTTGAAACCGATGCAGGAATGGGTTGAACAGATGGAGGAGGTAAATCGTCTGCTTCGGAATCGTGGTCACCTAAATACGAATACTATATATCAGTACTACTCAAATTAGAACTCTAAAATAACTTAAAGTACACAATTTAAAATAAAACCATCAAAATGCGACTTTCGGGTCAGAATTTGGCAAAACGGACATCGAAAACGGACTCAGAACGTCGAAAAATGGTAGGATAGGGTTTTTCGAAAAAAGTCAACGGTCAACAATCAAAGTCAACGATCAACGGTCAACGTCAATTGTCAATGGTCAATGGTCAATGGTCAAAGTCAACAGTCGATCAACGGCCTGTCAATAGTCGATTAACGGCCGGTCAACGGTCGGTTAACAGCCGGTCAATGGTTTGACTTGGTTTGGGTTGGACTTGGTTCAATTGGTTTGGTTCAAATGGGTTTTTAAAGGGTTTGGGTTAATTGGGTCAAAATTTGGGCTTAGAGATTTTAGAAGAACTTGGGTTATTTGGTTTTAATAAAGTTTGGGCTCACAAAAAAAAAACATGCAATTGGGTCACAATTTGGGCACCAACATTGGCCTGCCACATTTGACCCAAATTCTCACTTGACAACTCAACAACAACCCCCCACACACCCTCTGCCCACCGACGGCACCACCACACCACCACCACGCATGGCACTCCACCACTACAATTTACAAAATAAAAAGTCTCAAAACTAACCACAACCCAATATTGCAACTTACCAACACTCAAATCCCAAAGAAACACAAGAGAACCTTCAAAACAAATGCCCAAATTTTTGGCTCTTGAATGACACGAACGGTGGTTGAAGGGAAGGAGAAAAAGACACGATTTACTCGTATGTACTCAAAAAACGAATATATGATGGCGATACCTAGCACAAACGGCAATTGATTGAAGCTTGAAGGTTGAACAAAAGGGAAGATTGAAAGAAAAGGGAAAAGAAAAATCGGCAGGCAAGAGCAAAATGAAAAAGAGAAAGGTTGAAAAAGAGTTAACGGTGTTTTTATATCTAAGAATATGGTTTATTTCCACAAGGGTCCTTAAAGTATCCTAGGGTTAAGCAATTGACCCCAAACTTTCACATTCATCACAAACAAGCCCAACTTCCTCAATTAACGAAAATTTACACAATAGGTCCATAAATATTTGTAATCATCTCACTTTAATCCCTATAATTTTTAGAGCGTTACAAATACCGTTTAAAAAATTATCGATACCTTTTATCAAATATCTATACCATAGCTCCAACGGTCATTGAATCTGTATTTATTACAAAAATTATCAATACCCTTTTAGTAGGTATCGATAGTCGAAGTTGCAGGTGACATAAATGCTCTGGTTTTTCATCCCTAACGGCTACAATTTTTACACCAACAACTACAATGGTTAGAAATCAACTTGGGGGAAAAAATATCATCTTCCAAAGGTCTAGCAACAGGAAGTGCAATGTGCAAAGCCTAAAGATCAATCAAAACAACCTAGAGCATAATTCTTTCTTACCTTTTCTTGTAAACACTTGGGAGCTTTCATTGTATTCATTTAGCTCAAGTGTTTTTTTTTATATTGTTGCTTAATTGGCAAACATCCTAATCTTGCAAGGATTGTTTCTTTGTTTGCTTGTTTGTTTCTCTTTTGAGAGAGAGTTTATACTTAAGGTTTGGGTAGAAACCTTAAGGAGTTGTCTCTTAAGACTTTGGGGTATAAGTCTTAAGTGATTGCAAGGTTAAACCTTGCCCTCAAAGGTTATACAAATCTAGAGGATTTGAGAAAATCCTTAGTTGTGGAAAGCTAAGGTAGTGGAGTAGGCCTTTGAGGCTGAACCACTATAAATCATTGTGTTCTTTGTTGCAAATTTCAATTGCTTCCACCACAACATCTCAAAGGCTGATTCAACCTCCCTTACCTACATTATCAAGTTGATCTATCGAGCTAACAATTTGTATCAGAGCTAGGCTCTAAACACGGTTTAACAACCAAGAGAAGATCCTCGAAGAAGCTCAAAAGATCAACAAGTCATCTAACAACAATGACGTTTATTCAAGCCAATGATTATGGAGTGTGGAGGATAATCACAAACGAGTCATTCATTCCAATGAAGATAGTTGAAGGTGTTAGTGTTCCAAAATAGAAAAATGAATGGGATGCTAATGACATTGTAGGAGCCCATTTTTGTCCGGGCTCCTACTAATATTATTAGTGTTATTTTTATTTATTTATTTAAAACCCAAAAACATAAGACAAAGCCTAATGCCTTTAGCCCAATTTTTACAAGCCCAAATTAAGACAAAAAAGAAAAGAAAAACCCTAGACTAAAAAACCCTAGCCACCTCATCCCTTGCTGCCCTTCAGATAACCGACACTACCCCTTGCCTGGAGATCTTCCAAGATGCGGATCTGCAAAAAAAGGAAAGAAGATCAATAGGAAAATTAAATAAAAAAGATTGTAAATCAAATTTACAAAAAAGATTGTAATATCGTGTATATAAACACGAAATTTTTCTGTCATGAGGACACAAATTTCTTGTAAGAAGCACTCAAAATTTTGAAATAAAATACAAGAATTTTTTACAATCGGACACGCATTCAAGCATACATTCGAAGTTTAAAAAGCAAAAATCCAAAGGTATTCAATTTTTTTTTATTTTAAACTAACATAGATCTAACTTTGTTTGATTCGAAACCATAAAAAAGGAGATTTTTGTTGCTTGTTTTTACCTTTTTGCATCGTTTCTTCTTTACCGCCACCATGAGAAGCTTTGACGGACGAACAAAGCCCTAAAATTGAAGGGCCGTCAAGCTCATGAGGCATTTCGGAGTCGATTTTGGTGAAAATGACTTCAGATCCAGGCTAGGGAGGGTTGAAAACGTTAAAGGTAAGTTTTTTGGGTTTTTGACCACCGTATACGGTGGTCGTCGACACCGGCACCCGGCGGACCCATGACGCTGGTACACTGGAGCTTTACGATCAGTTGATGGTTTTTTGAGAGAAAATGAAGGAAGGTTTTTTGGTTTTTCTATTAAAACTAAACTTAAAAATGAATTTTTCTTCACAAATGATTTACATATATGTGTACACAAAATAGCGCCGTTTTGTGCCTATTACAATAGGCATAAAAAACGACGTCGTTTTGAATAAAAAGCCCAAAATTCGACCTGCTTTTAACGTAAGTAATTTAGTTAAAACCATGGGTTAATTGTCCATTTGATCCTTCTGCAATTTTAAGGGTTTTAATTTAGTCCTTTTTGCATTTTTTATAGGTTTTAATTTAGCCTTTCAATTTTTATGTGTTTATAATTTAGTCCCTAATTCTATTTGGCCCATTATTTATTTTTTTATAATATTAACCCCTATTGTTTTAATTCTCATTTGATTTGGTCCCATTTTCATTTTTTTTCATATTATTTGCGTTATTTAATTTTTATTAATTAATTATTTATTTGTGATTTATTTTTTTACTTTATATTTAACTTTATTTTTTAGGTATTTTATTTATTTTCTCTCAATTTTCATGACTACTCCCTATAATTTTATTGTTTATAATTGATTGATTTTTTTATTGTTAGTTTATGCTATTTAAATATTTTGCCTTTATTAAATTTGATTGATATTTTATTTATGTGCATTCTATATTTTTACCTTTAAATTAATTACACGACTTATAGTATTTTTGACTTTAGTTTTCATAACTATGTTATTCTATATTATGGTGCTCTTAATTGCATTTAATTGTATTTATTATATTTATGCATATTTTATTTTTGCCATTATTGTAAATTGTGTATGTATTCATTTTTTGCATGACATTTTAATTCATAAATTGTTTTAAAAAAATCAAGGCAATGTTTATTGTTTTGGGAATTTGAGAGGATCATATCTTAACTCACTAGGTGTGGTTTTTTCTTTAAACTGGGATAATTGAGTATCCTTCTTAAAATTAAAATACGAGACTTTGGGATAGTAATTAAGAATGCTTGTTATTTTCGAAAATTCGAATTGTTATGTCCTAACTTACCGGATGTGACTTTTTCTCGATTAATTTGAAATAATGAGTCTTCTTCATAAAAATGTTACTCGAGAAGGATGATAGCTTAGCTGATGGACATGTATCAGATTACTATTTTACTCAGATTAGCGTGACTCAGAATAATCTGCAGGAGCTGAAGGAGATATGGGATCACTGGATGATTGAATGAAACATACTTTTTACTACGAGTATGAGGATCTACTGTATTTACTCGATGTTAAGGTAGACAAGCATCTCTTCCGAGCTTTTGCACAGCACTAGAACCCGGCTTACAGTTGTTTCACCTTCGGGGACATGGACATGGTACCTACGATAGAGGAGTACACCGCTTTACTTCGTTGCCCAAAAATTTAGGTAAACAAGGTCTACTCAAGAGCTACTAGTGTTCCACCTTTTTTGGGAAATTGATGAACATTAAAGGAATGAGTGAGCAATGGGTTATAGCTCGAATTAAGGTAAAAGACGATAACAAATGTATCACTTGGAAGAGCTTGCGAGATTTGATCTTAGCACATCCAGATGCGAAGAAAAAAATGGATATATTTGCTCTCAGTTTTTATGGATTAGTTATTTTTCCTAAGGCGTTGGGGCATATAGAGGAGGCGGTGACTGATCTATTCGATCGGCTAGATAAAAGGGTCACACTTGTTCCAACGATTTTGGTTGAGACTTTTAGGTCATTGAATGCATGTCGAAGGGAAGGAGAAGGAAGATTCATAGGTTGCGCACCACTACTGACGGTTTGGTTTCATAGTCACTTTTGAAAGGTGAAAAAGGTCTCCATTCGAGTATTTTCTAAGAGTTATTCCCTTTGAGAGAATTTGTGATTATGTAGAAGCAAGAGAACATTTCTGAGGAGAAGTGGATGACGATACTCCATAGTCTCCGAGACGAAAAAATTGAATGACAAGCACTATGGTTTATTCCTGATGAAATACTTTATCGATGTGGAGATTTTGATTGGGTACCACTGCTTGGGATATAGGGAGCTGTAGGATATGCCCCTTTGTTAGTGATGAGACAGTATAGATCAAGGCAGTTCATCCCAGCGACACAAGGTTTGGCTCAGTGCGAGTTTTCGTATAAGGGTGAGAACAACAAGAAGAAGGTTCGAGAGATATCGAATGCTTGGAATCAAGTTCACATAATGAATACGTTTGCTGCAAATCCCATGGTAACCCCAGAGTATGATGAGTGGAGGAATAGAAGAACCAATGACAACATCCCTGTGCCAAATCTAGAAAATGTCCGCCTAGTTCAGGAGCATTTGCAAGTAATTCCATCAGAATTAGAACTCATAAAGGAAGATTTTGAGAAAAAGAGTTCTGAGTTGAGAAAGAAGATAAAGATGCTAGAAGAGGAAAAGATGCAACTGGTATTGGATGTTAATATCCAAAGATTAGAGGTTGAAAAGCTGAGGAAAGGAAATAGAAAGGTTGAGGAGGACTTGAATAGTTTGAAGAAGGACTACAAGAAGCTTTGTCTATCAATGGGAACCGTTGGGTTAGGTAAGACATTAGAACAATGGCAACAAGAAATCCAGGAGGAAAGGATTCGAGCGGAATAGTGGAAGAGAAAGTTTCAAGATGCTCAAGTCCAAGAAAATGCCATAAAGAGAAAGCTGTTGGAAAGTCATTTAGAGAAAGCTGAGTTGAGAGCTCGAGTAGCTAAGTTGGAGGAGTCTTTGCATAGGCATCACAGTCGTAACTCTGTAACCAAATTGAGGGCAAGTCAGGCTAAGAATGAGGAGCTAAAGAAGAGAGCAGAAGAACTTGAAATTTTTTTACCAAACTGCGAGATCCGAATTGAGTTCTTTGAAAGAACCTTAGAGACAAATGATAAGCAAATTCAGCACTCTCAGAGGCAAGTTAGAGATCGAGACTATGTCATGGGTGAATCATTGACTCAAGTAAGAGAAGTGGCGGAATACTTACAGAGGTTAGCTGTTCAAGCTGATCTTTTAAGCTTAGAGTATGAATCGGAGTATGATAAGGGCCAAAAGTTAGCATGTCTCCTTCGAAAGATTAAGACTCTAAGCAGTGGGGCAAGACTTTATATGTAATTTATCTTAAGTAAATACATTCATTTTCTAGTAAAGTTATTCTATCAGAATTCGATCCAGAATCAATACCTTTCTTGCTTATGCATTCATGCATTTAGCATTGCATTTTTATTTCATGGATTAAAATTTTAAGAGAACTTCACTAATTAATTAAAATTACGATAGTTACTTTGGAAAAATAACAAATCCAACACCCTTACAGTACTCGTACTAAGTCTAAAGCCCACCTATAGGATCAACTGACTAAAGTGCAATAAGATATGCAAAACCAGATCATCGAGACTCAAAGAGATATAATTAATCGGATGACTCAATTACTGGATGGGGGACTTGATAAAGGGAAAGGTCTTATAGAAAAATCTAAGGAAGAAAATGAAGATCTTCCATATCCTTTGGGTCTTACCCTAGTGCCTATCAAAGCTCAGGAAGAGATATGTGTTTAAGGAGCTTCTGTCACCATTTGGCCTCAGCCATACTTGGTTGGCTTATCAAAACCAGTAATTATCCAATGGGCTCTGGTTCCCACCTAGGGGATAACCTAGTCAATCCTGTCATATCAGATTCTGATAAAGTAATGGGAGTAGAGAAGACAAGAGCTGAATTTCCAAACCAGTTGGAGGAACGCTGTAAATGGTTAGAGGAAAGATTCAAGGCAATGAAAGGAGCTGAGATTTTTTGTGGAATTGACGCCAAGAAACTGAATTTGGTCCCAGATCTAGTACTCCCTCACAAGTTTAAGGCTCTAGAGTTCGAAAAATATAACGGGACGAGTTACCCAGAAGCGTATATAACCATGTTTTGTATAAAGATGATGGGGTATGTCCACAATGATCAACTACTAATTCACTGTTTCCAAGATAGTTTGACAGAATCGATTGCAAGGTGGTATAATCAATTAAGCCGTGCAAGGATCAGTTCTTGAAAGGATTTGGCACAAATTTTCATGAAGCAGTATAGCCATGTTATTGATATGGCTCGTGATAGGATCATGTTACAAAATACAGAGAAAAAGCCTAATGAAAGCTTTAGATAATACGCCTAAAGGTGGAGAGATATGGCTACTCATGTATAGCCACCGCTATCTAAAGAGAGATAACCATGCTCTTTGTTAATACCCTGAAATCGCCATACATTAATCACTTGTTGGGAAACGCTACCAAGAGTTTCTCCGATATGGTCATGTCAGGAGAAATGATTGAAAATGCAATCAAAAGTGGGAAGATTGATCCTGGGGAGAGTGCCAAGAGGTCTGCTCCTAGAAGGAAGGACAATGAAGTAAACAACGTAGGTTTATACAGGCCGAACAATGTAAAGCCTGTCATGGTGACATAATCGAAAGCCCCAACAGCCAACTATCAAAACACTCAGAGACAAGAATCAGGCTCGAGGTTAAATTTTGAAAGAGTTCAATTTACTCCTATTTTGATGTCATACAAAGAGCTTTACAAAAATCTATACGATACTCGTGTAGTGACCCCGTACTATTTAAAGCCACTGCAACCCCATTCCCAAATTGGTATGATGCAAATGCTCAATGTGAATACCATGCAAGAATAACTGGACACTCACTTGAGAATTGTATTGCTTTCAAAAAGCTAGTTGAGAAGTTCACTAGTATGGGAGTCGTGAGATTCGACGAGCCAACATGACCCAATGTAGCTGGAAATCCCTTGCCCAATCGTCCTGATCAGGGAGTGAATGCAATTGTGGAGGAAAAGAGCAAGAAGATAAAAACTAATATTGGGGAGGTCAAATATCCATTAAAATTGGTCTAGCAGCAGATGGTTAACATGGGCTTGATTGTGCAAAATGTAGAAGACACACTAAAAGTTGAGAATTACTATGAGTTTCACCCAAATTGGCAAACATTGTTGTTATTCTTTCTATTTGTTTCATACCACAATAAATCATCCTTAAATTCATTTATTCTTTGTATCTCTTTTTTTCCATATGACAAGTCTCTTGATATCAATGATATGGGTAACATTGTTGCCGACCTAGAGCCCCATTTTGAGCAGGATGTGTATTTAGAAGAATCTCAAGATTTCGAAGATGTTCAAGATAGTAATTTATCTCTTGATTTGTTACGGATGGTTGAGCAATACGAGAAACAAATCTTACCTCACAAAGAATCAATAGAAGTTATGAGTTTAGGGGATGAAACTGAAAAAAGAGTGGTGAAAATTGAGACCTGTATCTCTGCAGAAACAAGGCGAAATCTCATTGAATTGCTCCGAGAGTCTAAACACGTATTTGTGTGGTCTTATCAAGACATGCCCAGTCTAAGTACTGATATTGTAGTGAACAAGCTCCACACAAGAGAAGAATGCAAACTGGTCCAACAGAAGCTTCGAAGAATGAGGCCTGATGTTCTCTTGAAAATAAAAGAAGTCAGAAAACAATTCGATGCTGGTTTCCTACAAGTGGTGAAATACTCAGAATGGGTAGCCAACATAGTGTCAGTTCCTAAGAAAGATGGGAAGGTACGAATGTGCGTGGATTATAGGGACTTCAACAAAGCTAGCCCAAAGGATAATTTCCCTCTACCTCATATTGACACCTTGGTAGATAACACAGTAGGTCACTCTTTGTTCTCCTTTATGGATGGTTTTTCCGGGACAATCAGATAAATATGCATCCTAAGGATATGGACAAAACCACATTCATTACCATGTGGGGAAACTTTTGCTACAAAGTTATGCCATTTGGACTAAAGAATGTAGGGGCAACATATCAAAGGGCTATGGTAACTCTATTTCATGATATGATGCACAAGGAGATTGAGATATATGTCGACAATATGATCGCAAAGTCTCGAACAAGAGAAGAACACGTGAAGGTTTTGAGAAAGTTGTTCTTGAGATTGAGAAAATTCTAGTTGAAGTTGAACCCCAAAAAATGTACTTTTGGGGCTACTTCAGGCAAGTTGTTAGGTTGTGGTTAGTTAGTAGAAGAGGAATTGAGATCGATCCGGATAAAGTCAAAGCTATATAAGAGTTACCACCGCCACGTACTCAAAAGGAAGTTCGAGGGTTTCTAAGGAGATTGAATTACATTGCTCGGTTCATCTCACAACAAATCGAGAAGTGTGATCCCATCTTCTGTCTTCTCAAGAAGCACAACCCAGGAGTATGGGATGATGAATGCCAAAAGACCTTTGACAAAGTTAAACATTATTTGTCCAACGCTCTAGTATTAATGCCACCGAATCTGGATAAACTTTTGATTCTGTACTTGGCCGTATGAAAACTCTATGGGATGCGTACTAGGCCAACATGATGAGCCAGGAAAGAAAGAAAGAGCAATTTATTATCTTAGCAAGAAGTTCATTGAATGCGAGATAAGATATTCGTTAATCAAGAAATTGATTTATGCTTTGGTCTAGAGTACTCGAAGGTTGAGGCAGTACATGTTATATCATACAACTTGGTTGATTTCAAAATTGGATCCTCTTAAGTTCATGATTGGGTTGACAGCATTAAATGGAAAAATGGCTAGATGGTAAATGTTGCTCTTGGAATTTGACATAGTCTATGTGAATCAGACAACAATAAAAGGGAGTGCAATAGCAGATTTTCTGGCTAGTAGAGTTTTGAAAGACTATGAGCCGTTAGATTTCGATTTTCCAAATGAAGATTTAATGTATCTTACAGCTACAGAAGAAGAAATTTCATAAAGGCATCCATGGAAAATGAATTTTGCTGGTGCTTCAAACGCCACTGGTAAAGGAATTGGGGTAGTTATGGTATCCCTAGATGGATATCATTACCCTCTCACATGCAAACTTTACTTCGATTTCACAAACAACATGGCAGAATATGAAGCATGTATCATAGGACTCCGTGTAGTTATAGAACACAAGATCCAGGTTATGGAGGTGTATGGAGATTTTGCATTGGTAATTTATCAACTCAAGGGTGAATGGGAAATGAGAGACTCTAACTTGATTGATTATCGAAAATTGGTTCTCGAGTTAATTAAAGAATTTGAGGACATCACCTTCCATTACCTCCTGCGAGAAGAAATCAGTTGGCTGATGCTTTGGCTATCCTTGCCTCCATGATTAAGGTCAATAAACAAGAGGATATGAAGCCCATTCAGATGAGCATTTATGATGTTCCAACTCATTGCTACAACATTGAAGGGGGAGAAAAAGATAATTATCCTTAGTATAATGAAATATTACAGTATGTAAAAGACCGCAAGTAACCTGAGCAAGCCACTGAGAATGATAAAAGGACATTAAGAAGGCTCGCAATTGATTATATCCTTGATGGGGGATATTCTGTACAAAAAGAGAAAGGATCAGGTTTTGTTGAGATGTGTCAATGTTATTGAGGCTCAGAAAAATTCTAGAAGAAGTCCATGAGGGCGTTTGTGGAACGCATGCCAATGGTTTCACAATGGCTAGACAAATCATGAGATTCGGATATTATTGGTCAACCATGGAAGGAGATTGTATTAGATATGCTAAGAAATGTCACAAATGCCAAATTTATGGAGACAAAATTCCTGTACCTCTTTCACCTCTTCATGTTATGACTTCCCAATGGACTTTTTCTCTATGTGGGGAATGGATGTCATTGGGCCAATTTCATCGAAGGCTTTTAGTGGGCATAGGTTCATTTTTGTGGTCATCAATTACTTCACTTAGTGGGTAAAAGTTGTTTCCTACGCTAATGTTACGAAATCAGCGGTCAGCAAATTCTTGAAGAAAGAAATCATATGTCGGTATGGAATGCCAAAAAAAATCATATCTAATAATGCTTTGAACTTGAACAATAGCACGATAGCTAAGGTCTGCAATCAGTTCAAGATCAAGCATCATAATTCAGCACCGTATCGCCCGAATATGAATGGGACAGTGGAGGCAGCTAATAAGAACATTAAGAAGATCATTGGGAAAATGACAAAGACCTAAAAAGATTGGCATGAGAAGTTACCATTTGTTCTCTACGCCTATAGAACGTTTGTTAGAACTTCTACTACTACAACACTGTTCTCACTAGTATATGGAATAGAGGCAGTTCTACCATTTGAAGTCGAGATTCCTTCTCTTCAAGTCTTATCAGAAGTAAAGTTAGATGAAGTAGAATGACCAACTAAACCTGATTGAGGAAAAGAGGTTGAAATCTATCCGACATGGTCAAATGTACGAAAAGAGAATGATGCGAGCTTATGACAAAAAGGTTCGCCCTAGGGAATTCCATGAGGGAGATCTAGTTTTGGAAAAGATTCTTCCTATACAAAAGGACTTTCGAGGGAAATGGATGCCAAATTGGGAAGGCCCATATATGGTAAAGAAAGCCTTTTCTGGAGGAGCTTTAATTTTAACTGAGATGGATGGCAAGGACCTATTAAACCCTGTGATCTCAGATTCAGTGAAAAAATATTTTGCCTAAAAAAAAATCAAAATCCAAAAGTTTGAGTTGAAAACCTGAAAGGCGGCTAAAAAAAATCAAAATCCAAAAGTTTAAGTTGAAAACCTGAAAGGGCGGTTCAAAAAAAAGGGAGAGGCCAAGATGAAAACCCGCAAAGGGCATCTCGAAGCCTAAAGGAGATTTGAGTCGAAAACCCGCAAAGGGCGGCTCATATTTGAACCAAAAGATTGGGCATGAAGTGGTCTTCTCTCTCAAAAGTAACAAGATGGAGGGATGTTACATCTGGGGCATCGATGAAGTACAATAGTTTCTATGGGTACACATCAAGTTCAAAATGGTTCTCATCAAGTTTGCTTGAAGAAACTCATATGTTGATATCTGGGGCATCTAGTTGTATTCCTTTAGTAACTTTTGATTGATGGTTGCTATTTTTTTTACCACATTTGCTATTTCTATTTCTGACCAGTGTTTGTAATCTTTTGGCCATTATTTAATCAAATCGACTTTGTGATCAATGTTGATATTCTTGACCAATGTTTGCTATCATTCATTCCCTTTTAAGCATTGTCTTCAATAAACTTCAATTTTATCCATGTTTCATAACTTGTTCAAGGCATTCTTTGTATTAAAATAACGGTTAGTGGACTAGAAAATATAAGGTACAAAATGATTTTTGCATGTTGCTTTGGAAAACTTCTAAAAAGTACAAAGATTTGAAACAGGACTACCAGTTAGAAATAACCAAATTCGAGGGTCGAAAGGACTTAAAACAGTGGCTCAAAGTATGACTACCTTTTGGATTTCATGTTGAGGACACTAGACTTGAAAGGAAGATATGGTGATATATCAAAGATGAAATTTAGGCAAATGATGAACAATGTAGATCTAAGGACCAAAACGGAAAATCATTCTAAAATATGACACCTTTGCATGCATATCAACATCATTCATGTACATTTAGATAGGAGCATTTCATTCATTCAGATCATGGTATCCTAATTGCATGGCCTAGATAGAGGACTACAAGACAGATTCTATAGGTCATATCCCTAGAGAATGATGTGATAGAACAACTCCTACATCCTTAAAGTGGCAGAAGGGTGGAGTAAAACAAGTGACAGATTTCAATCTCCATGGAAGTCAAAGTGGAATAGAGTGAAGCTACACCAAATCCTAGAGTTGAAGAGGGATAGGTTGAAGCTGTAACGATGGACCTAACACCCTAAAACCAAAAAGGGATAAATTGAAGCTACAATGGCAGATCTAACACCTTAAAATTAAAGAAGGAAAGATTGAAGCTGCAACGGTGGATCTTACACCTTAAAACTGAAGAGGGATAGGTTGAAGTCATAATGGTAGACCTAACACCCTAAAATCGAAGAGGAAAAGATTGAAGTCGCAACAATGACTTTTACACTTTAAAACCGAAGAGGGATAGGTTGAAGCCGCAGCAGTGAACCTAACACCTTAAAATCGAAGAGGGATAGATTGAAGCCGTAATAGTGGGTCTAACACCTTAAAACCAAAAAGAGAAAGATTGAAGTCGTAACGATAGATCTTACACCTTAAAATTGAAGAGGGATAGGTTAAAGCCGTAATGGCAGACATAACACCTTAAAATCAAAGAGGAATAGATTAAAGTCGTAATGGCGAATCTAACACCCTAAAACCGAAAAGGGAAAGATTAAAGTCGTAACGATGGATTTTACACCTTAAAATCGAAAAAGGATAGGTTGAAGCCGTAATGACGGACCTAATACCCTAAAATCAAAGAGGGATAGATTGAAGCCACAATGACGGATCTAACACCCTAAAAGCAAAGAGGGAAATATTGAAGTCGAAACGGTGGATCTTACACCTTAAAACTGAAGAGGGATAGGTTGAAGCCGTAACGGTGGACCTAACACTCTAAAATCGAGGGATATGTTGAAGCCGTAATGATGGATCTAACACCCTAAAACCAAAGAGGAAAAGATTGAAGTTACAACGGTGAATCTTACACCTTAAAATCGAAGAGGGATAGGTTGAAGTCATAACGGTGGACATAACACCTTAAAACCAAAGAGGGATAGATTGTAGTCATAACGGTGGATCTAACACCCTAAAATTGAAGAGGGAACAGATTGAAGTCGCAATAGCGAATCTTACACCTTTTGAAAAAAAAAACTATAGAGAGATAGATTGAATCATATTTCCTTGAAGTTGCAGTGAAGCAAATCAAACAGCAACCACTCTGGAGTTTCAGCAATTCAGGATGAAACTATAACAACAAACCTTATCTCTTTGAAGTTGCAATGGAGGAAGTTGAAGCTGCGTCTTGTCTTTCTAAATGGTAGTAAAACAGGTATAGTGGAGTAGAACCACCAACGAGATGAAAGAACAAAGAAGCACTGGAGGCCTAAAGATCGAACAAAA
The DNA here is from genome assembly GCA_005610355.1 of Gossypioides kirkii. NCBI lineage: Eukaryota > Viridiplantae > Streptophyta > Magnoliopsida > Malvales > Malvaceae > Gossypioides > Gossypioides kirkii. The sequence continues at coordinate 19,978,652 of CP032245.1, forward strand.
TTGTTCTCCATTTGAGTCTTTACTCCATTCCTGTTCCACGACAATGAGCAAAGAGGGGCAGCTGTAGAAGCCCATTTTTGTCTGGGCTCCTACCAATATTATTAGTGTTATTTTTATTTATTTATTTAAAACCCAAAAACATAAGATAAAGCCCAATGCTTTTAGCCCAATTTTTACAAGCCCAAATTAAGACAAAAAGAAAAGAAAAACCATAGACTAAAAAACCCTAGCCGCCTCATCCCTTGCTGCCCCTCGGATGACCAACGTTGCCCCTTACTTGGAGATCTTCCAAGATGTGGATCTGCAAAAAAAAAAAGGGAAAGAAGATCAATAGGAAAATTGAATAAAAAGATCGTAAATCAAATCTGCAAAAAAGATTGTAATATCATGTATATAAACACAAAATTTTTCTATAATGAGGACACGAATTTCTTGTAAGAAGCACTCAAAATTTTGAAATAAAATACAAGAATTTTTTACAATCGAACACACATTCAAGCATACATTCGAAGTTTAGAAAGCAAAAATCCAAAGGTATTCAATTTTTTTATTTATTTTAAACTATCATAGATCTAACTTTGTTTAATTTGAAACCATAAAAAAAGATATTTTTGTTGCTCGTTTTTAACTTTTTGCGTCATTTCTTCACCACCGCCGTAGGAAGCTTCGACGGACGAACAAAGCCCTAAAAATGAAGGGTCATCAAACTCGTGAGGCATTTCGGAGTCGATTTTGGTGAAAAGGACATAATATCTGAGCTAGGGAGGGTCGAAAATGTTAAAGGTAAGTTTTTTGGGTTTCCAACCACCGTATACGGTGGTCGTCGGTTCCGGTATCCTACGGACCCACGGCGGTGGTACACCGGAGCTCTAAGATTGACCGATGGTTTTTTGAGAGAAAATGAAGGAAGGTTTTTTTGTTTTTTTTAAAAACTAAACTTAAAAATGAATTTTTCTTCACAAATGATTTACATATATATGTACACAAAATGATGCCGTTTTGTGCCTAATACAATAGGTACCAAAACGACGTCGTTTTGAAATCCGACCCGCTTTTAACATAAGATCAGTGTTTTTTTTAAAACCATGGGCTAATTGCCCATTTGGTCATTCCGTAATTTTAGGGGTTTTAATTTAGTCCTTTTTGCATGTTTTTATAGGTTTTAAGTTAGCCTTTCAATTTGTTTGTGTTTATAATTTAGTCCCTAATTCTCTTTAGCCCATTTATTTATTTATTTTTTATAATTTTAACCCCTATTATTTTAATTCTCATTTGATTTTGTCCTATTTTCATTTTTTATATTATTTACATTATTTAATTTTTATTTATTAATTTTTTTATTTGTGATTTATTTTTTTTACTTTATATGTAACTTTATTTATTTTTTTGGTATTTTAATTATTGGCTCTCAATTTTCATGACTATTCCCTATAATTTTATTGTTTATAATTGATTGATTTTTTTTTTGTTAGTTTATGCTATTTAAATATTTTGCCTTTATTAAATTTGATTGATATTTTATTTATGTGCATGTTATATTTTTACCTTTAAATTAATTACATGACTTATAGTATTTTTGACTTTAGTCTCCATGAATATGTTATTCTATATTATGGTGCTCTTAATTGCATTTAATTGTAAATTGTGTGTGTATTCATTTTTTGAATGACATTTTAATTCATAAATTATTTTAAAAAAATAGAGGCAATGTTCTTTGTTTCAAGAATTAGAGAGTATCATGCCCTAACTCATTGGGTGTGATTTTTTCTTTAAACCGAGATAATTGAGTATCCTTTTTAAAATTAGAATACGAGATTTTGGGATAATAATTAAGAATGCTTGTTATTTTCGAAAATTCGAATTGTTATGTCCTAACTTACTGGATGTGACTTTTTCTCGATTAATTTGAAATAATGAGTCTTCTTCGTAAATTTTTTTTAAATAATAAAATAAACATATCATTTATGCATTTAAGGATCACAATTTAAATTCTTCTCAAGTTTTTAATTTTCAACAAATGAGACTTTAAATAATCGATTAGGTACCAATTTTTGGGCGTGTGAGGGTGCTCATCCTTCCTTATGCGTAACCGGCTCACAAATCTGTTTTATGGTTTCAAAGACCAAAATTTGTTTTAATGATTTTAAAATTTTTAAGGTGATCCAATCACAGCTATTTTAAAAAAAGGTTCGTGGCGACTCCATTTTCGTTTTTTTTGAAAATATAATTCTAGAATTTTTTCAAAAAAATGGTTTCAACAGACATCAAGAAGGTGTAATTTAATGCAAAAGCTATGCACACTCTATTTTGTGTTCTTGGTGAATATGAGTACAATAGAGTTTCCTCGCGCAAGGAAGCGAAAGAAATGTGAGACAAGCTTGAGGTCACCCATGAAAGAACGAGTAGAGTCAACGAATCAAAGATAAGTCTTCTCACCCTTGACTATGAGTTATTTAAAGCAAAACTAGAGGAAGGAATCAAAGAGATGTTCGATCAATTCACCAACATCATCCATGGTCTCAAAGCCCTTAGGAAGGTTTATCCTAACAAGGAGATGGTGAAAAAGATGTTGAATAGTCTCTCAACATCTTGGGAACTAAAGGTGACAGCCATAAAAGAATCAAAGGATCTCAACTCACTCTCCCTTGATGAGCTCATTGGTTCTTTACTTACATATGAGATGAAGCTTAACAAAGGGGCTGGAGAAGAAAGAATTATGAAGAAGAATGTTGGTAAAGCTCTTAAATCCACCACAATTGAAGAGAGTGAATCAAGTGAAGAGGTGGATGAAGACAAAGAGATGGAGAACCTTGCTAGAAGATTCAAGAGATTTATGAAGTTCGACAAAGGAAGAGAATTTTGAAAGAAGAAAGGACTCAAGCTTGAATCAACCAAGGAGAAAGATCTCATTATTTTCTATGAGTGCAAGAAATCGGGAGACATCAAGTATGATTGTCCTATGTTCAAAATGAAGGGGTCTAGCAAACAAAAGGCTTATGTTGATTGGAGCGATGAAGACTCATCCGATGATGAAGAAGCCAAATTATGCCTTATGGCCGTTGAAGAACCTAAGGTAACTTCTAACTTATCTACTTTAAATGATTATTATTTTGATGAGTTGGAAGATGCCTTTGATGAGTTGGTTTTGGAATTTGAGGTCATGATTTCAAAACATAAGAAAAATGCTTCAAAATTGAGAAATGAAAATGACTCACTTTCCAAAATCAATCATGAACTTGAAGAGAAAGTAAACAAAATGCAAGAAATCATTAATAATTTTGAAAAGAAAAATTTAGACTTTCATAATTTATTCTTAAAAGTTCATGAGGATCACCAAAAGCAACTTGAGTTGCTTAAGAGTGAAAAAGCTCACTCTAACAAAGTTTTTGAGAAAGGAGAAAGTTCAAAACAAAACTTTGTTAAAAATAGTTTTAATTTCTATAAACATAGAGATCCCTCAAGATTTTACAAGGGAAAACTTGTTTAGAGTGAATGGGTCCCTAAAGGACTTAGTGCTACTCAAGACAAAGAAGCTCTTTCAAAATGGATACCTAATGGGATTAAGATTTTGAAAACTAATGATTATGGACCCAAAAGACATTGGGTACCAAAAACTTAAATTCTATGTTTGTAGGTAAGGTGCATTGCTTCAAGGTGAACAAATGCAAATTCTATGTGATTGCACCTTAATGTTGATTGGTATGGTAGTTCATTAGTTCTTTATATTTAATATCTGTATTTGAACTAACCACTTTGTTTTCCTCTTGAAAGCTTTATTGTTTATTTTTGATATAACAAAAAAGGGGAGAAGAGAAAGGTAAATTTTATGGTTGATTGATTTCTTATATTAGTGACCAATTTTTTCAAAGAAAAATGAATGTCAAATTTGAGCTTTAATGAAAATTTATGCTCCAAATCTTTATGCCTTAAATTGAAAATTATTTTTATATAGGGGAGCTTAAATTCAAAATGTCTTTTATTAAGGGGGAGCAATCTATTCAAAAACAAATTCACAAAATGTTTTGTTATATCAAAAAGGGGGAGGTTGTTAAATAAAGCCTTATTGGATAATATATTTTGATATAACAAATTAAAATGTTTTTTAATAAAAGTAAAGTTGAATAAATTGATAAAATCAAATTGAAATTGTTTCAATTGAGTCAAACATTTTCAAATATGTTTTAACCAATTTCAATTTGAGGGCATAAATATCATCTTTCAAAGGTCTAGCAATAAGAAGAGCAATATGCAAAGCTTAAAGATCAATCAAAACAACCTAGAGCTTAATTATTTCTTACCTTTTCTTGTAAACCCTTGTGAGCTTTCATTGTATTCATTTAGCTCAAGTGTTCTTCTTTATATTTATGCTTAATTAGCAAACATCCAAATCTTGTAACGATTGTTTCTTTGTTTGCTTGTTTGTTTCTTTTTTGAGAGAGGGTTTATACTTAAGGTTTGGGTAGAAACCTTAAGGAGTTGTCTCTTAAGACTTTGGGGTATAAGTCTTAAGTGATTGTAAGGTTAAACCTTATCCTCAAAGGTTAAACAAATCTAGTGGATTTGGGAAAATCCTTAGTTATGGAAAGCTAAGGTAGTGGATTAGGCATTTGGGGCTGAACCACTATAAATCCTTGTGTTCTTTGTTGTAAATTTCAATTGCTTCCACCACAACATCTCAAAGGCCAATTTAGTCTCCCTTACTGACATTATCGAGTTGATCCATTGAGCTAACATTTATATTTTCTTGTATCTTTAAATTTAATTTGTTGCGTATTAATATTCTATAATGTTTGTATTTTCGTGTATTAATATATTTTCAAATTATATAATTTTTTTGTTAAATATTTTGTATTCAAATGCAAACAAATAATTATTATAGAAAAATTAAATTTATAATGAAATAATAATTACAATGTAAAGTAAATATTTACAGAAAAAAATCATAATTATCGTGATCTGAGCGACATCCTCGGCGCTGGCGCGTAACGGTCTGACTACCTCCGTCGGTGAGACCGTGCACCTTCTTGAGGCATTTCATAGTTGCACGGTCTAGCCTCCAGTGTCCTAACCCTTGGTGTTCCGACCAGTGTACATATTAAAGTGGTATAATCATAAACACCATCATCAAGAATTAAGGATTATTGACTGACCGGAGGTGCCAAGGGAAAATATCCTCCATGTTAGGTGTATGTTCTTGCCAATGGAGCTCTGATGTGTATGAGGATGATCCGAAGTGTGCCGAATGTTGAGGCTCGGGGTCGTCACCTGATCGGCCTGTAAACGTCACAGCATTTGAGTGCAAGCGAACACACGTCGATGCAAGTATAGTTGATAGATTTGCTCTATCGGATATTGATCCCACAAGGATAGAGTTCTTGATGTTCAATTGTTGAAGCAACTAAAGTTAAAATTAGAGAAAATGCTAGTGAGGATGTTAGCACAATTAAATCAGATCTGCACCACTAAATTAATCAAAGTTGTCAATGCAATGATGAAATTAATTGTCAGAGCAATTGAAAGTTAAATAAATGGTTGTTGATATTTTGAGAATTTAAATGCAGAAAAAGTAAAAGTGTGATCAAGTGCGAAGAATGGAGTGGATCAATGACTTCACTAAGTAGCAACGCTGGATGCGTTGACAAGGTATTTTATAAATGAATTGTCGCAGCAATAAAGTTCCAATGAAATCATACCAATAACAACTCACTATTTAACCAAGACTCAAGTGCCCACATTTACCTCACCTTCCAGTTATTGGCAACGCCTTGCACTCAAGAACAAGTGACTAGAATTCCTCCTAGTCTCAAGTAACTTCCGTTAACTTGCTTGTTAACCTAACTTGTCACCGCACTTTCCAATGTCGGTAGACTGCAATTGCACTTCAGTGTCAAAAATAGTTAAATCCAAGAGAAAACAGATGAGAAGAATTGAATAAGAAACAAAGTAATCTAACATTGAAAGTTATTTCCATATACAATCAAGTGTCAATAAGAATTCATCAGCATTAACAGAGGAATTAACAGATAAATCGAAGCATACTATTCCTAGGCTACTAGGATTATCCCTTACTTGTATCGCACCAAGCACTCCTCGTCAGGAGTTATCGCACACTTGCTTGATCAGCTCACCGAACTGCCAAACCAAGCTTCAAGCTTTAGAGAATTTGTAGAATTTAATTCCTTCACTCCTTGATATATATCTCCTTCTTCTCTCCTCTATTTATAAGCTTTGAGAATTTTAGATCTCATCTCCTCTTAGATCCAACTTCTTGTGCAGCTGTCAAAGTTTGTTGAAATCCAGCTGTGCACTCACATAGATCTGATGTGATCTTCATTAATCTGCAGGTTGTCGCTGCATTTTTGGGCGAGATCTATAATCTTTAATTGCGGCGACATCGTGTGAAATTCCTGCGCTAGTGCTTCCAGATGTGCTTGTAGCGTGAAATCACTTAGACAAAGTAATTGTTTCCATGCGGTGACATTTCTGGCCGCAATACCAAGCTAAACTTGTGGTTGCATCTTTGAACTCTTCCTAGCATCAATCTTTTGAGGTGGATCCCTGCGCTGACAATTTCAGGCGCAATACATATGCTGCATATGGCGACATTAGTGCACAAAAGAGATAAAAATAATGAGAATTTAAGTCACACAATATTGAGTTAGAAAATGTAAAAAAAGTAAGTATGAAATGACTATCATGCATGCTAAATGTAATACAAAAGAGACAATTAATACACAAATTTAGGGAGAAAATAAGTGTCATTTCTAATGTTATCACAACCCTAAACTTGAGTTTTTACTTGTCCTCAAGTAAACAAAAGTTAGCAAAGTCACAAATAAAACATGTCATCACAATCATCATTCTTGCAACTTAAATTCTTTTGAATCCTAATGTATAAATTGTATTCATATGAGAGAATAATGCGCTGACAATTTATATGCATGGATAATTAAAACTGCCACTTCATTAATGTTAGTAGCATGCTTTGAATCTTATCCTTTCTTAACCAATACAGCATTTTATATGTATATATATATTTTTTCTTTTCTTATTTCCTCTTCTTTCTTTTTCTTCTCTTTTTATTTTATAAGTGACTGAAAGATGTCATTGCATTACTCTACCTTTGTTCCTGAGTAGTAACAATCGGGTGCATCAAACCCCTAGGGGGCATGTAATTGCGCCGAGACACACTCTTACAGTGACAGCCATTGGCTAGATGATTTTTCTAACACATTTGTGGAGTGTTCTTCCTTGATAAGTCACATTGCATTCACATTAGAGTGTCTTCCATGTCGCTGCATTTGGTAAGTTATTTCAAGATTCAAGGATTGATACTATCCATTCATTACTAGTGCAATTCCAATCATTCATTCAAAAAATAGCAGAGCTCAATATTCATTCATATTCAACCAATTCACATATCAGTATCCAAACAATTCAAGATTTATGCATAAAATAAAAATTGTGGTCGTATTTTTATTGAAACTTCACATACTTTCATTAAGCTAAAGAAAGAAATAAATTTTCAAATTTGTGGGTGTAATTGCATTTCCATTTCACAAAAGATCCCCCCAAACTTAATGTATGCATTGTCCCAAATGCACTGACAACACTATACATATAACAATGGAAATGCAACTACAATGCAAATGCACTAACAAATGAAATGCAATGACAACTAAATAAGATGCATGCAACTAACTCTTGAAAAGTAAAACTAACTCATTGTTCAGCAGCCGATAAAGTGACTGCTTTGGCTTTCTTCTTCTTCTTCTTTGGGAGCTCCTCTTCTGCTTTGCGCCTCTTTTTCTTGTCTTTCCTCTTCCTCTTTTTGTCCTTCGAATCAACCAGAGCGGTTGATTGCTCCTCCACAGCCGGTTGAGTGGTGGCCTCATCGACAGTCACATCAGACGGATGGACTTCAACAAGCGGTGCTACATAAGGCACAATGCCCAAGTTAAAATCTTCAATGCTGCTGGTGATTGCCTCTTCCTGGCTCGCTTCAGGTGGAGCCAAGTTTTCAACGGATGCCCTCGTACTGGTAGTTTTGTTGACAAATTCTTTCTCGAAATTTGTTGGGTCATCTTCCTTCTCTTCCTCATTTTCTTTCTTCTCCTCGGGTTCCTCCTTCTCAGCTGTGTCTGGTTCGACACCTTCCTCCACTTCCAAGCCTATAGATACGATCGGTGTACACATCTCCTCAGCAACAGCCTCCTTTTTTGCCATGTTAGCCCCAAGGCTATTCAAATATTCATCCTCGAACATGCTGGAGATAGTTCTGAAGCAGTCCTTCATGGCGTTGGAATGTCCCTCTGGCTCCTCATCATCGAAGATATGAATTCTCATTGGGGATGGGATAGGTTGAGGCCTACCTTCAGGAGTAGGTTGCTCAGAGGATGATGGGGCTTCCTTAACAATATGTTAGAATATAGGGAACTCTAGCATGGGATTTGGGCTCAGATTCCTCAATGTGGTGACAATAGCACTGTTCCATACCCTTGTGTACGCATAGAAGAAGTTCTACCTATAATCCATTTCGTCCAACATGCTGACAAGGTGAACCTGGCGCATATCTAAACAATCAATGTTATGTTCTACATTAGCTAACTTCTTCTCAACTTGAGGGTTTGTGGGCGCATCATCTTGCTTCTCTTTTTTCTTTCCTTTCCCTTTTTCCTTCTTCTTAGGCACCTCTTTCACCAAAGGGGTTTCTTGTCCACTAGTTATTCGCTCTACCAAGATATCATTTATTGGCCCCTTGTTGTCCAACACTTCCTCACCATCTCGGGGAACAATATCCCTTTATTTGCAGAGCATCATAGTTAAAGAGGGGAAAGGTAAGATACCTATCTATTTACTCACGGCTTCAACAATTTCTTCATGTAGAATTGCGACGACATTGATGTGACGGCCCTTTAGGATGGAGTGTAACAGGCACATGCGATCCAACGTCGCAGTTGTGCTATGGGTTGAAGGCAGAATTTGGCTATTAATGAAGTGAAACCATACCTTGCTCTGAATGGTGAGATAACCTGTGCATAGTATAGTTGTGCAGATCATTGCCAGTCCACATAGCACCCTCGACGCATAAAACTCTCATCACCGTGTTAGCGCCTTCATCTGTTAACTCCTCTAAAAACGCAGTGTGGATATCCTCTTTTTTAGCGAAGTGGAAGAGTGCGTTGATATGAGTCGCACTCCAAGGTACCAAGCCTTCTCGTACAAACATGAACTCCTTTTCAGAGTCCACTAAATTGACATAGAATTCCCTTACCAAAGTAGGGGAATAACCGCCCAGATGGTCGCAGAAAGTGTCCCAGACCAACCGAGAGATTATCCTCGCAACCTATTTCCCCAATGACTGATGTAGTGACAACTAAAAACCCTACTCCGCGTGATAGTTTCTCTTGAGCATGATGTCGTGGTAGTGATCTTTCGCTACTTTGGAAAGGAACAGTACAGGTTCTTTTTGTGAAGGTTGGTCGGCATTTTAAACCATAGTGGTTGAGGCTTCAGCGGGGGATTTCGAAGGGGTTTCTATTCCTCTTGTTCTTACCATAATAACTGGGTACAGAAAATAAAAGAATTTGCAAAAAAATTTGAAGATAGTAAAGAAGATGGTTGCAGCAACATTGGAGAGTGTGAGTGGAAGAAAGAAGTTGGCAGAAAAAGGGTTTTATAAACTCTAGATTGGAGGAGACGTGATGATTGCAAAAGTTGTGGGAAAGTGTTACGTCTGTAGCCAATAAATGTCAGGCTGTAGATTGTACCTTTTGTTTTGATCTAACGATTAGGGATAAATGAAGATCGATCGGCACGATTCTTGCTGAAAAAGTTTCACTGAGTCATCAGTGAATGCACCGACAAGTTGTGCTTTATGATGCGTCGACAAAAGATCAATTTTCATTCCTGCATAAAATATAAAAAGAAGCAGATAAAAGAGGAAAAAAAGAAAAAAAGAAATAAACATAAATGTAAGAATGCAATGACATTATTTAAATGTGACCAGATATATGGTCTCATTGTGTTCTTTGACATTTGAGCTTATGTAATGCTTTAGTCGTTGCCCATTTACTTTAAATTGGTGACCATCCTTCAGATCTGTAATTGTCACTGTACCATTCTGAAATGCTTCGACAACCTTGAAAGGGCCTGACCATCTTGAATGCAGTTTACCTGGATGCAATATCAAACGTGAATTAAACAAAAGTACCAATTGACCAGGATTAAATTGTCGCCACAAGATGATATTGTCATGCCATCTCTTAGTCTTTTCTTTATATATGATAGCATTTTCATATGCATTGCGTCGAATTTCTTCCAACTCAGCAATGTCCAACAACCATTTTCTTTCAGTAGCATCGTAATCCACGTTCATCTGCTTGATCGTCCACATGGCTTTATGTTCAAGTTCAACCGGCAGGTGATAGGATTTACCAAACACTAATTGATATGGCGACATCCCCAACAAGGTTTTATAGGCAGTGCGAAGTGCCTACAACGCATCATGTAGTCGTGAAGACCAATCTCTCCTAGATGGGTTAACCACCTTTTTGAAGTATACTTTTAATTTGTCAATTGGAGACCTCTGCTTGGCCATTCGTTTGTGGATGGTATGTTGTGGCCATACGATGCTTCACACTATAGCGTCTTAAAGCTGTCACCACTTGGTTATTGTGAAAATGAGTACCTTGATCACTTATCAATGCCGTAGGTGTTCCAAATCTTGTAAAGATATATGTGTGGAAGAACTTCAACAGCGTTCGAGCATCATCTTTTGGAACTGTAATTGCCTCGATCCACTTAGAGACATAATCAATAGCAACTAAAATATACACATTCCCAAAGGAGTTTGGAAATGGTCCCATAAAATCTATACCCAGACATCAAATAACTCCACCTCCATGATAGGTTGTTAGAGCATCTCATTGCGGCGAGATATAGAACCTGTGTGTTGACATCTATCGCATTGTTGCGCAAAATTGTAGGCATCTCAAAACAACATGGGCCAGAAGAATTCTGATTGTAGGACCTTTACAGCAGTTCTCACACTACCAAAATGGCCTCTGTAGGGAGCATCATGGCAATGTCTCAGGATGGAAGTCATCTCTTCTTCAAAAACGCAATAACGTATAGTGTTGTCAACGCATATCTTGAACAGGTATGACTCATTCAAATAATGCTTCGCAGCGTCGTGCATAAATCTGATCTTCTTGTGACCTGTTGCACTCAAAGGTAGCTTACAACAAACTAAATAATTGACAACATCAGCATACCATGGAGATGCGTCAACACTAGATTTGTGTCCTCGCATCTCTTTAATACTTTTGTCAGATTGTCAACGCATTGGTTAAAATTCTTCCAATATACAGAGAAATCGTCCATGAATACTTCTAATGAATCTTCTATCATGTCCGAGAAGATAACCATCATACATCTCTAAAATGTGGCTGGTGCATTGCATAATCCAAATGGCATACGTCGGAAGGAAAAAGTTCCAAATGGGCATGTGAACGTGGTCTTTGCTTGATCTTCCAACGCAATGGAAATTTGATTATATCTAGAGTAGCCATCTAGGAAGCAATAGTAGGCTTTGTCAGCTAACCTATCCAACATCTAATCAATGAATGGTAATGGAAAGTGTTCTTTCTTTGTGGCAATATTGAGACGACGATAGTCTATACACACTCGCCAACCTGTAGCGATGCGAGTAGGGATTAGCTCATTCTTATCATTACTCACCACTGTGATGCCGCTTTTCTTGGGCACACATTGGACAGGGCTCATCCATGTGCTGTCTGAAATAAGGTAGATGATCCCGCATCTAGCCACTTAATAATCTCCTTCTTCACTACCTCTTTCATTTTCTCATTAAGCCTTCGCTATTGCTCAATGGATTGCTTCCCTTCATCTTCGAATCTGATTTTGTGCATGTAGAAAGAAAGGATTAATGCCTTTGATGTCTGCAATACTCCATGCAATGGCTCTTTTGTGCTCCTTTAAAATTGCAATGAGCTTTTCCAGGCTTGCGCTGACAATCACGGGTTATGTGTCATTGTCACCCAGAAAGACATACTTTAAATGCGTCGGTAATGGCTTTAACTCTAAGGTAAGAGCTTGTTTAATTGATGGTTTTAAACATAAGGACCATCTTGTTAGACAAATCCAAAGATTCCAATTGCCAACCCTGTCTCAGCTTACAACTATTAGCCTCAGCTCTGTGGTCGCATTCAGTTAGGATATCATCGGTGGATGTCACTGCATCTTCATCTGGAACTACTGAACTTCATTCATTGAATTCTTCTATAATAATCTCGTCCAACATGTCAATGTGGTGACATTGCTCCTTACTTGTAGAAGGAGATGCTTCAAACACACTGAAGGTAACGTGCTCATCATTATGTCGCATGATGAGCTCGCCTTTGAAAACGTCAATAAGAGTGCATCCCGTTGCTAAGAATGGACGTCCCAAGATGATGCGTACATCTTTATCTGCTTCTCAGTTAAGTATTATGAAATCAGTAGGGAACACAAGCTTATCCACTTGGACAAGGACATCTTTGATCTGGCCACAAGGATTGTATCGAGTTATTGTCTCCACAGGGATTGTATTTGTGTTAAATCACTTAACTGTAAAATTATATTAACAACTTGGTAAATTTTAAAAACACAATATGATTGAGAAGTGATGATTAAATATACTAAATGCAATGATCCCTAATGTAAATTAACCTAAGTATGCAGGGTATATGTATGAAATGGATTTTAGCAAGATTAAAAACAATTTGCAACAATTATAACATAAAAAAACTAGGACAATTACTTTGATTAAATTCAATTTATTATCAACATGCTTAATAACATTCGAAAAAACATTCCATGGCAACTCGATCTTTCATGAGTTTAGAAACCACATTAGGTCCTTTCGGAATACTTTACTTAGTAAATATGCATTTTATTGATCCTTATTTACTGAGGGTTTCTTAGCATCGTGTGAGGTAACAGGGACGTGTTAGGTTTGAAACAGTTTAATCACACAAATCTAAAAACTATACAGATAATAAAGCTTGGTTAAAGTTGTTATGTAACCTACAATTTAATCGGGTTAGGATCTAAATTGAGCATTCACATTTCAATTATGTGTCTACTAGCCGTCGTCTAGTTAGGATCGCTCATCTAATTCAGGTGCATTTCAATCAGGTATGAACGAAATACAGACTTTATTTTAATTGAAAACATGATTGATTGAGGCACAAACATCAAAAGCATGAATCAAATAAATATTATTAAATCAAAGCAATTATCCTAGCTTAAATAAAATTAAGCTAACATTGTTGTAAACAAGAACAAAGAACACATAGCGAACATTTTCAGATTAAATTAAAGAAAAGAAAGATTAAACCCAAATCAAAGTGGCTGTCACCTAAGACTCTGATCGAAGAGGGCTCCTTCGTTCCTTCGCTTTGCTCCTTTGTTGATGGCTCTCTAAGGTGGCCGACCAAGGGCTCTTTAAGAGGCTTAATTGCTAAAATCTCTATGAATAGATGATGCTAGGCATGGGAAATGGGAAATGCTAGAGAGAATTGAGAGTAACGAAAGAAAGATGCGGGATGAGGGATGATTAGGAATAGTGAAATGGGGTCTTATTCATAGGTGAAGAGAGCATAGTAGTTTGCTAAAAATAGAGAGGTTTAGTCTCTTCAAGCTTCTTCAAAGGGTGGCCGGCCATGATTAGTGGAATTTGAATGAATTTTTGCTTGATTTTTAAGCAATTTAAATGCCATAGCAACTCAGGACTAAGACTTGGTCAAATGTAAATCTTCGGGCAAATCTCTGATTTCTTCAACATTGCAAGAACCTTGTGCAATTAAACCAAAAACTAGTTTATGAGGGCAGCCATGTGTAGCCAAAATTGGGTTGACTTGGTCTTTATTTTGGATGGTTTTATGATTCAGCAAAGTTTATCAGACACGTCAAAAATAAATTAATTAATCAAAGGACTAAAGAAATAAAATTAACCCAATTTAATTAATTAATTCAATCCAAATTATTAAATGAATTATTAAATATGATTTTATATTTTATTATTTAATTTAATCATGCATGGCCCACTTTATGTCATAAAATATAGTATGTTCAAATAAATATAAAATAAGCCATTTTGTAACACCCAAATCCCGCACACCGTCTTCGGTTAGAATTCTGGTGTTTACTATTCATTTTATACTATTCATCTTTTACAATTATCCGACTATTTGTATCTCTAATCAATATAAAAATCATTTCTCCAATTTAAAACAAAGTCTAAACATGACACAATTTTATCAAGGGTAAAAATGGTATTTCTAACATTTTAGGGAACTTCTACCGGTACTTGATGGACAAGTATCGGTAGTAGTCAATTCAATGAAAAATTTTAGAACTGTGCAGATTTCTATCGGTACCTGTGCTAGTTCTACCGATACAAGAATGATTTCTACCGCTACAAGTCATGCAACTACCGATACCAAAAACTCTAGAGAGCAAAAATTCATACCCTGCAACTTCTACCGATACAAGCTTACATACTACCGATACATCAGTACTATGAACTACCGATACCTGCAATTAAACTATTAATACAATACAAGTCAGAGAACAACCTCTCTCCTACCCTGTACTTCTACCGATACATGCAATAATTCTACCGAAACTAGTATGCAAAATTTCATTAATCACGCCAAGACACATGAGTAATACCTCAAACACAACCAATATAAGTTATGCATTAAACATCACAATACACACATAACTTCTAAGCCTTTACAAGCATTATGAGCCTAGGCATCAAAGTTATACTACATGCATTTAAAAAATCAAGATAGTAAGTTTTCAACATCTTTGGTTCCATATCAAAGGTTAACAACATCCTAGTACATGTCATAAGACAAAGTGATGCAAAAATCTACCGACGATTCCGCGATAGCGTGATTTCAAGTGAGGTCGATGATCCGATCTTCAGTCAGCAAAACAATCTACAAAACAACAACTATAATTGTGGTATGTTTTATAACTTAGTAAGTTCAATAGTTAAGGAATACCAACATGGTGTTGGCAACAATGATTCATTCAAGACAAGTAGTTTCCATTTCTCTAGAATAGTTACAACTTCTCTTTCTATACATAACTTTCTGTTACCAGTACCCGATGCTGTTCACACAAGCTATTGAGGACTCGCAACTTATGCGGTACCCCAACCATCGGTACGGTGTCTATCTGTTTTGTAAACTGTTTCCTAATGATGCTGCTCACACAAGCTGTCAGGAGTATGCATAAAGCATAAGTCCCAACCATCGTAGGACTTGTAATCCATATAGGATCCATATCTCTTTTTTCAAGTCACGATGCTGCTCACACGAGCTGTCGAGGACTCGTAACACATGTGGTACCCTAGCCATCGTGTCGGTAGTATTTCAATGGCATAAAGCCTACTATCTTTTGTGTTTCATTTCTTCGATCATCTTCAATACCGGATGCTTTCAATTTGTTGTACATTGACCACATATATACATATACAAGAAATATTAAGTAATATTTGCACTACGAACTTACCAGACGAGATTGTAGTTTAGGAAAGACTTTAGGGACTAATCTGCTAATTTCCCTTTTCCCCGATCGGTAGCACGATCGTAGTCTACATTCACAAATCATTAAATTCTCACATTAAATTACATAATTTATTAATTCAAAACAATTTAGTCCTTTTGGTAAAATTACAATTTTACCCCTAATAGTTTCCTTTTATTCAATCTAGTCCTTCCAACATAAATCATGTAAATCAACCATTCTCTCACCCAACTAACCTTAGCCAAATTTTCTTGGGCACCTATCCAACCCTTTCACATCACTATTTCCACATCAATCCATATAATTTCATCAATTTCACATTTTAGTCCTTTAACCCTAATTCATCAAAAATCACTTTGCACAAAAATTTAACCCAAGTATCAAACATTCAAATACATCAAAAGCTTTCAAGAATAAGCAATTTCAACAATGGAAAGTTTTCTAACATTTGACAGATTCACAAATTAGTCCTTGCATAAGCTAGCTTAAGCTGATACGGACTCAAAAACATTAAAATTACTAATAACGATCAAAGTTTGCTTACCCAAATCAAAGCTCAAAGTTTGAATTTCAAAAACCCTAGTTTCTTCTTCTCCTATCTGAATGAAGAAAACGGTGAGATGAAAATTATGAAATTTCACTTAAAAATTTCTTTAATTAATATATATACTAATGACAATTTTGTAATTTTTAGAATTTTGATCATTAAGCTTAATTAACCACTTTTTATTTTTAATTAAACCTATTTAAAATTAATATAACTCATGTCAATCCACTAACTAACATTCATTTGGTTATTTTACTCATTTGATCCTTCTAATTTAACATCTATACTTTAATCCTTTTTATAAATTAGTCATTTCTATTCAATTAACTATCTAATCAAGGCTATTTTTCGAATCATGATTCATACAATGCATATATCACCAGAAATATTTAAAATAACTAAATTTATGACTTGACTCGTCGGAGCTGTGGTCCCCAAACCACAGTTTCTGACACCACTGAAAAATCGGGCTGTTACAACTCTCCCCCTTAGGGAAATTTTGTCTCGAAATTTCTTACTAGTAAACAAGTTAGGGTATTGCGATCTCATTGAAGCCTCTGTCTCCCAAGTAGCTTCCTCTATCCCGTGGCGATTCCACAATACTTTCACTAATGGTACTTTCTTCTTTCTCAATTCTTTTACTTCGCTAGTCAATATTCTAACTGGTTCCTCTGAATACGACAACTCTGGGTGAATCTCAACTTCCATAGGTGTAATCACATGCGAGGGATCTGATCTATACCGTCTCAACATTGAAACATGAAAACATTATGAATCTTCTCTAGTTCTGGTGGTAAAGCCAACTTATATGCCACAAGACCAACTCGTTCGATAACTTCATACAGCCCGATGAACCGTGGACTCAACTTTCCTTTTTTACCAAATCGTAGCACCTTTTTCCAAGGTGAAACTTTCAGGAAAACTCTATCTCCTATTGAAAATTCTATATATTTCCTCTTAAGATCTACGTATGACTTTTGTCGATCAAACGCTGCTTTCAAACAATCACAGACTACTCGTACTTTGTCTTCAGTCTCATGAACTAAATCAGCTCCAATAAAGTTAGGCTTGCTTAGTTCGGACCAGTAAAAGGTGTCCTTTCCCAGCTTCCTTCAAACTCAAGTGTACAGCACTGTAGCATATCCTCAAGAATCTGTATCACTCATTCTGACTGACCATCTGTTTGCAGATGATATGTAGTACTAAAGGTCAACTTGATCCCTAAAGCCTCATGTAGCTTACCCCAAAATCTAGAGGTAAAACGTGGATCCCTATCGGAGATGATATAGGCTGGTACCCCGTGTAATCGAACTATCTCAAACACATACAGCTCGGCCAATCTCTCAAGTGGGTAATCTACCCAAATGGGAATAAAATGAGCAGACTTTGTTAATTTGTCTACAGTTACCCAGACTGAATCTTTCCTTTTCAGTGTTATCGGAAGTCCTATGACAAAATCCATTGTAACTCGTTCCCATTTCCACTCTAGAATGGTAATCGGCTGTAATAACTCGGATGGCACCTAATGATCAGCTTTCACTTGCTGACATATAAGGCATCAAGCCACAAATTCTAAAATCTCTCATTTCATACCTGACCACCAATAAAAATTCTTTAGGTCGTTATACATTTTCACACTCCCTGGGTGTATGGAGTAAGTGCTGCTATGAGCCTCTATTAGAATATCCCGTTTCAAATCTAAATCGTTCGGAACGCATACCCTGCCTTTGTAATACAACATATTATCTGTATCAACTGTAAACTCCGTAGTGACATCACCCTGTATACGTTCTCTTTTAGCTAGAAGCTTTGGATCCTTTCTCTGTAATTCTTGAATCCGTTGTAGAAATAACGGTCTCACCCTAAGCTCTGCGGTGATAGGACCATTGTCTTCTAATGATAGATGGGCATTCATTGCTCTCAATGCAAACATCGATTTTCGACTTAAGGCATCAGCTACAACATTAGCCTTACCCGGATGATAATCAATTATAAGCTCATAGTCTTTTAACAGCTCTAACCATCAGTGCTGTCGTAAATTCAACTCCTTCTGTGTCATCAAATATCTCAAACTCTTGTGGTCCGTAAATATGTGGCATCTTTCCCCATAGAGGTAGTGTCGCCAAATCTTCAATGCAAAAAGTACGGTAGCTAACTCCAGATCATGAGTCGGATAATTCTTTTCATGCAATTTCAACTGTCGGGAAGCATAAGCTACCACTTTACCATCTTGCATCCAAACACAACCCAATCCACTTAAAGATGCGTCACTATAAACAATAAACTCTTTTACCGTCTCTGGTTGCATCAAGACCGGAGCTTCAGTTAACAACTTTTTCAACTGGTCGAAACTTTGCTGACACTTTTTAGACCACACGAATTGAATGTTTTTCTATAGGAATCTCGTTATCGGTAAGGCTATGATGGAAAAGTCTTTTACGAACAGACAGTAATAACCTGCCAATCCTAAGAAGTTGCATACTTTAGAAACATTCTTTGGTACCTGCAAATCCAAAATAGCTAAAATTTTGCTCGGATCAACACGTATTCCTTCCGAAGATACTACGTGACCCAAGAACCTAACTTCTCGAAACCAGAATTCACATTTACTAAATTTTTCATACAACTACTTTTCTCACAAAATCTGTAACACCTCATTCAAATGTTGAGTATGCTTTGACTCTGTCTTAGAGTAAATCAATATGTCATCAATAAACACAAGCACAAACCTGTCCAATTGGGGCTGAAATATTCTGTTTATTAGGTCCATAAATGCTACGGGGGCGTTAGTCAACCCAAATGGCATAACTAAAAACTCATAATGTCCGTATCGAGTTCTGAATGTCATCTTTAATATATCACAATCTTTGACTCTCATCTGATAATAACCTACCGAAGGTCTATTTTAGAGAACACGGTTGCTCCCTTTAACTGATCAAATAACTCATCAATCCGAGGCAACGGATATTTGTTCTTGATCGTCACTTTATTTAACTGCCTGTAGTCTATACACATCCGCATCGATCCATCCTTCTTTTTCACAAATAACACGGGCGCACCCCACGGTGATACACTGGGTCGTATGAATCCTCTGTCTAACAATTCTTGTAGCTGAGCTTTCAATTCTTTCAATTCGATCGACGCCATTCTATACGGTGGAATAGAGATCGAAGCAGTACCAGGTAATAAGTCAATACCGAACTCCACTTCTCTAACTGGCGGTAAAATCGGTAGTTCTTCTAGAAAAACATTTGTATACTCTTGAACAACTGGTACCTGATCCAATTCTATTCTCGAGCCCCGAGTATCAAGTATGTATGCCAAGAATGCTTTACAACCTCTATGTATCATCTTTTGTGCCGCAATAACCGAAATCACTCTAGTTTCACTATTCAATCTACCGAATTCCACTGTAATTACTTCTCCTATCGGACATTTCAAACTAATTTGTCTTTGCTTGCAATTTACTATTGCATCATGCTCAGATAACCAATCCATACCCAAAATCACATCAAACTCAATGAATGGCAATAGCATTAAATCAGTAGAAAATTTACAGCCCTGAACTTTCAGTGGACATTTACGACATATCAAGTTAACAATGACACTATGACCCAAAGGATTTGTAACTTGCAATCAAATTCAGTCGATTCAATGACTAATTTCTTATCAGTGGCTAGAGTAGTGCAAATATATGAATGAGTTGACCTTGGGTCAATCAAAGCACATATAATATCATTAAAAAGATAGAATATACCAGTCACCACATCAGGAGCGATAGCCTCTTCTCTAGCTCGGATGGCATAAGTCTGTGCAAGTGCTCTAGCTTCTGACCTACTCCCACTGTCTCTATGTTCATTTTGATTTCCACTTGCACCGCTACTCTGCCCCGAGCGTCTTCCTTTCTGCAGTGTGACCGAAGGGTTAACACTCTGATCATCTTTTGCTTCCAAATTAATCGGACAATTCTGCATGAAATGACCAATATTTTCACATCTAAAGCAAGCTCCTTTAACCAATCGACATTCACCCGAATGGATTCTTTTGCAATGCTCGCACACTGGTGTTGGCATGTTACGAATACTTGCCACACTGTCAGCAGGCCGATTTTGATATCTGGGTACTGGTGGACCTGATCGACTCCTGCTCAAAAAACCAAAAAAGACTGCCTCACAGGCTCCACTATCTCTAAATTTCTTCGGTGAAGGCATTGAAAAAGTTCAGGTGGGATTTTTCTTCCTGAAATCCCAAAGTCTTTTCTCTCTCTATCTTTTTTTGTTGTATACTTCCTCCATTTTCTGTGCTCGATCGACTAGTACGAAAAATGGTCGAATTTTGAACCACCCACCATCATCTTTATCTCATCACTCAACCCATCTTCAAAATGAACACACATGGCCTCATCAGTGGGTACAATCTCTCGGGTATACTTACTAAGAAATATAAACTCCCGTTCGTATTCTACCACTATCTTGTTTCCCTGTTTCAGCTCCTAGAACTCTTTTTTCTTCTTATCCAGATATCTCTTATTGACATATTTCTTCTTAAACTCTGTCTAAAAGAATTCCCAAGTAACTTCATTTTCTGGTATCACTGCTACAATCATTGCCCACCAGTTATAAGCTTCGTCCTTTAGTAATGAAACAACACATCTCACGAAATCTTCAAGTGGACAAGCCATCTCATTCAGCACTCTCAAATTATTTTCTAACCAATACTCAGCCTTGGACGAATCATCCTCTGCATTTTCATGAAATTCTTCTACCCGTACTTCCTTACCCTATCTGTTAGAATACGACGCCTTTATTCAATTACCGAAGAAGGTAGAGGCATTACAGGAGGTACAGTGGGTCGAGCTGTGGGCTATGCAACTAAGGGTAAAGGAGGTGGCACCACTCGATTATTCTGTATAAACTGTAAGAACCACTGCCCCATTAAGCCGAAGAACGTGTTTTTAGCTTCGCTTTCTATCGTTGGTATAATAGGGACCCCATGACTCGCCTCGGAATTATTGTTGGGTCATTGCTGTTCACTTCGTTGTCTCTTCTCTTTTTGATTCAGGCATATTTACTTTATCTGCAAAAACTATGATTAGATTAGATTCATCTATATCACACTATCACAGATTCATATGGCATGTACTATGAAATTATTTAATATAACAATAACTGTTCAAAAAATGGCTAAACCAAAAGCTTTGATACCACTAAATGTAACACTCAAATCTCGTACACCGTCGTCGGTTAGAATTCTGATGTCTACTTTTAATTTTATACTATTCATGTTTTACAATTATCCGACTATTTATATCTCTAATCAATACAAAAATCATTTCTTTAATTTAAAACAATATCTAAACATGACACAATTTTATCAAGGGTAAAAAT
Organism: Gossypioides kirkii; assembly: GCA_005610355.1. NCBI lineage: Eukaryota > Viridiplantae > Streptophyta > Magnoliopsida > Malvales > Malvaceae > Gossypioides > Gossypioides kirkii. Next base: position 20,000,192 of record CP032245.1, read on the forward strand.
GGTATTTCCAACATTTTAGGGGACTTCTACCGGTACCTGAGTCAATTCAATGAAAAATTTTAGAACTACGCAGATTTCTATCGGTACCTGTGCTAGTTCTACCGATACAAGAATGATTTCTACCGCTACAAGTCATGCAACTACCGATACCAAAAACTCTAGAGAGCAAAAATTTATACCCTGCAACTTCTACCGATACAAGCTTACATACTACCGATACATCAGTACTATGAACTACCGATACCTGCAATTAAACTATCAATACAATACAAGTCAGAGAACAACCTCTCTCCTACCCTGTACTTCTACCGATACATGCAATAATTCTACCGAAACTAGTATGCAAAATTTCATTAATCACGCCAAGACACATGTGTAATACCTCAAACACAACCAATATAAGTTATGCATTAAACATCACAATACACACATAACTTCTAAGTCTTTACAAGCATTATGAGCCTAGGCATCAAAGTTATACTACATGCATTTACAAAATCAATACAGTAAGTTTTCAACATCTTTGGTTCCATATCAAAGGTTAACAACATCCTAGTACATGTCATAAGACCAAGTGATGCAAAAATCTACCAACAATTCTACGATAGCATGATTTCAGGTGAGGTCAATGATCCGATCTTCAGTCAGCAAAACGATCTACAAAACAACAACAATAACTGTGGTAAGTCTTATAACTTAGTAAGTTCAATAGTTAAGGAATACCAACATGGTGTTGGCAACAATGATTCATTCAAGACAAGTAGTTTCCATTTCTCTAGAGTAGTTACAACTTCTCTTTCTGTACATAACTTTCTGTTACCAGTACCCGATGCTGTTCACACAAGCTATTGAGGACTCGCAACTTATGTGGTACCCCAGCCATCGGTACGGTGTCTATCTGTTTTGTAAACTGTTTCCTAATGATGCTGCTCACACAAGCTGTCAGGAGTATGCATAAAGCATAAGTCCCAGCCATCGTAGGACTTGTAATCCATATAGGATCCATATCTCTTTTTTCGAGTCACGATGCTGCTCACACGAGCTGTCGAGGACTTGTAACACATGTGGTACCCTAGTCATCGTGTCGGTAGTATTTCAATGGCATAAAGTCTACTATCTTTTGTGTTTCATTTCTTCGATTATCTTCAATACCGGATGCTTTCAATTTGCTATACATTGACCACATATATACATATACAAGAAATATTAAGTAATATTTGCACTATGAACTTACCGAACGGGATTGTAGTTTAGGAAAGACTTTAGGGACTAATCTGCTAATTTCCCTTTTCCCCGATCGGTAGTACGATCGTAGTCTACATTCAGAATTAATATAACTCATTAAGCTTAATTGACCACTTAAGCTGATACAGACTCAAAAAATAAAAATTACTAAAAACAATCAAAGTTTGCTTACCCAAACCAAAGCTCAAAATTTGAATTTCAAAAACCCTAGTTTCTTCCTCTCCTAACCGAATGAAGAAAATGGTGAGATGAAAATGATGAAATTTCACTTAAAAATTTCTTTAATTAATATATATACTAATGACAATTTTGTAATTTTTAGAACTTCCATCATTAAGCTTAATTGACCACTTTTTAGTTTAATTAAACCTATTTAAAATTAATATAACTCATGCCAATCCACTAACTAACATTCATTTGATTATTTTACTCATTTGATCCTTCTAATTTAACATCTATACTTTTATCCTTTTTATAAATTAGTCCTTTCTATTCAATTAACTATCTAATCAAGGTTATTTTTTGAATCATGATTCATACAATGCATATATCACCAGAAATATTTAAAATAACTAAATTTATGACTTGGCTCGTCAGAGCTGTGGTCCCAAAACCACTATTTTCGACACCACTGAAAAATCGGGCTGTTACACATTTTATGCATGAAAACTATATAATAAAGCATAAAATCACATTTTAATAATTTCTATGTCCTAATTTCATATTTTCACATATTTCATTAATTTATTAAACATTTACTTAGTTTTAACAATGAATTTAAGTAAAAAGGTGATAAATCACGTAGGAAAAATCCTATATATTTTTCAGTTTGCAATTAGAAGCCAATTGTCCTAGTTGGGCTTCCAACGCACGGATAAAAGAAGAATTACCTTGAACAATTGCTTCAGTTCGCATAATATGCTCTCGCATCAGCGCTTCAAGAGCAGGCATAGGATCTGATCTTTATTGAGAAAACTATTGCTGTTGTTGCTGATGCTATCCTTGCATATGTGGCAGTATAGTCTATTGTGGCTGCATTCTAGCTTGTGGTTGTATCTGGATATGTACCTACATTTGATCAGAATTTGAACATACCTGAGAATTCTGATTATAGTTCTGCTACTGATTGTTATTGTAACCCCCTTGTCTATAACTCCCTTGCTGTGAGGAATTTCCATATCTATACGTAGATGCATTCTGATTCCCCCAAGGTTGTGGATTTCGATTATTGTATGAGTTACCATAAGAATTTTCTCTAATGTTGTTGACATAAAATGCTTCTCAGCATGTTGTGGACAACCCTCATAACTGTGGTTGTCGCCGTAAATTTCACAGGAAAATATCGAGACATCCATCTATTGTGCCACTTGAATCAGGGCAACTTCACTTGTTCCCTTCATGCTCTTTATAATGTTGGCCAAAGAGGACACCTGTGCACTCAAATCTGAAATTGCATATAATTCAAGAACACCAGGATTAGTTTTTACCTAAGTAGAATGAGAGATAGGATATTGATAATCATTCTGTGCAATTCTCTCTAGAATTCATACAGTTTCAGTATAGGTACATTCCAACAAGGGACCATTTGCAGATGCATCGACAAGATTTCTTGTCTGGGCATTCAATCTGTTGTAAAAGATCTCGATCTGAGTCTCTTGCTGAATTTCATGCATAGGGAAATGTCTAAGCAGAGTCTTATGACGCTCCCATGTTGTATGTAGGTTTTCATCATCTAACTAATGGTAAGCTGTGATATCATTATGCAACCTTGCATTCATTGACAGCAAATTGAAACGTAAAACAAATTGCGTTGCTAACGCATTCCATGATGTAATGGATTTAGCTGACAAACCCAAGAACCATTTTCTTGCTCTTCCATGCAACGAATAAGGAAATAATTGCATTTTTAAGGCGTCATTAGGAACACCATGTTGGCTAAAAAGATGCGCAAATAAGCAGAAATGATTTTAAATGCTCTCGTGCATCTTCATGAGGTAATCCCGTATATTTCCCATTTGAATTGAGCATTTGAAACATAACCGGTTTCAATTCAAAGTTTCCAGCTTGTATAGCCAGCCTTACAACCCATGGTTGCAAATCGTCCAGTATAGGAACAACAAAATCCCTGATTGTCATGTTTTGCACCTATTCTTCTTGTGGAGGCAATGGTGGTAAATTATTAATTCGTTGTGGCTGGATTAGAGGAACAACATCTTGTGGCAGCAATGGTGGTAGGTTGTTGTTGTTGTTGTTGCTAGCCATTTTCTTTTGTTCTTGCTTCCTCGTTCGAATAGTTCGTTCGAGTTCTGGATCAAAGCTCACAATATCCTTAGGATTTCTCCTTGTGGACATGTAACTCCTAAAGAATAAAGACAAAATCAACAAAAGAAATTTAACAGATTAGTAAAAATAAAGAGTTAAGTAATAAAGAATAATTACAACTACAAAAATGAACATCAAACAAATGCCATCCCCGGTAACGGCGCCAAAACTTGATCGACCTGTAAACTTCCTAACATTTGAGAGCAAGCGGACACATGTCAATGCAAGTATAGTTGATAGATTTTCTCTCTCGGATATCGATCCCACGAGGATAGAGTTCTTGATGTTCAATTATCGAAGCAACTAAAGTTAAAATTAGAGAAAATGCCAGTGAGGGTGTCAGCGCAATTAAATCAGATCTACACCACTAAATTAATCAAAGTTGTCAATGCAATGATGAAATTAATTGTCAGAGCAATTGTAAGTAAAATAAATGGTTGTTGATATTTTGAGAATTTAAATTGAGAAAAAATAAAAGTGTGATCAAGTGCGAAGAATGGAGTGGATCACTGACTTCACTAAGTAGCAACGCTGGATTCGTCGACAAGGTATTTTATAGATGAACTATCGTAGCAACAAAGTTCCAATGAAATCATACCAATAACAACTCACTGTTTAACCAAGACTCAAGTGCCCACGTTTACCTCACCTTCCAGTTGTTGGTAATGCCTTGCACTCAAGAACAAGTGACCAGAATTCCTCCTAGTCTCAAGTAACTTCTGCTAACTTGCTTGTTAACCTAACTTGTAACCGTACTTTTTAGTGTCGGTTGACTGCAATTGCACTTCTGTGTCAAAAACAATTAAATCCAAGAGAAAACAGATGAGAAGAATTGAATAAAAAACAAAGTAATCTAACATTGAAAGTTATTTCCATATACAATCAAGTGTCAATAAGAATTCATCTGCATTAACAGAGGAATTAAGAAATAAATCGAAGCATACTATTCCTAGGCTACTAGGATTATCCCTTAACTGCTCCTCTTGTATTGCACCAAGCACTCCTCGTCAGGAGTTGTCGTACACTTGCTCGATCAGCACACCGAACTCCCAAACCAAGCTTCAAGCTTTAGAGAATTTGCAGAATTTAATTCCTTCACTCCTTGATATATATCTCCTTCTTCTCTCCTCTATTTATAAGCTTTGAGAATTTTAGATCTCATCTCCTCTCAGATCCAACTTCTTGTGCAGCTGTCAAAGTTTGTTGAAATCCATCTATGCACTCATGCAGACTTGATGTGATCTTCATTAATCTGTAGGTTGTCACCGCATTTCTGGGCGCGATCTATAATCTTTAATTGCAGCGACATCGTGTGAAATTCATACGCTGGTGCTTCCAGATGTGCTTACAGCGTGAATTCACTTATTCAAAGTAATTGTTTCCATGCGGTGACATTTCTGGCAGCAATACCAAGCTAAACTTGTAGCTGCATCTTTGAACTCTTCCTAGCATCGATCTTCTGAGATGGATCCCTACGCTGACAATTTCAGATGCAATACATATGCTGCATATGACGACATTAGTCCACAAAAGAGATAAAAATAACGAGAATTTAAGCCACACAATAATGAGTTAGAAAATGTAAAAAAAACTAAGTATGAAATGACTATCATGCATGCTAAATGTAATACAAAAGAGACAATACATAAATTTAAGGAGAAAATAAGTGTCATTTCTAATGTTATCATCACCGAATATATCCTCCATGGAATGAGGAAATTGGGACTCGGGCGCATGGGATGAAGAGCCGGATGCTTCATATTGAGGCTTGGGATTGGGGTTTAAGACAAAAGCGATGTTCCCGAATGGCAGAACTCGAATACACCATTATTATGGTGCTTTCGTCCGTTACCATCGGGACGATTTCAATTGCACACGATCCGAGACCACCATATAATGATCTTGCAAAATGAAAGGCTTCCTTTTTGTCTATTCCGTAAACTTCTTTGATGTCGAGGTGAGAGTTCGGTATAGGTTGTGCACAATCGAATAGTCTCAAAACCTGACCCCCAGCGTGCCACTCCACCATATGAAAATGAATCAATTGGACATGACACACGAATAGGGCTTGCTGGTCTTAAACCCATGATGAAATGAACGGCATAGTTCCTTCCTCAACATAAGGCATCCATACAAATTGCTCAGTATAAACAACACGATTTTAGTTAATTTAATTTTTTTGGAATTATTGTATTTAAAACAAAGTAATCGGAAGCGCCATCCCCAGAATGGTTCTTTATCATCATACGGTACATGGGATAGTGGAACGATCGCCTGATTCCCGATATAGTCGCCCATCTGAAAAATATAATAATATTTCGAATTATTTTTCCATGCAATAAATGAATATATTATATAATTAGAAAACAAAAGGTAAAATCTAATTATTGAGTCACCTATTCACGAGTGGCCACACAGGTGGTAGGTGGCTCACTGTTGCAAGAAATGACATTCTATATAATGCCCAAGATTGTAGTAGAAGGTAGCAATCGCCCATGGTCTTCATATCCGACTTTGTCGCTCAACAAAGCTCCCGTTATAAGCATGCCAGCACTACAGAGCCCCAACTCAATCTCCCGGCTTGCTCCAAGTCCTCGAGTAAGGGGAGGTACATGATGTTGACTTTATTCTAATTGACGTCGGGCATGAATACCCCACCTAGTAGTTGCAGAATGAATGCTCTTGCAGCATAGATAATGTCCATCTGCGTTGGACTACTGGGTAGATGTTCGAAGTTAGATCATAACCATGTATATTTAAGAGTGGTTAATCTTTTGTCGTCATCGTTGGGAGGTACCTTGCCAAGTAGTCGATCGCAAGTCCCCTAAGGATCGAGCAATTTAGCATGCCTCGTCACTGCATCACCGTTAATAGACACCCCCAGCTAGATTGCTACGTCTTGCAGTGTAATTGTGACCTCCCCACATGGGAGGTGGAATGTGTGGGTCTCTGGGCGCTATCTTTTAACTAAAGCCGATATTAAATCATCTCGGAGTTCGGATATTTGAATGTAAGAGGCAACAAAAAAGTTGGTGACGTCTAAATAGGACAAAACCTTGTGGTCGGGAAAATAATCAAGATCATGTAGTCGAGGTTGGACCATCCAGTACGATGACTGCGCTTATAATAAATTTATAATGTTATATGGAGTGTTTAAAACATTATTTATTATAGGAATTATGAGTAAACGGGAATTTGTATAAAAATTTTACCTGATCGACAGCAGTAAATTTTGAAATGTGATCATCATTATTGAGTAATGTGTTAAGATCCATTGAGTAGCAATGTGGTCGTCAGCGGTGATTGGAGGTGAATGGCGATGAACGGTGATTTTCGGTGGTTAGGCGGTAATCGAAGGTCATCGACACACTGTTGGGTTTCGTCGACTGCCAGCAGTAGGCTTGACGTCAACCACTAATTGGCCAAAATCAAGCCTTTTGACGTCGGCTAATACAAGGTCGAATAACACTTTTGCAGGCTTATGATGGAAGACTATGATGTCGGCTTGACACAGGCTTACTATATATATATGTGTGTGTGTTTTAAAAATATTTATTTTTTAAAAATATATATTAAATTCATATTCAATTTTTCATAATTTAATTTATATTTTTTTATAATTAAAATTTATTTTATATAATTTAATTTATATATACATTAAATATATATATTTTTTTTATAATTTTTTTATTTATTTTTCTTTTTTAAAAATATATATTAATTAAAAAAAATTTAGTTTTCTTAAATTATTTTTCTTTTTTCTGAAATGTCCCATCAGCCCGAAATTAGGTTCAGAGGGACAGGCCTGATGCCGGACATCAACAGGCCGGGAACTGTCTGCAGGCCTAATGCGCATAGGCCTAATGCGGGCCTATCTAACCACATCCAATTCAAATTTTAATATATATTTTATTAATATATATAATTAAAATATGATTTATATAATTAAATTTTATTGTTTTCCTTAATTTTTTTATTTAATTTATTAAATTATTTTTTTCTTTTGTAAAAATATATTAAATAAATTATTTAATTTTCTATTTAATTTTTTTGAAATGTCTCATCAGGCGCAGTTCCTTATTTACTTTTATTTCATTTCATTAAATTTCAAACTCATTTAAATTTAATTTAATTTTTTGTTTTTCTTTTTAAAAATATACATATACTTAAAATTTATTTTATATAATTTAATTTATATACTTACTTTTTATTTTTACTTTTAGTGATAAGTCTCATCAAGCCCAAAAAAACTTTGAAATTTAAATTTCAAATCTCATTTAATTTGAATTTCCATTCCATTTCATTTCAATTTCAACTTTCATTTAATTTCAACTTCTATTTAAATTTCATTTTCATTTCATTTAAATTTAAACTTTTAAAGAGTTTTTGGCGGCTCCCTTCTTTTTAATTTGTAAGAATTCTATTTTCAAACTTTTTCTCTGGCGTCATTCTATTTCTTTCTTTTGTTCTTAATTTGTCGACAACGACGTCAGCTATAATGCTGGTCGTCGACCGCCGGTATTCTTACCCTTTTTTTTATATTCAGTTCTTTTTTTATATATTGTGTTTTTCTTTTAGTTTTTATTTGCTTTTGTGGGACGCTTTTCCTCTACTTTGTGGCACGCTTTTCCTCTATCTTGTGGCACGCTTCTGCCTTGTGGCACGTTTTCATTTACCTTTATGGTAGATCTACATTCGTAGATAGTTTTCTCAAAACACTCGGCTTTGATTTTCGGTTATCGGTGGTCTTTCAGTGGTTTGATTCCCTTTTGTGGTTCGTTTGCCGATGTAATCAGATCTATTTTACGAAGCAGCCTACAAGATTGTTGGTTTCGCTCACCACTCCTACTTCGATCCTTAAATGTGTAGGTGGATAGAAATAATGAGTTTTGTTTCCTGCTTCCTTTCTCCAATGTTTCATCTCATCCCTATCGTTGCAGCTCATTGGATGTATTTTGCTGGTCTGATGTTTCGTTATTTTTCTCTTTGTTTTGTTATTTTTCAACTACATTTTAATTTCGTTTGGAATGTTTCTCGATTTTAATTTCTAATAAATTCAGCCAACGTATTATTAAAAAAAATTAAACTTTTAAATTCTTTATTATAAATTGTAATTGTAATTTTAATTTAAATTATATTTCTTTTAAATTTAATCAATGTTTCTTTATATTGATATTTTAATTAAATTCCATTGTTTAAATTCAAAAGCATGGACAATTAAATTTCAGTGTTTAAATTCAAAAGCATGGACAATTAATAAATAAGAATGTGGGCAAGTCGTTTGTATAATTGTATACTTTTACAACATTTTTACAAGAACATTTGTATAATTGTGTAATTTAAAAAAAATAATGTAAGTCATTTGTATGTATACTGTTACAACATTTTTCATGAACATTCACTCATTACTCATCTTCCAATCCGATATTACGAGATGATTGACCGGAAACATAGACACGATGTGGGCAAGTCGATCGGTTTTGGCCAAATGTTCAACAGACTGTGCACATTTTGGGTTCGCCCGTCTCCCTGACATCCATGTCATTTCGAATCCTCGTCAAATGTGATCGACCTTTAGGATGTCTACAGAGAATATGGTCTATTAGCATCTCGAAAGCAGACGGTGGAACTTCCCAATTCAAGACATCGGGCATTACGGGAAATTCATTTCCCCAGATACGCAATGTGTGCTGCAGCGTGTACACATTGCCTATGAATTGTTCAACATTTAATTTTTCTCTAACACACGCTGCATGAACATGCGTACACGGATATTGGAGAGTCTAAAATCTCTCACACTCGCAATGCCTGTTTACCAGATCAACTACGTACGACCTAGGCTATAGACCTAACCGACGATCGATGTACTCTTGAACCCAAAAAGTCTCCAAGTCGAGCGAATACAATTCTACGTTCATCGTTTGTGCCCTCTGACTGTTTACTGCCATGACCTTTCGACTGCCCTTAACGTACATGTGCCCAGCCTCGATCTTCTTTGCTTGCAACTGCCCCATCCTTGGCATTAATGTGGCCAACCTATAGAAGGTTGTCGAGAAAACAACAAAAATTGGCAGATGTTGTGTACGCCTCAAGACAAAGTTTGCCGCCTCTACGAGGTTGGTCTTCATCTGGCCATACCGATACCCATCATCGTAACTTTGCGTCCATTGCCACGTCTCCATGCTACCCAACCTTCCACGGAGGGTTTTTGGTAAAGATGTCATCTGAGCTTCAAGCCTCGCTAAGTTTAGCCTGAATCTCCACAGTTCAAAGTAATGAGTTGCATATGCAATTTGGAATCAATATTTTAAAAATTCACAGACTGATAAAATTTGAAAATGAATGGACCTCCACAGAACCCCCGATCGCCTTATCATTGCAAGTAGCCCTTCGAACTGTCCGATATAAGGAAAACGTTATCTTGCTTGACAACGTGCCTTCGTAGATTTCTGAGGAAAAATTCTCAGGACTCGAAGCACTCACGCTCTACGATGGCGAAAGTGATCGAAAGTACATTTCGATTGTTGTCTTGTGCAACAGGAATCAGGAGTATTTGCATGTATTTGTCATACAGCCAGGTTCCGTCCACCTGCACCATTAGCTTGCAGTGAAGGAAGGCCTTAACACATGGCTCGAACGTCCAAAATATTCGGTGGAAAACTGGTTTCCCCGGTTGAATCTCTCTGTCCAGGCCTTTATACGGTAATGTTTGCAAATCAGTCACTACGCCCGGCACATACTTCCACATTGTGGCTACCCACCCTTAAAGCTCGTTGTATGACGCATCTCAGTCACCATACAACTCTTGCATCGCCATTTGCTTCGACCACCATGCCTTCCAGTACGAAATCTTATACTTGAATCGAGCTTCCATGTCCACAATAAGGACCGATACCTGAATGGTGGGACACTCTTTGACCAAAGGGATGATGTAGTTGCATATGGTTTTTGCATCTAACTTCCAATGTTCTTGCGACATACGAGTAGATGTGCATGTCTGTAGAGCTTCTATTTTTCTTATCATCCACATTTATGTCTGCTACATTAACGCGACTCAAACACGCCACTTACACCCAATTGAGGCTTACCAACATTCTCCGACGTACAAAGATTGCGTCAACTTCGTCATTTATAGTCCACAGTTAACTTCAAGCTATATTGTTTTATTGCACTCAAGTAGTCCTTCTTGTTATCGTATTGTTATCTACGAACAACTCTTCTTCGTCGATTTCTTCCTCAAGTAGGTGAGCCAGAACTATGTTTGTATATTCTAGGAACTCACGAGCTAGAGCCGTATCTAGATCCACATCGCTCATGAACGCCCCGAGATTATTCCTGTTAACTATACTAGGGCTTGTGTTCCCTACCGAATTGAGGATTAACATCTTCACCCTCCACCGGGCCCTCCTCGTCTATGTATTCAATGATGTTATCTAAATCGAGGTCACTGAATGAATCTGTCAACGAGGATTGATCTTCATTATCGGACCCTTCATCACCATCTTCTATGGTGACCAACACCTCTGGATGAAATTGTAGACGATGACACGTGTTTAGGATGTTATATGAACATCCACCGGTGTTTGGATTTTCAGGAGTTTGCATTGACCCTCCACAACCCGACTAATCTTCCTAGCGGACGTTAAGATCAAAATTAATTCTAGAACGCTGGCTTACTGAATTTAAAACTTGAATTGGTTCGAGTTTCGCTATCTCCGTGAACAACATAACTGGTCCGGGATTACCAATCTCAGGGGGTAATAAATTGCTATCATTGTCCCTAGATCATCATCATCTTCAAGCTCTATTTTTGAGAACTTGAGCAGATCTGTTGAAACCAAAAATTTGTAAAGCAGTCTCAACATTTGCTTCTCGCAACGGGTAGCTATCTTTGTACTGATCTTCCGTTTCAAATCCGCCAGTGAAACACGCTTGTTGGATCTCATTCTGATTTTTTATCGGCTTAGAAAGAAAAAAACCTTCTTCATTTGTAGTTATCATTTCTCCATCGAAATTACCCCACTGGTAATCTTTGTGAATTTTTTTTATTCAAAGTGAGCTCACACTCGGCGGACGTGAGCTTGAGGATAATGGAAAAGATAACTCGGTCGAAGTGTTCATCCTAGATGAATCAAAAAGGTATAATTTTGGTTAAGTTTTTATTACTTTAGATATCACAACCAAAGATCTTGTTTTGGAAAAAATTTTAAAACTCTGATTTTTCTCTAAATTAATTTTCCACTACGTTTTTAAACCGTTTTTCCAACAATTGGTATCCAAGCCAGGTTGTGATCTATCTATAAGTAAAAACAGATAATCAAAATAAATTTCTCTTCTTCTTGAATGATATTATTACATAGAATGTAGCATTCTTTAGATCTTATGCATTTTTTTATTGTCGAGGTTGTGGTTCTTAGAAAATAGACCGTGGACTATCATCTCCACGTAGGACTATTTTTTTAAAAAAAATTCATAGAATTCTTGTGAGGCGGAAACGAACATAGGACTTAAATGTAATTTTTCCAAAAGAAGTCCATGATGAGGAAAATATGCGATGATAGTTGAAGACACAAGAAATGTCTTTTGACAAAAAAAATATTATGTATTTTATTTTCTAGAAATAGAACCATGGAAACTTTAGTTGACAATTTTATTTTAATTATCTATTTCCTTATATATTTGTTTTATAATTATTTATAATATTTATATTATGTAATGTTATAATTGTGATATATATATATGAGATGAACCACAATTGATTCATTAAAAAATAAAAAGTGTGATAATGAAAAAGTACATGTGTTGTATTGTTCTATTCACTTCTTTAGGTTATTCGATAACTGTGAGAAGTGTGATAATGAAAAGGTGCATGTCTAGAATTGGCTCTAGCTAGGAAAGACTTGGTTTTTAAGCGATCAAATTTGACTCACCTCTCTTTCCTGAAACCCTACCTGATGCACGGTTCACATTCACTTCTTCAGTTTTTCCCTTAAAAGAAAAACTGTGAAGAATCAAAATTGTTTGTTTTGATGATTGATTGATTCTTGTGAATGGATATTATAAAATTGCCATAGCATGCCATGCAAATATTGGAAGCATGTCATTTAGATTAGGTAAGAATGTCATTAGGACTATTGTATGATCATTCTAGAAATTTGGGATAAAAAACCTTGCATGTTTTTTAAAATATTGAGTGGGAGAAGGTCCTTGAACAAGATCTACGATCTCCATTGATGGTCCTTAAGTGATAGCATGATAAAGTTTCAGACCGATTCCTACCCTGGCCGCACCCCAAGGTAAACTTTGTCATGTGAGTTCACTAGATGGGATTTCCTTCTAAAGGACAACTAGTCATGCATGACTTTCAAAGAGATTGTCCCAAGATGACTCACAAATGAAAGCATGTTTATGATGGGTGTTGAGTCAATGGTTACACACTCAAGATCGTCTCTTATTAAATAGTTTCCCAAGAAACAATATTTAAGCTAGAAATGATAGCGAAACGTTAAACGGTCATTAGTTCATGTGGAGTCTTGAGAATTAAGATTCACGAACTGATTGGGTGTAATCCATGTTCTTGCTAGTTAATCAAGGAAAACCTAAAGCGACCTGGCTGATGGTTGTGAGAATGATCGTAGCAATGGAAAATTGTTTTTTCAAAGCTTTAATACAAGACGCATGCATCATACTGCATTCTTGATATGTTGCTAATGGAAAATATTTGCTTAATACAAAGATAGTAATTACTGAATCTTTATTTTTTTCAGTTCAAATATGTCTCCTACTCCTTTCATTAGCATTCTTACTAAGAATAAATTAAATGGGGATAACTTTCAAGACTGGAAACGAAACTTGCTGATAGTTCTCAACTGTGAGAAACACAAATTTATTATTGACGAAGCATGCCTTCCTAAAGCTCAGCCCAAAGCGAGAAATCGTCGACGAGATTCTAACTCGATTGCTTCATGTTATATGTTAGCGATCAAGAGTAGTGAATTGCAAAAGCAACACGAGAATTTTCATACCGCCAAATAAATCATGACAAATTTGGAGGATTTGCTCGGAGGCCAAGTTGTATTGGCTCAACAATCCACTATTACAAATTTGATGAACTCTCAGTAGAAACCCAGCATTCCAGTCAAAGGACATATGCTTAAGCTTATGCGATTCTTTGCAGAAGTGGAGGAAAATGGGGCTGAACTAGATGTGAACACTCAAATTAAAATAGTGTTCAAATGCTTAACCAAGGAATTTACTGGTTTTAGGGCCACTTACAACTTGGGGAATATGGCGCTTACCTTGACTCAGCTCATGAAGGAATTACAATCCTATGATGGTGCTGAATGGTGGTAAGTTGGTTCAAGAGAAACCTGACCAAGCTTAGTTGTAGTCTCCTCATCCTCTAAGGGGAAGAAAAAAGCTAAGGGAAAGAAGAAATCGACTAAGTCTTCAGTTCCACCTCGTGTGGATAGGAAGAAGGCTAAGAAGTCAAAAGATCCTAAAAAGATCAAATGTTTCTTCTGCAACAGGAAAGGGCATTTCAGATCAAACTGTAAGGAGTATTTGGATTACCTAGCTGAAAAGGGCAAAGGTATAGAACTCTTTATGGTTGAAGCTTGCTTACTAGAAGAATCAATTGACAACTGGGTTATTAATTTGGAGCCACTAACTATGTGTGTGTTTCTTTATAAGGGTTCAGGGAAACGAAAAGTCTGCGTGAAAAAAACCTCTCGTTGCGGACTAGAGATGAGAGCTATGTTTCAGCTGAAGCAGTGGGATAAGTTACTTTACACTGATAATTTTAGGAAAATTGTTTTAAAGAACATTTTTTGTGTACCTTATTTTAAGAGGAATTTAATTTTTGTAGCATGTTTATTTTGTGACGGTTATACTGTGACATTTAATAAACGAATTACTATTCATAAAATTGTTCTTTAATCTGTAATGGATGGATGAAAAACAATCTCTACTTTATCAAACCAAATAACTACTCGATGCTTCAAATCGAAATAATGAATAAAAAGCTTAAAACTTCTCACTCTAATGAAGGGTACCTATGGCACTTAAGACTTGGTCATATTAATCAAGAAATAATCACTAGACTCGTGAAAGATGGTTCCTTAAGTATGCTTAAGGAAGTTAGTCTTCCACAATGTGAATCTTGCTTGAAAGGTAAAATGACTAAAAGGTCTTTTAATGCGAAAGGTACAAAGGCCAACCAACCTTTAGAATTTGTGCACACTGATGTATGTGGTCCCATGAGCATCAGTGCCCAATGAAGTTATGATTATTACGTGTCTTTTATCAACGACTATTCTCGATATAGATATGTGTATCTGATACACCGCAAAAGCAAAACCTTTGATAATTTTTGAGAGTTTCGTGCGAAAGTGGAAAAGAAATTAGGTTTATCCATAATAATCTTTGGCTTGACCAAGGTAGGGAATACTTATCCGACGAGTTCTTAAGATACCTCATTGACTACGCCGGGCACTCCATAGGAGAATGGCGTAGCTGAGAGAAGGGATAGAATCTTGTTTGACATGGTTCATTTAATGTTAAGCTATTCACGGCTTTTTACTTCTTTTTGGGGATATGCGATACAAATGGTTTGCTATATTTTGAATTATGTGTCAACCAAGTTGCTTGTAAGACACCTTATGAATTGTGGCATGGAAAGAAACCCTCTTTAAATCACTTTAGAATATGAGATTGTCCAACACACGTTTTGAATAAGGATGCAAAGAAGTTGGATGCATAGACATAATTGTGCATGTTTGTAGGATATCAGAAAGGAACAAAGGAAAGATTATTCTACAATCTGAAAGATAATACGATTAAAGTTTCAACTCATGCTACTTTCCTCGAGGAAAGCTACATGGATAACTTTAAGCCTCGAAGTAAAGTGGTACTTGAGGAACTTTCGAGAGTTGTATAATAATCACTCAGTTCAATTCTCGATAAAGTTGTAAAAAACCTATAAACGATCAACAACATAGGGGAATCCGTCGTAGTGAAAGAGTTTCTAAGAAACATGACTTCTTCATCTATTATGGTAGTATTTATAATACGGAAGCGAATCATGAGGATGATGATCCACTCACTTACAATGAGGTTATGCGGGATGTCGATTCCAAGCTCTGGAAACAGGCCATTGATGTCGAGATGCTTTCTATGAAATCCAATACGATGTGGGAACTTGTAGACTTACCAGTTGGGATTAAACCCATAGGGTGTAAGTAGATCTATAAGAAGAAGAGAAATGCAGAAGAGAAAGTGGAAACACACAAAGCTAGACTTGTAGGGAAAGGCTACACACAGAAAGAAGGCATCGATTACGATGAAACGTTCTCTCTGGTAGCCATGCTAAAGTCTATTCGCATTCTCGTATCCATTACCGCTACTCTCGATTACGAGATCTGGCAAATGGATGTCAAGATAACATTCTTGAATGGCTATCTTGATGAGACCATTTACATGGCTCAAGGCAATGGTTATATTGTCAAAGGAAAGGAGTAGAAAGTTTGCAAACTGCTAAGATCCATTTATAGACTTAAGCAGACGTCCCGCTCATGGAATAAAAGATTTGATCAAACGATCAAGACTTTTAGATTTGGGCAAAACGCTAATGAACCTTGTGTTTACAAGCGTATAAAGGACAAAAAGGTGGTCTTTCTTGTTTTGTATGTCGATGATATTCTACTTATCAGAAATGATATAGGAGAACTGTCATCGATTAAACTGTTGTTAGCTCAACATTTTAGCATGAAGGACTTGGGTGAAGCTAGTTATATTCTTGGAATTCGAATCCTTAAGGATCGAAAGAATAAAAGGATAGCTCTATCTGAAGCTTCATACATCGATAAGGTACTGGAACAATTTGCAATGACTAATACAAAATTGGGGGCCCAACGGATTGCATCAAGTTTTCATCTTTCTTTAGATGATTGTCTAAAGATAGAAGAAGAAAGAGATCATATGAGTAAGGTTCCATATGCTTCGATAGTTGGAAGCCTTATATATGTGATGCTTTGCACACGTCCAGATATCTGTTTCGTAGTAAGAATGGTTAGTCTATATCAGGCGAATCCAAGTCTCAGGCATTGGCAAGCTGCAAAGCATATATTAAGGTATCTTAAAAGAACCAAGGATTATATGCTTGTGTATTCTAAAGAGAACCTTACTCTTGTCAGATACATAGACTCAGACTTCCAAACCTATAAAGATTCGAGGAAATCGACATCTAGAAATGTATTCGTTCTAGGTAGTGGAGCCATAATTTGGAGAAGTGTAAAACAAAATTGCACTGCTAACTCTATATGGAGGATGAGTATGTGGCTGCTTCTAAGGAAACGAAAGAAGTAATATGGCTTCGAAAGTTATTAACTGATCTTAAAGTAATTCTTGGTATGGAGAAATCTATAACACTATATTGTGATAACAGTGCTGTAATAGCTAATACCAAGGAAATAAGAAGTCACAAGAGGATGAAACACATTGATCGAAAGTATCACTTGGTACGAGAGGCAGTAGCCGAAGGAATTATTGATGTGATGAAAGTAGCTTTTGAAGATAACATTGCAGATCCGTTTACTAAGACTCTTGTAACTAAGAGTTTTAACAAACACGTCGAGGATATGGGAATGCGAAACATGACATATTTACTTCACTAGGGCAAGTAGGAGATTGTTGGGAAATGTGCTCGTATTGTAGTAAACATGTAACTGCTTTCTATTTGTTTGAATGATGAATAAATAAATAAAGTTAATTTCACATTTCACTATTATGTCTTTTGTATTTTTTGCTTTCATATTTTGCATGCATAGCGAAATTGTGACAAGCAAATATGAGCTCATTGATTGTTTAAGTTCAAACTGAAGATAAGTGGCATTGTAAGAATGTTTACATTGAGAGAAAAATAACTTACTTCAGTGGATAATCTAAATGAGTCTGTAATCCCGAAAAAGAATCAAAGTGAGCATTTGATTAAAATACTGAGAAGGATTATTATGTCGTCTACAATTCTAATTGGGGAGATGGCTAGTCTTGGCTATCGGAGCAGTTGACTCCATGGGTAAAGACATAGGTGTATTCATTGGTAGAATGATACATTGGATTTGACCTAAGATGAATTAATTCTGAATTTGTTTGTGAAGTAATTCACTTGTGACGTTCATGGTGTGATTTACTTAAATCCTAAGTTAGTCACTGACCATGCGTATACAACTTATGTGCTTTGATATAAGTGGAAGCTTATACTCTAAAGATGACCGAGCCCATAGCCGGTATGTTGGGTACATGAGTTGTGTATGACATGGTTTTACTAGCAATAGTGGAATTCATAGCTCAATTAAAGAGTTAATGATATCCTCTCATTGACATTGTGTGGATTGATAAATATGGAATGTGGCCACGGGTTGCTTGTTCTCAAACGAGTAATTTATCATAGTCATTTGTTGATAGTGGTCCTATTAATCATTAAGAAGACACAATGGTGACAATGAGATAAAATAGGATTATATTGAGGGAACGAATTTAACTCAAAGGAATCAAGGATATCATATGAGGGTAACACACATGACGAGGTCATTGAACAAAACAGCTGGATGAATTACTTTCGTAATGAGTATACAATAAGGAGTTTTCAATCATGGTACTTCTTGTAGACTGACTCCATGATTAAGTAATTGTGAATTATTAGAATGATGCTTCTGGATATAATTGCAATTACTAGAGCCTAATTGTATATGTCTGATTGGTCCCTCCACTAGCTAAACAAAAGCTCGATCGGACTGTATTAAATCAGAAAAAAATTCTATGACTTTGGAAATAATTTAATTGAGTCGATTTATTTTATGTGGAATTAAATTAAACAGTCGTGAGAATTGTTCAATTAGAGAATAATCTGTAAGAGTTGAAGGAGATATGAAATCAGTGGGATGATGGAATGAAATAGACTTTCTACTGTGAGTATGGGGATCTACCGTATTTACTCGATGTTAAAGTAGATAAGCATCTCTTTCGAGCCCTTGCACAACACTGGAACCCAGCTTATAGTTGTTTCACCTTTGGTAACATGGACATGGTGCCTACAATCGAGGAGTACACCGCTTTGCTTCGTTGCCTAAAAATTCAGGTAAACAAGGTCTACTTGAGAGCTGCTAGTGTTTCAACCTTTCTTAAGAAATTGATGAACATTACGAGAATGAGTGAGCAATGGCTTACAGCTCGAATTAAGGTAAAGGGAAATAAAAAATGTATCACTTGAAAGAGCTTGCAAGATTTGATCTTAGTACATCTGAATGCGAAGAAAAAATTAGATATATTTGATCTTAGATTATATGGGTTGGTTATCTTTCTTAAGGCGTTGTGGGCATATAGAGGAGGCGGTCACTGATTTATTCGATCGGCTAGATAAAAGGGTCACATCTATTTCGGCGATTTTGGCTGAGACTTTTAGGTTGTTAAACGCATGTGGAAGGGAAATCATATGTCGGTATGAAATGCTAGAAAAAATCATATCCGACAATGCTTTGAACTTGAACAATAGCACAATAGTGTTTGCAGCCAGTTCAAGATCAAGCATCATAATTCAGCACTGTATCACCCGAAAATGAATGGGGTAGTGAAGGAAGCTAATAAGAACATCAAGAAGATCATTGGGAAAATGACAAAGACCTACAAAGATTGGCATGAGAAGTTACCATTTGCTCTCTACGCCTATAAAACGTCTGTCAGAACTTCTATTGGGGCAACACCGTTCTCATTAGTATATGGAATGGAGGCAGTTCTGCCCATTAAAGTCGAGCTTCCTTCTCTCCAAGTCTTATCAGAAGTAAAGTTAGATGAATCAGAATTGATCCAATCAAGATATGACCAACTAAACCTGATTGAGGAAAAGAGATTGAAAGTCATCTAACATGGTCAAATGTACTAAAAGCGAATGATGCGAACTTATGACAAAAAGATCCGCCCTAGGGAATTCCATGAGGGAGACCTAGTTTTGAAAAAGATTCTTCTTATACAAAAACACTTCCGAAGGAAATGAATGCCAAATTGGGAAGGCCCGTATGTGGTAAAGAAAGCCTTTTCTGGTGGAGCTTTAATTTTAACGAAGATGGATGGCAAGGATTTTTTAAACCCTGTAAACTCAGATTCAGTAAAAAAATATTTTGCCAAAAAAAAATAGAGTTTGAGTTGAAACTCAGATGGAACTTAGGCAAATGATTAACAATGTGGATTTAAGGACCAAAATAGAAAATCATTCTAAAATATGATATCTTCGCATGCACATCAACATCATTCATGAACATTTAGATAGGAGCATTTGTTTGATTCAGATCATGACATCCTAGTTGCATGGCCTGGATAGAGACCCACAAGACAAATTCTACAGGTCAAATCCCCAGAGAATGACGTGGTAGGACCACAACTCCTATACCCTTAAAATTGTAGAAGGGCGAAGAAAAACAACAAATCTCAACCTCCCTTAAAGTTATAGTGGAATGAAGCGAAGTTACCGCACCAAATACTGTCTTCCTGAAGTTGCAGTGAAGCGGATTAAAACTACAGTAGCGGATCTCAATCTTCCTGAAGTTGCAGTGGAATGGAATGAAGTTACATCATCCCATCCAATCTTTCACCCTAACAAGAAGGTAGATTGAAGACACCATCCAATCTTTTACCCTAACAAGAGGGCAGATTGAAGACACCATCCAATCTCTGACCCCAACCATGGAGCAAATTGAAGTCATCCAATCTTTTACCCTAACTAAAGGGCAAATTGAAAACACCATCTAATCTCTTACCCCAACCATGGGGTAGATTGAAGTCATCCAATCTTTTACCCTAACAAGAGGGCAGATTGAAGACACCATCCAATCTTTTACCCTAACCAGAGGGTAGATTGAAGTTACAACACCAAACCTTATCTTCTTGAAGTTGCAATGGGGGAAGTTAAAACTGCAGGTACAATGGAGTAGAACTACCAATGAGATGAAAGAACGGAGAAGCACTAGAGGCTAAAAGATCGGACAAAGTTGGTCTTCCTTTGAGTCTTTGCTCCATTCCCGTTAGACAACAACGAGCAAAGAGGGGCAGCTATTGTAGCCTAATTTCGTCCAGACTTTTAAGTCCAATTTTTTTTACAAAGCCCAAAAACAAAAAACCTAAAATAAAGATGGAAAAACATAGCAGCTGCCCTTGGATGCTTGGCAACCGCTGCCCTTGCTCGGAGAATCTCCAAGATTTGCGAATCTGTAAAAATAAAAAAGAAAATAACAAAAGATGTAAATTTTGTGTTATAAAAACACGAAATAAAATTTAAGAGGGGGGATTTTTTTGTATTTTGTTCAGAGGATTTTTTTTATTTGTTTAGAGAGAAGTTTTTTTAATAAAATTGAGAAACTTTCTTTGAGCATTCATACACGCATCAATAGAATCAAAGAAAAAATCTTGAAGGTATCGATTTGTATTTTTATTTCTTCTTTTTTCTTCTTTTGAAACTAACAAAAACAAATATAGATCTAGTTTTCTGTACCTAACTCATTGGGCGTGATTTTCTCTTTGAACCAAGATAATTGAATACTTTATTTAAAATTAAAAAATATGAGATTTTGAAATAATAATTAAGAATACTTGTTATTTTTGAAAATTCGAATTGCTATGTATTAACTTACTAGATGTGACTTCTTCTCGATTAATTCGAAATAACGAGCTTTCTTCGTAAAAATTAATTTTTTTCAAAAGAAAATAAACATGTCATTCATGCATTTAAGGATCACAATTTAAATTTTTCTCGAGTTTTTAATTTCAACAATTAAGACATTAAATAATCGTCTAGGTACCAATTTTGGACGTCTGATGGTGCTAATCCTTTCTTATGCGTAACCGACTCCCGAATCTATTTTATGGTTTCAAAGACCAAAATTGTTATTTTAGTGATTTTAAAATTCTTAAGGTGATCCCATCACACCTATTTAAAAAAAGTTGGTGACGACTTCATTTTCGATTTTCCAAAATATAAGTTGAGACTTTTTTTTCAAAAAAATGGTTTCGACATTAGTCACTCTTAGTTGGCTAGTGAAAGCCTAAGGTGGGTTTATCCTAAATCTAAAACATTTAACAAATTTATCCTTCAGTATTTACAAAAGTTGTCATTTTAGTTCAAATTATAAAAAATATTTAAAATTCTTAAAAAATTTAAAAATTATATAAATTATTAAAAAATTAAAAATTTAAAAAGTATAAAAATATTTTTAAGATTTTTGTACCAAAAATTACTTTGGACAGAATCTTTTACTTTGTTGTTTGATTCATTCAATTGACGAAGTTGAAAATATCCAATGACATGATCTTGACTTACAATCTCTCTCTAATACTTAAGCTAGAAATGATAAAGATATGAGAATACTAAATACTGAAACTGGTAATATCTTGCGAAGAATAAGGCCGTCGAAGTTAGTGTCATCAATTCAACCAATTTTGAGGTTTATAAATGTTTTAATTTTGCGTTTTTTTTGTTTTATTTAGACATTTGAGACAAACAATGTAATAAAAAAGGGGACTAAATAAAAAAAATAGCTTTAATTTCTAGGTCTTCCATATGTTTGGTTGTTGAGAATATGAGCATGGTCGATAAAAAAAGTAAATATAAATTAACAAAATTTTAAAATCAAATTGATAGAACTTGTAAGTATTTAAAGGCAAAATTTATTATTAAGACAATATAAAGAGCCCATGTTAGACTTCCATTATTAAGTTAATGACAAAAATGTCTAAAACATTTAATTTTGAAAAATTACTAAAACGAAAAAAAAATCTCATTGATCAAAATAAAATGAACTGGTAACTATTCTTATACCTTATATTTTTTTAATATATGATTACATATTCACAAATAAATAAAATCAATAAAAGAAATTTGTATTCACATATAACCCTTACTTGCAAATTATATCAAATTATTATTATTGGGTAAACTACACTATTAGTCACTAAACTATGGTTGAGTTTTTGTGGTCACTTAACTAAAAATTTACAATTTTGATCACTGAATTATTTAAAAATTTTCATTTAAGTCACTAAACTATTCAAAAATTCTTATTTGAGTCATTGGATTGTCAAGTTTTTTCCTCTAAAATTCTATCAACAAGTTCCAAACAATGATTCAACAATCTCCAAACAATGATTCAACAATCAAAATGGTAGATCAATACCTATCAACAAGTAAAAAAACATACATTAGATCTAAGTCAATCTAACGATTAATGTTGAAGATTTGACAAAAAACTATTTGAATTTTGATTCACAAGTTTGTAATATCCAAAATTGTTTAATGAAAAAAAAAACTAAACTATAAAAGAAAAAAGAAAAGAGAGCTTTCGGAGCAAGCAATGCGAACAAATAAAACCATGTTGCATCAATTTCAACATCCCAATAACTTAAATAAATTTTTTTAACTAATTCAATGACCAAATTATAACTATTTTAAGTAATCAAAACAAAAACTTGCCAATAGTTTAATGACTACTTGTGTTATTTACCCATTTTTTTTACGTTAAAAAATTATAAAGAGATATATATTATCCTTCACCTCAATAGCAATTACAATTACAAGGCAAAAAAGTGCAAATGAATTTGCTTTATTTGTAGTGCATTGAATTCATATATATTCCACATATTCCTAGAACGACAAAAGGAAAAAGAAGAGATAGAAAACAATTCATATCAATACCATTCCATGTATTCTAAAGAGCCTAGGGAGGCCTGAGAGTATTTTTAGGAGCACTTATCCATGGGGAACCGGCAATGGCAAATCTCCACAAGGCGTTAACATGCTCGGGTAAAGCGTACTCAATGCCAACACGAGGCCCTATTAATATCTTATCCGGTTCAGGACCATCCAAGAGTTCCAAACCACCTAGGCCACACTCCATATAATATTATATACATCAGCAGAAATCAGAATTATGTATAAATATAGCAACTAAACTAATTACCAAACTAATTACCAGGAGTGTATAGTGGATGGTTAGACCATTCTGTGGTAATTCCAAGTGCCTGACCAACCTAATACATAGAAATATATGAATTAATAACTCAAAAATCATACATTACTCCAAAGAGATATCTATGTTGCTCTGACTATTTTTTCTTGAAGTACTCATGTTTGACACCCATGTATGAAACTTAGAAAAAATTAAACATACTCGTATCTGACATTCTCACTTGAATTCGAGTAAGAGTAATATGGGAGATGATTGCTCTATGCAAGGACTTTTTTTTTTTTTTGGGGGGGGGGGGGGGGCGGAACCAGATCACTAATAGATCAGTGAGTAAATTTTCTCTTTGCTAAGTTGCAGCAACTTAATACATGAAAGACCTGAAGAACTTTAATACACCAATGTTTCAATCCAAGCAAAAAACTTTCTTGTCTGATTATACATTAATGTTAAGCTCATATAATTTCTTTCAAAGTGTCATTCAATGCCTCCACATTTTATCAGCTAGAATATGACCTAAAAGTTTTTCTTTTCCACATAAATGACTTGGAAGCTTAAAAGTAAAAAGATTACTGAAAGTTAATACTTCATGAAAGTTTAACAAAAAAAGAGGCAGACGAAAAGAAAACAAAGTGTGAAGTACATGTGCACATGTGTGGGCAGAAATGACCTGACCGTTTGCAAGCAGGGTTGGCCGTATACATGGTACATTCTTTCAGTTCTTGTTTGAAGCAATTAAAGCCTTGGAATTTTGGCATCATTCCAAACTGTTAGATTCACTTTAAACCTTCTTGGTAGCAAATCCAATGCTGAGTTTGAATGTTTCATAAATGAAAAATCTGAACTCATTTCATCACTTTCTCTTCTTTTGTTTCGGATAATTTTCATCACTCCCCCTCTCCCAATCTCATGCATTGAGCCCAAATTTTGTCACAATAGCTCATCTCACTAATAAGTTCAAATTGCATATAGGTGATGTAATGTATATGTCAAGGTAAAAGAGGATCAAGATTTTACTTGCACTTGAGAAGAATTCTTAATTAATTATCTGAAACCAATATTTAAAAACTGTTTATGCTAATTGAACCAACAAATCCACATTTGTTGAATTTTTGGCCTGCAATGCAACAGCAGTCATGGAACATGCAAGCTCAACCATGCAGTTTATTTTGTTTCTTAGCTTAGTTAGTTTCAGTTTGTTTGTAATGCATTTTGGATAGGATCAAAGTCTAATTGACAGATTAGAATGATTACTTTTTGTTGTTTAGGTGATGATTTAAGCTGATAAGTCAGCTTGTTTATTTGTACAAGTTAAGTCATGTCATTTTCTATGTAATTAGTGGGGTTAGTAAATTAATTGTTGACAGCTTTGTTAGTGTTGTAAGTATATATCAGTTTTATTTCTTAATCAAATTATCTGATCAGTTTTGATCAATAGCTCAACCATGCTGTTTATTTTGTTTCTTAGCTTAGTTAGTTTCAGTTTGTTTGTAATGCATTTTGGATAAGATCAAAGTCTAATTGACAGATTAGAATGATTACTTTTTGTTGTTTAGGTGATGATTTAAGCTGATAAGTCAGCTTGTTTATTTGTACAAGTTAAGTCATGTCATTTTCTATGTAATTAGTGGGGTTAGTAAATTAATTGTTGACAGCTTTGTTAGTGTTGTAAGTATATATCAGTTTTATTTCTTAATCAAATTATCAATCAGTTTTGATCAATTTTTCCCTCGTTTTTGCTCTGCATTTTCTTTCCTTCGTTGTGGCTTGAAAACTCAACATGGTATCGAGAACCTGTCATCTTTGAGGGCCTTTTGCTTGTTGTTTATTTCTTTGTTGAGTGTCTGAAAAGAATAGAAGCAGAAGCATTTTTGTTGCTGTCAAATTATTGCTGTGAAAGATGAGTTTCTCACGTCCTCCACCACCTGCTTTTTCTGGAGAAAATTACAACATATGAGTTGTGAAAATGAAAACTTATTTGCAAGCTCATGACTTGTGGAATGCAGTTCAAGCTGATGAAGAACCACCACCTTTGAGAGCTAATCCTACAATAGCTCAAATTAGACAACACAATGAAGATTGTGCCAAGAAGTTCAAGGCAATGTCTTGCCTGCAGAATGGTGCTTCTGATGTGATCTTCACCAGGATCATGGCTTGCAACTCTCTAAAGCAAGCTTGGGACAAGCTCAAGGAAGAGTTTCAAGGGTCTAAGAAAACTAGGCAGCAGCAGTTGATAAATTTGAGAAGGGATTTCGAGAACCTTAAGATGAAGGAGTATTAGACCATTAAGCAATATGCTGACAGAATAATGGTGATTATTAACAACATCAGACTCCTTGTGATAAGTTCACTGAAAAAAGGATAGTTGAAAAGGTTATTATAACTCTTCCAGAGAAGTATGAGTCAAAAATCTATTCTTTGGAGGACTCAAGGGACCTATAAGCTATACCTTTAATTGAGTTGATCAATGCCCTTTATGCACAAGAGCAGAGGAGAGTAAACAGATTGGAAGATCATTCTGAAGGAGCTTTTCAGGCTAGAGGCAGAGAAAGCTCAAGCTAAAGCTCAAGCTACAAGGGAAAGAAACCTTGGTCAGACAAGAAAGAAAATCCTAAGAGAGAAGCTGGAAGAAAGAAGTTCCCACCATGCACTCACTGCAAAAAGACCACACACTTGGAAAGTTATTTCTGGTACAAACTTGATATCCAATGCAAGAGCTGTAAGCAACTTGGTAATGTTGAAAAAGTTTGCAAAAACAAGCTAAAAGCTCCACCACAACTGCAGGATCAAGCTCAAGCAGCTGAGGATGTTCAAGCTCAGAAGGAGCAAGTCTTCCTTGCCTCTTGTTTTGCTACTGCAACCAATGTGAAAAAAGATTGGCTGATTGATAGTGGTTGTACACATCATATGGCATCTAATGAGGGGTTGTTAAGGGATTTGGATACTAGTTATGTCTCCAAAGTCAAAATAGGGAATGGAAACTTCATTCAGCACTAAGTCAAGTAACAAGACAATCACTGATTTTTTTTTGTGCCTGATATTGATCAGAATTTGTTAAGTGTTGGTCAGTTGCTCGAAAAGGGTTACTGTCTTTCCTTTAAGAATAATTTATGTATGATTGAAGATCCATCTGGTCAAGAATTAATAATTGTGTCCATGTTGGATAGATGCTTTGTTTTGGAAGCAAATTAACTAAATGCAAGGGCATATGCTAGTCATGCTGATGAGTCTTGCTTATGGCACAAGAGATTGGGGCATGTGAACTACAAGTCACTTGATCTGCTGCATAAGTTGGATTTGGTTGAGGATATGTCCAAGATAGATGTTCAGGATGCTGTTTGTGAGGTTTGTCAGTTAGGAAAACAAACAAAATTGCCATTTCCAGCTAAGATGGCTTCAAGAGCTCAAGAAAAGCTTCACTTAGTCCATACAGATGTTTGTGGACCTATGAAGACTTACTCATGGAATGACAGCAAGTACTTTGTATTGTTTATTAACGATTGTACAATGTATTGTTGGGTAAATTTTTTGAAGCAAAAGTCAGAGGTAATTGATTTTTTCACCATGTTCAAAGCCTTAGCTGAAAACCAATCTGGTTGTAAGCTAAAGACACTAAAGTCTGATAATGACACTGAGTATGTGTTAGCTAAGTTTCAAAAGATTTGTGAAGAAGCTGGGATTTTGCATCAGCTGACCAACATTTACACACCACAACAGAATGGTGTTTGTGAGAGGAAGAATAGGACAGTTCTTGACATGGCAAGATGTTTGTTGTTTGAAAGCAAGCTACCTAACAACTTTTGGGCTGAGGCAATAAACACTTTTGTGTATTTGCTCAATAGGCTTCCAACCAATGTTGTCAAAGGCAAAACTCCATTTGAGGCTTGGTTTGGACATAAACCTTCAGTCTCTCATTTGAAGGTATTTGGTTACCTTTGCTACACTTTAGTTCCAGAAGAGAAAAGAAACAAGCTTGAAGAGAAGTCAAGGCCTGACATCTTTGTTGGTTACAGCAACATAAAAAAGGACTATAAAATTTTTGATCCATCCACAAAGAAGATTGTTGTGAGTATGGATGTCAAGTTTAATGAAAATTGTTATTGAAAGTGAAGTAGAACTGATGCAAGTCTACCTGAACCAGAGCAACAAGGTGTTGAGTTACAACCTGCAGAAAAAGAAGTTCATGAAGAGGAAGACTTTGACGATTTGCCAGTCAGGGGTACAAGATCAATGGCTGACATCTATGAGAGGTGTGATTTGGCTATTCTGGAGCCTTCAAACTTTGATGAAGTACCAAGGAAGACTGTTGGAAGGATGCCATGCAAGCTGAGATGGACATGATACACAAAAATGACACTTGGGATTTGGTTAATAGGCCTGCTAAAAAGAAAGTTATTGGTGTAAAGTGGGTATTTAGGACCAAATACAATGCTGATGGGTCACTAAACAAGCACAAAGCTAGGCTGGTTGTGAAGGGATACAATCAACAGCATGGAGTTGATTTTTCTAAGACATTTGCACCAATTGCAAGACTGAATACAATACGATTGATGTTTGCTTTGGCTGCTCAGAAGCAATGGAGGGTACATCAGTTGGATGTCAAGTCTGCATTTTTGAATGGTTTCCTCAAAGAGGAGATCTTTGTTGATCAACTTGAAGGGTTTGAAGTTCCAGGTGAGGAGCACAAGGCCTACAAGCTTAAGGAGGCACTTTATGGCCTTAAACAGGCTCCTAAGGCCTAGTATGATAGAACAGACACTTATCTGTCAAGGCTTGGTTTTGAAAAAAGCCTAAGTGAGCCTACCTTATATGTCAGGAGCTGATAGATGAGTTCAAAAAGCAAATCCAAGAGGTGTTTGAGATGTCTGATTTAGGGGAAATGACTTATTTTCTCGGCATGGAGGTCACTCAAACTCAGCATGCTATCTTCATCAGACAACAAGCATTTGTCTCCAAGATTCTAACCAAGTTTTGTATGGAGAAGTGCAAATCTGTTAGTACTCCAGTTGCACAAGGATAAAAGTTGTCCAATAATGATGATCTTGAGAGGGTTGATGAAAAAGGGTATAAGAGCCTTGTAGGTTGTCTGCTCTACTTGAAAGCAACAACGCTAGACATCATGTATGCTGTAAGTCTCCTTTCTATATTTATGCATTATTGTAATGTGTCACATTTTAAGGCAGCAAAAAGGGTCTTAAGGTATTTCAAGGGAATCTTGGACCATGGTGTGAAGTTTGTGAAGAGTGATGAGCTAAAGTTAGTTGGCTACTCAGATAGTGATTGGGCAGGGTCAGTTGATGACATGAAGAGCACTTCTGGATATTTCTTTACTCTTGGCTCATAGGTGTTTTGTTGGAGCTTGAAGAAATAGCAAACTGTGGCTCAATCTACAGTAGAAGCAGAGTATATTGCAGCTGCTGCAGCTGTTAACCAAGCCATTTGGCTGAGAAAATTGCTAATTGACTCGAATGAAAAGCAATTTGAAGCTACTGAAATACAGGTTGATAATCAGTTAGCAGTTGCCATAACAAAGAATCCTGTATTCCATGGCAAGACTAAGTATTTCAAGATCAAATATCACTTTGTTAGAGAGGTTGAGCAATCGAAGGAGGTAAGCTTGGCTCATTGCAATTCTGAAAACCAACTTGCTAATGTTTTAACTAAGCCTCTTGGAACTTTGAGGTTTGAGACTTTGAGAAGTAATATTGGTGTCTGTTGCATCATGCCAAGGAAGAGTGTTGAATTTTTTGCCTGCAATGCAACAGCAGACATGGAACATGCAAGCTCAACCATGCAGTTTATTTTGTTTCTTTTGTATGTAACTAGCTCAGTTAGTTTCAGTTTGTTTGTAATGCATTTTGGATAGGATCAAAGTCTAATTGACAGATTAGAATGATTACTTTTTGTTGTTTAGGTGATGACTTAAGTTGATAACTCAGCTTGTTTATTTATACAAGTTAAGTCATGTGATTTTCTATGTAATTAGTGGGGTTAGGTAAGTTAATTGTTGACAGCTTTGTTAGTCTTGTAAGTATATATCAGTTTTATTTCTTAATGAAATTATCAGATCAGTTTTGATCAATTTTTCCCTCGTTTTTGCTCTGCATTTTCTTTCCTTCTTTGTGGCTTGAAAACTCAACAACATTGCATAAAAAAGAACACGAAAAATTATCTTCCATTAGCACTTAACAAAGAGAGATATTATCAAAATAATCCAAAAAATAAGAGGAAATAATAAACTCTAACCTTTCCGGGTCCAATGAGAAGAATAGGCTTCTCAGTTTGCTGACCACGACGCTGCTGAATAGTCTCTAAACCTGCAGTGGGGTTCACATATTGCCTTCAACAAACATTATGTTTTGTTTTCTGACCCAAAGATAGAAAGCATGTAAAATTCGAGATTTTTATGAAGGACAATAAAACTAGAAATGAATATTCCCACAAAAATTCTTTACAGTTACTATATTATGAGATGTTAAAGTAGGCGATTGCGAAAAATTGAATAAGGACAATTCAAGGGATGATCAACTACGCATTCACAACAATGAAAGGCTAAATAGGCTATAAAACTAAGAAACATTAGCAATTTAATAGACAACAAACAAAACAGATTATAGAAGTAACAGATACTTAGTTAATATGGGATAATAATATGATTACTTACCACACACCGGAGCACATGCACGTATTAATACTGCAGCCCCAGCTCCTTCCTTGTCAGCAACAACATTGAGCATCGTATGAAGTCCATAGCAAAGGTAAACATAAGCATGCCCTCCAGGACCGAACTACAACAACCACATAGAGGAACTCAATATCTATTATTATTAGTACCAAAATAAACATAAATTGTGTTAAAACCATCAAGGTATTACTGGAGCAATGATTAGATTAGCGAGCACATGTGAAAGATGAAAGCAAAAGGGCTAAACTCACAACAGGGGCTGTTCTTGCAGTGATTCCAAATCTACCATGACAAGCTGAATCATTTGGCCTATAAGCCTCTACCTGTTAAAATATAATGATTCAAATTAGAAAATACATAACAATGGAATTAAAATTAATGGGGGGGTGAAGATGAAACTTTGACCAAATCCAAGTAGGTAGCCTTTGTTTTTCTTTGGTTTTCTTCTCAGCAATCAAATAAATGGGCATTTGAACAAAATTCAACTGCCAACACCCAAAAAGTACAAATTTCGAACTTCCATTTCGATTTTCCGAAGAACAAAAAGAATTTGGGAAGAAAGCCAGCAAAAATGCACCAAAATTTACCTCAGTGATTTGAAGAACAACATTATCTCTCCTTAAAAACTTGCCAAGCAAACGTGGCGCCAAATCAAGGGCGTCAATTTGATAGAACTCAGGGGGCAGTAACGTGGTATTGCGAAAACAAGGGAGAGAAACCGGAGAAGATTGCGGCCGAGTTTGTTTACGGCTTGGTTTGGTCGGGTTCCTAACGGTCACTGCTTTGGAACTCTGACTCGTCCGCCCCTCTAGGCATTGGCTCGACCGAACTGTTTTCCTGGATTTCGAATCAACTGGTTTAAATTGGTGAGTTGGGTTCATCTGGACCAAAAGTGTTGGAGCTGAAAGAGACATAAGGATATTGAATTATTTTATTTTGGTCAGAATTTGAAGGGTTGGGTTCTACTTTGACTATTTGGGTAAACGTAGGTTACCCACTCAACTTTTAGGATATTTTCAATTTAATCACCTAAAATTAAATTTTATAATTTTGTCACTTAATTTTTAGGGCGGTTTCATTTGAGTCACAAGCTCTAACGATGGTTAATTGTACATATTACCTCATATTTACACTTTCAATTTTGTCATCCAACTTCCAAGTCTCTTTAATTTCGGAGACCCAAAAAAAAATCCTTTTTAAGTATTAAAGTGAAATAGTTGTAGAAACTAAAATAATACACAAAAATTGTTAAATTGTATTTATTTATCCCATTGCCAAAAACTTTAAAATTATTTTTTAAAGCATTGAAATTTTAAATTTCAAAATATCAAAATAAATTAAATAAATTGTTGAATTTTTTTTATCTTTTAATAATGTCAACTGATTTGTTACTATAATATTGAAATTAACTAATTTAATCTCCTAAATTTTATATTTTTATTTTATATTTTCTAAATTATTGTAATATCCCTAAAATCTATTTATTCGTAAATAGTGTTAATTCGAGAATATACAACTTAAAATTTTCGAAACCAATAAAATAAGAATTACTAGTGTTAATAGAGAAGATAATTGGATATTTGAGGGAATTGAAAAGATTGATATATTGAAAGATATTAATTCAGGGTATAGACTAAATTGTAAGGTTATAAAAAGTGTTGGAATTAAAATGAAAGATTTAAAGTATAAAGAATTAAATTGAATTGGTGAGAAAATGTGAAAGGATGTAGAGTGCAATTATTACAAAAAGAGTGTATAATTGTTGACATTTTTTTTTGAAGTAGTGACACTGGAATATTATAAAAGATTGAAGGTCCAAAAATACAATCCAAAAAAAAAAACAAAAGCCCAAGAATATTTAAAACCAACAAGCAGCCAAACACAGGCACTAAAAAGAAAAGATGTCTAAGCATGACCACATTAACCACACAAAAGGAAAATAAAACTCAGTTGTCCAGTCAAACTTTTTGAAACTGCCACCCACCTCTTCCAAGATCATTCAATGATGTTGTCAATTGCAGTCCTCCAGAGAAACAAAAGGAAACCTTAAAATTTGAGGTTGTTTCTCCGATCACCAAGATGACTCGTCTTCTCAATCAGGTTCACGCACCCTTTAGCGACCCAGCCCCAAAGACTCAAAAGCGTAACGAGGGACATCACAATCTAAACAAAAATCTTCATTCTTCTTCAAGCTTTCAGTAGCAATGACATGTGCGGTGATGTTGGCTCTTGTAAACAACCTAAGTTCTATTATAAAACAAGAGGAAAGAAAAGAAGAATTCTTAGGATTGATTTTCTAAATTTGATTATTATCAAAGCTACATACATTGAACCTTGACCACACTTCTATTTATAGAAGTAAAACCCCTGACTAACTTCTGCTAACCAATTGCTAACAACCTAACTTCCTATTCTGTTACTTACTTCACAGCTTAGCTGACCTACAACATTATACACTCTAATACTCACCCAACTCTCTCAATTTTCAAAACTTTTAAAAACTATCTAAATTTATAAAACAACGATGCAGACAACGGCTTTGTCAAAATATCAGCAACTTGATCACAAGCTGGTACTTCACCAACCTTTAACGATCAAGCACATACTTTCTCACGAACAAAAAGAAATCTAGTTCAATGTGCTTAAACTTAGAATGTTGAACCGGATTAGCAGCTACCGCCACTGCACTAGAATTATCACACCAAATCGTCGGTGTATCATCTGACTGAACATGAAGCTCAGCTAACAGCGATACTAACCAAGTAATATCCGCTGTCCCAGCAGCTAACCCACGATATTCTGCTTTAGCAGTAGAACGAGACACAACCTGTTGCTTCTTAGAACACCAGGAAACTAAACTATCACCAAAATAGATGCAATAACCAGACGTAGACCATCTATTATCAAAATCAAATCCCCAATTCGCATCTGCATATCCAACCAAAGATAACCTACTAGACGAAGTAATAACCAACCCATGATCAACAGTACTACATAAATACGTCAAGATTCGCTTAAGAGCAACAGAATGTTCATCCGTAAGTGCATGCATAAACTGATAAATTCTATTAACTGCATATGCGATATCAGGCCTAGTAAGAACAACATATTGTAATGTACTTGCAATACTTTGAAACTCAGCAGGATCAGCTAAAGGAATCCCCCTGTCTTTATCAAGCAAGTTGAGCTAACCATTGGAGTATGAACCCCTTTTGCATTTAACATATTACATCGCTCAAGTAGATCAAGCACATACTTATGCTGGCACAAGTGAAGAGCCCCGCCAGACAAGCGAGACACCTCAATACCTAAGAAATAGTGAAGATCAACCATATCTTTTAAAGAAAACTCAGAATTTAGCTGAGTAACAAACCCATCAATCTCGGACAACAAATCTCCTGTAATAATAATATCATCAACATAGACCAAAACATACATACAATTGGTACCAGTCTTTTTAACAAAAAGAGACGTATCAGATCGAGCCCGAACATACCTCACAGAGATAAGAAAACACCGTAATTTGTCAAACCATGCCCTTGGTGCTTGACATAAACCATACAATGCCTTTGTTAAATGGCACACAAGCGGGCACCCATCATCACTATATATTCACATACCCAGGTGGTTGTTGCATATAAACCTCCTCAGACAAATCACCATTAAGAAAAGTATTATTAACATCAACCTGACGGAGAAGCCACTGTTTAGTTACTGCAATTGACAAAATTGTCCGAATAGTTATTGGTTTCACCACCGGACTAAACGTTTCTCGAAAATCACAACTCGGTACTTGCGAACAACCTTTAGCTACTAATCGACCTTTTCGCCGAGCTATGGAACCATCAGGATTCCTTTTTATCTTAAATAACCACTTGACGCCTAGGTGGTAATGGAACAAGTTCCCATGTTTTGTTCCGAATTAAAGCATCATACTCTGCCTGAGCTGCCATTCGTCACTCCGTTCTAGCAAAAGCTTCATCAATTATGCGTGGTTCTCGATCAGCAATCTCGACTGCAAGTACCTTAGGCTTAAATATGCCTGCTTTAGCACGTGTTACCATAGGATGAGTATTCCCAAGTAGAGAAGGAAGCGGATCAGGAATTGGAACCACAACCTCTGGTGTAAAGTTTCGTTCTGACATATTAGAATTTAACCCAACTGGTGCACCACTACTCGGAGTATCACAACTATGATCAACTGCATTATTACCAGACGATTGCAATCGTGACTCAAAAGGTACAGACATACCGGCACCCTGATTAGAAAACCTCACCACTGGTGACTGAAACTGCACAACAGGCAGTGACGTAACTCACTCGCACTGGCTAATGCAGAAGAAGTAGCAAACAAAAAACGATCCTCATCGAACACTACATTTCGTGAAATAACCACTTTACCTTCTGACGTTAGACACAGATAACCCTTGTGCTGAGTGCTATATCCAATAAACGTACAAGGTTGAGATTGAAACTCCAACTTATGCTTATTGAATGGACACAAATAAGGAAAACAGCAACAACCAAAAACTCGAAAATAATCATAAGTTGGAACCTTCCTAAACAACACAGAAAATGGACTTTTATTTTGTAAAACAGGAGTAGGCAACCTATTAATAATATGAACAGCACACGAAAAAGCATACCCCCAAAATTTCATTGGTAAATTTGCTTGAGCAAGTAGTGTGAGTCCTACCTCCACAATATGTCTGTGTTTTCTCTCAGCAACCCCATTTTGCTCTAACGTGTAAGGACACGTGATGCGATGAATAATACTATTTGGTGCAAGGACTGTCTTGAACGAGCGATATTTGCCACCCCAATCACTCTGAAATTACTTTATTTGAGCATTAAACTAAGTCTTAATCAAACGCTGAAATTGAACAAAACACTCAACTGCTTGAGATTTACGTTGAATAAGATATAACCAAGTAAATCGAGAAAACATATCAATAAATGATACGTAATACCAATTTCTATTACAACTAACAACAGCAGGCCCCTAAAGGTCTGAAACCACTAATTCAAATGGAAACGAATACACAGTATTTGAACTAAAAAATGGTAACTTCCGTGCCTTTCCCTTCTGACACGCATCACAAACATAGTCAAGAGACTTTTTATTCAACACTACATTACAAGATTTCAAAACAGACTGAACCACTGGAATAGATGAATGACCTAGCCTTCTGTGCCACAGCTCAAGAGCACTAGCAGTGACAGGCTTTGAACCCAAAATCGTGGCATTCGTCACGGGACTAGTGGTAACCTTATTTTGTGGAGCACGAGTGAACCTATACAATCCGTCATGCATGTGGCCCTGCATCAAAATCTCCCGCGTCCGGACGTCATTAATTAAATAATAAACCGGGTGAAACTCCAAATACACATTATTATCTCGAGTAAACTTCGACACAAATATTAGATTTTTACGTATACTGGGAACATGCAAAACATTATGTAAATGAAGCATTCTAGCAGAAGTCACCAATTTACATCTACCCACAGACTCAATCTTAGAATGAGTCCTGTCATCCATCAAAAGAGGAGCATTACCTGTATAAGGAAGAGAATGATCTAGTACGACAGCATCGTTACAGACATGATGTGTTGCCCCTAAATTGAGATACCAATCAACGGGCTTTGGTTCCTCAATCGGGACAGGAACATACGACTCATCATCAACCAAAGTACCAAGCCCTAAATCAGCACCAAACGCAGCCACAGCCACATTTGCTTCAATCTTCAAATTTTCCTTAAGCCCAGTAACAGTAACCTAAGCTTCCTCACTATCACTGAGCACCTCAGGCCCAAACTCATATGCCGAGGAATAAAAAACACGACCCGACATTAACTGATCAACAATCTTATTTTCAAGACGAACACGAGCTCTCGATTTCGCAACAAACCTAGACCTATGTGACCCACCTGAAGACTGCCCAGCCACGTAACCCGTGGCCCAACTTGAATACTATTTACCACTGGTCCATGATAATTACCCACATCATTCCAATCCACTGTCACTCCACCAAAATGCTGCCCAGGTTGAAAATAACCATCACTCCCACCATAGTGCGACACATCAACCCCACGTGTCATGTCATAGGCGTATGACTCGGTCAACGCTACAAAAGGGTAAAAATTCTGTTGCATACCAGTTCTAAGCAACACATTTTCATCATGTGTTACATGAACAGCACCACCAGAACTCCAACCATGACCAGAAGCACCATGGCCACCATAACTCCAGCCTCGACCCACATCACCACGGAAAGACGGTTTGCAATACACACCACGCGACGAACCAGCCACCCAATATGGACCATACTGACCAATGGCACTACTGGTACTGTACAAAACTCTCCATATGTTGATCAAACGGATAGTAACAACGTTGTGCAAGGTGTCCCAACCGACCACAGATCTGACATTGTGATCTCTCTCGCGCAGCTCCTCGACCACAACCAGCAAACTGTAAGCGTCCTCCTCGAGCCCCTCTAGATGCAGAACCATTCTCTGGATGCACCGTCGCTCTAACCAGATTTGCTTGAAACGCATTATCAACCACTGATCTCTGTTGCCTGTTTTCATATTCTAACAAAATATCTACTAACTTACGCAACGAAAGAGGCTCAGATAACCACGAATCCAAGGTTAGTACAGTGTCAAAATCAGTTGACAACCCAGCCAATACAACTTTTACTTTTTCAGAATCTAATACTTGATGACCAGACGCCTTTATCAAGGCACAAGTATTTCTAGTCTTAGATATGTATTCCTTGACAGAGAGATTACCTTTTTTTATGGTGTGCAAATCATGCTTGATCTTCGAAACTTTAGCTCCAGTGACTGCCGCAAATAACCGGTTAGCTGTACTCTAAATATCATTCGCAGTTTTGACACCAATGAAGCACGAGAGAAGCGGACGAGAAATCATGGACAATAACCACGCAGCTAACAACTTATCCTGTTGTTGATACAAAGAAAACTCAGGATTTACAACCAGAGTACCTTCAATATTAGAAACAAACCTTGATGGAGGCATCAGTGATCCATCCAAATAGCCAGTGAGCTCGTATCCATCTACAATAAGCTGCACATGTTGCTGCCATTGTACGTAATTACTCTCATCAAGCTTGTTTGTTTCATGCCTCGAAAAACTTTGAACCAACCTTTCTTTGCCTAGATCTACACTAATCGACACATTCTTTTCAGGCTGCGCCTCTACTAATGGAACAGCCGGAGCTGGTGGACAAGTTGTGGATTCAGCAGAATCAGCCATGATTACAAAGAACAACAACAACGCCCAGGAACTTCAGGCAACTGATACCATGTAAACACCCTAAGTTATATCGTAAAACAAGAGGAAAGAAAAGAAGAATTCTTAGGATTGATTTTTTGAATTTGATTATTATCAAAGCTATATACATTGAACCTTGACCACACTTCTATTTATTGAAGTAAAACCCTGACTAACTTCTGCTAACCAATTGCTAACAACCTAACTTCCTATTCTGTTACTTACTTCACAGCTTAGCTCACAGCTTAGCTGACCTACAACATTATACACTTTAATACTCTTCTAGTTATCAAATTAAAATGGATTTGGTGAAATCTAACCTTAAGATTGTGGATATCGCGAACAAAAATCTCAATCTCTGATTTGTCTTTGATATTGCACTGGCATTTTTAATTATTGACAAAGCATCTCCTTCAACTTCAATATTCTTGAAACCCAAATTTAACCCTAGATTCACAGCATGAACACAAACGGAGGCTTCAGCGGTAAAGGGTGTTGTAATCTTGTTGTCTATCATAACTTTTGAGGCTAAGATTTCCCCTTTACTCCCTCTAACCACCAATCCCACAACATATCTGAAAAGATGAGGAGAGAATGCTGCATCAAAGTTTATCTGGACAAACCTTCTTCAGGAGGTTTCCATTCCGATGAGGATACAAAACTGGTATGTGTTTTATTCATTAGAGCTTAATTTTCTCTAACAAATATCAATGTTGGTGGCTAAATCATTTCCCGTATGTTTTTTATTGTCATGAATCAATTGGTTTCTTGCATTCCATAAGCACAATAATGCGTAGTAGATAGTAAAGCATTGATTCTTAGAGGATTCTACAAACACCCATGAAAACCACTTCCAATTGTCTAAGTCCTGTTTAGTAAGGACCCAGGCCATTTCTGAATGCATCCACACATCTTTCATTGTAGGACAGTCTAGATGCTCTTCATTGGGCTCTGAAGCTATCTAGATTGTAGGATTTCTTTGACCATACAGAACACAACAAACTTAGTTTCTCACTCGGTTCAATCGGCGCCGTCTTCACTGTCAACTGGACTAACTCCTCTTCAAGGCGAGAGATCTCATCTCTCTTCATCTCGACAACGCTAGACTAGAATCACTACCCTTCCACTTCCCAACCTTAACAGATCTGCTTCTCTAGGACACTGAAGGAGAGCACTCTTGACTCAATTGTTGACATTTTTAATTAAAGAAAAATATGAAAATTTTGTCAGGGCCATTGGGAAAAATTAATCCAAGCCATGAAAGTGGAATGTGATGGAAAGAATTTTTTTAGTTGTCATACTTTTTATTTCTTTATATATTATTATTAACATTATATCATATCATTTTATAATTATTAAATTATTTAGTTTATTCAGGTTGTGTTTACTAGTGCTTTTTAAAAGCACTTTTGAAGTAAAAGGAATGCTAAATAAACAATTTTTAAAGGAATTTTTTGGCTTTTCAAAAACACTTTTTTCCAAATGGAGAAGTTAAAACTTTTAGTTTTTCTCTCCCCAAATCACTTCTAACAGCTTAATTACGTTTTCATCACTCCAACAAACGATACTTTCCCTTCTCTGGTTAATTGCTTAAAAATATTTAAAATTTATTTTTCATATATTAAAATAATATTAGCTAATCTAAACATTATTTAAATGCTTATTTGTTATTTTATAACACTATGTCTAAAATAGATATTTTATTTCTCAAAAGCACTTTTTGACAGCAATACTAAGCGCTTAAATCTTAAACCAAAATTTTCAAAGGTACTTCTCAAAATCACTTTTCCAAAACACTTTTTAAAAGCTCTTCTAAAAAACAATGCTAAACTAGCACTTAAAGTACGTACGGAGAACTTTCTTTATAGTTCTCTTTCTTCTCAAGTCTCCACCATGAAAAGAGAAAGGAAAACTTTGTTTTCTTTCAATCTAGTCATTGATCTCCGTTAAAGGCCTTTCAAACTAAAATTCACTCAATCTTTGTGGACAATTTTAGTTACATCATGTTACCCACAACCTAGCAAGCTTAGTTTCATGTAAAGACAACTAGTATATGTAAGAGGAAAGAGAAATTTAAGTTCAATGAAACCCTAACAGTTTAAGGCAAGATTTTCATGAATTAGTGACATGATCATGTTTATTTCAAGCGAAAGTGCATCGAAACATTATTTTATTATTGTTTTGATATTGGATCTGGTATATTCTTTATATGGAAATGAAGAAAATGAGAAGAGGGGTGAGTATCAAATTGGCGACAAAGGGAGATTGCTAAGGAGTGAGAGAAAGAAGGAAGCTATCCAAGCCTTTGGTTATAAGTACCTCAAGCATATTATTTTATTTAATTTAATCTAAGTGTAAGCTATATTAAAATGATTATATTTCTAGTTATATGATTAATTTATATGTGAATATGTCAATGTTTAATATGAAATTGATTAGTGAGCTGTGAAGATATAAATTAAATTCCAAATACGAAGTGAATAGATTAAGTGTATTTTTTTTTGAATAAAAACGGCCTGAAAGTCACCACAAATTTTATTTAAAGAGAATCCTGAATGACAAAATTATGGATAATCTCCAGGATATCCATCTCGAAAAAAATATTACAATTATTATCTAAGGCATATTTACTAAGCCTGTCAGCTACAGCATTACTGCTACGGTGACACCACCTAATACTGTACTCGATCCCGCTATTAAGGAGTCTAACACCCTCCTTAATCTTAAAGCCCAAAATCGTTACGTCCTCCTGACTCTTAACCATCCTGTTTATAATGCATGCACAGTCCCCCTCAAAAATCACATGCGTCAAACCTTTATTTATGGCCCACGTAATGCTGCTGGTCAAAGCTTCCAACTCCCCCTATGCATGCTCCAAAACATCATACGTAACTTGCATGCCTCCCCCATGCACAAACCCATCACTGTCTCTAGCAACATACCCAATTCCCGCCTTCCCGTCCAGCCATACAGCATCGAAGTTGACTTTAAGGCAACCCTCAGGAGGTTTAATTTAACTCCTCGAAGCACTCACTCTAGGAAGCAGCGGAGCGTTGTTCAGGTTGTGGATGCAAAAGTCACGACCAAACGCCATGGCTCTATCTCACACCACCCTAGGAAGCTCGGCCAAGCCCATGAATAGAAGGATATTCCTAGAATTCCAAACATTCCACAATACCATTATCAAACAATCAAAGGCAGTACCATCAAGGAATCTCATTGCCGCCTCCAACAAGTCAACACCAGTTATCTAACTAGCATTAATGACCCGGTTGTCTATCCCACCCATCCGAAGCACCTTCTTAGCAAAAGAACAGTCACAAAGTGCATGTACAAGAGATTCCTCCTCCACCCCGCAACGAGGGCAATAGCTATTAAAACTTTGGTTGACAACCGCGATCTTAAGGTTAGTGGGGAGCCGAAGGTCCTTGAAACCTATCCCTCCCATTCTTTTAGGGAAACAGACCCTTTTCCAGCTCAACATGGCCCGTGCACGCCCTTTGTTTTTTCCTTCCCACCAAAAGGATTTGGCACGAGCTTCCAATTTATCCGTGATTCTCTTGGACAGCAAGAAAATCGAGAACGTAAAAGTGGGAAGAGATTGGACCACTGCTTTTAAAAACACCTCTTTTCCACCACCGGATAGCAATCTTTTGGACTAGCCCTTTATGCGACTGTTGCACCTGTCAACCAAAAATTTAAACGTGTCAGACTTGTTCTTGCCAACACAAAGGGGAAGGCCTCGGTAGCTTTCAAACTTGTCCACCACCCGCATTCCCATTATGTTGACTAAGAGCCCTTTCCGCTCATTGAAAGTTTTAGCACTGAATAAGAGGGTTAACTTATCTAAATTAACTTTTTGACTAGAAGCCCTTTCAAACTCATGAAGTATCCTACGCACCAAAATCGCATATTCTAGCTTATTCCCAACAAAAATAAGCACGTCATCGGCAAATAAAAGATGGCTTATACGAGGCCTACTTTGGCACCCCCTAATCCCCCTCAAATGCCCATTGGCTTGTGCATGAGAGAACATCTGAGAAAGGGCTTCCATGCAGAAAAAAAGAGATAGGGAGAAAGTGGATCTCTCTGTCGAAGGCCACGGCAAGGCTGGATAACATCAGAGAGGTTAGCATTGCATTTCACCATATACAAACACAATCCATTATTTTGCTCACCCATCCCTCATCAAACCCAGGCTTTAACATCACCTTTTCGAGGAAGGACTACTCAACAGGGTCGTAGGCCTTGCTCATATTGAGCTTGGCCATGAACCCCTTGTTAAGATCGTTCTTGACGCTCTGTAAATAATGGAGCAGCTCATGCGCAATCATGAAATTATCATGGATCATTCTGCCAGGAATGAACGCACTTTGGTTGTGGCTTATGCACAGAGGAAGAAA
Organism: Gossypioides kirkii; assembly: GCA_005610355.1. NCBI lineage: Eukaryota > Viridiplantae > Streptophyta > Magnoliopsida > Malvales > Malvaceae > Gossypioides > Gossypioides kirkii. The sequence continues at coordinate 20,042,150 of CP032245.1, forward strand.
GGTTTTCAGCTTGTTAGCCCACACCTTAGCAATAATCTTGTAAACCACACGGCAAAGGCTGATAGGCCTATAATTGGTCATATCCAAAGGCTGACCAGTCTTAGGAATCAACACCACAAAAGTATCATTGATATCCCGCACACTCCTCCCCCATTTAACACCTCCTTGCACTGCCTCAACACGTCATTGCCCACCACCTGTCAGTTCTCACGATAAAATACACTCAAGAGCCCGTCACTCCCCGACGCCTTCTTCGGGTCTATTTGGTTGAAAGCTCTCATAATCTCCTTATCATCAACAGGCTTGGTCAGCTCCATGTTCATCTCTCCAGTTATGTGTCTAGGGATTAAACATAAAATATTATCAACAACATCATCGCAGTCAAAGGCAAATAACTCTTGAAAGTAAGACTTAGCAACATTACATACTTCCCTTATATTTGTAACCCATGTACCATTCTTGTCTGTCAAACCTTCAATTTGATTTTTCCTAGCTCTATGAGACGAGCGCATGTAAAAAAACCTAATGTTTCGATCCCCCTCCTTCAGCTACCTCACCCTCGACCTTTGGGCCCAAAACACTTCTTTCGAGTTATATAACTGAGCCAACTCCTCTCTCACTGCATACAATCTTTTCGCATCTCCAACGTTGTTACGTGCATCCATCAGGGTATCAATCTCTTTTACAAGAGACTTAATACGACACTCCCTGTCGCTGTGGTTCCTAAATTGCCACCTGCCAAGAGACGAGCGAACATTATTGCAAGCCTCCACAAGATTCCCACCCCCTGGTCCACGCATCCTTAATCACGCTCTTAGCCCCACCATCCTTTGCCCAGCACTCCTCAAATTTAAAGCACAACCTAAGATCCCGAGGCTCATTATTGGGATGTCTCCCCCAAGTATCAAGCACGACAAGGTCATGATCCGAGTGTGCCTATCTGACCACATCCGAGGCAAGAAAAGGGAACTTACTCAGCCAACCAGCCGAGACAAAAAAGAGGTCGTACCTCTCTTTAATCAAGCCAACACCCCTCCTATTATTAGACCAAGTGAACCACCCTAGGTCAGGCTTCACATCAACTAGAGCCAAATCCGTAATAACCCTCCGAAACTCGTCCATAGCTGCCCCACTTTTCCTACGGCCCCCACACTTTTTAGACTCATCCAATATCTCGTTAAAGTCGCCCCCACCACCCAGTCTTCCCTCACGCTACTACTAATATCTCGGAGTAGCTCCCACGATTAAGAATGAAGGCTCAACTCGAGAAAGCCATAGAAACCCTTAAATCGAAACTACTCCACACCCTCCACCAACACCAGCATATCTATATGATTCAAGGAATAGTTTTGAATGTCAACGGTAACACCCTCGTTCCATAGCACAGCCAACCCACCACGCCTGCCATTAGCATCAATCGCGAACACCCCAGCCATAGAGCACCTTCTCATGATCCTGTCAAAATCACACCTACGGATTTTAGTTTCACACAAAAAGATAATATTAGGGCGAGTGGCAGCGAGAAGCTACCTAAGCTCTAAAACTGTCGCAAGATTCCCCAACCCACGATAGTTCCAGCTGATGAGCTTCATGGCTCACGACGGGGCTGGTCGCCAGCCACCTCCTGGGAAGGGGACATTCCTTCCATAATTTTCCTCCACACTGATCGAACTAGACTAGCTTCACTATCATCCAGATAACCCTTGTTCTTCTTCCTCTTTGGCCTGCTTCTCCCTTCCTTATCGAGAAACATCATTAAAGAACGTTTAGCCGAAGGTGAGCATGACTCAGAGGCCTCTTCTGACGATCGACCATCCCTCGTTGTTTGCTACGAGCCAGCCACCCTATTCCTTTCCTGTACCATGGCTGCTAGTTATTCCCTTTTGTCATCCCCATCATCTAAGAATTCCACCGCACTTCTTAGCCTACCCCACTAATGTTTAGGCCTGATAATTGAATCCTAAGCCATTGACCAATTTAGTAGTCACTCGGATCAACATGGGTCATGACACTCGGGCACTTTTGCATGCCATGTCCAAGCAGCCCACATATGTAGTAAAAAATAGGCAATCTCTCATATTTCAGCACGCCAGTCACCTCCCTTCCCTTAGCATCCACAAAACAAGCTACCCTTCGCAAAGGCTTGGAAGTGTCCATCAGCACCCGTATTCGCATGAACTCCACCCAACATCCCCCCCGATCATGCCAGTCAATAGCTAAAACCTTTTCGATAGCTCTCCCAATGTCCATAGCCACCTTACGACCTATCATTTCCATAGGAATGTTAAAAACCCTCACCCAGTATGGTACCATCTTAAAATCATACGCAGACCACTCTTGGTCTTTAACATAAGGCAACATGGAAAGGATGTGCTGGTCAAACAACCACGAGGCCATACTAAGAATACGTTCCCTATCCTCCTTGGAGCCAAACTTGATGAGAAAGCAACCCGTATCCACCTCAACAAAATTAACCCATTTGCTAGTGAACCACAGGGATCGTAGCACCCGATACATAGCCTCCCTATTGACTTTGTCCTCCGTTAACAACTTCCCCACCGCCCAGGCTTCCTACCCCTCATTTTTTACGATCTTCGAGTCCAATGTAAACAGCTTCCTAGCCTCCTCATCCGTAAGCTTAAGCTTTGCCAACATTTCCCTAACCTTCTCATCAATAGCTTGCCTAGAAGTACCAGCAAACCCCTTCCAAACCTTAAAAAAACAAGAAGCTCAAGAAGGAAATAAGAACCCCCCACTAATTGCGGCATTGCAAATGACTCAAAGACTAAAAAACCCCATAAAATACAGGGGCAAAATACCGAAAAAACAAGTTAAAACCACAAAAAAGATGTCCGACACAACCCTCAGCCTCATTTTTAAAAACCTTGAACAAAGAAAAGAAATACGTAAATTCCAAGAATGCATGCAAAAGCATGGAGAAATACACGTAAAAATAATTAATAAATAAAAGAAAATAAGAAAAAATTAGCAAAAAAGAAGAAAAGTCAAAAGAAATCTCGCTAGCAGCCAGTCCGCCAAATCCTGACACTTTGACACGCGACTGTAGGGCCCTCGTTGTGGCAAACACACCCCCACTAGAGTCAGACGTCCCGTCACTCCTTCCCCGCGCGTTAACACCACAAAGCCTTCCGGATAAAGCAAGAAAAAGCAGCCAAACGCCAGGATCAAGAAATCCCAAAAAAACACATGAAACAGCAAAAGAGCAAATAAAAAATCAAGAAAATAGAAATAAGGAAAGAAAGCACTTGACAAGCCACGTTACAGCCTGACCACGACAACGATCCCAACACCAAATCAATGATCTCTATCACCAACGAATGACACAAGAAGCCACGCCCCAGCTATCTCCCACCACAAATAACTCCAAAGGAAACAGAACAACAAGAAAGTGTACAGTAATCCAATATAACTCCAGTAAATAGAATAAAAGAAAGGAAAAAACAAACACCCTCCATCGCAAGAAGCCACGGCAGACACCACAAACCCCCCACTCAATCGTCAAAAGCCGAGAATGGACTAAGGAAAAACAAGAAGCAAAAACTCCAAATCTTGGAGAGAACGCTACCAGCAGGTGCTACCAGGAGACATGTGAAATAAAAAATTGAGAAAATAATGCTTAAATGAAGTGTGATGTAATAGTATGTAAAGTGATAATATAGTGAAGCTATAGAGAATAATGATTTTTTTGCTAATAAGGACTAAATTGAAAAAAATGTAATGTTTTAAATGATAATATTGATAAATGATTTCAGTGTTAATTGTTGGAAAATCGGGTTTGGAAAACACAGCAGAAAATAAATTAGGGAAAAGCTTGAGTTTTTAAATTTTTTTCCAAAACAAGAACTTGATTGTGATATCTAAAGTAATAAACACTTAATCAAAATTGTATCTTTTCTATTCGTCTAGGATGAACGCTTCGATCGAGTAGTTTTCTCCTCCATCCTCAAGCTCACGTATGCCGAGTGTGGGCTGGATTCGAATAAGAAAACTTTCCACAGAAATTACTAGTGGGATAATTTCACAATTTCTTTAAACTTTTAGGCCAATTTATAAATCAGAAAAATAAAGGCCCAAGGCTCTCTAAGGAGAGTTTAGAGAGTTCAACTATGATTACACTTAATCACTTTAATATTAAATCTAATATAATATTTATCTTGATAAATATTATATTAATTCAATATTAAATCTTATTAAATTAATAGAATATTTATTTATTTATCAAATTAAACTTAATCACTTTAATATGAAATTAATAAAATACTATTAAGCTAATTATTTTATTTTAATTTAATATTAAATATATTAAAATAATATTATTTTTGGAATAGCTAATCTAAAATTAAATTCTCTAGTAGAGTTCAAGTAGGAATGTAATTCTTCCACTGCTCAACCACTGGAAAACCATCTTCGCCAACCATTCGTCAGCCATCAGAATGTCGCAATCGCAGTCGCTGGTACTGCCATGTCCGATGGTACATGTGCGACACGCTCATGACATCCCAAGTCGGTTCAACTACTGTCGGTTCGATTTGGGTCAATGATGACCCAATTGATCCAATCTAGCCACCGGTTGGATCGTCAGCCCGATTTCACATACCAGGCTTGATTTGATCAATTTTTAGGTCTTAGTCTTGGTTTTGGGCTCCCGGGCCCAAACGATCTCAAATCTAATTTTCAAGTTCAATTACACATTGGGCTAATTGTTTTATTTGAAAATTAATTTCCAAAAGTATCAGATTAATTTTAATTAATTTAATTTTACTTGATCAAAATCAAATTTCCCAAAAATCACTTAGATTTTCCAAATTAATTTTTCAAGAAAATTCTTTAATCAAATTCTTTAGTTGAACAATTCTTATGACCGCCCAATTTAATTCTACATCGATTAAATCTACTAATTCAAATTATTTCCAAAATCGTAGAATTTTCTTCTGATTCAAATGCAGTCCTATCGGGCTTTTGTTGAGCTAGCGGAGGGACTAATTGGACATATACAATTAGACTCCAGTAATTGATATTATTTCAAGAACCATCGTTCCGGTAATTCACAATTACTTAATCATGGAGTCAGTCCACAAGAAATACCATGATAGAGAACTCCTTGGTGTATACTTTTTACGAAATCAATTCATCCAATTGCTTTGTCCAATGACCTCGTCATGTGTGTGTTACCCTCATATGAGATTCTTGATTCCTTTGAATTAAATTCGCTCACTCAATACAATCCTATTTTATGTCATTGTCATCATTGTTTCTTCATAATGATTAATATGATCATTGTCAATGAATGATTGTGATAAATTGCTCTATTCGAGAATAAACAACTCGTGGCCATGTTCCATATTTATCAATCCACACAATGCCAATGAGAGGATATCGTTAACTTTTTAATTGAACTATGAATTCCACTGTTGCTAGTAAAGCCATGTCATACACAAGTCATGTACCTAACATAACGGCTATCGACTCGATCATCTTTAAAGCATAAGCCTTCACTTATATCGAAGCACATGAGTTACATACACATGGTTAGTGACTAACTCAAGATTTAGGTAAATCACACCATGAATGTCACAAGTGCATTAATTCACAAATAGATTCAGAATTAATTCATCTTGGGTCCATTCAAATGTATCATTCTACCTATGAATACATCAATGTCTCTACTCGTGGAGTCAACTGCTCTGATAGCCAAGACAAGCCATCTCCCCAATTAGAATTGTAGAAGACATAATAATCCTTCTAAGTATTTGAATCAAATGCTCACTTTGATTATTTTACGGGATTATAGACTCATTTAGATTATCTACTGAAGTAAGTTGTCTTTCTCACAATGTAAACTTTCTTATAATGTCACTTATCTTCAGTTTGAACTTAGACAATCAATGAACTAATATTTGCTTGTCACATTTTCGCTATTCATGAAAAATATGAAAGACAGAAATACAAAAGACATAATTGTGAAATGTGAAATTAATTTTATTTATTTATTCATTGTTCAAATGAATAGAAAACAATTACATGTTTACTACAATATGAGGACATTTCTCAAAATTAATAACATAGTAAATGCCCATGTAGGCAAGATGTGAACTAGTTGGATATAAATGGCGTGCCATTAGGAAATCTTGAGCTTGCTAGTATAGTGGCACTTCGATGCAAATTAGTAATAATGCACTTCGATGCATAGTGTTAGTGGCCCTTCGGTGCATTTCAATGACTTTGCACAATGCATGATAGTGTAAGAACATTTGTGCTAGTGATTTTAGTGTTATTTCCACATATCCCACTTGCTTAGTTGAGTCTACTATGGGCTAATAAAAAAGTAATATAAGGAAATGATAGTGAATCTATAAGTGAATAGATTGTATATGAATTTATATATTTAATGTTCTCTTATTTTAATTCATTACATTATGTTTAATATTTATATAATATAAATTCTATTTCAGTAAAGGTAAGGTTAATTCTTGATGTACTTACTAAGCTTTCACAAGCTTAACACATTATTTTTCAACGCGTAGGTAAAAGTTCAATGTGAAGCTTAAAGGGAAGTTACAACCTTAACTCATCTCATCACAACACAAGGCCTGGAAGAAAGTATGAGATTAAACTTTGGTATTAGTTTATGGTATGTACATAGGTATTTTTAGGTCTATGTATGTTAATATTAGCTAATGCATTTTGTGTAGTTTAAATATTTTGATGGCTTAGTGGATTTAGTTGAATTGTGTTCTAAGTATATAACGAATTACATAGTATATTTAGGTGTTTTTATGGCCTTAGATGTAGGGGCGAAGCCAAAAATTTTTTTTAGGGGGGTCGAAGTTAAATTGTAATTTTTACGATAGTAAAAGTGAAATTTTTAAAGGATTAAATTAAAATTTTATCATTTTTAGAGGGGCCAAAGTGTATGATAATGCTTAAAAATAACATAATTTTGGATATTAATTATATATATTTTGTGAGTATGATCTTATTAATTTGGGCTATTTGTGATCATTTTATCTTGTAGGGACTAAATTGAAGATAAAGGACAAATTGGAGTAAAGAGCGTGGTTTTGGAAGAGAAAGAGAGAAATTGTGAAAGGGTGGAAGACTTGAAGAGAGTTTTTGTGGGACATAAAGACTTTATTTTAATTTAATTTATTTTAAACTCTATTTTTATTAGGATTAATATTTAGGATCATCATTAAGATATTGTTTATATTTAATTTATATTTATCCGAAGGTTATCAAATGTTCCTCCAAAGTTCATGAGACTTAGAACCCGCGCTTAATTATTCTCGTTCGAGTATTCATCAATTCTCTGTATTACAGGATCGACGCTTCCGTCCAAAATCCCTACAAAAGTAATCTTTTCATCTTGTGCAAAGCCGACCACTTTTTGTGTTTTGAGAAGGTTGCACAGTCAGTTCGCTAACTTACTGCGTCAGAGGTTGCCGAACCAAAGAGACCAAATGGTGTGACATTCGTCATTGGGAAAAGATGATCTAGTGTAAGACGGTCCCATTGGAGTGACTGTTGGCTAGAGTCAGGTTCCTCTAAAATAAAAATTATATATGGAGCTGGTGGTCGTAGGCATCCTCTTCCACTATAACTGATTTATTAGGGCACGAGAAGAACCATCTAAAGTTTATGATTGAACTGAGGAGAAATCACGATAACCAGAGGCTAGATCTCTCGATTTTGATAAAACCTTTCTTCCTTCAACTCTATTTATTTTTATGCAATTTATTTTATTTCGACACCTCAATCTTCTATTTCTTTTAATTCTATTTTTTTTATTTTTTTTAGGTACGACGCTTTTCTTGTGCAAGATTTCGCCCAAGATCTCAACATACAAGATTCTTTACGACACTCCAGTCCCTGAGGATTAGACCTACTTCCCTTTACTGTTATTTTTGATAATTTTTGGAATAGGTTATATTTGGTGTTCCCGACGACATATCAGTGCAATTTTACCTTTACTAATTTAAAATTTTAAAAAATTTTAAGGGCCTAAATGGAAATTTTTCCATTTTAGGGGGGCCAAGGCCCCTTGCCAGTCCCCTGGTTTCGCCCCTACTTAGATGATAAGTTTATGAATGGAATTGATTGGTATGTGTTTGGAGAGGTTTGGAATGAATTTTGGAAATTGAAATAGCGTGGCATGACAACACAACTTGTTGTAGCGACAATTATGGTATTGCTCTACTTTTCTCAAACAGTGAGGTCGTGGTTACAACCCAGTTTTTTCGTGGTTGTGATAATGACATTGCCGCCACTAGGCTTTTTTGTGCTTGCGACAAGAGATCTCAGTGACCCCCTTGTCTTAACAAGACATTTCTATGGTTACGACAATGACCCTTCTTGCATAGCTTTATTTGTTGTGACTTCTGACCGCGACCAAACAATAATGGATGCCAGAAATGGTTTAAAATGCCTTAAATAATTTCTATATGATTGAAATGGTGTGGAAAAGTGAAATCAAAGACTAAGTGATTGAGTGCCCATATGTGACATCCATTTCTCGAGTTATCGATTTACCCATGTAAGAGGTGTTACATTTGTTTTGGTATTAAAGCTTAGGTTTTCTGATTCTAGGGCCAAAATGAGTCTAGAAGTACATGTCATATAGGATTTATTAATACAATGAGATGAGATTTTGTCATTGACAAAGTTTAAACTTGTGATTATATATTAAAGATGCTGCAATACTTGATAAGCTATAGATGAGGAAGTAGAAAATAAAGCTTCGAATATGAACCAAGAGGGAAATAAACTCTTACCTCCAGCTCAAATGAGCTAGGAGGACTTGCAAATTCAAGGCCTACTAGGAAAGATATGTCTAAACAAAGACAAGTGTAACGCCCAAAACCCGAAAACCATCACCGGTTAAGGTCCCGGTGTCTTTCTATTCATCGATCACTTTTCATCTTTAATATCATGTCATTCAATCTTACTTTATTAAAGAAATGCACCCATCATGTCATAAATCATCAATTAATTACAACCATAACTCAACAAGGGCAAAAAAGTCATTTCCATGATTTTTGAAGACTTCTACCGGTACTTGTTGGACTAGTATCGGTAGTTGTAAAGTCAGTAAATAGTTCAGGAATAGTCCAGACTTCTACTGATACTTGAGACAAGACTATTGATACAAGTGAGACTTTTACTGAAACATGTCATACTTCTACTGATACTAAAAACTCTAGAGAGTTAAGAAGTCTTACCCTGTAACTTCTACCGATACAAGTACACAAACTACTGATACTTCTATGAGCAGAACTACCGATACCTACTATGCAACTACCGATACAACTCAAGCCATTGAACAACCTCTCTCCTACCCTGTACTTCTACCGATACATGCATGAGTTCTGCCGAAACAAGTATGCAGAATCTCAAGAATCATGTAAAAACACAAGTTTATCAATCCTTACCATTTATAACTCCAAAATGCATTAGACCAATACATAATTCATAGTTTCCAAGTCATTACATTATACTTCTAAGTTTATATTTCATCTTGAACAAGCATACATTACTAAGTTCAATATTTCATTAAAGACGTAACAAGATCATCACAATCTCGAACGAGTAAAACAGAAGATAACATCATCCTAGTACATGCCATATAACACAGTGATGAAGGACTACCAAACAGGCTTCGCGATAATGTGACTTCGTGGAGATGATCCGATCTTCAAGTAGCAAAGTAATTTACAAAACAACAATAACATCTCTGGTAAGCTTCATAGCTTAGTAAATTCAAAGAGTCTAACCAATCATATGCATAAAGCAGTTATAACTCAACTGAGCTAGGATGAACTGTTGCTTCCTCAAGCCATATTTAGTATTCAACTTTCTTGTCTATAACTTTTCTGTTACCAGTACCCAATGTTGCTCACACGAGCTATCGAGGACACGCAACATATGCGGTACCCCAGCCATTGGTACGGTGTTTGTCTGTAAACTGTCCCCTAACGATGCTGCTCACATGAGCAGTCGAGACTATGCATTTAAGCATAAATCCCAATCATCATAGGGCCTATAATCCATTTAGGATTCATATCTTTTTTTTGACTCATGATGCTACCCATATGAGCTATCGAGGTCTCACAACATATGCGGTACCCTAGCCATCGATACGGTGTCTGTCTGTAAACTGTCCCCTAACGATGCTTCTCACAAGAGCTGTCGAGAATATGCATTTTAATACAAATCTCAACCATCGTAGGGCCTTTAATCTATTTAGGATTCATATCTCTTTTTCAATTCACGATGCTACTCACATGAGCTGTCGAGGACTCGTAACATATGCGGTACCCCAACCATCGCGTCGGTTTCATTCCAACTGCTTAAAGCCTACTATCTCTTTCGTTTCATTTCTTCAAATATCTTTAGATCCAAGTGTTTCCATTTGTTAAATAATGATAAGAGACCTACAAGAAATATTTAGGCCAAAGTTTACATTACGAACTTACTGGACTGAATTGCAGTTGTGGATAAGGACTAGGGACTAATTTGTTAATTTCCCTTTTTCACGATCCATTGCTCGATCGTAATCTAAATCAACAAATCATACAAATTTTCATATTAAATCACACAATCAAGTCATACAACTCAATTTGATCCTTTTGGAAAATTATGATTTTACCTCTAATATTGTCCATTTATTCAGTCTAGTCCTTTCAACACAAAAAATGCAACATAAACTTTCCCTTTCAAACCAAAACCAACCAAATATCTAATGGGTATATTCTCACACCCTACAAACATTTATTTCATACCAAATACATGTAATTTCATCATTTTAATATTTTAGTCCTTAAACCCTAATTTCATTCAATTGCTCTTTACAAGAAGATTTAACTCAAACATCCAACATACAAATCCATCAAAAGCTTTCAAGAACAAGCATTTTCAAAAATGGAAATTTCATAACATTTGACAGATTCACAAATTGGTCCTTGGATTAGCTTGATTAAGTTGATACGGACTCAAAAACATAAAATTACTAAAAACGGCTATCATTTGCTTACCCAAATCAAAGCTCAAACTTGAAAATAGGAAACCCTAATTTCTTATCCTCTTGGCCGAATGTATGAAGAAGATGAAGTGAAAATTCTCGTTTTCTCTTTTTAATATCATTTATATACCTAATGACATTTTTGTAAATAATTGGACTTTCTTAAATAACTTAATTAATCATTTGTTTAACTTTAATTAATCCTACTTATCTTTAATATTTTACATTATAATTCACCCACTAAAATACTTTAGGTCTTTTCATTCATTTGATCTCTCTAGTTTATTAACTCTACTTTTGTACCTTTTACGGTTTAGTCCCTACTTCTAAATTCACTATCTAAACATTAAAATTTCCTATCCGAATTTTATTGTGATGTCTATGACATAGTAAATATTAAATTAAATACGTTTTTTACTCGACTTATTGGATTTGTGATCCTGAAATCATTATTTTTGACACCACTAAAAACTAGGCTGTTACAACTTCCCCCTTAGGGAAATTTCGTCTTGAAATTTCTTACCAGTAAACAGGTTAGGGTACTGTGATCTCATTGAAGCCTCTGTTTTCCATGTGGCTTCCTCCAACCCGTGTTGATTCTAATGGACCTTTACTAGTGACACTCTTTATTTCGTAGCTCTTTTACCTTACGAGTCAATATTCTAATCGTCTTAGCATCAAAACATGAAACAAATTATCAATCTTTTCAAGTTTCGAAGGTAAAGCCAGTTTATAAGCTACAGGGCCAACCCATTCAATGATCTCATACGGGCCGATAAACCATGGACTTAGCTTTCCTTTCTTGCCAAAACGCAACACCTTCTTCGAAGGTGAAAGTCTCAAGAATAGTCGATCTCCCATTGCAAATTCTATATCATTTCTTTTAAGATCTACGTACTACTTCTGCCAGTCAAATGATGCTTTTAAACAATCACGAATTATCCAAACCTTATCTTCAGTCTTATGTATCAAATCGGTTCCCACCAATTTAGGTTCGCTCAACTCTGTCCAATTCAAGGGTGTTTTGTATTTCCTACCGTATAGTGCCTCAAATGGTGCCATTTTAATACTGGACTGATAACTATTATTGTAAGCAAACTCTACCAGTGGCAGATATTTCTCCTAGCTACCTTCGAACTCAAGTATACAGCATTGTAACATATCTTCCAGAATTTGTATCACCCGCTCTGATTGACCATCCGTTTGCGGATGATATGCAGTGCTAAAATTCAGTCTGGTTCCCAAAGCTTCATGTAACTTACCCCAGAACCTCGAGGTAAAACGTGGGTCTCTATCAGAGATAATCGATGTTGGTACTCCGTGCAGTCATACGATCTCTTGTACGTATAGCTCCACCAACTTTTCAAGTGGATAATCCACCCGGATAAGGATAAAGTTAGTTGACTTTGTCAATCTGTCTATAATTACCCAGATCGAATCTTTCTTCCTTGGTGTCACCAGAAGTCCCGTAACAAAGTTCATAGTAACCCACTCTCACTTCCATTCAGGAATGGAAATCGGTTGTAGTAACCCAAATGGTACCTGGTGCTCTTCTTTCACTTGCTAACATACAAGACTTCTAGTCACAAATTCTGAAATTTCTTGTTTCATACCTAGCCACCATTACATTTTCTTCAGGTCGTTATACGTTTTCACAGTTCCCGAGTGAGTAGAATAAGTGCTGCTGTAAGCTTCCATCAGAATGCCTCGTCTCAAATCTGAATCATTCGGAACACACCCTGACTATGAAATACAACATACCATCTGTATCCACTGTAAGCCCTATAATGGCATCACTCTGTATCTGTCCCTTTTTAATTATAAGCTTTGGATCATTTCCCTGTAATTCTTGAATTTGCTGTAGAAATAACGATCTCGTCTTGAGTTCAGCAGTGACAGAACCATCACTCTCTAGGAAAAATGAGCATTTATTGCTCTCAGTGCAAATAATGACTTCCGGCTTAAGGTATCGGCAACAATGTTAGCCTTTCCTAGGTGATAATCAATCACAATGTCATAATCCTTTAATAGCTCTAACCATCGGTGCTACCGTAAATTCAATTCCCTCTGAGTCATTAGATATTTCAAACTCTTATGATCCGTAAATATGTGACATCTTTCACCATATAGATAGTGACGCTAAATCTTTAACGCAAAGACTATGACAACTAATTCCAGATCATGAGTCAGATAATTCTTTTCATACGACTTTAGTTGACGGGAGGAATAAGCTATCACTTTCCCAACTTGCATCAAAATGCATCCCAAACCACTAAAAGACGTGTCACTATAAACAACAAACTCTTTCCCCGACTCTGGCTGCGTCAGAACCAAAGCTTCTGTTAGCAACTTTTTCAACTGATCAAAACTCTGTTGGCACTTTTTAGACAAAACTAACTGAATATTTTTCTGTAGCAGCTTAAGCTATATTAGAGAAATCTTTCACGAACCGACGATAATAACCTGCTAATCCCAAAAAACTACGTACCTCAAAGACATTCTTCGGTACTTTCCAATTGAGAATAGTTGAGACTTTTCTCGGATCAATCTGTATTCCTTCTCAAGATACCACATGACCAAAAAATCCAACCTCTCGAAGCCAGAACTCATATTTACTGAATTTTGCATACAACTATTTTTCTCGCAAAATTCGTAACACTTCTCTCAGATACTGAGTATGCTCTAATTCTGTCTTGGAATAAGTCAGTATGTCATCAATAAACACAACTACAAACCTGTCCAACTGAGGTTGGAATATTCTATTCATCAAATCCATAAATGCTGCTGGGGCGTTAGTCAACCCAAACGGCATGACCAGGAACTCATAATGTCCATATCGGGTACTAAATGTTATTTTCATCACATCGTAGTCTTTCACTCGCATTTGGTAGTAACCTAATCAGAGATCTATCTTGGAAAATACGATTGCACCCTTTAACTAATCAAATAACTCATCAATCTGAGGCAACGAGTACTTATTCTTGATTGTCACCTTATTCAGCTACCTGTAACCTATACACATCCTCATCGAGCCATCTTTCTTTTTCACGAATAACACGGGTGCAATCCAAGGTGATACACTAGGTCATATGAACCCTCTGTCTATCAATTCTTGCAACTGAGCTTTCAACTTAGTTAGTGTCATTCTGTATGGTGAAATTGAGATCGAGGCAGTGCCAAGTAGCAAATCAATACCAAACTCTACCTCTTTGATCGGTAGGAAACTCGATAATTCCTCTAGAAACACATATGTAAAACTCATTAATAATCGGTACCTGTTTCAACTCTATCCTTGAACCCCGTGTATCGAGTATGTATGCCAGGAATACTTTACAACCTCTACAAATCATTTTCTGTGCTGAAATAACTGAAATTACTCTGATTTCACTATTCAGCCTACCAGACTCAACTGTGATCACTTCACCTATCGGGCGTTTCAAATTAATCTATCTTCGTTTACAATTTAGCACTACATCATGCTCAGATAACCAATCCATACCCAAAATCACATTAAACTCGGTGAATGGTAATAACATCAGGTTAGAAGGAAATTCACAACCCTGGACTTTCAGTAGACATTTACGACATATCAGGTTAACAATGACACTATGACCCAATGGGTTTGTAACTTGTACATCAAATTCAGTCGACTCAACAAACATATTTTTATCAGTGGCTAAAGTAGTACAAATATATGAATGAGTCAACCCTTGGTCAATCAATGCACACACAATATCATTAAAAAGATAGAGCATACCGATCACAACATCAGGAGAAGTAACCTCTTCTCTAGCTCTGATGGGATATGTTTGTGCAGGTGCTCGAGCTTCTGACCTGTTTACATTATCTCTATTTTTATTTCGATTTCCACCTGCACTACTGCTCTGTCCTAGGCATCTGCCTTTCTGTGGAGTAACTGGAGGGTTCACACTTTGATCTTCCTTTACTTTGGAATTCATCAGGAAATTTCGTATGAAGTGATCGATACCCCCACATCAGAAACATACTCCATTAATCAATCGGTATTCACCCGAATGGATTCTTTTGCGATGCTCACACAATGGCTTCGATGCGTTACTGATTGCGCTATGAACGTCACAACAATAATGTGCAAGCGTACACTGTCGATGCAAGTAGAGTAAACAGATGTGAATCTGTCGGATATCGATCCCATGAGGATGGATGTTTGTTGTCTATTAATGTCGGTGTAATGAATAAGAAAATGCTATAAATTGTGAGAGTGATTGTCGAAGAAATAATACGAAAATAAAGATGAAATGCAATAATAATGAAATGTGGTCCCCAACGTGAATAGTGAGCAGAAAACTAAGTGTGGCTCACAAGGTTTAAAATAACAGGTGATTGTCGCTGCAATGAGGCATAATAAATGTCTTACCAAACTTGGCTCCTTTATTTGATTTGAGACTTAAACATGCATACTAACCACACCTTCTAGTGTTAGCAATGCAACACATTTAAGAACAAGTGGATTAAATTCCTTCAATTCCCAAGCAACTTACGTTGTCTTGCTTGTTAGTTTAAATTGTCGCTGCACCTTCCAATGACAGTGACTGCAATAACACTTCCGTGGTCAAAACATTCAAACCCAAAGATTAAATAGTAAAATCAAGCTTGGATAAAATACCATTTATTCTAGAAATCAAATATACTTTCATACAAACTTAAAATAAACATTCATCACTAGCGTTTAAGAAAGAGTAATAAAAGAACAAATGGAGAATACTATTCTTAGGCTACTCGACTTGCTCTCTTACTCTCCTCTTGCACCGCACTTAGGGGCTCTTCGTCATGAGTAGATCTACCTTCTTCTTCACGTCGGTTCGCCCTTGAGAAGTTTAAGCTTCCATGGCCATAAGCTTCAAAGATGGATTTTTGGAGAAAATATCCGAAAAAAGACCCCCTTTCTCTCTCTCCTCATGAGTATTTATCATCAGCTCAATAGTACAAGTGTCCTTTCCTCCAAATCTAGCAACCTCTAGTCGTACCAGTTGGTTACACCAACTGTACAGCTCACACATATTTGTTTTTTAACCAGATAGCTGCCAGATGCTGCGAAAAATTCTGGGTGCAATTCTGGACAGACTCATGCAGTGACATCAATAGTAAAAATATTATAAAATCAAAGGTAATTAGGCTAAGGTCTATTAAGTTAGAAAATGCAATAACTAAATTAAAAAGGCTAAAAATATGTGCTAAGGATGACTAAATGGAAACAACTTAAATAATAAGTATGGAGAAATCAATGGTTCTTTCTAATACTATCACACCCCCAAACTTGAGTTTTTACTTGTCCTCAAGTAAAACAGAAACTAACAAGGCTATACCAAAAATTTTATCAAGGCAATGATCATTCTAGCAACTTGAATCGTCTAAAATCCCAATGAATGAATTACATTCAAATGACAGAATATTGCATCGACAATTCATAAGCATGAATAACTAAGATTGCAACTTCATTAATGTCAGCATCATGCTGTAAATCCTAAATTCTAACTACCAAAACAACATTTATTGTACAATAAAATATATACATATATCTTTTTTTATAAATGTGACTGAGGGATGTCTTTGCATTACTATACCCTTATTCCTGAGAAGTAACGATGCAGTGCAACAAACCCCCAAGGAGTATGTAAGTGCGCCGACACACACTCTTGTAGTGATAACCTTTGACTAGATTACTTTTTCTAACACTTGCATCAGAGTGTTCCCCCTTTAACAGTTCACAATACACCCACATTGGAGTGTCTTTTATTTATAACCATATATATATACAAACAACTGTAAATGGAAGATTCATTCAACTATTCATCCATTACTAATGTAATCTAAATCATTCATCAAAGAATTGAAGATATAACATTCAGTCAAATTTATCCAACTCATTCATTAACATTTCACATGATTCAAGAATTAAGCATCAATTGAAAAAAAATTCAAACACATTTGCAATAATCTTGCATGCTTCATTAAACTTGAAAAGAAAAATTTTTGAAATGTGGGTGCAATTGCATTTCCAAACTCCATATACATTCCGCCAAACCTAAAATCTGCATTATCCCCAATGCACTGACACTAAATTCTAATGACAAATGGAAATACAATGACAATGCAAATGTAATGACAACGGGAATGTAATGACAATGCTTACTAAGAGACTACAAATTACAGCTACATGCTATGCATGAAAACTAAAGCTATTAATTGAAATAAAACTAACTCAATTTTCTGCAGCCGTTGATGTGGCTGCATGGTGCTTTTTCTTTATTCTCTTCCTCTATCCTTTTTGCACTTCTTTTCCTTGAAGCGCTTTCTTTTTCTTTCTTTTAGCTGTGCTCGATTCTCAGATTTCTCCTCAACATCTGGCTGTGCCCCGGTATCATCAACTGTGGCTTCTGTTGGATGGATCACTTCGAGTGGTCTAGTGTAGACCACGATAGCCAAAGGATTGTGATCCTCATTCAGTTCATCCATAGCCTCCGCCTAACTCACTCCAGTTCTTGCCAAGCCCTCAATTGTTGTACCCACAACTTTGGGTGTAGTGACAAATTCTTCAGCTGAATCTTCCTCAGCTTCTTTTCCATCATCTTTTTCTTCCTCTTCTTTAACTTGTGTTTCCTCCCCTTCAGCAAGAGTCTCTTTTTCAACAACATGTACATCTGGACTAGCAATGAACTCATCCTCAAAAAAGCTCGCAATATTCTGTAAACATTCCTCTACCTTCCTTGATTCTACATCTTTCTCATCATCAGATATGTTCACCATTGGAGGGGAAGCCACTGATTAGTCTTTCTCCCCTGAGTCAGCCTCCTCAATTGAAGGCTCATATTATATGATAATTGGAGGGAATATTGGGAATTCAGGGAGAGGTGCTTTGCTTATCCGCCTCAATGTGGTCACAACAGCACTATTCCAAACCTTGGTGTAGGCGTAGAATAAATTTTGTGACCTCTCTATGTCTTCCACAGTGGCGACAAGCTTGATTTTCCTAATGTTTATGGAATCTGCTATCTTCTCGACTTTATTTTACACCACAAAGATGAATCGGCAGTCACATGTGCACCCTTGTCTTCTGTTGTTGCTTTTCCCTTTCTTTTTCCTGCATCTGCTTCCTTTACTATAGGAGTATCTTTCCTACAAGTCATTCTTTTTATTGATGCTTTATTTATCGGGTCTTTGTTCTCCAAGATCCCTTCTCCATGATGGGGTACAACTCCATTTCTTGGCACAACTGCATTACCAGTGAGGGGAACACCAATATGCCTGTTTATCTGGAAGCACAGTCAGCAATCTCTTGGAGTAAAATTGCCCTGAAATTAATTTTCCTTCCCTTAATGATCGAATGTATTAGACACATTCGATCAAGGGTGACAGTTGTGCTCTGTGTTGAAGGCATCAATCTGTAGTTCACAAAGTGGAACTAGACCTTGCTTTGCAATTTTAAAAAACGCCTACGCATGGTGTAGTTGTTTGGATTCAAACCCATCCATATAGCTTCTTCAATGTAGAGATCCTTCACCAAAATATCTATCGCTTCATGAGTGAGTTCCTCAATAAACGCAATATGCTCATCCTTGTCTACTGTGGTGTTGTAAAGCTCGTTGATGTGTACGACATCCCAAGGGATTAAACCTTCACGGACAGAAACAAATTCTGACTCATTGTCAGTGAGATTGGCATAAAACTCACGTACCAGAGATGGAGAATAACTTTCAAGGTGTTGACAAAAATTTTCCCATTTTAACTTCGCAATGGTTTTGAGGATTTGTTTCCCCAGTTCTTGTTGTCTTGACAAGAGGAAACCTTGCTCTAGGTGACAGTTCCTTTTCAGCATGTTCTCTTGGAAACGGTCTTTAGCTGCCTTTGTGAGGAACATCATAGGCTTTTTGGACGTTGGAGGCTCTATTTCACGAACGACTGTTGTAGATGAAGAAGGTTCTGTAATAGATTTGGGTTTTTTTTCACTACTCCGCAAGTTCTGGCTATTGTTTTGGGAAGCAAAAAGGGTTGTAAGGTGGAAAGGTGTAAGCTTGAAGAAAGATTGTGAAGAAAAATGACATATTTGTGAATAACACAGTTGATACAAACGGGTTGTTTATAGGGAATGAAAAGGGAAAATGGAGAGGCATGTCTTTTATGCATCAGAGGAAAGGACATAAAGTCTGCAAGAATAAATGCGTCCAATAGGATTACACACTTTCAGATCGATCTAACGGTTCGGTGTTGATGGATGAAACGATATGATTTATTTCCTGATACACTCTGATTTTCTAATGAGTCAGCAATTTTAGTACAGGTAGACGAGTTGCGTTGACAAGAAGATCTACATACGTCGACAAAAGAGATGACTTTATCCTGCAAAAAATACTAAGTAAAATAAACTTAAACAAAAACAAAAGAAAATAAAATTGCATGATAAAAATGTCAAGAAAAATTAGAAAAATTTGACCAATTTAATGGTCTCTTCCTATTTGTGATCATTATGGCCAAAAAAATGTTTCAGCTGTCGTCCATTCACTTTAAATTGGTGCCCATCATGGAGATCTTTAATTGTGACTGCACCAGAGGAAATACTACGACAACTTTGAATAGTCCAAACTAACGTTAGTGCAATTTCAGTCGAGAATTGAATAATAATACTTGTTGACCTGTAGTAAATTGTCATTGCAAAAAATTTTATCGTGCCATCACTTGGTATTTTCCTTGTAAATTGTTGCATTCTCATAGGCATTTTCCCAGCAACTTCGTAATCCATGTTCACTTGCTTAATTTCCCACATTGCCTTATGCTCTAATTTAACAGGCAAGTGACATGCTTTCCAAAAACAAGCTAATACGACGACATCCCAAGTGGGCATTTGTACGCTGTCCTCAGTGCCCACAAAGCATCATCAAGTCTAGCAGACCAATCTTTTTTTGAGGGGTTCACCACCTTCTCGAGAATATTCTTGATTTATCGATTGGATACCTTAGCTTGTCCATTGGTTTGCGGATGGTAAGTGGTCACCATTCTATGATTAACTAGAATATAAAACCTTTCCAAATGAACTTCGAAATGGTCCCTTGAAGTTTATACCCTAAACGTCGAAGAGTTCAACTTTCATGATTGACTGTTGTAACATTTCATTGCGACGAGATATAGAGCCAGTGCATTGACATAGATTATATTGATGCTTAAAATTGTGGGCGTCCTTAAATAATGAAGGCCAGTATAATCCTAATTGAAGAACCTTTGCAGCAGTTCTCATGCCACCAAAATGACCTCCATAAGAAGCATCATGATAATGCTTCAGGATTGAAAGCATCTCTTCCTCCTGAACACAACGCCTAATGATATTGTCATCGCATACCTTGAATAAGTACGGTTCATTCCAATAGTATTTCTCTACTTCTCGAAGAAATCTTTCTTTCTTGTGGCCTGTGACACCCAAGGGTAGTTTCCCACATACCAGATAATTAACCACATCCGCATACCACAGGGTTGCATCGACAGCAAACAACTTCTCATCAGGAAATGCGTCAACAATCTGAAGTATGTTTCCATCTTCATTGCCAACTTCCAAACGAGACAGGTGGTCTGCCACTTATTTTTCTGAAGCCTTTCGATCTTTGATCTTTATATTGAATTCTTGCAATAATAGGATCCAACGTATCAGTCGTGGTTTTGCGTCCTTCTTTACGAAAAGATATCTCAACTCTAAATGGTCAGTAAATACTGTAACCTTTACGCCGACAACGTATGAGCGAAATTTATCGAAAGCAAAGACTATAGCCAAAAGTTCCTTCTCTATGGTTGTATAATTAATTTGAGCCTCTGTAAGAGTCTTGCTGGCGTAATAGATAGCGTGAAATATTTTTTCCTTGTGTTGACCTAGGTTAGCACCCACAATAAAGTCGCTAGCATCGCACATAACTTCAAGCAGTTGAGACCAATCCGGTGCAACGATAATAGGTGCTTTAACTAGTTGCTGCTTTATTTGAATAAATGCATCCAAGCATGCATTATCAAAGAGGAATTTTTTTATTATGTTCCAACAATGAGAAGAGGGGTTTTGCAATTTTGGAAAAATCTCGAATAAATCGGTGATAAAACCCCATATGCCCAAGAAAACTTTTGATGCCTTTTACATTTGTCGGTGGAGGTAACTTCTCAATAATTTCCACCTTAGCTTTATCCGCTTCAATGCCTTGAATGGAAATACGATGACCTAAGAGATTTCCTTCAGTTGCCATGAAGTGGCATTTCTCCCAATTCAGCATAAGATGTATGTCTTCACATCACTTCAAAACTCTAGCTAAATTGTCAGCGCATTGATCAAAATTATTCCCATAAACTAAAAAATTATCCATAAATACCTTTAAAGAATCCTCGATCATATCTAAAAATATTACCATCATGCACCTATGAAATGTGCCTGGTGCGTTGCAAAGACCAAACGAAATATGGTAAAAAGCAAAAGTGCCAAAGGAGCAAGTAAACATTGTTTTTGCTTGATCTTTCGACATAATAACGATTTGATTATAGCTAGAATAACCATCTAAGAAGCAATAGTAGGCTTTTCCAGCAAGCCTATCCAACATCTGATTGATGAAAGTAAGTGGAAAGTGGTCCCTCCTTGTGGCTGCATTCAATTTGCGATAATCCATATGTACTCGCCAACCCTTAGGAAGGCGTGTAGGGATAGCTCATCCTTGTATTGCTCACCACGGTGATACCACTCTTCTTAGGGACACATTGAACTAGACTTACCCAATTGCTATAAAAAATTGGGTAAATAATGTCTGCGTCAAGCCAGTTGATAATCTCTTTTTTAACCACCTCTTTCATTTTCTCATTCAATCTTCTTTGTTGTTCAATCGATTGCCTTCCTTTGTCTTCCAACTTAATTTTGTGCATGCAAAAAGATGGACTAATGCCTCGAATGTCAACAATACTCCAAGCAATAGCACGTTTATGCTGCTTAAGGATATGGATCAATTTTTTCTTCTGAGTTACATCTAATGTTGCGGAGACAATGACTGGTAGAGTATTGTTGTCGCCAAGAAAGACGTACTTAAGATAAGCAGGTAGTGGCTTCAACTTCAAAGCAGGAGCTTCTTCAATATATGGCTTAAAAACTGGAGCCGTTTTATTGGTTATGTTTAGAGCTTCCATCTACCATCTACGCCTAAGCTCTATGTTATTCGCTTCAACCTTGCTTTCACAATCAGCTAAAAATTCTTCATCCGATGTCACTGCAAATTCTTCAAAAAATAATGTGCTTCGATCATTGAATTCTTCCTCAATTAATTTTTCCAGCACATCGACAATGTGACATTCTTCTTTGTCCTTACAGGGAATAGCTTCAAAAACACTGAAGGTGACATGTTCATCATTGTGTCGCATGGTTAACTCACCTTTGTACATATCGATGAGAGTGCGTCTGATAGCTAGAAATGGTCGACCCAAGATTATAGGGACCTCTTTGTCTGCTTCGCAGTCCATTATAATGAAATCTGT
This sequence comes from Gossypioides kirkii, assembly GCA_005610355.1. Taxonomy (NCBI): domain Eukaryota; kingdom Viridiplantae; phylum Streptophyta; class Magnoliopsida; order Malvales; family Malvaceae; genus Gossypioides; species Gossypioides kirkii. Next base: position 20,064,708 of record CP032245.1, read on the forward strand.
CGGAAACACAAATTTATCCGTGCAAACTAAGATGTCCTTAATTTGTCCTTCAGGTTGCGCCAAAGATCTATCTGTTAACTGTAATGTCACTGTAGTGGGCTTTATATGACCAATTCCCAACTTTCTAAAAATAGACAGTGGCATAAGGTTGATGTTAGCGCCCAAATCACATAAAGTTTTACCTAAGTAATGGTTGCCAATTGAACATGGGATCATAAAGCTTCCTAGATATTTTATTTTGGGTGAAAACTTATTTCTCAGGACTGCACTACAGCCTTCTATGAGTGCAATCGTTTTAATATCATTCAGTTTCTTCTTCTTAGACATGAGCTCCTTTATAAATTTCCCATAACTAAGAATCTGAACAAGAGCGCCCACAAGAGGGATATTGACATGAAGTTGCTTTAATGTTGTTAGAAACTGCTGATATTGTTTATCATGCTTCTTTTCTTTAAATATTTATGGGAAAGGAAAAGGTATGGATAAATCAGGATGCGTTGACATCTTTGGTGGTCAGACAGTGGGCATCAAGGTGACAATTTGTAGAGCCTCCTTATTTCGTTCATCTAAAAATTTTTCAGATACAATTCTCTCACCCTGATTCACTTCACTAGTGTCTATAGGTGCTACAGTAGAGTTGGTAGGTGGCTCGGTAGTTTGTTGACCACTTTGAAGGGTGATTGCTTTGCAATGCTCCTTTCCTTTCGAATTTGGATTTTCTGTGTCGCTGGTAATGTACTTGGTGGTCGAGTGTTTAAATTCGAAGCAAATTGTCCCAACTGTGCTTCCAATGCTCGGATGGAGGATGAATTTCCTTGCACAATGGCTTCCGTTCGAGTGATATGCTCACACATTAAGGCTTCGAAGACTGTTAAATGATTAAATCGAGCTTGTGTGTACTGTTGTTGCTATTGTCCTTGAACCTTCAGATTTGGCATTGAAGATTGTTGTGGCTGGATCTGGTCTTAATATGAATGCATCTGAGTATTCTGGTTGTAATTCTGTTGCTGCTATTGTAATTCCCTTATCTATAATTACCTAGATTAGATGAATTCCCATATCTGAATGTCGCAGCATTCTAATTTCCCCAAGGCTGTGAATTGCGTGCAAAATTATTATAGGAATTACCATAAGAATTTCCACGAATATTATTAACATAGAAAGCATTCTCCGCTTGTTGTGGACAATCTTCATAATTGTGGTTGTTACCGCAAATCTTGTAACGAAATGTAGGAACATCAATTTGTTGAGTGACTTGAATGGGTGCAACTTCACTAGTCCCATTCATGTTTTTTTTTATCATGTTTGTGAATGAAGAAACTTGCGCACTCAGAGCAGATATAGCATCCAATTCAATAACTCCAGGATTGGATTTTACTTGTGCAGCTCTAGAGATCAAATATTTATAATCATTCTGAGTGATTCTCTCTAGAATTCTAACATCTTCATCGTATGTATAGTCCAACAAAGGACCATTAGAAGATGCGTCGACAAGATTTCTTGTTTGTGTGTTCAGCCCGTTGTAGAAAATTTCAATCTGTGTCTCTTATTGAATGTCATGCATGGGGCAGCGTCGTAGAAAAGATTTATAATGCTCCCACGTGGTATGAAGATTTTCATCATCCAACTGATGATACACAGTTATATCATTTCGAAGACAAGCATTCATAGTCGACGGGTTGAAATGCAAGACAAATTATATTGCGAGCGCATTCTGCGAAGTGATTGATCTGGCAGGTAGTCCAAAGAACCAGGTACTAGTCCGTCCTTGCAATGAATAAGGGAATAGCTGCATTTTCAAGGTGCGCACTCAGAGCAGATATAGCATCCAATTCAATAACTCCAGGATTAGATTTTACTTGTGCAGCTCTAGAGATCAAATATTTATAATCATTCTGAGTGATTCTCTCTAGAATTCTAACATCTTCATCGTATGTATAGTCCAACAAAGGACCATTAGAAGATGCGTCGACAAGATTTCTTGTTTGTGTGTTCAGCCCGTTGTAGAAAATTTCAATCTGTGTCTCTTATTGAATGTCATGCATGGGGCAGCGTCGTAGAAAAGATTTATAATGCTCCCACGTGGTATGAAGATTTTCATCATCCAGCTGATGATACACAGTTATATCATTTCGAAGACAAGCATTCATAGTCGACGGGTTGAAATGCAAGACAAATTATATTGCGAGCGCATTCCGCGAAGTGATTGATCTGGCAGGTAGTCCAAGGAACCAGGTACTAGTTCGTCCTTGCAATGAATAAGGGAATAGCTGCATTTTCAAGGTGTCATCGGGAATGCCTTGTGGACTAAAGGAAGCACAAATCAATAGAAAGGATTTAAGGTGCTCTCTCGCATCTTCATCTGGGCGTCCAGCATACTACCCATTGGAGTTTAGCATTTGGAAAATGACTGACTTTAATTCGAAATTTCCAGCTTGAATAGCTGGTCTAACAACTCTTGGCTGCAAATCATCCAAAACAGGAACAACAAAATCTCGAATAGTTCGATTTTGTATATGATCATCTTACGGTAACGGTGGATTATTAACGTTTTGTGGTTGTATAGGAGGTATAACAAGATCTTGTTACTGCAATTGTGGTATGGTTGCATCAATTCATGGTGGAGCCATATTTCATTGTTTTTGACGCCTTCTTCGAATAGTTCTTTCAATTTCTAGGTCTAAACCAACAATAAATTTCGAATTGCTTCGGGTTATAAAACACCTAAAATAAAATGTGAAATTAGCAACAAAAAAGAAAACATGTTAGTAACAACTAAAGGTTAGATAATAAAGAATAAATACAAAAACAAAAATAAACATCAACAAACGTCATTCCCGGTAACAGAGCCAAAACTTGGTCGTGCTATGAACGTCACAACAATAATGTGCAAGCATACATTGTCGATGCAAGTATAGTAGATAGATGTGAATCTTTCGAATATTGATCCCACGAGGATGGATATTTGTTGTCTATTAATGTCGGTGCAATGAATAAGTAAATGCTGTAAAATTGTGAGAGTGATTGTCGAAACAATAATGTTAAAATAAAGATGAAATGCAATAATAACAAAATGGGGTCCCCAACGTGAATAGTTAGCAGAAAACTAAGTATGGCTCATAAGGTTTAAAATAACAAGTGATTGTCACTTCAATAAGGCACAATGAATGTCTTACCAAACTTGGCTCCTTTATTTGATCAAAGACTTAAACATGCACACTAACTACACCTTCTAGTGTTGACAATGCAACACATTTAAGAACAAGTGGATTAAATTCCTTCAATCCCCAAGCAACTTCTGTTGTCTTGCTTGTTAGTTTAAATTGTCGCTGCACATTCTAGTAATAGTGACTGCAATAACACTTTCGTGGTCAAAACATTCAAACCAAAGGTTAAACAGTAAAAGTAAGCTTGGTTAAAATATCATTTAATCTAGAAATCAAATGTACTTCCATACAAACTTGAAATAAACATTCATCACCAACGTTTAAAAAAGAGATATAAAAGAACAAATGAAGAATACTATTCCTAGGCTACTCGACTTGCTCTTTTACTCTCCTCTTGCGTCGCACTTAGGGGCTCCTCGTCAGGAGCAGATCTGCCTTCTTCTTTACGTCAGTTCTCCCTTAAGAAGTTTAAGCTTCCATGGCCGTAAGCTTCAAAGATGGATTTTAGGAGAAAATATTCGGAAGAAGACGCCCTTTCTCTCTCTCTCTCTCCTCATGAGTATTTATCCTCAGCTCAATAGTACATGTGTCCTTTCCTCCAAATCTAGTAATCTCTGGTCATACCAGTTGGTTACACTAGCTGTACAGCTCACGCATTTCTTGTTTTTTAACCAAACAGTTGTCAGATGCTGCGACAAATTTTGGACGCAATTTTGGATAGACTCATGTAGCGATATCAGTAGTAAAAATATTATAAAATCAAAGGTAATTACGTTAAGGTCTATTAAGTTAGAAAATGCAATAACTAAATTAAAAATGCTAAAATATGTGTTAAGGATTACCAAATGGGAACAACTTAAACAATAAGTAGGGAGAAATCAATAGTTCTTTCTAATACTATCAATTACGAACACTAGCCACATTGTCAGCTGGCCAATTCTGAAATTTGGACTCTAGTGGCCCTGATCTGCTCCTACTCAGAAACCCAAATGAGACTGCTTCGCAGGATTCACTTTCTTTGAATTTTTTCGGTGATGGCATAGAGAAAGTTCTGGTGGGATTCTTCATTTCGAACTCACGAAATCTCTTCTCTCTCTGTCTCTTCTAATTGTATATTTCCTCCATTTTTTGTGCTCTATCTTCCAAGACAACAAATGGTCATATTTCTGAACCACCTACCATCATCTTTATTTTATCGTTCAAACCGTCCTCAAATCGAGCACACATAGCCTTGTCAGTCGGTACATTCTCCCGTGCATATTTGCTGAGAAGTACAAATTCTCATTCGTATTCTACCACTATCTTGTTTCCTTGTCTTAACTCCAAGAACTCTTTCTTCTTCCTGTCTAGATATCTTTTACTGACATATTTCTTTTTGAATTTTGTTTGAAGTATTCCCAGCTAATTTCATTCTCAGGGATTATAGTTAGGATCGTCGTCCACTAGCTATAAGCTTCGTCTTTCAGTAACAAAATTGCACACCTCAAATAGTCTTCCGGGGGACAAGTCATTTCATTCAACACTCTCAAAGTGTTTTCCAATCAATATTCAGCCCTGGATGGACCATTCTCTGCACTTTCGCGAAATTCTTCCGCCCTATTTTCTTACCTTATCCGTCGGGATACGACGCCTCTATTTTATCATAAGAGGACAAGTCATTTCATTCAACACTCTCAAAGTGTTTTCCAATCAATATTCAACCCTGGATGGACCATTCTCTGCACTTTCGCGAAATTCTTCCGCCCTATTTTCTTACCATATCCGTCGGGATACGACGCCTCTATTTTATCATAGGAGGAGGTGGAGGCATTATTGGAGGTTTTATAAGACGAGTTGTAGACTGTGTAGCAGGAGGTAGAGGTTGTGGTGCCATCAGATTATTTCTCATAAATTCTGAAAACCACTGTCCCATTAAGTAGAATAACATATTTTTGGCTTCATTTTCTGTCATCGGCAAGATATGTACACCATGACTAGCCCCTGAATCATTCATCAAAGCATTACTGTTTACCTCGTTGGTTTCGTCTCTTTCAGAATCAGACATCTCTATTTATCTGCAAAAACTGTAGTTAGATCGGATCCATCTATATCACACTATCACAAGTGCATATGGCATGTACTTCTAGATCATTTAACACAATCAATACAATCCAAGAAACGGCTAAACCGTAAGCTTTGATACTACTAAATGTAACACCCAAAACTTGAAAACTGTCAACGATTAGGTTCCCGGTATCTTTCTATCCATCTATCATTGTTCACTTTAATATCATGTAATTCAATCTTACTTTATTAAAGAAATGCACCCATCATTTCATAAATCATCAATTAATTATAACCACAACTCAACAAGGGAAAAAATGTCGTTTTCATGATTTTTGGAAACTTTTACTAGTACTTGTTGAACTAGTATCGATAGTTGTCAAGTTAGTAAACAGTGCAGGAACAATGCAGACTTCTACCGCTACTTGAGGCAAGACTACTGATACAAGTGAGACTTCTACCAAAACATGTAATACTTCTACCGATACTAAAAACTCCAAAAAGCTAAGAAGTCTTACCTTGCAACTTCTACTGATACAAGTACACAAACTACTGATACTTCTATGAGAAGAACTACCAATACCTACTATGCAGTTACTGATACAACTCAAGCCAATGAATAACCTCTCTCCTACCCTGTACTTCTACCAATACATGCATGACTTTTACCGAAACAAGTATTCAGAATCTCAAGAATCACGTCAAAACACAAGTTTATCAATTCTTACCATTTATAACTCCAAAATTCATTAGACCAATACATAATTCATAGTTTCCAAGTCATTACATTGTACTTCTAAGTCTATATTTCATCTTGAACAAGCATACATTACTAAGTTCAATATTTCATTAAAGACGTAACAAGATCATCACAATCTCGTACGAGTAAAACAAAAGATAACATCATCCTTGTACATGCTATATAACCATGTCATGAAGGACTACCAAACAGGCTTCGCGATAGTGTGACTTCGTGGAGATGATCCGATCTTTAAGTAGCAAAGTAATCTACAAAACAATAATAACATCTCCGGTAAGCTTCATAGCTTAATAAATTCGAAGAGTTTAAGGAGTTACCAATCATATGCATAAAGTAATTATAACTCAACCGAGCTAGGATGAATTGTTGTTTCCTTAAGCCATATTTAGTATTCCAACTTTCTTGTCCATAACTTTTCTTTTACCAATACTCGATGCTGCTCACATGAGCTGTCGAGGACTTGCGACATATGCGGTACCCCAGCCAACGGTACGGTGTTTGTTTGTAAACTGTCCCCTAATGATGCTGCTCACATAAGTTGTCGAGAATATGCATTTAAGCATAAGTCCCAACCATCATAAGGCCTATAATCCATTTAGGACTCAAATCTCTTTTTCGACTCATGATTCTGCTCACACGAGCTATCGTGGACTCACAATATATGCGGTACCCCAGCCATCGGTATGGTGTTTGTCTGTAAACTATCCCCTAACGATGCTGCTCACATGAGCTGTCGAGAATATGCATTTAAGCATAAATCTCAGTCATCATAAGGCCTATAATCCATTTAGTATTCATATCTATTTTTTGACTCACGATGCTGCTCACACGAGCTGTCGAAGACTCGTAACATATGCTGTACCCCAACGATCGCATCGATTTCATTCAAACGGCTTAAAGCCTACTATCTATTTCGTTTCATTTATTCAAATCTCTTTAAATCCAAGTGCTCCCATTTGTTAAAAAATGATAAGATATCTACAAGAAATATTTAGGTGCAAAGTTTACATTACCAACTTATTGGACTGAATTGCAGTTGTGGATAAACACTAAGGACTAATCTGCTAATTTCCCTTTTCCGTTATCCAAGGGTCGATCGTAATCTAAATCAACAAATCATACAAATTTTCATATTAAATCACACAATCAAGTCATACAACTCAATTTGATCCTTTTTGAAAAATTATGATTTTACCTCTAATATTTTTAATTTGTTCAATTTAGTCCTTTCAACACAAAACATGCAAAATACCCTTTCCCTTTCAAAACAAAATTGACCGAATATCTAATGGGTATATTCTCACACCCTACAAACATTTATTTCATACCAAATACATGTAATTTCATCATTTTAACATTTTAGTCCTTAAACCCTAATTTCATTCAATTTCTCTTTACAAGAAGATTCAACCCAAACATCCAACATACAAATCCATCAAAATCTTTAAAGAACAAGCATATTCAACAATGAAAAATTTCATAACATTTGACAGATTCACAAATTGGTCCTTAGATTAGCTCGATTAAGTTGATACGGACTCAAAAACATAAAAATTACTAAAAACGACTATCATTTGCTTACCCAAATCAAAGCTTAAACTTGAAAATGAGAAACCCTAGTTTCTTCTCCTCTTGGCCAAATGTATGAAGAAGATGAAGTAAAATCTTTATTAAATTATTTGCATTCCCAAATCTAAACTTGTTGCCCATTCTCACTTTAATCTCTCTAGTTCATCTTTAGGTTGATTTTTTTTTATAATTCACCAAAGTTACTAACTTTGGTCACTATCATACTTCTTCATTACTATTTCCAAATCCTTTCTAAGGACAAGTTTAAATACTTGAAGACATTAGGTCTGGTGAATGACTTTAGAAGAATCCTCATATCCCTATTTAGTTCGGATTAGAGTGATGTCTTTTGATCTTCCCCCTAGGTCCTACTAACTTTACATTGCCAATGGAGCCCTGAGGTAATCGCTAACGACAAGAGTTCATCTTCTTTTAAAATTCACGTCCCTAACTCAATTCCACCTTAGACCCAATAGCTAGGTCGTTACCTTTATAGATTATGACATTCCTAATTCTTAGCCTAGATATATTGGTATCTAAACCCTTCCCATTTGAAGCTCTCAAAAGTTCACTCATATAACATATTGCCATGCATTTCGAGCTCAAAATTCCTTCTCAAAATTGTACCCACAAAACTAATATTAACCTCTTCCTACATATAAGTTAATAGATCTCAAAGGTTACAATTACAATTTCCTTCTCATCGAATAAGTCTTATACATATGCAAATTACAAACATATATTCTCTAAACCAAGTTCTTAAACTTATTCTATCAATACTCATAAATTCTTAATTTCTCTTTTACTTGTGCTCATGTTTGCACTTGTGTGGCATTTGTAAAAGTAGGTTTACAAAAATCCTATCTTAATGTGAATCATATACACAAATCCTAACTTATCACTCGTATATCAAATACTACAAGCTCTCATCATAAAGCTCTTCTATTAATCCATAAGAGTCAATCAAAACTTTCTAACTCAAAAGATGACTTAAAGTGTGTCTAACATCTACTGAGGCACATTTATAAATCTCATTTCTAGTGGTGTTTCCATATAATCAATTACACATAGCTAAAACTAAAGTTCAATAATATCAAAGTTTCTATATTTAGAAGGTTTTTTTAATTACATCAATTCTAATGTCTAGTTACCAAATCATGTCATACTCATTACCAAATTGATAACAATTTGGTCACAAACTATCATAAAATTACTTGGGGATCGCATCACCTTTAACTCATAACTTGGCACGTACACTTTAAATTGATTCAAAGGCTCAGTTTAGTCTTAAAACCAACTGAATTTTATATCTGATACTACTAAATGTAACACATCATACCTATCCCGATAACCAAAACGAATAGGAGATTCTACTAAAGCATTTTATTAGCTAGCACATACTTTTTCTTTTTAATAGAACACAATTTAGCTACTTTTTAAAAATCCTTGAAACAATTCCCAAAATTTTAAAAATAATCAAATGTGATTGGAAATCATCATGAGTCATTTAATTCTTATGGGGCACATTTAAATCATAAAACAAATGTTTGAAGCTATCGACTTAAAACAAAGTTATTCGGGTTGAGAGAGATAGGTTTTTTTTATTAAGAATTAAATCTTCAAATAATTTAAATAAAACTTTAAAAATAATAAAATTATTTTAAAGGCTTTAAAATCAACTTAAAATTATTTAATTTTTTTTTCGGGTGATTGAAGGTGGTCGGGATCATGTATGAGCCTCGGAAGAATCAACATGGCCAAAATAATGAAATGATCCTGTATAGGGTAGAGTTGTCCATGGGCTGGGTAGAGCTAAGTAAAAAATTTAGGCTCAGGTTTGGCCGAACCCTAAAAATGGGAATAAAATTTTGCCCAAGTCCAACCTGAATAAAAATGTTAAAACCGGAATTCGACCTGACCCGCCCGTATTAAATTTTTTATATTATTATTTTTATATAAAAATAAATTTAAAAAATATATAAAAATAATAATATAAAAAATTTAATACATCAAATACACTAAAAACATTAAATAAATGTTTCCTAACATATGAAAAAAAATAAAAAAAATAGTTAAATAACACTAAGATAAATGCAACTTAACAAGAAAATACCTCTAAAATAGTAATAAATCTAATTGATGAAACAAACATGATATAGAAGGAGGAGATAATTCGAAGTACCTTTGTGGAAGATGATGTAACCCAAATTCTGCAGATCCCGTTGGCGACTAAGGCACATGCAGACCTACAGAATGGTAATCTACCTTCTACTCGTACTGCCTTACAGATATCAACAAAGAGATTTTACAAACAACTTTGGCTACTACAACTTCCTACAAAAATAAAAATTTTCATCTAGAGAGTGTCCTAGAATTACATCCCTACTATGGACAATTTGTTTAGCAGAAAATTAACGTAGAACTGACTTTGCCCCAGGTGTAAAACTTTAGATAAGACTCTCAGGCATGCTTTCTGTGAGTGTCCTATTGCACTGGAAACTTGGAAGTGGTTAGAAGCCGAATGGATTGTATATGGACAGAGTGGTGATTGTTTCGAATGGTTCACCTGGGCCTTTGACAGTAGCACGATGTCCCAGAGGAGAACATACTGTTGTATAATCTGGGCTTTGTGGTTGAATAGGAATAAAAACCTTCATGAGGGTATCAATCAATCAGGTTCAGGGGTAGGAACTTTTGTTAGAAACTTTGTTTGAGAACTTGATGGCATTTCCGAAAGAAAACATACCAGTATAGAGACAAAGGTAAGTTGGACTCCACTATCTGCCAGTTATAAGAAAATCAACTTTAACGCTCGGCCTCGGGGATTATTATACGGAACAAAAATGGAGAAGTATTAGCCTCTAAATCAACCCTCAATGTCGGAGTTGGTTGTCCTTTTGCGGCGGAGGCCATCGCTTGCCTGGACTCGGTTTGTCTTGGAGTCGATTTGGGTTTTCCAAATGTGGTGGTCAAAGGGGATTCCAGAATAGTAATTTCCAAGTGCAATGTTAGTACAATGGATAAATCACATCTAAGTGCTTATATCAGTGATATCCAACATAGAAAATCTTGTTTTCGCTCTTTAACTTTTAGGGATGTTCTTCGAGCAAACAACCAGTTAGCACATCAAATTCCCTCAAAGAGCTTAAAGACTAAAGAAGATATTTACCTGGTGGGTGATGTCAAATGGAGTTGGACTGACCAAGAGAACCAAATTAAAGGTTTTTGAGATGGAGAAAGAAGAAGGAAGATGAGAGGCTTTTTTTTTATCGTATTTGCCTCTCAAAAAATGGAACAGGCAGACTAAATTGGAAATGATGTTGGTGCAGCCTGTTGCATTAATTACAGACTGGGTTTACTATTTTTTTGTTTCTTTAAGTTATACTTTTGATTTTCTTTTGCACGGGCTTCTCATGTTTTGGTCCTAGTGGTTTTATTTATCTGTTTGGGCTTTCTTGTTGTCGGGCTTGCTTCTTTGTCTTGATGATTTTTGTTTTACTCAAATAAAAGAAAATCCAGTTTGAATTAAAAAAATAGTAGCAATATAATAGAGAAATGATATAAAAACAATGAAAACACAATGGCAAAACAATAAGAAATAGAAATAATTTTTTTTTTGTAAATTCGAGCTGGATTAGGCCAAAAAAGCTTACCCAAGACCTGACCCGTTTAGAAAATGTTTAATATCATGTTTTCAGTGGTGCCAGGAATATTAGTTTTGAAACCAAAATATTTTAAGTGAGTGAATTTTATTATTTTTATTATTTGTATAAAGGTGTATGAGGAATTTTATATAGGGATTTATATGGTAATAATATAAGGTACTAAATTTGGAAGGTAGAAAAATTTGGTGCCACATTTGGTAATTGTTAAAAATAACACTTGTTAATTTCTCAAAGAGGACAAAGTAGTAAAGGACTTGAAGAATAATTGGACATATATTAAATTAGTGGAATGAGTTGAAAAGGATTATAAAATCATATTTTAGTGAAACAAGAGTAAATAAGGGATTTATGTAAGGGAAATAAGAAAAACAAAATAAGGGAAAAAAAAATTATTATCTCCTTTCTTCTACCTTTGTTTGACCGAACCCATAGGAGAGAAAACCTTGAAGTTTGTTGCTTTGGAAGCTTTGCATGTAAGTGAAATTATGGTTCTTGCTTGCTAATAATTATGTATTTATGATTCTTTGAGTTTGGGCTATCTAATAAAGTGAGTATTTTTCAAAAATATCAAAATGGGTGAAGTTACCATGCTTGAATTTCATTGTTAACTGCTGCCATTGTTTGAGAGGGGGGACGATGGGTTGTTTAGAAAAGTTCTTGGCATGTTGGAAGGTTAGTTGTAGCTTGAGGACTTGGGTGATTAAACTTAAGTATTGAAGGTTATTTTAGAAAATATACCATTTTGATGCTATGGGAATAAAAGAAATTATAAATATATATATATATATATATATATATATATATATATATATATATATATGTTTGCTTTTCTAATAATTGATTAAAATTTGAGTTATAAAGCTATATTTCAATTTGTTTGAAATAAGGTTTGTTATTTATATGTATATTTAGTAAAGTGGAATGAACTATGAATTTTGGAATTTGTTTAATTGTTTTTATAATTGAATGAACAAAGGTAATAGATTTAAAATAATTTCTTAAGTGTTTATTCATTAGATCAAACACCGGATACTCCAACAAATAGTCGAGGGAAGGGCAAGCTAGTTGAGTAATCTACACTAAATATTCATCGTCTCAATACAAGTAAGTTCATTTCATTTTTAAATAAATTATAATTCATTTTGTAATTGTTCATTGTTGAGATATATATATTTGGCATATATGGTGGTTACTTGATGATATGTATTGTCCTATGTGGACTAGTACAATTACATTTAAATATTCGGGCTTTGTGCCAGTAGGCTTTGTGCCGGTGTAATCGGCTTTGTGTCTAGTAGGCTTTGTGTCGGTGTATTCGAGCTTTATGCCTAGTAGGATTTGTGCTGGTGTAATTGGGCTTTGTGCCGATGTAATCGGGCTTTGTGCCAGTGTAATCGGGCTTTGTGCCTAGTAGGTTTCATGTCGATGTATTCAGGCTATGTACCTAGTAGGCTTGTTACCAGTGAATCAAGAAGAAATGATTAATGATAGCATTAGAAAGAACCATTGATTTCTCCTTACTTATAGTATAATTTGTTCCCATTTGATCATCTTTAGCATATATTTTTAGTATTTTTAACTTAGTTATTACATTTTCTAACTTAATGAAGCTTTGCCTAATTTCCATTAAATTTATCATGTTTTTATTACTGATGTCGCTACATTAGTCTGTTTAATATTGCGCCCAAAAATATCACTGCAGCAACTTGTCCAAAAGTATCAATGCATGAAGGTGTCCAGAGTTGTTGCTGCATAAGAGGATCCAAATTTGCGCCAAGAACTGTCGCTGCACTTGACAGATATCTGGTTAACACACCAAAAATGTGTGAGTTGTACAGCTGGTATAACCAACTTGTACAGCTAGAGGATATTAGATCTGGAAGGTAGGATACCCGTACTGTGAAGTTGTTGTTAAATACTAAAGAGAAGGAGAGAGAAATGGGGATTCTTTTTTTTGGCTTTTTGGCAGATTAAATTTCTTCTTCAACATTTTTTCAAGCTTGTATCCATGGCAGCTTAGATTTTTGAGGGCAACTTGACGTTGATGAGAAGGCAGTCCTGCTCTTGACGAGAAGCATCCTAAGTGCGATCCAAGAGGAGTGTAAGAGAGTGATTCAAGTAAACTAGGAATAGGATACTTCAATTTATTATATTATTTCTCTTGCTTAACATTGATAAGTTTTGGTAATTTGAGTTGTATGGAAGTATAATTTCATTTCAGATCTAAATGATATCTATTTCAATCTTTCCTTTACTGTTTATCTTTGGATTTAATTGTTTGACCACGAAAATGTGATTGTAGTCACTGTCACTGAAAAGTGCAATGACAAATTAAGTTAACAAGCAGGACAACTCAGGAAACTCCATTTTATTATCATTACTTTACTTCTTAATTTTTTCAATATTGCTTTGACAAATTAATCTCATTCTTTTACTGTATTTCTTATTTTATTGCTTTGACACTTAACATCACAATCTCTCTTATTTTAAATTTTCATTGCATTGACAACTATAAACACTAACAACCATCCTTGTAGGATCTATATCCGATAGACTTACATTTATCAATTATACTTGCATCGATAGTGTTAGCTTGCACAAATTGTTGTGACGTTTATAGCGCGATCAATTAATCCTTGAACCAAAATTCTATTTTCACTTTAATTTTGTTTCTATTTGCATTTCGAACTTACTGAGCCATAAATGACTTACTGTGTTTTAAATTTCATGAATGTAGGTGATCGCGTTTGAAACGTCCCAGCGATTGTGCAAGAGAACACATGTCGATGCAAGTATAGTTGATAGATAATTCTATAGAATATCGATCCCACGAGGAAATGGGTTCTTGATGTTTAAATGTCGGAGCAACTAATACTAAAATTAAGTAAAATGTGAGTAATGATGTCAGTGTAATTACGTCAGATCTGCACACTAAAATAGTCAATATTGTCAATGCAATCAGAGTTAAATGTCAATGTACTGAAAGTAAATCAAATATGTTGAGTGTTGAGTGCTGAATATTTAAATGCAGAAAATATAAATGTGATCAAGTGCGAAGAACTAGAGTGGATCATTGATTTGCTAAGTCGTAACGCAAGATGCGTCGACAAGGTTTTGAATAGATAAACTATCGCAGCAATGAAGCTCTAATGAATTCTTACAAATAACAATTCCCTGTTTAGTCACGACTCAAGTACCCACAATTACTCCACCTCTCGGTGTGAACAACGTTGCGTACCTAAGAACAAGTGATCAGAATCTCTTCTAATCCCAAGCAGCTCTCGCCTAACTTACTTGTTAACCTAACTTGTCACCGCATCTCTCGATATCGGTAGACTACAAAGCCACTCTCGTGTTTGATGCAGTTAGATCCAAGAATAAACAGATAAACAACATTAAATAAGAATCAAAGTGAGCAAATACTGAAAGATACTTTCGTATTCATTCAGATATTAATAACAGTTCATCATCCATAGGAAAGAAGTTAACAAATACATCAGAATATACTATCTCTAGGCTACTCGGATTACCCCCTAACTGCTTCTCTTGCTTACCATCAAGCACTCCTCGTCAGGAGTTACTGCTGTCGGCTCAGTCAGCTCACCAGTCTCCAGCAATAAATTTCAAAAACACAGTAATTTGCAAATTTAATTCTTCAACTCTTGATGATTTCTTCATTCTTCATTCTTCTATTTATAGCCTTCAAAAGTTACAGATTTCAACCTCCCATTCTCAGATCCAGATCTAGATTTTGCAACTGTCAAAGTTAGTTAGAGTACAGTTGTGCACTCACGCAGATTTAATGTTTTCTTCAGAGATCTGTAGGTTGTCACTGCATTGCTGGGCGCAATCTGAGATCGTAATCACGACGACACCTGTAATGTTCTTGCACTGACAATTCTAAAGCGCAATACATCAGCTACTTGCGTCGACATTAGTACCAAAAAGATATAAAAATAACAAGAATTTAAACTAACTAGCAATGAGTTGGAAATTATAAAAACTAAGTATGAAATGCTTATGATGTATGCTAAATGAGATACAAAAGAGACAATTAAACACTAATTTAGAGAGAAAATATGTCATTGGTAATGCTATCACACCCTCAAACTTGAGTTTTTACTTGTCCTTAAATAAATAAAAATTAGGAAAGTCACAAGCAAAAAATGTCACAGCAATCAATATTCTCACAACTTGAATTTTCTAGAATCCTAATGCATAAATTGTATTCATATGATAGAATAATGCGCCGACAATTGATAGGTATAAACAATTAAAACTATAACTTCATTAATGCTAGTATTATGCATTAAATCCTGAACTTCCCTGAACCAATACAACATTTATCATAAATTTTTTTCTTCTTTTTCTTTTTCTTCCTTTTTCTCATTTTTCTTTTTCAAGTGACTGAGAGATGTCATTGCATTACTCTACCTTTGTTCCTAGGCAGTAACGATGGGGTGCAACAAACCTCTAAGAGGTATGTAATTGCGCTGACACACACTCTTGTAGTGACAGCCTTTGGCTAGATGATTTTTCTAAACCTGCAGTGGAGTGTTCTCCCTTGGGCAGTCACAATGCACTCATATTGGAGCATCTTTTATTAATACAATGTCGCTGCAGTTGGTCAATTAGTTCAAGATTCAAACATCAACACTATCCATTCACTACTGAAGCAATTCCAATCATTCATTCAAAAATAGCATACTCATCATTCATTCATAATCATCCAATTTACACATCAGCATCCAAAAAATTCAAGAATTATGCATAAAAATATAAATAGTAAGCACATTTTTTTTGAAATTTTGTCAATTCTCATTAACCAAAAAAACAAGTAGAATTCAAATATGTGGCTGTAATTGCATTTCCATTTCACATTATCTCCCCCAAACTTAATATCTGCATTATCCCCAATGCACTAACAATTTTATACAGAAATAATGGAAATGCAATGACAATGCAACTAAGTTAACAAAAAGAATGCAGTGACAAAATAAAATGCAGGGACACTAAACAAAATGCATGAAAATATCCAAAAGAAATGTACTAACTTATTCCTCAGCAGCTGACGCAGTGACTATCTTTGTTTTCTTCTTTTTCTTCTTTGGGTGCTCACCCTCGTCCTAGTGCTTCTTCTTTTTATCCTTGTGCCTTTTCCTCTTTTTATCCGTCGTACGAACTGGCTCGACGGATTGCTCCTCCTCTACAGGTTGGGTGGTGGCCTTATCGGTTGTCACTTCAGATGGGTGGATTTCGGAGAGCGGTGCCACATATGGCACGATAGCAAGAGGATTTAGTTCCTCGATTCCGCTCATAACAACCTCAGCCTAGCTTGAATCAGGTTGAGCTTCATCAGAGCTGGATGCCCCCACACTCTCTAGTGTGCCGATATCATCCTTAGCGATCGTTGTCGGGGCATCCTTTTCCTTCTCTTCTTGCATCTCGGCAGGGTCCTTCTCTTTATTCTCTTCTTCTTCCTTTTCCTTCAGCTGGTCATCTCCCTAGTCCTCACCTTTATACTCATGCTGCTCTGGTTAGTTTAGACCAATGTTAGCGTATTCCATTGCGTCGACACCTTCATCCATAACAACCTCACGTTCAGCTATATTCGCATCAAGGCTGTTAGAGAACTCGTCCTCATATAGATGCGCAAAGGTGCGATAGCAATCCTCCTCAACCTTCGAGTGCCCTTCTTCCTTTTCATCATAAAAAATGTGAATCTATGTTGGCATAGGGACAGGCCTACCATCAGGAGTAGGTTGATCGGAGGTAGAGTATTGCATCTAGTGAAAGATGGATGGAAAGGCTGAAAAGTCTGGCAATGGATTGGAGTTGATCTAGCGTAGTGCGATGATAATAGCCTCATTCCAGGCCTTTGTGTAAGCATAAAATTTATGCAGCCTGTAATCCATGTCATCGATGACACCGTTAGTGTAGATTGAACGCATGTCAATACGGTCAAGATGTACTTCCATTAGAGCCAGCTTCTTCGCCACTTGTGGATATGTGGGCGCATCGGATTGTTTTACCTTCTTTTTCCTTTTATTTCTATCCTTCTTCTTCGAGGCTTCTTTGGCCACTAGTGTCTCCTGGCCACGAGTCATCCGTTCAATGGAGATGTCATTGATCGGGCCTTTGTTCTCTATTATCTCATCACCATCCCTAGGCATAATGTCCTTCTATTTACAGAGCAACATGATTAGAGAGGAGAATGAGAGTATACCAGTTTGCTTGCCAGCAGCTTCCATGATTTGATCACGAATGATCTCTCCGATATCGATGTGTTAGAAGTGTAGGATAGAATGTAAGAGACACATACAGTCTAATGTCGTCGTAGTGCTATATGTAGAGGGCATGATGCGACTGTTGATGAAGTGAAACCATACCTTGATGAAGGTTGTGAGATACCTTCTATGCATGGTGTAGTTGTGGAACCTGTTACCAGTCCAGGTGGCTCCATCGACACAGAGGTCCTTCATCATCTGACCAGTGCTTTCATCATCCAGGCGATGTATAAACGGTGAGTGGTTATCCACCCTCTTAGGGATTCTCAAAAGTACATTGATTTGGGCAGCACACCATGGGATGAGCCCCTCCCTTACAAAAACAAACTCTTGCTCCTGATCCACAAGGTTGGCATAGAACTCCTTCACCAGTGTAGGGGAGTAACCAGAGGGATGTTCGCAAAAGAACTCCCATCCAAGGTGACTGATGGTACGGGTAATAAGTTTCCCCAAGGTCTGATGTGGGGATAGTTGCAGACCTTGTTCAGGGTGGAGGTTACGCTTCAACATGATATTCCGGTAATGGTCCTTGATCGCAGTCGTCAAAAATAAGATCGGACCAGTAGACGGAGATGGTGTTGTGATCGGAGCCATAGTGGTTGAAGTTGTTGGAGTGTTTTTAGAGGGAGTCTTGGAAGGGTTTTTCGATGCTCGATTTTAGCAATTGTTACTAAAAAAGAAAGTTAGAGAAGTTTGTAGAAAAAAATAACTTGTGAACGGAAAAAGGAATATAGAGGCAATGAAAGGGACGAGATGTAGCAACAATGGAGAATATGAGTAGAGAGAAATCTACAGTCATTAATACGCAATAGAGAGGTTTTATAACCTAGAATCGTGATGATTGAAAAAATACGGGGAAATGTTGCGCCTACAGTCATTAATTGCCAGGCTGTAGATCATATTATTTCATTTGATCGAACAGTTGGGAGAGAAGAGAGATCAATCGACATGATTCTTACTGAAAAAGCTATGCTAACTCATCACAGAATGCGCCGACAATTCGTGCTTTGATGCTTCGATAAAAAGGATTTTTTTATTTATGCAAGGAATTTGAAACAACACAAGTAAAAGTGAAACAAATAAAAGTAAATAGAAAAATGCATTGAAATTATTTAAATGTGACCAGATTGATGACCTCGTTTGGTTCTTTAACATCTAGGCTCACATAATGCTTTAGACGTTAACCATTCACTTTGAATTGTTGTCCATCCTTTAGATTTTTAATTGTCATCGCACCGGTCTGAAATGCCTCAACAACTTTGAAAGGGCTTGACCATCTTGATCGCAATTTACCTAGATGCAATTTTAAACGTGAGTTAAATAAAAGTACTAACTGACCAGGACTAAATTGTCGACGCAAGATGATATTGTCATGCCATCTCTTGGTCTTTCCCTTGTATATTGCGGCATTCTCATAAGCATGTCAGCATATTTCTTCTAGCTTAGTGATGTCCAACAATCTTTTTCTTCCGGCAGCATCATAGTCCATATTCACCTGCTTGATTGCCCATATGGCCTTATGTTCAATCTCAACTGACAGGTGACAAGACTTACCAAACACTAATTGATATGGCGACATTCCCAATGGGGTCTTATATGCAGTATGAAGCGCCTAAAATGCGTCATGTAGTCGCAAAGACTAATTCTTCCTAGATGGATTAACCACCTTCTCAAGGATGCTTTTGATTTGACGATTGGATACCTCGGCTTGACCATTGGTTTGTTGGTGGTACGTAATAGCCATACGATGCTTCACACCATATCTTTTTAACACTGTCGCCAGTTGGTTGTTATAAAAATGAGTTCCTTGGCCACTAATTAATGCCCTTAGTGTTCCAAACCTTCTGAGAATGTATGTGTGAAAGAATTTCAACACCGTCCTAGCATCATCCCTTGACACCGTAATTGCCTCGATCCACTTCGATACATAGTTAACAGCAACTAAAATGTACACATTCCCAAAAGAATTTGGAAATGGTCCCATAAAGTCAATACCCCAAACGTCAAAAAGCTCTACTTCCATGATAGGTTGTTGGAGCATCTTATTGCATCGAGATATTGAGCTAGTGCGTTGACATCGATCACATTGTTGTGCAAAGTTGTGGGCGTCTCAAAACAATGTGGGCCAATAAAATCCTAACTATAGGACCTTAGCAGCAGTCCTTATAACCCCAAAATGACCTCCATACGAGGCATCATGACAATGTCGCAGGATTGAAGTCATTTCTTATTTAGGTACGTAGCGACGGATAATTTGTCAGTGCATACCTTGAATAGGTGTGGCTCATTCCAGTGATATTTTGTAGCATCGCGTATAAACCTAATCTTCTTGTGACCAGTAGCATTCAAGGGTGACTTCCCACACACAAGGTAATTGACAACATTGGCATACAAGGGCGATGCGTCGATAAAGAATAACTTCTCGTTTGGAAATACTTCGATAATTTGGGATGTCTACCCATCTTCACTTCCAACTTCCAATTGAGACAAGTGGTCAGCTACTTGATTTTCAGATCCTTTCCTATCCTTGATTTCAACATCAAATTCTTAAAGTAGTAGGATCCATCGTATCAGTCTAGGCTTGGCATCTTTCTTTGTGAAAAGGTATCTTAATGTAGAGTGGTTTGTGTAAACTGTAGTCTTTGTGCCGACAAGATATGAACAAAACTTGTCAAATGCGAAGACTACTGCTAGCAACTCCTTCTCAATGGTAGTGTAATTAACCTACGCTTTAGTTAGAGTTTTACTAGCATAGTAAATAGAATGAAATACCTTCTCTTTTCTTTGGCCTAGTACAGCTCCCACAGCAAAATCACTTGCATCGCACTATAGTTCAAACGGCTGCGTCCAATCTGATGCAACGATAATTGGAGCTTGTACCAGCTACTTCTTTATTGTTATGAATGCGTCTAGACAATTTTCATTGAACATAAACTTTTTTTTTGCTCTAATAGTGAGCAAACAGTTTAGCAATCTTGGAAAAATCACATATGAATCTTTTGTAAAAACTAGCATGTCCAAGAGAGCTTCTTATTGCTTTGACATTGGTGGACGGTGGTAATTTCTCGATGATTTCTACCTTTGCTTTATCAACTTCAATGCCCTGACAAGATATGCTATGGCCAAGGATAATGCCTTTCAGTTGCCATGAAGTGACATTTCTCCCAATTTAGAACTAGATTTGTGTCCTCACATCTCTTCAAAACTTTCGCCAGATTGTCAGTGCATTGGTTAAAATTCTGTCCAAAGATAGAGAAATCATCCATGAATACCTCTAAGGAATCCTCGATCATGTTTGAGAAGATTTCCATCATACACCTCTGAAATGTTGCTGGTGCATTGCACAACCCAAATGGCATACGTCGGAAAGTAAAGGTTCCAAAAGGGCATGTGAACGTGGTATTTGCTTGATCTTCCGGCGCAATGGCAATTTGATTGTAGCCAGAATAGCCATCTAAGAAGCAATAATAGGCTTTACCAACTAGCCTATCAACATTTGATCAATAAAAGGAAGTGGGAAATGGTCCTTCTTTGTGGCCGTATTCAGTCGATGATAATCCATACATACTCGCCAGCCAGTCACAATGCGAGTAGGGATCAACTCGTTCTTATCGTTGGTCACAACTGTGAACCCACTCTTCTTAGGCACACATTAGACGGGGCTCGCCTAATTGCTATAAAAAATAGGGTATATAATGCCCGCATCTAACCATTTGATAATTTCCTTCTTCACAACTTCTTTCACCATCTTATTAAGTTTTCTTTATTGCTCAATTGATTGCTTCCCTTCATTTTCTAGCCTTATCTTATGCATGCAAAAAGAGGGACTAATGCTTCTGATATCTGTAATGCTCCAAGCTATGGCTCTTTTGTTTTATTTCAAAATGGAGATGAGCTTATCTTCTTGTATTGCATTGAGGGATATGTTGACAATAACAGGTAATGTCTCATTGTCACCAAGAAAGACATACGTCAAATGCGTCTGCAATGGCTTCAACTCCAAGGTAGGAGCTTGCTCAATAGATGGTTTAAACACTGGGATTGTCCTGTTAGACAAATCCAAAGATTCCAATTGCTAATTCTGTCTCAACTCACAATTGTTAACCTCTTCTTTGTCTACACGGTCATCTAGGATTTCATCAGTGGATGTCGTCGCATCTTCATCTAGCATTGTTGAACTCCTTGCATTAAATTCTTCTATAATGATCTTGTCCAAAATGTCGATGTGATGACATTGCTCTTTAGTTCCAGACGGAGATGCTTCAAACACACTGAAGGTCACATACTCATCATTATGACGCATAATAAGTTCTCCTTTGAATACGTTGATAAGTGTGCGTCCCGTTGCTAGAAATGGCCGCCCCAAGATAATGTGCACCTCCTTATCTACTTCACATTCTAGGATTATGAAATCAGTAGGGAACACAAGCTTATCAACTTGGACAAGAATGTCTTTGATTTGGGCTTCAGGTTGTGCTAAGGATCTGTCCACAAGTTGTAATGTCACTACAGTGGGCTTCATCAAACTTATTCCTTATTTTTTAAAAGTAGACAAAGGCATAAGGTTAATACTTGCTCCCAAATCACATAAAGCCTTACCTAAATAATGATTCCTAATGAAGCATGAGTTTGTAAAGCTACCAGGATCTTTCATCTTGGTTGGTAACTTACTTGTAAGCATAACGTTACACCTTTCTGTGAGTGCAATCGTCTCGATTTCGGATAATTTCTTCTTCTTTGATAGTAGCTCCCTCATAAATTTCTCAAACTAGGTATCCGCACAAGAGCATCTACAAGGGTTATGTTAATGTGTAATTATTTCAGAGTAGAAACAAAATTTTGATACTCTTTATAATGAGCTTTCTCTTTAAATCTTTGCGGACATGGTAAAGGTATTGTAGCAGTGGGTTGTTGTGGAAAACTCGATGGTGTCGATGTTGGTAGTTGCGTCGACAACTTTGTTGGGCAAACTGTAGGCATAGATGTTACTACAGTTGGTTCCTCTTCATTTACTTCTGCTTGACTTCTTTTAGCTGCATCCTTTTTTTGTTGCTGTGGTTCAGATGCATCGAAATTGTCTTGGCCAGAACTGCTTGGTTTAACCGTCTACTTTCCACTTCTCAGTGTGATTGCTTTGCAATGCTCCTTCCCCCTTTGCATAGGATTCTCAGTATCACTAGGCAGAGTGCCCAGTGACCTTGTGCTGAGATTAGAAGCCAACTGTCCTAGCTGGGCTTCCAATGCTCGGATGGAAGAAGAGTTGCCTTGTATTATTGCTTCAGTTCTCGTGATATGCTCACGCATCAATTCTTCAAGAGCAGCCATAGGATCTGACTTTGGTTGAGAAAATTGTTGCTGTTGATGTTGATGATGCTATCCTTGCATATGTGGCCGCACAGATTGTTATGGCTGTAATCGAGATTATGGGTGCATCTGGCTATGTGACTGCATCTATTGAGAACTCACCTGTAAATTTTGATTATAGTTTTGCTGTGGGTTGGTATTATAACTCCCTTGTCGATAATCTCCTTGATTTGAGGAATCTCCATATCTAAATGTGGAAACATTTTGATTCCCCCAAGGTTGTTGAGATCGGTTTTTATATGAGTTACCAAATGAGCCCCTCTGATGTTGTTGACGTAGAAAGCATTTTCTGCATGTTATGGGCAGTCCTCATAACTATGATTTTCGCCATAAATTTCGTAGGAAAATATCGGAGCATCCAATTACTGGGCCACTTGAATAGGGGCAACGTCATTTGTTCCCTTTATATTCTTTATGATATTGGCTAATGCGGATACCTACATTGATAAAGTAGAAATAACTCGAGGGTTATTCTTTACTTGTTCAGAACGAAAGATTGGATATTGATAGTCGTTCTGAGCAATCCTCTCTATAATTCTTACAGCTTCATTGTAGGTATAATCTAACAAATGACCATTAGCCGATGCGTCGACAAGATTCCTTGTCTGAGCATTCAAACCATTGCAAAAAATCTCTATTTGGGTCTCTTACTGAATTTCATGCATTGGGCAGCATTGAAGCAATGTTTTGTAACGCTCCCATGTTGTATGTAAGTTCTCATCATCTAACTGATGATATGTAGTAATATCATTCAGCAACCTCGTATTCATTGTCGGTGGATTGAAACGCAAAACAAACTGTGTTGCTAACGCATTCCAAGATGTAATGGATCTAGCCAAGAACCATGTTCTCGCATTACCCTGCAATGAATAAGGAAATAATTGCATTTTCAAGGCATCACCAAGGACACCATGTTGACTAAAGGATGCACAAATAAGCAGAAATGATTTTAAGTGTTCTCTTGCGTCTTCATGAGGAAAACCAGAATATTGCCCATTTGAATTTAACATCTGAAACATCATCGGTTTCAGCTTGAAATTACCAGCTTGAATAGTTGGTTTCACAACCCTTGGTTGTAAATCATCAAGTATAAGAACAACAAAGTCTCTTATTGTCCTATTTTGCACTTATTCTTCTTGTGAAGGCGGTGGTGGTTTATTATCAACTGCTTATTGTAGCACTGGAGGAATATCATTTTGTGGCGTCAATGGTGGTAAATTATTGTTGTTTCCAGCCATTCTTCTTTGTTATTGCCTTATCCTCCTTAATGTCCTTTCAAGCTCCAAATCAAAACTAACAAGGTTGTTAGGATTTCTCCTTGTGGACATGTAACGCCTACAAAACTGAAAAAGAAAACAATAGAAAAGTAAAAAAATTAGTAAAGGTTAGGAGTTAAGTAAGTAAAATTAATTGCAAGAGCAAAAGTAAACATCAAACAAACACCAGTTCCCCTGTAACGGCACCAAAACTTGATCACGTTTGAAACGTCACAGTGATTGTGCAAGCGAGCACACATCGATGCAAGTATAGTTGATAGATAATTCTGTCAGATATCGATCCCACGAGGAAATGAGTTCTTGATGTTTAAATGTCAAACCAACTAATACTGAAATTAAGTAAAATGTGAGTAATGATGTCAGTGCAATTACGTCAGATCTGCACACTAAAATAATCAATATTGTCAACACAATTAGAGTTAAATATCAGAGGTTAAATGTCAATATATTGAAAGTAAATCAAATATGTTGAGTGTTGAGTGCTAAATATTTAAATGTAGAAAATATAAATGTGATCAAGTACGAAAATCTGGAGTAGGTCACTGATTTTGTTAAGTCACAACGCAGGATGCATCGACAAGGTTTTGAATAGATAAACTGTCGTAGCAATGAAGCTCTAATGAATTCTTACCAATAATAATTCCCTGTTTAGTCATGACACAAGTACCCATAATTACTCCACCTCTCGGTGTGAACAATGTTGTGTACCCAAGAACAAGTGACCAGAATCTCTTCTAGTCACAAGCAGTTCTCGCCTAACCTACTTGTTAATCTAACTTGTCACTGCATCTCTCGATGTCGGTAGACTGCAAAGGCACTCTCGTGTTTGATGCAGTTAGATCCAGGAATAAATAGATAAACAACTTTAAATAAGAATTAAAGTGATCAAATACTGAAAGATACTCTCGTATTCATTCAAATATTAATAATAGTTCATCATCCATAAGAAAAGAGTTAACGAATACATCGAAATATATTATCTCTAGGCTACTCGGATTACCCCCTAACCGCTTCTCTTGTAGCACTCCTCGTCAGGAGTTGCTGCTCGTCGACTCAATCAGCTCACTGGTCTCCAGCAATAAATTCCAAAAACACAAAGTAATTTGAAATTTTAATTCTTTAACTCTTGATGATTTCTTTATTCTTCATTCTTCTATTTATAGCCTTCAAAAGTTACAGATTTCAGCCTCCCATTCTCAGATCTAGATCTAGATTTTGCAGCTGTCAAAGTTAGTTAGAGTACAGCTGTGCACTCACGTAGATTTAATGTTATCTTCAAAGATCTGCTGGTTGTTGCTGCATTGTTAGGCACAATCTGAGATCGTAATTGCGCGAAACTTGTGATGTTCCTGCGCTGACAATTCTAAAGCGCAATACATCAGCTACTTGCGTCGACATTAGTACCAAAAAGATATAAAAATAACAAGAATTTAAACTAACTAGCAATGAGTTGGAAATTAGAAAAACTAAGTATGAAATGCTTATGATGTATGCTAAATGAGATACAAAAGAGACAATTAAAACACCAATTTAGAGAGAAAATATATGTCATTTGTAATGCTATCAGTAGGTCTCGAGGAATCTTGGCATCGATTGGATCCAGACAAGAGTACACATTATCATCCACCTCTTCGATAGATTTTTGAGCAACTTATTTTGGGTTTAAGGGTGGCATGTATATAGGATGCTTGTGAATTCTCTTGATATGGAACAACTTTTGTTGAATGCTAATGTTAATATGATCTTTTGATAGTTTGTAAGTAATAAAAGTTGTTGTGAATATGGTATTTTGGATGACTATGTGAAATGAAGAATGTAGTCTACATTGTGTTTGTCTATTGATTGTTAAGTTCAAGAATGTTAAATATAAGCCTTAGTCTTCTTGTGAAATGCTTATGTGAGAATGGTGCTTAAATGTTAGAAATTGTATGTTAATTCTTAGTGACTTGTAGTATAAGTTAAGTTTGAATTGTGTCTTGAATTAGAAGAAATGTTTTGGGACACACGGTCATGTGCTCTTTAATTGGTACAGTGTAATTATTCGAGCAAACACAAGGGGCTGAGGACATGGTCGTGTGGCTCATTTTTACGTACACACACGGTTTGTTACACGTTCTTACCCACGGGCGTAGGTTGTAAATTAAATTGTATTTGTGCATGTACAAATGGGTGGGTACACGAGCTATTACACAATCGTGTGACCTCTTTTCGCACACATACACGGGCTAGTACACAGTTTGGCACACGGGCGTATGCCCTATTTCACCCATTTTCTTTTCACTTTTGTTTTAAGCATGAAATCTTGTTTTGTTTCAGTTTTTTTTGTTTTTCTAGCCTAATTTAAATGACATTAATGCAAGTTTTGGTGTAATTA
This sequence comes from Gossypioides kirkii, assembly GCA_005610355.1. Classification (NCBI taxonomy): domain Eukaryota; kingdom Viridiplantae; phylum Streptophyta; class Magnoliopsida; order Malvales; family Malvaceae; genus Gossypioides; species Gossypioides kirkii. Next base: position 20,091,214 of record CP032245.1, read on the forward strand.
GGTGAATGTGTATAAATGAATGTATGTATGTTGACATGGTTGAATGATGTTGTTGTATGTTTGTAAGTGAGTTGGTTCTTGTAACGCTACTTAACCTTGGTTCGACGACGGATATGGATTAGGGGTATTACATTTATTGGTATCAGAGCTACGGTTTAATTGATTCTTGGACAGAACGTAGCTTGTGTGAGTATAGATATACATGCCACTTTATAACTGATGATAATGTGATGACTCTTGATAAATTTGAAATGTTCTATTTAGATAAAAGATGTCGTCGGGATCCAATAAAGCAGATTCTGATGAGATAGAATGTTACACTCTAGTTACGGATGAAGAAAGTACACAAAGTGAACCGGGAGCTCAAAGGCCTAGAATGTGGCACCTGACGTATTTCTCCAAATGATGCATGATATGTATGATCGTATTTAAAGGTAAATGCAACAAATCGATCTATTCCTTCTTTATGACCACACGGATCATCTCACCGTGATGATCGTAAAATTTCAATCGATAAAGTGAGAAAATGTGGGGCGATGAAATTTAATAGGGATATTAATGATGATCCTACCAAAACGGAGTATTGGCTAGAACATACTCAAAGAATACTTGATGAGATGTTGTACCATCCCGAAGATTGCTTGCGTTATACCGTATCGCTTCTGAAGGAAGAAGCTTTCATTGGTGGTCTACGCTAATATCAATGATACCAAAAGCAAGGGTCAATTGGGAGTTTTTCAAGTCCGAGTTCCGCAAGAAGTATGTAAGCAAGAGGTATTTAGAGCGAAAGAAGAAAGAATTCCTTGAACTGAAGCAAGAAAATAAGTTTGTGGCCGAGTATAAGAAGCAATTTGTTCAACTTAACAAGTACGCTTGTTAGATTGTACCCATAGAAGAGGCTTTGTGCATATTTTTTGAAGATGGACTGAACGATGGAATTAGAATGCTAATTGGAGCTTTAGAGATTCGAGAGTTAGTATATTGTCTGATCGGGCTCAAAAGATGGAAGAAATTTGTGCCAGTAAAAAGAAAAATGAGAGGAAAGTTCGTGATTTTGGCAAACACTTCGGGACGAGAAATTTGCGGGATCACCCCAAAAGAAGTTGAAAGAATCAAGCAGTGCATTTAACACACCATCTGAGTCCTATGAAAGAAGTCACGTAAATCCAAGCAACACGAGAGCCCCTATTCCTTCAATGGCTAGTGTGGGTAGTGTACGAAACCCCAATCAAGTAAAGTGCAAGCAGTGTGGCAGATTCTTTATTTTTGATATTCATGTATGTGCATTAATTGATCCCGAGTCAGCCCACTCTTATATATGCACTAGATTAGTAACAGAAAAGAATTTACCTGTTGAGCCAACTTATTGTGTTGTTAAAGTCACAAATCCTTTAGACCGTAGTGTTGTAGTTGATTTAGTATGCAAGCAATGTCCATTGAAAATTCAAGGCTATGTTTTCCTGCCGACTTGATGTTGTTTCCATTAAATGAATTCGATGTGATTTTGGGAATGGATTGGCTTAATGTTCATGATGTCGTGGTTAGTTGTCAGCGAAGAAAGGTTGATTTGAGAAGTTCAAGTGGTGAGATAATTTCAACTATATTGGAGAGGTTTGATTGTGCATCCAATTCGATTTCAGCCTTGAATGTGCAAACACTAGTTCGTAAGGGTTGTCACGCATTTCTAGCCTATGTCTTGGATACTAAAGTGACAGAGAGAGAAGTGAGTAATGTACCCACTGTATGTGAGTTCACTGATGTTTTTCTCAAAGAATTACTAGGGCTACCACCTGAGCGGGAGGTTGAATTTGCTATTGAGTTAATATCCGGTACTACTCCAATTTCGATTGCGCTGTATCAAATGGCTCTAACGAAACTCAAGGAACTTAAGTCACAACTGCAAGAGTTATTAGACAGGGGTTTCATCAGACCTAGTATATCGTCGTGGGGTACACCTGTGTTATTCGTAAAGAAAAAGGACAAATTGATGAGGTTGTGTATTGACTACCGACAACTGAATAAAGTTACAATTAAGAACAAGTATCCCTTGCGATGAATTGATGATTTATTCGATCAGTTAAAGGGAGCTACAGTGTTTTAGAAAATTTTATATAGGGATTTATATGGTAAGTGATGCAGTAGTATAAGGTACTAAATTTTGAAGGTAGAAAAGTTTGGTGCCACATTTGGTAATTGTTAAAAATAACACTTGTTAATTTCTCAAAGAGGACAAAGTAGTAAGGGACTTAAAGAATAATTGGACATATATTAAATTAGTGGAATGAGTTGAAAAGGATTGTAAAATTATATTTTAGTGAAACAAGAGTAAATAAGGGATTTAGGTAAGGGAAATAAGAAAAACAAAATAAGGGAAAAGAAATTATTATCTCCTTCTTCTACCTTTGTTTGACCGAACCCATAGGAGAGAAAACCTTGAAGTTTGTTGCTTTGTAAGCTTTGCATGTAAGTGAAATTATGGTTCTTGCTTGCTAATAATTATGTATTTGTTATTCTTTGAGTTTGGGCTATCTAATAAAGTGATCATTTTTCAAAAATATCAAAATGGGTGAAGTTACCATGCTTGAATTTCATTGTTAGATGCTGCCATTGTTTGAGAGGGGGGACGATGGGTTGCTTAGAAAAGTTCTTGGCATGTTGGAAGGTTAGTTGTAGCTTGAGGACTTGGGTGATTAAACTTAGGTATTGAAGGTTATTTTAGATAACTATACTATTTTGATGCTATGGGAATAAAAGAAATTATAAATATATATATTTGTTTGCTTTTCTAATAATTCATTAAAATTTGAGTTATAAAGTTACAGTTCAATTTGTTTGAAATAAGGTTTGTTATTTATATGTATATTTAGTAAAGTGGAATGAACCATGAATTTTGGAATTTGTTTAATTGTTTTTATAATTGAATGAACAAAGGTGATAGATTTAAAATAATTTCTTAAGTGTTTATCCATTAGATCAAACACCGGATACTCCGACAAAGAGTCGAGGGAAGGGCAAGCTAGTTGAGTAATCTACACTAAATATTCATCGTCTCAGTACAAGTAAGTTCGTTTCATTTTTAAATAAATTATAAATTCATTTTGTAATTGTTCATTATTAAGATATATATATTTGGCATATGTGGTGGTTACTTGATGACATGTATCATCCTATGTGGACTGATACAATTGCATTTAAATATTCAGGCTTTATGCCTAGTAGGCTTTGTGCCGGTGTATTCAGGCTTTATGCCTAGTAAGCTTTGTGTCAGTGTAATCGAGTTTTGTGCCTAGTAGGCTTTGTGTTAATGTATTCGAGCTTTGTGCCGGTGTAATCGAGCTTTGTGCCTAGTAGGCTTCGTGCCTGTTAATTCGGGCTATGTGCCTAGAAGGCTTGTTGCCGGTGAATCAAGAAGGAACGATTAATCCTTGAACTAAAATTCTATTTTCACTTTAATTGTGTTTCCATTTACATTTCGAACTTACTGAGTCATAAATGACTTACCGTGTTTGAAATTTCATGAATGTAGGTCTCGAGGAATCTTAGCATCGATTGGATCTAGACAAGAGTACACATTATCATCCACCTCTTCGGTAGATTTTTGAGCAACTTATATTGGGTTTAAGGGTGGCATGTATATAGGATATTTGTGAATTCTCTTGATATGGAACAACTTTTTTTGAATGCTAATGTTAATATGATCTTTTGATGGTTTGTATGTACTGAAAGTTGTTGTGAATATTCTCACAAAAAAAAAGTTGTTGTGAATATGGTATTTTGGATGATTATGAGAAATGAAGAATGTAGTCTACATTGTGTTTGTCTATTGATTGTTAAGTTCAAGAATGTTAAATATAAGCCTTAGTCTTGTTGTGAAATGCTTATGTGAGAATGGTGTTTAAATGTTAGAAATTGCATTTTAATTCCTAGTGACTTTTAGTATAAGTTAAGTTTGAATTGTATCTTGAATTAGAAGAAATGTTTTGGGACACACAGCCTGTGCCAGGGGTTGACACATGATTGTGTGCTATTTAATTGGTGCAGTGCAATTATTCGAGCAAATAGACGGGCTGGGGACACGGTCGTATGGCTCATTTTCGCGTACGCACACGATTTGTTACACGGTCTTGCCCACGGGCATGGATTGTAAATTAAATTGTATTTGCGCATGTACACACGAGCGGGTACATGTGCTGTTACACGATCGTGTGACCTCTTTTCGCACACAAACATGGGCTAGTACACGATTTGGCACACGAGCGTGTGCCATGTTTCACCCCTTTTCTATTCACTTTTGTTTTAAGCATGAAATCTTGTTTTGTTTCAGTTTCTTTTGGTTTTCTAGCCTAATTTAAATGACATTAATACAAGTTTTGGTATAACTGGGTGAAAATGTATAAATGAATGTATGTATGTTGACATGGTTGAATGATGTTGTTATGTGTTTGTAAGTGAGTTGACTCTTGTAACGCTACTTAACCTTAGTCCGGCACAGATATGGGTTAGAGGTGTTACAAAATAGACCTTATTTTTTTGTCCAAGCTCATTTTTTGGGTCTATATTTTTGTCCAAACCCTCCCACTTTTTGGACAGGCCTTTAGGTCGAGTCGCTCAGCCCATGAACAAGCCTAGTATAGGGGCCTATGTATCAATATCTTGGCTCTAGATATTGGTACCTAGGTCCTTGTACTATAGATTATGGCATTTTGCCAAATTAGGGTGCAATACCTTTAGCAGGGGTATTGAATCTTGGAACCTTGAAGCTGAAAACCTGTCCAAAACACTTAAAATCATGTCTAAACATATCCATGTCATTTCCATATGTCCCAAAACATAAAATTCCAATTTCAAAACACATTTTAACTCTTAATTCAAGTTACACCCTCTTTCAAAGTGAACCATGAAAAATGTCTTAATTAAAAACATTTAAAAGATTTGAATTACAACTCAAATTCTATAATTTCATTATCCAAACTAAATCATTATATACATGCCAATAATCTAATTCAATGGAATTTAAACACATACATTAAAACGTAAAAGTCTCTCTGAGTGATACAATGCTTCCAAGCCAACACCATGTCTTCTTGAAAAGTCCATACCTACGCGTTTAAACAAATAAAATGTGAGCTTGATAAGCTCGATAATTAACCATCAATAATCCTAGTTTACCATTTCTTATAGCTTATGTTAATTATACCAATTATGAAGTTGTACTCATATAATTCATTTATCAAAAGATTTTAGATTAAATTCACGTATAAATTCATTCATTATGGCCAAAAAAATCCAAGTATATTTTCATATCATTAATCACCTTATGCAGTTATGGTGGTTACTAATACATTAGTTTTCCTTCTCACATTTTAGGTATTCATTAAAATAATTTTCTAATTATTCTATTCTTTACTCATTTTTAGGTCTACATGTATTCCCTTAATCATTCTTTTCACATTTAACCAAGTTACTTTATACATGATTTTATCACATAACATACTTAAAATCCTTTTATTTACACTAATAAATGCATAGCACATATCACTTTTGTTTCGATTATAGCAAGACACATTCACTTAAGTTCATATTAGTTAATTTTACGCACTTTCATCCTAAGTAAACTTAAATAAGATTCGGATACTCGGGATCCCAATTGAACACCAAGATTATTAGAGTCTATTCAATAAAATAAGTAGACCTTTTCTGTTTCTTACTTCTTTTCATTTCTGGTTTTTATTAACCTTTTTTTTTTGGTTTGATTGCTTTTAACACCTTGCTTCTTAAAAAGAAGATATTACCATAATTAAAAAAATATTATCTGTTTTGACCTTTTAAATTTTATCGATAAAAAAAGTCATTTCATAGATCAAACACGATATAAATATTTATGAAATAATATTTGGTATATTGTCAATGGAGTTTTTATACATTACAAACAAGATTAAAGGGTTGACAAGTGTCCTATAAAAATATAGTAAAATATTAAAAAAGAAAGAGATACATATTAAATTTTTAAGCCTGCTTGTGGAATAAAAAATAAATTACTAAAGTACTAAATATTAGGAGTGTTCAATCGGTTAACCGACCCGAACTACCATTAATCGAATTAACTGATCCTTTTAAATTTTTAACCGCTAATCGAACCGAAATTTTTGTAAAAAAATTAATCAAACCGAACTTTTTCTGTTAACCGAATTTACCGAAATTTATATGTTTTTTTTTTTTTGGTTAAAACAAGTATAAAACATATAAAAAATTAACTGAACCAATCGACCCCGACCGAATACTTATATATTATAATTTTATTTATTAAGTTTAGTTAATTCGATTAACTGACTGATTTCGAACCAAATTAACCGTTAACCGAACTTTCAAAAAATTATTAACCGATCCCAATCGAATTAATTCGATTAACCGAATTCAATAGATTAACCTAATTTAATCGATTAATCTAATTAATTCGATTTTACCATAAATTTGCACACCTCTACTAAGTACCATCCCAATAAAATTAAGTTTTGGTATAGAGTAGATATGAAATACATGTCTCTCATGACCATCATATAAAATTGCAAAATTTAGACAATTCATTAAAAAAAAGTACATATTACCAGAAAGTATATACTAATACGAGCAAACATGCGTGCACGCAGAAGTAGGTTAGTTTTAAGATTTCAACGGTTAAACTATGAGGGACCCCAGTTTATAGGAAGAACAGGGACGACATGTGTGTCTGCTCCCATACAGAGCCATTACAGAGGAAGGGGGAAATAGAAAATGAAAAAAAGAACAAAAATCAAATCGGAAACAACCAAACCCAACATGAAGAATTCTTTCACTTTTCTGTTTCCCGCTAAGATCTTGTTTCTGTTTCTGCAAATTTTCCGATCTTCAATCTTTCCCTCCCTTCCTCTCTGTCAATCAACCCTTCCATAACTTTCTTTTTTCTTTTCTTAAAACCTTCTCCGGTTGATCCCTTCAGAGGCTTTCAGGTACTATTTCTTTTGTTCGTTTGAAAAATTGGGTCATCAAGTTTTTTCAATGAAAGAAAATCTAATCAACAACATTGTTTTTATTTGGTTTTCATGAATGAAAAAATTTGGTTTTTGTTTTGAATCGAATAAAGGGTCACATGAGGTATTAACATCCTGAGGCAATGTTCTGCTGCGGGGGTTCGGATAATGAACCCAAAGGCCTATCTGAAGACCAAGATACTGCCCCATCTAAAGGAGGAAATCAAAATGGTGGTACTGATAATTTTTTGTTTCTTTCTTTTTAATGTTGCCCTATTTGTTCTTCAAATCCTTAAAGTGCAGTGGCTTACAGGCGGTGCTGGAAGAGGAGAGCCAAGGGCTCCGAGTGGGGTTAAACATGGTGGGGCTCCCCAGGAAGTTCTTCCCATTGAAGTCCCATATGTTCCTTTAGACGAACTAAACAAGAGGACAGATAACTTCGGTAAAAATGCTTTGATTGGAGAAGGGTCTTATGGTCGTGTTTTTTACGGAACATTTAATGACCAGCCTGCTGCAATAAAGAAACTGGACACTGGGTCTTCACCTGAGCCAGATTCTGAGTTTGGAGCACAGGTGAGAGCCTTAGGTAATAACATTACTGTTGTTATTAAACTGATGATATGTACATGATTTCCATGTGTTTACAGTTATCAGTAGTTTCAAGGCTTAAACATGAAAACTTTGTGGAGTTGCTGGGGTATTGTATGGAGGAAAATAATAAAATCTTAATATATGAGCACGCTACAATGGGTTCTTTGCATGATGTATTACATGGTATGTATGTATGCCTCAGTTTCAACATTTTCATCTGTTGAGCTTTGAGTTGAAGACTTTGTTTTTTGAAAACAAATCAGGGAGGAAAGGAGTACAAGGAGCTGAACCAGGTCCGGTTCTGAGCTGGAACCAAAGAGTAAGGATTGCAGTAGGTGCATCAAAAGGTCTAGAATATTTGCATGAGAAAGTTCAGCCTTCGATAGTTCATCGAGATGTTAGATCAAGCAACGTCCTTCTGTTTGATGACTTCGTGACTAAAATTGCGGATTTCAACTTAACCAATCAATCATCTGATTCCTCAGCTCGACTGCATTCCACTCGTGTCTTGGGTACATTTGGGTACCATGCCCCTGAGTAAGTCTTTCTCTTTTACCATTTCACTTTATTATGATTTGCTTTCGACACTATTTTCGTAAGACTTGAACTTATGAAATTCGGAAACGGACACATAATATGGGTATAACACGATAGGATATGATGAGAGTAATTTTTAGAAAATGAAAACACGTACGACAATAAAAAATATTTTTAATATTTATATATATATTTTTATGTTAAAATACTTGTAAATAAAAATATTGATATATGAATCAACAAGTTGTTTTAGTGGAAAAGAGAATGTTCATCTTAGGGGTTTCAAGTTAAGCACTTGTGTGTGCCTTGTCAAAAGGTTAAGAAAATATGAAAAGCAACAAGTTCTTGGAAAAATCCTTCTGTGCTTATCTCTTTTCATTTCCAAGTTTTCAACAGACCCTTCGGCTAGCTTAGCTTTTTTCTCTCCCTAAAACTTACACATCTATCTAGAGAGCCACATTGACTCGGACTTTTTTTATCCCTCTTCATCTCTCTTCTTGCGAACTTAGGGACACCATCTCGTAAACACCACTGTTCTTCGACCTTCACGTTTCTTCTTTTCATCTTTTTTATGTTGCTGACATTTTATCTGTTACTTTTGAAAGCCAAAATTTCAGTCATCGTCTGTCAGCCACCATCTATTTTTTTTGCATCTATCATGTGTCCGTTTTTAGACACCCTTGTCAGGATCGTGTCCAACCTCCTTTTTTGACGTATTTCGGTGTGTCTCATATATATCCGGGCATGTCCAATGAGTGTTTGTATCGGACACACGTACGACACTGATACGAAAAGGGATGAGCCATGTCCGTGCTTGAACAAATTTGTCCCCTGTAAATTACAGTTTTGCGCTGTCTGTTTTGTGTTAGGTATGCAATGACGGGACAGATCACGCAGAAGAGTGATGTATACAGTTTTGGAGTTGTTCTTCTTGAACTGTTGACGGGAAGAAAACCGGTGGATCATACAATGCCCAAAGGCCAACAGAGTCTTGTTACTTGGGTGTGTTTCTTTTCTTATTGGAACGACAAAAACCCAATTACATTCCATATAACATGTAGCTGACATAACATCATACAATGCAGGCAACCCCAAGGTTGAGTGAAGACAAGGTTAAGCAATGTGTGGATCCCAAGCTCGACAATGATTACCCACCAAAGGCAATCGCCAAGGTTGTAATTCTCTTTTCGGCTGCATAAACTTTCTGCTTCTTTTTTTCTTTAAAGTTATGGTTTCCTTTCAAATCTTATTAATTAAATATTGGGATTTTCGGTATTATTTATTTGGATAATCTCAGCTAGCAGCCGTTGCGGCACTTTGTGTCCAGTACGAGGCAGATTTCCGACCAAACATGACAATTGTTGTCAAAGCTCTTCAACCACTTCTTAATGCAAAGCCAGAAGCAAAACCAGCAGGAACAGACCCTTAACCATAGTGTCTATATCTGGCCTATAAAGCATTAGTGTGAGGCTTTTGTACTTGAATTCTTTTTCCTATATATTATCCAGAATATTTTTTTATTCCTAAATTTTTTCATACATTTCAAGAATTACATACTTTTAAGAATTACATACTTATAAGTGAAGAACGGATTGTATAAAATTATGATTTCACATCATTTTTATTCATTTTCAATAAGGGAATAACAAATCATATTTTTTTTCTTAAACATCATTTCTTCTTAAGTGTTAGATGTAAGTATTGTACAGGAATGTGTTTAAAAGAAAATGAAAAACATGGATAACGTGGCTCTTTATTCATGTTTAGCATTGCTTATACAGGTGGGAAAAATACTATTTAATAGCAAAAGCAATGTTAAACAATCAATTTTTACCTTGGAATGGGCTTTTCAATCCCAATATAAAAAAAAGTTGTATTTAAGTGTTTTTTTTATTCTTTTTAAGAAAAAACCACCTCAACATTTATTAATACGAATCAATAAGAACAATATTTTAGATCTCAATAGGATAATTCAACTTAAAGAAGTAATTACACTTTTTATCTAGAGCAAATGTGCTTAAACAATTGGCAGCCTTATTACAAGAACAGGGGCTCCAATTAACTAGATAAGAATTAAAATCCCTAATTAAAGTTTGACACTGACGCAACAGGTGCCCAATCAAAGTGACATCATCAATTTTCCTGTTAAAACGGTTGATGATGACCGCACTATCTCCTTCAAAAACGATATTATCAAAATTATTATCTTTGGCTCACGTGATGCTCTGCATGAAAGCCAACGCCTCTGTCCAAGTAGAATTAACAACATCCTGTTGAAAAGTCAACCCACATTCAAACTGGAAGATCGACAGCCACCAAAAGGTTGGCTGACCGCCAACAATGAAAATCTTAGGCTAAAATGTTCGGGGTATGGGAAAACCCAGAGCATTTAAAAGGCTATAGCATGTGCCAAAAGCTAATCGTCCTCATATGGTCTTCTTAATGGAGACAAAAATTGATGAAAAAAGAATGAAGAAATTTCGACAGCGATGTGGTTTTGAAAATGGAATTGATGTCCCTTCAGACGGGATAAGGGGAGGTCTGTGCTTAGGATGGATGAATGGTTTTGAAGTTAGCTTGAATAGTTTTTCTAAGAATCACATTGATGTGTTTGTCAAAGCTGATGGTGGGGAAAGGCAATGGAAATTTACCGGTTTCTATGGTTCCCCTGATATGCGTTTTAAAGAGATAACATGGAATCTATTAAAATCTTTAAAATCAAATTCAAGCATTCCATGGATAGTGGGAGGAGATTTTAATGACATATTATGCTCCTTTGAGAAGTAAGGAGTTGTACGTGAGGAAGAACGAATGTGTAAATTCAAGGAGACTCTAGAATATTTTCAATTGGAAGATCTAGGGTGTAAATTCAAGGAGACTCTAGAATACTGTCAATTAGAGGATCTAGGGTTTAAAATCCCATGGTACACTTGGCAAACGGGAAATTTTGAGAATAATAACATTCAGGAACGACTTGCCCGCTATGTTGCTACCAAAGAATGGTGGGAAATATTCCCTAACTACGAAGTTAAACATCTAGGACATTCGATATCGGATCATTGTCCAGTGCTTTTGGAGACAAAGGTCAGAAGTAATGGAGTGCAAATGAATTACTTTCGGTTTGAGCAGTGGTGGCTGCTTGAAGATTCATGTGAAAAGGAGGTTAAATTGTTATGGGAGACGAATAATTTGAGTGCCCCAAAACGACTTGGTAATGTGGTCAAGAATTAATGCCCCAGGTTAGTAACTTGAAAAGAAAGAAAATAAGGAAGACAAAGGCACTTGGAAGAAAAGTAAAAGAGCTCATGGAGGAAGATCTTACAGATTGCACTCTTGAAGATTTAATTGAAACAAAGCTTGAGCTCAATATAAAAATTGATAAATCTAAGCTTTATTGGGAGTAGAAAGCGAGAGTGAATTGGTTACAAAATGGGGATCGAAACACGAGCTTCTTTCATAGGTACGCTTCACAAAGGTGTAGTACAAATTCTATAAAGGAGCTTGTGAGGGAGGATGGAACAATCACAACAAATCCAGATGAGGTGGCTAAAACAATAAAGGAATATTTTTCCAAGCTTTTCACATTTGCCAAAAGTGGTGCTATCATGGGAGGACTTAATGGCGTAGTGAATTGTGTAACTAGGGACATGATTGATATGTTATTTGCAAAATACACAGTTGAGCAAGTTATGATGGCATTGAAGGGAATGGCTCCTTTAAATGAAGCAGGTGATGATGGTTTTCCTGCATCATTTTTCCAAAAATTTTGGCACACTGTGGTTAAAGAAGTGGGTGAATTCTGCCTTAATCTTTTGAATAAAGAGGAATCAATGGATGAGATTAACTCGACGTTTGTAGTTCTAAGTTCAAAGATCTCTAAAGGAGGTTCTCTTAAAGACTTTAGATCTATTAGTTTATGCACTATCTCGTACAAAATTATATAAAAAAACAATAGCCAATTGTTTTAGAAGAGTCCTAAATGCTTGCATAGATAGAGCACAAAGCGCTTTTGTGTCAAGAAGAATGATCACGGATAACATCTTTTTGGCCTATGAAATTTTGCATATGTTAAAACAAAAAAGAGCTGGTAAAGTAAGATCTTTTGCGCTTAAGATTGATATGAACAAAGCATATGATAGAGTAGAATAGAATTTTTTGGAAGAAATGATGGTTAAAATGGGGTTTGATATGAGATGGATAAATCTGCTTATGTGCTGTGTAAAGAGTGTGTCCTATTCAGTTTGCTTAAATAGGGAAAGAGGGGAAAGCTTTGCTCCAACTAAAGGTTTAAAGTAAGGAGACCCTTTAGTCCTTATTTATTTCTAATAAGGTCTTTCAGCACTAATGCAAATGGAAAATATAAAGGGTAGAATAAAGGGTGTTAAGATTTGTAAAAGGGCCCCAGAGATTACTCACCTTCCCTTTGCAGATGATTGTATACTGTTTGGACAAACAACAAGATAAGGAATCAATGAATCAATGGTTTAAGAGGAATATTGGACTTATATGAGAGCATATTGGGTCAGATGATGAATTTTGAAAAATGAGCTCTATTTTTAGTACCAATAATGCGAGACACAATAGAGTTTATCTCTCAAACTTTGGGGGTTCATTGTTTAAAAAAATCAAAAAAATATTTGGGTTTGCCAAATATAGTGGGGAGAAGGAAAAGGTGAAGTTTTCAAGGCTTAAAAGATAGAATGGCTGAACAAGTTAACAATTAGTGTGTGAGAGTGCTATCACAAAGTGGAAAAGAAGTATTCATTAAAAGCGTTTTACAAGCGATTCCTACTTATGCTATGTCGTATTTTTATTACAAAATTTATTATGCCGAGATATGGAATAGATTATTTACAGATTTTGTTGGTAAAAACAAAAAGGAAAACAAGGTTTGCATTGGTGCAATTGATGTAAATTGTGCATGTTAAAGGGGGAATGGGTTTTAGAAGTTTGTCAGATTTTAACGTAGCCCTACTTGCTAAACAGGGATGTCGCTTATTAGAGCATCCAGATTCATTATTAGCGAAGTCTTTAAAAGCAAAGTACTACCCTAATAATAATTTCATGGAGGCTGAGTTAGGGAACTTCCCTTCATATACTTGGCGTAGCATCTGGGCGGCTCGAAAGGTACTTTCAGATGGTCTGATGTGGAGAGTAGGGATGGGTGACAAGATTGCAATCTGGCAGGATGCAGCCACTAACAGTTCTTTTACAAAAGTAGAAGAACTAATAGACCAACAAACAAGAAGGTGGAAGGAAGATATAGTTACCAGCCTATTTAGTAGGCTTGGAGCAGAGGCAATTCTTGACATCCCACTGGTAGCATTCGCACAGGAAGATAGACGGGTCTGGAGTGGGGAGCTTACTGGGGAGTATTCAGTTAGAAGTGGTTACAAACAACTACTGACAAAAACTACAGACTCGAATCAAGCTTCTAGTGAAAATACAAACAAAGATTTTTACAAAGCTTTGTGGAGCACGGATCTGGCTAATAAAATTAAAATCACGAACTGGAGGATATATAATAATTTTATTTCCACATTCGGGAACCTCTATAACCGGAGGATCTGCAACTTAGCATTATGCCCTAGATGCAAGGCAGGTGTGGAGTCTCTAGAGCATGCGTTTAGAGATTATCCTAAAATAAAGAAAATATGGTCAGATCTGGAGTAGGATAATATGGGAATACCACCTAATAGCTCTTTTCAAGACTGGCTACAAGCTATGCTTATAAGTTGTGGTGGTAGAAAAAAACAACTCGTTTTTGTCTCCCTATGGGCGACTTGGATGGATTGCAATACGGTGTTGCACGAGAAAAAACAAAAATCAGTTGGGGATCTAGTTAGTTTCATTTGGAGGTGTCTAGAGGAATGGGTTGTGATAAAGAACAAGATTCAAGGAAGATTAGTTACCAGGAAAGATTGGGAGACGCCAAGACAAGGAATATTCAAAATAAACTTTGACGGGCCTACAATCATCAAAGGAAAGAATCTGGTAGTGGAATCATTTGTAGAAACTCAATAGGAGAAAGTATAGGAGTGAAAATGGTTTTTAATGAAAGATTACCTATGGCATTCGCGGCAGAAGCCCTTGCGTGTCGTCAGGCGATTCAGGTAGGGATAGAGCTAGGCATCCGAAGAATCACCATCGAAGGGGATGCACTCAGTGTTATCAAACGCGTACAGAGAGAAGAAGATGACAGATCAGAAATCAGGTCTTATGTTCAAGATATAAAGATTTTAAGCAAGAGATTTGATGAATGCTCTTTTCAACATATACCTAGATCGGAAATATGGTAGCACATGAACTGGCGAAAGAAGAGTTAGAAAAAAGAAGAAACACTGACCTGGATTTCTAGTTTCCACGATGAACGGTGGGGGCACTAGAGGAAGATTTAAGAAAGCTGAGGATCGCCAATCAAAGAAGAGGAATAGGATGAGAAGGGCAATCGGTTTTGAAAGGCTAGGGTCATGTAAGTCTTTACGATTGTTTTAAGACTCTTAAGGAGAAAGAAAAGTCTTTTGAAAGGAAAAGAAAAAGACGTGACTATGAAAGGCTGTAATGGCTCTCTGGAAAGGATGCAGAGCATTAATGGGAGTTCTTGGAAATGAAAAAGTAATGAATGCATCGTTAGATGAAGCTGGCTCCCTTTGCATCTAAATGCTGGGCATTGAAGACAACAAAATAGGGCCTAACTTTAGTGGGTTTATTATTAATTTATTTTTCTATTTGGATTTCTTTTTAGTAGGGGTGGGCTTTGTTTTTTCAATTCATAGTCTGTGTTTTGTATTCAATTTTGATAGGCCCATTATTGAATAAAAGTCCCAGATCTATTATATTCAAAAAAAAAAAAAATGTATGTGTGTTTCATGTTAATTTTTTAAATTTTTTATGTTTTTATTTTTTGAATTTTTTTATAATTTTAAATAATTTATTGATATAACATATAAAATAAATAATATAATATCAACATGAAGTACATGTGAATTATTATGTGAGTTGTCACACAAAAATCATTAAAAAAATAATTTTAGTCGAGCATTTTCGTTTTAAAAAACTATCTAATCCTTTTTAAAAAATTAGTAATCAAATTTAACATTAAATAATTGATAAAAATATAAATATTGAATACTAAAATTATCATTATATATTTTAATTTAATGCATATTGCGGTAGTGTATAATTATGGAAAATTATAAGGTGACCGTAAGTAAGTTCACGGACCCTCCTCTACCATTGGATATATATATATATATTTAATTTTTTTAATTGAAGTTTAAAAGGTATATTTTAGGGTTTAGGATCTTTGAGACTAAAATTTATAGTTTTAAGTCTAAAATTTTATAAAAATATTAAATTTAATTTTAAAAATAAAAATAATTATTATAATCGATGGCTCACATTTGTCTGGAAGTATACAGACTGTGAGCTAAGCCTCCCCTATAATTATTATACATATTTTATTGCACAATAATAAAATTCAAATTTTAATTTAATATCATAAATCTTAAAATTATACATAAATTTTTATTTAATGTGTAATATTATGTCAGCAAAACATCAATAATGATTCTCTAAGTCTATCAACTTAATAAACTCATAAAGAAAATAGATTGAACTGGCACAAACCGTAAATGTCAATCTTCAACAACTTTCCCTTTTCCTTTGGCGTTGGAAGATTCAGCCACCTTCTTGGCTGCTGAAAATGTATTTAATTGACATGTTTTTATGATTTATTTTAATTAATTTTAGACATGAGTTCTATTAATTTTAGAATTTTATTGGTAAGGGAAAACAAGTCGAATTATGGACTACATGGAAGATTTGACATGGAGTGCAGCACAAGACCATAAGATTTTAGGATTATTTTAATAATTATTATTTTTTAGGTAAAAAGAAACAACGTTAAGCGATTACAATATAAGAAATGAGAATTCAAACAAACTTAGCGTCCTGCATAACTTTATCTAATAAAGGTCGAACTGACATAGGCGAATCCGCAAACAACTGCAATAATGAATCACCAAAGATAGTACACTTAGCCAAATGATCAGCTACCACATTTTGCTCCCTTTTAATATGTCGTATACAAACTTGCTGTTGATGATGTAAAATTTGATGCAACAAATGTTGTTCAGCAAAACTACTAGTAGCTCCACCATCCGACAAAAGGAGCTCAACAAGCAAAGCATTATCACTTTCAACCTCAATCTACCGATATCCTTTATCCCAAGCTAGTCGAAGACCCTTTAACATTGCTCGCGTCTCAACTCGGAAAACAGATTCTTTCCCAGAGCTCATCCTAAACCCCCAAAGCCACTGCGCACTAGAGTCTCGCAAGACCCTTCCGATTGAAGCCTCACTTCTTTGTGCTGGGACAGCGCCATCGGAATTCAACTTAACCCAGCCAACCGCCGGAGGAAGCCACTGCAAATCCACTTGCCATGTGTTGACGTGCTTTGACCGCATCTCCAAAGCTTTAAAACTGCGACTCCAAGCAAAACCTGTATCCAAGAGTAAGGAAGATTTTCAATGGCTATTATTAAAAATAGCAAGATTCCTTGATTTTCACTATAGCCAACACAGAATCGAAACAAAGTCTGCCAATCCACATTTTGAATTTGCAATACAAGACTATGCTGCATATTCCATGAGAGCCATTCCTTAAAAGAAAGGGAAAAGAACCAGTTATGAATGTAACACCCAAAACCCGACACCGTCATCGATTAGGGTCTCGAGGTCTTTCTATCATCTATCGTAATTTATCCTTCAAATTTAATTCTTTTAATCTTATTTAAATAAAATGGTACATCATGCATGACATGAATCATTAAATGAATATCAACACGATTCAAGAAGGGCAAAAATATCATTTCCAAGATTTTGGAGATTTCTACCGGTACCTGTTGGACAAATATCGGTAGTTGTCAAGTCAGTAAACAATTCAGGAAACAGTGTAGAATTCTACCGATACTTATGACAGTTCTATCGATACCAGTGAAGATTCTACCGAAACAAATCATGCTTCTATCGGTATTAAAAACTCTAGAGAGCTAAGATGGCCTACCTTATAGCTTCTATCGATACAAGTACATAAACTACCGATACTCTTATGAGCAGAACTATCGATACTTATTATGCAACTACCGATACAACTCAAGTCAGTGAACAACCTCTCTCCTGCCCTATACATTTACAGATACTTGTAGGGATTCTATCGAAACAAGTATGCAGAATTCAATTAATCATGCCAAAACTCAATTTTATCAATATTCAATATTTCATATCTTCAAGAAAACACATTAGACTAACACATTTCTCGTAATTTCTAAGTTATTACATCACATTACTTAAAGTCTATATTTCACATTGAACAAGCATACAATATTTCATTTAGATCATATCAAGGAATCCAACAATCCCAAATAATAATATAAAGGACAACACCATCCTAGTACATGCCATATAACCAAGTGATTTAAAGTTTACCGAACAAGCTCCCGAGATAGTGTGATTTCTTTGAGACGATCCGATCTTCAAGTAGTAAAATAGAATCTACAAAACAACAACAATTTCACAGGTAAGCTTTTCGTAGCTTAGTAAGTTCATAGAGGTAAATAGGTTTACCAAACTTCAAAGTTGTACAATCTAAAATTTAACCAAGAGGAGTAAGATGTATTCATCCAAGGTTGGTTTCAATTCGTATTTGGTAACTCACGATGACATAGAGTCATCGGACCTAATAATCCGAAAAGAATTCATATACTCACGATGACACATAGTCATCGGACCTTATAATCCATAAAGGATTCAGATACTCACGATGACACATAGTCGTCGGACCTTATAATCCGTAAAGGATTCATATACTCACGATGATACATAGTCATCGAACCCTATAATTCGTAAAAGATTCATATACTCACGATGACACATAGTCATCGGATCTTTTGCATTTACGGCTTAAAGCCCGTTATCTTTTCCTTTCATTTGTTCTCGTCTTCCTCACTTTCGTTCATCATTTCAAATTTACAGCAATTGTATACAAGTACAAAATATACAATTTAAATTGGAATTTAACAATACGAACTTACAAGATTGATTTGTAGTAACGGCTCAAGTACATGGACTACCCGTCAATAAGACATCCAAGACTAGCTCCCGATTCTGTATAGCCCCGGATGACATGTCCTTTATGTCCAAATTATTTATGAGGTTCATATGTGCCATATACTATGTTCATTGCAATTAGCTTTCATCATGTTATACCATTTCGAGCAAACATGCATATAATCCTTATTTACTCAAACATAATATCGAATTAACTAACAATGTCATTTAGTTCAATCTACTATTTGTCATATATCAATCAAATTTAATTCATTCGTAACATGAATAATAACTAACACAACACTTAATCATTTAAGCGTTTCGTTGTCATCTGATTTCAGCTATATCATTTCGTCACTTTCAATCATTCTTCCCAATATAATTTCATTTTTAATGTAATTCAATTCATCAATTTAATATTTACTAAGCAACAAATTTAAATACAGCATACTTAAATTATTTCAATAATTTACAAATAGAAACTAAATCAATTATCTTACTGTACGAACCTATCGGACTGATTTGTAGCAATCATAAAAGTACAAGGACTATTGTGCTACTTTATTTTCCCCTCCGTTATCAACACATTCTTGATCTAACATAATAATTCCATTTAATTAACTAATTATAATAGTAAAATAAACTTATTTTATGCAATTAAGCCTTTTCTGACAATTTTACAAAATTACTCCTAATATTTTACTTTTATTCAATTTAGTCCCTAAGCCTTAAACATGCAAAATACCCATTTTTAATCCAATTTCAACCTAGAAGAATATCCATGTGCCTTTCAACAGCCCATTTATTTCATTATTTCACCTTAAGTCCTTGCAAATTTATCATTTTAACATTTTAGTCCTTAAACATTAAAATCATCAAAAACTACTTTACAAAATAATCAAATCCAGCAACCAAAATTAAAAATCCATCATAAAATTCCAAGAATAAAAAAATCAACAATGGCATAACCCAAAACATTTAACAGTTTTACAAATTAATCACCGGATTAGCTAAATCGAGCTAAAACGAACTCAAAAACATAAAAATTACCAAAAACGAACAAGGTTTACCTATCTAATTTGAAGCACTAAGCTTGGTCGAACTTCTTCTCTTCTCCTATGGCTGAATCGGTTTCAATTGCTTAATAAGGAAGATGCTTCTGTCCTTTTTATTTTGTTTATAATATTTATTTCTTTATTTACCAATTTGCCCTCTATTAAAACATTCAAAATTCAACAAATTCAAAGCCATGACCATCCACTTACCTCCTTAATGGTATAATTACCATCTAAGTACTTTAACTTACCTTTCAATTAGCATTTAATACCTTTAATTAAGAGAATTCAACTTCTGCACCTTTTACGATTTAATCCTTTTCATTTAATTAACTATCTAAACAATTAAATTTCATAACCAAAATTTAATATAATGCTAATGACCTCGTAAATATTAAATAATTAATATTTAAGATCTGACATATCGAAGTCGTGACCTCAAAATCACCATTCTCGATCATACTAAACATAAGCTAATTAGTAAGTCCCCATTTTATTTGGATTTAATTGCAATTTATCAAAATCCAAAGAGTTTCACATCATTTCTATTATTAGGACATTTAAAGAGGGTCCAATTTCATAATTGGTCCTTCAATTATATTAAATTTTAATTAAACAAACTTGTTTGCAATTTAGTCCTAAACTAATTAGGGCTTAATGAAAAATAACCCAAAAGTTAGTGGATGGTAATCATATCCACTACCGCTTGGACTTTTTGACCATGGTGTAATTGCCAGTTTGGTCCCTTTTATTTTTAATCAATAGTAACTTTTACCTCTTTTATAATTTACTCCTTTTTCCTTAATTAAGAAATTAATCATCAAAATTACCCAACCAAACTTCAATTTACATATAATAAGACTTTGTAAATATTTAATAAAAATATTTATGACCCTTAATTTCAAAAGCAAGGTCTCGATACCTCATTTTCTAAAACCACTTGACTTTTGAACCAAACCACTTATACTAACTTTTAATTCGATAATTAAAATTCCTCAATTCAAAATTCCATATAAAATTAATATTGACTTATTTAATTTAATCACTCATTATAAAAATTTTCCCATCGGGTTTGTGGTCCCAAAACCACTGTTTTCGACACCACTGAAAGATGGGCTATTACAATAAAGATGCACAGGCACCATCGTCTTACACACCGATCGAGCAAAGTCACACTGACGAATGACATGCTCCACTGTCTCTAACGAACAGCTGCAGAAAGGGCAAGCACCATCAGTTGCCATGTGTCGACTCAAACATTCCCCATTACTCAGCAATTTATCCTGCCACAAAAGCCACAGAAAAATTCGCACTCTCTAGGGTGTACAAAGCTTCCAAATAATCTTCCAAATTGCACTATCCCCTCAACTATCGACAAACATATTTTTGTATGTTTTAGTAGATGAGAAACCATCTCGTGTAACCCATGGCCAAGCTAGGCGGTCCGGACCAGCATCCACATTCAAAGCTTCCATGGAAACAATACACTTGGCAACAGTCCTTGGTACAAGCACATTAATGCGATCCCAATCCTAATCACCATGATCAGTCACGACATCGCAAACCCTCAAGGCAGTATCGATATGACTAGAGTCCAAGTAATTATCTTAAAGGACCAACTTGTCTAACCCACACATCATCCCAAAAGCTTCTAGTGCAACCATCTCCAATGGACCAATAAACATTGCGCAACACCTCCGGCCAAATCCCCATGAGTGACCGCCAAATGTAAGAACAACAGTTGCAATTAATAGACAGTGGCAGTAGGCCTTGAATGCTATACTTTTTGCTCAAAATTTGAACCCACAAAGCATCCTCTTGAGATAAAAACTGGTACCCAAGTTTCAAAAGAAATATTTTATTTTGGTCAGTTAAGGACCTTAATCCTAATCCCCCAAGTCCCAAGGGATGACAACATTCCTTCCAAGCCAACAAAGATGGTTTACGAGTATCCGTGGTGGTTCCCCAAATAAAATTCCTAGCAACTCTTTCAATCTCGTTACAAACTGAGATAGGAATATGGACTGTATACATAAAATAATTCGGGATTGCAAGGAGAACTGATCGTACCAAAGATATACGACCCGCCATCGATAACTTGTTTACCTGCCAACCAAAAAGCTTTTGTTGAATTTTATTAACAAGAAAGTCAAAAATGCCCACAATCACTCTATTATGCATCAGAGGCATTCCCAAGTAAATTCCCAGATCATCAACCTTGGTAAAACCCATAATACCACAAATCTCTTCAACCAAATTCATAGGTGTATTAGGAGAGAAAAAAATCTCAGATTTGCTCTTATTCACCTTTTGACTAGAAAGTAGCAAAATTTCTCCAAAATAGAAAGAACCACTCTTGCTTGTCCACTAGTTACCTCACAGAACAACATAAGGTCATCGAAAAAATATAAATGAGATAAAGGAGGGCAATGTCTTGAAAGAAACAAAGGCTTCCAAGACCCTGAATTAAGAGCTTCATTAATTAGATGCCCAAGATGCTCCTTACATAAAACAAAGAGATAAGGAGATAAAGGATCTCCTTGTCATATACCATGGGAAGGAGTAAAGAATCCATTCTGATCCCATTCCATAAAACCTGAAAAGAAGCTAAAGAAACACAATGCATGGTAACTGAAATCATTTGTAAAGGCGGGCCAACTTCACATAATGTATCACACAAAAACTCCTATCAGAGACGATCGTAAGCCTTTTCCAGGTCAATCTTTAGCACCATACCATATTTACCACCTTTGAACCCCTTTAAAGAGTGCACTGCCTCTTGTGCAATTATTATGTTATCTATAATATCTCTACCTGGTATAAAGCTAGCTTGGTTCTTACAAGTCAGCTTACACATTAAAGGCTGTAATCCATTCATCAATGTCTTTGTTATAAGCTTGTAAAGAATTGTACACAAACTTATGGTCGAAACTGTGAAACTCGCTTCGGACTTAATACTTTTGGAATAAGCACCAATAAAGTTCTATTAAGGCTAGGATCTAAAGGAATACCAGCTAAACTTTGACGAACAAGTGAGCATATAGAATTTCCAACAGTTGTCCATTACGATTGGAAGAATTTTGCTTGGAAGCCACCGACCCTAGAGGCCTTCAAAGGTGGCATACTAAACAAAGCTCGCCTTATTTCTTCATCAGGGTCAAACGAAACAAGCTTATGCAAGACTTCACGATTAATAAAAGGGAACTTCCCCCGACAAGGAAGCACCTCATCAATCGCATAATCTCGAGTGTAAAGTGTTTTAAAAAATTGTACAACATGCCGACGAAGGACATCATCATCAAAGCACCAATCATTCTCCATAATAAGACCATCAATTTTATTCCGCTTTCGTTTTGCCAATGTACGAGTGTGGAAATAAGAGGTGTTCCTATCACCATTTTGAAGCCATACTAACCTTGATTTCTAGAACCAAAGTTATTCTTCATGACCCAACAATTCTTCAATCTCCTGTCGTAATTCAAATTCTCGATGCAAAGGAGAAGCAGACGACCGTACCTCTAAAATTCTCTACACACGTTCCAACTCAGAAACAAGCTTCCTTTTGCGAACAAAGATATTTCCATACACTTCCTTATTCCACTTCTGAAGAGCAGTCTATACTCGCCCTAAATTATCCCCAACACTTAGCGAAGGACTCCAATTACTATGCACAACATTCTTAAAATCATCCTGTAAGACCCAGCTTGCAACACACCTAAACGGGCGAGCACCTCGGTACACTGAAGGCTTTAGAGAAATTAAAATAGGTCTATGGTCTGACTTCAAACGATGAAATTTCGAATTGTGCATTCCGGTGCAAACGAGTCCCAATTAGAATTTCCAACAGCTCTATCAAGTCTCTGAGACAGCCTTCTTCGACACCAAGTGAACCTAGCTCAGAGGCGCCAAAATCAAGAAGGCTATTAGGAAACAAGAAATCCTAAAACCAACGACAACCAGTTCGACCTGTAAAAGCTCCCCCAACTCTTTTGAAGCTATCCAATATCGAATTAAAATCACCAACTAAAAGCCACGGCCCATCCATACATGTAGCAATGGACGTAAAAAATCCTAAAGAAGACGTCGTATCGCAACCTGAGGACTCGCATAGACAGCTGAAAATAAGAAACTCTTCGACCTTTGAACATTACTAATCCAAATATGGACCACTTGGAAATGAACCTCCAATATGTCCACAATAATATTATCTGACCAACACAACCATATACCTCCATCAAAGCCATCTGCTTCCACTTTAAAATAATTAGCCAATCCAATATTTACAATGACCCTATCAGCCTTCTCAGTACTGATTCTAGTCTCAAAGAGACACACCAAGTCTGGGAAATACTCCTTTCTATACTCAGTCAAAAAATTATAGACCGTGGATGCCCGGCCCCTTGGCAATTCCAACAAAGAATACGTGTATCCATATAGAGACAAAAAAATAAGAAACAAATTAATAAATATAGGTAACAATAGATTAGCATTGTACCTCACCACTACCATCTTCCTCATCATCCATGCCCTCTTCAAATGCTACCAAGTCAGTATCCATGGGAGCTTTTACCGTACCCTTCTTAAGAGCACCCACTAACCCCTCCATTGCCAATTGCAGATCAATAGTAGCTTCAACCTGTTGCCCCAAAGGTTCATCCGGTGGACATCCAGGCATAGTACCGACAACTTGTGTAGCCAAATTACCTCTTAGATCCCCTCCGTTCGTAGACCCAAACACAAATCGATCATTTTCCTTCCTTGTCCCTGATGCCAAATTCTTAGGCTCAATTATTTGAACAGAACATGCTTATCCTTGGCCAACTTGGAGGATACTGTAACTAGCTGAATATTAACACCTTGACCCTGATTTAGAAAAATTCTCTCACCCAAAGTAGATCCATCATCAAATTACAGAGGGGTTACACTTTCTTTCGCCCCAAATCTACCATTAGAAGGCTTCAAAATAATCGGACCCACTTTGGACTTTTGGTCCACCAAAATACCCTTCCCCTTAGCCCGTTTCAAAGCTTTCTCCTTTGCCATGTTGTCATTATTCCCCTTGACCGTCAAACTAGAATTACTCCCTTCCTTATAGACAACTGGCAGATTGCTTTTTCATTAAAGACCTCAACCATATCCTTATCCGTCCCTAAATTATCGTCCTCATCCAGATTTAACGACACAAATCGTGACCTCCCAAAGGAACCATTGTTTACTTCTTTCTTGCCATCTATGGCAGGTCGAGATCTCCCTCTCCAACGATCCACCATCATCCAAGGTCCGAACTGCTCAGCCTCCACTCTATGTTGGAGCCCCGAAGATGGTGAAACAAACAATGGCGGATTCACAGTATCTGGAGGAACAGAGGTATCTCTAGTACACAATTTAGATATATGCCCATAAAAACCACATTTGAAACAAATGGTAGGCAACCCTTCATACTCGACCTATTGCATCCTCCCATTAATTCTTACTTTCGATGCCAAAGGCTTTCGTAGATCAACACAGAACGCCAAGCGTGCAAACCTTCCCCGGCGTGCACACACAGTGTTAGTATCGATCTTCACAACCCTACCAATTGCTTGACCTATCGCTCAGAGAAGACAATCAGAATAGTATCCCTCCGGTAACCTCGAAAGTCACATCCAAACCACTTGTAAATCAATCTCACTTTGAGTTGTAGAAAAAATCCGACGACCCCGGTCGAACTGTCAAATACCTTCCAAAAATTATCCAAGGGCCCCCAATAACAACTCGACTATAATCCTGTTCATCTTGAAATCGAACCAGGTAAAAATCATTTTTAAGATCCATCAATTGGATCGATTTAACTGGATTCCACAGGGAAGTAATTTTATTCAGCAAAGCATTGAAACCAATCCGTCCTCCTAGCATTTTAATAATCATCGTTTTGGCCATTCGTCGATCAATATATTCCTGGACTCGACTTGAAAAAAGGATCGAAGGCACCCCATCAAGGATCTCAATAATCAAATCCCCATCAGCTAATTGGATTGATTGCTCCAAGTCTGCCGATTGCTCCTTGGTTGAATTCTCCCCCAGAAGAGTTGACTTGTACGAAACTTTAGGAGTCGCCGAAACTGAAACCTCCTACCCATACCCATCAATAGTCGGATCATCATTGTCCAATTGCAACTCCGGCCGAGTACGAACTTTCTTAGTTGTCCTACCAATTCCACTTGTCGAGCCAGAACTATTTGCCCCCGCCGTGAGATCCACTATAGGAAGATTACCGTAGGAAATCATAAATTTTCCACTCAAAGTTATATATTGATTTAATAATTATTTTTATTTGTATAGATATCTCTTTAAGTAATTAATTAGTACTAGATTTATCTTGGAAGGCAAGTAAAGACTCATTATATTTTGCATTAGAATTTATTATTATATTTTAGATTATTATTATTATTATTATTATTATTATTATTATTAGGGTAAAGTATAAAAATAGTCACCCAATTTTCAAAAGTTCGCATTTTAAGCGTAAAAAATAAAAAAGTTTGCAAAATGAACATTTACATTACAAAATTTGTTCATTTTAAACTCTCATTAAAATTAGAAACGAATATATTACCTGAAATTCCAACTATTTTTAAAATTTTTCACCTTGGATATTAATATTCACCTCATTATTTTGGATTCAAATAATTTATTTCCACTAAAAATCACTTAGTGTAAGTGACTCTAAACCTAACAATGAGTTTGAACCAATTTTGAGAAGTGTTAAACTAAACTTATTTGATAAATGTTTTGATATAATAAAGATAATACTTTTAATAAAATTTTATAAATTTCAAGAGACAATCCATTTCAAAATATTTCTAAGAGTTAAAATTTTAAAACTACTCTTCAAACACTTAGAAACTACTTTGCGAATTAAGTAACAAATTTTAAGTGAAAACTGCTCCCTGGCCCAAAGTATTGATACTTATACCAAGTATTGATACCAATTTGAGCTTCAAAGTTCAGAAAAATCGAGAAAAAATCAAAAGTATCGATACTCTTAATAAAGTATCAATACCTTGCAAAAATTATCAATACCCCTGCTTGGAATCAATACTGATTTGAGCTTCGATATTTTGGAAAATTGAACAAGAATAAAAAGTATCGATACCCTTAACAAAGTATCGATATTTATCGATACCCTTCTTGGTATCGATGACGTTTTAAGGATAGATGTTCTGGAAAATCAAATAAAAATTGCTCGAGTATCAATATCCTCCGCAAGGTATCGATACCTCATAGCATGTATCAATAGTTCCTCTTTTGTATCGATACTATAGGCTTTAACGGTCACTGAATTTAGGCATTAAATACACAAAGTATCGATACCTGTTGTTGCAGGAGATATTAATTTACTGGTTCTTAATCTCCAAAGGCTTTATTCAATTTCCCAGAAACCTAATGGTCTCGTCCTGAGTTCAGCCGTAATAGAATCATCATTCTTCAGAGATAAATGTACATTTAACGCCCTCAACGCAAACAATGATTTTCGACTCAGGGCATCTGCAACAACATTAGCTTTCCCCAGATGGTAATTAATCACAAGATCATAGTCTTTCAGTAATTCCAACCATCGACGTTGTCTTAAATTCAACTCCTTTTGTGTCATCAAATACTTTAAACTCTTGTGATCTATAAATATATGAAATTTCTCACCATAAAGATAGTGACACCAGATCTTCAATGTAAAGACAATAGCAGCTAACTCTAGATCATGGGTCAAATAGTTCTTCTCATGCGGCTTTAACTGATGAGAAGCGTAAGCTGTCACTTTTTCAGCTTGCATCAATACACATCCCAACCAATTTAGTGACGCATCGCTGTAGACAATAAATTCTTTCTTGGTCTCAAGCTGTGTTAATATTGGAGCTTCTGTTAACATTTTCTTTAACTGATCAAAAATTTGATGGCACTTTCTAACCAGGCAAATTGAACATTCTTTTGAAGCAACTTAGTCATCGGTAAAGCTATTATGGAGAGATCTTTAACAAATCGACGGTAATAACCCGCCAATCCCAGAAAACTACGTACCTCAAAAACATTCTTTGGAACTTTCTAGTTAAGAATAGTGGAAACTTTGCCTGAATTGACCCATATTCCTTCTGAAGATACCACATGGCCTAAAAACCCAACTTTTCGAAGTCAGAACTCACATTTACAAAATTTTGCATACAATTGCTTTTCCCACAAAATCTGCAACACCTCTTTCAAATGTTGAGTATGCTCTAACTCCGTCTTTGGAATAAATTAGTATGTCATCAATAAATATCAATACAAATCTATCCAACTGGGGCTGAAAAACTCGGTTAATCAAATCCATAAATGCTGTTGGGGCGTTAATTAACCCAAACGACATCACCAAAAATTCATAGTGTACATATCGAGTCTTGAATGTAGTCTTCGACATATCACAGTCTTTTACTCGCATCTGATAGTATCCCGACCTAAGATCTATTTTGGAAAATACAGTTGCACCTTTCAATTGATCAAACAACTCGTTTATACGAGGCAACAGTTGTTTATTCTTTTTGTAACTTTGTTCAGCTACCAATAATCTATACAGATTCTCATAGAATCATCTTTTTTCTTCACAAACAACACTAGTGCACCCCAGGGTGATACACTCTGACGAATAAAACCTTTGTCTAATAATTCTTGCAACTGTGCCTTTAAGTCTTTCAACTACGTCGGTGCCATTCTATATAGTGAAATCGATATCGGTTTAGTGTTGAGTACCAAATCAATAACGAATTTCACTTCTCTGATTGGAGATAATCCTGATAATTCTTCAGGAAACACATCTGTAAACTCGTTAACAGCCGGTACTTGATTCAATTCTATTCTTGAATCCCGTGTGTCAAGTATATAGGCTAGAAATGCTTCACAACCCTTACAAACCATTTTCTGTGCAGAAATAGCTAAAATCACTCTAGTATCACTGTTCAATCTGCTGGACTCAACTATGATCATCTCACCTGTCGAGTATTTTAAATCGATCCATCTCTGTGTATAGTTAACCATTGCATCATGCTGAGATAACCAATCCATACCCGAGATCACATCGAACTCGTGAAACGGTAATAACATCATATCAGCAGGAAATTCACAGCCTTGAACTTTCAGTGGACATTTACGACACACCAAATTAACTATGACACTATAACCCAATGGATTTGCAACTTTAACATCAAACTCAATTGACTCAACAGAAATTTTTTTATTAATTGCCAAAGTAGTACAGATATATGAATGAGTCGATCCTGGGTTAATCAAAGCACACATAATATCATTAAAAAGATAAAATATACCAGTAACAACATTAGGTGCGGTAGCCTCCTCTCTGGCTCGGATAGCATATGTCTTGGCAAGTGCTCAAGCCTCGGACCTGTTAGTACTGTCTTTATTGTCTCTCCGGTTCCCACCCATATTACTATTTTGACTCATGCGTTTACCCTTTTACGGTGTGATAGGGGGTCTTACACTTTGATCCTCTTTTTCGTCATGTGCCATCGGACAATTATGGACAAGGTGATCAGTTGCTCCACATCTGAAACACGCTTCCTTTCTGAACTGACATTCCCCAGGATGGAATCTCTTACAATGCTCGCATACAAGGTTTGGTGCATTACGGATACTAGACACTTTCCGTAGGTCAATTTTGAAATCTAGATTCAGGTTGCCCCGATCTGCTCCTACTCTAAAATCTAGATGATGCAGCCATACAATTTTCATTTTCTTTGGATTTCTTCGACGCAACATCGAGAAGGTCCTGAAAGGATTCTTCTTACCGAATTCCCGGAATCTCTTTTCCCTTTGTCTCTTATGATTATAAATTTCTTCCATCTTCTGAGCTCGATTTATCAAAACAATGAATGGTCGTAGTTTTGAACTGCCAACCATCATCTTAATTTCATCATTCAGCCCATCTTCAAAATAGATACACATGTCTTCATCTGTCGGCATAATCTTCCCGGGCATACTTACCGAGGTGGATGAATTCCTGTTCATACTCAGCAACTGACTTGTTTCCTTACTTTAATTCCAGAAATTCCTTCTTTTTCCTATCTAGGTACCTTTTGCTGATATACTTCTTTTTAAATATAGTTTGAAAAAATTCTCAATTAATTTCATTTTCAGGAACCGCTACCAGCATTGTTGCCCACTAACTATAGGCTTCGTCTTTCAATAATCACACAACACACCACATATAATCTTCAAGAGGGCAGACCATTTCATTCAGAACCCTCAGAGTATTTTCTAACCAGTACTCAGTTCTAGATGGATCATCCTCTGTGCTTCCTCAGAACTCTTTTGCCTCGTACTTTCTGATCTTATCTATCGGAATACGGCATCTCTACTCAATCATTGGAGGAGGTGGAGGCATAATTAGAGGTACCACCGGTCACACAGTAGGTTGTGCAGCAGGAGTTGGAGGTTGTAGAGCCATTGGATTGTTTCTCATAAACTCAAAAAACCACTGGCCCATCAAGCCAAAGAACATATTTTTGGCTTCATTCTCAATCATCGGCAAAACTGGCACACCTCGACTTGCACCAAAATCAGAAGTCGAGATATTACTCCTCATTTATTTCTCCTCATTCTGAATCAAACATTTTTAATTATCTCCAAAAACTAAGGTTAGATCGGATCTATCATGATTACACTATCAAAAGTTTATATGAAATGTAATTCTAACTTTTAAACACTTAATTTCAGTCTAAGAATCGACTAAATCATAGCTTTGATACCACTAAATGTAACAATCAAAACTTGATATCATTGTTAGTTAAGGTCTCGAGGTTTCAGATCATTTATAACCAGAACAAATACAATTTAGAACATCATTTCAAAGTTACACTCAATAGGATAAATTACAATTCAATTAAGTATATTACATTCTCTTTTATAACATCTCACATTTAACAGGGACCAGATTAAGTTACAATTGAAACATCAAACAAAAATATCAAATTTCTCAAAACAAGGGCCACACGCCGTGCCCCAGACTGTGTGTCAGATCGTCCTACCCGAAACACCAACACACGGTCGTGTCACAAACAGTGTGACAAGCCGTGTGAGCATGCAAAAATTACCCACACACCCATGTGTAAAATAGTGTGCTAGACCATGTGTAAATGCGAATTAAGGCCACACGGCCATGTCCCTGCCTGTGTGAGGCTTGCACCTAATTTTTCCAGGGCACACGCCTGTATGGTGGCTCGTGTTCTAGACCGTGTTTACCTTTGAAAAAGCCTAAAATCTTGTATAAATTCACTACCATTTGTCTAAAATAATACATAAACTTACCATTCAAAGCAACTTAATCATAAACAAGGATATATTCCTTTTCTAAGCATATTAACATTTAAAGCATAATCATATCTTAACTAGCAAGGTGAATTTCATCATTCATCAACTAACATCCCAACTACATAACATACAAAACAATCCAAGCAAGTTTCTCCTAGTACATGCTATATAAGTCAAGTGATGTAAAAACTACTGAACGAGCTCCCGTGATAGTGTGATTCTTCTTGAGGATCTAATCTTCAACAGAAAAAATGAATCTACAAAATAATAAACAAAAACACAGGTAAGCTTACAAAGCTTAGTAAGTTCGTAAGAACGATTAACTTACTGAATGGAGTTACAATTATCAAATTGAAAATTTAATTGTACGAACTTACCGGACTAGTTTGTAGTTATGAACTAACTCTAGGGACTATTTTGCAATTTTCCCTTTTTCTCGATTCGTAGCACATTCTCAATCTATCATAAAAATCATTCGATTTTCTCATTAAATCATGGAATTTAAATCATTTATTGCATTTAAGTCCTTTTTAGGAAATTTACAAAATTACCCCTAAAATTTCATTTTTATTCAATTTAGTCCTTAGACCTTAAATACGCAAAATAACCATTTTCCTTTCAATCCCATACAAGTCGAACACTCATGAGCATCTTCACAATTCCTACATGCAATTATTTCAAATCAAGTACATGTATTTTTATTATTTTTGTAATCTAGTCCCTAAACCCTAAAATAATAAAAAATCACTTCACAAAATCATCAAAAATAACAACCAAGCTTTCAAAACTTCCATAAATTTTCAAAAACAAGCTCATTCATCAATGATATAATTTATAACATTTGAAAGATTCAGAAATTAGTCCTTGGGCCAGCTAGATTAAGCTAACACAGACTCAAAAACATAAAAATCACTAAAAATGGGTGAAAAATCACCTACCAAAGGTTGAACCTAGCTTGGCCGAAACTTCAAGCTCTCTCCTTTAGGGCTACTTTCTTTTATTTTGTTTAAATGAAAAATATTACCAAATTCATGTTATTTTCTCTTATTATCATTTAATTTATCAAATTACTTATTTACCCTTGTTTAATTATCATCAAATTTGGCAATTCTCATGCCCATTACCGTCCACTCAAACTCCTCATAGTTTATTTACCATTTAAGGACCTTAACTTACCCTCCAATTGGCATCTAATGCCTTTAATTTGTAGAACATAACTTTTACACCTTTTACGATTTAATCCTTTTCACTTAATTACCTATCTGAACGATAAAATTTCTTAACCAAAATTTAATACGACACTAATGAAATCATAAATATTAAATAATTAATATTTATGAACTAACTTGTCGGAGTTGTGGTCCCGAAACCATTATTTTTGACACACTGTAAAATGGGTTGTTACATTTCTTGGTATCGATAACGTTTTAAGGATAGATGTTTTGGAAAATCAAATAAAAATTGCTCGAGTATCAATACCCTCCCTAAGGTATACCTTATAGCAAGTATCAATATTTCCTCTTTTTAGGCTTTAATGGTCACTGGATTTAGGCATTAAATGCCCAAAATATCGATACCTGTTATTGCAGGAGATATTAATGCACTGGTTCTTACAAATCCAAAGGCTTTATTCAATTTCCCACCAACCCAAACGGTTGGGAATCAATTAGGAGGTATAAATACCAGCTTCCAAAGCTTCTATAACAACAAGAGAGATTCATACAACAAAGTATTGGAGTACTTCGATGATCATACCCAAGGGCAAAATTAAAATAATTATAATCTCTACGTTGATAGGTCTAATTAGAAATTTAATTAAACTATATAACGAAGAAGTCTAAGGTGATGTGAAATCATATTTTATAAAAATAATTAAAAGCATAAAAATAAAGAAGGAAAAATAATTTGTAGATTTTATCAGTTCTAAGGATAGAAGATTAACTCGTTTCGGTGGTCATAACTAACTCCTATTTCAGGTTATACTAGATCAAGTAGTCATTAACCTTGCAGGATCTCTCGATCTTCCACTAAACTAATGAGTCAGCAAGAACTACTTATCTCTCGACCTTAGAGTCCATATCGGATTTGGGTAAGGTGTTCATGGATAGGCAACACCAATTTTGGGTTCATTCCCACCTATATGACTTCCTAGCCTAGGGTTTTAAGTTCTTCCTATCCCAACCAGCTGATTTGCTAAGAAGCCCTAAATAGAATTTAATCACTCCCACGTCCACTCGTTAACCTCTCGTTAAAGGATTAGCTCCCCATGGATCTAATAAACATCGTAATCATGATTGAAAAGATAAACCTTATAACACCCCTTACCCGGTTCGATCACTATAACCGAGAAAGTAAGTGTTACAACGAATTTGGAAATCAATATTAATTATATTAGAACATTATTCTATCATTCAAGTAAAAAATCACACATACATTCTATAGTGGGGACCTATTTGTAAAATTTAAATATAATATACGGTGTAATTTGTGAAATTTAAGAGTTTAAACATAATTCTCAAAAATTTTAGTTGGTATCAATACCCTAAGGAAAATCAATACCAAACCTCGATTCTGTTTTCCTTGAAAAAGCAATAGTATCAATATTTATTTCCTAGTATCGATATTTTATGAAAAATATCAGTACCTAAGTAAAAATTGGTACCAACTTAGTATTCTGCCAAATTTAAAAACTGCACTTGCAAATAATTATTGATATCTATAATAAAATATCGATACTGAGGTTTAGGTTTAAAACTGTACCATAATAACTCATCTACTTAAACATTTACAATAGAAGATCACTCAACTAGATATTTATATATATTACCATAATTAAGACCCCTATCATTTCATTCACATTTACATCAGTTACATTCTAATGAGCTTGTATATATACCAACCAATCAACTAAGATTTACCCATTGGAAGAATCACAATCACAACATCAAAAGATCATTTAAAAATATTTATACATTCATATTCCAAAGTGAAGATGATATATAAACTTAAAACCTACCTTTATAATGAGACATCCTATTTACATGCCATAATTAACCAAAATTTTGGCATAAAAAATATTGAATATAGTTGCAGAAAGATGTGATGGCTCCGGCGATCCAATCCACGAAGAAAATCAAAAGATCAAAAATCTACAAAACAAATAAATAGAAGTAAGTATGATAATTACTTAATAGTTCTCCAAAGAACCTAATACAATTAACATTTTTCTCAAGGACCTCCAATATCCAACAAAATTCATTAATATCAAGATCACTAAAATATATTCCTTCAATAGCATTATTATAAAAGGAATCAATAGCAATTTCATTACGTTTACGCTTGTCAGCTAGTACACGTTTACGCTCGTCAGCTTATATACGTTTACACTCGTCAGGTTGCACTTGTTTATACTCGTCAGCTTGCACACGTTTACGCTACTATGAAATACTCAAATTTACACATATATATATATATAGTTATCAACTTATTCAACGTTAATATTGAAATAAAGTAAGTCTATAGATAGAACTTACCTATTAAGTAATTCCACCAACTGAGACTAGTTGGCAACTTTGCCCTTGCCTTGTATGTCCTCCACAAGTTGCGATTCTTGATCTAGAAAACAATTTCATTCCATTAACACTTGAATTTACATTTCAATAACTAATTCATTTCCTTAACCTTTTTTAGATAATTTTGTAAAATTATCTTCAATGGTTTAACATATCTAGGTCATTTACTCAAAACTCACAATTTAACTACAATACATGAGGAAACTAATTTAGTTCATGCCAATTAAAGTTCATGTATGCACAATCAACAACAAGGTTTCATCTTTTTCACAATAGTTTTTATTGACTCTTACTATTTATTCACTTAGTCCTTAACTTTCAATTTCATAACAAATCCCTCACAAATTACTCATATCTAATTCTTAACATTAATTACCCATTGATGGCAACCAAAACTTGTCAAAGCCATTAATGGTAAAACCCTAACAATCAAGAATTTTACAAATAAATCCGCCATTTAGATAGATTAACTAACACAAGCTTAACTATAATAAAATCACTAAGAAAATTTCACAAGAAATCTTACTAAAATGGAGAGATGCTTGGCAAACTCCCCTTTTCCCCCAAATTTCCTTGGTTTCTCGTGGAAGAAAAAGAAAAAGGAATGAATTTCTTCAATTTCTTTCCCTTTTTTCTCATTCACTAAATTTTTATTATTGTTTTAATTAATCATTTCATCACTACAAATATCGATAGTGGTTTACCAACTTATCCTCTAATTATTAAGTGTGGTATAATTGCTATCTTGGTCCCCTAAATTCCTTTTTATAACTAATCAACCTATTTCACTCATAGAGGTTAACTTTAATAACTTTTACTTTTTAAATCCTTTTCACTCAATTAACCATTATTTCATTTAAGTCTCATAAAATTAACATGTCTCTATCTAACCCTCATAAATATTAAAATAGCACTATTTGCTAATTTATTCGTTGGAGTACGTGGCCCTGAGCCATTAATCCCGACACTATAAAAAAAATTAGGCTGTTACAACTCTTCCCCCTTATGAAATTTCGTCCTCGAAAATTCTTACTAGGAAATATGTTTGGGTATTGTTTTCTCATCGAGTCCTTAGTTTCCCATGTAGCTTCTTCTACCCTGTGACGATTCCATAACACTTTCACTAAAAGTACTATTTTTTTCTAAGCTCCTTTACCACACGAGCTAAAATCTTAACTGATTCTTCCGTATATGATAGGTCTGGCTGTATTTCCACTTCATAAGGAGAGATTATGTTTGAAGGATCTGACCGATAATGCCTTAGCATCGGTACATGGAATACATTATGAATCTTTTCAAGCTTTGGAGGTATTGCTAATCCGTAAGCTACTGGACAAATTCTCTCTATAATTTCATACGATCCAATGAATCTTGGACTCAACTTTCTTTTCTTTCGAATCGCAGTACTTTCTTTCACAGTGAGACTTTCAGAAACACTTGATCACCAACGACAAATTCTATGTCATTTCTTTTCAAATCTGCATACGATTTTTGGTGATCTGGCGCTGCTTTCAAATGATCTCGTATTATCCAAACCTTATCTTCTGTCTCACGAACCAATATCATACCAACTGACTTGGATTCATCCCGCTCTATCCAATATAACGGTGTCCTACATTTTCTACTGTATAAAGCTTCAAATGGTTCCATTTTAATACTAGATTGATATCTATTATTATATGCAAATTCTACCAAGGGTAAATACTTCTGCCAACTACCCTTAAATTCCAATACACAACATCGCAACATAACTTCCAAAACCTGAATCACTCGCTCTGATTGTCCATTTGTCTGCGGATGATACACGGTGTTAAAATTTAGTCTTGTGCCTAGAGCTTCATGGAGTTTACTCCAAAATCTTGAAGTGAATCTCAGATCCCTATTAGAAATGATAGATAGTAGCACACCATGCAGTCTAACAATCTCTGACACGTATAGCTCTGCTAGCTTCTCCAGTGAATAGTCAGTACGAATAGGGAAAGAATGGGCTTATTTTGTCAGCCTATCAATAATAACCCAGATCGAGTCCTTCTTCCTCAGTGTCACTGGCAACCCCGAAACAAAATCCATTGTGATTCTCTCCCACTTCCATTCAGGCATAGTGATAAGCTGTAGAAACCCTGACGGTACTTGGTGTTCATCTTTCACTTGTTGACAGACCAGACATTTAGCTACGAATTCAGAAATTTCACACTTTATGCCCTACCACCAATACATTTTCTTTAAGTCATTAAACATCTTAGTACTACCTGGGCGTATGGAATATGAACTATCGTGAGCCTCAGCTAAAATATCTGTCTTGAGTTCTGGTTTATTTGGGACACATAATCTGTTACGGAAGTACATCATACCTTCCTCTCCTACTAAAAAACCCATAGTTACATCAGTTTGGATTTGCTTTTGTTTGGCTAGCATCTTTGGGTCTTTTTCTTGCATTTCTTTAATCCTCTGAAGAAATAATGGTCTAGCTCAGCAATGATGCAACCATCACTCTCTATTGATTAGCAAGAATTTAACGCTTTCAACACAAACATCGATTTTTGACTTAAAGCATCTGCGACAACATTTGCCTTTCCCGAGTGATAATCTATGATCAAGTCGTAGTCCTGCAATAATGCAAGCCACCTCTACTGACGGAGATTTGAGTTCTTTTTGAGTTATTAAGTATTTTAGACTCTTGTGATCCGAATATATGTGCACTTCTCGCCATACAGGTAATGTCTCCAAATCTTTATATCAAACACGACCATCGCTAACTCTAAGTTGTGTGTCGGATAATTTCTTTCATGAGTCTTTAGTTGTCGAGAGGCATAGACTACCACCTTTCACTCTTGAATGAGTACACAACCCAAGCCATTTAGCAAAGCATCATTGAAAATTACAAATTCTTTCCCAGATTCAGGTTGAGTCAAAATTAGAGCTTTAGTTAACATCTTTTTCAGTTGTTCAAAACTTTGTTGGCATTTATCAGTGCAAAAAATTTGAAGACCCTTCTGTAGTAGTTTCGTCATCGACAAAGCGATAATTGAGAAGCTCTTCACAAAGCGCTTGTAATAGCTCGCTAACCCTAAAAAGCTTCGTACTTTAGTGATTTTCCTCGAAGGCTTCCAGTTCACAATTGCTGAGATTTTGCTCAGGTCGACACAGATACCTTTAGCTGAAATCACATGTCCCAAAAATCCAACTTCAGTCAACCAGAACTTACACTGACTAAACTTTGCGTAAAGTTGCTTTTCTCGTAAAATCTGTAATACTATCGTTAAATGTTGGTCATGCTCTACTTCATTCTTGGAATAAACTAAGATATCATTGGTAAACACCATAACAAATTGGTCTATGTATGGCTTAAACACCCTATTCATAAGATCCATGAACGCGACAAGAGCATTTGTCAAACCAAATGGCATGACTAGAAATTCGTAATGACCGTATCAAGTTTTGAAAGCTATTTTCGGAATATTCGCTTCCTTAACTCGTAACTAATAATACCTAGAGCGCAAATAAATTTTTTAGAAAACAATCGCTCTCTTCAACTGATAAACAAATCGTCTATTCAAGGCAACGAGTATTTATTCTTTATCATCACTTTATTCAGTTGGCGATAATTTATACACAATCTCAGAGTACCGTCTTTCTTCTTAACAAATAATATAGGAGCTCACCAAGGTGACACATCAGTCTAATAAATCCACACTCCAGTAGCTCTTGCAAATGAGACTTCAACTCTTTTAATTTAGTTGGGGCCATTCAGTACGATGCCATAGATATCGGGGTAGTTCCTGGTGCCACATCAATAACAAACTCAATTTCCCTTTCTGGTGGTAACCCTAGTAATTCTTCAGAAAAGACATCCCTAAACTCTCGTATTGTTGGAACCTAATCTATCTTGGGTTCAGATGTCTTAGTGTCTAAAATATAAGCCAGATAAGCTTCCGCACCTTGGTGAATAAACTTTTGTGCATTTAGAGCTGATATTAAATTGAACGTGCAATCAGATCTTTCTATTTCAATACTCAATGAATCCCCATTCAAACACTTTTAGATAATTCGCTTGTGTTTGCAACTAACCATCGCATCATGAACGGTTAGCCAATCCATTCCTAATATAACATCAAATTCATCGAATGGTAACAACATTAAATCAGCCATAAATTCATAACCCCAAAATTTTAGTGTACAATTTCTACAAATTTTATTAACTATCACACTATAGCCTATTGGGTTTGGCACTCTAACATCAAATTTAGTAGACTCAATAGGTATTTTCTTTTTAGAGGCTAATGTTGTGCATATATAAGAATGTGTAGATCTAGGGTCAATTAACGCAATAACAGTAGTATCAAGAAGAGTAAAAATACCAGCAATGACGTCAGGTGTTGTAGCTTCTTCCTTAGCTCGAATCGCATAGGTCTTGACTGGTGCTTGACCCTCAGATCTAAAAGTCAAATCACGTGATTCGTTGCGATTCACATCAGAAGTACTCCCAGGTCTTGATTTTTTACTCTTTTGTACAGTAGTAGTAGGCCTCATTATTGGTTCCAAACTATACTCGCTCCTACATGGACACTCTCTTGGACGATGTTCAAATGACCCGCAGTGAAAACAAGCCCCAGATCTGACCCTACATTCACCCCCGTGAGATTTGCCACATAACTTACAAACAGGAACATATGTATTTCTTACACTACCAGCACTTGCCATTGAAGTAGCTTGAGACCTTGAAGGAAATTGATTAAAAGTGCTTCTTCTCGAATTTCCTACTGTAGGGACGGAGTGTCTACTAGTTTCACGCGGCTTCTTAGGTGGAGGAGCAAAAAAATTTCTAAATTCACTCCGTTTACTCGAGGTCCCTTTCTTGGTCTTAGCTTGCTTCTCTTTCCATATTACTTCCATCTTCTGATCACGTTAGGATAACACAAATTATTTAATTTCCAACATCCCTACCACGGTTCGGATGTCTTCATTCAGTCCTCTTTCGAATCTAGCACACATCTTGGCTTCAGAAGCTATTTGTTCCCAGGAATAGTTACTTTGGTTCACAAATTTGCACTCATACTCTACCACTGACATATTTCCTTGTCTCAAATAAAAGATTTCTCACTTCTTATCTTCCAAGTATAATTGACTGACATATGTCTTCCTAAATTCCTTTTGAAAAAAATCCCACGTCACTCGTTCACAAGGAATCACAAAGGTCAAAGTGATCCACCATTGATATGTATCCTCTTTTAGAAGCGAAACAACACATTTTAGACTATTATCAAGAAAGCAATTTAGTTCATCAAACACATTGTGTATTCACTAGCCAATACTCTGCTTTAGCCGGATCGTCATTGTAAAGTTCTAGAAATTCTTCAACAAGACGCTTACATATTTTATCAGTAGGTGGGCAATGAATTGATACCTACTCTATATTTTGATACCGTGTAGGCATGTTAGGGGGCACTGGAGGGGGCAAAGGCTGTGGAGCCATTGTATTGTTCTGCATGAATTGAGCAAAGCACTCATTCATCATGTGAAAGAACATATCACGGTTCCCACTTCCAACTGTTTGAGATCCGAATACATCCTGATTTGCTCCCTAACTAGCAGCAAGAGCGTGACTTTTTACCTCATTATTAATCGTAGGATTATTTCTGTCTACCATTTCTATACAATTAAAAGAAAACAGTGTCAGATTGGATCATAAGCCTCACACAACTTGCAAATTAATATGGCATGTAATTCTAGACTTTATGCATACTATGTTTAGTCCTAGAATTGACTAAACCATTGCTTTGATACCACTAAATGTAACACCCCTTACCTGGTCTGATCATTTTAATTTAGCAAGTAAGTGTTACAACGAATTTGCAAATCAATATTAATCATTTTAGATATTCTATCATTCAAGTTAAAAATCACACATACATTCTATAGTGGGGACCTATTTCTGAAATTTAAATATAATATATGGTGTAATTTGTGAAATTTAAGAGTTTAAACATAGTTCTAAAAAATTTCAGTTGGTATCGATACCAAACCTCGATTCTGTTTTCCTTGAAAAAGCAATAGTATGGATATTTATTTCCCAGTATCGATATTTTATGAAAAATATCGGTACCTAAGTAAAAACCGATACCAACTTAGTGTTCTGCCAAATTTTAAAAACTGCACTTGCAAATAATTATTGGTATTCGATAATAAAATATCGATATCGAGGTTTAGGTTTGATAAAACTGTACCATAATAACTCATCTACTTAAACATTTACAATAGAAGATCACTTAACCAGATATTTATATATATTACCATCATTAAGACCCCTATCATTTCATTCACATTCACATCAGTTACATTCTAATGAGCTTGTATATATACCAACCAATCAACTAAGATTTATCCATTGCAAGAATCACAGTCACAACATCAAAAGATCATTTCAAAATATTCATACATTCATATTCCAAAGTGAAGATGATATATAAACTTAAAACCTAGCCTAGTCCATGCCTTTACAATAAGTCATCCTATGTACATGCCATAATTAACCAAAAGTTAGGCATAAAAAATATCGAAGATAGTTGCGGAAAGATGTGATTACTCCGGCGATCCAATCCACGAAGAAAATCAAAAGTTAAAAAATCTACAAAACAAATAAATAGAAGTAAGTATGATAATTACTTAATAATTCTTCGAAGAACCTAATACAATCAACATTTTTCTCAAGGACCTCTGATATCCAACAAAATTCGTTGATATGAAGATCACTAAAATATAATCCATTAATAACATTATTATAAAAGGAATCAATAGCAGTTTCATTACGTTTACACTCATCAGCTTGCACACGTTTACACTCTTCAGCTTATATACGTTTACGCTTGTCAGCTTGCACACATTTACGCTCGTTAGCTTATGTACATTTACGCTCATCAGCTTGCACACGTTTACACTACTATGAAATACTCAAATTTACGCATGTATATATATATATATATATAGTTATAAACTTATTCAATGTT
This sequence comes from Gossypioides kirkii, assembly GCA_005610355.1. Lineage (NCBI taxonomy): Eukaryota > Viridiplantae > Streptophyta > Magnoliopsida > Malvales > Malvaceae > Gossypioides > Gossypioides kirkii. The sequence continues at coordinate 20,132,424 of CP032245.1, forward strand.
AATATTGAAATAAAGTAAGTCTATAAATAGAACTTACCTATTAAGTAATTCCACCAACCGAGACTAGTTGATAACTTTGCCCTTGCCTCATACGTCCTCCACAAGTTGCGATTCTTAATCTAGACAACAATTTCATTCCATTAACACTTGAATTTCCACTTCAATAACTAATTCATTTCCTTAACCTTTTTAAGATAATTTTATAAAATTATCTTCAATGGTTTAACTTTTGCATAGTTAGGTCATTTATTCAAAACTCACAATTTAATACAATACATGAGGAAACTAATTTAGTTCATGCCAATTAAAGTTCATGTATGCACAATCAACAGCAAGGTTTCATCTCTTTCATAATAATTTCTATTGACTCTTACTATTTATCACTTAGTCCTTAACTTTCAATTTCACAACAAATCCCTCATATCTAACTCTTAACATTAATTACCCATTGATGGCAACCAAAACTTGTCAAAGCCATTAATAGTAAAACCCTAACATTCAAGGATTTTACAAATAAATCCCCTATTTGGATAGATCAACTAACACAAGCTTAACTATAACAAAATCATTAAGAAAATTTCACTAGAAATCTTACTAAAATGGAGAAGAAGAAGGAATGAATTTCTTCAATTTCTTTCCCTTTTTTCTCATCCAATAAATTATTATTATTTTAAGTAATCATTTCATCACCACAAATATCTATAGTGGGTTGCCAACTTCTTCGATCGCTGGTTCTGTTGACCCCTCCCTTCAATTAAGTATTTTACAATGTTATCCATATCTATGTTCTTAAAATTAGTTAAGTTAGTATTGTCTAAAAAATCAGTTACATAATATGGAACATTCTAAAACTCACAAATTTTTGCACTTTTTAGGGTAGCCCATAATTCCTATATCTCATTTATCTTTCCTATTTCACTCTATTTTTACAAAATCCTCCTTCATGTATCTTTTTAACCCTCAATACGTATGGCTAGACATCTATAATTGTGCAATTCAGGACCAAAGAAAGACGGTAAGGACAAATTAGTGTTTTAAGCTTGGGTTTTGCATAAAGGCTTATCAAGAAGAGACAATAGGCTAAAAAATAAGGACTAAGGATAAATTAAAAATTGGTTAGCTTTTTGGCTCTAGGTATGTTCCAAACAATGCCTCAGATCATTCCTAGGTTATTCAATACGTACAAATTTAATTAACTAAACAAACAAAAATTTAACTATCTACCATTCATACTAACATGCTCGTTTGTTTTTTCTATATCATTTGGTACATTTGATTTCTTATTGCCTATTTATAGTGTAATGTATAGAATTAAGTAGCCTAATCATAAAAAATTTAAAATCATCTATCATTATGCCAAATTTACTACAAAAAGAATCAACCTATGTACATGCTCCTAACCAATCAGTTGTATTTCTACAAGCTGAAGCATACAACAAACAATCAAAAAGAAAATATCTAAAAGCAAAATTTCTATGTTACCTCCCACACTTTAGGAAGCACATTTCCCCAATGTGTATCCCTAAAAAGATAAAGAAAGAAGTTACTCGATTGCACGTAGTCAATCCATAAGCTTTAGGTGGGTGTTTCCTTCTTTAGACGTGGATAGCTTGAATTGTTATGTTTCCATCGGGCGAGGTTCTTACATACAACACTTGCACAAAAAAAATAACCAAAATTAAATCTAATGCTACCCTTACTCCTAAAAATAAATCAAAAGTACCCAAAAATTAAGCTAAACTCAATCATCCTCATCCATCTCATTATCTCCTTCTCCCTTTCTTGCATCCTTGCTCTCAAACTCGTCTTCCTCTTACTCAGTCGATGTAGGCCCAAACATGTTGGTCGTATAATTTAGAACCCTAATGTTGTTTTTCCTAGCAAACTCTTGAAATAATGGTCTTGACTCTTGTATCCACTATATCATCCAATTGAGCTTTGGATGACTATCTTCACCAACCTTCCATTGAGCTTGTGCCAACCTTTATGGTGAAGCTGGTGTAGTAATCTCTTTTCGTCACTTCTTATTCTAGTCTCTTATTTGTTTGGCTTGCAATTCTGTGTACTGTTGGAACAAGTTGTCACCGATATTGCTTCGAGATGGTTTCAACGACTGTTCAGTGGATGTCATGGGTACGCTCGTCATTTTGCATAAGGTCGTCACTAAGTGAGGAATGAAGACTCCCACTTTCTGGCCACTAATACATCGTCTCATGTTTTGATGGATCCACTTACCAATATAGATATGTTTTTTTTTTTGCAAAATAGCATAGAGCAATACAACTCAAAAAGCATTAACGTTAGATGCATTTAAAGTAGGGACAATTCGAGTGCACAAAAATTGCATCCACATTTTAGCCTTTGGGAAAATAATTGCTTGATTAGAAGATGTTGGGATACTAGTACCAGGACGATATTTCCAGTCACCCCTACCTTCCATTAAATAATTTATGATATTGTCCATATCTATGTCCCTAAAGTATTTGTCACACTCCAAAATTAGGCCTAAAAGTTTTGAGGGTAAAATAGGAATTTTAGCTCAAAAGTTACCGGAATTTCATAAGTTTAATAATCGATAGTATTTTCGACAATGGCTATTAGGATGTTAAATCAATTTTCTAAAAATTAGTTTTACATGACTTTAATTTTGAAAATAAGGCTACTTTATAAAAGAGTCAAAATTAAGAGTTTTTATGAAGCAATTTGACCAAATGTAAAAAATCAACTCTTAAAACCCCCATTTTATAATTCAATTTAACGTCAACTTCTCCTCCCCCATAATTTGTGCAATCCTTTTCTCTCCCATTCTCTTCCAATTTCTTTTAAACACCAACTCCTAATTTCCTTTCAATTCTAATAGCCCTAAAACTTTAGATACATATAAAAATCAAGAGAAACACCCAAAAACCTTCATCATCCTCTCCAAACGTGGGTTTTTTTCAGATTCATATCAAAGTTCATTTTTCTTCAAGAAAGGGTAACCAATCATTTTCCTATGAGTTTTAAATGATATCTAGTCCTTTAAACTAAGCTTTTAGCCATTAAAATGCAAGTTTTGAATAAAAGTCGAAAATAGGGCCTTTAATGGTGAAATTCAGGTTTGTGTATAAAAACTTGATTTAAAGTGTTTTTCAACTTGTTTTAACATGATTAGAAGGATTCTAAAGTTACTTGGAATTTTTGTTAAGTATTTCTTGAGTTTTAATGAATTTTATTATAGCCATTGTGTGTCGAAAATATTTAGTATTTTATAATGTGTAGTTTTGTGTGTTTTAAAGGTTGGGAATCAGTTGTGGGTAAATATGTAGATGACAGAATTCGTTTCAAGCGAAAAGAATAAGTGTAGACCGAGATATTATAGTTTAAAGTTTACTAGATTAAAGGTTTCAGTTTAAGGGAACATAGCTTAGGACTGTATGAGATGTGTGGAAGACTGATATTTTTCTTGTGTATTTGTGTGATATGTGTGGTTGAAGCATCAGAATCAGTAGGACCTTCAAGAAGCAAAGATAAAGGCAAAAGGAAGCTTGTCTAAGCTTTCGGGTTTTTAAAAAGAGCGTATATTTGGTGAGTGTTTTGGAATTGTTGTTATTAGAAAATTCATTTTGTATTTGGGAATTTAGAGATAGCCTAAACCCCTACTCTAAACTTTGAGTGTAAGTGTTCGTATATCTATACTTAATATGTGAAACATGTGCTTGTGTAATTATGAAAATAGCGAATTAAGATGTGATATTGTGAACAAACATGAGATGTTGTGACATATGCTGTAAACTTATAATGACTATTGTGAAAGTGAATATGTGGGTATGTTCTTCATGCCATGTGATTGATTATGTTGTGATAATAAAGTGAATATACAGTGAATATATGATAAAAATATGTAATAATAATAATGTGGATATTTTGGCTTTGTGATCTTATGAGATTTTTGGATTAGTTGGCATGCCATAGGATTGTGTGTACTCACCTTTGTGTTGTGATATACATGGGGCACTGAGGCCTAGGGACATGTTGGAGAGATAAGAGAATATGAGCTATGCTCCGTTCAACGGGATAAGTTCGGTGTGTTGGAGAGTGTTAGCTATATGCTTCACTTATGAGATATGTTTCGACTCTATGAGTCCAGTATTTTGTGTGTTGGAGATCCGCGTATCCAATGTGTGATGATAAAGCTCATTATATGTTTCATAATCTCAACAGTCAAATTATCATAAACTGTGTTTGATTGTGATTATATGTGTATATGACTAAATATGCTTGTATGATGTATGCTGAAAACTATGTGAAAATAAATATAAGAAAGATTCTATGAACATGTTGTCTGATTGTTAAGTTGATGTATGATGATCGTTTATGTAGTGGTTATTCTAGGAACTCACTAAGCTTGCTAAGCTCACCCACTACTTTTTAGCCATTGTAGATACTTAGTACCGGTGTGCGCAGTGTGGTCTCAAGGGTGATCCAAGCCAAGTCGACCTTTTTACTTTTATTAGTAGGTTTATAATTTATTTATGTTTTGGGAACCTAAGGCAATGTGTTAGGCAATATGATGGATTTATATTGGTTTTTTTTATGTTCCTTTAGCTATTTGCATGCCATTATAAACTTGAAAATATGATATTTGAGAAATTTTGAGGTTTATTTTATATGATAAATGTTTGATAGTTGATAAATCGATGTAAGATGGAATTATTTAACATTAAATTAATTTTTCGATAACTTTGAGAAGTGTGGTAATAAGAAGGTGCATGTCTAGGATTGGTTCTGGCTAGGAAAGACTTGGTTTTTAAGCAGTCAAATTTGACTCACCTCCTATTCCTAAGACCCTACTTGGTGCACGGTTCATATTCACTTCATCGGTTTTTACCTTAAAAGAAAAATTAGCATGTGAAATAAAACGTTTAAAATGAGCTAAGCATGATATGAGACGGTGGTGTGGCATCCTAATATTCGAGCACGACAACGAGGTCGAGTACAAGGTGTTACATTTGGTGGTATCAGAGCCAGGTTTAATAACGCTCAGACCTAGGATATTATTGTGTGTAGTAGGGTTTCAAACCCAAATGAGTAAATTATGCTGATTTGTTACTGAAATTGTTGATGTTTATTGTTTACTATGCATGTGGGGTAGAAATGAGAACACATTGCCTTAATCCGAAATTTGTTTTGCAGGAATAAGACTTGGATTATTTCCCTCCGTATCTCACACCTTTTATTTGTTTGTGTGTATGTTAGATAGGATTCGATATGCCTCCTACACGTGTGAATGTGAATATTGGAGCTAATGCTCTTGGGGATGATACATCCTCTACACCTAACGTGTCGCCTCGTGGAAGGAATGTACCTGATGAGGGTGTAGGCCCTCTGTTGGAAGCTATGATAGGAGTGTTTCAATGGATTACTGGTGCTAACCTTCCTCCTGCACCTGCCAATCCAGGACTTATGAATCATGGGTTGTCGCTTGAACGTCTTAGGGCGTTGGGTGGTAAAGAATTTTCTAGAGTAAAATGGATTGATCTAACTGTATCTGAGTATTGGTTAGAAAGTGTTGAAAGGTCCTCGAAAAGATGTCCTATTCTAACGAGGAAAAATTAGGTTGTATTGTGTCCCTACTCGATTGTGAGGCACACCGTTGGTGGAATACTGTGAGAAGAGGTACTACTGTTGACTAATTGACTTGGAATTACTTCCTTGAGGTTTTTAAGAGGAAGTTTATGGGTAAGAAGTATATGGAAGCTCGCAAGAGGGAATTTATTGATCTTGTGCAATGTGGGTTATCGGTGGCTGAGTTCGTATACTTAGTCAGTATGCCTTAAAGATGGTTTTCTTTGAGAGGGACTGTTATAAGAGGTTCGATTTTGGGCTTAACCGTGAAATTCAGGTTTACTTGATGGCCCAAAATATAGATGTGTTTGATGAGTTGGTAGAAAAGGCCAAGGCTGTTAAGGAAACTTCGGTTGAGCCTCCTCGCTCTGTGGCAACTGATTCGGGAAAGAGATCGTCTAAGAGAAGAGTGATACTTAAGGTTTTGATAGGAGTGCACAACATGAGTTTTGACCAAGTGAGTCTAAGTAATGTAGTGATTAGTAATGGTGGTTCGACCGGTGGTTCTGGATGGTCGCTTTGTCCACATTGTAACCGTAAATATCTTGGAAAGTGTCATAAGTTGACTGGTAGTTTTTATAAGTGTGGTTTGAAAGAGCATTTTTTGAGGGTGATTGACTGTTTAATGTCACAGCAATAATGTGCAAGCGTACACTGTCGATGCAAGTATAATAGACAGATGTGAGTTTGTCGGATATCGATCTCACAAGGATGGTTGTCTTTTTGTCTATTAATGTCAGTGCAATGAATAAGTAAAAAGGAATAAATTGTGAGTGGTTGTTGGAGCAATAATTTGAAAATAAAAACGATATGTGATAATAAAATGGGGTCCCTAACGTGAATATTTAACAGCATACTAAGTGTGGCTCACAAGGTATAAAAGAATAGGTGATTGTCGCTGCAATTATGTACAATGAATATCTTACCAAGCTTAACTTCTATGTTCGATCTAAGACTTAAACATGCACATTAACCACACTTTCCGATGATGGAATTGCAACACAGTTAAGAACAAGTGGATTAAATTCCTTTAATTCTCAAGCAACTTCCGCTGTCATGCTTATTAGTTTAAACTGTCGCTACACCTTCTAGTGACAATGATTGCAATAACACTTCCATACTGAAAACATTCAAGCCTAAAGATTAAACAGTAGAAGCAAGATTAAATAAAATAACATTCAGTTCAGAAATCACGAGTACTTCCATACAAACATGAAATAATCAGTAATCACTAGCGTTTAGAAAAAAATGTAAAAGAACAAATGGAGAATACTATTCCTAGACAACTCGACTTGCTCTCTTACTTCCCTCTTGCGTCGCACTTAGGGCTCCTCGTCAGGAGCTGTTCTGCCTCCTTTTTCACGTTAGTTCACCCTTGAGAGACTTAAGCCTCCATAGCCGAATGCTTCAAAAGATGGGTTGAAGAAGAATATGCACCAAAAGAGCTCTCCTCTTTTTTTCTCTTTCCTAGTGAGGATTTATATTCAGCTAAATTGTACAGGTATCCTTTCATCATAATCGAGCTGTCTATGGTCGTACCAGTTGGTTATACCAAACTAGACAGCTCACGCTTTTCTATTCTTAACCAGACAGCTGTCAGATGCGACGAAAATCCTGGACGCAATTTGAAAATTCTCAAGCAGCGACATTAGTACCAAAATATGACAAAATTAAGGGCAACTAGGATAAGGTTCATTGAGTTAGAAAGTGCAATTAACTAAATTAAAAAATGCTAAAATATGTGCTAAGGATGACTAAATGAGAACAACTTAACCAAAAAGTAGGGAGAAAACAATGGTTTTTCTAGCACTATCACACCCCCAAACTTGAGTTTTTACTTGTCCTCAAGTAAAACAGAAACTAGCAAGGCTACATAAAAATTCACCAAGGGAAACGATCATTCTAGCTACTTGAATCATCTAAAATCCCAATGAATGAATCACATTCGAATGGTAGAACATTGCATCAACAACACATAAGTATGAATAACTAAGATTGCAACTTAATTAAAGCCAACATCATGCTTCAGATTGTAAATTTCATCTACCAATACATCATTTATTGTACAATAGTATATACATATATATTTTTCTTTTCCCCTTTTTTTTTTCTTTTTTTTATGTGATTGAGGGATGTTGTTGGATTACTATACACTTTGTTCTTGAGAAGTAATGATGGAGTGCAACAAACTCCCAAGGAGTACGTAATTGCGCCGACACACACTCTTGCAGCGACAACCTTTGGCCAGATTCATTTGTCTAAACTTACATTGGAGTGTTCCCCATTACACAGTTCACGATACACCCCATTTGAGACAGAGAGTAACTGCCAGGGTGAGTGCAGAAGGTTTCCCATTTCAGCCTTGAGATCAGCTAAATTCGAATTTGAGGGACATTGAGGACTGAATTGCAAGAAAGAAACTTTTAGTAAGAATGGTCAAATAAGACTTAGTCAAATTGTTATTTTCTTTTTATTTATATTTTTATAATTATAAGTTGTTATTTTCTTTTAACTAAATTATTTATTTTTAGCAAATGAGTAATTTAGTTTAATGGGACTTAGGCTATATTTAGTAATCCAATTGTATATAAATAGGGGTTACTTGGACTCAATTGAATGTACTTGAATATCCTTTGAAGCAATTAAGAAATTATCCCTTTTCTATTCTTCTTGTCTTTTGGCGTCAGACTAGTCTGCCATTTCCATCTCCATTTCATTCCTTTTTATAAATTTGTCCAATTGCTACATTAACCCTCCCCTTTCCATCTTTCATATTCACAAGCAATCCATCTACCAAGCATGATTAAAATCATGCGTCACTAGATCCTTTTTAGCCTTAGTCACGGTTATCACTCCGTGAAGAAATAATCGTGAGTTACGAAACCAGGATAAAAACCTTTTTATCGGTACTCGCTATCACTCCGGTTTATGGGGTAGTACAAATTCGTCCCTCAAAGTTAATTAGTCTTCAATTCAAAAAGCACGCGTTGAGTTGAGGAAGGTTGGCGTATAGTTGAGAAGTCGAGTTGGTCATGTTGTATTCGAGTTCCCGCGAACAAATTGGCGTGTCCAAGTGGGAAAAGCTAGTTAGATTCCGTCAAGGGTGGTAGAGACCGAATTTAAACGACCCATGCGGTTAAGGCCATTAATTCAAGTTGGGCTTTTCAGAGCGCAAAGCTATTGAAGTCTTAAATCGTGAGCACGTGCGACGTGGTTAGACATTCGGTAAGGGTTAGTTTGCAGGTCATATCTGGAACCGACTACTAGAGGAAAAGTTGGCGATTGGGACGTTCTCGAGCGCTATAACCAGCTTATTGATTAAAAAGGGAAGATTAATTTTCAAGGATCGATTCAAGATCGGAGGAAACCGAGGCTGAGGCTAAGCTTATTAAATATCGTTTTCTCATTTCTTTATCTCGATTAATTATTTAGCATCAAGATTTATTTAACTTATTTATTTTATTTTTGTTTTATTTTAGTTTGATGTTTTATCTCTAAACGCCCACTCTTTTGTTTTATTTTTGTTAGGAGACAGTCACGAGTCGTGGGCACGCTCTTTGACCGACGTTCAAGAGTCCTCAAAACTTAAGTCTGGACGAACCTCAATCTCCTCAACAGGCACAATATGAAATGGGTCCGATCGATAACGTCTCAACATGGAAACATGGAAAACATCATGAATCCTCTCAAGCTTAGGTGGTAACTCAAGCTGATAGGCAACTGATCCCACGCGATGAAGTACTCGGTAAGGGCCGATGAAACGAGGACTCAACTTTCCTTTTCGCCCAAATCTAAGTACTTTCTTCCATGGAGACACTTTCAAGAACACCTCATCTCCAACACTGAACTTAATATCTCGATATTTTAGGTCGGCATAAGACTTCTGTCGGTCAAAAGCAGCCTTAAGTCTCTCACGAATCAATTTAACCGTTTCCTCAGACTCGCGAACAAGATCTGGTCCTAACAACCGATGCTCCGTCAACTCAGTCCAACCGATAGGAGTACAACACTTGCGCCCATATAAAGCCTCATAAGGAGCCATCTTAATACTGGCTTGATAATTGTTATTGTAAGCAAACTCAGCCAGTGGTAAGAAATCCTCCCAACTCCCCTAATACTCAATCACATAGCCCCTCAACATATCCACCAAGACTTGGATCACCCGCTCAGATTGACCATCAGTCTGCGGATGGTAAGCAGTGCTAAAGTTTAACCAGTTCCCAAAGCACGGTGTAACGATTCCCAAAAGAACGGTGTAATGATGGATAACGGTACCCCATGAAAATGAACTATCTCCGAGATGTACAGTCGAGCTAACTTACTCAAAGGATAATCAACCCTCACTTGAATAAAATGCGCAGTCTTAGTGAGTCGATCCACAACCACCCACACAGAGTCTTTCTTGGACGGTGATAAGGGCAAACCACTCACAAAATCCATAGTCACCCTTTCCCACTTCCACTGAGGAATCTCAATCGGTTGTAGTAACCCTGAAGGACACTGATGTTCAGCCTTAACTTTCTGGCACGTCAGACACTTTGACACAAAATCCACAACATCCCTCTTCAAACCCTTCCACCAATACTTGTGATGAAGATTTTTTTACATTTTATCTCCGCCAGGATGCATGGAATAAGGGCTATCATGAGCCACACGGAGAATAGTCTGCTTAATCTAAAAATTCCTCGGAACACAATACTGACCACGGAAACATAGTAACCCATTCTGATCCACAGTGAAATCCACAGACGTACCTTCCTTTACCTCCCTCATACGGTGCTCTAGATAAGGATCATTAGCTTGCTTAGACTTAATCTCCGAGAGTAAAGTGGGAATAACTCGGAGTTCAGCCAAAACACTACCATCTTCAAACAAACTCATCCTGGCAAAGAATGCCCTCAACTTAGCTACAGCACTACGACTTAAGGCGTCAGCAACCACGTTAGCCTTACCAGGGTGATAATCAATCTCACAGTCATAGTCCTTAAGTAACTCCAACCAATGACGTTGCCTCAAGTTAAGCTCCTTCTGAGTAAGCAAATACTTCAAGCTCTTATGATCAGTGAAGATATAACACTTCTCCCCATAGAGATAATGTCTCCAAATTTTAAGAGCGAAGATTACCGCAGCAAGCTCGAGATCATGAGTAGGGTAATTAATCTCATGCAGTTTCAATTGACGAGAGGCATAAGCCACAAACTTTCCCTCTTGCATTAGCACACATCCCAATCCAGTGTGAGATGCATCACTATGGACCGAGTAAGCTTTCCCCGGCTTAGGTTGGATCAGAACTAGTGCTTGAGTCAACACAAACTTCAGTTTCTCGAAACGAGCCTCTTGGGGCTCGGTCCAAACAAATGGAACACTTTTCCTCAGAAGCTTAGTCAGAGCTGCCGCAATAATCAAAAATCCTTCAATAAACCTCCGATAATAACCAGCCAAACCCAAGAAACTACGAATTTCAGAAACATTCCTAGGTTGCTTCCAGCCTATAATAGCCTCAATCTTGTTTGGATCCATACGAATACCCTCAGCAGAAACTATATGACCCAAAAACATCACCTCTATTAACCAAAATTCGCTCTTGCTGAACTTAGCATAAAGTTGCTTCTCTCTCAAAGTTTGCAGTACAACCCCCAGATGTTCCTCATGCTCAGCCTTAGACTTAGAATATACCAGAATGTCGTCTATAAACACCATCACAAATTGATCCAAGTAGGGTTAAAACACCCTATTCATCATGTCTATAAAAGCAGTAGGGGCGTTAGTTAACCCAAAGGGCATTACCAAGAACTCATAATGCCCATAGTGAGTTCGAAAAGCTGTCTTTAACATATCTGAATCTTTCACCTTAAGCTGATAGTATCCAGACCTCAAGTCAATCTCAAAAACCACAGTAGCTCCCCGAAACTGATCAAATAGGTCATCAATACGAGGTAAGGGGTACTTCTTCTTAATCGTTAGCTTGTTCAGCTTTCGATAGTCAATGCACAATAGAAGTGTTCCATCCTTCTTCTTCACAAACAGAACCGGAGCTCCCCAAGGTGAAACACTCGATCGAATAAAACCCCTATCCAACAGCTCTTGCAATTGTACCTTCAATTCTTTGAGTTCCTTAGGTGCCATTCTATAAGGTGCCATAGACACAGGAGTCGTACCAGGATAGACTTCTATACCAAACTCAACCTCATCACGCTTAGGTGGCACCCCAGGTAATTCTTTCGGAAACACATCGGGAAAGTCCTTCACCACTCGAATCTTATCAATCCCGAAATCAGATTGCCTTGAATCAAGAATATAAGCCAAATAAGCCATGGACCCCTTCCTAATCAACTTCTTGGCTTTAAGAGCTGAGATCACATTAGACAGAAACCCTCCACGCACACCAAGCAGGGTAATTTGTCGGTCATCAGAAGTCCTTAGAGTTGCTCTTTTCTTCTCACAATCCAAATTTACTCGGTGCTTTGAAATCCAATCCATACCCAGTATAAGGTCAAATTCATTGAAAGGTAACTCCAATAAATAAGCAGAAAAGATTTCCCCTTGAGTCTCTAAAGGACAATTGCGGTATATTCTAGTAACCTCTACAGAGTTACCCATTGAACTTTGAACAGTTACCGTAAACTCAACATTCTCGGAAGTAATCTTAAGACCCCAAGATACAGCACTAGCCACAAAGGAATGGGTTGAACCATTATCAAGCAAAGCAAAATATGGAATGGAATGAACTGAAAAAGTACCTGCTATAACATCGGGCTCATCACGATTCTCATGTCTTCTAGTAGCATAAACCAACCCAGGCTGTCTCACCTCAGATCTAGAAGTGCCTCCACTCTGAACCGGTCTACCTCTAGCAGCTGAACCCGAAGTAACCGGTTTGACCTACCCTCTGCCCCTAGAAGGAGTTTGAACCGAAGCATGAGTCTGACTCTGCATAAACGATCCAGTAGGAAGATGGGGACAATCTCTAAAAAAGTGCTCCTGCGATCCACATCTAAAACAAGCCCCAATCTTCCTCCAACATTCACCCCCAAGCCTTTTATTGCAGTAAGAACATAGATGCATGGGACGAGGTCTAGAAGAACCACCAACACTACCCATCAGAACTGTCGAAACTACAGGCCTCACCCTCGGATAACTAGGTTGAGCTATCTCCTTCCTAGGTCTCTTAACAGAAAGTCCACCCGTAACTGGCTGAACTGATGTACCCACTGGCTTTTTAGTACGCTCCCTGTCCTAAATCCACTGAACCTTAGTACGAGCCTCCGAACTCTCGACTGATCTAGCTCGACTAACTTGGTCACTGAATACCCTATCATGATGCATGTTGACCCCAGCCTGAAGTGAAAGTCGTAGCCCCTTCCTAAACCAGTCACATTTCTCTTTCTCGTTTGTTACAAGCCCAGATGCATATCGAACCAACCTCAGGAACTCTATCTCATTATTTATAACGGACATGTCCCCCTGTCTCAAGTTCATAAAGTTGTCCTTGCACTTGTCGAGAAACTCCTCACCGACATAACGATCTCGAAAGGTCTCCCTGAAATACTCCCATGTAATCTATCCAGCAGGAGTAGACTCTTCCACAGTGTCCCACCAATTTTGAGCCTCACCCCTCAGTAAAGAAACAACAGCTCTAACTTTCTGTCCAGTAGGGTTGTTCATCTCTATAAATATCCTCTGTAAATCCTTCAGCCAATACTCAGCAACTGATGGATCTGTACCAGTCTTACCCTCAAACACTTTCATCCCAGCAGCGATAAAATCAGCAGAAATGGGCCTCCTCGGACCCTCAGAATGACCCCCAACGGATCCCCGAAGCAATCTCAGTAACTCTCGATTAACCGTGGCACTGTCTAACTCCACAGTCTCACTATCCCCCGTATCGGGCACATCCTCAGCAAGAGCCTCCTCAGCAGGTACATCTCCTCTGACAGCTGGCTGTCCCTCAGTACCCATGGGCAACTCATCCTCAGCAACGTGAGGTAACTCATCCATATTTGCCTCAGGCTCGTACACCGGAGTAGGGTCACTAACGGCCCTAGCAGTACGGCCCCGACCGGCCTCGGCCTTGGCCACGATCAGTCGTAAGTCTAACACTCCTACGTGGTAGCATACTATTTATCTACATCAATAAGGGTACTAAAGTAAGAATCAGTACCGGAGGTTTAGAATAAATCGTATGTATATATATGTAACATAAATTATAGAAACTCGTTAATTTATCCAAAATCCCCATTTAACCCCGAAAATTTTTGAAACAAGCCTAGAGAGCTTCAAAGTCTATGGGTTGAACCTGGCTCTGATACCACTAAATGTAAGCCCCCCTAAACCCGACCCAAAAGATATGACCGGATCTAGAGGATCATTTAAGTAATTTACCCACACCTCAACTCAACCACCCAAAATCATCTTCATTCATTCCCAGAAATAAGCATAAATATTCATAGATAAAACTTTAAATCCATAATTTATAATAAAATAAATTAACTGAACTTTCAAAAATAAAATATCCAAAATAAATTATATTTACAACCCAAAACACATATTTATCAACATAAAATGTTAAAATTCCAAAATAATAATAATAAATAATAATAACCAAAATGTTCTAACTTTGCACTAAGCTTCCGGGTACCAAGTCACCTAATTTCCGAATACCTGTAGGGATATTGAAGAGGAGGTATGAGCTATAAAGCCTAGTGTGTCTCTAATGTACATACAACCTAATGTGTTTCTAATAATATATCATTTTATATCACAGAGAGTAACCACAAATCATATCTCATACACAAGCAAAATGCAATGCACCCATACTCCATCACACCAACACAATGAAAAGGTTCTCCAGAACCCTTTCCCAACCAATCGTCACCAATCGCAGTGTGGTTTTAATATCAACCTTAAAAAGGAATGATAACCACTTCTTCCACCTTACAATCCTACCCTATGAACACACAATGATAAGATCTCATGATTATCACATATATATTTTAAGTAATTCCTCAATTTCAATCTCAAATAATATCCCATATATCGCAATCACTGTAGCATATTCACATAAATTATCCATCACCTGCTCAATGTACAGATATATGTATGCATAACATTATTATCATACACTTGTACAGGTCAACTAATCATACCATTAATTATTTTTATCATAGCACAATCATCTCATCATCGAAATAACTCAAACAGCATGCAGTCACATAGTCTCAACAGCATCACAAACATTAAGGTATATTACAATTAGAAACACACCTCAAGCAATTAAAACTCTAGCGATAAGGAGGTCATCCACCACGCACTGTACGAGTTCCCGATCTAACGAAATTAGATCCTACAAATACAACTAAAAATTATTATAACTTAGCCACCACTTAACCATAAAATTAAACTAAAATAACTTACGAGTAGCTCTCGAAATCGATGCAGGAACGAGTTGAACAGATGGAGGAGGTAACTCGTCTGCTTCGAAATCGTGATCACCTAAATACGAATACTTAATATCAGTATTACTCAAATTAAAACTCTAAAATAATTTAAAGTATACAATTTAAAATAAAACCATCAAAACTAGACTATCGGGTCAGAATTTGGCAAAACGGACAGCGAAAACGGACTCAGGACGTAGAAAAGTGGTAGGATAGGATTTTTTAAAAAAGTCAACGGTCAAAGTCAATGGTTAACGGTCAACAGTTAAAGTTAATGGTCAACAGTCAAAGTCAATGATCAATAGTCAAAGCAATGATTGATCAACGGTCGATCAAATGTCAGTCAACGATTTGACTTGGCTTGGGTTGTACTTGGTTCAATTAGGTTTGGCTTGGTTTTTAAAGGGTTTGGGTTATTGGGTCAAGGTTTGGGCTTGGGAATTTTAAAAGAATTTGGGTTATTTGGTTTTAAATTTCATTTAAAAAAAATTGGGCTTGTGGTCTTGGCTAAAAGGATTTGGATATGGTTTGACAAAAGAATTGGGCCACTAGATTTGGGTTGTCTAGTAACCCAACAACGCCCACCAAGAAGCAAGGTAAATTTTAGGGGCTGCCATAACCTCCATTCTACCCAATTCCGGCGTCGTTCACTCCCTAACACCGCAAGAGACATCCGTCCACCACGAACAACTCACCAAACAACTCCAAAATAGTCGACAAACATGGTTCTCCAAACTTACCAAGGTTTTAAACGACGAAACACAACGAAGCAAGGAGGAACAAAGGCCGAAAGTCTCTTGTTAACTCCCACGAATGACGACGATAGATTTGAAGACTTAAAAGTGTGATTACAAATGTGAGATGACAAAGAGTGATTAAAAGAGAAAGAAATAGAAAAGAAAAGAGAAAGAAATAAGTAAAGAATGAGATAAGAGAAAGGAAAACAAATGAGAGGCTTAGGAGAGAAAGTAGAAAAACGGCAGAACCTAAAAAAAATGACCAAGGAAGGGTTCAAAAAGGTGGAGTTAAGGTGCTTAAATACCCAAACAATTTGGGTTATTTCACCAAGGGTCCCTAGAGTCTACTAGGGTTTCAAAAATTAACCAAAAATTTAACATTCACCTCACTTTAGTCCCTAACAAAAATTCCTAGGGTGTTACAATAACCTAAAGGATAGATTAAAGATGTTCTCGTCCAAGTAGATAAGTTTGTGTTCCCAGTGGATTTCATTATACTGGATTGTGAAGCTGATAAGGAGGTACCCATAATTTTGGGATGCCCATTTCTAGCTACAAGTCGCACTCTTATAGACATTTTCAAAGGCGAGTTAATCATGAGACATAATGATTAACATGTTACCTTCAGTGTCTTTGAAGCAACTCCCTACAGGAGTAAAGAGCAATAGCACCTCATTGATATCCTGGAAGAATTAATTGCGAAAGAATTTAATGAGCATAGTTCAGTAGCCCAAGAAGAATTTGCAGTGATATTCAAAGATAATTTCCTACCTGATTGTGACTAAAAGGTTGAGGCAAATATTTGTGAGCTTAGACATGGTTGGCAGATGGAATCCTTGGATCTAACCAATAGGACGATCCCTGTTTTCAAGCCATCAGTTGAAGAAGCTCCAACTTTGGAGTTGAAACCATAGCCAATGCATTTGAAATATGTTTTCCTTCGTGCTAACGATACCTTGCCAGTAATTGTCTCCGCAAATCTCAACGCAAGCCAGGAGGAGAAATTAATCGGAATATTAAAGTAACACAAGCGTGCCATCGCCTGGACCATTGCGGATATCAGAGACATTAGTCCCTCTTTCTGCATACACAAGATCAAGTTGGAAGATGAGGGAAAGCAGTCCATTGAATAGCAATGTAGATTAAATGAGAAAATGAAGGATGTTATAAAAAAAGAGATCATAAAATGGTTGGATGCGAGCATTATTTACCCAATTTCTAACAGTACATGGGTAAACCCGATCCAATGTGTTCCAAAAAAGAGCAGTATTATGGTGGTAAGTAATGGCAAAAATGAATTGATTCCTACTTGAATTGCTACCGATTGGCGAGTTTGCATGGACTACCACCATTTGAATGCTACCACAAAAAAAGATCATTTCCCACTTTCATTCATTGATCAGATGCTGGACAGGCTAACTGGTAGGGCCTATTACTATTTTCTTGATGGATATTCTGGCTACAACCAGATTGCAATTGCGCCGGAGGACCAAGCAAAAACAACTTTTACTTGTCCGCTTGGTACCTTTACTTTTTGTTGAATGCCATTTGGGCTATGCAACGCACCAGCCACATTTCAAAGGTTCATGATGGCAATTTTTTCCAATATGATTGAGGACTCGTTGGAGGTATTTATAGATGTCTTCTCTGTTTATGGTCACACTTTTGATAAATGTGCTAACAATTTAGCTAAAGTTTTGAAGCGATGCGAGGACACTAATTTGGTGCTAAATTGGTAAAAATGCCACTTCATGGCAACTGAAGGCATTATCCTTGGGCATTGTATCTCTTGTCAGGGTATAGAAGTAGACAAGGTAAAGATTATTGAGATGCTGCCCCCACCTACTAATGTCAAGGGAATAAGTAGTTTTCTCAGCCACGTAGGATGCTATCGATAATTCATCCGTGATTTCTCCAAAATTGCAAAACCTCTTTGCTCCCTGTTGGAGCAAAATAAAAAGTTTATGTTTGATGCTGCCTGTCTGGAAGCATTTATAAAAATTAAATAGCGATTAGTGCAGGCACCTATTATCATCACCAGACTGGTCACAACCATGCAAAGTTATGTGTGATGCAAGCGACTATGCTATAGGTGCAGTGGTTGGGTAACACAAAGACAAGGTATTTCATACAATATATTATGCTACCAAAACTCTTACTGATGAGTACGTTAATTATACAACCACAGAAAAAGATTTGTTTGTAGTAGTTTTTTCATTCGACAAGTTTCGTTCGTATCTTTTCAGCCCAAATGTTACAGTTTATACTGATCATTCTGCATTGAGATGCCTATTTACCAAAAAAAGAGGCTAAACTAAGGCTGATTAGATGGATACTGTTATTACAAAAATTTTATGTTGAAATTAAGGATCGAAAAATCAGGTAGCAGACCATTTATCTCGTTTGGAATTTGGGAGTGAAGATTGAAATACGTCACAAATTATCGACGCATTCCCAGACGAGAAGCTATTTTCTGTCAATGCATCTCCATGGTATGCAGATATGGTTAATTATTTGGTCTGTGGAAAACTACCATTGAGTTCAAATGGTCACCTAAAGGTCAGATTTCTTCGCGATGCTGTAAAGTACTATTGGAATGAGACATACCTGTTCAAGGTCAGGATTTTATTGGCCAACATTGTTTTGAGACACCAACAATTTTGTTCAACAATGCGATAAATGTCAGCACACTAGGTAGATATCTTGACGCAACGAGATGCTACAACAACCTATCATGGAAGTTGAGCTTTTTGATGTCTGGGGTATGGATTTCATGGGACCATTTTCCAATTCTTTTGGAAATGTTTGTATTATGGTTACTGTCGATTATGTTTCAAAGTGGGTCGAAGCAATAGTTATTCCTAAAGGTGATGCTCAGGCAGTGTTGAAATTCTTTCACATATACATCCTCACTCGATTCGGCACACCTAGAGCATTTACCGGTAATTGAGGCACTCATTTTCATTGTAATCAAGTTGCAACAACATTAAAGCATTATGGTGTTAAACAGCAAATGGCAACCACATATCATCTGCAAACCAATGGCCAAACTCAAGTATCCAATCGACAAATCAAAAATATTCTTGAAAAGGTGGTTAATCCATCTAAACGTGATTGGTCTTCACGACTCAATGATGCATTATGGGTGCTTCGCACAGCATACAAAATACCATTAGAAATGTCATCGTATCAGCTGGTTTTTGGTAAATCATGTTACTTGCCTATAGAACTTGAACATAAAGCCATGTGGGCAATTAAACAAATGAATATGGATTATGATGCTGCTGAACAAAAGAGACTGTTGGACATTTCGAAACTAGAGGAAATTCTACGTAATGCCTACGAGAATACTACCATATATAAAGAAAAAATGAAGCGATGGCATGACAACATTATCTTACGGTGACAATTTTCTACAGGTTATTTAGTTCTTTTATTTAATTCACGTTTAAAAATGCAACTTGGTAAATTGCGTTCCAGATGGTCAAGGCCATTCGAAGTTCTCGAAGCATTTCCTCATGGTGCAGTGACAATTAAAGATTTAAATGATGGGCACCAATTTAAGGTAAATGTCTAATGATTAAAGCAATATCTCAGTCTAGACAACCATGAGCAGAACGAGAGCATTAACCTGGTCACATTTCCTTAATATGTCATTACATTTATTCTATTTACTTTTTGTATTTTATTTTATTTCAACTCTCTTCTTTAGTTCTTTGCAGGAATAAAAGTTATCCTTTTTGTCGACGCACATAAACAAAACTTGTCAACGCATTTTAATTTCCGACTTACCACTGTGAAGCGTTTCAGGAAAGAATCACGTCGACTAATTCATATTGCTCCCCAACCGTTGGATTGATTCAGAAAAAGGATAATTTGTGTCATTGTATTTATTAGATGCAGACAAAGTGTCCTATCACTGCAATGGAAATCATCACACCTCTTCATCTTCATCCTCTATAAAACACCCTATTATGTCAATGGTGTTCTACACAACCACATCCACCATTGTTGCTGCAAACCTTTCTTTTCTTCAATCTTCAAATTTCCTGCATTTTTTAATCTCTTTCTATCATACAGCCATGGCTAGAACTAGAGGAGCAAAAACCCCTTCTAAATCAGTCACTAAATAATTTACGACGGCGGTTTCTAACGCCGAGCATTCGCACTAAAAGAGCCAATACTGTTTCTTACCAAAGCTACCGAAGACCATTTCCATGACACTATGTTGAAGCGTAACTACCACCTAGAGCAAGGATTCCAACTGTCTCTAGTACTTACACTGGGAAAACAAGTCAACAGAACCATTTCGCGCTTGGGGTGGAAAAAATTTTACGATCATCCTGACAGATATTCCCTGTCTCTTGTTCATGAATTCTATGCCAATTTGGTTGATAAGGAATAAGAATTCGTCTTTGTTCGAGAGGGACAGGTGCCATGGGGCGCTGCCCATATAAATACCCTGTACAACATCGCTGAGGGGGAGGATGAGCATGTCGCTTTCTTGGAACAACTAACAGAGGAAGGTGCTGATTCGTTAATGGATGATCTATGCATTGATAGTGCTGTTTGGATAGGAAACAACCCCAACAACTATACAATGCATCGTCGTTTCCTTACGGTTTAGAGCAAAGTCTGGTTCCATTTCATCAACTGCCGCCTACTACCCTCTACTCACAGCACCACGGTGACTTTAGATAGAATGTGTCTCATCCATTCAATCATCAAAGGCCACCGAATTGATGTCGGTGCAATCCTCCATCAAGAGATTGTAGAGTCTGCAGCGAAGCAAACAGGTATACTGCCATTCCTCTCTCTTATCACGCAATTATGTCGACAGAGGGGTGTTATGCCTCGCGAATGGAAAGAGTTCTTGGAAAATAAGGGACCTATTAATGATTTCTCGGTTGAGCACATGATGAGGGGGTAAGAAACCCTTATGGTAAAAGAAGTTGCACCAAAGAAGGAGAAAAGAAAAGCGAAGAAAAAAGACAAGCAACCTCATGCTCCCACAGATCCTCAACTTTGGAGGAAACTTAAAGAAATTGAGCAGTTGGCTAACCGAATAAGTATCCGGCAAATCAAACTTGTCATCGCAGTTGAGGACATGGAGCACTCACAGAACTTATTCTATGCCTAGACTAGGGAATGAAATACTGCAATTGTCAGCACACTACACAGCATGAGCAAGTAGCCCTTGCCAGAATTCTCAGTGTTTCCCCTATCATCAGGGAGGCAACACCATCAATCGAGAAAGCCGCTTCTTGTATACAATTACCATTAGTGACTTGAGTGGATAATTTTGACTTAAATTTGGCTAAAAATTCAAATGCAAACAAAGGGCAAATAAGTAAAAATGTAAAGTAAAGGTATTAAACTAAAAATTAAAGAATAAATAATCATCTTCTTCATCAAGGAAAAACCAAAATCCCACTTTGAGGAGAAGAAACATTCGGTCAAGCTAGGGTTCTTCAAATAGGTAGGAAAATCTTACCCGTATTTATTAATTTTTAATGTTTTTGAGGTCATTTTAGTTTAATCTAACTAACCCAAGGACCAATTTATGATTTTTTCAAATGTCATAAATTTTACCATTGATTAATAAGCTTGTTCCTGAAAGTTTATGGAGGATTTATAAGCTTGATTGTTAGATTTGATGATTTTGTAAAGCAATTTCTAGTAATTTTTATGTTAAAGGACTAAATTACGAAAGTAGTAAAAGTACAAGGGGTTATTGTTAAATAACATAAAATATGAGCTGTAGAGACAGCCAAGATAATTCAGCTGAAGTTATTTTAAAATAAAATGGTAAATTTACAAGTTTTTAGCTAAATGACTAAATTGAATAAAGTGAAAAGTTCAGGGAAATTTTGTAAAAATACCAAAAATGCTTAATTGCTTCAAATGATTAAAAATTTATGTTTATTATATAATTAAGTGAAATTATTGTAATAGATCAAGATCATGTCACCGATCGTGGAAAAGGAAAAATTACAGATTTATCCTTAATCGACCACGGTTTTAGGTTTTGGGTGTTATAATTACGTGGTGATAGTAGGAATGATTGATGTATCTTGGTTGATAGTTATGGTATTGTTATATGATATAAAATATATGTGTTATGATAATTGATATGAATATTGACTCTTTCTTATTTAGTAAGTAATGGAGGTTGTGTTTGAGACATAGGGTTATGTGATCCTAAGTTCCTGTATGAGTATACTTTATCTGTGATTGGTTTGCATGTAAAAAAATCTCGTAAAGTTCTATAAACCCTGAGACCCTAGACTGGAGATGGTTACGATTTTGGGTGTTACATTTAGTGGTATCAGAGCTACGGTTTAGTCGATTCTCGGGCTAAGTGTAGTGTGAATAAAGTTCAGAAAGTACATGCCATATAAACATGTGATAGTGTGATATTTATTGATCTGATTTAACTCCTATTTATTTGTAGATTCTTAAAATGTTATTTGAATCTAAACGTGACGAAATTTGTGGAGTTAATAATAATATCTGATTATTGATTCTAGTGCAAGTTATAGTATATTGGCTTCATAAATATTTGAAACAAGATATAACCGTTACCTCTGAGTATAGGTACATAAAGTGGGATCAAAGACATATGGATGGATCTGAAATTTTAGTGCCTAATATTATTCCTGGTATGATATATTCTTTTAATATTATTTATTAGGTATGCACTGATTGAGATTAGGTTAATTTATTTATATATTGCATTGTATTAATAATGGATAGGGTCCTATTTCCTAAACCAATTAGTTTGATATTTGAATCATAAGCTATTGGGATAGAGCTGGTATGTCAAAACTATCTGCTAAAAATTTATGAGTGTGATTTTTCTAACGATTTGATGTTACTACCCTTTCATGAATTTGGTATTAATTTGAAAATGATTGACTGAAGTTATATGATACCGTAGTGAATTACAGACTAAAATGAATTGATTGAAATATTGGACTAATGTACTATGATTGAGTCAGGTAAATCAGAATTGTTCAGATGTCTTTGTACAGGAGATGATCTAAAATGATTGAAAACAATTTATATATATAAATAATTTATTACTCGATTAAAAAAGAAAAAAAATGAATTTGATGATAATTGTGTAACGTTCACCAATGGATATTTTGATTTATCTCCTAAAAGATTTATGGGATTTCTTCCTAAATCTGACAATGAAATGAATTCAAAATATAGAATAAAAATCTTAAATCTCATACAGAAGACTTGTTCAATAAGTTAAAAGGACATAACAATGTATTTGAAAGTTAATAAAGATTCAGTTATTCAGTTCTAGTTAAAGATATGAGAAGCTAAAAATTTCTTTGAACTTGAGATAATCATTAAAGAATTATGTTAATATTCTCTAGATTAACTAATGTCCCTGTTGATTTATGAATATCATGAATCAGATTGTTCAATCTTATCTAGATATTTAGGAACAGACGTAATTATGGTTATTGATGTTATTCTGATAGACTTCAAATAGAATCTATATATGTGTAATATGTGAGAAATGTATTATAGACTATGAGCGAGAAATAATTTACATGAAAACTATCAACGGCGAGCTTTGGTTTAGTGAGATTGGTTTTCTTGGTTATGTAAATCTGATAGTTGGATTTGAGTAGGTTCGGGTAAAAAGATTTTTCTATCATTATATGAAAACTTCAGAAAACATCATTGAAAATTTTTGTTTTGATCTATCTTGAATCTGGGAAGGAAATTGAACATCAAGTATCGTCTAAATTATTACTGCTTATTATGATTCTTGAGTAGGGAAAGTCAAGATAAAGTTTGTGTTATTTGAGATTGTTATTCTCTATATTTGGATGACCTAGTAATGTTTTTTGTTGTGAGGAAAAACATTAGAATACACAGATACTGTTACATAAAACTTTTGAGGACAAAATTTCCTAAGGGGGATAGTTGTAACAGCTCGTTTTTCAGTGGTGTCAAAAACAGTGATTTCAGGATCATAAACTTGACGAGAAAATTTTGATAATAAGTGCTTAAATTAAATAAGTCAATAATAATTTTATATGGAATTTTTATTTGACGAATTTTAATTATTGAATTAAAAGTTAGTATAAGTGGTTTGGTTCAAAAGTCAAGTGGTTTTAGAAAATGAGGTATCGATACCTCGTTTCTAAAATTAAGGATCGTAAATATTTTTATTAAATATTTACAGAGTCTAATTATGTGTGAATTGAAGTTTGGTTGGGTAATTTTGATGATTAATTGCTTAATTAAGGAAAAAGGAGTAATTTGTAAAAGTGATAAAAGTTAACTGCTATTGATTAAAAATAGTAAAGGGACCAAAATGATAATTAAACAATGGTAAAAAAGTCCAAGCGGTGGTGGATATGATTGATTCCATTAACTTTTGGGTTATTTATTCGTTTAGTCCTAGTTAGTTTAGGACTAAATTGAAAATAAGTTTGTTTAATAAAAATTTAATATAATTAAAGAACCAATTATGAAATTGGACCCTCTTTAAATGGTCTAATAATAGAAATGATATGAAACTCTTTAGATTTTGGTAAATTGCAATAAAATCCTAATAAAATGAGGATTTGCTAATTAGATTAATTTAGTATGATTGGGAATGCTGGATTTGAGGCCACAAATTCAATGTTTTAGATCGTAAATATTAATTATTTAATATTTACGAGGTCATTAGTATAATATTAAATTTTGGTTAAGAAATTATATCGTTTAGGTGTTAATTAAGTAAAAAGGATTAAATCGAAAAAGGTACAAAAGTTGAATTCTATTAATTAAAAGGTAACTCAAGGTACTTAAATGGCAATATAGCCATTAGTGACTTGAGTGGACAATTTTGACTTAAATTTGTCTAAAAATTCAAATGTAAACAAAGGGTAAATAAGTAAAAATGTAAATTAAAGGTATTAAACTAAAAATTAAAGAAGAATGAATCATCTTCTTCATGAAGGAAAAATCGAAACCCCATTTTGAGGAGAAGAAACATTTGACTAAGCTAGGGTTCTTCAAATAGGTAGGAAAGTCTTACCCATTTTTAATATTTTTTATGTTTTTGAGTTCGTTTTAGTTTAATCTAGCTAACCCAAGGACCATTTTGTGATTTTGTCAAATGTTATAAATTTTGCCATTGATGAATAAGCTTGTT
The DNA here is from genome assembly GCA_005610355.1 of Gossypioides kirkii. Lineage (NCBI taxonomy): Eukaryota > Viridiplantae > Streptophyta > Magnoliopsida > Malvales > Malvaceae > Gossypioides > Gossypioides kirkii. The sequence goes on from CP032245.1 coordinate 20,157,377, forward strand.
CTTGAAAGTTTATGGAGGATTTATAAGCTTGATTGTTAGATTTGATGATTTTGTAAAGTAATTTCTAGTAATTTTTATGTTAAAGGACTAAATTACAAAAGTAGTAAAAGTACAAGGGATTGTTGTTAAATAACAGCAAATATGAGCTGTAAAGACACCCAAGATAATTTGGATGAATTTATTTTAAAATAAAATGGTCAATTTACAAGTTTTGAGCTAAAAAAACTAAATTGAATAAAAGTAAAAAGTTGAGCGCAATTTTGTAAAAATACCAAAATGCTTAATTTCATCAAATGATTAAAAATCATTTTGATTTAAATAGTGGAGTGAAATTATTGTAATAGATCAAGATCGTGTCACTGATCGTGGAAAAGGGAAAATTATGGTTTTGTCCCTAGAGTTCACTTTAATTGCAATTTTGTCTGGTAAGTTTGTATTATTAAATTCCAATTTTAATTGCATATTTTGTACTTGTATACAATTGCTGTAAATTTGGAATGATGATCGGAAGGTAGGAAGACGGGAACAAGGGAAAGGAAGAGATAACGGGCTTTGAGCCGTAAATGCAAAAAGGTCCGATGATTGTGTCATCGTGAGTTATATGAATCATATTACAGATTAAAGGTTCGATGACTCTGTGTCATCGGAGTTATATGAAATCCTATTACAGACTAAAGGTTCGATGACTCTGTGTCATCGTGAGTTATACGAATCCTATTACGGGTTAAAGGTTCGATAACTTTGTGTCATCGTGAGTTATATGCATCCTATTACGGATCAAAGGTCTGAAGTTGGATCTCCTGCATTTGTTGCTGATTCTCTATGGTATTGTGAGATATTAAATGAGAACTGAATCTGAGAAGGGATATACAACTGGTTTGGTTCATTTGATTTCAGATTTTACAACACTTGATATTCGGTAAACTTATTTAACTCTACGAACTTGCTAAGCTATGAAAAACTTACCTTTGAAATTGTTGTTGTTTTGTAGATTCTATTTTGCTGCATAAAGATCGGGTCATCTCGAAGATATCACACTATCTCAAGAGCTTGTTCGATAAACTTTAAATCACTTGGTTATATGGCATGTACTAGGATGATATTATTTTGTAAATGTTTGAATCGGAACAATCAGTACCTTGTAAGAATTGTTGAATGTTTAACCCTTTTGTATGCTTGTTTAATGTTGAAAGTAGGCATTTAGTACTAGAAAGAGATGTTATGTTGATCTTGATCACTTGTATTGTCTACTTAAATCATAAGTTTATGAAATGAATGTTTGGTTGTTGAACTTGTGTGAAAATATGAATTCTGCATACTTGTTTCGGTAGATCTCCTGCATGTATCGGTAGAAGTACAGGGTAGGAGAGAGGCTGCATTCTAACTTGCATTGTATCAGTAGTTCTAATAGAAGTATCGATAGTTCTGTTCATAGTAGTATCGGTAATTTGAATACTTGTATCGGTAGATGTTGCAAGGTAAGACTTCATAGATCTCTGGAGTTTTTAGTATCGGTAGAAGCATGACTTGTTTCGGTAGAAGAGACACTTGTATCGGTAAACCTGCACTGTTTTTGAACTGCTCACTGACTTGACTACTATCGATACCTATCTAACAGGTATCAGTAGAAGTCTCCAAAAATCATGGAAATGACATTTTTGTCCTTAATGAATTGTGATTTTATTTCATTAATAATTTATGCTATGTTAAATGTACTTCTTTATTAAATAATGATTAAATGAAAAGGTATTAAGAGATAAATTGTGATAGATGATTGGAAAGACATCGGAACCCTAATCGGTGACTTTTTTAGTTTTGGATGTTATAATTACGTGGTAATAGTAGGAATGACTGATGTAGTTTGGTAGATAGTTGTGGTATTGTGATTTTATATAGAATACAGATGTTATGATAATTGATATGAATATTGACTCTTTCTTGTTTAGTTAGTAATGGAGGTTGTGTTTGAGACACAGGGTTATGTGATCCTAAGTTCTTGTATGAGTATACTTTATCTGTGATTGATTTGAATGTAGAAAAAAATTCGTAAAGTTCTGTAAACCCTGAGACCCTAGACTGGAGATGGTTATGGTTTTTGGGTGTTACAATTCACCAACACTTCTCTTCTTTCTCTCATTTTCTCTCTAGTCTTCCCATTTCCTTTTTTCTCCATTCCCTTGCCGATTTCCCCTATTGAGAAAGAGTGTTCTTCAACCATGGAGTAGCTTAATTCGAGTGTTCATCAGAGACCTCACTTTGACAAGAACGAGCAAAAATGATGAAGAACGTGATAGCAGTTCTAGAGAATTGTTGGATTTGATTCTAATCCCTTTCTCTCTTTTAGATCCTTGATTGTTATTATGATGAATACTATTATTATTGCTATTCTTTATTTAAATAAAATGACTTAAATTTTATTAAGTGTTGGGTTGATTGTGTTGATTGCTTAATTTATTATAAATCATGTTTATATTGTTATAGGCCTTGATTGTTTTGTTTGATTAAATAATATAATGTTTATGTTATATTTGCATTACCCTTGTGATATAACTAATGAATTAATCATTTAACTGAGTTGAAATTATGATTAATAAACACAATATTTAATTTGTGCATGTTTAATCTTCTAAGGTAGCTGAAGGTTCAATTAAGCGACGGTATTAGACAATAAATTAGCCTTGCATAACTTGCAGGATTGTGTGATTAATTTGTTTCAATGTAGATGTATGTTGTTACTTCACTTGATCCTTTACTTGCTTATGAATATTAATTAATTGTTTGAATTGACATAGAGATATGTTCAAAAAATTATTTTAATTTCATGAGTATGAATGTGCTTTAACACATTTGCTTATTAAAATTGGTTTGATCGGTTAAATTGACATAAAGATATAGTCAAGAGATGAATGGATTTTAGTTAGTGATGTTGTTCATAAGTTAACAAGATACTGAGTTGCCGTGAATTTATTTCGTAACAAATGTGACCATGATTATGATTTTATTAAGTTATTAATGCAATTAACCTAACACATTTATGTCATATTGATTAAAGTCTAGAAATCGTGCATTAGAATTTAATTTAATTTTTTATTTTTACTTAGATTAGTTGTAGTTTAGATTGTTGACTAATTATTTCAAAATTACTTCTCTAACATAGTCCCTATGGGTACAATAACTCAACATTTACTTGTCACTTTATTATTTGATACAATTATTTTTCTAACCAAGTTTTTGGCGCAGTTGCTGGGGACTGTTTAAAATTATTTGTGAAATTATTTATTTTACATTTCGGTTTATTTATTTTTCTATTTAATTGTAACTTATTTAATTTTTTCTAATTATTTCGGGTGTTTATGAGTATTGACCGAATTATCGACTTACTCCTCGTAGACCCTGAAATTAAACAAACCTTTCGAGAAAGAAGAAGACAAGCATCTCAACGAAGAACCGAAGAGATGAATTTCGCAAATCAGAATCAAGCAAATCAAGCTCGAAATCCTAACCTTATTTTCGATGATAGGGATAGAGCCTTGAGATAGTATGTTGTGCCGTTGTTTCATGAGCTTAACCTGGGTATTAGGAGACCCGAAATTGAGGCATAAAATTTGAATTGAAGCCAGTGATGTTCTAGATGCTTCAGATAGTGGGCCAATTCAATGGAATGCCTATTGAAGATCCTCACCTTCATTTGAGATTGTTCATGGAGGTGAGCGACTTTTTCAAGTTAGCCAGAGTATTTGAAGATGCACTTCGATTGAAGCTATTCCCATTTTCACTAAGGGATAGAGCTCGAGCTTGATTGAATTCATTGCCACCAAATTCCATTACAACATAGCAAGAGTTAGCAAAACAATTCCTTATAAAGTATTTCCCTACTAGCAAGAATGCTAAGTTGAGGAGTGAAATTACTACTTTCCAACAGATGGATGATGATAGCATTACAAATGACATATATTTTCTCCCTAAATTGATGTTTTAATTGTCTCTTTTGTACCTTATTTAGCATGCATCATAAGCATTTCATACTTAGTTTTTATATTTTCTAACTTATTGTAGTTTAGTTTAAATTCTTGATTTTTATTTCTTTTTGTACTAATGTTGCCACAAGCAGTCGATGTATTGCACCGTAGAATTGTCAGCGCAGGAACTCAGCCCAGAAGATCAATGCTGGAAGAAGAATGCAGCCACAAGATCAGCTTGGAATTGCGACCAGAGATGTCGCCACAAAGAACCTAAACCTCGAATGAGTAAACTCAAGTTAAATTCACACTTGAAAGCACCAGCGCAGGAAAATCACAAGTTGTCGCCGTAATTAACGATCTTAGATTGCGCCTAGTAATGCAGTGACAACCTGCAGATCTCTGAAGAAAACATCAAATATGCGTGAGTGCACAACTGTATTGTAACTAACTTTGACAGCTGCAAAATTTAGATCTGGATCTGAGAATAGAGGAGGACGAAACCTGCAACTTTTGAAGGTTATTAATAGAGGAAAGAAGAGGAGGAAAAATCATCAAGATAAGAATGAAATTTGCAAATTACTTTTTGTTTTTGGAATTTATTACTGGAGACAGGGAGCTGACTGAGCCGACGAGCAGCAACTCTCGATGAGGAGTGCTTGATGCTTAGCAAGAGAAGCAGTTAGGTGGTAATCCGAGTAGCCTAGAGATAGTATATTTCGATGTATTCGTTAACTCCTTTCTTATGGGTGATGAACTATTATTAATATTTGAATGAATATGAGAGTATCTTTCAGTATTTGATCACTTTGATTCTTATTTAATACTTTTTATCTGTTTATTCTTGGATCTAACTGCATCAAACATGAGTTGTGACTAAACAGGGAATTATTATTGGTAAGAATTCATTGGAGCTTCACTGCTGCGATAGTTTATCTATTCAAAACCTTGTCGACGCATCCTGCATTGTGACTTAACAAAATCAGTGATCCACTCCAGATCTTCGCACTTGATCACATTTATATTTTTTACATTTAAGTATTCAACACTTATCACGCAACACATTTTGATTTACTTTCTGTTGCTCTGACATTTAACCTTTTGCATTTAACTCTGATTGCATTGACAATATTAACAATTTCAGTGTGCAGATCTGACTTAATTTCACTGACATCTTTACTCACATTTCATCTAAATTCCAGTGTTAGTTGCTTCGACATCTGAACATCAAGAACACATTCCCTTTGGGATCGATATCCGATAGAATTGCCTATCAACTATACTTGCATCGACGTGTGTTCGCTTGCACATTGCTGTGACATTTTAGATACGATCAAGTTTTGGCGCCGTTACCGGGGACTTGGCATTTGTTTGATGTTTACTATTGTAGTAGCTATTATTTCTTAGTTAACTTTTTGTTTTCACTAATCCGTCTAATTTTCTTTTGTTGATTTTCTTTTATTTCTTTGAAAGTTGCATGTACACAAGAAGAAATTCTAAGGATATTGTAAGCTTTGATCCTGAACTTGAGAGAACATTTAGGAGGAAAAGACAAGAACAAAGGAAAATGGCTGGTATCAACAACAACAATAATTTACCATCATTACTGCCATAACATGGAGTTCCTCTAGTGCTGCCACAAATTGTTAATGATAAACCACCACTGCCACCACAAGATGAACCACTGCAAAATAGGACTATAAGAGATTTTGTTGTGCCTATCCTTGATGATTTATAACTAGGGGTTATGAGACCAACTATTTAGGCTGGTAATTTCGAGCTAAAACTAGTGATGTTTCAGATGCTCAATTCAAATGGACAATATTCGGGTTTGCCTCATGAAGACGCAAGAGAACATCTAAAATCATTTCTACTTATTGTGCATCCTTTAGTAAACATGATGTCCCTGATGATGCCTTGAAAATGTAATTATTTCCTTATTCGTTACAGGGTAAAACGAGAACATGGTTCTTGGGATTACTGGCTAGATCCATTACATCTTGGAATGCGCTAACAATGCATTTTGTTTTGTGTTTCAATCCGTTGACAATGAACGCAAGGTTACGGAATGATATTACAGCATATCATTAGCTAGATGATCAGAACTTACATACAACCTGGGAGCGTTACAAGATATTGCTTCGACGCTGCCCAATGCATGGTATTTAGCAAGAGACCCAGATTGAAATATTCTACAATGGTTTAAATGCCCAAACAAGGAATCTTGTCGATCCATTTGCTAATGGTCCCTTATTGGATTGTACATACAATGAAGTTGTAAGAATTTTAGAAAGGATCGCTTAGAATGACTATCAATATCCAATCTCTCGATTTGCACAGGTAAAAACTAACACTAGAGTTCTTAAGTTAGATGCCATTACTGCTTTGAGTGCGTAGGTATCCTCGTTGGCCAATATCATAAAGAATATGAAAGGGACAAGTGACGTTGCTCCTATTCAAGTGGCCCAGTAATTGGATGTGCCGACATTTTCTTACGAAATTTGCGACGATAACCATAGTTGTGAGGACTGTCCACAACACGCAGAAAATGCATTCTATATTAACAACATCAGAGGGAGTTCCTATGGTAACTCATACAACAACCGAGCTCAACAACCTTGGGGGAATCAAAATGCTTCCACATTCAAATATGGAAATTCCTTAAATCAAGAGGGATATAGACAAGGGAGTTACAATAGTAACCAACAGTAGAATTATAATCAAAATTCTCATGTAAATTCTCATTCTGAACAGATGCAGAAACATAACCAGATGCAACCACAATCTCGATTACAGCCACAACAATTTGTGCTGCCACATATGTAAGGACAACATTATCAGCATCAACAACAATAATTTTCTCAACCTAAGTCAGATCCTATGGCTACTCTTGAGGCATTGATGCACGAGCATATCACGCGAACTAAAGCAATAGTACAAGGAAACTCTTCTTCCATCTAAGCATTAGAAGCCAAACTAGGATAGTTGGCTTCTAATCTCAGCACGAGGTTGCCGGGTACTCTACCTTGTGATACTAAGAATCCAACGCAGAGGGGGAAGGAGCACTGCAAGGCTATTATGCTGAGGATTGGGAAGTAGACGACTGAACCAAGCAGTCCTAATCAGGACCATGTCGATGCATCTGAATTACAGCAACAAGAAGAGAATGCAGCTGAAGGAAGCCAAGCAAAAGTAAATGAAGAGGAACCAACTGTAGTACCATCTATGTCTACAGTTTTTCCAACAAAGTTGTCGACGCAACTGCCAATATCAACACCATCAAGTTTTTCACAACAACCCACTGCTACAATACCTTTTCCATTTTTGCAAAGATTTAAAGAAAAAGTCCATGATAAAGAGTATCAAAAGTTTGTTTCTACTTTGAAACAATTACACATTAACATACCTCTAATCGATGCTCTTGTGCAGATACCTAATTATGGGAAATTTATGAAGGAGCTGTTGTTAAAGAAGAAGAAATTATCCAAAATCGAGATGATTGCACTCACAGAGGGGTGCAGTGCTATGCTTACAAATAAGTTGCCAACCAAGATGAAAGACCCTGGCAGCTTTACAATCCCATGCTCCATTGGGAATCATTATCTAGGTAAAGCTTTATATGATTTAGGAGCAACTATTAACCTTATGCCTTTATCTACTTTTATGAAGTTAGGAATATGATCGATGAAGCCCACTACGGTGACATTACAACTTGCGGACAAATCCTTAGCATAACCTAAAGGCCAAATGAAAGATGTCCTTGTCCAAGTTGATAAGCTCGTGTTCCTTGCTGATTTCATATTCCTAGACTGCGAAGCAAATAAGGAGGTACCCATTATCTTAGGGCAACCATTTCTAGTAACGGGACGCACATTTAGCGATGTGTTCAAAAGAGAACTTATCATGCGACATAATGATGAGCATGTGACCTTCAGTGTGTTCGAGGCATCCCCGTCTAGAACTAAAGAGCAATGTCATCACATTGACGTGTTGGACGAAATCATTATGGAAGAATTCAATGCAAGAAGTTCAGCAGTGTCAGATGAGGGTGTGACGACATCCACCGATGAAATCCTAGCTGAATGTATCGACAAAGAAGTTAATAATTGTGAGCTGAGATAGAATTGACAACTGGAATCTTTGGATTTGTCGAACAGGACAATCCCGGTGTTTAAACAATCTATTAAGCAAGCTCCTACCTTGGAGTTGAAGTCGTTACCGACACATTTAAAGTATGTCTTTCTTGGTGACAATGATACATTACCAGTTATTGTCAACGCATTCCTCGACATAATGCAGGAAGATAAGCTCATCGCGATTTTGAAACAGCACAAAAGAGCCATAGCCTAGAGAATTGTAGATATCAGAGGCATTAGTCCCTCTTTTTGCATGCATAAGATAAGGCTGGAAGATGAAGGAAAGCAATCGATTGAGCAACAACAAAGACTTAATGAAAAGATGAAGGAAGTAGTGAAGAAGGAAATTATCAAGTGGCTAGACGCGGGCATCATTTATCCTATTTCTAATACTAATTGGGTGAGCCTCATCCAATGTGTACCAAAGAAGACTGGTTTCATAGTCGTGACAAATGACAAGAACGAGTTGATACCTGCTCGCATTGCGACTGGATGGCGAGTATGTAATGATTATCGTTGACTGAATGCGGCCACAAAGAAGGATCATTTTCCCACTACCTTTCATTGACCAGATGCTGGATAGGCTGGCTGGTAAAGCCTATTATTTCTTCTTAGATGGCTACTCTAGGTACAACCAAATTGCCATTTCCCCGGAAGATCAAGCAAAGACTACGTTCACATGCCCTTTTGGAACCTTTGCTTTTCGACGTATGCCATTTGGGTTGTGCAATGCGCCATCATCATTCCAGAGGTGTATGATGGTGATTTTCTCGGATACGATCGAGGACTCTCTAGAGGTATTCATGGATGATTTCTCTGTCTATGGATAAAATTTTGACTAATGTGCTGATAAACTGGCAAAAGATTTAGAGAGATACGAGGACACAAATCTAGTTTTAAATTGGGAGAAATGTCCTTTCATGGCAACTGAAGGCATTGTCCTTGGCCATCGGATATCTTGTCAAGGCATTGAGGTTGATAGAGCAAAGGTTGAAATCATCGAGAAATTACCACTGCCTACCAATGTGAAAGGAATAAGATGCTTTCTTGGACTTGCTGGTTTCTACAGAAGATTCATACGTGATTTTTCCAAGTTTGCTAAACCATTATGGTCATAGTTAGAGCAAAATAAAAAGTTTGTGTTTGATGACGCCTGTTTGGACGCATTCATGACAATAAAGAAGAAGCTAGTACAAGCTCCAATTGTCGTCGCATCAGACTGGTTTCAACTGTTTGAATTAATGTGCGATGCAAGTGACTGTGCTGTGGGAGCTATATTAGGCCAACGAAAAGAGAAGGTATTTCATTGTATTTATTATGCTACTAAAACTCTAACTGAAGCGCAAATTAATTATACAACTACTGAGAAGGAGTTGCTAATAGTAATCTTCGCATTTGACAAGTTTTGTTCATATCTTATCAGTGTAAAGATTGTAATGTACACAAACCACTCCGCAATGAAATATCTTTCTACAAAGAAAGACGCCAAATCAAGACTAATTCGATGGATCTTACTCCTTCAAGACTTTGATGTTGAAATCAAGGATAGGAAGGGATCTGAAAATCAAGTAGCTGACCACTTGTCTCGACATAAAGTTAGAAGTATAGACAGATGTCCCAAATTGTCGAAATATTTCCAGACGAGCAGTTATTCTTTGTCGATGCATCGCCTTGGTATGCCAATGTTATCAACTACCTTGTGTATGGGATCTCTTAGGGATCTCTTTGGCCACTGGGGTGTCTTGGCCCCGTTTCATCCTCTCAACAGAAATGTCATTGATTGGTCCTTTTTGTCCAGAACCTCCTTATCATCTTTGGGTACAATGCCCTTATGTTAACAAAGTAGCATAATAAGAGAGGGGAAAGGAAGGATACTAGTTTGCATTCCTACAGCTTCCGCGGTCTGAGCATGTATAAGCTTCCCAATGTCGACGTGTCGGTGGTGCAAAATGGAATGCAACATACATATACGGTCTAATATGGCCGTAGTGCTATGGGTAGAAGGCATAACACGATTGTTGATAAAATGAAACCATACCTTGCAAAAGATTGTAAGGTACCGCCTATACATTGTATAATTGTAAAACCCATTACCCGTCCATGTAGTGCCATTGATGCATAGATTGTTCATCATTTAGGCCAAACTATCATCATCCAAATGGGTGCATAAAGGGTGTATGGTCATTTTTTCGTTTCGAAATTCTCAACTGTACGTTGACCTGCGCAGCACTCCATGGAACTAGCCCTTCTCGAACAAAGATGAATTCCTGCTCTTGGTCTACCATATTCGCATAAAACTCCCTCACCATTATGGGAGAGTGGCTAGAAGGATGGTCACTGAAATACCCCAATCCGAGGGGATTGATGGTTTGATGGATTCGTTTCCCCAAGGTCTGATGTGGAGACAGTTGGAGACCCTGTTCGCAGTGAATATTGCATTTTCGCATAACATTATGGTATCAGTCTTTGGCTGCAGTTGTTAAAAACAAAATCAGGCCTGTGGATGAAGGTCGTGGTGTCGTGGATGAAACCGTAGTCGGAGTGTTCTTGGAGGGTTTAGGACTATTTTTGAAAGCACGGGTTTTAGCCATGGCAAGAAGAAAAGAACTTCAAAAAGTTTCATAGAAAGAAAGATTGCTTTTGATATCAGAAAAGGAAATATGCAGACAATGAAAGAGAAGAGTTGCAGTAACAATGGTGAATGTGAAGAGAAAAGGTAACTGCAATGAGAGGCTTTATAACCTAGGCATAATGAGTGGAAAAAACACGAGGAAACGTTGTGTCTGCAGCCATTAATTTCTAGGCTACAGATCGTACCGATTTGTTTTATTCCAATGGTTAGGAGGGAAAGAAAACAATCGGCGCGATTCTTGCTGAAAAAGTAATGCTGACTCATCGTAGAATGTGTCGACAATATGTATTTCAATGCTTTGATAAAAATATGATTTTTATTTCTGCAAGGAATTTAAAATAACTCAAAGAAAACTAAAACAATTAAAAGTAAATAAAGAAATGCATCGACATTATTTAAATGTCACTAGGTTGACGACTTCGTTTGGTTCTCAAACATCTGGGCTCACATAATGTTTAAGACGTTGGCCATTTACTTAAATTGTTGTCCATCCTTTAAGTTTTCAATTGTCACCGCACCACTATGGAATTCTTCGACAACTTTAAATGGGCTTGACCATCTCGATCTCAATTTTCCTGGATGCAATTTTAAACGTTGAAAAGCAAATGTTCCAAAAGGACATGTGAACGTTGTCTTTGCTTGATCTTCCGGTGCAATGGCTATTTGGTTGTATCTAGAGTAGCCATCTAAGAAGCAATAATAGGCTTTACCAGCTAGCCTATGTAGCATCTGATCGATGAAAGGTAGTGGAAAATGATCTTTCTTTGTGGCTGCATTCAATCGCCTGTAATCCATGCATACTCGCCATTCAGTTGTGATACGAGTAAGGATTAACTCGTTCTTGTCGTTGGTCACGATTGTGAAACCACTCTTTTTAGGCATACATTAAACGGGACTTACCCAATTACTATCAAAAATAGGGTATATAATGTCCACATATAACCATTTATTGATTTCCTTCTTTACCACTTCTTTCATTTTCTCATTGAGTCGTCTTTGTTGCTCAATTGATTGCTTCCCTTCATCTTCTAGCCATATCTTATACATGCAAAAAGAGGGATCGGAGCCTCTGATATATGCGATGTTCCAAGCTATGGCTCTTTTGTGTTCTTTCAGAATTGCGATGAGCTTATCTTCTTGCATTGCATCGAGGAATGCGTTGACAATAATAGGTAGCGTCTCGTTGTTACCAAGGGAGACATATTTCAAATGTGTTGGCAATAGTTTTAACTCTAGGGAAGGAGCTTGTTCAATAGATGGTTTAAACACAAGGATTGTTCTATTAGACAAATTCGAAGACTCCATTTGCCAATTCTGACATGGCTCACAATTGTTAACCTCTTCTTTGTCAACACAGTCATCTAGAATATCATTGGTAGATGTTATCGCATTATCATCAAACAGTGCTGAACTTTGTGTATTAAATTCTTCCAAAATAATTTCATCCAACACGTCAATGTGGTGACATTGTTCATTAGATCCAAATGGTGCTGCTTTAAACACACTGAAGGTTGTCTGGTCATCATTATGACGCGTAACAAGTTCTCCTTTGAAAACGTCGATAAGTGTTCATCCCGTTGCTAAGAATTGTCTCCCAAGAATTATGGGTACCTCCTTGTCTGTTTCGCAGTCTAAGATGATAAAATCAGCAGGGAACACCAACTTATCAACTTGAACAAGAACATCTTTGATTTATCCTTCCGGTTATGCTAAAGATCTTTTCGCCAGTTGCAATGTCACCGTAGTGGGCTTCATCCAACCTATTTATAATTTCTTAAAAGTGGACGAAGGCATCAGGTTAATACTTGCTCCTAAATCACATAAAGCCTTGCCTAAATAATGATTCCCAATAGAGCATGAAATAGTAAAGCTGCCAGGATCTTAGTTGGCAACTTGTTTGTAAGCACAGCGTTGCACCCATCTATGAGCGCAATCGTCTCGATGTCGGACAATGTATTTCCCATAACTAGGTATCTGCACAAGAGCATCTATTAGAGGTATATTAATGTGCAATGTTTCAAAGTAGAAACAAACTTTTGATATTCTTCATCCTGGACTTTCTCTTTGAATCGTTGCAGAAACGATAGAGGTATAGTCATAGTGGGTTGTTGTGGATAACTAGGTAATATTGACACTGATTTTACGTTGACAACTTTGTTGGGCAAACTGCAGGTATGGTGTTTCTACAGTTGGTTCCTCAGCATTAATTTCTCTTGATGTCCTTCAGCTGCATCCTCCTCTTGTTGCTATGGTTCAGATGCGTCGACATGGTCTTTATCAGAAATGCTTAGTCCCACCATCTATTTTTCACTCCTTAATGTGATTACTTTGTAATGCTCCTTCCCCCTTTGTGTTGGATTCTCAGTATCACTAGGCAAAGATCCTGGTGATCTAGTGCTGATATTTGAAGCCAACTGACTGAGCTGGGTTTCCAATGCTCGTATGGAAGAAGACTTGCCTTGCACTATTGCTTCAGTTCTTGTAATATGCTCACGCATCATTGCTTCAAGAGCAGCAATAAGATCCGACTTAGGTTGAGAAAATTACTGCTGTTGATGCTGATGATGTTGTCCTTGCATTTATGGTAATACAGACTGTTATGGCTATAATTATGATTGTGGTTGCATCTGTTTATGTGAATGCATTTATTCAGAATGAGAATTTATCTATGAATTTTGATGATAATTCTGCTGCGGATTGGCATTGTAACCTCCTTATCTATAACCCCTTTGATTGAGGAATTCCCATATCTATACGTGGAAGTATTTTGATTCCCCCAAGGTTGTTGAGAATGATTGTTGTATGAGTTACCAAATGAACCCCATCGGATGTTGTTAACATAATATGCATTTTTTGCATGTTGTGGGCAGTCTTCATAGTTATGATTGTCGTCACAAATCTCACAGGAAAATATCGTTGCATTCAATTGCTAGGCTACTTGTATAGGAGCAACTTTAGTTGTTCCTTTCATATTCTTTATGATGTTGGCCAGTGAAGATACCTGCATTGATAATGCAGAAATAACATCTAATTCAAGAACTCCAGGGTTAGTTTTCACCTGTGTAGAATGAGAGATTGGACATTGGTAGTCATTCTGGTCAATCCTCTTTAGAATTCGAATAGCTTCATTGTAAGTACAATCCAACAATGGACCATTAGCCGATGGGTTGACAAGGTTTCTTGTCTGAGCATTCAAACCATTGTAGAAGATCTCTATTTGTATCTCTTGATGAATTCCATGCATTGGGTAGCGTCGAAGCAAAGTTTTCAAACACTCCCATTTGTATGTAAATTCTTATCATCGAGCTAATGATATACAGTAATGTCATTACGCAACCTTGTGTTCATTATCCGCGGGTTGAAATGTAAAACAAACTGCGTTACTAACGCATTCCAAGATGTGATAGATCCTGCAAGCAATCTTAAGAACCATGTTCTTGCTTTACCCTACAACGAATAAGGAAATTGCATTTTCAAGGCATTATCAAGGACACCATGTTGACTAAAGGATGCATAAATAAGAAAAAATGATTTCAAATGTTCTCATGCGTCCTCATGCCGAAAACTAAAATATTGCCCATTTGAGTTGAGCATCTGAAACATCACAGGTTCCAGTTCAAAATTACCAGCCTGGATAACCGGTCGTACAACCCCTAGTTGTAAATCATCGAGTATAGGCACAACAAAATCCCTTATTGTCTTATTCTGAATTTTTTCTTCTTATGGACGTGGTGGTGGTATATTGTTAACAATTTATGGAAGCATTGGAGGAATTCCATCTTGTGGCAGCAATGGTGGTAGATTATTGTTGTTGTTATTACCAACCATCTTCCGTTGTTCTTGCCTTCTCCTCTTAATTGTCCTTTCAAGCTCCGGATCAAAGTGTATAATGTCCTTAGGATTTCTCCTTGTGGACATTCAACAATTAAAAATTTGAAAAAGTAAATAATTAAAGAAATAACCACAGATTAGTAAAGATTATAAGTTAAGTAAGTGAAATTAATTGCAACTACAAAAGTAAACATCAAATAAATGGCAGTCCCCGGTAATGGCACCAAAACTTGATCGGTGTTTTTACGACACAACGATTGTGCAAGCGTACACACATCGATGCAAGTATAGTTGATAGACAAATCTATCGGATATCGATCTCACGAGGAATGGCTTTTTGATGTCTAAATGTCGGAGCAATCAATATTGAAATTAAGTGTAATGTGAGTACTGATGTTAGTGCAATATGTCAGATCTGCACACTAAAATTAGATATCAATGTCAATGTAATCATACTTAAGTATCAGGTGTTAAAAGTGAATGTACTGAAAGTAAATCATGTGTTGAGTGTTGGGTGCTGAATATTTAAATTGCATAAAATGTAAAAGTGATCAAGTGTAAAGGGTAGAACTGGTTCACTGATTCTGCTAAGTTGCAACGCTGGATGCGTTGACAAGGTAAAGTATAGATGAATTGTCGTTGCATTGAAGTCCCTTTGAGTTATTACCAATAACAACTCCCTACTTAAATACCCACAATCACTCCACCTCTCGGTGCGAGCAATGATGTGTATCCAAAAACAAATAACTGGTTTTTATCCCAGTCCTGAGCAGCTCTTGCCTAACCCACTTGTTAATCTAACCTGTCACCGCATCTCTTGATGTCTGCGCACTGCAATTTCACTCTCGTTCTTAAAGCGGTTGAATCCAAGAATAAACAGATAAGTAGTGTAAAATAAGAATCAAAATGATATAACATTAAAAGACATTCTTGTATTCATTTAATATCATCAGAATCCATCATCGTTTAAGAAGAATTAAAGAGTACAACGAAGCTTACTATCTCTAGACTACTAGGCCTACTCCCTAATTGTTCTCTTGCCTTGCATCAAACACCTTCTCGTCAAAAGTGACAACAGACTTGCTTCATCAGGTTCCCAATTCCTATCTCAAATATCCAAAATTACACAGAAATTGTAGAATTTAATCCCTTAGCTCTCGATGATTTCTTCATTCTTTGTTCGTTTATTTTTATCCTCCAAAATGTTGCAAGTTTCAGCCTTCATTCCCAGATCCAGATCTAGATTTTTTTACAGTTGTGCACTCACGCGGTTCTAGCATTTTCTTCAGAGATTTGCAGATTGTCGCTATATCACTAGACGCATTCTGAAATCATAATTGCAATGACATCTGTGAAATTCCTACGTTGGTGCTTCCAACTATGGATTCAGCTTGATTCTACTCATTCAAGGTTTAGTTGCAATGCGACGACATCTCTTGGTCGTAATTACCTGCTGATCTTGTGGCTACATTAAGACGCAATATATCGGTTGCTTGAGTCGATATTAGAACCTTAACTTAGGGAGAAAATGCTAACGATGCATGCTAAGAGAAATATAAAAGAGACAATTAGAACCTTAACTTAGGGAGAAAATCTATGTCATTTGTAATACCATCAGTCGCATTTAGAACACTCCCCGTCAGGAGCATATGTTGCCTTCTCTTCACAGTCAATTCACCCTCCAAGATGATTAAGCTACCATGGAAGCAAGCTTAAGGAAAAAAAATAAGAAAACAAAATTGATTTTTCACGAGCTGGATTCTCTTTTTCTTCTTCTCTTTCCTCAATATTTATCTTTACTGCTAAGTACAGCTGTCCTTCTTCTCTCAGATCTAACTTCCTTACAAGTGTACAAGTTAGTTAATCCAGTTGTACACTCTCTCAGATCTGGTATATGCAGTAAGCAGTTACAAGTTTTCGCGACATTTCTGGATGCAAATTTAGATTTTAATTTGCGGCGACAACTTTGATATCCTCATGCACTGGTGCTTCTAGATATGTTCACATAGTAAAATCCCTAGTACAATCTAGAAGTGCTCATCCGGTGACATGTTTGGACGCAATTCTGGATTAAAATTACAGCGACAGCCTTGAACACTTTCCTACTTTGATCTTTTAGGATAGATTCCTGCACTGACATCTCAAGACGCAATACTGACATTAAATATAGCGACATTAGTAGCATAAGTATAATAAAATGAAAGAAAATTACACCAAACATCATTAACTTAGAAAATGCAATTACTAGATATAAAATGCTAAAAATGCATGCTAAACATGGTACAAAGGGAACAAATTATACTCTAAATCAGGAGAAATTAATGGTCTTTTCTAATGCTATCAACTGCCAATACAATTCTAGTTTCTTTTTCATTCTCTTATTCCATTTTGGGGAATTAAGGAGTGGAAGTATGAATATTTGATTGTTGTTTTACAAGGATTTACCTTTCGGATCAGTTGTCTAGGAAAAGAACATTGAACAAACACTAGGCCTAACAATCGTAAAAGTCATCTAGGTGAGAATGAACCCAAAATTGGTATTGCCCATCCGTGGAAACCTTTTCCTAAACTGGTTTAGATTGTGACATCTAGCAATAAGTAATCTCTATCGACTTGCTATGACGGCCAAAGATCGAGAGATCCAACTGGGGTAGTAATTAGTTAAATGGAGGGAAATCCCAAAAACCCAACAATTGAAGAACTCATATGAAAACGACTTAATATCCCCAAAGCCGTTTATAAGAACTTCTACATCTCAAATCCTTCCTTTATTTCTATTTTATTTTTCTCTTTTATTTTACGCTCTTCAAAATCCACTCTTTATTTTCGTAGTGTAATACCTAAAATAAGTACTAATTAATTTTATTCTTTGCAGGGAATTGATTTACTATCGCTTACGCCTCTTTTGGGTACGATCCTCAGAATACTACCAAGTGTGCCATTATAACACACTATATTTACAACCTGACCCGTATACTTGCGAAAAGGCTAAATCTACGCCGAATGACAGTACGTTCGGGGGGCGGTCAAGTTGTTGGCGCCGTTTTCGGGGAGGTAACACCTTAGTAAATTTTTTTTCTTTTGTTGACAATAAAATAATTAGAAAAATTTTAGATTATAGATACGATTTAAATTTTTGCTTTCAATTTTATTTAACTTGCATTAACATGTAAAATGATGAAAAATGCGTTAGGGGTGTGTTTTGATTTAGAATGGTTACAACCTAGTATTCCTAGACCACCAATTTATCAAAATCATTTTGAATTAAATCCATCTCTAATATCCTGGGTTACTGACAATGTCACCTTTTCTGATCCCTCAATAGAAGATCATACTGCATTTTTACAAAAATTTGAGGTAATCTACAGCACAGTTTCATGTGCGGGGTAGCCCCAAGTGTGATTATATTATTATTAATTCCTTTTGCTTTAAATGGAAAGGCCAAGTCATGGTTGGACTCTTTACCCCTAAACACCATTACTACGTGGGAAGAATTTATATATATATATATTTCTTCAATGAATGATTTCTATGCTTAAGATTGTGCTGGGATATTTACAAATGTTTCATTTCAAGCAAATAGTGACAGAAAAATTAGGGTAAATTTGGGAAAGATTCAAAACCATAATTCGATCTATACTCGGGGGAGGAATTCTTATTGCTATACAACTTCAGCACTTTTATGATGGATTAAGTATGGAAAATAGGCATAAGGTAGATATAATGACTTAAGGAAGCATGTGGACTAAGACATGGCAAGAAGTTAAAGACATACTAGAAATTGCAAGTGCAAATGAGATATTCTAGTAGGAGCAATTGGAACTTTCGAGAGAAACCAACGAACCTGTCTACAACTAGATTGTGGCTAGTGATTACAAGGAAGAAGATTCTGAGGACGAAGGACCTATAGAAGAATAACCAAATGAAGAATCTTTAACAACCCAATTGGAATGGTGGCAGCAAAGCAAAGAGGTGGCGGAACAACCGATGTCAAATGCCACTAAAATGATACCATCAATTATGAGACAACCAGAAGTAGAGTTAAAATCACTACCAGAACATTTGAAGTATGGCTATTTGGGTGAGAAAAATACTTTACCTGTTATACTGGCATAAGGATTAAGTGAATAACAGGAAGCGACTTTATTGGATGTGCTAAAACGTCATAAAAAGGCTATTGGGTGGACAATCGCTGATATCGAAGGAATAAACCCAGCATTTTGTCAACACAAAATTCAATTAGAAAAAGGCAAGAAACTAGTGGTAGATGCACGAAGGAGATTCAATCCGGCTATGAAAGAAGTGGTGAAAAAGGAATTGGTCAAGTGGTTAGATGCAGGCATAATTTATGCCATTTTCAATAGTGAATGGGTAAGCCTTACATAATGTGTACCAAAAAATGGTAGGTTGATAGTAGTAGAAAATGACCACAATGAGCTAATCCCTACGAGAACAATTACTGGGTGGAGAGTGTGTATTGATTACAGGAAATTAAACAATGCAACAAAAAAAGATCACTTTTCACTACCTTTCATTGATCAAATGTTAGATCGGTTAGCAAATAAAGAACATTATTATTTCTTAGATGGGTATTTAGGGTATGATCAAATCCTAATACATCCCAATGATCAAGAAAAAATAACTTTTACATGCCCTTTTGAGACATATGCTTTTAAACGTATGTCTTTTGGACTTTGTGATGGACCTGCCACTTTTGTGAGATGTATGACTGCTATTTTTGTAAAAAGGCTAGAAGAAGGGTTCGATGTTTTCATGGATGATTTCTCGGTATATGGAGATTCTTTCAAGGAATGCTTGTTAAATTTAGAATAAGTCCTACAGAGGTGTGAAGAAACTAATCTAGTGTTAAACTGGAAAAATGTCATTTCATGGTAAGAGAAGGGTTAGTTTTTTGACATCAAATATCATGGAGAGGGTTAGAAGTAGATAAAACAAAAATCGAGGTAATAAAAAACCTACCACATCCTACAAGTATCAAAGGTATTCGAAATTTTTTAGGACATGCTGAGTTTTATAGAAGGTTTATAAAATATTTTGCTCATATCTCTAAAGCTTTAAATTTATTATTGCAAAAAGATGTTCCATTTACATTTGATAATAACTGCATTGAAACCTTTGAAAGTATAAAAGAGAAGTTAATAATTGCTCCAACAATTATTAGACCCAATTGGAATGAACCCTTCATTATTATGTGTGATGCTAGTGATTATCCTATAGGTGGTCTTAGGATAAAAGAGGGACAATCTATTTGGGGTGATTCATTATTCTAGCAAAACTCTTATTCCCACTCAATGCAACTATACTACTAATGAGAAGGAAATGTTAGCTGTGGTTTTTGTCTGTGAAAATTTTCGTCCTTATTTAATGGCTAATTATGTGTATATTTATACAGATCATGTAGCGCTGAAGTATGTAATGAAGAAAAAAGAAAGCAAAGAAAGGCTAATGAGATGGGTATTGCTGTTACAAGAATTTGATTTATAGATCATGGATCGGAAAGGGACAAAAAACCATATAGCAAATCATTTGTCACGATTAGAAAATAATGCATCTCTGTACCTTTGGGAGAAATAAAGGAAACCTTCGTAGATGAGCAACTACTCAGAGTGGAAACCCGATTCTTAAACATAGGAGCACCATGGTATGTAGATTATGTGAACTATTTAGCGAAAGGGTGTTCCCAGTTAGTACGACGATGTATAGCTGAGGAAGAAATAAGTGACATCCTTAAAGGATGTCACGACTCTCCTTGTGGAGGACATTTTGGCGAAAAATAGACAAATAAAAAAATTTTGCAATCTGGATTCTACTAGCCCACTATGAATAGGGATGCTCATATGTTCATGCAAAACTGTGATCGGTGTCAGTGAATGGGGAATATATGAAAAAGGGATGAAATGTCGCAAGTGGAAATTATTGAGGTAGAAATCTTTGATGTTTGGGGAATTAATTTCTTGAGACCCTTTCTTAGTGCATTTGGGAATCAATATATCTTGTTGGCAGTAGATTATGTTTCCAAATGGGAAGAAGCAGCGGCATTATCTACTAATGATACCAAACCAGCGGTTAATTCCTAAGAGGAAATATCTTTTCGCGATTTGGAACTCCTAGGGCATTGATTAGTGATGAAGGATCACATTTCTGCAGTAAACAATTTGAAGCCGCTCTCGCAAAATATATTATTCGACATAAAATGATAACTGCATATCACCCACAGACGAATGGACAAGTCAAAGTTTTTAATCGAGAAATTAAATAGATCCTTGAGAAGATAGTAAATCCTAACCACAAAGATTGGGCAGAAAAGTTGGATGATGCCCTATGAGCTTATCGAACAGCTTACAAAACACCTCTCGGTATTCTCCCTATAAACTTGTACATTGAAAAATTTATCATTTGCCTATTGAATTAGAGAAAAAAGCATGTTGGGCTACTAAAGAATTGAATCTAGATCCTGAGCTAGCGAAAAAAGAGAGATTGTTCCAGACACAGGAATTGGAGGAGTTTCAATTCATGGCCTATGAAAACATGAAACTTTATAAAGAAAGAAGTAGGCTGCTTCATGATGCTAAGATTCGAAAACAAAGCTTCGAGCTAGGATAAAAGGTACTCTTGTTCAATTCTAGAATCAAATTGTTTGCTGGAAAGCTCAAATCAAGATGGACAGAGCCATATACCATTAATCAGGTTAAACCATATAGGGCAGTGGAGCTATTAAGTGGGAATGGTGACACTTTTCTAGTCAATGGACAAAGGGTAAAGTCATATTATGGGGGAACTACAGATATACTTGTTAATGAACAGTCTCTACATTGTAAGGTGATATGGGATAAAGAGTCAGTGTTAAAACCAAATACTTCAGGAATATACGACAGCTCAGTTACGGAACCAGAGGGAACCTGGTCTTGACGTTGCGACAAACACATTCAATGTCGCGACGACCAAGCATAAAGAAAATATGACTACTGGTCTCAATGTTGCTACTTGTCACCCTAGCGTTGTGACAAACCGTACTTCTCGGAATATCATTTCTGGCCTTGATGTCGTAACATACCTAGTGCATGTCGCGACATGCCTACATAACAACAACAGTACAGGTGAACCTCTAACTCCTTACAGTTTTAATTAGATTTAAATAATATAACCTCTAACTTCTAAATCTAATGGAAGTCTTATTAATCATCTCCTATAAATGACATCTCCTCCATGTTATCCCTCATTCTATAAT
Source organism: Gossypioides kirkii (assembly GCA_005610355.1). Lineage (NCBI taxonomy): Eukaryota > Viridiplantae > Streptophyta > Magnoliopsida > Malvales > Malvaceae > Gossypioides > Gossypioides kirkii. The sequence goes on from CP032245.1 coordinate 20,179,184, forward strand.
CAAATGATTCAAAAAGCATCAAATCAAATGACTTATTCAAGTGAAAATGCAGCTAACCCTATCTTTGAATTCCTAAAAGATGATTTAGACAACTATCTACAGTAACTACAACTACATACCTTTATTCAAGAACAAGGGTTTAATCCTCTGATTCGAGTCTACATAAGTATTTGGGAAATCGTGGTCGATCATGAATGGACTCAATTTTGTCTGTCTAGCAAAGAACCGGTAAATATTTCAATAATTTAGGAATTTTATTTGGCTTTAAAGAAATGTGAAGCAGAGAGAGCTTGTGGGCAGATTCAAGGTCCAATTAAAAATAGAGGAATTGAAATATACCTAAATGAGGTCCAAATTTGTAGATTTTACAACGTCCGATATTATTACCAAGATTATCTTCATAGGGTTGATTTAAAGGAATTTAAGAATATCGACACTGAGGAGATCCTAATCTTCTTAACAGCGGGAAAAGAATTATGGACCTATCGGGAGGGTACTGCAATCTCAGATACTTTCAACGTAGAACTCGTGACGCCCAAAGCCAAGATATGGATGAAATTTGTTTGTTCTTGAATACTTCCTTCTTCCAATATGACTGAGATACGCCTAATCCATGCTATAATAACATATAGGATTCTCAAGAAAAAAATGAATTTGCGTGGGAAAGTGGATTCACCGAAGCATGGTGGATTATGCAAAGAACATAGGGAAAGGTATGCTTTTCCCTCATTTTATTACAGCCATGTGTACAAAGGCAGAAGTGCCAATTGAGAGATTTGATAGAACAATGAATTCATCGAGTAAACTGTTAGGTGATGATTTATTCGCACAATTCACATTACTAAAGCAAAGTCAAAGAGAAGAATAGAGAAGGAGATGATTGAATGACGAGGAGGAATAGGGACTTCCAGTTTGACCACTATTTAGAATTAGGTTTCCTTTAAATTTTATAATTGTGTCAATTTATTTTTATTCTTTTTATTTTTATTTATGTTGAACAATTTAGTTTTGAAATTTTTGGATAAATTTTTTATTTTTATTTTTCTAATTCGTAGGAGTAGGATTAGATTTTATTTTTGTATATATGCTTTAATTTTTTTGTAGGAACCCCACATTATGGAAAATACAATAATTGTGAGTATTAATGCCAAAACGAGAAGGAAAACCACCATAAGGAGAAGAGGATTTTCACGATAAATTGGATAGCATAGGAATTTTGGCAAATAATTTTTATGATGTGTGCTTGAGCTTGTAGAAATACAAGTGATCGGTTAAGAGCTTGTACAATAGGTTGATTGTGTTTATTAATAAAATTGGCATGATGATGAGGAATTTTTAATTATTGAGTATGAAACTTTGAGTTTTATAGGTTATATCAAGTATAGATAGAAAGGCATTATTAATACCAAATGATATATGAAATATATTGAAACGAGCATGCTAGTATATATGATAGATGATAATTTTGAGATTATGTAATTAAATTGATATTTGTGCATATTGAGATGTTTAGGAATGACCTAAGGCATTGTTTGGACACGTCTAGAGCTAAAAAGTCAAACCCTATTCTGAATTACCAATTAGTACCTATCTTTGAGCCTTATGACACCTTTTTGATAAGCCATATTATAGTCCTCTTAAGCCTTAAATGATGATTTGTGTATATACTTTTCTTTGATCCTATTTTGCATGAAAATGGATGTATGGCCATATATATTGAGGGTAGGTAGACACATTATGGTGGAGGTTGTAAAACAAAAAAGGGAGATAATGATAATGTATGAATTTTAGTTTAGCCAAAGAAGAGAAACAAGTGAAAAAACAAAAAGAAAATGAGTAGAAACGCAAAAAGAAAGAATCTCGAATAAGAAAATATATGAAGAGTGAGAAAATCACCAAGTCACCAAAAAGTAGAAAAGGAGAAATCCTACTCGAAAAACAAATAAAATGATGTACTCATAGGCAAGCTAAAAGGATTACTTTAGATTGATTTCCTAAAAATGGTGAAATAAAGGAGAGAGAAGGAGAAATAAGGATGTGAGATGGAATGGGACATAAAGGGGAAGAATAGGGAACAATACAATGTGCCAAACTGTTTTTGTGTTTTGTAACCTTTTGTGCTTAACTATTCTTTGAAATCTATACCTATCCTGAGCTTCAACACGTTACAAGTAAAAAACCCTATGTGACTTAAACAACTCTATGTATGAATAGATATGGAAATTGTATGATCTCATTATAGTTATTTGTATTTACTAGGATAATTAAAATACTTATATTAGCACTGATGGATGCATATTGATGAAACCTTAACATTTGTATTTCCTATAACTTATTGAACTTATATTGTTTCTACTCAAAAACGATAAAATTACTTAATTATCATGTCAAAGTTATTAAGATGTATATGATACCTAGACTACATGCTATGAGCCTATTCTTTATATAGCTATGAACTCAAGCTCTTCATTTTCCTTGTTTTTCTTGTTTTGTTTTCTTTAGGACAAGCAATGACTTAAGTGTGGGGAGTTTGATCTACCGGTTTTAGACCTAGCAGATTGAACTATTTTTCACACTTCAAGAGCTTGAAATCAAGTATTTTCGTTATTTTTTTTAGGATTTAATTTAGATTTCTTGTTTGACTAAATTATGTAACCTAAGTGCTAAAATGTCGTTTATTTGTCTTTAAGGCCAATTGAGGCCTGAAGGTTAGCTGATGTACTTGGTGAGTACGTAGAAGACCACAAGAAATTGTAACAAAAAGAGATTGATAACTTCATCATGACATAGGCTGAGCTATGTCGCAACCAAGGGACCAGACTTGAAGAATTCAAAGAGTGACTTCTTTGTTGTGACATACATGGCCTATGTCGCGATAACACTTGTAGGATAACACTTTCTATGGGGACTGATGGCTTCATCGCGACACAGGTCCTGGTGTCGTGATATCGACCCCTGAACGCGAATTCTACACTGAGTGAAGGATGTTTCAATCTCTATAATACCACTTAAACACGAAGGACGGCAATAAACCTAGGGTTGATGAAAATAGTTGGCCAAAAGCTATAAATAGGGCCTTTAGCACTAGGTTTTACACACCATTTATTAGATTTTAGTTTTTAATTTTAAGTTTGTATTTTATTTCAAGAACGAGATTGTAGAACTCGCATAAACGTTCGAGTAATTTTTCCGGATGGATTGCCAATACAATTCTAGTTTCTTTTTCATTCTCTTATTCAATTATAGGTTATATATATATTTATGCTTATGATGATTAAGAAACCCATGAGGAACTAATTCCATTTTGGGGAATTAGGGAGTGAAAGTATGAATATTTGATTGTTGTTTTATAGGGATTTACCTTTAAGATCAATTATGTAGGAAAGGAAGAACATCGAACAAACACTAGGCCTGACAACCCTAGAAAGTCATCTAGGTGGGAATGAACCCAAAATTGGTATTGCCCATTCCTGAACACATTTTCCCCAAATCTATTTAGATTGTGACTTCTAGCGATAAGTAATCTCTATCAACTTGCTATGACGGTCGAAGATCGAGAAATCCAACTAGGGTAGAGACTAGTTGATTAGAGTAAAATCCCCAAAACCCAACAAGTGAAGAACTTATATGGAAATGACCTAATATCCCTAAAGCCGTTTATAAGAACTTCTACATCTCAAATCCTTCCATTATTTCTATTTTATTTTATACTCCTCAAAATCCACTTTTTATTCTTCATAGTTTAATACCTAAAATAAGTACTAATTAATTTTATTCTCTGTAGGGATTTGATTTACTATCACATACATGTCCTTTGGGTACGATCCTCGGAATACTACCAAGTGTTTCGTTGTAACACACTATATTTTCAACATGACCCATATACTTGCGAAAAACCTAAATTTACGTTGAACGAGAGGGCGTTTGGGGGCGATCAAGATTTAATCCATAACCTCATTTTGAATCTTTGGAATTAGAGAGCAGATATTATGTCCAACCAAAAGCGTCAATCGAAAAGCCACCTAAATTAGAACTCAAGGTATTACCCTCGTGCTTAAAATATGTTTACTTAGGTGACGCCTTTACTTTGCCTTTGATTATTTCAACACAGCTAACTAGAGAACAAGAAGAGAAACTTATTTAAGTGCTGAAACAATTCAAGAAGGCTATTTGGATTAACCATAGCCGATATTCGTGGTATTGATCCATCTATATGCATGCGCAAGATCATTTTTAAGATAACAAGAAAGGGACGATTGATGGACAATGTAGACTGAACTCCATTATAAAGGATGTAGTAAAGAAAGAGATCATCAAGTGGTTAGATGTAGGTATAATTTATCCCCTCTCAGACAGCTCATGGGTAAGTCCGGTCTAGTGCATGCCAAAGAAAGGAAGTATTACGATTGTAAAGAATGAACATAACGAGTTGATACCGACTAGAATGGTTAAGGGATGACAAATTTGCATAGACTACCAGAAATTGAACAAAGTGAATAGGAAAGATCACTTTCCTTTGTCGTTCTTGGATCAGATACTGGATAGACTCATAAGGTGAGACTATTATTGTTTTCTAGATGGGTACTTAGGGTACAATAAAATTACAGTCACTCCAGAAGATCAACACAAAACGATGTTCACATGCCTGTATAGTACGTTCGCATTTAGACGCATGCCCTTTGGTTTATGTAATGCACCTGTTACGTTTCAAAGATGTATGATAGTCATTATCACTAACATGGTTGACAAGTATTTGAAGTGTTCATGGATGACTATTCAGTGTTCGAGGACACTTAGGATGATTGCTTAGCTAATCTAGCGAAGGTACTAAGGCGATGTTAAGAGACAAACCTTGTTCTTAACTGCGAAAAATTGTCATTTTATTGTATGAGAAGCTATTATTTTGGGTTACCAAATAACAAGACAAGGAATCGAGGTTGATAAAGCCAAGGTAGATGTTATCGAGAAACTTCCACCTTTAACATCTGTAAAAGGTGTTAAGAGCATTTTGGGATATGTCTAATTCTATCAAAGATTCATAAAGGAGTTCTCTAAGATTGCTAAACCTTTAAGCAAGTTATTGGACAAGGAGATAACATTTAATTTTGATGAAGAATAGATTAGTTCCGGCACCAATAATCGTCACACTTGACTGGTAATTTCCATTTGAGTTAATGTGTGACACAAGTGACTTCATAGTCGGTGCTGTGATAGGCTAGCGAAGGAACAAAGTTTTTCATCCCATCTAGTATGCAAGTCGGACTTTAACAAGAGGTCAACTAAATTATACAGTAACCAAAAAAGAATTACTTGCAGTTGTGTTTGCTTTTGACAAGTTTAGATCTTACCTTGTAGGTACTAAAGTGACTGTCTTTACGGATCATTCGGTAATTAAACATTTGCTTGCCAAGAAAGATGCCAAGCTAAGACTGATTCAATGGGTGCTATTACTTCAAGAATTTAATTTAGAAATTCAAGATCGGAGAGGTGTAGAAAACTCAGTACCTGATCACTTGTCTAGATTGGAGCCACGAGAAGAAACTTATGCTAAGTCATAACACCCATTGGTTCGCTGATTTTGCTAACTACTTAGCTTGTGGTTTGATTCCCTCTGATAAGACATATCAGCAAAGGAAAAAGTACTTTCACGATGCAAAGTACTACTTCTAGGAAGATCCATTCTTATTTAAGAAGTCTTCAAATCAGATGATCAGGAGATGCATGGCAGAAAATGAAGTACCAGATATATTATATCATTGTAACACAACTCCAAGTGGGGGACACTTCAGAGGTTCATGTACTGTGGCCAAAGTATTACAAGCCGAATTCTTTTGGCCGACATTGTTTAAGGATGTGTACGCCTATGTCAGATGCTGTGATTGATGTCAAAGGTTTGGAAATGTCACTAACAGAAATAAGATGCCTCGAACAAACATCATGGAAGTAGAACTATTTAATGTTTGGGGTATTGACTTCCTCGGTCCATTCCCTCTATGATAGCATTAGAAAAGACCATTAATTTCTCCTTATTTGAAGTATAATTTGTTCCCATTATATCATGTTTAGCATGCATTTTTAGCATTTTATATTCAGTAATTGCATTTTCTAAGTCAATGATGTTTGGTTTAATTTTCTTTAATTTTATCCTTCTTTTGCTGCTAATGTCACCACATTTAGTGTTCAGTTTTGCGTCTAAAGATGTCAATGCAAGAATCTGTCCCAAAAGATCAACGTAGGAAGGTGTCCAAGGTTGTCAGTGCAATTTAGAATCAAGAATTACGCCCAAACCTGTCGCCACATGAACATATCAAGAAGTACTAGTGCTTGAGAATATCAAGGTTATCGTAGTGAATTAAAATCTAAATTTGCGTCTAGAGATGTCGCGGCAACCTTTAACTACTTGCTGAATGCACCAGATCTGCGTGAATGTACAGCTGGATTAAATAACTTGTACAGTTGTAAGGAAGAAAAATATTGATGAAAAAAAAGAAGGGGAGAGGAATCTTGTAGCTCGTGACAAATATTAATTAGGTTTTTCATCTTTTTTGGAAGCTTGCCTCCATAACAGCTTAGTTTCTTGAAGGGTGAACTGATTGTGAAGAGAAGGCAAATCCTGCTCCTGACGAGTGTTCCTAAGTGCAACACAAGAGGAGCATTAGGGAAGAGTTCTAGTAGGCTAAGAACAGAATGTTTCAACTTGTTCTTTATTTCCTCTCAAATGCTGATAAATTCTGATGAAGTTAAATGTGTATGGAAGTACCTTTTAATTTTAGATCTAATTTGATTTTTGCTCAATTTTCTCTTATCTGTTTATCTTTGGATTTAATTGCTTGATCACGGAAGTGGTATTGCAATTACTGACACTGGAAAGTGCACTGACAAATTAAATTAACAAGCAAGACAACAGAAGTTGCTTGGGAAATGAAGAAATTCTAGCCCTTGTTCTTGAATGCAAAGCATTGCTAGCACTGGAAGATGTGGTTAATGTAAGTATTTGTGTCTTTGATAAACAGAAAGTCGAAGTTGGTAAGATCTCATTAAGCTTAATTGCGACGACAATTTATCTATTATTTACCTTATTGTCACATTTAGTGGTTTGCCAACTTATCAAGTTAGGGGTCCCCCTTTCCATTATCATTGTTTTTACTTCTTTAATTTTCTTAAATTGCATCGACAAATTATCTTCAAACTTTCACTGCATTTCATATTAATTTTCTTTGACATATTTTATTACAATCTTGCAATATTTGCTCTAATAGTTAAATTCATTCATTTCTGCACTCTTAATTTTAATTGCGCCGACATTATTCATTCAATTTCTCTTATTTGATAGTTTTAAGCCTATCAATTATACTTGCATCAACAAGTGTTCACTTGCACAATTGCTGTGACGTTTATAGCGCAATCCAGTTTTGGCATAGTTGTCGAGGATGGTGTTTGTTTGATGTTTATTTTTGTAGTTACAATTATTCTTTATTTCTTAAATTTTCTTTGTTACAAATTTATTTCACTTTTTGTTTACTCTTTTTCAATTTTCTATTAGGTGTTTTATGACCACTAGGAGAAATCTTGAAAATATTGTTCGCTTAGATCCGAAAATCGAGAGAACCATTCGAAGGAGAAGACAAGAACATAAGAATATGGCTTTGCCTAGAAATGATGCCATACCACAGTTGTCGCCACACAATCCTGTCCCTCCAATACAGCCATAAAATTTAAACAACCCGCTGCTGCCACAAGAAGACCAAATGCAAAATAGAACGATTAGAGACTTTGTTGTTCCTGTGCTAGATGATTTGCAGCTAGGGGTTGTTAGACCAACTATCCAAGCTGGAAATTTTGAGTTAAAATCGGTTATGTTTCAAATGTTAAATTCGAATGGGCAATATGTTGGTTTGCCTCATGAAGATGCGAGAGAGCATCTTAAATCTTTTCTACTAATCTGTGCTTCTTTTAGTTAGCATGGTGTTCCTGATGACGCTTTGAAGATGCAACTGTTTCCTTATTCATTGTAAGAAAGGGCTCGTACCTAGTTCCTTGGATTACTTACTGGATGGATTACATCGTGGAATGCACTTGCGACTCAATTTGTTTTGCGGTTTAATCCACCCACGATGAATGCTCCATTGAGGAATGATATTACTGCTTATCACCAACTGGATGATGAGAATCTGCATACCACATGAGAGCGTTACAAGACTTTGCTTCGATGTTGTTCAATGCATGGAATCTAACAAGAAATGCAGATCCAAATTTTCTATAATGGATTAAATGAGCAGATAAGAAATCTTGTCGATGCATCTGCAAACAGTCCTTTGTTGGACTGCACCTATGATGAAGCTGTGAGAATTTTGGAAAGAATCGCTCAGAATGACTATCAATACCCAATTTCTCGAGTTGCTCAAGTAAAAACGAATCTTAGAGTTATTGAATTAGACACCATATCATCTTTGAGTGCACAGGTATCATATTTGGCTAACATGATTAAAAACATGAAGGGACGAGTGAAGTTGCTCCCATTCAAGTTGCCCAGCAAATGGATGTCCCGACATGATTAAAAACATGAAGGGGATCGATATTTGATAGACTCACATTTGCCTATTATACTTGCATCGACAGTGTCCGCTTGCACATAATTGTTGTGAAATTTATAGAGCGATCAAGTTTTGGCGTCGTTGTCGGGATGACGTTTGTTTGATATTTATTTTTGTAGTTTCAATTACTTTTTCTTTTTTGACTTCTATTTGTTACTAATCTATTTTATTTCTTTTGTTGATTCTTTTCAATTCTTTTTAGGTGTTTTATGTCCACAAGGAGAAATCCTAACAACATTGCCAGTTTCGATCCAAAAATTGAAAGACCTATTCAGAGGAAGAGACAAGAGCTAGAAATATGGCTGGAATAATAACGATGTTCCACAGTTGCCACCACAAAACCCTATTCCTCTAGTGTAGCCACAACAATTCAACAATATACTGCTGCCACAAGAAGAGCAAATTCCAAACAGGACAGTAGCAGACTTTGTTGTTCTTGTGCTCGATGATTTGCAACAAGAGGTTGTTAGACCAACAAGACAAGCTGGGAATTTTGAATTGAAATCGGTGATGTTCTAGATGCTAAACTTGAATGGACAATATGTTGGTTTGCCTTATGAAGATGCGAGGGAGCATCTCAAATCTTTTCTGTTAATATGTGCTTCTTTTAGTCAACATGGTGTTCTTGACGACGCCTTGGAAATGCAATTGTTTCCTTATTCTTTGCAAGGAAGAGCACGTACATGGTTTCTTGGTTTATCGGCTGGATTTATTACTTCATGGAATGTGCTAGCAATTCAGTTTGTTCTGTGATTCAATCCACCCACAATTAATGCTAAACTGCGGAATGATATCACGGCGTACCATCAATTGAAGGGTGAAAACCTGCACACTACATGGGAGTGTTACAAAACTCTGCTTAGATGTTATCTCATGCACGAAATTCAACAAGAGACACAAATCGAAATCTTCTACAATGGATTAAAGGCGCAGATAAGAAATCTTGTCAATCATCTGCAAATGGTCCTTTGTTAGATTGCACCTATGATGAAGTCGTGTGAATCTTGAAGAGAATTGCACAAAATGATTATCAGTACCCGATTCCTAGATCTGCTCAACTGAAAACAAATCTTAGAGTTATTGAGTTAGATGTCATTTCACTGGCGAACATGATCAAAAACATGAAGGGGACGAGTGAGGTTGCCCCTATTCAAGTAGCCCAAGAAATGGATGTCTCGACATTTTGTTGTGAAATTTATGGCGACAACCATAGCTATAAGGATTGTCCACATCATGCTGAGAATGCATTCTATGTCAACAATATCAGAAGAAATTCATATGGTAACTCGTATAACAGTTCAACTAGAACCCAACAACCTTGGGGGAATTAGAATACATCTACATTTAGATATGGAAATTCCTCGAGTCAAAGGAGCTTTCAACAAAGGGAGTTACAACCATCAACAACAAAATTACAATCATAATCCTCAGGTACATTCGCATCCTAATCAGATAAAGTCACAGAATCAGATGCAATCACATGCTTGCATGCGGCCACAACAGACTGCAATGCCAAATATGCAAGGACAACATCAATAACAGCAATAGCAGTACTCTCAACAAAGATCAGATCCATTAGCTGCTCTTGAAGCTTTGATGCATGAGCATATTACCAGAACTGAAGCTATCATCCAAGGAAATTCTTCTTCCATCCGCGCGTTGGAAGCACAACTAGGACAGCTGGCTTCTAATATGAGCATAAGACCACCAGGTGCTTTCCCAGTGACACAGAAAATCCAAATCAGAAGGGGAAGGAGCATTGCAAGGCTATTACTTTGCGAAGTGGAAAGAAAATTGTCGAACAAAGAAACAGCTCCAATGTAGTACCTATTGACGCAAATGTAACAAAGCAACAGGGAGCAGTTGCATTTGACAGAAGAATATGAAATGACCACTAGGTTGAGGCTAATGTTTGTGAGCTCAGACATGGATGGTAAATGGAATCTTTAGATTTAACTAATAGGAGATACCTGTTTTCAAGCCATCGGTTGAAGAAGCTCTAACACTAGAGTTGAAACCATTGCCAATGCATCTGAAATATGTTTTCCTTGGTGACATTGATACATTGCCAGTAATTGTCAATGCAAGTCTCGACGCAAGCTAAGAAGAGAAGCTAATTGGAATATTGAAGCAACATAAGAGAGCAATCGCCTAGAGTATTGCGGATATCAAAGGCATTAGTCCCTCTTTCTGTATGCATAAAATTAGGATAGAAGATAAGGGAAAATAGTCAATTAAACAACAACATCGATTAAATGAAAAAATGAAGGAAGTCATGAAGAAAGAAATCATCAAATGGCTGGACACAGGCATAATCTATCCAATCTCGGACAGTACATTGGTGAGCCCGGTCCAATGTGTGCCAAAGAAGAGCAGCATCACGGTGGTAAGCAATGATAAAAATGAACTAATCCCTCCTCGTATTACTACAGGTTGGCGAGTATGTATGGATTACTGTCGTTTGAATGCTGCCACAAAGAAGGATCCCCTCCTACTTCCATTCATTGATCAAATGCTGGATAGGCTTATTGGCAAGGCCTATTACTATTTTCTCGATGGATACTCTGGTTACAACCAGATAGAAATCACGTTAGAGGATCATGCAAAGACAACTTTTAGCTGCCCGTTTGAAACCTTTGCTTTCCATTGGATGCCATTTGGTTTATGTAAAGCACAAGCACATTCTAGAGGTGCATCATGGTAATTTTTTCTAATATGATAGAGGATTCGTTGGAAGTATTTATGGACGATTTCTTTGTTTATGGTCACAATTTTGATAAATGCACTGACAATTTAGGGAAAGTGTTAAAGCAATGCGAGGACACCAGTCTGGTGCTTAATTGGGAAAAATGCCATTTCATGGCAACTGAGGGCATTGTCCTTGGCCATCGTATTTCTTGTCAGGGCATTGAAGTTGATAAGGAAAGGTAGAAATCATTGAAAAGCTGCCTCCAACTACCAACATAAAGGGAATAAGGAGTTTTCTCGACCATGCCCGATTTTATCGTCGTTTTATCCGAGATTTCTCCAAAATAGCAAAACCTCTCTACTCCTTGCTGGAGCAAAATAAAAAGTTTTTGTTCGATGATGCTTGTTTGGAAGCATTCGTTAAAATTAAGTAGTCGTTAGTGTAGGCACCTATTATCATCGTACCGGATTGGTCTCAACTGTTTGAAGTAATGTGTGATGCGAGCGACTATGATGTTGGAGCTGTACTTGGAAAACTCTAACTAAAGCACAGGTAAATTATACAACTACAGAGAAAGAGTTACTAGCAGTAGTTTTTACATTTGACAAGTTTTGCTCGTTTCTTATCAGCTTAAAAATTACAGTTTATAATGACCATTCTGCCTTGAGATACCTTTTTCCTAAAAAAGATGCCAAACCTAGGCTGATTAGTTGGATCCTTTTATTACAAGAATTTGATATTGAGATTCAAGACAGAAAAGGATCGAAAAATCAAGTAGCAGACCACATATCTCGACTGGAATCTAAAAGTGAAGATGGAAACAAATCACAATTTGTGGACTCATTTCCAGATAAGAAGTTATTCTTTGTCAATGCATCTCCATGGTATACAGATGTTGTCAATTATTTAGTCTGTGAAAAGCTACCGTTGAGTGCAACTTATCACCGAAAGGTCAGATTTCTTCGGGATGCTACGAAGTATCATTGGAATGAGCCATACCTGTTCAAGGTATGCGATAACAACATCATTCATCGCTACGTTCCTGAGGAGGAAATGCTCTCTATCCTCAAGCATTGCCACGATGCTCCTTGTGGAGACCATTTTGGTGGTGTTAAGACTGCTACAAAGGTCCTACAATCAGGATTTTACTGGCCTACATTGTTTTAAGACGCCCACACTTTTGCTCAACAATGTGACAAATGTCGACGCACCGGATCAATATCTCGACGCAACGAGATGTTACAACAGCCAATTATAGAGGTTGAGCTCTTTGATGTTTGGGGTATAAACTTCTTGGGACCATTTCCAAATTCTTTTGGAAATGTGTATATTTTGGTCATTGTTGACTATGTTTCAAAGTGGATCGAAGCAATAGTTGTTCCAAAGGACAATGCTTGGACGGTGTTAAAGTTCTTTCACACATACATCCTTACACGATTCTAAACACCTCTAGCTTTAATAAGTGATCAAGACACTCATTTCCATTCTAACCAAGTGGCGACAGCTTTAAAACATTATGATGTGAAGCATCGCATGGCAACCACATATCATCCGTAATAGAATGGAAAAACAGAAGTATCCAATCGACAAATAAAAGGTATTCTTGAGAAGGTGGTTAATCTATCTAGACGTGATTAGTCTTCGCAAGTAAATGACTCATTGTGGGTGCTTCGCACTGCATACAGAACACCGTTAGGGATGTCGCGATATCAACTGGTGTTTGGTAAATCCTATCACTTGCCTGTCAAACTTCAACATAAGGCGATATGGGCAATCAAGCAAGTGAACATGGACTATGATGCTGCTGGGCAGAAAAGATTGTTGGACATTTTAGAACTGGAAGAAATTTGACGCAATGCTTATGAAAATGCTAGTATTTACAAGGAGAAAACTAAGAGATGGCATGACAACATCATTTTGCGGTGATAATTTTTCACAGGTCAATTAGTGCTTTTATTTAACTCATGTTTAAAATTGCATCTAAGAAAATTGCGCTCCAGATGGTCAGGCCCTTTTGAAGTTGTCGAAGCATTTCCACATGGTGCAGTGACAATCAAAGATTTAAACGATGGGCACCAATTCAAAGTGAATGGCCAACGATTAAAGCACTACCTAAGCCCAGACATTAACGAACAAAACGAGACCATTAACCTGGTCACGTTTTCTTAGAACGTCATTGCAATTTTTCTATATAATTCGTGTCTTTTATTTTTCTTTAATTCGTTGCTTTAGTTTTCTGTAGGAATAAAGGTTCTTCTTTTTATATACACACACACGAAAGCACTATTTGTTGACACATCTAATTGCTGAGTCATTGAAGCGTTTCAGGAAAGAAACACGCCAGTTGATTCACCCTAATCCTTAACCATTGGATCAATCAGAAAAAGTACGATCCGTGTACTAGTATTTGTTGTCTGTAAGCATAATGTACTCTTACGGCAGCAACAATCATCATGCCTCTTCACCTTCATTTTCTATAAAATACCCTATTTGTGGCAACTGTGTCTTTACACTCACATCCACCATTGTTGTTGTAATCTTGCTTTTCTTCAACTTTCAGTTTTTCTGCAAAATCTTCACTGCCTTTCTCTCATTTAAATATGGCAGGAACTTGTGGTGCTAAAACCCTGTCAACACCAATCATTAAATCATCGACAACGATGGTCCGAAACGACGACCAACCACCATCTAAGGAGCCTGTCTTGTTCTTAACGAAAGCGGCAAAGGACCGTTTCCATAATGTCATGCTGAAACGAAACTGCCATGTCGAGTAGGGATTTTAGTTGTCCCCACAATTGACGTTAGGGAAATAAGTGGCCAAAACGATTTCGTGTTTAGGCTGGGAGCAATTTTATGATCATCCGAAAGGGTACTCCCCATTCGTGGTAAGAGAATTATGCTAACTTAGTTGATCCGGAGCAAGATTTCATCTTCATCCGTAAAGGTCTGGTGCCATGAGGCGCTGACCATATCAATGCCCTCTTCCACATTTCCAAAGGAGAAGACGAGCATGTCAAGTTTTTGGGGAACTTGACGAAGAAAGGCGCTGATTAACTGTTGAAGGACTTATGCGTCGACGGCGCTGTTTGGACTGGAAATAATCTGAACAATTATATGATGCACTGTCGTTACCTCACCGTTCAGAGCAAGGTGTGGTTTCACTTTATCAACTGTCGTCTCCTGCCATCCACTCACAGCACTACTATTAGGCTGGATAGAATGTGCTTGATACATTCTATTATCAAGGGGCGATGGATTGATGTTAGGGCAATCCTTTACCAAGAAATCTCTGAATCTACTGCCAAACAAACAAGTATCTTTCCTTTCCCTTCTCGAATCATGTTGTTTTGTAAATAGAGGGGCGTTGTGCCTCACGAAGGGGAAGAGTTTTCGGAGAACAAAGGCTCGATAAATGATATTTCGATGGAAAGAATGACGAGGGGGTAGTAAACCCCTATTGTGAAGGAAGTGCCATCGAAGAAGGAAAAAGGAAAAGGGAAAAGAAGGACAAGCAAACCTATGCACCCACAGATCCTCAGATTTGGAGGAAGCTTACTGAGATTGAACAGATTACTAACTGTATGGTTGTGCGACAAATAAAACTTGTCGTTGCAGTGGTTGACATGGAGAAGTGTCAGAGCCTATTCTACGCCTATACCAAGGCATGGAATACTGCCATTGTCAGCACATTAAGCAGCATGAGTAAGGAGTCATTGCTAGAATTCCCCGTGTTTCCCCTATCATCAGGGTGGTTACACCATCAACAGAGCAAGCTGCTTCAGAAGGAAAGACTCAGTCTATCTAGTCCCCGCATAGAATCCACATCTTTGACAATGAGGACCAGGAGGTGCACTCTATGGATATGGAAGATTGCTTTCGCAACATTGCCAACCTTTTTAAGGATGAGTTTTCAAATAGTTTGGGGGCCAATATGGCGGAAAGAGAAGTTATTGCTGTAGAAGAGGAGCACACAACCATTGCCTTTGTGGGTGTTGAATAAGAAGAAGGAAAAGAAGAAAAGGAAAAAGAAAATGAAGAAGATTTTATGCCGATAAATTTGTTGGAGGAATTTATCACCTCACATGCTAGTGTGGGTGCTTCTGTTGAAAACCTAGCACCATCTAGGGCGTGCCAGACTGAGGCCATAACATTCAGCAATGAGGATTCTAATCCTCTAGCTATTGTGCCATATTTGGCACCACTTTTTGAGATTCATCAGTCGGATGTTACTGTCGATGAAGCTAGTATCCAACCGACCATGGAGGAGCAATCCACCGCACCGATTGACCCAAAGGAGAAAAAGCATAAACGTAAGGAAAAGAAGAAGCTCAAAGAGGAACGACCCAAAAAGAAGAAGAAATCCAAAGCAGCCACATCCTCGACTGTGATACATTGAGTTAGTTTTTCTTTTTCATTACTTAGTTTAGTTACATGCATTTCATATAGTTGTCATTTCATTTTATTTGTCTCTGCATTTTATTTGTTAACGCATTTTGCATTGTAGTTGCGTTTCCATATATTTTGTATAGTATTGTCAGTGCATTGGGAACAATGAAGACACTAAGTTTGGGGGGAAAATATATGGAATGGAAATGCAAATGCACCCACAAGTTTATGATTTTATTTGTCTTTTGAGTTAAATGAAAGTATGCAAAATTATGAAAAATGTGTGACAACGATTTTTTTTTATTGGAAGCACAAATCTTGAATGATGTGAAATGATAATGTATGAATTGGATGAATATGATTGAATATTGTATCCTTCTATTTTTGGATGAATGGTTGAAATTGAATTACTAATAAATGAGTAGTATCATTCTTTAAATCTTGAGTTAACTTAGTATCTTGAAGCTATGTATGTAATTATATCTACTAATAAAAGACACTCCAATGTAAGTGCATTGTGACTTAACAAGGGGAACACTCCATTGGAAGTGTTAGAAAAATAATCTAGTCAAAGGCTGTCATTGCAAGAGTATGTGTTGGCGCAATTACCAGCGCAGGAGAATGTTAAGTTGTCGTAGCAAATAAAAATCTTAATTTGTGTCCAGCAATGTCGCGACAACCTACAACTACCTAATGTACAAACTAGATCTACGTGAGTGAACAACTGGAAATAACAAACTTGTACAGCTGCAAAAGGGAGTTAGATCCGAGAAGGGGAAGAAACCTATACCTTCTAGTGATTATAAATAGAGGGAAGAGAGAGAAGATAATCATCAAGCTTGTGAAGAAATTAATTCCACATTTTTTGATTCACTTTTAAAGTAAGCTGCCATGAAATCGTAACTTCCCAGGAGGGTGATCTGACGCAACGAGGAGGCAACTACTTCTGACGAGGAGTGCCTAAGTGAGACACAAGAGGAGCAATTACGGAAGGATTCTAGTAGACTAGGAATAGCATACTTCAATTTCTTCTTTAATTCCTCTTGAACGTTGATGAATTCTGTTGACTTTAATTGTGTATGAAAATACCTATTAATATTATATCAATTTTGATTTCTACTAAATTCTTCTCATCTGTTTATCTTTTGATTTAACTGTTTTGACCACGGAAGTGCGATTGCAGTCACAGTTACTGGAAGGTGCGGTGACAAAGTTAGATTAACAACTAAGACAACGGAAGTTACTTGAGGCAAGAAGGAATTCTAGCCACTTGTTCTCAAGTACAAAGCATTACCTACACTAGAAGGTGTGGTAATTGTGAGTGCTTGGGTCTTTGCTAAAAAGAGAAGTTGATAGCAGTGAGATTTCATTAGAACTTAATTACGGCGACAATTTATCTACCAATTACCTTGTAGTCTCATTTAGTGTCTGCCAACTTGCCAAGTCAGGGATCCCCATTTTCTTTACACTTGATCTACTTCTTTTAATTTTCTGAATTTACATTCATAAAACATCTTCAAATATTCAATTCATTTTCCTATTAAATTTCCTTGACATTTTATGTTACAGTTTATAGTATTTGCGTTGACAGATTTAATTCTAATCTTTGTGCAATTTTGACTTAATTGCATTGACATTATTTCTAACAAATTTCCATATTTTAATGACATTTGCTTCGAAAATTTTAAGCAACAAGAACACCATCCTCGTGGGATCGATATCCAACATACTCAGATCTGTCTATTATACTTGCATCAACAGTGTTCGCTTGAACATAATTGTTGTGACGTTTATAGCGCGATCATGCACTCAACGGTAGCTTTCCACAGACTAAATAATTAATGACATCTGCATACCATAGAGATGCATCGACAAAGAATAACTTCTCATCTGGAAATGCGTCGACAATTTGTGATTTGTTTCCATCTTCACTTCCAAATTCCAGTCGAGATAAGTGGTCTGCTACCTGATTTTTGATCCTTTTCGGTCTTTAATCTCAATATCAAATTCTTGTAATAATAGGAACAATCTAATCAGCCTAGGTTTGGTATCTTTTTTAGCAAGAAGGTATCTCAAGGCAGAATGGTCAGTATAAACTATAATTTTTGCACCGACATGATACGAGCGGAACTTGTCAAATGCAAAAAGTACTTCTAGGAACTCTTTCTCTGTAGTTGTATAATTTACCTGTGCTTCAGTTAGAGTTTTTCTAGTATAATATAGTGTATGAAATATCTTATTTTTCTGCTTTCCAAGTACAGCACCAACAACATAGTCGCTCGCATCACACATCACTTCGAACGGTTGAGACCAATCCGGTGCGACGACAATAGGTTCCTACACTAACTGCTACTTAATTTTAATGAATGCTTCTAGACAAGCATCATCAAACAAAAACTTTTTATTTTGCTCCAGCAAGGAGCAGAGAGGTTTTGCTATTTTAAAGAAATCTCGGATAAAACAACGATAAAATCCGGGATGGTCGAGAAAACTCCTTATTCCCTTTACGTTGGTAGTTGGAGGTAGCTTTTCAATGATGTCTACATTTGCCTTATCAACTTCAATGCCTGACAAGAAATACGATGGCCAAGGACAATGCCCTCAGTTGCCATGAAATGGCATTTTTCCCAATTAAGCACCAGATTGGTGTCCTTGTATCGCTTCAACACTTTCGCTAAATTATCAGTGCATTTATCAAAATTGTGATCATAAACAGAGAAATCATCCATAAATACCTCCAACGAATCCTTGATCATATTAGAAAAGATGGCCATCATGCACCTTTGGAATGTGGTTGGTCCGTTACATAAACAAAATGGCATCCGACGGAAAGCAAATGTTCCCAACGGCCAAGTAAAAGTTGTCTCTGCTTGATCTTCTGACACAATTACTATCTGGTTGTAATCAAAGCATCCATCGAGAAAACAATAATATGCCTTACCAGTGAGTCTATCCAGCATTTTATCAATGAATGGAAGTGGGGAGTGATCCTTCTTTGTGGCAACATTTAAACGACGGTAATCCATACACACTCGCCAAGCTGTAGCAATGCGAGTAGGGATTAGTTCATTTTTATCATTGCTTACCACCGTGATGTTGCTCTTCTTTGGCACACATTGGACCAGGCTCACCCATGTTCTATTCGAGATTGGATAGATTATGCATGCATCCAGCCATTTGATGATTTCTTTCTTCACTACTTCTTTCATTTTTTCATTTAATCGATGTTACTATTTAATTGACTATTTTCCCTCATCTTCCAGCCTAATTTTATACATGCAGAAAGAGGGACTAATGCCTCTGATATCTGCAATACTCCAGGCGATAGCTCTCTTATGCTGCTTCAATATTCCGATTAGTTTCTCTTCTTAGCTTGCGTCGAGACTTACGTTGACAATTACTGGCAATGTATCATTATCACTAAGGAAATCATATTTCAGATGCGTTGGCAATGGTTTCAACTCCAATGTCGGTGCTTCTTCAACTGATGGCTTAAAAATAGGGATCGTCCTATTCGTTAAGTCCAAAGATTCCATTTGCCATCCATGTGTAAGCTCACAAACATTAGCCTCAACCTTGTGGTCACATTCTGGTAGGAAATTGTCTCCAAATGTCACTGCATATTCTTTTGTCACTGCTGAATTACATTCATGAAATTCCTCCCTAATTAACTCATCCAAAATATCAGCTGGTAACATTGTTCCTTACTCCTAGAAGGAGTTGCTTCAAAAACACTGAAAGTAACGTGTTCATCGTTATGTCGCATGATCAACTCCCCCTTGAAAACATCTATCAGAGTGCAGCCCGTTTCAAGAAATGGGCATCCCAAAATAATGGGCACCTCTTTATCAGCTTCACAATTAAGTATGATGAAATTTGCTGGGAACACAAACTTATCAACTTGGATAAGAACATCTTTTATTTTCCCTTCAGGTTGCGCTAATGATCTGTTCGCGAGCTGCAATGTCGCTGTAGTGGGCCTCATATGACCAATTCCTAATTTCTTGAATGTTGACAACGGCATAAGATTGATGCTAGCTTCTATATCATATAGATCCTTTCCTAAATAATTGTTTCCAATGGAGAATGGAATTGTGAAACTACCAGATCTTTCAATTTAGGTGGCAGTTTATTTGTCAGTACAGTGCTACACCATTCTGTGAGTGCAATTGTCTCGATATCAAATAACTTCTTTTTCTTTGATAAGAGCTCCTTCATAAATTTCCCATATCTGGGAATCTGCACAAGAGCATCAATAAGAGGTATATTAATATGTAATTGTTTCAAAGTAGATACAAACCCTTGATAGTCACTGTCATGTTCTTTCTCCTTGATTCACTGTGGAAATGGAAAAGGTATATTAACAGTGGGTTACTGTGATGCACTCGATTGTGTCGACATTGGCAATTATGTCAACAACTTCGTAGGTCAAATGGTAGGCATAGGTGTGATTACTGGTGGTTCTTTCTCATTTATTTCGACTGCTTTGTTACGTTTGCGTCGACAGGTACTATATTGGAGTTGTTGCTTTATTTGATAGTTTGCTTTCCACTTTGCAGAGTAATAGCCTTGCAATGGTCCTTCCCATTCTGATTTAGATTTTTCGTGTTACAGGGCAAAGCTCCTGGTGGTCTTATGCTCATATTAGAAGCCAGCTGTCCTAGTTTTGCTTCCAACGCGTGGATGGAATAAGAATTTCCTTGGACGATGGCTTTAGTTTTAGTAATATGCTTATGCATCAAAGCTTCAAGAGCAGCTAATGGATCTGATCTTTGTTGAGAGTACTACTGTTACTGTTGTTGATGTTGTCCTTGCATATTCGGCATGGCAATTTGTTGTAGCTGCATGCGAGCATGTGATTGCATCTGATTTTGTGACTGTATCTGATCAGGATGTGAATGTACCTGAGGATTATGATTGTAATTCTACTATTGATGGTTGTAACTCCCTTGTCAAAAGATCCCTTGGCTCGAGGAATTTCTATATCTAAATGTAGATATATTCTGATTCCCCCAATGTTGTTGGGTCCTAGTTGAACTATTATATGGGTCACCATATGAATTCCCTCTGATATTATTGAAATAGAATGCATTCTCAGCATGCTGTGGAAAATCCTCATAGCTGTGGTTGTTGCCGCAAATTTCACAACAAAATGTCGGGACATCCATTTAATGGGCTACTTGAATAGAGGCAACCTCACTCGTCCCCTTCATGTTTTTGATCATGTTCGCCAGTGAGGATACTTGTGCACTTAGGGCTGAAATGGCATATAACTCAATAACTCCAGTATTTGTTTTCACTTGAGCAGATCTAGAAATTAGGTACTGATAATCATTTTGTGCAATTCTCTCCAAAATTCGCACGGCTTCATCATAGGTGAAATCTAATAAAGGATCATTTACAAATGAATCGACAAGATTTCTTGTCTGCATATTTAACCCATTGTAGAAGATTTCAATTTGTGTCTCCTGTTGAATTCCATGCATGGGACAACGTCTAAGCAGAGTTTTGCAATGCTCCCACGTAGTGTGAAGGTTTTCATCATCCAATTACGTAGTGATATCATTCTACAGTCTAGCATTCATTGTGGGTGGATTGAATCGCAGAACAAACTAAGTTGCTAGCACATTCCATGAAGTAATAGATCTTGCCAGTAAACCAAGAAACCATGTGCATGCTCTTCTTTGCAAAGAATAAGGAAACAATTGCATTTTCAAGGTGTCGTCAGGAACACCATGTTGACTAAAAGAAGCACATATTAACATAAAAGATTTGAAATGCTCCCTCGCGTCTTCATGAGGCAAACCAGCATATTGTCCATTCGAGTTTAGCATCTGAAACATCATCGGTTTCAATTCAAAATTCTCAGCTTGTATTGCTGGTCTATCAACCCCTGGTTGTAGATCATCGAGCATAGGAACAACAAAGTCTCTAATTGTCCTGTTTGGAATTTGCTCTTCTTGTGGCAGTAGTATATTGTTGAATTGTTGTGGCTACACTGGATGAATAGGGTTTTATGGCAGCAACTGTGGAATATCATTATTATGTCCAGCCATATTACTTTGCTCTTGTCTCTTCGTCCGAATAGTTCTTTCAATTTTTGGATCGAAACTAACAATGTTGTTAGGATTTCTTTTGGTGGACATAAAACACCTAAAAAGAATTGAAAAGAATCAACAAAAGAAATAAAATAGATTAGTAACAAATACAAGTCAGAAAAGAGAGAATAATTGCAACTACAAAAATAAACACCAAACGAACGTCGTCCCTGACAACGACGCCAAAACTTGATCGTGCTATAAACGTCACAGCAACTATGTGCAAGCGGACATTGTCGATGCAAGTATAACAGACAGATGTGAGTCTATTGGATATCGATCCAACAAGGATGGTGTTCTTGTTGATTAAAATTGTCAAAGCAAATGAAATTAAAATAAGGAAAATTGTTAGAAATAATCTCAATACAATTAAGTCAAAACTGCACAAAGATTAGAATTAAATCTGTCGACGCAAATACTATAAATTGTAATACAAAATGTCAAGGCAATTTAATAGAAAAATGAATTGAATATTTGAAGATGTTTTATGAATGTAAATTCAGAAAATTAAAAGAAGTAGATCAATTGTAAAGAAATTAGGGGATCCTTGACTTGGAAAGTTGGTAGACACCAAATGTGACCACAAGGTAACTGGTAGATAAATTATCGCCACAATTAAGTTGAAATGAAATCTCTCTGCTATCAACTTCTCTGTTTAGCAAATATCCAAGCACTCACAAGTGGCCAGAATTCCTTCTTGGCTCAAGCAACTTCCGTTGTCTTATTTGTTAATCTAACTTTGTCACAGCACTTCCGTGGTCAAAATAGTTAAATCCAAAGATAGACAGATGAGAAGAATTTAGTAGAAATCAAAATAGATATAACATTAATAGGTATTTCCATACACAATTAAAGTTAATAGAATTCATCAACATTCAAGAGGAATTAAAGAAGAAATTGAAGCATGCTATTCCTAGTCTACTAGAATCCTTCCGTAATTGCTTCTCTTGCATCGCACTTAGGCACTCCTCGTCAGAAGTAGTCGCCTCCTCGTCGCGTCAGATGACCCTCTTGGGAAGTTAAGCTTCCATGGTAGCTCATTTTAAAAGAGAATCAGAAAAAGTGGAATTAATTTCTTCACGAGCTTGATGATGATCTTCTCTCTCTCCCCTCTATTTATAATCACTAGAAGGTACAGGTTTCTTTCCCTTCTCAGATCTAACTCCCTTTTGCAACTGTACAAGTTGGTTATTTCCAGCTGTACACTCACGCAGATTTGGTTTGTGCATTAGGTAGTTGCAGGTTGTCGCGACATTGCTGGACACAAATTAAGATTTTTATTTGCTGCAACAACTTGACATTCTCCTGTGCTGGTGCTTTTGGATATGTTAGCAGCATAAAGTCCCTGGTGTAATGTAGAAATATTCATGTGGTGACATATTTGGCTGCAATTCTACACCTAACTTGTAGCGACAACTCTGAATGCTTTCCTGCTCCGATCTTCTAAGGTGGATTCTTGCGCTGACAACTTTAGATGCAAAACTGATGTTAAATGCAGCGACATTAGTAGCACAAATGAGATAAAATGAAAGAAAGTAAGACCAACAACACTAATTTAGAAAATGCAAATACTAAGTATAAAATGCTGAAAATGAATGCTAAATGTAATACAAAGGAAACAAAGTATACACTAATCAGAGAGATTTTAATGGTCATTTCTAATGCCATCAGTACCATTCTAGGGAGGCAACACCTTAGTAAATTTTATTCTTTCTTTGTATAAAAATAATTAAGAAAATTTTAGGTTATAGGTACGATTTAACAATACTAACAGTTTTTATTCTTTTTCAGATCTACTACTTTCCTTTAATTTCCATCATTAGACCATGGATGCCTACGATTATTTTTGTGCATATGACATTTATGATGATGTTTATGACGATGATATCTTTGAAGATGGGTATTATGAATATTGGGAGATCCAAGAAAACCAGAGGTTATTGATGTTGGAGTTGAGTCAACTCCGTGGAGAAGCCCAGATCCCAAATCCACATGATGATCTATCTTTCAGAGGAGCATATTTCTAATCTGAACAAATGGAACTTGAATAAGAATCAAGTCTAGATTAGGAAACAAAAACCAAATCCTTAGAAGAATCGTGTGATTGAACCACTGAGCATATCAAGATCTCACCCTTCGAAGGGGAAATGGATAGCCTTGTAAAAATTGAGATTGAGCCTCAACCCAATGTTGAATCAATCCCCATAGAGGAAGATGACAGTACCCTTATCTCGGATTTAGGCCTTTAACTAATTACTGTTACAAACACATCAACAAAAGAAATATTAGTTGAAGAAATCATAGATCAAAGATTCAATTTTCCATGGAAAATAGCTACTGTGTATAATACTTTCCTAGTACAACAAATCCCTAATAAAATTTCTAATGTGAACATTTTTCAATTTTTGTAGAAAATAGGAAATATTCATAAGCTAGAGTCCCAGTTCTCAGGCGAAATAATAGCATCCACGGAAAGAGAGGAAACACGACCGTGGGAGAGGCAATTATTGCAATGGTACCACGAACCAAAGAATACTGAACAAGGTGATGAAAATTACGAAGGGAAGAGATGGCCGCCACAACACCAACATAAAGACATCCAGTAAACCAACCATTTTCACTGAATGGGGTAATTGAGCAGTTATTAGCCTACCACTCAAATGCGTACCAATTTCATAAAGGGGTCAAAAGTGAAATAGGTTACAAGTGTGAGTGGCGACATAAAATAATAGTTGTTGTGAATAGGTTTAACTGACGAAAAGAGTTGGCGGTTATCAACGCAGAGAGAAAAAAATTTTGACAAAGGGATAAGCGCCAAAGATATTGATGGCTTCGTGAGGGTGACAGAAACACCCGCTTCTTTCATGTCAGAGCTTCCCACCGTGCTAGAAAAAACAATATTGATGGCATTAAGGATAGTGATGGAAATTGGGTCACTGATATTAAGGATATCAGTATGGCGGCTTGTAAGTATTTTGTTAGTCTTTTTACTTCTAATGCTGACTAGAATCTTGACCAGGTTATAAATCATATCCCTGCTTGTATTACCATGGAAATGAATGATGCTTTTCTTGCTCCGTTCTCGGATAAAGAAATTTTGGACGCTGTTAGTCAGATGGATCCCAAGAAAGCTCCAGGGGTGGACGGCTTATCGGGCTTTTTCAAAGACCATTGGGACGTGGTGGGCCATGAGGTGATTGGATATTGTAAAGAGATTTTGCATGGCTTACGTAGCGCAAGGGAGGTTAATGAAACGATGATTGTTTTAATTCCAAAAATGGACGAGCCAAAAGAGATGACACACTACAGGCCGATTAGCTTGTGCAGATTTGTCTACAAGATTGTGGCTAAAGCCTGGACAAACAGATTGAAGCCTTTCCTTAATTGTTGTATTTCTCCTAACCAAAGTGCTTTCATTCCTGACAGGATGTTGCATGATAATTTTTTAGTTGCCCACGAGTTGGTTCACTATCTCCAGAGCTCTAAGAATGGTCCGAATAAGGGTTTCGTGGCTAAGCTTAACATGAGCAAAGCCTATGATCGTATTGAATGGAGTTTCTTGGAGAACATCCTTTTGAAGATGGGGTTTGCGCGTACTTGGGTTACTAGGGTGATGGACTGTGTTCAATCTGTGCAATATGTGGTTAAATGCAATAATACTTTATCTATGTCCTTCAGCCCACAAAGGGGACTCAAACAGGGAGACCCTCTTTCCCCTTATCTTTTTCTGTTTTGCATGGATGCTCTTTATCGCATGTTGCTAGCTGCACAAAGCAATGGCATGCTGCGTGGAATAAGGGTCTGTTATGGAAGCCCTCGTATTAACCACCTTTTTTATGCTGACGATGCGTTACTTTTTGTCAGGAACAAACGCGAGGATGCGGAACATTTAAAGAATATCTTGCTTGCGTTTGAACGCATTTCGGGACAAAAAATCAACCTTGACAAATCCTCTCTTTTTTTCAGTTCCAAGACCTCTAGGGATTAACGGGCTTACTTTGGGAATCTGCTTGGTATGCGCGTGGTGGACAAAATGGATCAGTATCTCGAGCTCCCTATGACCGTGGGCAAAAACAAAACCAATGTCTTCAGCACCTTGATTGCAAGAGTGATTAATAGGATGAAAGGGTGGTCAAAGAAGCTCCTTTCTTTTGGTGGTAAGGAAGTCTTTCTCAAGTCTGTGCTTCAATCCTTACCTACGCATTTTTTAGCGGTGTTTCTCCTTCCTCGTGGCATCCTGGAGAAGGTGGAATCCTATTTTAAAAGTTTCTGGTGGGCCAGCAATAAAAAGGAGAGGGGTTGGGCTATGATGGCTTGGGATAAAGTCTGCCTTCCTAAAGGTATGGGAGGCATGGGATTCAAAGATCTTAAGCTTTTCAATCTATCCCTTCTTGGTAGATAAATTTGGAGGCTAATCAATCACAAGGAAACTCTTTGCTTCAAGGTTCTCTCGGTTAGATATTTCCCTGCTGGTGATCTTTTCAACCCAAAGAAAGTGGATAAACCTTCCTACGCTTGGACCAGCCTTTGTGCTGTTGCTAGAGCTCTGAAAAAGGGATTTGGGTAGCAGGTGGGAGATGGCAGTTTGACTAATTTCAAAAATCAACAATGGGGTTTTGAGGGTTTGGATAAAGAAGCTCTCATCCCTATTCTTGAGAGTATACACTGGAGTCTTGTGCGGGAGTTATGGCTGGTCAATGACACTGTTTGGGACCTTAACAAGGTGGTGCACTTATATGGGGAGGATGTTGGTAACAAGATTTGCAAGCTTCCTATTTCTCTGGAGGGTTTGTTGGACAGGGTTATTTGGTTCCACAATCCGCAAGGGCTTTACTCGACAAAATCAGGTTACTCCTGGCTCATGTTGAAAAAAGTTGGTTTTGGCCCTCACCGACTCATTTGGAGAGTTCTGTGGAAACTCAAGCTTCCCCCCAAAGTCCGTATTTTTTTATGGAGGGTGTGTCACGATCTACTGCCCACCAAGGTGAAGATTGCTGCATTGAATACCTTGATCAGCTCCAAGTGCCCTAAGTGTGGTAGTATGGACGAGACGTTGATCCATGCTTTACGTGATTGTTCCAAATCTAGAGAGGTCCTGCTCCAAGGCAGCGTTGATGGTCGTATTTTAAACTCTGACTGGCAGTCTAGAGTGGATTTGATTGAGTTTACGATGCGCTTGCTCGATAAACCTGCGTTCGAATGTTTTGTTATGGTCTTATGGAATATTTGGAACGCCCGTAATAAGCTGATTTTCAAGGGAAGTATGGACGATCCAAAGGCTGTTTGGGACCGGGCTTCCCAGTTTTGTAATGATTTTCGTATCTTTAATTTCTGTCAGCCCGCTTTGATCCCCAAACAGAGCTCCACGTCAAAGTGGACTAAACCTTTGCATGGGTTTCTCAAAGTGAACTTTGACGTTGCATGGGATAACCACAAGGTTGGTATCGGTTTTGTCGCACGCGATGATGAAGGTTTTGTACTTGGGGGTGGGTTTCTCTTTATTCCGCATGTGACTTGTACGGCATCGGCAGAGGCGGAGGGTCTTCATCAGTGCCTCACGTGGGCTAGCAACAAGGGGTGGAACAACATAATCTTGGAAGGGGACTGTGCTACTATCATAAACAGAGTTAATAGTAACCGTGCGGACATTACTGCGTTGGGTCATAAAATCCAATTCTGTAGGCTTGTTTTAGATTCTTTAAATAATTGTAAAATAAGGTGGTGCAATAGAGTATGTAATAAGGTTGCTGACTGTCTCAGCCACCTTGGTCTTAAGGATAAGGGTAATCTCTACTTTGATTTGGATTTTCCTTGTGAAATCCAAAATTTTGTAATTCAGGATTCTATGGAATAAAATTGTGTTTGGCCTTCGGCCTTTTGTTGTTCAAAAAAAAAAAACCTTAAAATTTTAAACCCTTATATATACTCCACTAACTTAAAACATATTACTTAACACTAAACACTCTAAAATTACTCTAAAATCTTTCAAAGCTCTTCTCCATCAATTCTCCAAAGCCTCTACTCCATCCCCAAAGGATTAGCTCAATACTTATTGGCACGATACACATCAAATGTACTTCTAAACAACTTTACTGTTTCATTCATTTGCTGTTTATCTTAGATTTTCCAAATTACAGTACCTCCCCGAAAGAGAACAATGATGCAAGATAGCGACAGTGACTTGGATTTCGAACGATTCGCGAATGCTCAAATAGAGAAATACTTCCTCGCTTCGCAAGGATGACCTCTTATCAAAGAATGAGGGTTCAAACAATCGATGGTCGTCTGCAATTAAATTTGGCCACTCGTAAGGTATCATCAATGGGAACAATTTTGTATTTCCCCAACAGGTAAAGTTGTAGTACCTATCGTTCATGAATTTTATGCTTTTTTGAAAAAGGATATCGTTAAAAATAGGGCTATAGAAAAATTATACATGCGAGGGATATATGTCTCGATTCTACACTTATCAAATTTGGAAATATTATAACGTGCCCTTTTATGAAAATGATTATCTAAATGAGGTTAATTTAGATTTGTTTTAAAATATTGATATGAGGGAAATAGTTAAGTTTTTGACTGAAGGTAGGGGTGATTGGAATTATCGCCCCGATACCAGCTCACCTTTAAATTTCAATCAAGCTATCATGTTGCCCATTGCAAAAATGTGGATGCAATGTTTAGCCACAAGAATAGCCCTGGCCTTATATGTCTCTAATGTTAACACCATTCGAGCTATTTTGATATATGCTATTTTGTAGAAAAAGAAAATTTTTGTAGGAAGGTGGATCTACAAGGAAATGAAAAATTGCATGAAAAGCCAAAAAGCTGGATTCTTCTTTCCACACCTCGTGACGACATTATGCAAGAAGGCAGATGTGCCAATGAGTGAAAAAAGCCATTCCTGAAGCCAACACGAAGCATTATTGGTGATTCCATCTATAAATAGTATGTTGAGCTTCAAAGGAAACAAATTAAAGACTAGAATCAGAGAAGGAAGGAAAAGATGGATGTGCCAGCTTCTTTAAAAACTAAGTACTCGGTCAAAGCTCGAAAAGGGTATGGAGGAAGCATTGAGGGAAAACTTGATAGCATGATTAGGGTTTAAGGTTTAGGGTTTACAAGGATACATGGGCTACCAAACCCAAACTACCTACCAAACGTGTTCGAGGATGACGAAGGAAATGAGGATGAAGCCGAATTGGGAGGGACCAATGTGAAGGAAGACGAGCCTATCATTGAAGATGAGTATGAGGCAATGTTTCAGCCTCAATACTCAACTCCTAAAGGATCGGTGATTTGGAGCCTAGTGCGATAACAAGGTGGGAGCTCTCGCCAAAAGTACTACGACAAAGGCAAAGCTCCCATGGATCCTCAATTCGATTCGAAAGAAGAGAATTGAAGTTCAACTTTTAATAGTTTTGAGAATTTGATTTATTTTAAGACTTGTAATTTTTGGGATAATCTTTAATTTTTTTGTTTAAGACCTATATAATTTGTAGGAGTAGGATTAGGAATTATTTTTATATATATGCTTTAATTCTTCTTGTAGGAATCCCACATTATGGAGAGATAACAATTTTGAGCTGCCAAGCCAAAGGAAGAATGACAACCACCATAAGAAGAAAAGGACCTTTACGATCAATCGGGTAACTTCTTTCTTTACTACTTATTGGGCTAGACATTGAGGACAGTGTGTTTTCTAAAGTGTGGGGGTAATATAGGATTTTCGACATATAGTTTTCATTTTCAGTTTTTTATTTTGATGTGTGCTTCCGCTTGTAGAAATACAAGTGATTGGTTAGAAGCATGTATAATAGGTTGGTTCTGTTTTTTTATAAATTTGGCATGAGGATGAGGAATTTTACATTTTTGAACATGAAAATTTTGAAGTTTAATAGGTTACATTATATATAGATAGAAAGCTATTATTGATACCAAATGATGTGCATAATATGAGGAAACGAGCATGCTAGTATATATGATAGATGATAATTTTGAGATTATGTGATTAAATTGATATTTGTGCATATTGAGTTGTTTAAGAATGACCTAAGGCATTGTTTGGACACATCTAGAGCTAAAATGCTAAACCCTATTCTAAATTGTCAATTAGTACCCATCTTTGAGCCTTATGAACCTTTTTGATGAACCACATTATAAAGCCTCTAAGACCTCGAATGATGATTTGTGTATATCCTTTTCTTTGGTCCTATTTTGCATGAAAATGGATGTATGGCCATATGTATTTAGGGTAGGTAGACACAATATGGTTGAGGTTGTAAAATAAAAGAGGGAAATCGTGATAATGTATGAATTTTAGTTTAGCCAAAGAAGAGAAAAATAGTGAAAAAGCAAAAAGAAAATGAGTAGAAAAAAAAAGAAAGAATCTTGAGTAAGAAAATATGTGAGGACTGACAAAAATCACTAAGTCACCAAAAAGTAGAAAAAAGAGAATCTTACTCGAAAAACAAAGAAAAGGAAGTACTCCTAGGGTAGCTAAAAGGATTACTGTAGATTGATTTCCTAAAAATGGAAAAAAAGGATGGAGAAAGAAGGATAAATAAGGAGGTGAGATGGAGTGGGACATAAAGGGGGAGAACATGGAACAATACAATGTGTTAAACTGTGTTTGTGTTTTGTAACCTCTTGTGTGCTTAGCTTTTCTTTCAAAAAACATACCTGTACTAAGCCTCAACATGTTACAAGCTGAAAAGCCCTATGTGACCTAAAACAATTCTATGCATGGATAGATGTGGAAATTGCAGAATCTCATTATAATTGTCTGTATTATACTAGGATAACCAAAGTACTTATGTTAGGCATTGATGGAGTTATATTGATAAAACTTTAATATTTATTTCTTGTAACCTACTGAACTTATATTGTTTCTACTTAGAGATAGTAAAGTTGCTCAATCATCATGTTAGAATTATCAAAAGATACATAAATCCTAGAATAAATGTTAAGAACCTAATCTTTGTATGATACAGTTTCAAGCTCACTTATCTTTCTTTTGTTTTTTATTTGATTTTGGACAAGCAAAGACATAAGTGTGGGGGAGTTTGATCTATCAGTTTCGTACCTAGCTGATTGAACTAATTTTCACATTTGATGAGCTTGAAATCAAGTAGTTTTTCTTAAGTTTTATGGATTTCTAGTTTAGTTTGTCTTTCGAATAAATTGTGATGAAAAGGTTATTTCAAGATTGTATGGAAGTACACTTGATATTTAAACTATTTGATATTTTATCCAAGCTTGCCTTTACTATTTAATCTTTGGGTTTGAATGATTTTAGCACGGAAGTGTTATTACAGTCACAATCACTGAAAGGTGAAGTGACAATTTAAACTAACAAGGAAGACAATGGAAGTTGTATGGGGATTGAAGGAATTTGGTCCACTTGTTCTTAAGAGTGCTGCATTGCCAGCATTGGAAGGTGTGGTTAGTGTGCATACTAAAGTCATAGATCTAATAGAAAAGCCAAGTTTGGTAAGATGTTTATTGCATTTCATTGCACCGAAAATTACATGTTATTCTTATCCTTGTAATCCACACATATTTTTCTGCTGACTATTCACGTTGTGGATCTCATTTTACCTTTATTACATTTTATCCTTTTTTTCACATTATTGCTCCAATAACCATTCTCACAATTTATTGCATTTTACTTATTCAATGCACCGATAATTTTAGAAAATAGACACCCATCCTCGTGGGCTCAATATCCGACAGATTCACTTCTGTCTACTATACTTGCATCGACAGTGTTCACTTGCACATTGCTGTGACGTTCATAGCACGATCAAGTTTTGGCACTGTTTTCGAGGATGGCATTTGTTTGGTGTCTATTTTTGTCTTTGCATTTGTTATTTATTATCTAAATTTTATTTGTCACTAACTTGTTTCCTTTTTGTTGTTTACTTTTACATTTTTCTTTTAGCAAAATATAGCTAGGAATGAGGTGTATAGAACCTCAAGATGTTGGACTAGCATAAGTGATGCTATAGAAATGATGCTCAATGCCATAACTGCCCAGGTATCTTCTTTGACTAATATGAGTATTCAATGTAGAATGCTACAACAATTGCAGAATGGAAATTTGCTGTGACAATTTGCGATTACTGTGGAAGCAACCATGAGTTTGAACAATTCCCATCAAATCCAGCAAATGTGTACCACATTGAGAATTTTGGTCGAAATGAAAATCCATATTCCAACACCTACACGCCAAAGTGGGAGTAACATCCAAATTTTTGTTGGAACAATCAAGACCCTGGAAGTAGAAACAAAGATGTTAGATTCGAGTGGACACTTGTAAACTGAAAAATATATAGGTTTTTCCTATATAATTTATCACCTTTTTACTTGAATTCATTGTTAAAACTAAGTAAATGTTTAATAAATTAATGAAATATGTGAAAATATGAAATTAGGACATGAAAATTATTAAAATGTGATTTTATGCTTTATTATATAGTTTTCATGCATAAAATGATTTATTTTATAACTATTTGAACATATTATATTTTTAAGACATAAAGTGGGCCAAGCATGATTAAGTTAAACAATAAAAAATAAAATTATATTTAATAATTTATTATAAAATATTTTATTAATAATTTGGGTTTAATTAATTATTTTAAATTGGGTTAATTTTATTCTTTGGTCCTTTAATTAATTAATTTGTTTTGGACAGGTCTAATAACTTTGCTGGATCACAAAACCGTCCAAATTGAAGACCAAGTCAACCAAATTTTGGCTACACATGGCTGCCCAAATAAACCACTTTTTGTTTAATTGCACAAGGTCCTTGCAATATTGAAGAAATCTGAGATTGGCCCGAAGATTTACTGTTGATCGAGTCTCAGTCCTTAGTTGATATGCAATGAAAAGTGCTTAAAAATCAAGCAAAAATCACTCAAAATCCTTGAGTGATGGTCGGCCACCCATTGAAGAAGCATGAATAGATTAAACTTCTTCATTTTTAGTAAACAACTCTCCTCTCCTCACCTATAAATAAGACCCCATTTTCACCATTTCAAATCATCCCTTCATCCAACACTCTTTCTTGTCTCTCAATTCTCTCTAGCATTCCCTATTCCACACGCCTAGCATCATCTCTTCATAGAGATTTTAGCTTTCTAAGCCTCTTACAGAGCCCTTGGTTGGCCACCTTGGAGAGCCATCAACAAAGGAGCAAAGCGAAAGAATGAAGGAGTCTTCTTCGATCAGAGTTTTGGGTGACAGCCACTTTGATTTGGGTTTATTCTTTCTTTTCTTTAATTTAATTTAAAAATGTTTGCTATGTGTTCTTTGTTCTTGATTACAACAATGTTAGCTTAATTTTATTTAAGCTAGGATAATTGCTTTGATTCATGCTTATGATGGTTGTGCCTTAATCGATCATGTTTTCAATTAATATCAAGTCTTCATTTCGTTCATACTTGATTGAAATGCACCAGAACTAGCTAAGCGATCCTGACCAGATGATGGCTAGTAGATATATAATTGAAATGTGCATGCTCAATTTAGATCCTGACCCGATTAAATTGTAGGTTCATAACAACTCTAACCAAGATCTGTTATTTGCATAGTTTTTAGATTCGTATGATTAAACTATTTCAAACCTGACACGTCCCTGTTACCTCACATGAATGCTAAGAAACCCTTAGTAAATAAGGATTAGTAAAATGCATATTTACTAATTAAAGGATTTTGAAAGGACCTAATTTGGTTTCCAAACTCATGAAAGATCGAGTTGTCATGAAATATTTTTCCGAATATTGTTAAGCATGTTGATAATAAATTGCATTTAATTAAAGTAATTGTCCAAGTTTATTTATGTTATAATTGTTGTGAATTGTGTTTAATTCACTAAAATCTATTTCATACATTTAGTTTGCATACTTAGGATAATTTGCATTTAGTTTAATATATTTAATTTTAATCATCACCTATCAAAGTATATTGTGTTTTTCTTATTCACCAAGTTGTTAATATAATTTTACAATTAATTGACTTAACACATATACAATCCCTGTGAAGACGATAACTCGATACTTACTTATTACTTGATAACGACTATGTACACTTGCACAAACCTACGCGTTACAAGTTTTTGGCGCCATTACCGGGGATTGCTAATTGTTGCCATAGCCATTTTTGTGAAATTATTTATTTTCAATTTGGTTTTTTATTTATAACATTACTAACTTATTATTTTTAATTTTGTTATTTTCTTTTCAGGTGTTTATGAGCATAGATCGGATTATCAATTTACTCACTATAGACCTTGAAATTGAGTGAACTTTCAGACAAAGAAGACGTGAACGATTAGCTCAAAGACAAGCCAAGATGGACCTTGGAAATCAGAATCATGGCCAAGGTAATGAAGCTGATCGTGTACGAAATCCCATCCTCATTGCTGATGATAGGGATCAATGCATCAGAAAATATGCTGTGCCACTTTTCAGTGAGTTAAATCCAGGAATTAGAAGGCCAGATTTTGAGGCACCCTAATTTGAGTTGAAACCAGTGATGTTTCAAATGCTACAAATGGTGGGTCAACTCAATGGTATGCCCACGGAAGATCCACATCTCCACCTTCAGTTGTTCATGGAGGTGAGTGATTCATAAAGATAGTCGGTGTGACTGAAGATGCACTGAGGTTGAAGTTGCTTCCATTTGCGAGATCGAGCATGAGCATGGCTCAATTCATTGCCACCAAATTCCATATCTAGATGGCAAGAATTAGCAGAGAGATTTTTGGTTAAGTATTTCCCGCCTAGCAAAAAAGCTAAGTTGAGGAATGAGATCACAACTTTCCAACAATTGGATGACGAGTCTTTATATGAGGCTTGGGAGTGATTCAAGGAATTATTTTGTAAGTGTCCTCATCATGGGATTCCTCATTGTATCTTGTTTGAGATGTTCTATAATGGTCTCAATGCACATACAAGATTGTTGGTAGATGCTTCTGCGAATAGTGTAATTTTGTCTAAGTCTTATAATGAGGCTTATGAGATCATCGAGAGGATCGCTAGCTTTAACCGATTTACTTCCTTAGAAGAGTTGTTCGATTCAACCGAAAGTTCCATCACCTCTATATCCGAAAAGATTGCAGCAACACAAGCAGAAACAGGAGGTGCAATTCAAGAAGTTTTTGGATGTTCTGAAGTAGTTACACATCAATATTCCCTTGGTGGAGGCTTTAGAACAAATGCCGAACTATGTGAAGCTTATGAAGGATATACTATCCAAGAAGAAACAAATTAGTCAGTACGAGACTGTTGCTTTGTCAAAGGAGTGCAGTGCGTTCCAGCAGAACAAGCTGCCACCAAAATTGAAAGACCTAGGAAGCTTTACTATACCCTGTAACATTGGTGAATCTTACTGTGGTAAAGGTTTGTGCGACTTAGGAGCGAGATCAACTTGATGCCTAAGTCTATTTTCAAGATGTTAGGGATAGGAGAATTAAGAGCTACGATTATGACGCTTCAACTAGCAGATTGATCTTTACCATATCCCGAGGGAAGGATCGAGGATGTTTTGGTAAGAGTCGATAAATTTATTTTTCTTGCTGATTTCATTATCTTATATTTTGAAGCAGATAAGGAAGTGTTGATCATCCTTGAGAGACATTTCTTAGCCACAGGAAGAATGTTAATTGATGTGTAGAAAGGTGAGCTCACCATGCTAGTCCAAGATGATCAGGTAACCTTTAACATTCTTAAAGATATGAAATTTCCCGATCTAATAGAAGAGTGTTTAGTTATGAAAGAGATAGAAACCTTGGTTTTTATGGAAAGAAATTTGAAGAAGATCCATTGGAGGGAGCTTTAGAGTTTGACCCTTTGGAGGATGAAGAAGGTGAAGAAAATAGGGCTTTGAAGGAAGCCAATCCAAGAAATTTTATTCAATCCACACAGTTTGAATCGTTGGAGTTAGAAGCTAGAGAATTTGTGCAACCAAAGTTGTCAATCGAAGAACCGCCTAAACTCGAACTAAAGGTACTTCCTTCTCATTTAAAATATGTTTATTTAGGTGACTGTTCTACTTTGCCTGTGATTATTTCAGCGGAACTGACGAAAGATCAAGAACAGCAACTAATTGTTGTTCTAAAGAATTTTAAGAAAGCAATCGGTTGGACCATAGCTGATATTCGAGGCATAAGCCCTTTTTTTTGCATGCATAAAATTATTTTAGAGGAAGGTGAGAGAGCTCAAATTGATAGGCAAAGGAGGCTCAATCCTATTATGAAAGAAGTTGTGAGAAAGGAAGTGATCAAATGGTTAGATGCGGGAATCATCTACCCTATTTCAGATAGTTTGTGGGTAAGTCCAATACAATGTGTGCCGGAGAAAGGTGGAATCATGATTGTTAAAAATGAGTGTAACGAGTTGATTCCAACGAGAACTGTTACTAGTTGGAGGATCTGTATTGACTACAGAAAGTTGAATAAAGCCACTCGAAAAGACCATTTTTCGTTGCCTTTTATGGATCAGATGTTAGATCGACTGGCAGGTAATGAATTTTATTATTTTTTAGATGGCTATTCAGGATATAACCAAATAGTTGTAGCTCTAGAGGACCAACATAAAACAACCTTTACTTGTCCGTATGGTAAATTTGCTTTTACGTGAATGCCTTTTGCTATATGCAATGCACCTGTAACATTTCAACGATGCATGATGTCAATATTCACTGATATGGTTGAAAATTTTGTTGAGATTTTCATGGATGATTTTTCTGTTTTAGGTAACACTTACGATATTTGTTTTAGTAATTTTGCTAAGGTACTGAAGAGATGCGAAGAGACGAATCTTATCCTTAACTAGGAGAAATGTCACTTTATGGTTAAGGAAGGGATTGCCTTAGGGCATAAAATCTCAAAGAAAAGAATTGAAGTTTATAAAGCAAACATGGACGTAATTGAAAGATTACCAGCCCCTATTAATGTTAAAGGAGTTAGAAGTTTCTTAGGCCATGCCGATTTTTATAGAAGGTTTATCAAGGATTTTTCAAAAATTTCTAAACCTCTGTGTTTATTGTTAGTGAAAGATAGTGTTTGATTTTAACAAAGGATGTTTGGAAGCTTTTGAAGATTTGAAAAGACGGTTAATCCCAGCCCCAATAATCGTTACACCTGATTGGAACTACTCTTTTGAGTTGATGTACGATGCAAGCGATTATGTAATTGGAGCTATAGTTACAGTATTTACTTTTGACAAGTTTCACTCATATCTTATAGGTACCAAAGTTACTGTATTTACTAACCATGCGGCCATTAAATACTTGCTCATGAAGAAAGATGTGAAATTGAGGCTAATTCATTGGATACTCTTACACCAAGAATTTGACATTGAGATCCAAGATAGAAAAAGTGTCGAGAATCAAGTAGTTGATCATCTGTCAAGGTTGGAGCAAGATGAGGAAACTCAATCATGTGTGCCTATCAATGAGAATTTCTCAGATGAACACCTATTTGAGGTAAGTCGAATTCATGACACACCTTGGTTTGCTAATTTTTCCAATTATCTTGCATGTGGAATAATTCCTCGAGAAATGACATACCAACAAAGGAAGAAATTCCTTCATGATAGTCGGTATTATTTTTGGGAGGATCCATTTTTGTTTAAACAGTGTGCAGATAATATAATCCTAAAGTGTGTAGCTGAAAGTGAGATTGCTAAGATCTTGTATCATTGCCATTCATCTCCAAGTGGGGGACACTTTGGCGGTTTATGTACTACAGCAAAGATTTTGCAAGCATGTTTCTTTTGGCCTACAGTGTTTAAGGATGCTTATGCTTATGTGAAGAACTGTGATAGATGCCAAAGGATCGAAAATATATCAAGGAAGAATGAGATGCCCTTGACAAACATTTTGAAGATTGAATTATTTGATGTATGGGGCATTGACTTCTTAGGCTCGTTTCATTCTTCATATGGGAACAAATACAGCTTAGTTGTTGTGGACTATGTATCCATATGGGTTAAAGTCGAAGCATACCCTACAAATGATGCTAAGGTAGTCATGCGATTCCTACATAAGCATGTGTTTACATGATTTGGGACACTAGGAGCTATTATTAGTGATGAAGGTTCTCACTTTGTGAACAAATGGCTTAAGTGGTTGCTTGACAAATATGATGTGAAGCACAAGATTGCTACTACTTATCACCCCTAGTCAAATGGGCAAGCTGAAAGAGTGAACCGTGAAATCAAAGGTATCCTTGAAAGAGTAGTACGCCCTAGCAGAAAAGATTAGTCTTGAAGGCTCGATGATGCATTATGGGCCTATCGAACAACATTTAAGACACCGTTAGGAATGAATCCTTATCGGTTAGTCTTTGGAAAGGCATGTCATTTGCCATTGGAATTAGAGAATATAGCTCACTAGGCTTTGAAGCAGTTGAACTTTGATCTTAAGAAAACTAGTGATAGAAGGATGTTACAACATGATGAGTTGGAAGAGTTGAGGTTGTTTTCCTATGAGAATGCCAAGATGTGTAAAAAAAGATCAAAGAGACGGCATGATAGTCATATACAACCTCGTGAGTTTAAAGAAGGTTAGAAGGTTTTGTTGTTTAATTTAAGGCTGAAGTTATTTCCTGGGAAGCTTAAATCTCGATGGAAAGGACCCTATACCATCTATCGAGTTTATCCTTATAGAGCCATTGAATTATACAACAATTTTGGAGGTATGTTTAAAGTTAATGGTCAATGTCTCAAACACTATTGGGATGGTAAAGTTGAGCGAGTTGAATCCTTGTTCAAATTAACAGACCCTTGATTTTTTCATGAACCCATTTGTAATTAAATAAATAATTAGAACTTATTTTCTTAACTTAGTACATTTAATTAATTCTGTCTAAGTAGATTGGAAATTAAGCGGGACCGCTGTGACCCCTCAAACCTTTCTTGGGAATTAATTTAATGTAATTTGTTGAGAAGAAATTTTCTAATTGATTTTTAAAATTTTTAAGTTTCATTTTTTTTGTTGTTTAAAATTTTAATTTTAATTTGTATGTTAATAAAGGGGGTCAAATTTCGCCCAAGTACTAAGCAGTTGTTTTTTTAGTGAGTCTGTAAATACAGTTTGAGTCTCAGGCCCAAGATAGCAAAAAGGAGGGAAAATACCCATGCTTTGCCGCCACTCCCATTGCTTGTCGCCCAAGTAACCCTAATGTAGCTAAATTTTTTGCTACATGTTGCTCTAATTTTTTCCTATATAAACCCCTCTTCATTCCACTATTTTTCATATCCCTCAAATTAATTTACTCAAACCCTAAAATCCATAAATTTTCCTCCTTGTGTCGCTAGCCTCAAATCCTGAAAGAAACCCTAGTTTTTCTTCCCTTGTTGCCGAAACTACCTAGTGCCGTCACAAGAAGTTTGCCAAAGCACCAACGTCGCCACCGCATAGCGTCGTTACTGTCGCATGTTGTTGTCGCCATCGCACCATCGCACCATCCTTGTCGTCACAAGGTTGTCGCCGTAACAAGTCCCTACACCACCTTCTCGATTTCTCTTCTTTCCTTTTGTGTCGAAACTTTACTGAATTTTTGGGAAAAATATCATGTCTTGCAAAAGAACTAGATTTTCAAAGACTGCTCCTAAAAACCCTATTTTGATCGATGAAGAAGTGAAAGAGAGATTTGATTCAATCTTCAAGCATCAACCTATTATGTCGGAAAAAGGTTTTTACTTGAAGAGTCATGATTTGATGGTTGTTCCTGTGTCGATCAGAAAGAAAATCAATGCTGTCAAGTGGGAATAATTTTGTGATGCTCGTTCACTTCTCGATGATGAACTAGTTCGAGAGTTCTATGCTAGTTTGACTCTACAAGATGCCACTGAAGTCATCATTCAAAAGAAAAAGGTGCCTCTTACTTCTAAGTCCATCAATGATTTGTTTAACTTACCTGATGTTGAAGAAGATGAGTACTAGCCTATGATGAACAATATCAATTGGGATTTTCTTCAACAAGTGCTTGATGTTGTGACAAATTCGGGATCCCAATGGATTATAAGAAAGTATGGGAGCCATTCTTGCTGAAGGGAATACCTAAAACCGATAGCAAAGGTATGGTTTTATTTCGTTCGCTACAGTTTCATGCCTATCTCACATAGTTTCACCATCACGATGGAATGGATGCTCTTGTTGTATGAAATTTTGACAGAAAAGTCCATTAATGTTAGGAAAATTATTCTCAAGGAGATTCATGATTGTGCTAAAAAGAAGACATGAAGTACATATTTCCCATCATTAATCACTTCACTTTGCTTAAGGGCCCATGTTAAAACACAAGCAAATTTGAAGGGCAATATGTTCAAGGGTGCATTATAAATCATGATCTTGAAAGGTTAGTAGAGAAGGTTCATGAACTGAATCAAGGCGAGTAAGAAGAACCAACTGAGCCAGATACCGAGGAGTCAACAAATGAAACTGAAACTGAAGCTAATTCAGTAGCTGACACTGAAGAACAAGAATCTGATAAGCAACCAAATAGTGCTAAACCAGTTGAGGGATCTACAAACCCTGAACCAAAAGTTGAGCCAGAAGGAGAAACAATCAAGCTAAGTGTTGAACCTAAATTTACAACTCCAATGCCGACTTTTGCAAGTACATCAAAGAAATCAGAGTTGTCAATCATGATGGATATGTGCAAGTTCATGCACAATCAACAACAAACTTACTGGAAATACGCAAAGATTAGAGATGACTCAATTCGAAATACTTTTAAGAAATCTCTAACACTTTTATTCCTGAGTTCTCAAATGCTATCTTGGAGACATGGAAGGAAGATAACGACCATGAAAGCGAAGATGGAGCTGAAGAAGACAAGGGGAATGAGTCAGTAAAATAAAAGGGGGGATTCTTATCTTATTTATTTATTTATTTGTTTTTAGGTCCTTAGGAATTTATTTCTTTTGTAATTAGGATTTTATTTCCACAGAATAAAACATAACAAGCATGAATAAACTTAACACCTCTTTAGAAAGAAAAAGACTAAGTGATGTGGTAATGGGAATGGGAATGAACATGTCTAGGATTGGATTGTTAAGAAAGACTTGGTATCTAAGCAGTCTTAATGACTCACCTCTCTTTTCTTACAATCCTACTTGGTGTTCAGTTTTCATTCATTACTTTGTTCTTGCAATGAGGACACTGCTTCTTTTTAAAAGGGGTAGGCAAATAAATTGCTCAAATTTTTAAAATTTTCAAGTATGTTTCAATCATTTTTTTCATAAGTATGTTTTAATAAATGAATGTTTAGAGAATGATGATTCTATATGAGTGAATGTATGTTATCATGGATAATGGAATGCTTGTATGATCTTAATCTTAGGTAATGTTTTCCA
The DNA here is from genome assembly GCA_005610355.1 of Gossypioides kirkii. Classification (NCBI taxonomy): domain Eukaryota; kingdom Viridiplantae; phylum Streptophyta; class Magnoliopsida; order Malvales; family Malvaceae; genus Gossypioides; species Gossypioides kirkii. Next base: position 20,220,321 of record CP032245.1, read on the forward strand.
TGAAAACTTAGTTTCTCTTGAGATTAGACATGCATGAAGGTTTATATCTTTAGAATTGACTTAGTAACTTTCTTGAGGCGAAATCCTAGGAGACATAAAAAGCTAAAATGATATAAGCACTATTTCTTTGGATCATTTGAGCCTTTCAAGCCAACCGTATGATATTAGACCCTTGAAACTATGATTTTAAGCTTAAAGGCCTATTTATTACAATATACCTACGTTATAAGCAACATTACCATCTTTTCAAGTTATCCTATTTTTTGTGCATCCATCTTAACTAAAGTTGTCTTGGTAATCAACATTTAAGGAAAATTTCAAAAAGATGTACATGTTCATGCTTAAAAAAACAGAGGAAGAAAAGAGCGAAGAAAAGTTTGCTCAGTCTCTGAAAAGAAAAATGCATGAGCATGAGTTCAAAATAAGTTTGGGGGTGTTCCAAAGGTTCACTTAAAGAAGAATGTTGTATTTTGAGAAATCCAAGAAAAAGTAAAAGGTTAAGATTTTGAAAACGAAATTTTCCATCTCTTAAAACCCTTACCTTTAATCGAGCCCCACTACAACCATTTAAAAGACCTATTGATTTGATGATTATGTCATCTACATTAGTGGAGAGGGAGTACTAAGTTCAACATATGAAGATCATAAATAAGCCTCATGATTGTTTTGTTTAGATTGATAAGAAATTATGTTGAATGAAGAATGTTATCTATGAGTGTGACATACATACAAACCATGATTCATGTTGACATATTTTTTAAACTTAGTATAAAATTTGGAATAAATGTTTGCATGTGAATTACTTATTAATAAAGAAGATCTATGAACATGAATTTATTGATGCATGATTATGAGACAAAGATTGATGCTGCTTACACATCTAGCAATTTTGCCTTAGCAAGACCTTTTGTTGTGCATGAACATTACTCGGGACGAGCAATGATTTAAGTTTGGGGGTGTGTAAACTAAAAAATATATAGGTTTTTCCTATATAATTTATCACCTTTTTACTTGAATTCATTGTTAAAACTAAGTAAATGTTTAATAAATTAATGAAATATGTGAAAATATGAAATTAAGACATAGAAATTATTAAAATGTGATTTTATGCTTTATTATATAGTTTTCATGCATAAAATGGCTTATTTTATATCTATTTGAACATATTATATTTTTAAGACATAAAGTGGGCCAAGCATGATTAAATTAAATAATAAAATATAAAATTATATTTAATAATTTATTATAAAATATTTCATTAATAATTTGGGTTTAATTAATTATTTAACTTGGGTTAATTTTATTCTTTGGTCCTTTAATTAATTAATTTGTTTTGGACAGGTTTAATAACTTTGCTGATCACAAAACCGTCCAAATTGAAGACCAAGTCAACCCAATTTTGGCTACACATGGCTGCCCAAATAAACCACTTTTTAGTTTAATTGCACAAGGTCCTTGTAATATTGAAGAAATCTGAGATTGGCCCGAAGATTTACTGTTGACCGAGTCTCAGTGCTTAGTTGATATGGCATGAAAATTGCTTAAAAATAAAGCAAAAATCAATCAAAATCCTTGAGTGATGGCTGATCACCCATTGAAGAAGCATGAAGAGATTAAACTTCTCTATTTTTAGTAAAGAACTCTCCTCTTCTCACCTATAAATAAGACCCCATTTTCACCATTTCAAATCATCCCTTCATTCAACACTCTCTCTTCTCTCTCAATTCTCTCTAGCATTCCCTATTCCACACGCCTAGCATCATCTCTCCATAGAGATTTTAGCTTCTTAAGCCTCTTAAAGAGCCCTTGGTTGGCCACCTTGGAGAGCCATCAGCAAAGGAGCAAAGCGAAGGAACGAAGGAGTCTTCTTCGATCAGAGTTTTGGGTGAAAGCCACTTTGATTTGGGTTTATTCTTTCTTTTCTTTAATTTGATTTAAAAATGTTTGCTATGTGTTCTTTGTTCTTGATTACAACAATGTTAGCTTAATTTTATTTAAGCTAGGATAATTGCTTTGATTCATGCTTATGATGTTTGTGCCTCAATCGATCATGTTTTCAATTAATATCAAGTCTGTATTTCGTTCATACTTGATTGAAATGCACCAGAACTAGCTAAGCGATCCTGACCAGATGACGGCTAGAAGATACATAATTGAAATGTGCATGCTCAATTTAGATCCTGACCCGATTAAATTGTAGGTTCGTAACAACTCTAACCAAGCTCTATTATCTGCATAGTTTTTAGATTCGTGTGATTAAACTATTTCAAACCTGACACATCCCTGTTACCACACATGAATGTTAAGAAACCTTTAGTAAATAAGGATCAGTAAAATGCATATTTACTAATTAAAGGATTTTGAAAGGACCTAATTTGGTTTCCAAACTCATGAAAGATTGAGTTGTCATAGAATATTTTTCCAAATATTGTTAAGCATGTTAATAATAAATTGCGTTTAATTAAAGTAATTATCCTAGTTTATTTATGTTATAATTGTTGTGAATTGTGTTTAATTCGCTAAAATCTATTTCATACATTTAGTTTGCATACTTAGGATAATTTGCATTTAGTTTAATATATTTAATTTTAATCATCACTTATCAAAGTATATTGTGTTTTTTTTTATTCACCAAGTTGTTAATATAATTTTACAATTAATTGACTTAACACATATACAATCCCTGTGGAGACGATAACTTGATACTTACTTATTACTTTATAATGACTATGTACACTTGCACAAACCTACGCGTTACAAGTTTTTGGCGTCGTTGTCGGGGATTGCTAATTATTGCCATAGTCATTTTTGTTAAATTATTTATTTTCAATTTGGTTTTTTATTTCTAACATTACTAACTTATTCTTTTTAATTTTGTGATTTTCTTTTCAGGTGTTTATGAGCATAGATCGGATTATCAATTTACTCCCTGTAGACCTTGAAATTGAGTGAACTTTCAGACAAAGAAGACGTGAACGATCAGCTCAAAGACAAGCCGAAATGGACCTTGGAAATCATAATCATGGCCAACGTAATGAAGCTGATCGTGTACGAAATCCCATCCTCATTGTTGATGATAGGGATCGATGCATTAGAAAATATGCTGTGCCACTTTTCAGTGAGTTAAATCCAGGAATTAGAAGGCCAGATATTGAGGCACCCCAATTTGAGTTGAAACCAGTGATGTTTCAAATGCTACAAATGGTGGGCCAATTCAGTGGTATGCCCATGAAAGATCCACATCTCCACCTTCGGTTGTTCATGGAGGTGAGTGAATCAACTTAGGTTGTTATCATCCTTTCATCCAACACTCTCTCTTCTCTCCCAATTCTCTCTAGCATTCCTTATTCCCCACGCCTAGCATCATCTCTTTATAAAGATTTTAGCTTCTTAAGCCTCTTAAAAAGCCCTTGGTCGACCACCTTGGAGAGCCATCAATAAAGAAGCAAAGCGAAGGAAATGAGTCTTCTTCAATCAGAGTTTTGGGTGACAGCCACTTTGATTTGGGTTTATTCTTTCTTTTCTGTAATTTGATTTAAAAATGTTTGCTATGTGTTCTTTGTTCTTGATTACAACAATGTTAGTTTAATTTTATTTAAGCTAGGATAATTGCTTTGATTAAATAATATTTGTTTGATTCATGCTTATGATGTTTTTGCCTCAATCAATCATGTTTTCAATTAATATCAGGCCTATATTTCGTTCATACGTGATTGAAATGCACAGTCCAAACCAGCTCAGGTTAAGGTGTTCACAAATGAGCCATACAAATTTTGGGTTAATTCCTACCTTTTTTACTTCCTAGTGTTTTCAGGCCTAGGGTTTGTTTCACGTTCCTCCTTTCTCAAACAACTTATCAATTGAGAAACCCTACACAATAGTTAATTAATCATTCCTCCACTCACTAATCCCCCATAAAGGGATTAGTTTCTCATGGCTTTCATAAACAATATAGAATCGATTGAAAAGATAAACATAATGAGTGAATCGAGAATATAAGATTTAGGAAAGCCTGATTTGTTTTTAAGCACGAGAATAAATCTAGAGCGTCTAAGCGCATCCACAAATCAGATCTCCGAAATAAAGAAAAGACAAAAAACGAAATAAACTAAAACCTAAAAAAAGGGAATAACTAAACAAAACTTAAAAAGGGAGAGTTTATGCTAATGAATTGGTATGTAAAATGAGTGAAAAAGGAGCCTATTTATAGAGTTTAGGTGGTCGCCTTCCTTAACCCTAGGTCAGTTGACGCTTTCGAGTTTAAAGTGTATTGTGTGGACCAAAATGCCTCTGTCTTGTAATTGTTTCCCATCCAGAGTCAATGTCACGACACCCAAGACCTGTGTCGTGACATAGTAGTCAGTGTGTTCCTCTTGGGACATCTTCAAGGGTATGTCGCGACACACTCATGCTGTGTCGCGACATTGAAGGCAGCGTAAAAGTTTATTCATTCTGGTCCCTATGTTGCGACATCAAATGCTCTGTGTCATGACATAATGTTTAGTATTGATATAGTATGCCTTCTAATGGTCTCCTGCATTCTTAAAAAGTGCGTTAGCTCACCTTTAGGTCTCATTCGGCCCATAAGGTCAATAAAAAACTAATTTTGAACTTTTTACACATTTTATTGAATTTAATAAAACTTGTTAAAATAAAATTAAAACCTAACAATAATACTTAATTTCAAGCTCCTAAAGTTTGTAAACTAGTCTAATATGCTATGTCGAATTACGACATATCAAACTCCCCCACACTTATGTCATTGTTTGTCCTCAAGAAACACAAACAAAAATAAGAAATGGAAAAGACAACCCTTGAGCGAATATAGTACAAACATTAGGTTCGGAGCATATGACTAAGCATTTCATTTCTACAAATAATCTTGACATGATGATTTGTTGACTTACCACTTTTGACATCAAACATCCAAGTTCAGTACATTCTAAAAGTATACAATCATTAAGGGTCTCGTATGTAGGATTCCATCAACAAATTATATGAATACTTTTATTATCCTAGCAAAATATACATAGTCGTTTATGTGATTACTTAGTATAATGTTCATTCATGCATAAGGGTACCTAGATCACATAGGTCATGTATGACAATTAAAAATTGTAAGCATCACAAAAGGTTTTTAAGCAAGAAAATAGTTTGGCACATCATATTGTTCCCGATTCTTCCCCCCTTAATGACCCTTACCCTCTCACCGCCTTATTTCTCCTTCTCTCACCTTCCTTATTTATTCACATTGGAAATCACAACTCGATATAACAATTACGATTGGCTCACGAGTTTTTGTTCACTAATGAATGAGTCTTTCTACTTTTTGGTGACTTTGTCACATTTTTCTTCTTTCTAGTGCAACTCACTCACGAATGCTTCACATATTTTTCTACTTGTTTTCTTTTTATTTTTGCACTTTTAGGCTAGATCATAATTCCTATATTTCATTGATCCTTCCTATTTCACTCTATTTTTACAAAATTTGTCTTAATGTATCTACTTAACTCTGAATACGTATGGCCAAACGTCTATAGTCATGAAATTCAAGACCAAAGAAAGAAGGTAAGCAAAAATTATTGTTTTAGGCTCGAGTTTTCTATATAGGCTCATCAAAAAGGGTTATTAGGCTCAAGAATAGGTACTAAAGATAGATAGATACGGGTTAGCTTTTGGCTCTTAATAATTTCCAAACAATGCCTTAGGTCATCCCTAGGTTTCTCAATATGAAAAAACTTAATTAGCTAAACAAACACAAACTCAACTATCTATCATTCAGACTAGCATGCTCGTTTCTTCGTATTTTTTGTATCATATGATACATTTGATTGCTTATTGCCTATTTACAGTGTAATGTAGAGAACTAAGAAGTCTAATCGTCAAAAATTTAAAACAACCTATCATCATGCCAAATTTACTTGAAAAACAACCAACCTATGTACAAACTCCTAACCAATCACTTGTATTTGTACAAGCTCAAGCACACAACAAACGATAAAAAAGAAAGTATTTTAAAACAAATTTCTATGTTACCACCATACTTTAGAAAACATATTGTCCCCAATGTGTAGCCCTAAAAAGATAAGGAAAGAAGTTACCCAATTAATCGTGGTTGGTTCATCATCTATTGGTGGGTGCTTCTTCTGTTAGTTGTGAATAACTCTAATTGTTGTGTTTCCTTCATGTGGGGTTCCTATAGGGAAATGAGCCCATATTGTAGTAAACATTTAACTTTTTTCTATTTATTTGAACGGTAAATAAATAAATAAAGTTAATTTCATATTACACTATTATGTCTTTTGTATTTCCTGTCTTTCATATTTTGCATGCATAACAATATTGTGACAAGCAAATACTAAGCTCATTGATTGTCTAAGTTCAAACTGAAGAAATGTGGCTTTGTAGAAACGTTTACATTGCAAGAAAGACATCTTACTTTAGTAGATAATCTAAATGTCCGTAATCTCGTAAAAGAATCAAAGTGAGCATTTGATTCAAATATTGAGAAGGATTATTATGTCGTCTACAATTCCAAATGGGGAGATGACTAGTCTTGGCTATCGGAGCAGTTGACTCCATGGGTAGAGACATAGATGTATTCATTGGTAGAATGATACATTGGACTAGACCCAAGATGATTTAATTCTGAATCCATTTGTGAATTAATTCACTTGTGACGTTTATGGTGTGATTTACCTAAATGTTGAGTTAGTTACTGACCATGCGTATACAACTCAAGTGCTTTGATATAAGTGGAGGCTTTATGCTCTAAAGATGATCGAGTCCATAGCCGGTATGTTGGGTACATGACTTGTGTATGGCATGACTTTACTAGCAACAGTGGAATTCATAGCTCAATTAAAAAGTTAATAATATCCTCTCATTGGAATTGTGTGGATTGATAAATATGGAAAGTGACCACGAGTTGCTTGTTCTCGAATGAGCGTAATTTATCACATTCATTTGTTGTCAATGATCGAAGTAATCATTAAGAAGACACAATGGTGACAATGAGATAAAATAAGATTGTATTGAGTGAATGAATTTAACTCAAAAAAATCAAGGATATCATATGAGGGTAACACACACATGACGAGGTCATTAGACAAAGTTGTTGGATGAATTGCTTTTGTAAATAGTATACAATAAGGAGTTTTCAATCATGGTATGTCTTGTGGACTGACTCTATGATTAAGTAATTGCGTATTATCATAACGATGCTTTTGGACATAATTGCAATTACTAGAGCGTAATTGTATATGTCTGATTGGTCCCTTCGCTAGCTCAACAAAAACTCGATCGGACTGCACTGAATCAGAAGAAAATTCTATGACTTTGGAAATAATTTAATTGAGTCAGTTTATTCGATGTGAAATTAAATTAAGTGGTCGTAAGAATTGTTCAACTAGAGAATTTGATTAAAAAATTTTCTTGAAAAATTAATTTCAAAAATCTAAGTGATTTTTGAAAATTAATTTTGATTAAGTAAAATTAAATTAATCAAAATAATTAAAATTAATATGATATTTTTGGAAATTAACTTTTAAGTCAGACAATTGGCCCAATGGGTAATTGAACTTGTCAGATTAACTATTCCAAAAATAATACTATTTTAATAGTTTAATATTAAATTAAATTTAATACTTATTTTAATAATTTAATAGTAAAGTGATTATCTTAATATTAAATTTAATTTAATGTTTATCTTGGAGATAAATATATTATTATTTTAATAAGATTTAATATTAAATTTAATTTAATCTTTATCTCGATAAATATTATGTTAATTTAATATTAAAATTATTAAGTTTAATCATAGTTGAACTCTCTAAACTCTCATTATATAAACTTGACCTAAAAGTTTAGAGAAATTATGAAATTACCCCACTGGTAATTTTGGGAAAAATTTTCTTATTCAAAGTGATCCCACACTCGACAAACGTGAGCTTGAGGGTAGCGGAGAAGACTACTCGATCAAAGTGCTCATCCTAGACGAATCGAAAAGGTACAATTTTGGTTAACTGTTTATTACTTTAGATATCACAACCAAGATCTTGTTTTTGGAAAAAAAATTAAAACTTTGTTTTCCCAAAATTTATTTTCCGCTACGTTTTTAAACTCGATTTTTTCCAAGATTTCCTACATAAACACTTAAACAAACTACAAAATAAGTAAAAACATATCTAATGCGACTCTTACTCCAAAATAAATAAATAAATAAAATGAAAATTATCCCTACAAGTTTAATACACTCCGAAACATTAAATTCAATCATCCTTGTCTATCACATCATCTCCCTCTCCTTCATCTTTGCTTTTAGATTCCTCCTCATCTTGCTCAATCAATGTAGGACCAAACATGTCATGCATTTGATTTGGGACCTTGATGTTGTTTTGCCTAGCAAACTCTTGGAATAATGGTCACAACTCCTGCATCCATTGTATCATCCAATTGAGTTTTGGATGACTACTTTCACCAACCTCCTATTGGGCTTCTACCAACCTCTACTATGAAGTAGGTGTAGCTATCACTTCCCATTACTTTTTATTCCAATCTTTTACTTGTTTGGCTCTCAGCTCCATGTATTATTAGATAAAGGTGTCACTGATAATGCTCCGAGATGGTTTCAGTGACTGCTCAGTGGATGTCATTGGTACGCCAGCCTTTTTGCATAGGGCTGTCACTAAGTAGGGAAAAAAACTCCCACTTTCTGGCCACTAATACATCGTGTCGTGTTTTGATGGATCCACTTACCAATACAAACTTGATTTTTCTGCAAAATAATATAGAGTAATACAGCTCGAAAAGTATTAACGTTAGATACGTTTAAAGCAGGAATAATTCGAGTGCACACAAATTGGATCCACATTTTAGCTTTTGGGAACAAATTGCTTGATTAAAAGAAGTGGGGATACTAGTACCGGGGCGATATTTCCATTCACCCCTACCTTCAGTTAAATAATTTATAATGTTGTCCATATCTATGTCCCTAAAATATTCTAAATCAGTTTCATCACTAAAGTCATGGTCATAGTATGGAGCATTATAAAAATCGCAGATAATTCGAGGGGTTACTTTAACATTTATCCCTCACACCGATACAATATACCATAAATGGCCATCAGTGTTTCTAGACTCGTAGTCCCGTAAAGATGCATAAAATTCCTGTACTATCAAGACTACAGTAGCCTCTTTTAGAATCGCCGAAAAGCGTTCTCATCTATGATATCGAACTAAAGGTCATATCTCTTTGCAAATAATCATCGACGGATCAAAGCCCTTCTCTTGAATGAATGTTTTTCCTTGAAGATCATTAAAATATTTATCAACATTCATAATTGAAAAACTAGAGGGGTTTGGAACCGTTGATGGTTTTTTTTCGTTAGTTCGTATAACATTTCCAGGAGGCATAATTAAACTAATAAATAAAGCAATATAAAAATCAAAATCTAATGGAATAGTAAAAAGTTTGAGTTTGGAACCCTTAACCTTGAAGAAGTCGTCGACTTCCTTATCGCATACAACATTTTGTTGTTCCTTCGAGTGCTCTCATTCTTTGCGACACCGAAAATAATAAAAAATGGAGAGATTTGCCAAGGATTTCACAAGAGGAAGTTAGTGTTAGGGATTTTAAGGTTTTAAAGGTTTCAGAGATTTTTGAGATTGAAGAGTTTTGAGAGAAAATTAGTGTTTAGGATAGTTTTAAAACTTAGTTAAGGTGGCATTTAAATGAAAACTAAGAGATTCTAAGTTTAAAAACTGAGTGTTTTTAAGTTAAACACGCTGGGTTGCACAATCAGGTCGGGTTGGCCTTGTAAAAAATTACAATGATGTCGTGACACAGGGGTTGTGTCGCTACATCCCTATCAGGTTATCTTTTTCGTGACACAAAGGTTTCGTGTCACAACACACCCTTCAGTTTGAGATTTTCGGGAGACTTTTGTCTATGTTGCGAAAAGGGGCTTTATCGCGACATCAAGCTAAATTGCCTGATTTCTTGAACCTGTTAGTGGTGTCGTATGATGGAGGTTCCGTGTTGCGAAACTAACTCTATATTGACCCCTCTTCTCGAATTTCAATGTGCTGAAACAAATATAATCTGAAAGGTTGACTCCTTGTTGTTATACTGACATCGGGATTCGTTCGCTCCTAGCAAACAGAAAGTACCTACAAGTAAATACTACGACAACAAATATGAATTATGCAATCTAATATAAAGGAAAATAAAAATAAAATAAAATAAACCCTAAAGTAGAAATTTTAGAAAAAGAAATATAAGTTCTTTAAAAATTGGGATGATCTGTGTCGCCACCATTGAAGAACTTCCAACTGGTTCTTGACACTTTCATTCGATATTTGTTCCTCTTATGATGTATATGAACCAACTTCTCGGGTCGATTCCATTGATAGTGCCTTATTTTCAATCGACGCGATATTCACATTACTAGCCATTTAGTACCAAATTTGAGCCAACCCCAAATTATTTATCGGGGTATTATTATATCGAGCTTCCTCCTCTCCCTATTTTGTGAGGCTTTTGTTACTCAAGCCTTGCTGTCATTGTTGGATTAGAATGAATCAAACTCCTTGACCACTTCAGTTGGCACCTTTTTTGTTATGGATAGAAAGTTTATTGACTCTTTTACACTTTCATTCAATATCAGTTTAAGTTCCATGTTAGTGGTTAGTTCATCTTCCGCTTTTACCTTTACGGTTAGTTCTGCTACTATGTCAATTGGATTAGAGACCATTTCAACTATGTTCAACTCACCTTCATGATCTTTAGTTACAAGCTCAGGTTGAATCTCACCATAATTCTCATCATGGTTATCGATAATACAAGGGTTCTCATGATCCAAGCTGTGAACATTAGACATGTCCTCTTTCCTTTAAGGAAGTGCTTTAGATATTTCTTGCATGATTTTCAACATTTGCGCCATCATGTCTGACATGTTTGATAATACCTTAGAGTTATTCATCTCGGTGGTTTCACATGAAGGCAAATTATATGGAGGCTTGTCTAAAACTTCTAGCATATCATGATCTTCTTCAAGTGCCTCATACAAATTACCAGTGAACTCATGAGGTTGTTTGACTATATCAGTACCTTGGCCATCACTCCACTAGTGCATCGAAGCTTCGTTTCCACATTGACTCAGTTTTATCATGAACAATTTTTTTTCCATGATCTCTCATTTTTTATATACTCCTTCCTTGTATATTTCGTCATCAAAGACCATCTTATCATTAAACCACATGTAATTAGTTTCATTCATGTTTGAATGATTTATTTGGAATAGTCTCTATGGATCAATGACTGTCTAAATAGGCGTTCCTCTCATTTGATCGATACACTGAGATAAAAAAGAAAGAAGTAATAAAAGTTGACGTAGAATAAAAAAATTAAAATCGTGAACATTACCTAAAATTTTCATAATTATTATAATTAAATGAAAAAATTAAAATCAAACTAGTGACGTTGCCTCCTCGGCAACGATGCCAACAACTTAGCTGCCTCAGGACATACTAACGTCTAGAGTGTGACTATTGCTTCCAAAATATAGGGATTTGAGGCGGAGTCCACAAGTATATAGGCCATGTTGTCATATAGATTACTTTACAATGAAACACTTGGGAAAGTATTTTGAGGATCTTACCCAAGGGAGGCTGAGCACTAGGTCAATTTTAATCTAACATGATAAGATCTAATTAGTACTTTAACCATGTTATATTATAAAACATAAATAAGGGAATTTTTTGATTTTTTATAAAATAATAATAAAAGTAATAACATACGAAAAGTAAATAAGATTGAAACTCGAATGTAATTTATTCAGATCTAGGTATGGGGTGATTAGCTCACTTCCGTATGCATCATCAACTATGGCTTTGGGTTTTTCATCAATCAACTAGTCATCACCCTAGTGGGATCTTTCGGTACATCCACTAGGATAATGAGTCAGTTGGGGCTACTTATCCTCCGAACTCACAGTCCAAACTAGCTCGGGGTTTAAGGTGTTCAAGAATGGGTCACACAAATTTTGGGTTAATTCCCCCTTGATCACTTCCCAGGGTTTTCAGGCCTAGGGTTTGTTTCACATTCTTCCTTTCTCGAACAACTGATCTGTTGAGAAAGTGTACATAATAGTTAATTCATCATACCTCCACTCGCTAATCCCCCATAGAAAAATTAGTTCCTCATGGATTTCATAAACAATATAGAATCAATTGAAAAGAAAAACTTAATGAGTGAATCGAGAATATAAGATTTAGGAAAAGCGTAATTTGTATTTAAGAACGAGAATAAATCCACAACATTTGAGCGCATCCACAAATTGGATATCTGAAATAAAGAAAAGAAAAAAAGGAAATAAACTAAATCCTAAGAAAAGGAAAATCTAAACTAAACTTAAAAAGATAGAATTTATGCTAATGAATTGGTGTGTAAAATGAGTGCCAATGGAGCCTATTTATAGAGCTTAAGTGGTCGTCGTCCTTAACCCTAGGTCAACTGAGGCTACCAAGTTTAAGTTATATTGTCCTTAACCCTGGTTTTAAAGTTTACAAAGTTTTAAGGATTTTGGGAAATTTGAGAGGTTTAAGAGGTTAAGGTGTTTTTAAATAAGGGAGAATGTGGTTTAGTTTTAAAAATAATGTTTTTTAAGGTTAAAAATTGAATGAAATGGTTGTTTTAGCCGCTAGGTTGAGCAAATTGGTCAAGTCAACCCTGCAGAAATTTACAGTGATGTCAAGACACAAGGGTTTAGTGTCGCAACATCCCTATCAATGCACTAATGTCACAACACAGAGATTCCATGTTCCGACACACCCTTCAATTTGGAAATTTTGGGAAATTGGCTTTTATGTTGCGACATAGAGGTGTTGTGTCACGACATCGAGATGCTTTTTCCAATCCTTGCATTCTATACACGGTGTTACGACACGAAGTTGTCGTGTAGCGACACCTAATCTATTTCAGCCCAGATTTTTCACTTTAACGTTGTCTCGATCAATAATTATCATAAATCCAATATAAACAAAAAACTAGGTAACACAGTTAGCTGAATATACAATAATATACGAGGAAATTAGTGTTTTTTACTATCAAGTTTTACTGCCAGATTCATCTAGCAGTCCTACCCACGCACTCTTGTTCGAGTCTCTATTAGCATTTGTCCACTGATCATTGTGTACCTTTATTTCCTTAGATTTTTTTTTCCTTGGATATGTTTCCTGAATTTGTATAAATTACACCGAATGCATTACTGAATTCAAGACAGTTAGAATCGAAAGCAAATATATAATGACATTGTTCACCTAAGTCTCTTCAGTTTTCCTCTCCTCGTTGAGCTCCGCATTGAAACGTTTTAATTTCACCAATGATATTCATTGTCAATTCATTCTTTTCTAAACCAATGATTGACCTAGACGTAGCTAGAAAAGGTTTTCCTAATAAAATAGGTATTTCCCGATCTTCTTCAAAGTCTAAGACTACAAAATCTATCGAGATAATGAAACTGCGTACCTTAACTAGTACATCTTCCAGCACTCCCTTAGGTTGGACAACAGATCGATCAACTAATTGACGCGTAATATGGGTGTTTTTCATGTCCCCTACCCCGAGTTTTTTGTGAATAGATAAGGACATTAGGTTTATACTAGCTCCTAAATCAAATAGGGCTTTCATAAAGTGGATGCTCCCTATCTCTATTAGTATTTTAGAACTTCTCGAGTCTTTGAATTTTTTAGGTACCTATTTGGAGATCATAACACTACAAGATACATTTATGTTAACTTGTTCTCCTACCTTAGTTTTCTTATGCCTTGACATGATTTCCTTTAAAAATTACCGTATTTTGGGACTTTCTCAATTAGTTTAATTAATGGTAGGTTCACATTTAATGTCTTGAACAAGATTAGAAAACTTACAAACTTGTCTTCATCTCATTTTTGTTTCTTTGCTATCATTTACCTTTTTTAATGCTCAACTGCTTGTTCTATGATCTTCTCTGGTTCTAGCTCCTATTTGGCTTCTAGGGATTTTTCGGAGAACCGTTGGCATTCTCTCCATTTTCCTCTTGTGTTGAGATTTTTGGGTTACTCAAGATTTTGCCCGACCGAATTACAATAGCTTTTACCTTCTCCTTCCCTCTTTTTGAGGATTATTTTCAGTGTTACTTGGTATGCTAGTACCAATTTGTCTTTTGATATCTCCCATTATGCTCATTAGTTGGCTCATTTGCTCCTCTAGTTTAGTCAATTTCCTTGTCGAATCGGTGCACTCAAACTGCACATGTTTTACATCTGTTCTCATTGACTGCATTGTTGGATAAAATCGATTTAAGAACTTACCGAAAAATAAATTTAGGGAAAAACCAGAATTTTAAATTTTTTCCAAAACAAGATTCTAGTGATTCTTAAGCATACTTAAGGGACCATTTTTCATGAGTCTATTGATTCTTTCTTGGTTAATATGACCAAGTCTTAAGTGTCATAAGTACCCCTCATTAGATTGAGAAGCTTTAAGCTTTTTATTTAGCATTTCAGTTTGAAGCATCGAGTAGTTATTTGGTTTGATAAAGTATAGATTATTTTTCATCCATCGATTACAAATTAAAGAACGATTTCTGTGAATAGCAATCCCTTTATTGAATGTCACGGCATAACCATCATAAAATAAACATGCTATAGAAATTAAATTCCTCATAAAATAAGGTACATAAAGAATGTTCTTTAAAATAATCTTCCTAAAATTATCAAAGTGTAAAATAACTTCTCCCACTGCTTCACCTGAAACATAGCTCCCATCTCTGGTTCGCAACAAGAGGCTCCTATCACGCGACTTCTCGTTTCACTGAACCCTTATAAAGAAACACATACATGGTTAGTGGCTCTAGAATCAATAACCAGTTGTTAATTGATTCTTCTACAAAGCAAGTTTCAACCACAAAGAGTTTCATATCTTTGCCCTTTTCGACGAGGTAATCCTAATACTCCTTACAATTTGATCTGAAATACCTTTTCCTATTGTAGAAGAAACATTTGATCTTTTTAGGATATTTTGATTTCATAGCTTTCTTCCTATCCACACGAGGTGGAAGTAATAGCATTGGAAATGACACTTAGTTTCTCCCTAAATTTATGTTTCTTCCATTTTACGATCTGCTCAGGTTGATGATGCTTATGTCATACGTGACCTTTGGCACCATAACAACTATCAATGGGATAAGGCTAAAGTAGGTGATATCTACGGCGAGGAGATGGGACGGATGATTTGTGAGCTGCCGTTACTTCAGCATGGCCCTTCGGATAGGATCATTTGGTTTCATGACTCTAGTTTCATATATACTACAAAATTGGGTTACTCTTGGCTTGTTCTTAAAAAGGTGGGTTCGACCCTCATAGGATTTTCTGGCAGCTCATTTGGAAGCTCAATATCCCCCTAACTTGAAGGTTTTTATTTGAAGAATTGGGCATAACCTCCTTCCAACTAATGCGAAAATTGCTTCCATCAATCCTAGCCATAACAATCTATGCCCTTGGTGCAATAGTAATGTGGAGACCCTTGTTCATGCTCTTAGGGATTGTGATCATGCAATGGCTATTTTGAGGCTTGAGGGTATTGATGGGCGCATCCTTCTGTCTAACTGGGAGTCTGGAATCGACTGGCTCGAGAACTCTATGAAGTTTGTTGATAAACAAGCATTTGAGTGCTTGGTTTCCACTCTTTGGAACTCTTGAAATGCTCGAAATAACTTAGTCTTCAGAGGTGCGTTGAAGGAGCCTAAGGTTATTTGAGAGAGAGCTACTAATTCCAATTCTGACTTCCGTATCCATAATTTGTATAATGCCCCTCTGATCCCTGAAGGTGATATCCAAAGATGCTGGACAAAACCCCTTGATGGCTCTTTTAAAATGAATTTTTACGCTGCTTGGACAAAGCATACAGCTGGACTTGGCTTTATCTTACGTGATCAAGATGGCTTCGTGCATGGGGGTGGCTGGTTATTTCATGATAATGTGACAAATTCCAGTTGGGCGGAGGCCTTAGCTTTAATGCATAGCGTTACATGGGCCATTGACAATAGTTAGGATAATATTATATTTGAAGGTGACTGTGCGATAATTATTAATCATCTAAAAAAGAAGACCGATGACGTCACTTTAATTGGCTACATGTTACGACAAAGTCAGATTTTACTTGGAAACTTTAATTCTTGTTGTATTAATTGGTGTCGCCGTACTTGTAATAAGTTTGCTAATAGATTAAGCAAAATAGCTTTAGAGAGAAAGTGTAATTACTCTTTTAATATGGATTATCCGAGAGAGATCCAAAATATTGTTCTTACATATTCGTATTAATAATAGTTGAGGTGGCCTTTGGGTCAGTTTTTGATAAGAAAAGCATGCATGATAGTTATTTTATACTTACTATTTACGTTTTCTTACTCAATGCAGCATATATATTACGTCTGAAATTGTTAGGGCAGGGATCCATCTTGGAAGATCGATCTAGAAAAAGTTCAAAGATGCAGCCACAAGTTTAACTTGGAATTGCAGCTAGAAATGTCACATGGAACTATCTACTTTGTATGAGTAGATTCACACTGTAAACACATCTAGAAGCACCAGCACAGGAGAAAAACCCGTTGTCACCGCAATTAAAGATTACAGATTACGCCCAATGATGTCGCGACAACCTGTAGTTTCATGAAGAACACACCAGATCTGCGTGAGTGCACAGCTGGATTTTAACAAACTTTGACAGCTGTAAAAGAAGTTGGATCTGAGAAGAGATAAAATCTATCATTATCAAAGCTTATAAATAGAGGAGAGAAGAAGGAAAGAGGTATCTAGAGGTGGAGAGATTAATTCTGCAAATTCTCTAAAAGCTTTGAAGCTTGGTTTCGGAGTCCAGTAAGTTGATCAAACGAGTGTGCGAAAACTTCTGACGAGGAGTGCTTTATTCAATACAAGAAGAGCGGTTAAGGGATAATCCTAGTAGCCTAGGAATAGTATGCTTCGAATTATATGTTAATCCCTCTGTTAATGTTGTTGAATTCTTATTGACAATTGATTGTATATGGAAATATCTTTCAATGTTAGATTACTTTGATTCATATTCAATTCTTCTCATCTATTTTCACTTGGATTTAACTGTTTTGACCACAGAAGTGTAATTGCAGTCTACCGCACTGGGAAGTGCGGTGACAAGTTAAGTTAACAAGCAAGTCAGCGGAAGTTGCTTGAGGCTAGGAGGAATTCTAGTCACTTGTTCTTGAGTACAAGGCATTGCGAACACTGGAAGGTGGGATAAATGTGGGCGCTTGAGTCGTGGTTAAATAGAGAGTTGTTATTGGTATGACTTCATTAGAACCTTATTGCTATGACAATTAATCTACAACATACCTTGTTGTCACATCTAGCGTTGCTACTTAGTGAAGTCAATGATCCACTCCATTCTTCACACTTGATCATTCTTTTACTTTCTCTGCATTTAAATTCTCAACATATCAACAACAACTTATTTTACTTTCAGTTGCTCTAACATTTTTCATTGCATTGTCAACTTTGATTAACTTAGTTGTGCAGATCTGATTTAGTTGCACTGACATCCTTACTAGCATTTTCTCTAATTTTAACTTTAATTGCTTCGACAATTGAACATCAAAAACTCTATCCTCGTGGGATCGATATCCGATAGAGCAAATCTATCAACTATACTTGCATTGACGAGTGTCTGCTTGCACTTAAATGCTGTGACGTTTACAGGCAGATCAAGTTTTGGCGCCGTTGTCGGGGATTGACGTTTGTTTAATGCTCATTTTAATAGTTGCAATTATTCTTTCTTACTTAACTTTTTGTTTTTACTAATCTGTTTAACTTTCTTTTGATTTTTTCTCAAATTCTTTAGGAGTTGCATGTCCACAAGGACAAATCCTAAGGATATTGTGAGCTTTGATCCAGAACTCGAGAGAACACTTAGGAGGAGAAGAGAAGAGCAAAAGAAAATGGCTGGCAACAACAATAACAACCTACCACCATTCCTTCCACAAGATGTAGTTCCTCTTATACAACCACAGATATTCAATAATGTACCACCACCGCCTCCACAAGAAGAACAGGTGCAAAACAGGACAATCAGGGATTTTGTTGTTCCTGTACTGGACGATTTGCAACCAGGGGTTATAAGGCCAGCTATACAAGCTGGAAATTTTGAATTGAAACCGGTGATGTTTCAAATGCTCAATTCAAATGGGCAATATGCGGGCTTACCTCATGAAGATTCACGAGAGCATCTAAAATCATTTCTGCTTATTTGCGCATCTTTTAGCCAACATGGTGTTCCTGATGACGCCTTAAAAATGCAATTATTTCCTTATTCGCTGCAGGGAAGAGTAAGAACATGGTTCTTGGGTTTATCGACAAGATTCATTACATCATGGAATGCATTAGCACGCAATTTGTTTTATGTTTCAATCCGTCGACAATGAATGCATGGTTGCGTAATGATATCACAGCTTACCATCTGTTAGATGATGAAAACCTACATACAACATGAGAGCGCTATAAGATTCTTCTTAGATGTTGCCCTATGCCTGAAATTCAGTAAGAGACTTAGATCAAGATCTTTTACAATGGATTGAATGCCCAGATAAGAAATCTTATTGATGCATCTGCAAATGATCCCTTGTTGGATTGCACCTACACTGAAGCTGTATGAATTCTAGAGAGAATTGCACAGAATGATTATCAATGTCCTATCTCTCGTTCTGCTCAGGTAAAAACTAATCCTGATGTTCTTGAATTAGATGCAATTTTAGCTTTAAGTGCACAAGTGACCTTTTTGGCCAACATTATAAAGAACATGAAGAGAACGAGTGACGTTGCCCCTATTCAAGTGGCACAACAAATGGATGTCCCGACATTTTCTTGTGAAATTTATGGCGACAACCATAGTTATGAGTACTGTCCACAGCATGCCGAGAACGCATTTTATGTCAACAACATCAGAGGAAATTCTTATGGAAACTCATACAATAATCGAAATCCGCAACCTTGGGGGAATCAAAATGCATCTACGTATAGATATGGAAATTCCTCACAGAAAGAGAGTTATAGACAAGGGAGATACATAAACAATCAGCAGCAAAACTATAATAAGAATACTCTAGTACGTTCAATATTTGATCAAATATAGGTACACAACCAGATGCAATCACAAGCTAGAATGCAACCAAAACAGACGGCGCTACCACATATGCAAGGATAACATCAGCAACAGTAACAACAGTTTTCTCAACAAAGATCAGATCCTATGGCTGCTCTTGAAGTGCTGATGCGAGAGCATATTACGCGAACTGAAGTAATTTTTTAAGGCAATTCTTCTTCTATCCGTGCGTTGGAAGCCCAGCTAGGATAATTGGCTTCTAATCTGAGTAAAAGAACACCAGGCACTTCTCTTAGTGATATTGAGAATTCGACGTAGAAGGGGAAGGAACATTGCAAGGCTATCACGCTGCAGAGCGGAAAGTAAACTACTAAACCAAGCAGAAATTTCAACCAAACACATATTGACGCAACCAAACCAACGCAACAAAGCAAAGTTGTTTTTGAAGAGAGGTCAGCATAAATAAATGAGGAGGAGCCAACTATAGTAACCACTATGCCTACAATTCACCCAACGAAGACGTTGACGCAACTGCATAAGTCGATGTAGCCAGTTATTCCACAACAACCCACTGATACTATACCTTTACCGTTCCCACAGAGATTTAAAGAGAAAGACCATGATAAGGATTATTAGAAGTTTGTTTCTACTTTGAAGCAATTACGCATTAACATACCTCTTGTCGATGCTGTTGTGTAGATACCCAGCTATGGGAAATTCATGAGAGGGTTGCTATAAAAGACGAAAAAGTTGTCCGAAATCAAGATGATTGTGCTTACAGAGGGGTGCAGCGTTGTGCTAACAAATAAGTTGCCGCTAAAGGTGAAAGACCTTGGTAGTTTCATAATACCATGCTCCATTGGAACTTATTATCTAGGTAAAGCCTTATGTGATCTAGGAGCTAGTATTAACCTTATGCCTTTGTCCACAATAAGGAAGTTAGGAATTGGATCTATGCAGCCCACTACGGTGACATTACAGCTTGCAGATAGATCTTTTGCACAACTGGAAGGCCAAATCAAAGATGTCCTTGTTCAAGTCGATAAGCTCGTGTTCCCAATTGACTTTATCATCCTTGACTATGAAGTAGATAAGGAGGTACCCATCATCTTGGAACGTCCATTTTTAGCAATGGGACACACGCTTATTGATGTTTTCAAAGGTGAGCTCATTATGTGTCATATCCCCACAGTTTCCTTTATAGATACTCAAAGTTTAGGTGGCTTGGTACCCGAAGGCATTAGTATAGACTCGTATTATTTGTCTTACAATTTTATTTTAGGTTTTTATTTTACTTTGTTAATTATTATTTTTATTTGGATTGTAAGTTAATTTTGATTTTGGGAATTTTGGTATTTTATTCTGGGGTTTAATTATTTTATTTTAAATTTAATTATAGATTATATATATGAATGTATGTGAATGAATGTGCACTATCGGTTTACGTGTGGGTATAATTACATAAATAACTTTTTAGATCCGATCATGTCTCTTAGGTCGGGTAAAAGGGGTTACATTTAGTGGTATCAGAGTCAAGTTCAACCCACGGATTGTAAGGCTCTCTAGAAATGATTTAAAAACTTTTGGGGTTAAATAGGGATTTTTAAATAAATTAATGGGTTATAAAATAATTTTTGTTCATATGGTATATATATAAAAAAATTATTATTTATTCTAGATCTCCGGTACCAATTCTTACCTTAGTACTTGTTAATTATGTAGATAGATAGTATGCCACCACGTAGGAGTGCTAGACTTACGATTGGTCGCGACCAAGGTCGAGGCCGGGGCCGTACTACTAGGGCCATTAGTGACCCTACTCTTGTATTTGAGCCTGAGGTGAATGTGGATGAATTACCACATGTTGAGAAGGATGAGCTACCCATAGGTGCTGAGGGTTAGGAAGCTGTTGGAGGAGACTTACCTGTTGAGGAAGCTCCCATTGAGGATGTGTCTGACATGAGGATAGTGATACTGTGGAGTTGGATAGTGCTACGGTTAGTCGAGAATTATTGAGGTTACTCCGTGGATCTGCTGGGGGTTAGTCTGAGGGTCCGAGGAGGCCCATTTTTGCTGATTTTATAGTTGCCAAGATGAAGGTATTTGAGGGAAAGACTAGTACGGATCCTTCTATTTTGAGTATTGGTTAAAGGATCTTTAGAGATTATTTATGGAGATGAACTATCCCGTTGGGCAAAAGGTTAGGGCTGTTGTGTCTTTGCTGAGGGGTAAGGCCAAAAATTGGTGTCATATTGTGGAAGAGTCTACTCCTGGTGGTCAAATTACTTGGGATTATTTTAAAGAGGTCTTCCAGGATCGCTATGTGGGTGAGGAGTTCCATGATAAGTGTAGGGACGACTTCATGAATTTAAGGCAGGGAGACATGTCTGTTAATGACTACGAGATTTAGTTCCTAAGGTTGGTTGAATATGCATCTAGGTTGGTTACTAATGAGAAAGAGAAGTGTGATTGGTTTAGGAAGGGACTGCGACTCTCGCTCTAGGCTGGGGTTAATATGCGTCATGACAAAGTATTTAGTGATTTGGTTAGTAGGGCCAGATCTGCTGAGAGTTTGTAGGCTCGTACTAAGGCTCAAAAGGCTCAAGATAGGGAGCATAGTAAGAAGCCAGCAGGTGCACCGGTTCAGCTTGTTTCTGGTGGTCCTTTTGCTAAGAGACCTAGAGAGGTGGTAGTTCAGCCTAGTTACCCGAGGGTGAGGCCTGCAGTTTCGATAGCTCCAGTGGGTAGTGTTGGTGGTTCCACTGGTCCTCGTCCTTTACATCTATGTTCTTATTGCAATAAAAGATATGGGGGCGAGTGTTTGAGGAAGATTGCGGCATGTTTTGGGTGCGGTTCATAGGATCACTTCTTTAGAGATTTTCCCCATCTTCCTACTGGTTCATTTGTGCAGAGTCATTCTTAGGCTTCGGTTCAAGCTCTTACTAGGGGTAGAGGACAGGTTAGACCGACTGCCTCGGGTTCAACTACTATAGGTAGGCCAGGTTAGAGTGGTGGAGCAGTTAGATCTGGGGCGAGACAGCCTGGGTTAGTGTATGCGACTAGGACGCATGAGGATCGTGATGAGCCTGACGTCATAGCAGATAATTTTTCCATTCACTCTATTCCTTACTTTGCCTTACTTGATAATAGTTTGACGTATTCTTATGTGGCTAGTGCGATATCTTAGAGTCTTAAAATTTTTGTTGAAAATGTTAAGTCTTCGATTACTATTCAAAGTCCTGTGGGTATTTCTTTAGAGGTTAATAAGATATACCGCAACTATCCTCTAGAGATCCGAGGGGAAATCTTTCTTGTTAATTTATTGGAGTTAGCATTCAGTGAGTTTGATCTCATACTTGGCATGGATTGGCTTTCTAAGCACCGAGTTAATTTAGATTGTGAGAAAAAGAGGCTAACTTTGAGAACTCTTGATAATCGAGAGATAACCCTAATTGGTAAACGTAAAGGATTTCTATCTAATGTGATCTCAACCCTTAAAGCCGAAAAGTTGATCAGAAAAGGGTCCATGGCTTATCTGGCTTACATCTTGGATCCAAGGAAATCAGATTCCGAGATTGAAAATATTCGAGTAGTGAGGGACTTCTTTTATGTATTCCCAGAAGAGTTGTTTGGTATGCCACCTAAACGTGATGAGGTTGAGTTTGTCATTGAGGTCTATCCCAGTACGACTCCATGTCCAAGGCACCTTATTGAATGGCACCTAAGGAACTCAAGGAATTGAAGATACAGTTGCAAGAGCTGTTGGATAGGGGTTTTATCCGACCTAGTGTTTCACCTTAGGGAGCACCAGTTCTGTTTGTAAAGAAGAAAGATGGGATACTTTGGTTGTGCGTTGACTATCGAAAGCTGAATAAGCTAATGATTAAATAAATACCCCTTGCCTCGTATTGATGACCTATTCGATCAGTTTCGAGGAGCTACTGTGTTTTCTAAGATAGACCTGAGATTTGGATATTATCAGCTTAAGGTGAAAGATTCTGATGTGTTAAAGATAGCTTTTTGAACTCGTTATGGGCACTATGAGTTCTTAGTGATGCCTTTTGGGTTAACGAATGCACCTGCTACTTTTATGGACATGATGAATAAGGTGTTTCAACCCTACTTGGATCAGTTTGTGGTGGTGTTTATAGATGATATCTTGGTTTACTCTAAGTTTGAGGCAGAGCATGATGAGCATCTTAGAATTGTTTTACAAACCTTGAGAGAGAAGCAGCTTTATGCTAAGTTCAGCAAGTGTGAAGTTTGGCTTTCAAAGGTTAGGTTTTTAGGGCATATAATTTTTGCTGAAGGTATTCGTGTGGCTCCCAAAAAGATTGAGGCTATTATGGGCTGGAAGCAACCTAAGAATGTTCCTGAGATTCGTAGTTTTTTGGGTTTAGTTGGCTATTATCGGAGGTTTGTTGAGGGTTTTTCGATTATTGCGGCACCTTTAACTAGGCTTCTGGGGAAGAACGTTCCACTTGTTTGGCCTGAGGCTCAAGAGTCTAGTTTTGAAAAGTTGAAGTCTGTGTTGACTCAAGCACTCGTTTTGATCCAACTTGAACCTAGGAAAGCTTACACTGTTTACAGTGATGCTTCTCACACGGGATTGGGATATGTGCTAATGCAAGAGGGAAAGGTTGTGGCTTATGCGTCTCGTCAGTTGAAGCCACATGAGGTTAATTACCCCACCCATGACCTTGAACTTACAACGATTATCTTTGCTCTTAAAATTTGGAGACACTATCTCTATGGGGAGAAGTGTTACATCTTCACTGATCATAAGAGCTTGAAGTATTTACTTACTCAGAAGGAGCTTAATTTGAGGCAATGTCATTGGTTAGAACTCCTTAAGGACTATGACTGTGAGATTGAATATCACCTTGGCAAGGCTAATGTGGTCGCCAACGCCTTAAGTCGTAGTGTTGTGATTGAACTGAGGGCTTTATTTACCAGGATGAGCTTATTTAAGGATGGTAGTCTTTTAGCTGAACTTCGTGTTATTCCCACTTTACTCTCGGAGATTAAGGCTAAGCAGGCTAGTGATCTATATCTACAGCACCGTATGAGAGAGGTGGAAGAAGCTACATCTGCAGACTTCTCCATGGATCAGAATGGTGTGTTATGCTTTCGAGGTCAATACTATGTTTCGAAGAATTTTAGGATTAAATAGACTATTCTTCGTGAGGTGCATAATAGCCTTTATTCCATGTATCCTGGTGGAGATAAGATGTATAAGAATCTTTGTGATAGGTATTGGTTGAAGGGTTTGAAGAGAGATGTTGTTGACTTTGTGTCGAAGTGTTTGACATGTCAGAAAGTTAAGGCTGAGCATCAGTGTCCTTCTAGGCTACTTCAACCGATTGAGATTCCACAGTGGAAATAGGAACATTTGACTATGGATTTTGTAAGTGGTCTTCCATTAACACCGTCCAAGAAAGATTCAGTTTGGGTGATTGTGGATCGACTCACTAAGTCCGCACACTTCATTCTAGTTAAGGTTGACTATCCTTTCAGCAAGTTAGCTGGACTTTACATTCTGAGACAGTGCGCCTTCATGGGGTGCCTTTGTCTATCATTTCTGATCGAGATCCAAGGTTTACTTCGCGATTTTTAGAATCTTTGCACTGTGCTTTGGGTACTCGGTTAAACTTTAGTACTTCTTACCATTCGCAGACTGATGGTCAATCTGAGCATGTGATTTAGGTTTTGGAAGACATATCAAAGGGTTGCGTAATTGAGTATCAAGGTAGTTGGGAGGACTTTTTACCACTGGCAGAGTTCGCTTACAATAACATTTATCAAGCCAGTATTAAGATGGCTCCTTATAAGGCTTTGTATGGGCATAAGTGTCACACCCTTATCGGTTGGATTGAGTTGACTAAGCATCGCTTATTGGGACCAGATATTGTTCAGGAGTTTGAGGAGACTGTTAGACTGATTCATGAGAGGCTTAAGGCTGCTTTTGATAAGCAGAAGTCTTATGCTAATTTGAAGCGTTAAGATATTTAATTTAGTGTGGGTGATGAAGCTTTCTTAAAAGTTTCTCCGTGGAAGAAGGTGCTTAGATTTGGACGGAAAGGCAAGTTGAGTCCTCATTTTATCAGTCCTTATCGGGTACTTCGTCGAGTGGGACCAGTTGCCTATCAGCTTGAGTTACTGCTTGAGGTTGAGCGGATTCATGATGTCTTCCATGTCTCCATGTTGAGACGATATCGTTCGGACCCATCTCATGTTGTGCCTATTAAGGAGATCAAGGTTTGTCTTGATTTGATTTTTGAGGAAGAACCGACTGAAATTATTGCTCAGGATGAGAAAGTACCTAGGAGGAAGACCATTAAGATGGTTAAGGTCTTGTGGCACAACCATGGTTATGAGGAAGCTACTTGGGAGCCCAAAGCCGTCATCAAGGCCCAGTATCAACATCTTTTTGGTCCAAGTAAATTTCGAGGATGAATTTTCTTTCAAGGGGGAGAGTTGTAACACTTTAGAAATTTAAGGGACTTAATTGGAAGAATTGAGAAATTTAAGGTTTATTTTGTTATTTGGGGATTTAGTACTAATTTGTTATGCATGTAAAACTTTTGGGACAAATTGAAAACCTTAGGGAACCCCAAGGACCTCCGAGCAAATAATCCAATTTATTTGGTATAAATACCTTTTTTTCATTTGAGTGACTTTTTCACTCCCTTTATTTTTCTCTCTTTGTCTTTTCTCTCATCTCTCCCAACTCTCTCATTCGTTTTAATTCTGACAAGGCTCCGACGAGCATCTTCCGACCGTGCGTGCCTCATACCGCCACCATCAATCTTCTCCTTGTGTTCATGCGATCAAAACCCCCAACCCAAACCTCCCTAGCCATCGCTGTTCGTGTGACTCAAGAGCAAAACCATTCGGCCGTTTGGTTTTTGGTGGTTTATTCGTAAATCCGTCGCTTTTGGGCGTAGGTAAGTTGAAAGCATGTGTTAAGAGCTTCGTTTTAAGGTCAGTTGTGGTGGTTATGACGGTCAAACGCTGTGCGTGGTGGTAGAGAGCTGGTGCTACCGATAGGGGGTGTTAAAACCCTAATGGCACTTTGTGATATTATGTGAAGTGGGCTAATTCTTTTTCTAAGTCCAATTTTTAATCAACACAAAACCCAAACCTTTTAAATAAAAACCCAAACCCTTTTTAAATAAAAACCCAAACCCTTTTAAACTAAACCAACCCAACACCCAAACCAAGTGAACCAACCCGACCCGACCCGTTGATCGACCTGATCCGTTGACTGTTGACTTTTGGGTTGATCGTTGACTTTTTCTGAGAAACCCTACCTTACCATTTTTTGACGTTATGAGTCCATTTCCACTGTCCATTTTGTCAAATTCAAACTCGAAAGCCTTGTTTTAACTATTTTATCTTTAATTTTGTACTTAGAGTTATTCAGAGATTTAATTTGGGAAATCTAATATAAGGTATTTGTGTTTAGGTGATCACAACTCCGAGGCTAACGATTTACCTCCTCCTCCACTTGTGCAACCTACTTCTACACCGGTTTCGAGAGTTACACGTGAGTTATTCTAGATAAGTTTTGTGTTAATTGGTGGCTAGGAATAGTATTAATATTTAGTTGTGTTTGTAGGAGCTAATCCTGTTAGACCGGGTACTCGATCAGTGCATGGTGGATGACCTCCTCGTCGTTAGAGTTTTTGCTTCCTAAAGGTGTGTTTCTAACTGGACATAACCTATTATTTGAGGTATTGTGTCCTTTGTGATTGCATGATGTATTGAGAAATATGTTGTAATGTGATGATTATGTTTTGATATGGAAATGGTATGATTGAGACTGAGTTGGGTAGTATATGTTGATAATGTCATGCATTTATGCTGATTAAAACTATTGTGTTAACTCTACTGTGCATTGAGATATATATATATATGAGAAATATTGTGAGATTGCGACGAGACTATATTGAGATAATTATGTAATCATACCATTATGTATTCATGGGGTGGGATTGTATGGTGGAAGACGTGGTTATCATTCCTTAAAATGGTTTATATAAGTAACACACTACGATTGGTAACGATTGGTTGGGAAAGGGTTCTGGGGAACCCTTTCACTGTGTTGGTGTGTTGGAGTATGGGTGCATTGCATTGTGCATGTGTTTGTAACATGATTTGTGGTTACTTTTTGAGCTATAAATTGTTGTGATAATAAATGATAGGTTGTATGACTTTAGAGACACACTGGGCTTTATAGCTCATATCCCCATAGTTTCCTTTACAAATACTCAAAGTTTAGGTGGCTTGGTACCCACAGGCATTAGTATAGACTCGTATTATTTATCTTACTATTTTATTTTGGGTTTTTATTTTACTTTGTTAATTATTATTTTTATTTGGATTGTAAGTTAATTTTGATTTTGGGAATTTTGGTATTTTATTCTAGGGGTTTAATTATTTTATTTTAAATTTAATTATAGACTATATATTTATGTCAATGTATGTGAATGAATGTGGACTATCGGTTTGCGTGTGGGTATAATTACATAAATAACATTTTGGATCTGGTCATGTCTCTTGGGCCTGGTAAAAGGGGTTACACTACTATTGCTTCCTAGATGGCTACTCTAGATATAATCAAATTGCCATTGCGCCGGAAGATCAAGCAAAAACCACGTTCACATGCCCATTTGGAACTTTTGCCTTCCAACGTATGCCATTTGGATTGTACAATGCACTAGCCACGTTCCAGAGGTGTATGATGTTTATCTTTTCGAACATGATTGAAGACTCATTAGAGGTATTCATGGACTATTTTTCTGTCTATGGGCATAATTTTGACCAATGAACCGACAATCTAACAAAAGTATTGAAGAGATGTGAGTACACAAATCTAGTGCTGAACTGGGAAAAATGCCATTTCATGGAAACTGAAGGCATTGTCCTTGGACATCGAATATCTTGTCAGGGCATTGAAGTAGACAAAGCAAAGGTAGAAATCATTGAGAAATTGCCGTGACCAACAAATGTCAAAGGAATAAGAAGCTTTCTTGGTCACTTTGGTTTTTATAAGAGATATATTCGAGATTTTTCCAAGATTGCCAAACCACAATGCTCGTTGCTAGAGCAAAATAAAAAGTTTGTGTTTGATGACACAAGTTTAGATGCACTTACCACAATAAAGAAGCAGCTAGTACAAGCTCCAATTATCGTCGCACCAGATTAGACGCAATCATTTGAATTAATGTATGACGCAAGTGATTTTACTATAGGAGCTGTATTGGGGCAACGTAAAGAGAAGATATTTCACTCAAATTACTATGCTAGTAAGACCTGAACTAATGCAAAGGTGAACTATACAACTACTGAGAAGGAATTATTAGCAGTAGTTTTTGCATTTGACAAGTTTCGTTCAAACCTTGTCGGCACAAAAATTACAATGTACACAGATCATTCTGTGTCGAGATACCTTTTTGTGAAGAAAGACGCCAAACCAAGATTGATCAGATGGATTTTGCTCTTACAAGAGTTTGATATTGAAATTAGAGATAAGAAAGGATCCAAGAATCAAGTAGTTGACCACTTGTCTCGTCTGGAAGCTGGAAGCGAAGATGACAATCAGTCACGCATTGTCGACGAATTTCCAGATGAACAATCATTTTATGCCGACGCATCTTCATGGTATGCTGATGCTGTAAATTATTTAGTTTATGGTAAGCTACCTTTAAGTGCAACAAGTCACAAGAAGATTAAATTTATGCGCGACGTTACGAAGTATCATTGGAATGAGCCATACCTATTCAAGGTATGCGCTGACAACATTAAACATCATTGTGTTCCTGAAGAATAAATGACTTCCATCCTGAGACATTGCCATGATGCTCCCTACGGAGGCCATGTTGGTGGAGTGAGGCTACTACAAAGATCCTACAATCAGGATTCTTCTAGCCCACACTGTTTCGAGACGCCCACAATTTTGCACAACAATCCAATAGATGTCAACGCACAGGTTCTATATCTCACCACAATGAGATGCTCCAACGACCTATCAAGGAGGTAGAGTTATTTGATGTCTGGGGTATAGACTTCATGGGACCATTTCCAAACTCTTTTGAGAATATGTATATTTTAGTTGCTATTAACTATGTCTCTAAGTGGATTGAAGCAATTGCTGTTCCAAAGGATGATGCTAGAACTGTGTTGAGTTCTTCCACACGTATATCCTTATAAGATTTGGAATGCCTAAGGCACTGATAAGTGATCAACGTACTCATTTTCATAATAACCAAGTGGGGACAGCATCAAAGCGAAATGGTGTGAAGCATTGCATGGCCACCACATACCATCCACAAACGAATGGCCAAGCGGAGGTTTCCAATCGACAAATTAAAAGTATCCTTGAGAAGGTGGTTAACCCATCTAGGAGAGATTGGTCTTCATGGCTACAGGATGCATTATGGGCGCTTCATACTGCATACAAAACCCCGTTAGGGATATCGCCGTATCAATTAGTGTTTGGTAAATCCCGCTGGTTGAACTTGAACATAAAGCCATGTGGGCGATCAAGCAGGTGAACATGGATTAAGATGCTACTGGATAGAAATGGTTGTTGGACATTTCTGAACTGGAAGAAATTCGATGCATTGCATATGAAAATGTAGCCATATATAAAGAAAAGACTAAGAGATGGCACGACAATATCATCTTGCGGTGACAATTTAACCCTGGTCAGTTGGTACTTCTGTTTAACTCACGTTTGAAATTACATCTAGGTAAATTGCGCTCGAGATAGTCAGGCCCTTTTAAAGTTGTCGAAGCATTCTAGCATGGTGCGGTGACAATTGAAGATATGAAGGATGGTCACTAGTTTAAAGTAAATAGCCAACGATAGAAGCACTACATGAGCCTAGATGTCAAAGAACACAACGAGGCCATAAATTTGGTCACATTTCTTTAATGTCATTGCAATGGTTACTTTTACTTTGTTCTTTTTACTTTCATTTGTTTCCTTTTTAAGCTATGCAAGAATAAAAAAAATCACCTTTTTGTTGACACACCATAAAGAAAAACTTGTTGGCACATCCTGTGATGACTCGGCAAAGCTTTTTCAACAAGAATCGCGCCAATTAATCTTCATCTATGCCTAGCCATTCAATCAAACCAAAGGTACGATCTAGAGCCTGACATTTACTGGCTGCAGATGCAACGTTTCCCAAGCTAATTGCAGTAATCACGTCTTTTCCTCTGAAAAAATTATAAAACCCTTCTTTGGCCGTTTCTCTTCTCCCACTCACAACATCCATTACTGCTGCAACCATCTTCTTCATTATCTGCAAACTTTTTTGCAACTTCTCTCGATTTCTTTAATCAACTATTATGGAAAGAACATGACGAGCAAAAACCCCTTCAAAATCTTCCGCTGAATCATCAGCCACTATGGTTCGGTATGCCGACCAACCCTTATAGAAAGAACCCGTCTTGTTCCTCTCCAAGGCGGAGAAGGACCACTACCAAGACGTTATGTTTAGAAGAAACTGTCACCCAGAGCAAGGTTTCCAACTGTCCCCACATCAGACGTTGGGGAAGCAAGTTGCAAGGACAATCTCTCGCCTGGGTTGGGAGTCTTTTTGCGACCATCTGATCGATTATTCCCCCAATATGGTAAGAGAGTTCTATGCCAACTTAGTGGATTCTGAACAAGAGTTTTTATTTGTATGAGAGGGTCTGGTGACCTGGAGTGCCACCCATATCAATGAACCCTTTCACTTTGCTGGAAAGGAAGATACTCACACTGCATTTTTGGAAGAGTTAACTGATGAAGGAGCTGACATGGTGATGCGAGATCTAAGCATCGAGGGTACTGTGTGGACTATTAACGGTCTACATAATTACACGATGCACCAACGTTATCTCACAACTCAGAGCAAGGTATGGTTCCACTTTGTTAACAGTCGAATTCTGCCTTTAACCCATAGCACAACTATGACGCTCGATCATATGTGCCTTGTGCACTCCATTCTGAGGGGCTGGCACATCAATGTCGGTGTAATTTTACATGATGAAATTGCTGAGGCCGCTGGTAAATAGAGAGGTATCTTACCTTTCCCTTCTTTAATTATGATGCTTTGTGATGGTGAGGAGGTGCTGGACAAAAAGGGGCCAATAAATGATATCTCGGTAAAGTGAATGACTAGGGGACAGAAAACCCCTCTGGTGAAAGAAGCATCTAAGAAGAAGGAGAAAGGGAAAGGAAAGACAAAAGAGAAGCAAGAAAATGCGGCCACAAACACTCAGGTTGAGAAAAAGCTGGCTACAATAGAACAAATCATTGATTGTATGGACCTGCGCTAGGTTCTCCTTGTCAACATGTTGGAAGAAATGGATTACAGGTAGAATATCTTCTATGTGTACATAAGGGCATAGAACAGCGCTATTGTCACCACATTGACGAATTTAAGTCCAAATCCCATGCCTGAGTTTCATGTATTCCCACATATTGTTAGAGAGGCCCCATCATCCTTCGAGCAACCTACTCCTGAAGGTAGGCCTCAACCAGTCCCATCCCTAATAAGAGTCATATCTCCAATGATGAGGAGCATGAAGGACAATCCAAGGACATAGAGGACTATTTCAAAACTATAGCTAGTCTGTTCGAGGATGAGTTTTCAAATATCCTAGAGGCTAACATGGCAAAAAAAGAGGTTGTTGTTGAGGGGATGCATACACGAATCGTATATGTGGGCTTGGAAGCAAAGGAAAGCATCGAGGCAGGCATAGTTGAGACGGCGGAACCTGAGGAGATGAAGGAAAATGAAGAAGAGAAGAAAGAAGAGGAGAAGAATGAAGAGAAAGAAGATGCCTCGAAAAATTTCGAGGAAGAAGTTGTCAAAGCAACCACCAGTATGGGGGCATCCAGTGAGAACTTGGCTCCACCTGAAGCGCGTCAGGCTGAGGCTATCACCAGCAGCACTAAGGATCTCAACCCTCTAGCTATTATGCCCTATGTGGCACCGCTTGCTGAAATCCATCTATTTGATGTGACTGTAAATGAGACCTCCACTCAACCGACTGTGGAGGAGCAATCCGTTGCTCCAGTTGATTCCAAGGAAAAAATGCGAAAGAGGAAAGAAAAGAAAAAGAGGTGTAAAACAAAAAAAGGAGCGCCCAAAGAAGAAGAAGAAGAAGAAAACCAAAGTAGCCACTTCATCGGCCACTAAACAATGAGTTAGTTTACTTTTCATTCGTTAGATGCATGCATAGCATTTAGTTGTCATTACATTTTTATTTGTCATTGCATTTCATTTATTAGTACATTTGCATTGTAGTTGTATTTCCATTTATATATGTATAATTTTGTCAGTGCATTGAGGACAATGCAGACGTTAAGTTTGGGAGGATCTTGTGTGAAATGGAAATGCGATTACACCCACGTATTTGATAGTTTATTTGTGTCTTAGGTTAATGAAAGTATGCAAAAGTTCAACAAAAATGTGATCATAATTTTTATTTTATGCATAAATCTTGAATTGCTTGGAATGCTTATATGTAAATTGGGTGAATATGAATGAATATTGAGCCTTCTATTTTTGGATGAATGGTTGAAATTAATTCAGTAATGAATGGGTAGAATCAATCTTTGTATCTTTAAATAACCTACCAATTGCAATGACATTGTACTAATAAAAGACACTCCAATGTGAGTGCATTGTGACTTATCAAGGGAGAACACTCCACTGCATGTGTTAGAAAAATTATCTAGCCAAAGGCTGTCACTGCAAGAGTGTGTGTTGGCGCAATTACATACTCCCTGAGGGTTTGTTGTACCCCATCATTACTACCCAAGAATAATGGTATAGTAATGCAATGACATCTCTCAATCACATACAAAGGTAGAAAAGAAGAAAAATAAAGCAAAGAAAAGCAAAAAAATTTTGCAATAAATGTTGTATTGGTTAAGGAAGGTTAAGATTCAAAGCATGTTACTAACATTAGTGAAGTTTCAGTTTTAATTATTCATACTTATAAATTATCGGCGCATTATTCTATCATGTAAACACAATTTGTACATTAGAATTTCAGAGGATTTAAGTTGTTAGAATAATGATTGCAGTGACATGTTTTGTTTTTTACTTTGTTTACTTTTATTTACTTGAGGACAAGTAAAAACTCAAGTTTGGGGGTGTGATGGCATTGGAAATTACACTAATTTTCTCCCTAAATTTATGTTTTAACTGTCCCTTTTTCATTTTATTTAGCATGCATGATAGTCATTTCATACTTAGAATTTAAGTTTTCTAACTCAATGTTGCGTGGCTTAAATTCTCGTTATTTTATCTCTTTTGTGCACTAATGTTGCCACAAGCAGCATATATATTGCGTCTGAAATTGTCAGCGTAGGGATCCATCTTGGAAGATCGATGCTAGAAAAAGTTCAAAGATGCAGCGACAAGTTTAGCTTGGAATTGCAACCATAAATGTCATCACATGGAAACATCTACTTTGTATGAGTAGATTCACATTGCAAACACATCTAGAAGCACCAGCGCAGGAGAATAACCCGTTGTTGTCACAATTAAAGATTACAGATTGCGCCCAACTATGTCGCGACAACCTACAATTTCATAAAGAACACACCAGATTTGTGTGAGTGCACAGTTGGATTTTAACAAACTTTGACAACTGCAAAAGAAGCTGGATCTGAGAGGTGATAAGATCTATCATTATCAAAGATTATAAATAGAGGAGAGAAGAAGGAAACAGGTATCAAGAGGTGGAGAGATTAATTCTGCAAATTCTCTAAAAGCTTTGAAGCTTGGTTCCGGAGTTTGGTGAGCTAATCGAGTGAGTGTGCGACAACTTCTGATGAGGAGAGCTTTATGGGATACAAGATCAGCGGTTAAGGGATAATCCTAGTAGCCTAGGAATAGTATGCTTCGAATTATTTTTAACCCCTCTATTAATGCTGTTGAATTCTTATTGACAATTAATTGTATATGGAAATATCTTTCAATGTTAGATTACTTTGATTCATATTCAATTCTTGTCATCTGTTTTCCCTTGGATTTAACTATCTTGACCACAGAAGTATAATTGCAGTCTACTGACATTGGGAAGTGCAATGACAAGTTAAGTTAACAAGCAAGTCAACGAAAGTTGCTTGAGGCTAGGAGGAATTCTAGTCACTTGTTCTTGAGTACAAAGCATTGCCAACACTGGAAGGTGGGGTAAATGTGGGCGCTTGAGTCTTGGTTAAACAAAGAGTTTTTATTGGTATGAGTTCATTGGAACCTTATTGCTACGACAATTCATCTACAAAATATCTTGTTGTCACATCTAGCGTTGCTACTTAGTGAAGTCAGTGATCCACTCCATTCCTCACACTTGATCATTCTTTTACTTGCTCTGCATTTAAATTCTCAACATATCAATAACAACTTATTTTACTTTCAATAGCTCTGAAATTTTTCATTGCATTGACAACTTTGATTAACTTAGTTATGCTGACATCCTTACTATCATGTTCTCTAATTTTAACTTTAATTGCTTTGATAATAGAACATCAAGAACTTTATCCTCATGGGATCAATATTTGATAAAGCAAATCTATCAACTATACTTTCATCGATGAGTGTCCGCTTGCACTTAAATGCTATGACATTTACAGGCCGATCAGAAATCGAAGACTTAGTCGGTTTCTTCTTTCCCTTAGCTTTCTGCTTCATCTTACAAGACAAGGGGACCACAACTAAGTTTGCTTCAGGTTTCTCCTAAATTGACTTACCACCATTCAACATCAACTAATAGGTTTGTAATTCCTTCATAGGCTGAGTCAAGATAAGCGGCCTATTCCCAAAGTTGTAAGTGGCCCTAAAACCAGTAAATTCCTTAGTTAAGGATTTGAACACTATTTCAATTTGAGTGTTCACATCTAGTATTGTCCTCCACTTCTACAAATAATCCCATAAGCTTAGCATATGTTCTTTCACCGGAGTGCCGAGTTTCTACTAAGAGTTCATCAAATTTGTAAAAGCGGATTGTCAAGCCAATGTAACTTGGCCTCCAAGCAAATCCTCCAAATTCGTCATGATCTTTTTGGAGGTATGAAAATTCTCGTGTTTCTTTTGCAGCACACTACTCATGCTTGCTAACATATAACATCGAGTAATCGAGTCAGAATCTCTCCAGCGATTTCTCGCTTTGGGCTGAGCTTCAAGAGGGCACATTTCATCAAGAATGAATTTGTGTTTCTCACAATTGAGAACTATCAGCAAGTTATTTTTCAATTCTCGAAAGTTATCCCCATATAATTTATTCTTAGTAAGAATGTTAATAAGAGGAGTAGGAGACATATTTGAACTGAAAAAAATAATAATTCACTAATTACTATCTTTGTATTAAGCAAATATTTTCCATTTCAGAAACATATCAAGAATGCAGTATGATGCATGCGTCTTGAATTAAAACCTTAAAAAAAAATTTGTTGCTACAATCATTCTCACACGCATCAACCATGTTGCCTTAGGGTCCCATGATTAACTAGCAAGAACATGGAGACGATCTTGAATGTGTAACCATTAACTTAACACCCATCATGAACATGCTTTCAATTGTGAGTCATCTTGGGACAATCTCTTTGAAAGTCATCTCATCTAGTGAACCCACATTATAAAGTTTGCCTTAGGGTGCGGCCAAGGTAGGAGCCGACTTGAGACTTTATCATGCTATCACTTAGGGACCATCAATGGAGGTTGTAGTTCTTATTCAAGGACCTTCTCCCACTCAATATTTTAAAAACATGCAAGGTTTTTTATCCCAAATTTCTAGAATGATCATACAATAGTCCTAGTGGCATTCTTACCTAATCAAAATGACATGCTTCCAATATATATGCATGACATGCTATGGAAATTTTATAATATCCATTCAGAAGAATCAATCAATCATCAAAACAAACAATTTTGATTATCCACAGTTTTTCTTTTAAGGGAAAAATTGAAGAAGTAAATGTGAACCGTGCACCAGGTAGGATCCCAAGAAAAGGAGGTGAGTCAAATTTGACCGCTTAGAAACCAAGTCTTTTCTAGCCAAAGCCAATCCTAGACATGTATTTTCTCATTACCAAACTTCTCACAGTTATCGAATAACACAACACATGTATTTTCTCATTACCACACTTCTTTTTTTTAATCGATCAACTATGGATCATCTCATATATATATCATAATTATAACATCACATAATATAAATATTATAAACAATTATAAAACAAATATATAAGGAGATAGGTAATCAAAATAAAATAGCCAGCCAAGGTTTCCATGGTTCTATTTCTAGAAAATAAAATACATAATTATTCGCCACAAGGCATTCCTTTTTTATTCAACCGCCATCGCATCTTTTCCTCGTCATGGACTCTTTTTGGAAAAATTACATTTAAGTCCTATGTTTGTTTCCGGCTCACAAGAATTCTATGAATTTTTTTAAAAAAATTATCCTACGTGGAGATGATAGTCCACGGTCTATTTCCTAAGAACCATAACCTCGACAATGAAAAACAATTATGTAACAAATATATAATATTGCATCAAATCTCATATATAACTCAAAATATGCATAAAATCTAAAGAATGTCACTTTCTATGTAATCAAATCATTCAAGAAGAAGAGAAATTTATTTTAATTATTTGTTTATACTTATAGATAGATCACAACATGGGTCTGATACCAATTGTTAGAAAAGCTAGTTTAAAAATGTAGCAGAAAATAATTTAGGGAAAAACCAGTTTTAAAAATTTTTCAAAACAAGATCTTGGTTATTATATCTAAAGTAATAAACATTTAACCAAAATTGTACCTTTTCGATTCTTCTAGGATGAGCACTTCGACCGAGTAGTCATCTCCACTATCCTCAAGCTCATGTCTGTCGAGTGTGGGCTCGCTTCGAATAAAAAAAATTTCACAAAAATTACCAGTGGGGTAATTTTGTAATTTCTCTAAACTTTTGGGCCAAGTTATAAATCAAAAAATTTTCTCTATAGATTTTTTTAAATAATCTCTTTAGAGAATTTTCTTTCTACAATTTTTTCTTGAATTCAAATGTGTAAAAAAATAATAACTGAAGACTCTCTTTATGTAGGGAGAGTTTAGAGAGTTCAACTATGATTAAACTTAATCACTTTAATATTAAATTAAGATAATATTTATCTTGATAAATATTAGATTAAATTTAATATTGAATCTTATTAAATTAATAAAATACTAAAAAAGTAAGTATTTAATTTAATTTAATATTAAACTACTAAAATAATATTATTTTTTTGATTTTCCAAATTAATTTTTCAAAAAAATTCTTTAATCAAATTCTCTAGTTGAATAATTCTCACAACCACCTAATTTATTTCAACATCGAATAAATTGACTCAATTAAATTATTTTTAAAGTTGTAGTATTTTTTTTAGATTCAATGGAGTCCGATTGAGCTTTTGTTAAGCTACCGGAGGGACCAATTACACATACAATTAGGCTCTAATAATTTCAATTATGTCCAGAAACATCATTCTGATAATAAGCAATTACATAATCATGGAGTCAATCAACAAGAAGTACCATGATTGAAAACTCTTTATTTTATACTCTTTACGAAAGCAATTCATCCAACTGCTTTGTCCAATGACCTCGTCATGTGTGTGTTACCCTAATATGATATCCTTGATTCCTTTGAGTTAAATCTGTTCACTCAATACAATCCTATTTTATCTCATCATCATCATTATGTCTTCTTAATGATTAATATGATCACTGTCAACAAATGACTATGATAAATTGCTTGTTCAAGAACAAGCAACCCGTGGCCATGTTTCATATTTATCAATCCACACAATGTCAATGAGAGGATATCATTAACTCTTTAATTGAGCTATGAATTCCATTGTTACTAGTAAAGTCATGCCATACACAAGTCATATACCTAACATACTGACTATGGGCTCGATCATCTTTAGAGCATAAGCCTCCACTTTTATTTAAGCACATATGTTGTATACACATGATCAATGACTAACTCAAGATTTAGGAAAATCACACCATCAACATCACAAGTGAATTAATTCACAAACGGATTCAGAATTAATTCATCTTGAGTCCAGTCTAGTGTATCATTCTACCAATGAATACATTTATGTCTTTACCCATGTAATCAACTGCTCCGATAGCCAAGACAAGTCATATCCCCAATTAGAATTATAAACAACATAATAATCCTTCTCAATATTTGAATCAAAAGTTCACTTTGATTCTTTTACGGGATTACGAACTCATTTAGATTATTTACTGAAGTAAGTTGTCTTTCTCATAATGTAAACATTCTTACAATGCCACTTATCTTCAGTTGAACTTAGAGAATCAATGAGCATAATATTTGTTTGTCACAATTTTGCTATGCATGCAAAATATGAAAGACAAAAAATACAAAAGAAATAATAGTGAAATATGAAATTCGCTTTATTTATTTATTCATCGTTCAAATTAAAAGTAAATAGTTACATGTTTCCTACAATATGGATACATTTTCCAACATGCATCTCCCCTTCGATATGATCTAGACATTGACCACATATAGTATGGTCATTCAGGTTGGTCCTTTCTTGAGGTTTCTACAGATAAGGATGTTGGTAATTAGTATTTTTGGCTTGGATTGCATTATTACCTCCTCATTGAGTTCCTCCCCATCTCAAATTTGGGCGACCTCTCCAACCAGGGTTATATGTATTTGAATAAGGGTTTTCGCCCTTATTCCCGATATAATTCACATCCTTGATCAAATTATTAATGTAATGGAGGAGTGGTTTCTCTCCTCCATACATAGATGGTGCACTATTGGCAGATTCAATGTGTTTTAATCTGTCCACTATCTATTCGTATTTGTCATCTTCTTGGACAACTTTTACCGTGGATGGTTTTGGGCCATATGTGAATTGTTCGATAGGCCACTGAAAGGAGTTCATTGTCATTTTTTTATCAATTCGTATGCATCCTCATACACTCTATTCGTTAGGGCTCCTATTGTCGCTCCATCTAATCTAGATCTAGCATTTACACCCAACCCATTGTAGAACATCTGCAATTGCAACCACTCAGGTAAATTGTGGTGCGACATTTTTGGATCAACATTTTGAAGCATTCCCAAGCTTCATAAAAACTTTTGCCTTCTAATTGTCTGAACATGGCGATTTCTCTTCTCAATTGCACTGTTTTGTTAATAGGGAAGAATTTCTGTAGGAATGTTCCTACCAGTTCATCCAATGTCGTGATAGAACCTAGTGCTTGTGAATCCAACCAAGAAAAGGCGTTATCAATCAAAGAAAAGAGGAGCAACTAAAGATGAATAGCATCATCGATGACTGCTTTGTATTTGAAAGTGCCATAGAGTTGGAGGAATTGTTTCAAGTGTTGATTTGGATCATCTATCATTATGCCTCAAAATTACAGATTATGCTAGATCATTCGAAGCATTGTCAGTTTGATCTCAAAGTTATTAGCTGTTATTCTCGACCTGATTATGCTTCCTTGAACCATGTCCATATTTGGCAACGCGTAATCCTATAAGGTTCATTTGTTAGGTTCCATTGGTAGATTTGCAAGTAACTATGATGGTGGTGGTGGATTTTCTAAGTTATAATTGTTAGCTTCATTGAACAGTGGATTGTCTCGTGGTATGTTTCCTCCAATCAGTTGTTGATTTTGCATATATTTTTGCTATTGTTGCTATCGATGATTTCTGTGGATTAGTTTGTTGGAATCTATTACTAGCTCGATAAGTGTTCCCCTACTACGAGTCATAGACTAACCAAAAATGAGAAAATTAGTTATCAAATAAACAAAACAATAAAATAAGATAAATCGTATCTATAACCTACAGATTTTATAATTATTCTTAATAAGATGCAAAAATTAAAGTCAACTAGTGACGTTGCCTCCCCGACAACGGCGCCAACAACTTGACTTCCTTCGAACGTATTAATGTTTAGAGTGTGAATACTACTTTCGAAATATAAGGATTTGAGGTGGTGTCCACAAGCATATGGATCAAGTTTTAATATAGATTTGTGTTAGGACGAAACACTTTGGAAGTATTCTGAGGATCGTACCCAAGGGAGGCTTTAGCACTAGGTTAACTTTAATCTAAAAACAATAAGATCTAATTAGTATTTTAATCAAGTTATATTGCGAAACATAAATAAAGGAATTTTTTGGTTTTGATGATAATAATAAAAATACTAAAATATGAAAAATTAAGAACTAGGGAAAACTTGAATGTAAAGTTATCATATCTTGTTATGGGTGATTAGCTCACTTCGGTATGCTTTCATCAACTATTGCTTCAGGTACCTCGTCAATCAACTAGTCATTACCCTAGTAGGATCTTCTGATACGTCCACTAGAATAATGAGTCAGTAAGAACTACTTATCTTCTAACCTCACAGTTCATACCGGCTCGAGATTAAGTGTTCATGAATGGGCCATGCCAATTTTGGGTTAATTCCCACCTTAATGACTTCTTAGGGTTGTCAGGCCTAGGGTTTGTTTCACCTTCTTCCTTTCTTGAACGACTAATCCATTGAGAAACCTTACACAATAGTTAATTCATCATACCTCCACTCGCTAATCCCTCATAGAGGGATTACTTCCTAATGGTTTTCATAAATAATATAGCATCGATAGAAAATATAAACATAATGAGTGAATCGAGAATATAAGATTTAGGAAAAGTCTGATTTGTATTTAAGAATGAAATGAAACCTCAACATCTAAGCACATTCACAAATCGAATATCTGAAATAAAATAATGACAAAAGGAAAATAAATTAAAATCTAAGAAAGAAAGAAAGATAGAACTAAACTAAATGAAAGAGAGAAATTCTAAGCTAATTAATTGGTGTGTAAAATGAGTACCAAAGGAGTCTATTTATAGCATTTAGGTGGTTGTCATCCTCAACCGTAGGTGAGTTGACATTCCTGAGCTTCAAGTTTTATTCTGTAGATCAAAATGCCCATATTTCATAATTTTTTCTCGTCCAGAGTTGATGTCGTGGCACCTAGGACCTGTGTCGTGACATCGATGTCAATATGATCCTCTTTGGGATGTCTTCAGGGGTATGTTGTGACACCTTCAGGCTGTGTCGCAATAATGAAGGCAACTTTGGTATTTCTTCATTCTATTCCTTATGTTACGACATCCAATGTTTTGTGTCGTGAGATAGCAATCAATACTGATTTAGTACACCTTTTAATGGTCTCCCACACAATCACAAAGTGCATTAGCTCACCCTTAGGCCTCATTCGGTCCTTGAGATAAACAAGACTAGATTTACACATTTTATTGTCTTAAATAAAACTTGCTAAAATCGAATTAAAACCTAATGGTAATCCTTAATTTCAAGCACCTAAAGTGTAAAAACTAGTTTAATTTGCTACACCAAATTACGACAGATCACAAACTCGATTGGAACGAACCAACCCAAATTTGTAATGTCACATTACCACTTACTTGACTCTCCTTACCGGTCAACCAACACACCACAAACCAACCATCACACCAATCTAAAACATGCTTAAATAAGTAATTTTTAAATAAACCTAAATCATGCTTCATTCATCATACTATAATGAAAAAGGACCAGGGTTAAAATTGTGATTTTACACATCGTAAAGGTTAAATACGTAAATCATGAATTTTGACCAACCAGTGTCCTGGGCATTTTATTTTAAAGCATTTGTGAAAGTTCTAGTTCAAAACGATATTTAAAACTCTCTTAATTCCAAAACGAAGTTTAAGGACTAAATCGTAATTTTTTCGAAGTATCTAGAAAAACGATTTTAAGAAATCAAAGCTACCATACTGAAATTCAGGGAATGAAATTAAGATATAAAAATTCTAAGACATGTTTTTCTAATCAGATTGACAAAAATAAATTTACACTAGAAAAAGAAACAAACACATAGACACCTGATAGTACTAGAAAGAACATATGTTTGCTCCCTACTTATTGGTTAATTTGTCCCCATTTAGATATCTTTAGCACATATTTTATCATTTTCAGTTCAGTAAATTGCATTTTATAACTCAGTGGACCTTAACCTATTTATCCTTAATTTTGTCATGTTTTGGTACTAATGTCGCTGAATGAGTATTTCCAAATTGCGCCCAGGACAATCGCCGCACATGATAATTGTCAAAGCAACTTCTAACGTAGATAAGAACAAAAATGTGTAAGCTATCCAGTCTGGTATAATCAACTTGTACAAACAGAGGCAGCATGATTCTTATGAAAGGACACCTGTACTATTTGGAAGAATATAAATATTCACAAGAAAAGAGAAAAGGGTGATTTTTGGGTGCATTATCTTCTTCAACTCATCTTTTGAAGCTTTTTAGCTATTGAGGCTTAAGTCTCTTACGGGTGAATCGACGTAAAAGGGATGCAAACTAGCTCTTGACGAAGAGCCCTGAGTGCGACACAAGAGGGAATTGAGAGGTCAAGTCAAGAATGTCTAGGAATAGTATTCTCCACTTGTTTCTTTTATATTTATTTTCTAAACACTGGTGATTACTTTTTATTTCATGTTTGTATGGAAGTACATATTATTTTTGGGTTAAACGTTATTTTATTCAACTTTGCTTCTACTGCTTAATCTTTGGCTTTGAATGTTTTTAGCATGAAAATGTTATTGCGATCACTGCCACTGGAAAGTGCAACAATAGTTCAAGCTAACAAGCATGACAATGGAAGTTGCTTGAGGATTAGAGGGATTTAATCCACTTGTTCTTAATTGTGTTCCATTTCCATCATCGGAAGGTGTGGTTAATATGCATGTTTAAGTCTTAGATTAAATATAGAGGTTAAGCTTGGTAAGATATTCATTGCAAATTATTCCATCGACAATCACCTATCCTTTTATATCTTATGAGTAGTTAGTAATCTGTTGAAGATTTACTTTGAGGATCCCATTTTATCAATATCATATTTGATCTTTATTTTCAAGTTATTGCTACAATAACTATTCTCACAATTTATCTCATTTTTATCTGTTTATTGCACTAACGTTGATAGACAAAAGACAACCATGCTCGTGGGATCGATATCTGACAGATTCATATCTGTCTACTATACTTGCATCGACAGTGTACGCTTGCACAATATTGCTGTGACATTAAACAGCTGATAAGTTTTGGCACCTTTGTCGGGGATGGCGTTCATTTGATGTTTTTTTTTTTGTACTTTATTTTTATAATATTTAGCTGTTACTAACTTGTTTTCTTTTTGTCACTATTTTCACGTATTATTTTAGGTGTTTTATGACCCGAAGCAATTCGGAGTTTATTGCTGATTTTGATCCAAAAATTGAAAGAACCGTCGGAGAAGACTTCAAGAACGAAGGAATATGGCTTTACCAGAAAATAATACAGTCATACCCCCGGAGCAGCGACAAAATCCTAATGACACACCATTGCCATAAGACGCTCAAATACAGAATAGGACTATACGAGATTTTGTAGTACCTGTCTTGGATAACTTACAACCGGGAGTTGTTAGGCCAGCAATCCAAGATGGAAAATTTAAACTCAAGCTAGTAATGTTTCAAATGTTGAATTCTAATGGGCAATATGCTGGACTACCACATGAAGATGCACAAGAACATGTTAGATCATTTTTATTGATTTGTGCTTCTTTTAGTCAACAATGCATTCTTAATGACGCTTTAAAAATGCAATTATTTCCTTATTCCTTGCAGGGAAGAGCTCGTACTTGGTTCCTTGGGCTACCTGTCGGCTCAATTACTTCTTGAAATGCACTAGTAACACAGTTTGTTTTACGCTTTAACCCCATCGACAATGAATGCTTGTCTTTGAAATGATATTACAGCTTATCTTCACCTGGATGATGAGAATATTCACATTACATGGGAACATTATAAATCTTTACTTTGACATTGCCCTATGCATAACATTCAACAGGAAACACAAATTGAGATTTTTTATAATGGGCTAAATTCACAAACGAGGAATCTTCTCGACGCATCAGCCAAGGATCCTTTGCTAGATTGTACTTATAATGATGCCGTTGGAATTCTTGAGAGAAGTACTCAAAATAATTATCAATATCCTATCTCTAGAGGTGCACAAGAAAAAGCCAATCTGGGAGTTATTGAATTGGACGTAATATCTGCACTTAGTGCTCAAGTTTCTTCTCTTACAAATATGATAAAAAATATGGAAGATACTAGTGACGTTGCACCTATACAAGCCGCTTAACAAGTTGATGTTCCTACCTTTTGTTGTGAGATTTCCGGTGACAACCATAGCT
This sequence comes from Gossypioides kirkii, assembly GCA_005610355.1. Taxonomy (NCBI): domain Eukaryota; kingdom Viridiplantae; phylum Streptophyta; class Magnoliopsida; order Malvales; family Malvaceae; genus Gossypioides; species Gossypioides kirkii. The sequence goes on from CP032245.1 coordinate 20,264,844, forward strand.
ATGAAGATTGTCCACAACATGCAGAGAATGCCTTCTATGTCAGCAACATTCGCAACAGTTATTATGGCAACTCTTATAATAATTCTTTACGTAATCAACAGTCTTGGGGAACTCAAAATGCTGGACAAAATGCTGCTACATTCTGATATGGGAATACATCTAGTCAAGGAAATTATAATCCAAGACAAGAGAATTACAATCAACAACAGCAGAACTACAATCAGCACAGTCAGATGCATCCACAACAAAGCCAAATGCATCCACACCAGAATTAGACACAACCACAACACTCTTCAATGCAGAATCAGCTTATTCAAGGACATCGACAACAACAGCGCAAGCTTCTCCTTCTGATCCGTTAGCAGCTCTTGAGGCTTTAATGTGGGAGCTATTACTCACACGAAAGCTATAGTGTAAGGGAATTTATTTTCTATTCGGGTGTTAGAGGCACAATTAGGACAACTTGCTTCGAATCTGAATACTCGACCACCGAGCACACTACCTAGTGACACGAAAAATCCCAATCCGAGGGGGAAAGAACACCGCAAGGCTATCACTCTTGAGAGTGGTAAACAAACTGGCGAGCTAACTACAGACTCTACTGTAGTACCTCAAGATACCGTTGAGGTGATCCTTGGTGAGAAGGTTGAATCTGAAGAGCTTGTCGATGTACCAGACAAGGAAGTTCCACAAATTGTCACTCATATACTTAATGTCCGACTCTCGAAACTGTCAACGCAATCAAAGGTGTCAACACAATCTGATATATCTCCACCTTTACCTTTTCCCCAAAGATTCAGGGAGAATGAGCATGATAAGCAGTATCAGTAGTTATTGAACACAATGAAGCAACTTCATGTCAATATTCCTTTAGTGGACGCTCTTGTGCAAATTCCTAATTATGGGAAATTTATGAAGGAGCTCTTGTCCAAGAAGAGGAAGCTTAGTGATATTGATACTATTGCACTCACAAAAGGCTGTAATGTTATTTTGACAAATAAGTTACCCCCAAAAATGAATGATCCTGGGAGCTTTATTATCTCATGTTTAATTGACAACCATTATTTGGCAAGGCTTTATGCGACTTGGGAGCTAGCATCAACCTAATGCCACTATCTACTTTCAGAAAGTTGGGAATTGGTCACATGAAACCTACTGCAGTGATATTGCAACTAGCATATCGATCCTTGGCTCAACCTAAAGGGAAAATCAAAGATATTTTAGTTCGTGTGGATAACTTCATTTTTTCGGCTGATTTTATCATACTTGACTGTGAGGCAGATAAGGAGGTTCCCATAATCTTGGGACGACCATTTTTAGCCACCGGATGAATTCTTATTAATGTTTTCAAAGGTGAATTGACCATGCGACTTAATGATGAGCACATTACCTTCAGTGTTTTCGAATCTATTCAATGCAAGGATAAAGAAGAATGTCATACTGTCGATGTGCTAAATGATCTAATTGAGGAAGAATTCACCAATCAAAGCACACTACTTTCTGAAGAGTTTGTAGTAACATTTGATGATGAATTCCTAGATGATTGTGACAGCATGGTTGAAGCTAATAATATTGAACTCAGGCATGGATAGCAGATTGAATCTTTAGACTTAGCCAACAACTCCAATTTTCAAGCCATCTATTGAAGAAATTCCTACTCTGGAATTGAAACCACTACCTACTCATCTTAAATATGTTTTTCTTGGTGATAACAATACTCTCCCAGATATTGTCTCCACAACACTAGATGTGACTCAAGAAGAGAAATTGGTCCACATTCTTAAGCAACATAAATGAGCTATTGCTAAGAGTATTGCCGATATTCGAGGCATTAGTCCATATTTTTGCATGCACAAGATCAAGTTGGAAGATGAAGGCAAGCAAACGATTGAGCAAAAAAGAAGATTAAATGAGAAGATGAAGGAAGTTGTGAAGAAGGAAATTATAAAATGGCTTGATGCTAGAATTATTTACCCTATTTCTGATAGCAATTGGGTAAGTCCAGTGTAATGTGTACCTAAAAAGAGTTGTATCACTATGGTTAGCAACAACAAAGACGAGTTAATTCCTACACGTATTCCTACGGGATGGCAAGTCTATCTGGATTATCGCAAATTTAATGCTGCCACAAGGAAAGACCACTTCTTGCTTCCTTTCATTGACCAAATATTGGATAGGCTTGCTGGAAGAGCCTATTATTGCTTTTTAGACGGCTATTCTAGGTACAATCAAATTGCTATTGCGCTGGAGGATCAAGAGAAAATAACTTTCACCTTCCTCTTTGGTACTTTTGCTTTTCGCCGTATGCCTTTCTGTCTTTGTAACGCACCAGCCACATTTCAAAGGTGCATGATGGCAATATTCTCAGATGTGGTTGAAGATTCTTTAGAGGTTTTTATGGATGATTTATCATTCTATGTGAATTATTTTGATCATTGCGCTGACAACTTGGATAAAGTATTGAAACGATATGAAGACACACATCTTGTTATAAATTTTGAAATTTCATGGCAACTGAAGGCATTGTGTAAGGCCATCGCATTTCTAGTCAAGGTATTGAAGTAAACAAAGTTAAAGTGGAAATCATTGAGAAATTACCTCCACCGACAAATGTGAAAGGCATTCGCAGTTTTCTTGGGCATGCGGGGTTTTATAGAAGATTTATTAAAGATTTTTCAAAAACTCCAAATCCCTTATGCTCATTGCTAGAACAGAATAAAAAACTCCTCTTTAACGAGGCATGTCTAGATGCATTCATTCAAATAAAGAAGTAGGTAGTAAATGCACCTCTTGTCGTTGAACCAGATTGGTCTCAACCTTTTAAAGTTATGTGCGATGCAAGCGATTTTGTTATGGCTATTGTTCTAGGACAACGCAAAGGAAAAATATTTCACACCATCTATTATGCTAGCAAAACTCTTACAGAGGCTCAAATCATTTATACCACTACAGAGAAAAAATTATTGGTTGTAATCTTTGCTTTCGACAAGTTTCATTTATATCTTGTCAACTCAAAAGTTATCGTATTTACTGATCACTTTAAGATTTCTTTTTACGAAGAAGGATGCAAAACCAAGATTGATACACTGGATCTTACTGTTGCAAGAATTCGACATCAAGATAAAAGACCGTAAAGATTTAAAAAATCAAGTTACAGACCATCTATCTCGATTGGAAGTTGGCAGCGAAGATAGAAACATACTTCAAATTGTCGATGCATTCCCAGATGAGAAGTTATTTCCTGTAGATACAACCCCTTGGTATGCTGATTTTGTTAATTATCTATTGTGTGGAAAACTCCCATTGGGTGTTACAGGCCATAAAAAAGAAAGATTTCTAAAAAAATTGGTGAAGTACCATTGTAACGAGCCATATTTTTCAAGATATGCAATGACAACATCATTCGACGTTGTGTTCCGAAAGAAGAGATGCTTTCAATCCTGAAGCACTGTCATAATGCTCCTTATGGAGGTCATTTCGGTGGCATGAGAACTGCTACTAAAGTTCTCCAATCAGGATTCTACTGGCCTTCACTATTCAAGGACACCCACAATTTTGTGAATCAAAGCGATAGGTGTCAGCGAACTGGTTCTGCATCCCAACACAATGAAATGTTGCAGCAAATGATTATGGAGGTTAAATTGTTTGATGTTTGGGGTATGGATTTTATGGGACCAGTTCCAAGTTCATTTGCAAATCTTTATATATTAGTAGTTGCTCACTACGTCTCGAAGTGGGTTGAAGCTATTGTAGTCCCAAAGGATGATGCAAGGATAGTGCTTAATATTTTTCACAAGCATATGATCACCCGCTTTGGCACACCAAAGGCATTGATTAGTGATCAGGGTACACATTTTCATTGTAACCAAGTGGCAGCCACACTAAAGAGATATGGAGTTAATCATAAAATGCCTGCTACTTATCATCCACAAACCAATGCATAAGCCGAAGTATTGATCGCGTTATGAATGTCATAGCAATTGTTCAAGCGAACACTTGTCGATGAAAGTATAGTTGATAGGTTTAACTATCAGATATCGATCCCAAAGAGATGGCAGTTTATGTTATATTTGTCAAAGAAATTAGAATCAGCATAAAAGGCATAGTACGGAATATTGTCTATGGAATTAAATCAAATACTGCACAAATAAAAGAATTAAAACTGTCAGAGCAAATATTGTAAATCTGTAATACAATATATCAGAGCAATTTAATAAGGAAATGTAATGAATGTTTGAAGATATTTTGTTAATGCAATTTAAGAAAATTAAAGAAGTAAAACAATGATGATGGAATGGGGGGATCCCTAACTTGACAAGTCGGCAATCACTAAATGTGACCACAAGAAAAATGATAGATAAATTGTCATTGCAATTAGGCTTAATAAGTTCTCACTATATTTGACTTTCCTGCTTATCAAAGACCTAAATACTCACATTAACCACACCTTCTAGTGTTGGCAATGCTTTGCATTCAAGAACAAGAAGCCAGAATTCCTGCAGACCTCAAGCAACTTCCGTTGTCTTGCTTGTTAATTTAACTTGTCACTGCACTTTCCAGTGTCAGCAACTGCAATAACACTTCCGTGATCAAGCAATTAAATCTAAAGATAAACAGCTAAGAAGAATTGAGCAAAAATCAAAGTAGATCTAAAATTAAAAGGTACTTCCATACACAATTAAGTTCATCAAAATTTATCAGCGTTTAAGAGGAAATAAAGAACAAGTTGATGCATTATATTACTAGCCTACTAGAACTCTTCCTTAATGCTCCACTTGCGTTGCACTTAGAATCACACCTCGCCAGGAGCAGATACTTCCTTCTCGTCGTAGTCAGTTCACCCTCTAAGAAATTAAGCTTCCACGAAAGCAAGCTTAACAAAAAATGAGAAACGAAATTGATTTTGTCACCAACTTCTAGCTTTCTCTACTCTTCTTTCTCTCCTTAGTATTTATCTTTACTGCCAAGTACAAGTATCCTTCTTCTCTCAGATCTAACTTCCTTCCATCTATATAAGTTAATTAGTCCAACTGTACACTCACGCAAATCTGGTATATGCAGTAAGCAGTTGCAGGTTGTCGCGACATTTCTGGACGCAAATTTAGATTTTAATTTGCTGTGACAACTTCGATATCCTCACGCACTGGTGCTTCTGGATATGTCCACACAGTAAAATCCCCGTGCAATCTGGAAGTGCTCATGCTGTGATATGTTTGGGCGCAATTCTGGATTAAAATTACGGCGACAGCCTTGAACACTTTCTTGCGTTGATCTTTTAAGATAGACCACTACACCGACATCTCAAGACACAATATTGACACTAAATGTAGTGACATTAGTAGCATAAGTATAACAAAATGAAAGAAAATTACACCAAACATCACTAACTTAGAAAATGCAATTACTAAATATAAAATGCTAAAAATGCATACTAAACATGGTACAAAGGGAACAAATTATACTCTAAATAAGGATAAATTAATAGTATTTTCTAATGCTATCACACCCGAAAATTTGAGTTTTTACTTGTCCTCAAGTAAACAAAAGCTAGCAAGGTCATAGCAAAAGTTCTTGTCAAAGCAATAATCATTCTAGCAACTTGAATTCTCTGGGATCCTAGTTTAAATTACATTCATATGATAGAAAATTTTACCGACAATTTGTAGGTATGAATAATCAAAACTTCAACTTCACTAATGCTAGGATCATGCTTTAAATCTTAAATCCTCTTGACCAATACAACATTTATTATTCTATATATATATATATATATTCTTTTTATCTATTTTTCTTTCTTTCTTTTCTTTTATGTGACTGAGGGATGTCATTGCATTACTATACCCTTATTCTTGGGCAGTAACGATGGGGTGCAACAAACCTCTAGGATGTATGTAATTGCGTCGACACTCACTCTTGCAGTGACAGCCTTTAGCTAGATATTTTTTCTAACACTTCTATTGGAGTGTTCCCCCTTGATAAGTCACAATGCACCCACATTGGAGTGTCTTTTATTAGTAGTTATAATTATATATAGCTGCAGATGGCAAGTTATTCCAATATTCAAATAATGATACTACTCATTTATTACTAATGCAATTTCAACCATTCATCCAAAAATAGAAGGATACAACATTCAATCACATTCATCTAATTCACACATTAGCATCTCAAATAATTCAAGAATTAAGCATAAAAAAATTGTAGTCACATTTTCATAACCTTGCATACTTTCATTAAACTAAAAGGATAAATAATTTCTTAAATATGTGGGTGCAATTGCATTTCCATTCCATATACTTTTCCCCCAAACTTAGAGTCTGCATTGTCCCCAATGCACTGACAATAATATACAAATATTTATGGAAATGCAACTACAATGCAAATGCGTTGACAAATAAAATGCAGGGACAATTAAAATGTGATGACAATGCAATTATAACTACATGATATGCAACTAAACTATGTACTAAAAAAATTAAAGACTAACTCAATGATGTGCAGCCAAAGATGTGATTGCTTTAGTCTTTTTCTTCTTCTTGTGGCGCTCCTCCTTGCGCTTCTTCTTATCTTTGTGATTTCGTTTTTGTTCTTTTGGCTCAACCAGGTTGGCGGATTACTCCTGCACATGTGGTTGTGTGTTGGCTTCATCGAATGTGACATGAGAAGGATGAATTTCAACAAGGGGTGCCACATAGGGCACAATAGCTAGAGGATTGAACTCTTCATTGCTAACTGTCACAACCTTTGCCTGATTCGCAGCAGATGGCACTAAGTCTTCATTAATTGCACCCATATCTTCGGGTGCGGCAACAAATTCTTCAGGCAAATTTGTCGCGACAAAAAATTCCTCCTTCTCTCCTACTTTTTTTTCTTCTTCTTTTTCTTCCTCGATACCCATAGATTCCATGGTTGTGTGCTCCTCTTCAGCATTAGCTTCCTTTGCAGCCATGTTTGCTCCATAAATCCTTTGCAGCATTAGCTTCAAAAATACTGGCAATATTGCGGAAGCAATCTTCAACATCCTTTGAGTTCACATCCTCATCCTCATCATCAGATATGTAAACCATGTGCGGAGACTCAATAGAGTGATCCTTCTCATCCAAAACAGCTTTCTTAGTTGAGGGTGTTGCCTCCCTTATGATAGGGGAAACACTGGGAATTTTGGCAAAGGATGCTTGGTAATACTGCGTAATGTGCTGACAATTGCAGTATTCCATGCCTTGGTGTAGGCATAGAATAAGTTTTGCGAGTACTCCATGTCTTCAACTGTAGAGACAAGTTTGATTTGCCGCACACTCATTCTATCAGCCAGTTGCTCGATTTCTTTAATTCTCCTCCATAATTGAGGATCTGTGGGGGCATGAGGTTGTTTTGCTTCCTTCTTTGCTTTTCCTTTTTCTTTCTTTGGTGTAGCTTCTTTTACCATAGGCGTCTCCTTCCCCCTCATCATGTGCTCAACCGAGACATCATTGATGGGTCCCTTATTTTCCAAGAATTCCTCCCTCTCACGAGGTACAACACCCTTCTGTCAACATAATTGCATTATAAGATAGGGTAATGGAAAAATACCTGTTTGATTTACAACACCTTCTGTAATTTCTTGATGCAGGATTGCACCGACATCTAATTGACGGCCTTTAATAATTGAATGTATGAGACATATTCTATCTAAAGTCACCGTGGTGCTGTGAGTAGAAGGCAATAAGAGACAGTTGATAAAATGGAACCAGACATTGCTCTAAACCATGATGAAGAGATGATGCATTGTATAGTTGTTGGGGTTGTTACCGGTCCAGACGGCATCGTCAATGCACTGATCATTTAGTAACAAATTAGCACCCTCCTCCGTTAGTTGTTCTAGGAAGGCGATATGCTCATCTTCCCCCTCAGTAATGTTATACAAGGTATTTATATGTCTAACACCCCAGGGAACCATTACCTCTCGAATAAAGACAAACTCTTGTTCCTTATCAATCAAATTGGCATAGAATTCCCTGACAAGGGACGGAGAATACCCTTCAGGATGGTCACAAAACTTTTGCCACCCCAAGCACAAGATGGTTTGATGGACTTGCTTTCCTAGCGTGAGAAGTGGTGATAGCTGGAATCCTTGCTCTGGGTGGTAGTTATGCTTCAACATATTGTTGTGGAAGCGGTCTTTGGCAGCTTTTGTGAGAAATAAGACCGGTTCGTTGGATGGCGACTGCTCTGTGTTGCGAGCCACCACAGTAAAAGATTCAGTGGCTGATTTAGAAGCAGTTTTTGATCCTCTTGTTCTTGCCATGTCTATATGATAGAAAGAGAATGAAAGTTATAAGAAATTGGAAGGTTGAAAAAAATAGAGTTTTATAGCAACAATGGAGGTTGTGGTTGTGGAGAACACCGTCGACACATTAGGGTATTTTATAGAGGATGAAGATGAAGAGGTGTGATGATTTCCACTGTAGGGATAGGACGTTGTGTCTACATCCAATAAATGCAATGACACGAATTATCCTTTTCCAAATCGATCCAATAGTTGAGGATTAGTGTGAATCAAACGGCATGATTCTTTCTTGAAACGTTTCACTGTGATGAGTTAACAAGTAAATTGCGTCGAGAAGAAAGGTTTTCTGTGTGGATAGCTTTTATTCTTGCAAAAGAACTAAAGAAGATAATTGAAATAAAATAGAATACCGAAAAAGTAAATAGAATAAATGTAATGACATGTTAAGAAAATGTGACTAGATTAATGGTCTCGTTTTGCTCGTGGTTTTCTAGGCTGAGATAGTGCTTTAATCATTGGCCATTTACCTTGAATTGGTGCCCATCATTTAATTCTTTAATTATCACCGCACTATGAGGAAATGTTTCGACAACTTCGAATAACCCTGACCATCTAGAGCGCAATTTTCCAGGATGCAGTTTTAAACGTGAATTAAATAAAAGTACTAACTGACCTGCAAAAAATTGTCGCTGCAAGATAATGTTGTCATGCCATCTCTTACTTTTTTATTTTTATATGGTAGCATTCTCATATGCATTTCGTCGAATCTCCTCTAATTCAGAAATGTCCAACAATCTCTTTTGTCCAGCAACATAAAAATCCATATTCACTTGCTTAATTGCCCACATAGCTTTATGCTCAAGTTCCATAGGAAAATGATAGGATTTACCAAAAACAAGTTGATACGGTGACATTCCTAATGGTGTTTTGTACGTTGTGCGAAGCGCCCACAATGCATCATTAAGCCTTGAAGACCAATAACGTCTGAATGGATTCACCACCTTTTCAAGGATATTTTTAATTTGTCGATTGGATACTTCAGTTTGGCCATTCGTTTGTGGATGATATGTAGTTACCATTCGATGTTTAACACCATAACGCTTTAATGTTGTCGCATCTTGATTGCAATGAAAATGAGTGCCTTGATCACTGATTAATGCTCTAGGTGTTTCGAATCGTGTGAGAATGCGTGTGTGAAAGAATTTCAACACTGTCCGAGCATCATCTTTAAGGGCAGCAATTGCTTCGACCCACTCTAATACATAATCGACAACGACTAGGATATAAACATTTCCAAAGGAATTAGGAAATGGTCCCATGAAATCGATATCCTAGACATCGAAAAGCTCAACTTCCATAATAGGCTGCTACAGCATCTCGTTCCGTCGAGATATTGGTCCAATGCGCTGATAGTTATCGCATTGTTGAACAAAACTATAGGCGTCTCGAAACAATGTTGGCCAATAGAATCTTGATTGAAGGACCTTTGCAGCAGTCCTAACACCACCAAAATGACCACTATAAGGGGCATCATGGCAATGCTTCAGGATAGAAAGCATTTCTTCTTTATAATATTGTCGGCGAATACTTTGAACAAGTATGGCTCATTCCAATAATACTTTGCAGCATTTCAAAGAAATCTTACCTTTTGGTGACCAATTGCACTCAATGGTAGTTTTCCACAGACCAAACAATTGACAACATCTGCATACCATGGGGATACGTCGATAGAAAAGAGCTTCTCGTCTGGAAATACATCGACAATTTGTGAAGTATTTCCATCTTCACTCCCAAATTCCAGAAGAGATAAATGATCAGCTACCTGATTTTTTGATCTTTTTTATCTTTAATTTCAACATCGAATTCTTGTAACAATAGGATCCATTGAATCAACCTAGGTTTGACATCTTTTTTAGCAAAAAGGTATCTCAGTGCAAAGTGATCAGTATATACTGTGATTTTTGCGCCGACAAGATACGAACGAAACTTGTCGAATGCAAAAACTGCTGCCAACAACTCTTTCTCTATAGTTGTATAATTGACCTGCGCTTCAGTAAGAGTTTTGCTAGCATAATATACTGTATTAAATACCTTGTCTTTATGTTGCCCAAGCACTGCACCTATTGATACTCGCTTGCATCACACATAACTTCGAACGGTTGTGACCAGTCCGGTGCGATGATAATAGGTGCCTGCACTAGTTGCTGCTTAATTTTTACCAATGCTTCCAGACGGGCAGCATCAAACAAGAATTTTTTCTTTTGCTCCAATAGTAAGCAGAGAGGTTTTGCAATTTTTGAGAAATCTCGGATATATCATCGATAAAATCCTGCGTGACCGAGAAAACTCCTTATTCCCTTGATATTAGTAGGTGGGGGCAACTTCTCAATAATTTCCACCTTTTCCTTGTCTACTTAGATGCACTGACATGAGATACGATGTCCAACGATAATGCCTTCTGTTGCGTACCAGAATAGTGTCCTCGCATCCTTCAAAACTCTAGCTAAATTGTCAACGCATTTATCAAAAGTGTGACCATAAACAGAAAAATCATCCATGAATACCTCTAACGAGTCTTCAATCATATCAAAAAAAAATTATCATCATGCACCTTTGAAATGTGGTCGGTGCATTGCATAAACTAAATGGCATTCGACGAAAAGCAAAGGTACCAAACGGACAAGTAAAAGTTGTTTTTGCTTGGTCCTTTAGTGCAATTGCAATCTGGTTGTAGCCAGAATATCCATCAAGAAAGCAGTAATAGGTCTTACCAGCAAGCCTATCTAGCATCTGATCAATGAAGGGAAGTGGGAACTGATCTTTTTTTGTGGCAGCATTCAAACGACGGTAATCCATACAAACTTGCCAACAAGTAGCAATGTGAGTAGGAATTAATTCATTTTTGTCATTACTTACCACTGTAATGCCGCCCTTTTTTGGAATGCATTGGACTGCCTCACCCATGTACTATTAAAAATTGGGTAAAAAATGCCCACATACAACCATTTGATGATCTTTTTTTTCACTACTTCCTTCATTTTTTCATTTAACCTTCTTTGCTGCTCGATGGACTGATTTCCTTCATCCTCTAGCCTTATTTTGTGTATGCAGAAAGAGGGACTAATGCCACTGATATCCGCAATGCTCCAAGCGATAGCACGGTTGTGTTGCTTCAGTATTCCAATTAATTTCTCTTCTTGAGTTGTGTTGAGATTTACGGATATAATTACTGGTAGGGTATCGTTATCACCAAGGAAAATATATTTTAAATGTGTTGGCAATGGTTTCAACTCCAAAGTTGGAGCTTCTTAAATAGACGGCTTAAATACAAGGTTCAATCTGCCAACCATGTCAAAGCTCAACCATATTTGCTTTAACCTTATGGTGACAATCAAGTAGAAAATTATCTTCAGATGTCATTACAAGTTCTTCTAATGTTATTGTACTTTGTTCATTAAATTCTTCTGTAATTAATTCCTCTAGTACATCAATATGATGGCATTGCTCTTTACTCTTGCAGGGAGTTGCTTCAAAGACACTGAAGGTAACGTGTTCATCATTGTGTCTCATGATTAACTCGTCCTTGAATACTTCTATAAGAGTACGACCCGTAGCAAGAAATGGGTGTCCCAAAATTATGGGTACCTCCTTATTAGCTTCACAATCAAGAATAATGAAATCTGCTGGGAACACAAACTTATCTACTTGGACGAGAACATCTTTGATTTATCCTTCAGGTTACGCTAAAGATCTATCTGCAAGCTGCAATGTCATCGCAGTGGGTTTCATGTGACCAATTCCCAATTTCTGGAATGTTGATAAGGGCATAAGGTTGATACTTGCTCCTAGATCACAGAGAGGTTTGCCTAAATAAAGATTTCCAATGGAGCATGGAATTGTAAAACTGCCAGGATCTTAAATCTTGGTTGATAATTTATTTGTCAGCACAACGTTGCAACCTTCTGTGAGCGCAATTGTCTCAATATCAGTCAACTTCTTTTTCTTGGATAAAAGCTCCTTCATAAATTTCCTATAACTAGGAATTTGCACAAGAGCATCAACAAGAGGTATATTAACATGTAATTGTTTCAAGGTGGCCAAAAACTTTTGATATTCTCTGTCATTTTCTTTCTCCTTGAATCTTTGTGGAAACGACAAAGGTATTGAAACATTAGGCTATTACGAAACAATCGATTGCATCGACATTGGCAATTACAACGATAATTTTGTAGGTCGAATGGTTGGCATAGGTATAATTACTGGTGGCTCCTCTTCATTTAGCTCTAATGCTTCATCTTCAGCTACAACTTTCCTCGTTGCTTTGTTTCATTTGCGTCGACAGATGCTGCATTGGAATTGCTGCTTTGTTCAACAATTTGCTTTCCACTCTGAATAGTAATGGCTTTGCAATGCTCCTTCCCCTTTTGAGTTGGATTTTCAGTATCACTGGGTAAAGCACCTGGTGGTCTCGTGCTCATATTAAAAGCTAGTTGTCTTACTTATGCGTCCAACGCTCGGATAGAAGAAGAATTACCTTGCACAATAGCTTCAGTTCTTGTGATATGCTCATGCATCAAAGCTTCAAGGGCATCTAAAGGACCTACTCGCGGTTGAGAGTACTATTGTTACTGTTGTTGATGCTGTCCTTGCATATTCATATTTGGCATTGCAGTCTGTTGTGGCTGCATACGAACATGTGATTGCATCTGAGCATGTGACTGCATCTGATCATGATGTGCCTGCGCTTGAGGATTGTGATTGTAATTTTGCTGCTGATTATAACTCCCTTGTCGAAAATTTCCTTGACTTGAGGAATTTCCATATCGAAATGTGGATGCATTTTGATTACCCCAAGGTTGTTGATTCCTGGTTGAATTGTTATAAGAGTTGCCATACGAATTTCCTCTGATGTTATTGACATAAAACACATTTTCTGCATGCTGTGGACAATCCTCTAGCTATGATTGTCACCGCAAATTTGACAACAAAATGTCGGGACATCTATTTTCTGGGCAACTTGAATGGGAGCAACATCACTTGTCCCCTTCATGTTTTTAATCATGTTAGCCAACGAAGATACCTGTGCACTTAAAGCTGATATGGCATCTAATTCAATAACTCCAGGATTTGTTTTTACTTGAGCAACTCGAGACATTGGGTATTGATAATCATTCTACGCGATTCTCTCCAAAATTCACACAGCTTCATCATAGGTGAAATCCAACAAAGTACCGTTTGTAGATGCATCAACAAGATTTCTTGTCTGTGTATTAAATCCATTGTAGAAAATTTTGATCTGAGTTTCTTGTTGGATTCCATGCTTGGGACAATGTTGAAGCAAGGTTTTGTAACGCTCCCATGTGGTATGTTGATTCTCATCATCTAACTGGTGGTAAGTAGTAATATCATTGCTCAATCGAGCATTCATCCTGGGTGGATTAAACCGCAAAACAAATTGAGTTGTAAGTGCATTCCACGATGTAATATATCCAGCAAGTAATCCAAGAACCTAGGTATGAGCCCTTCCTTGTAATGAATAAGGAAACAGTTGCATCTTCAAGGCGTTAACAGGAACACCATGCTGACTAAAATAAGCAAAGAATAGCAGAAAAGATTTAAGATGCTCTCTCGAATCTTCATGAGGAAAACCAGCATATTATCCATTCGAATTTAACATTTGAATCATAACCTGTTTTAACTCAAAATTCCCAATTTGGATAGCTTGTCTAACAACCCCTGATTGCAAGTCATCTAACACAAGAACAACAAAGTCTCTGATTGTTCTGTTTTGTATTTGTTCTTCTTGTGGTTGCGATGGGTTTAACTATCAGATATCGATCCCACAGAGATGGCGATTTATGCTATATTTTTTGAAGCAATTAGAATCAGAATAAAAGGTCTTGTAAGGAATATTGACAATGCAATTAAATCAAATACTGCATAAATAAAATAATTAAAATTGTTAAAGCAAATATTATAAAACTGTAATACAATATGTCAGAGCAATTTAATAAGGAAATGTAATGAATGTTTGAAGATATTTTGTTAATACAATTTAAGAAAATTAAAGAAGTAAAACAATGATGATGGAATGGGGGGATCCCTAACTTGACAAGTCGGTAATCACTAAATGTGACCACAAGATAAATGATAGATAAATTGTCATTGCAATTAGGCTTAATAAGATCTCACTATTTTCAACTTCCCTACTTATCAAAGACCCAAATACTCACATTGTCTTGCTTGCTAATTTAACTTGTCATTGCACTTTCTAGTGTCTGCAATTGCAATAACACTTCCGTGATCAAGCAATTAAATCCAAAGATAAATAGCTAAGAAGAATTGAGTAGAAATCAAAGTAGATCTAAAATTGAAAGGTACTTTCATACACAATTAAGTTCATCAGAATTTATCAGCGTTTAAAAGGACATAAAGAACAAGTTGAAGCATTCTATTCCTAGCCTACTAGAACTCTTCCTTAATGCTCCTCTTGCATTGCACTTAGAATCACTCCTCGTCAAGAGCAGATACTACCTTCTCGTCACAATCAGTTCACCCTCCAAGAAATTAAGCTGCCATGAAAGCAAGATTAAGAAAAAATGAGAAACGAAATTGATTTTGTCACCAGCTTCCAGCTCCCTCTACTCTTCTCTCTCCTCAGTATTTATCTTTACTGCCAAGTACAGATGTCCTTCTTCTCTCAAATCTAACTTCCTTGCAACTGTACAAGTTAGTTAATCTAGCTGTACACTTACGCAGGTCTGGTGTATGCAGTAAGCAGTTGCAAGTTGTGGCAACATTTCTGGACGCAAATTTAGATTTTAATTTGTTGCGACAACTTTGATATACTCACGCACTGGTACTTCTAGATATGTTCACACAGTAAAATCCCCAGTGCAATCTGGAAGTGCTCACGCGGTGACATGTTTGGCCGTAATTCTGGATTAAAATTACGGCGATAGCCTTGAACACTTTCCTGCTTTGATCTTTTAAGATAGACCCCTCCACTGACATCTCAAGACATAATACTAACACTAAATGTAGTGACATTATTAGCATAAGTATAATAAAATGAAAGAAAATTACACCAAACATCACTGACTTAGAAAATGCAATTATTAAATATAAAATGCTAAAACTGCATGGTACAAAGGGAACAAATTATACTCTAAATAAGGAGAAATTAATGGTCTTTTATAGTGCTATCAAGTATCCAATCGACAAATTAAGAACATCCTTGAGAAGGTTGTAAACCTTCGAGGAAAGATTGGTCCTCCAGACTGGATGACGCTTTATGCACATTACGGACAGCATACAAAATTCCATTAGGGAAGTCACCGTATCAGATGGTGTTTGGGAAAGCATGTCACTTTCCAGTTGAACTGGAGCAGAAAGTAATGTGGGCAATTAAGCAAGTAAACATGGACTATGAAGCAATTGGAAAGAAAAGGCTGTTAGATATCATTGAACTAGAGGAGATTAGGCGAAATGCGTATGAAAACACTGCAATTTACAAAGAAAAGACCAAACGACGACATGACAAAATTATTTGCAGTGAAAATTTATTGCCAGTCAACAAGTTTTATTATTCAATTCTAGATTGAAATTGCACTCGGGTAAACTACGCTCATGTTGGTTTAAACATTTCGAAGTTGTCGAAGTATTTCCTCATGGTACAGTCACAATTAGAGATTTACATGATGGATGCCAGTTCAAAGTGAATTGACAGCGGTTGAAACATTATTTTAGGAATATTGATCAAAAGCAGGCAGAGACCATTAAATTGGTCGAAATTTTTTTATTTTTTTAATTTATTATTATGTGATTTTATTTTATTTTATTTTTATTTTTGTTCAAGTTTGTTTTACTTCTTGTTTTTGCAAAATAATTAGGTACCATTGTCGACGCACTTAGACTTTATTGTCAACACAGTTCGTACGATTGTACTTCCACTTATGACTCATCAAGAAAGAGGGCATATCAGGGATTTCATATCCCATCGTTTGATCAAAAGTAACATAGTTGTCTGATCTGTCTAAGCGGGTGCAATTTTCATTGCACACATTTATTCCTACCAGCTTTATGTCCTTTTTATCTATCACAAAAAATCACACCTTTCCATATTCTTCTTTCACTCGTTATAAACCCCCTCCACTACATAGACTTTAACAAATACAAAGCAGCCATTTTTATTCACTTTTTCTTTCCCAAGCTCGTACCTTTACAACTTCAAACCTTCTTCACTTAAAAAAAATATGGCAAGAATGAGAGGATCAGCCAAGAAAACCACCAAGTCTGTTGAAGAACACTCGTCCTCTACAACTGCAGTTCGTGAAACGGAATCCTCCATGCCAACGAAGAAAAAGGAGCCGGTGATTTTTTTAATGAAGGCGGCTAAGGGTCTGTTTTAAGACAACATTTTGAAACGAAACTTCCACCCAGAACAGGGCATTCTCCTTTCGCAAAAGCAAGACGTAGGCAATCAAGTCCATAAAACCATCTCCAAGCTGAAGTAGGAGACTTTCTGCACCCATCCTGGAAGCTATTCTCCTTCAATAGTACGTGAGTTTTACGCTAACCTTTATGACCATGAGTTAGAGTTCATCTTTGCTCAAGAAGGCTTAATCCCATGGGATGCTAAAAATATTAATGAGTTGTGCAACACTAAAGTAGATGTGGATGAACACTCTGAGTTCATTAGGGACATCATAGATGACTAAATAGACCTGTTGGTGAAGGATTTATGTGTAGAGGGAGCAGTGTGGATGGGTTCACACCAAAATAATTATACGATCCACCGACGCTTCCTGACACTGTAAAGTAAAATATGGTTTCATTTTGTCAATTGCAGGCTAAAGCCATCTACTCATAGCACCACAGTCACCCTCGATAGAATGTGCCTGATACATTCAATTCTCAAGGGTAGAAGGATTAATGTCAACGCAATAATCCACCAGGAAATTGTTTACTACACTGCAAGGCAAACTAGAATTTTGGTTTTCCCATCGTTGGTGATGTTATTATGCCAGCAGAAAGGGATCGTGCCCTGTGATGATGAAGAAGTCCTGGATAATAAGGGCCCGATCAATGAAGGCTCTATTGAAATAATGACTCGTGGCAAAGATACACCGACAATGAAAGAGGCAAAGACAAGCAAGATGAGGAAGGGTAAAGCCAAGCAGATAGCAAGGGAACAAATCTGACTGCAGAGACATTCTTGTTATACAAAATGAAGGATATAGAGTCACAAAATTTGTTCTATGCTTATTCCAAGGCCTGGAATAGCTCTATTGTAGACGCATTGAGTTAGTTGAGCCAAGTCCCACTCCCAGAATTTCCAATGTTCCCACTGATCATCTGAGATTATGAACTCTCATCAAAGGATGCTGACTTAGGGGACCGAGATAGATCGGTGGCATCCTCTCCCATTATGCACATCTCTGATGATGAGAAAGAAGAGAAATCAAGGGACATTGACGAGTGCATGCAAAAGATTGATAGCCTGTTCGAGGGTGACTTCATTGTTAGTCAAGAGGAACCTGCTATTAAGGAGGAAGTTGCTGTTGGAGAGGAGGAAGTCCTTGTTGAAGAAGTGGATGAGAAGGACGAGAAAGAAAATGGTGAGAAAGAATCTGCTGAGAACACTGTCATTACATCCGAGTTTGTGGGTGTAACTACTGATAATTTGGAGCGAGATGGATCTAAATCGATAGAAGCTGCAGAGGTAACTAGTGAGAAGCATCACAACTCATTGGCGATAGTGGTCTACACCGGACCACTAAAGGTGAACCCTCCCACACAAAAAGCAGCCGATGATGTCGAGGCAAAGTCAGAAATTGAGGAACGATTTGAGGATTGTGCGAAACCTGAAGAAAAGAAGAGAAAGCGCTCCAAAGACAAAAAAAACAAAAAAGAGGAGAAAAAGAGGAGGAAGAAGAAGCATCGTGCAACCACATTTGTGGCTGAGGAAAACAGAGTTAGTTTGTTTTAATTTTTTAGCTATAGTGTTCATGCATTACATGTAGCTGTAATTTTTATTTTGTTAGTGCAAATTGTCATTGCATTTCTATTGTCATTGCATTTTAATGTTAGTGCATTAGAGACAATGCAAACTTTAAGTTTGGGGGAATACATATGGGGTTTGGAAATGCACCCAGATTTCAAAAATTTTCTTTTGAGTTTAATGAAGCATGCAAGGTTTATTTGTGGTTAATACAAATGTGTTTGAAAATTTTTGTTACATTCGATGCTTAATTCTTGAATCATGTGAATTATCAATGAATGAGTAGGACAAATTTGACTGAATGTTGTATCTTCAATCCTTTTATGAATAATTTAGGTTGCATTAGTAATGGATGACTAGTAGCATTCCTTAAATCTTGAATGAATATGCCTTTTACAACTGTTTATATATATTTATATATAGTTATAAATAAGAGACACTCCAATGTGGGTGTATTGTGAACTGTTAAAGAGGGAACAGTCTAATGCAAGCGTTAGAAAAATGAATCTGGCCAAAGGCTTTCGCTGCATGAGTGTGCATAGATGCAAATACGTACTCCTGATGGTATTACAAATGACATATTTTCTCCTTAAATTAGTGTTTTAATTGTCTTTTTTGTGTCTCATTTAACATGCATCATGAGCATTTCATACTTAGTTTTTATATTTTCCAACTTATTGCTAGTTAGTTTAAATTCTTGTTATTTTTACATCTTTTTGTACTAATGTCGACACAAGCGGTCGATATATTACACCTTAGATTTATCAGTACAAAAACTCAGCCTAGAAGCTCAATGTTGGAAGAAGAATGCAGTGACAAGATCAGCTTGGAGTTGTGACTAGAGATGTCGTCGTACTGAACATGAACTCCAAATTGGTAAACTCAAGCTGAATTCACATATGGAAGCACCAGCGCAGGAACATCACAGATGTCGCCATAATTATGATTTCAGATTGCGCCCAGCAATGTAGTGAAAACCTGTAGATCTCTGAAGAAAACATTAAAACTGCGTGAGTTCATAGCTGTACTCTAACTAACTTTGATAGCTGCAAAATCTAGATCTAGATCTGAGAATGGGAGGCTAAAATCTGCAACTTTTAAAGACTATAAATAAGAGAATGAAGAATGAAGAAATCATCAAGAGTTGAAGAATTAAATTTGCAAATTACTTTGTGTTCTTTTGAATTTATTGCTAAAGACCGGAGAGCTGACTGAGCCGACGAGCAGCAACTCCTGACGAGGAGTGGTTGATGCTGAGCAAGAGAAGCAGTTAGGGGGTAATCTGAGTAGCCTAGAGATAGTATATTCCGATGTATTTGTTAACTCCTTTCTTATGGATGATGAACTATTACTAATATTTGAATGAATACGAGAGTATCTTTCAGTATTTGATCACTTTGATTCTTATTTAATGCTTTTTATCTATTTATTCTTGGATCTAACTACATCAAACACGAGAGCGGCTTTACAGTCTACCGACATCGAGAGATGCAGTGACAAGTTAGGTTAACAAGTAAGTTAGGCAAGAGCTGCTTGGGATTAAAGGAGATTCTGATCACTTGTTCTTAGGTACACAACGTTATTCACACCAAGAGGTGGACTAATTGTGGGTACTTGAGTCGTGACTAAACAGGGAATTGTTATTAGTAAGAATTCATTGAAGCTTCATTGCTGCGACAGTTTATCTATTAAAAAACTTGTCAACACATCCTGTGTTGTGACTTAGCAAAATCAGTAATCCACTTCAGATCTTCACACTTGATCACATTTACATTTAATGCATTTAAATATTCAGTACTCAACACTCAACACAATTTGATTTACTTTTAGTACATTGACATTTAACTTCTGACATTTAACTTTGATTGCATTGACAATATTGATTATTTTATTGTGCAGATCTAATGAAATTGAGTTGACATCATTGCTCACATTTCATCTAATTTCAGTATTAGTTGCTCCGACATTGAAACATCAAGAACCCAATTCTCTGAGGGATCAATATCCGATAGAATTGTCTATCCACTATACTTACATCGACAAGTTCGCTTGCACATTGCTATGACATTTCAGACGCAATCAACTCCCTAGGGGTTTGTTGCACTCCATCATTACTTTTCAGGAACAAGGGTACAATAATGCAACAATATCTCTTATACAAAAAAAGAAGGTATTTATATTTATGATCTTCATAGATACTTAGTATTGTACAATAAATATTGTATTGGTAGATAAAATTTAGGATTTAAGGCATGATGCTGGCTTTGATGAAGTTGTAATCTTATTCATTCATACTTATGTATTGTCGATGCAATATTCTGTCATCTGAATGTGACTCATTCATTGGGATTTTAGGTGATTCAAGTTGCTAGAATGATCATTTGCCTTCGCGAATTCTTGTGTAGCCTTGCTAGTTTCTGTTTTACTTGAGGAGAAGTAAAAGCTTAAGTTTGGGGGTGTGATAGTACTAGAAAGAACATATGTTTTCTCCCTACTTATTGGTTAATTTGTCCCTATTTAGTTACCTTTAGCACAAATTTTAGCATTTTCAGTTCAGTAAATTACATTTATAACTCAGTGGACCTTAACCTATTTATCCTTAATTTTGTCATGTTTTGGTACTAATGTTGTTGCATGAGTATTTCCAGATTGCACCCAGGACTATCGTCGCACCCGATAGTTATCAAAGCAACTTCCAACTTGTACGGATAGAGGCAGCATGATTCTTATGAAAGGACACCTGTACTATTTGGAAGAATATAAATATTCACAAGAAAAAAGAAAAAGGGTGGTTTTTGGGTGCATTATCTTCTTCAACTCATCTTTTGAAGCTTTTTGGCTATGGAGGCTTAAGTCCCTTACGGGTGAACCGACGTGAAAGGGATGTAGATCAGCTCTTGACGAGAAGCCCCGAGTACGACACAAGAGGGAATTGAGAGGTCAAGTCGAGATTGTTTACGAATACTATTCTCCATTTGTTTCTTTTATATTTCTTTTCTAAACACTAGTGATTACTTTCTATTTCATGTTTGTACGGAAGTACGTATGATTTTTGGGTTAAATGTTATTTCATTCAACTTTGCTTCTACTGCTTAATCTTTGGGTTTGAATGTTTTCAGCATGGAAATGTTATTGCGGTCACTGCCACTGAAAAGTGCAGCGACAGTTCAAGCTAACAAGCATGAAAATGGAAATTGCTTGAGGATTAGAGGGATTTAATCCACTTGTTCTTAATTGTGTTCATTGCCATTATCGGAAGGTGTGGTTAATGTGCATGTTTAAGTCTTAGATTAAATATAGAAGTTAAGCGTGGTAAGATATTCATAGCAAATCATTGCATCGACAATCACCTATCCTTTTATATCTTGTGAGCACTTAGTAATTTGTTGAAGATTCACTTTGAGGATCCCATTTTATTAATATAATATTTCATCTTTATTTTCAAGTTATTGCTCCGACAACTATTCTCACAATTTATCTCGTTTTTATCTATTTATTGCACTGACATTGATAGACAAAACACAACCATCCCCGTGGGATCAATATCTAATAGATTCATATTTGTATATTATACTTGCATCGACAGTGTACGCTTGCACAATATTGCTGTGACGTTAAATAGTCGATCAACACCTACGAACCCTAGCTCGTGAACTCCACATCTGGCGAACTCCCATGCCTAGAGAACCCCTATCACTAGTGAACTCTATTACTAGCAAGCCCCCATTATTGGCGAACCCTTATGGCAGTCTCATCTATGGTGAACTCACATTGGCAAACCCTATAGCGACCTCACACCGGTGAACCCTACAACAAATCACACTGGCAAACCCTATTGGCAAACTCATACCAGCGAATCCTATTGTGAAAAGGAAGTATGTTTAGTTTATTATTGTATAAAGGGATTTTTCAACGGATCAATTGTTTAGAAAAGGAAGAACGTGAAACAAACCCTAGTCCTGACAACTCCAGGAAGTTATTTAGGTGGGACTTAACCCAAAATTGTTATTCTCATTCGTGAACACCTTTACCCCAAACAATCTACACTGTGAGATTTGAAGATAATTAGTCTTGGTTGACTTGTTAGGGTAGCGATTAGTTTATTGATGAAAAACCCTAAAAGCAACGATTGAAGAATTCATATTAAAGCGAGCTAATCCCACATAAATCTATCATCGAGTTTTCTTATCTTTTTTTCTCTTACTTTATTTCTTTTACTTTAATTTTATGTTCTTTAAGTTTAAAACCCAATTCGTTTATTTTCCTTTCGTACCATAAAACCTAAAAAGAATACCAACTACTTATTTTCTTTCCAGAGATTAAAAGTTACTATCACTTCACCTCCCTTGGGTACAATCCTCGGAGTACTCGTTACTTCGTTGTAACTATATTACAACTCAACCCGTATACTTGCAAAAACCACAAAATACATGACAAAATATCAATTCCAAACTCCACTTCTCTTACTAGTGGTAAACCAGGTAGTTCTTTAGGAAAAACATCCACAAATTCTCTCACTGTCACAACTTGAGTTATTTTGGATTCAAATACATGAGTATCTAAAATATACGCTAAATAAGCTTCTTCTCCTTTACGAATTAACTTTTGTACGGAGAAGGCTGATATCAGACTAAAAACTAGGTAATCCCTTTGGTTTCATGGTAATATCCTGTGCTTCACTATGATTGGTTTTCAAGCTATTTCCAAGCCTTGATCTTTTACCTCTCTAAGAAACAGTGGTTGATCTAGAAACTTGTTCAAAATTCACTTCGACCTTCACTGGGCAGTCTTTCAAAAAATGTTCAAGCGAACCACACCTAAAACAAGCTCCTCTCTTCAATCTACAAAGACCAAAATGAGCTTTACCAAATTGCTCGCAAACTGATGGATTCGTATTGCAAACACTTCCAGGACTCGCTACAAAAGTAGCCTGAGTATGGGAGGGAGGGGTTGAAATGAACTCTTTCATACATTTCCCGCCAAAGGCACTGGTTGAGTATTAAAATAGTTTGATTTCTTAAATGGAGGATTCGAAAAACTTTTTCTCACACTTCTTTTGCTTGAATCACCCTATTAAGCTTTTGCTTGTTTCTTCTCATCCTAAATTGCCTCCATCTTTTGAGCACGTTGATCCCGTCTGTAATGTCACAGTAGTTGTGTAAGCAGACACATGTCGATGCAAGTATGGTTAATAGAACAATTCTATCGGATATCGATCCCACGAGGAATGGGTTCTTGATGTTCAGCTATCGAAGCAACTAATACTAGAATTAGATGAAATGTAAGTAAAGGTGTCAACGTAATTAAGTTAATCTGCACACTAAAATAGTTAAAACTGTCAATGTAATAAAAGTTAATTGTTAGTGCAACTAAAAGTAAATCAAATTGTTGTTGAAGTGTTGAGAATTTAAAATGCATAAAAGTAAATGGTGATCAAGTGTGAAGATTTGGAGTGGATTGCTAACTTTGCTAACTACCAACGCTAGATGCGTCAACAAGGTATTGTATAGATGAATTGTCGCAGCACTAAGGCTCCAATGAGATCTTACCAACTATAACTCTTTGTTTAATCGAGACTCAAGTACCCACAATTACCCTATATCTGATGTAGGCAACATTGTGCACTTAAGAACAAGTGATAGAATCTCTTCCAATCCCAAGCAGCTTTCGCCTAACTTGCTTGTTAACTCAACTTGTCACCGCATCTCTCGATGTCGGTAGACTGCATTTCCACTCTCGTGTTTAATGCAATTAAATTCAAGAATAAATAGATGAGAAAGATTAAGTAAGAATCAAAGTAATCTAACACTGAAAGATATTCTCATATTCATTCAATTGTCAATAATAATTCATCAACATAAAGAGAGAGGGGTCAACAAATACATTGGAGCTTACTATCTCTAGACTACTAGGACTATTCCTTAACTGCTCCTCTTGTGCCTGCACCAAGCACTCCTTGTTAGAAGTTGTTGCTCGTCTACTCACTCAGCTCACCGATCTCCAATAAAATTTCAAAAACACAAAGTAATTGCAGATTTAATTCCTTCTCTCTTGATGATTTCTTCCATCTTCATTACTCTATTTATAGCCTTCAAAAATTGCAGATTTCAGCCTCCCATTTTCAGATCCAGATCTGATTTTTGCAGCTATCAAAGTTAGTTACAGTACAACTATGCACTTACGCAGATTTGATGTTTTCTTCAGAGATCTGCAGGTTGTCGTTGCATTACTAGGCATAATCTAAAATCATTAATTGTGAGGACAACTTGTTATTTTCCTGCGCTGGTGTTTCCAGGTGTGAATTCAGCTTGAGTTTACTCATTCAAGGTTCAAGTTCTGTGCGGCGACATCTCTGGTCGTAATTCCAAGCTGATCTTGTGGCTACATTCTTCTTCCAGCATTGATTTTTTTGGCTGAGTTCCTGCGCTGACAATTCTAAGGTGCAATACATCGACTACTTACAACGACATTAGTACAAAAAGAGATAAAAATAACAAGAATTTGAACTAAACTACAATAAGTTAGAAAATATAAAAAATTAAGTATGAAATGCTTATGATGCATGCTAAATAATATACAAAAGAGACAACTAAAACACCAATTAAGGGAGAAAATATATGTCATTTGTAATGCTATCACACGTTTAGATAATACTACAAACTCTTTGATATCAAGCACTCCCACCATTGCCCGAATATTTTCATTTAAACCCCATTCAAACCTGGCACACATTTTTAGCTTTTGAATTGACTTGTTCTCGAGCATATTTCATTCGATTCACAAATTTACATTCATACTGAATCAGTGACATCTTTTTTCAACAGGGAGACTATGCACTTTAAACAGTCCTCATGTGAACAATTTAACTCATCAAATACACGTTGAGAACTTTCCAACCAAATTCCAGCTTTAAACGAATCATCATTAAACAATCCTCTAAATTCTTCCGCACCGCACTTACAAATTTTATCTATAGGAGGTCAAGATACAATTACCTGATTCGGATTTTGGGTGCCATTGGTACTTGAGAATGTCTTAAAGGTGGCGAAGGCTGTAAATTCATAAGATTTGTTTGCATAAACTGAGTGAACCAATTATTCATCATTTGAAAGAAAGCAACACGACTTTCACTTCTCGGTATCTGTAATTCAAGAACTTCTTGACTTTCTCCCTGATTAGAAGCTGGAGCATGACTTTTTAGTTCATCATTATCAACAGAATTATTCTCTCGATTCATTGTAATATCTATAATAAAAATACAATTAGATCGGATTCGAAGCATCACGCCAAAAATAGGTTATTGTGGCATGTATCTCTAGACTCCACACTTACTAAACTTAGTCCTAGAATATACTAAGCCATGCTCTGATTCCAATAAATGTAACAGCCAAAAACTCGTATCTATCATTGGATTAAGATTACGGAGTATCACCGAGTAAATTCAAATGATTAAATACAAAATACAAGTATAACTCAGCTTAATCATACATCAATTTATCTTATAATAAACAAATACATTTACACTTAAAAACAAGTTTTCGAGGCCATATAAATAGCTTAGAAATGTTTCAAGACTAAATTAAAATGATTACACAAGTTTAAGAAATAAAACTTAGAATTTGAGATGGAGGGGTCACACGGTCGTGCGGCCAGACCGTGTGGCTTGGCCGTGGATCGTGTCTGTATTTGAACATAAGGTGCACGGTCATGTCCCAGCCCGTATGGTTGGCCATGTGTGCATATGAAATAAGGCCACACGATCATGTCATAGACCGTGTAACTCACTGACTTAAGACACATGGCCGTGTCGTGGGCCGTGTATCAGACCATGTAAAACCTGTAATTGAAACATTAATACATACACGACCGTGTGGGGTGATCGTGTATGGCACACGGTCGTGTGAAAGCTCGTGTCAAGGTCATCTACAGCATGAATTACCTCATTTGCAAGCTAAACATGAACCTACTACTTGAGCAACAATAAAACCAATCCTACGTACTATCACATAACCAAAATATATCAAATCATACCATAATATGCAAATCAAATAACAAATAAGAAGCATAAAGATCAAGAGATCAAAGTAAACCACTTTATAAACACATAATCATCCATTTAAAATATGATCGCCTCCGAACAAACTCCCGTTCGACATATATTTTTAGGCTTCCTCAAGTATACGTGTCGAGTTGTAATATAGTTACAATGAAGCAAATGAGTACTCTAAGGATCGTATCCAAAGGAGGCAAAGCAATAGTACTTTTAACCCCTACAAAGAAAAGAATTAATTAGTACATTTTAGGGTTTATAGTACGAAAGAAAAATAAAGGTTTTTGAGTTTATAATAAAGAACATAAAATTAAATTAAAAAGTAAAGAAAAGGAAAAGAGATGAGGAATTTGATAAACAGATTTTATGGGGGATTAGCTCGCTCATTATGAATTCTTCAAACATCGTTTTTGGGGTTTTCGTCAATCAACTAGTCGCTACCCTAGCAGGATCTTCCAATCTTCCACTATCATAACGAGTCAACAAAGACAACTTATCTTTCGACCTCACAGTCTAGATTGGTTAGGGGTAAAGGTGTTCACGAATGGGCAATTCCAATTTTAGGTTAATTCCCACCTAAATGACTTCCTTAGGTTGTCAGGCCTAGGGCTTGTTTCACGTTCTTCCTTTTCCAAACAATTGATCCATTTAAAATCTCTTATACAATAATTAAATAATCACACTTCTACTCCCTAATCACCACAAAGGGATTAGTTCCTCATGGTTTCTTTGAACATCATAAATTCAATAATAAAGGAAAACATAACATTGCAATTCGAATATGATTGAAAGAAACGAAGAATTTGTATAGCTATCTGCTGGGACGAATCCACAATCGTTTATGCGAAAGTTACAAATCTCGTTTCCCCACAAAAAGAAATGACAATAACAAAGAAAATGAAAAACAACTAAAAGCCTAAATTACAAAGAGAAATTAAACTAAGGAAAAAGGTGTGTCAACCTAAGTCCTAAAAGGGCCTATTTATAGCATTTGGATAGTCGTTTTCATTAGCCCTAGGTCAGTTGCCTTTCTTCGTGTTTAAGTTGTGTTATAGAGACCAAAATGCCCTTCACACGGTGTTGTTTCCGTATTTAGAATTCGATGTTGCAATACAGAAGGCAATCTACTCCTTGGTGTGTTTTCCAGGCATTGTCGCGACACAATATCCCCGTGTCGTGACACAAAAGGCAACTTCCGAATTCTATAGTTTTGGTCCCTATGTTACGACAAAGATTTTTCTGTGGCATGACATAATGATTAGCTTCATTATTGTTCATCTTCTAAAGGTCTCCTTCACACTCACAAAGTCCATTAGCCAACCTTTAAGCCTCACTCGGCCCTAAAGTCAATAAAAGGCAACATATGAAAAACTAAAATAACTCTTAATATACCTAAGGAAAATACTTAATTTCAAGCTCCTAAAGTGCAAAAACTAGTTTAATTTGCTAGATCGAATTACAACAGATCAAACTCCCCCACACTTAAGTAATTGCTTGTCCTCAAGCAAACAAAAACAATGAAAAGAAAAACATAGAATCTTGAACATATATCATAAAAGGATTGAGTTCGCAACATCTACATTAGGCCTTATATATCCTCAACTAATTTCAACATGATGAGCAAGTAATCTTACCATTTTCGATTTAAAACATCTAAGTTCAATAAGTTGCAAAAGATACAAATATAAAGATTTTATTGGTATAATTCCATTAATGACTAATACAAATACTTTAATTATCCTAGTACAATATAAATAGATATAATGGAACTGTGTACTGTCATATCCATTCATGCGTAGGACTATTTAGGTCACATAGGTCTTTTCAGCTTGTAACTTTCTAAGGCTTAGGAAAGGTATGAAGTTCAAAAGAATAGTAAGCACAAAAGGTTACAAACGCGAAAATAGTTTGGCATAATGTATTGTTCCCTATTCTTCCCTTTTAGCATCCCATTTCCCGCTCACTGCCTTATTTCTTCTTCTCTCGCCTTCTTTGTCTCTCCATTTTAGGAAAACTCAATATGGTCTAATCCCTTTAGCTAGCCTATAAGTACTTTATATTCTTGAACAAGTTTTTCTTTTTGGCTTGTTGTGACTTTGTCACTTTTCGTACTTTTTCTCACTCAAGTTTTTTCTCATTTTACTTTTACTCGTCTTTTATCTCCTTTTGAATTTTTCTTGTTTCATATTTCTGGCTATTCTAAACTTCATATACCATATTGATTTTCCTATTTCGCTCTTATTTTCCAAACTCCACCTTGATGTGTTTACTTACCCTCAATACCTATGGCCATACGTCTATAATCATACAAATTAGGACCAAAGAAAAGAGTAAACACAAATTGACTTTTTTCAAGTTTTATGGGTTGTAATGCGGTTCATCAAAAAGGGTCAATAGGCTCAAATATGGTTACTAAATAGCATAATTAGAATAAGGTTGCTTTTTTGGCTGTAAGTGTATCCAAATAATACCTTGGGTCATCTCTAAACATCTAAATATGCATAAACATCAATTTAATCACACAATCCCAAAATTACCATTTATCATATATACTACTATGTTTGTTTCCTCATATTTTTCATGTCATTTAGTACAAATAATATCTTTTTACCTATATTTAGTGTAACCTATAGAACTTTAGTAGTTTCATGCTCAAAAATTTAAAAACTACTCATCATCATGCCAAATTTATTCAAAAGATATAATCAACCTATTGTACATGCTCCTAACCAATCAGTTGTATTTCTACAAGCTCAAGCACACGACACAAAATAAAATGCAAAAATAAAAACAAAGCAACAATTTTTATGTTACCCCCACACTTTAGAAAACACATTGTCCTCAATGTTTAGCCCTTAAAAGTGAGGAACGAAGTTACCCGATTGATCGTGGATGGCTCATCTTCTAATGGTGGGTTCCTCCTCCCCTTGGCATGAATGGTTCCAAAATGTCGTGTCTCCTTCATATGGGGTTCCTACATAGCTTGTAAAAAAAATTTTGAAGGAAACTAAATATGTATATAAAAGAAAACAATAATATAATAACTGGAATTTTTTTAAAAATACATATCCCTAATAAAGAAAACTACGACCTGATCCTAAAGAAAACCTAAAACATATATCCCTACACCCTACTCATCATCATCATTTAATCCTCTCCTCCTTCGTTCTTCTCTTTGCCTTTGTTGCAATAAAATAAACTGAGTGAACAAGTCGTCACTTGATAACTTGCTAGGAGGATTCATGGTTTGATCGAATCATTCAGTCGGTACCCCTGCTTTCTTACACATGGTTGTTACTAAATGAGGGAAAAATACACCTTTCCAAAAATTCTTTGCACATTTCACTATGCTTTGGTAAATCCATTTACCAACACAGATCCTCGTAAGATTCCCATAAGTAATAATAGCATGGATTGAGTTGATCAAAACATAGCTGTAGTGGGAAAATTTCTGGAGCAAACAAACTTCATCCACATTTTGGCTTTGGGTGTAATTAATTCTTGGTTAAAAGTTTCTAGGATTGTCGTACCTTCCTGATACGTCCATAATTCTTTTCCAGCAGTCAAGAATAGTAGAATTTATTCTGTGTCTAAATTCTTGAATTCCTTTAAATCAGTTCGGTATAAATAATCTTGATAATAGTATGGTGCGTTGTAAAACTTACAGATATGTACCTCATTCATAGACACCTCTACCCCTCAAATTTTTCACATACACTAGATCTGGTCGAATGGTTGACCTGCTTCCCTTTTCTTTATTGTCAAATAAAACTCCTGGACCATTGGGATATTTATTGGATCCTTACAAGGTAGACAGAATTGAGTCCACTCATGATCAACTACGTTTTCCCAAATGCTTCTATTCTCATGAAGGAACCGAACCCTTATTCTTGAATGAATGTATAATGCTGCAATTGTTATAAGTACCTATCTATATCATTTTCTGGGAACTCAAAAGAAGGATGAGAACTACTTGCACTTGAACTAGCCATGTGATCAAAATTTCCCTTCTTAATTTCAGGGTTTTCTCCATTTCTTTCTCAAATTGTAGTGAAGAATTGTAACGCCCAAAACTCGAAATTGTCGTCGGTTAGGGTTTCAATGTCCTTCCGATCTTATATTGCATTTAATATCTTGTTATTGCTTTGTTGAATCATATTTTAATGGAGTAACACAAAGTACACAACATGAATCATCAATTGAATGTCAGCATAACTCGAAAAGGGCAAAAATGTCATTTCCATGATTTTTGGAGACTTCTACCGATACTTGTTGGACATGTTATCGGTAGTAGTGAAGTCAGTAAGCTATTTAGAAACAGTGTAAACTTCTATCGATACTTGGGAAAATTCTATCGATACAAGTCTAACTTCTACCAAAAGAAGTCATTCTTCTACCAAAACTAAAAACTCCAAAGAGCTAGGAAGTCTTACCTTGCAACTTCTACCGATACAAGTATCCTAGCTATCGATACAAGCATACACAGAACTACTGATACCTACTATGTAACTACTGATACAAACCAAGTCAGTAAACAACAGCTCTTCTACCCTGTACTTCTACCAATACATGCATGAGTTCTATCGAAACAAGTATACAAAAATCAATAAATGAAGCATAAACTACAAGTTTATCAACCATTCATCACATCATAACTTCAAATGAAATATACCAATCCATTGTACATGGCTTCAAGACCTTGCATACAACTCAATATAGTATGAATATCACATTTAACTAACATACCATCTTGACCAACATATACCAAGAATTCACAACAAAAAATTCGTTTATCCATACAAGAAGTACGAACCAATTCATCCTAGTACATGTCATAAGACAAAATGATATAATTACCATGGAACAAACTCCAGGATAGTGTGATGCTCCAAGATGATCCGATCTTCGAACAGCAAAAGTGAATCTACAAAACAACAACAACAATTTCCACAGGTAAGCATTTCAAAGCTTAGTAATTCAAAAAGTTAAATAGATTTACCAAACTTCAAGAGTTGTAAAATCTAATCAACCAAACTGAGTAAGCGATATACATCCGAGGTTGATTTCAATTCGCATTCGATACTCACGATGACACCAAGTCATTGGACCTTTAATCCATAATGGGATTCATTTCTTTTAATACTCACGATGACACATAATCATCGAACCTCATAATTCGTAAAAGATTCATATGCTCACGATGATACATAGTCATCGGACCTCATAATTCATAAAGGATTCATATACTCATGGAGACACATAGTCATCGGAACTCATAATCCGTTAAGGATTCATATACTCACGATGACACATAGTCATCGGACCTTTTACACTTATAGCTCAAGGTCCGTTAGCCTTTGCTTTCATTTGTTCCCATCTTCCACACTTTCGATCATCATTCCAACTCACAGTAATTGTTTACTAACAAAAATATGCAATTTTAATTGGAATTTAACAATACGAACATATCGAACAGATTTGTAGTTATGAATAGGCTTCAAGGTCTACTCCGTAATTTTTCCTTTTTCACGATCCGCTGCTCGATCATAATCTAAATCAACAAATCAACCAAATTTCCCTATTGAATCATATAATTGAATCATTTACCACTACTTGATCTTTTTGGAAAATTTACAAAATTACCCTTAACATTTCATTTTTATTCAATTTAGTCCCTAAATGCAAAACATGCCAAAATTAGTCCCTAATTTCACCTTATTTTACTTTAACCTAATTTATTATTAATTAACCATTTTACCCTTATTTAATTCATATGATTTTTCACTTAAATTTAGTCAAAACCATCCACTTATTCATTAAGAGGTCTAATTGTCACTTAAGTACCTTAACCAACCTTCCAATTAACATATAACACCTTTAATTAATGTTATCCAACTTTTCCCTCTTTACGATTCAGTCCATTTTACTTAATTAACTATCTAAACAATTAAATTTCTCAACCAAAATTTAATACGATACTAGTGACATCGCAAATATTAATCAACTAATATTTATGACTCGACTTGCAAGAGTTGTGGTCCCGAAACCATTATTTTCGAAACCACTAAAAATCGAGCTATTATAACTCTCCCCCCTTAGGAAAATTTTTTCTCGATATTTCTTACCAGTAAATAGGTTAGGGTACTGTGATCTCATCGAAGTCTTTGTCTCTCATGTTGCCTCCTCTAACTCTTGTTGATTCCAAAGGACTTTCACTAGAGCTACTCTCTTATTTCACAGCTCTTTTACCTCGCGGGTTAAGATCTTAACCGGTTCTTTTGAATATGATAAATCTGACTGTACCTCAACCTCATAAGGAGTAATTACATGGGAAGGATCTGATCTGTATCGTCTCAGCATAAAAACATGAAATACATTATGAATCCTCTCAAGTTTCGGTGGTAAGGCCAGCTTATAAGCTACAGGACCAACCCTCTCGAGAATCTTATATGGCCCAATAAACCGCAAACTTACCTTGCCCTTTCTACCAAATCGTAACACCTTCCTCCAAGGTGAAACTCTCAAAAAGACTTGATCTCCGACAGTAAACTATATATCCTTCCTCTTTAGATCCGCATAAGACATCTGTCGATCAGACGCTGCTTTAAAATAATCACGGATTACCCAAACTTTATCTTCGGTCTCATGTATTAAGTCGATCTCAACCAACTTAGGCTCGCTTAGCTCTGACCAATACAATGGTGTTCGGCATATTCTACCATATAGTGATCAAACGGTGCCATTTTAATGCTAGCCTGATAATTGTTATTGTAAGCAAACTCTACTAATGGTAAGAACCTCTCCCAACTACCCTCAAACTAGAGAATACAACATCGTAACATATCTTCCAAGATCTGTATCACTCGTTCAGACTGTCCATCTGTTTGCAGATGATATACAGTGCTGAAATTCAACCTGGTTCCTAAAGCTTCATGTAGCTTATCCTAAAATCTTGAGGTAAAACGTAGATCCCTATAAGAGATGATAGATGTCGGTACCCCGTGCAGTCGCACGATCTCAGATACATACAACTCGACCAACTTTTCTAATGGATAATCCATTCGAATAAGAATGAAGTGGGCTGACTTAGTCAATCTGTCAACTATAACCCAGATTGAATCTTTCCTCCTCGGTGTCACTAGCAATCCTGTAACAAAATCCATTGTGACTAGTTCCCATTTCCACTTAGGAATGGTAATAGGCTGCAACAATCCAGACGGTACCTGATGCTACGCTTTAACTTGCTGACACACCAGACATCTAGTCACAAACTCAAAGATTTCTCGTTCATACCTAGCCACCAATACATCTTCTTCAAGTCGTTATACATTTTCACACTTCTCGGGTAATTAGAATAAGTACTGCTGTGAGCTTCTGTCAAAATATCTCGTCTCAAATCAAGATCATTAGGAACACATACCTTGCCTCTGAAATACAACATCTCATCCATATCAACTGTGAACCCCGTGGTGGCATTGCTCTGCATCTATTCTTTTCTAGCCACTAGCTTTGGATCATTTTTCTGCAACTCTCAAATCCGCTGTAGAAATAATGGCCTCGTCCTGAGCTCCGCAGTGATAGAACCATCATGCTCCCATGACAAGTGAGCATTCATCGCCCTCAAAGCATACAATGATTTCTAGCTCAGGGCATTAGCAACAACATTTGCCTTCTCGGGATAGTATTCAATCACAAGATCATAGTCTTTTAATAGCTCCAACCATTGGCGCTGTCGCAAGTTCAACTCTCTCTGTGTCATCAGATACTTCAAACTCTTATGATCAGTGAATACGCGACATCTCTCGCCATATAGATAGTGTCACCAAATCTTCAAGGCAAAAACAATGGCAGCTAACTCTAAGTCGTGAGTCGGATAGTTCCGTTCATGCATCTTTAACTGTCGAGAGGCATAAACTATTACCTTCACAGCTTGCATCAAAACACAACCCAAGCCATTTAGAGATGCATCACTATATAAATTAAATTCTTTGCCCGATTCAGGCTGCGTCAATACCAAAGCTCTTGTAAACAATTTCTTTAACTAATCAAAACTCTACTGATACTTTTCCGACCAGACAAACTAGATATTCTTCTGTAGCAACTTCGTCATCAGCAAGGCTATGATAGAAAAGTCCTTCACGAATCGACGGTAATAACCTGCTAATCCCAAGAAACTACGTACCTCGAAAACATTCTTTGGTACCTTCTAATCGAGCATAGCTGAGACTTTACTTGGATCAGCCCGGATTCCCTCCGATGATACTATATGACCCAGAAATCCCACTTCTCTCAGCTAGAACTCACATTTGCTAAACTTCACATACAACTGCTTTTCTCGCAATATTTGTAAAACCTCTCTCAAATGTTGAGCATGCTCTGACTCCGTCCTGGAATAAATTAATACATCATCAATGAACACCACAACAAATCTAATATCTAGCTGAGGCTTAAAGACTTGATTCATAAAATCCATGAAAGGTGCTGGAGCGTTAGTCAATCCAAATGGCATTACTAGAAACTCATAATGTTCATATCGGGTTCTAAATATTATCTTCGACACATCACAGTCCTTTACTAGCATCTAATAAAAACTCAATCTGAGGTCTATTTTAGAGAAAACCGTCGCA
Source organism: Gossypioides kirkii (assembly GCA_005610355.1). NCBI lineage: Eukaryota > Viridiplantae > Streptophyta > Magnoliopsida > Malvales > Malvaceae > Gossypioides > Gossypioides kirkii. The sequence goes on from CP032245.1 coordinate 20,299,790, forward strand.
CCTCTCAACTGATCAAACAACTCATCAATACAAGGCAACGGGTATTCATTTTTTATTGTTACCTTATTCAACTGCCTGTAGTCTATACACATTCTCATCAAACCATCGTTTTTCACAAACAACATCGGTGCGCCCCAAGGTGATACACTCGGTCGAATAAAGCCTCTGTCTAACAACTCCTACAATTGCTCCTTTAACTCTTTCAATTCAGTTGGCACCATTCTGTACGATGGAATCGAGATCGGTGCAGTGCCAGGTACTATATCAATGCCAAATTCTACTTCTCTGATCGACGGTAAACCTGATAACTCTTCTGGAAATACATCTGTAAATTCCTTAATAATCGGACCTGTTCTAACTCTGTTCCTGTACCCCAAGTATCAAGTATATAGGCCAAAAATGCCTTACAGCCCTGACGAACCATCTTCTATGCAGACAAAGATGAGATTACCTTAATATCACTATTCAATTTCCCACTCAACTGTAATTACCTCGTCTGTCGGGCGTTTCAGGTCAATCTGTCTTTGTTTACAATTAACCACTACGTCGTACTCAGTTAACCAGTCCATTCCCAAAATTACATCGAACTTAGTGAACGATAATAGCATAAGATTAGTAGGAAATTTACAGCCTTAGACTTTCAGTGGACACTTACGACATATCATATTAACAATGACACTATGACCCAATGGGTTTGTGACTTGTACATCAAATTCAGCCGACTCAACAAATAATTTTTTTTAGTAGCTAATACAGTATAGATATATGAATGAGTCGATCCTGGGTCAATCAGTGCACACACAATATCATTAAAAACATAAAATATACCAGTTACAACATCAGCAACGGTAGCCTTTTCTCTAGCTCAGATGGCATAAGTCCGTGCAGGTGCTTAAACCTCAGATCTAGCAACATTATCCCTGTTATCTCCGTGATTTCCACCTGTACCGCTGCTCTACCTAAGGCGTCTACTCTTTTGTGATGTAGCAAGGGGTTTTACACTTTGTTCCTCTTTTGCTTCAGATTTCATCGAACAGTTTCTTAGAAAATGATCTGTACTTCCATATCGGTAGCAGGTCCCTTACATCTTTCGACATTCGCCTACATGACTCCTTTTACAATACTCGTATATCGAAGTAGGTGCATTATGAACGCTGGCTACACTATCTACAGGTCTGTTCTGGAATTTAGATTTCGGTGGTCCTGACTTGCCCTGCTTAAAAATCTCGAAGAAACTGGCCCCCGACTAACCTCTTCTCTGAATCTCTTCAGTGGTGGCATAGAGAAGGTCCGGGCAATATTCTTCTTTCCAGATTCTTCAAACCTCTTTTCTTTCTATCTCTTGCAATTGTAGATTTTTTCCATCTTTTGAGCTCTGTCTGCTAAAATCACCAACAGTCAAATTTCAAAACCACCTACCATCATTTTGATATCGGCGTTTAGCCCATCTTCGAGACAGACACACAGGGCTTCATTCATCGATACGATCTCTCTGGCATACTTGTTGAGCTGTACGAATTCTCATTCATACTTTGCCACTGTTTTGTTTCCCTACCTCAATTCTAAAAAATTCTTCTTCTTATCCAAGTATCGCTTGCTGATGTATTTCTTTCTAAATTCCATTTCGAAGAATTCCCTAGTAACTTCATTTTCAAGCATCATCGCTACAATCATTGCTCACCAATTGTAAGCCTCGTCTTTCAGTAATGAAGTAGCACACCTCACATAATCTTTTGAAGGACAAGTCATCTCATTCAAGATTCTCAGCATGTTTTTCATCCAGTACTCAACTCTAGAGGGGTCATCTTCTATGCTTCCTCGAAAGTCTTTAGCTCCGTATTTTTAACCCTATTTATCAGGATGCGTCACCTCTATTCTACCACTAGTGGTGGTAAAGGCTTAACTAGAGGTGCTACTGGTCGGGCAGCTAGCTGTGTAACAGGAGATGGAGAAGGTGGTGCCAGCGGATTGTTTCTCATGAATTTCGAGAACCACTGCCCTATCAAATCGAAAAACATGTTCTTTGCCTCATTTTCTATCATCGGTAGTATTGATGCATTGTGACTAGACCCAGATTCATTAGTCGGAACATTGCTGTTTACCTTGTTAATTTCATCTTTTTCTGAGTCAGGCATCCTGTATTTATCTGTAAAACCTTACTTAGATCGGATTCATCTATATCACACTATCACAGGTTCATATGGCATGTACTTCTAAATCATTAAACATAACCAATACAGTCCAAGAAATGGCTAAATCGAAAGATCTGATACCATTAAATGTAACACCTAAAACTCAAAATCGTCACCAATTAGGGTTTCGATGTCCGTTCAATCTTACATTGCATTTAATATCTTGTTACTGTTTCGTTTAATCATATTTTAATAGAGTAACACAAAGTACACAACATGAATCGTCAATTGAATGTCATCATAACTCGGAAAGGACAAAAATGTCATTTTCATGATTTTTGGAGACTTCTACCGATACCTGTTGGACAAGTACCAGTAGTAGTCAAGTCAGTAAGTCATTTAGAAACAATGCAGACTTCTACCTATTATTGGGAAAATTCTATCGATACAAGTGTAACTTCTACCAAAATAAGTCATGCTTCTACCGATACTAAAAACTCCAGAGAGCTAAAAAGTCTTACCTTGCAACTTCTACCGATACAAGTATCCTAGCTACCAATACAAGCATACACAGAACTACCGATAGCCACTATGCAACTAATGATATAAACCAAGTCAATAAACAACCTCTCTCCTACCCTGTACTTCTACCGATACATGCATGAGTTCTACTGAAACAAGTACACAGAAATTAATAAATCAAGCATAAACTACAAGTTTATCAACCATTCATCACATCATAACTTCAAATGAAATATACCAATCCATTATACATGGCTTCAAGACCTTGCATACAACTCAATATAGTATGAATATCACATTTAACTAACTTACGATCTTGACCAAGATATACCAAGAATTCACAACAAAAGATTCGTTTATTCATACAAGAAGTACAAGTCAATTCATCCTAGTACATGCCATAAGACCAAATGATATAATTACCACCGGACAACTCCGGGATAGTGTGATACTCCACGATGATCCAATCTTCGAACAGCAAAAGTGAATGTATAAAACAACAACAATTTCCATAGGTAAGCATCTCAAAGCTTAGTAGTTCAAAAAGTTAAATAGATTTACAAAACTTCAAGAGTTGTAAAATCTAATCAACCAAACTAAGTAAGCTATATACATCCGAGGTTGGTTTCAATTCGCATTTGATACTCACGATGACACCAAGTCATTGGACCTTTAATCCGTAATGGGATTCATTTCATTTGATACTCACCATGACACATAGTCATCGGACCTTATAATCCGTAAAGGATTCATATACTCACGATGACACATAGTCATCGGACCTCATAATCCGTAAAGGATTCATATACTCACGATGACACATAGTCATTAGACCTTTTACATTTACAACTCAAGGCCCGTTAGCTTTTCCTTTTCTTTGTTCCCGTCTTCCACACTTTCGATCATCATTCCAACTCACAGTAATTGTTCACGAACAAGAATATGCAATTTGAATTGGAATTTAATAATACGAACTTACCGGACTAATTTGTAGTTATGAATAGGCTTCGGGGACTACTTCGTACTTTTTTCTTTTCCACAATCCGCGGCTCGATCGTAATCTAAATCAACAAATCAACCAAATTTCCCTATTAAATCATATAGTTGAATCATTTAGCACTACTTGATTCTTTTTGAAAAATTTATAAAATTACCCCTAACATTTCATTTTTATTCAATTTAATCCTTAAATACAAAACATGCAAAATAACCCTCTTTCTTCATATACCCATGTTAGTTGATTATCCTAAACCTCAATATCAGCCCCTACAACTTAGTTATTTCACACAAAATACCCAAAATTTCATCATTTAACATCTTAGTCCTTAAACTCTAATTTCATAAAAATCACTTAACAAAAAGATTAAATCCAGCCATCAAACATACAAAGACATTATAGTATTCCAAGAATAAGCATATTCAATAATGGCATAACATTTAAAATTTAATAGAATCGTGAATTAGTCCCTGGGTTAGCTAGTTCGAGCTAATACGAACTCGGAAACATAAAAAATACTAAAAACGGGTGAGATTTCCCTTACCAAATTGATGCTTGAAGCTTTGTCGAGCCTCCTTCTATGGTTTCTAGGGTTCTTAGTTTTGCCTTATGAAGAAGAAGATATGAATTTATGGCTAATTTCACCTTATTTTACTTTAACCTAATTTATTATTAATTTACCATTTTATCCTTGTTTAATTCATATGATTTTCCACTTAAATTTAGTCAAAACCATCCACTTATTTTTTAAGGGGTCTAATTGCCATTTAAGTACCTTAACCAACCTTCCAATTAACATATAACACCTTTAATTGATGTTATCCAACTTTTACCCCCTTTACGATTTAGTCCTTTTTACTTAATTAACTATCTAAATGGCTAAATTTCTCAACCAAATTTAATACAATACTAATGGCATCACAAATATTAATCAACTAATATTTATGACTCGACTTCCTAGAGTTGTGGTCCTGAAACCACTGTTTTCGACACCATTGAAAATTAGGCTGCTACAAGAATGGAGAAGGAGGATGAGGGTATTTATATTAAACTCCCATAGTGTTAAAATAAAGAATTCTAACCTAGTTACAATTATTATTAAACTCAAATTAAGAAATTTAAATAAAATTAAACTTTTTAAATGTTAAGAGTTAGTGTTTACCTAGAGTACTAACTTTAAGTAGGTGTGTCATGACACCCAAGTGATGTATCGTAACATCGTAGCCAGACTCGTTGTTCTGTGTGATTAGAGTTGTCGCGACACAGAGATTATGTGTTGCAACATCGAGACCAGTTGCCTTGTTTTGTTTTGAAGGGATTGTCGCGACCTAAAGAGGTAGAGTCGCGACATCGAGGCCAATCTTAATCAAAATCTGACTCTAAATCACTAGTTGTTCCTTGAGTGTCTCCCTTTCTATTTTTCGATGCTGACATGTTTTCCCTACTCCATAAAGTATTACAATGTAACGATTGCTCCTCGACAAGTACTTCAATTGTTCCCCCATAGTAGTGTTTGATCCTTTTCCCATTCACTAAGAAATTTTGGTCACTCTTTGGAAGTTAGTAACGTAATTTGGTATCGATACCTTATCACGAGTATCGATACTCGTGGTAAAATAATCGATACTTTAAAAGAGTTATAGATAATTTTTGAGACTTTGATTTTTAAATGAGAAACAGTAAGCAGTTTTGGAATCAATTTTCTAATCGGTATCGATACCATTTAAGAGAAATATCGATACATTTATTTCAGTATCGATACCTACGTGATTGTTTTTGGAAATTTTGTTAAGTGGTCTTAATGCATGTTTAATGCTTATTATATGATCATTCGATGTATGTTTAGCTTGTTTAAACAATGATTAGAGTTTGTATGACATATAGTTCGCACAAATGCTATAATAAAGAATGTTTGTTTAAATATGTGACAATTTGTAATGCGTATGATGCATGATAGTGGTGTAACGACTTGTTACTCGGGCTCGGTGATCAGGCCGGGTATAGGGTGTTACAATTTAAACTAATGTCTAAATTTTATACAAGCTTCTGAAAGCTCTTTTAATAATCTAAGATTGATCAGGGGCTAAGTTGTGAAATTTATAAAGTTTCAAGCTAATGTCGCAACGTCAGGGGTTCCAAGTTACGACGTCAGTTACTTTCTTATGTCATCACGATGTGATAATTTCTACATCACGACATGCACTCTGTTTCATGAATTTTTCATTATTTCAAATTTTCATCACCTAAAACCCTAGCCGAACATCATATTTCAGCCAATTCTATAAACATATCATTCATATAAGTTCAATTCCAAACTCAAGATTCATATAATTCATTATAAACTCATTCAAGTAAGGCTAAGTTTATAAAATAAGCAAAGAGTTTCAAGTTGTACACCAAAAGACATATATTCACAACTAGACATTACATATGTACATGCCATAGCTAGTACCAAAATATCCAAACCATACTTTCTTCCAAGCTTGGGATGTGATGAGATGAGCTGACTTCGAATCTCCACTCTAGCAATTCGAGTCTAACCTTTACCTACACGTTAGAAAATAACACATTAAGCTTGTGACAACTTAGTAAGTACTGCAAGAATTAAACTTTTTATTTAAAGAATAATTAACGTTAGAATATGTATAATTTCATAAAGCTAATACTAATTAATAAGAATCAATTCACAAGGCTTAAATCACTTACTAAATCCATTGAAAATTTTCACTTACCATGTTTCATTGGTATAGCCCATTGTAGTCTACATTAGAACATATAGGATAAATAGAACAATCATAGTATTGCACCGAAGTGCCACTTTCATTTGCACGCATAGGATTTCCTAATGGCATGCCATTCATATTCTACTAGTTCTTTTCTCGTCTACATCGGCTTTTAATACATTTAATCCATCTCATCCACTCATTCAAATGAAAACAATTTTATTTTTTCACTTTTTACAATTTAGTCCTTATTATCATAAAATTCACTATACTTTGTAATTCAACCCCACTTTCACCTCTTACACATTTATTAATTCTTTACACTTCATTCGTAATCCAATTCATTAGAAATTTAGTTCTCATAACAATTTACTCTTTTTTACTATTATTTCAGTATATCAAATCAATTCTTCATATAATCCAAATTTCAACTATATTTATCACTACTTATTAAAATCTTGCGCACATAATATTAACATATTTTAATAAATTAACTATTCCAACATAATCCATACCTAGATTAAAATTAAACCAAAGAAAAATTCTTAAAGTAACCAATGCTTGGATGAAACATTTTCTTCTTTCTTCACTCCTTGGCTACTTCCTTGTCTTTATCTCCAACTAATCATTCACTTTTCTTCACTTTTTATTCATTTCCATATCAAAACATATAACATTTACTTATTAAATCATAATCAAATTGTTGGAAAATATAGACATTACATATATATAATAAGGGTAATTACATGTTATTATTTATTATCATAATAGGTTAGCCCAAATTAAAAGTGATCTAATTTTGTTAAAGTTTATTGGGCTTTAATTATTACATAAAGTATGGGATAAATATGTGTAGATCCTCTAGTAACTAAATTCTAATTGAAGACTAATTCCTAATTGATGATGGGCTGATTAGGAATTAGGGCTATGTTCCAAAATTATATATATTAGGGTTATGGTCCCCAAATTACACACAAGAAAGTTTTTCTAATATTCCATCCTTGAAAAAGAAAGAGTCACCCTCTCAAAATTGCTTGTGTGCTAATTTGGAAGATCAAAACCTCAAGATCCAAAAATCTCCGAGAATTCATGGATTTAGGTATGCTTTCGCATCTAATTTTATTCTTGATTTATTCTTGATGATTTGACATGATAGATCTTGATTTATGGTTTATTAAGTTTTATATCATATTTTGATTTATGATTTTAACAAGTGGCATCAGAGCCTCATCTTGTTGAATTTTTGAGAATGAATTGATTCTCTATTATTTTGGGTTGATTGGTTTTTCAAATGTGATAGATTTGATATTTGGATTTGGTGTTTTTCGATAATACGTGACAGATCTTTTGGATTTATATATATTAGGGTTTTAATTTTCAATATTGATTAATTATGAATTCATACTTTTAGGTTTTCTTAATGATATAAATTATGTTTAATTGAAATAGAAGGGTATAGTATTTTTTATTCATGTGATAATCACAATTCATATTTCATTAACATCATTAATACAATTATTAAGAAAACCTAATCGTGGAGATCTTACTTGAAGATTATTAAAGTTTTTTTTAGATCTTGATTATCTTGGATTTTTGTTCAAAGTTTTAGGGTTTGAAATATTTGTGTGATCTTGAAAATCAAATATGGATTTAAAATATTAATTTGATGTTCTTGTTAATAAAGGTTTTGATTCTTGATACTCGATAAATATTCGTGCGATTGAGTTCTTGATTAAAATCTTTAACTTATTGTTATAAAGATTGTTTTGGAATAAAATTAATTCATTACTATTTATTATTGTGTTTATATGCTTATTATTTTCATACTATTCAGATTAAGTATATATTTTGGAATTTAGATAATATTACTGTTAGATGGCCAAATTTTTATGTTTTTAAATATTATATTTAGTTCAAATATAAAAGTATGCGTTTGTGTTAAATTCCATTATTTGATTGAGCATATTGGTATGGTTGATGGATTTATACTTGCACTGTTATTATTATGAATTTTGGCTAAAGACGTTTTAGTTTTAATGATGGTAATTGGGTTTCTTTATGAAACCATGCATATTGGTTATTTGTTTATTTTTAGTATATATAGTTGAGTTTGATACAAATTGTATATTTATATTATATTAAGCTTTAATGAATATTCATTGAAGTTATTAATTTTTATGTTATGAATATTTATTCAGTTTTTTGGATACTTTGAAGTAAACTCATGTTAATCATAATATATAAATACGGTTATTTTTTTATGCTTTTGAAACAAAAGCTGTGTGTTTTTAAAAGTATAATGCATGAGTTGGATATTATTGAATCTATAAAATGTTATGATTTTAAATTTTGTATATTGATGCTAAGGTTGTGGATAATTTTTATGGATTCAATTATATATATTGTTAAATTATTTTTATGGGCGTTTTGATGTAAATTCGTACTAAATTGATGCATGTTTAAGGAATTTAATTTTAAGTTTGGTTCTATGATATTAGGTTTTGACATCTTATGTTTCCAATTTTTTTGTTAAATTATGATGATACGGTTTATTTCATGAATTGTGATATATGCCAACTATCATGATTATGTTTTTTGAGATTTATTGGCTTGAAAATAATTTTCAAGTATTCATGTGAATCTCTGTTTAATCATAAATGCAATTTTGGATTTATATGGTATATGTAAGATAAGGTTTTATATTTGATTTTGACTACATGTATATGCATGAAGTGCTTTGGTGTTTTGTCTATGCCAAAATTATGAACACATGTGCTTGTCAATTATTTGACCTTGCATCCCTACATTATTTTTTGTTTGGTTTTGACATATATGGTTAATATATATCAGTTAAAGATTAAGGTTTTTTTTTATTGCGCTATTTAAACAACTTTATTTTGGGTTATTACGGAAACTATAAAGCAACAAAAAATATTTAGTTTTGACCATTAACAATTATGGAAATTTTCAATTTGAATATTGGAATGTTTATATATTTTAAAATAACTTAACTGAAGCAATAAGTCGCCAAAGTGATATTTTTTGTGTAAATTATTTTGTTTTAAAATATTAAAGGTTGTGTGCATGTAACTTAAGTAATGTTAATATTGATCGGCCCAAAATAAGGTTAATAATATTATATGTGCAACTATTGTATTAAACATGTGAAGATTATTCGATTTTACATGTGAGCAGTAAATCGATCCAAAGGAAGATTTATTGTTCGACAGTTCTTATTGTCAGTGATTGATTACTACACCAAGATATCACTTACAAGTTAATATTATGTCCAAAGATGAAATATTAATGGAGTGTCTGATATCTTGATATGAAGTTTTCCTTTACTCAAATTATTTTGATTTAAATTTGAAGTCTTATGTGAGGTTATGTTGATATATTTAGTTATTATTATATTTGCCAACATCATTGTATGTTGTTTTGGGATAAATATATATACATATATATACTACTATCTTTTAATTTGATTGAAAAAAAGAAATTAAGAGAAATATTTTGAAACAAATAAATTCAGATTTTGGCTTTGGATTTTAATTAAGGATGTCTAATATTTTAAATAGATTAGTTGAAACAAAATGCCGCCAAAGTGACCTCTTTTGCGTAGATTAGTTTATTTAAAATATTAAGATGATATATGTTTTGTGATTCATGCGTTTATTAATTGAACCAAAGGTAAGTTAATATTTGGCCGAATTTCAAAGACATCTGTGGTGATAAATGTGTGACAATTATAAGGTACTTTATGTGAGCAATAAGTTAGTCCAAAGATTAATTTATTGTTTGACATAATTTATTGTCAATGTTTGATTACTACAACAAGAGTACCGCTTACAGTTAATATTACTGTCCAAAGACTTGATATTAATGTTGTGTTTTGTATCTTGAGATGGGATTAGCCATTATTTTGAATTTATTGTTTACTTATGAATGTTAATGTCAGCTTGTTTCTATCTATTTGTTCTATATTTAGCTACCATCTTTTGCTGCCACAATATCTGCTAATATAAATTCTATACCCATTTTTAATGGGACTAGTTTTAAGGAATGGAAAAGGCACTTATGGTGCTTGGTTGTGTGGACATATAGACCAACCCGCACCTCTCATTGCGGAGAATACCCCTTATGTTAAAAGGGATATTAAGAGGTAGGATCATTCAAATTGCATGAGTCTAATGATCATTAAGCACAGTATTCCAAAAGCCTTTAGGGGCACAAAGTCTAAAGAGATTACTCAAGCTAAGGTTTCCTTGACGAAATTGAGAAACGTTTTGCCAAAAACTATAAGGTTCAGATGACATCACTTTTCAATTTTTTGATGTCTATAAAGTATAAAAGGGTTAAGGAAATGTAAGGGAGTACATTATAGAGATGTTCCATGTCGCTTCAAGACTTAAGGCACTTAAGATCAAGTTTTTGATGAATTGCTTGTTCTTATGGTTTTAGTATCGCTTCTTGCACGGTTTAACCAATTTTTTAAATTAGTTACATCTGTCTAAAGGAGAAATGGATTCTAAATGAGCTAATTTCTCATTGTGTACAAGAGGAAGAAAGGTTGGAACATGATAAGTCTGAAAGTGCTCATTTAACCGGTGCCTCTAAAGACAATAACTTACATTTTGAATAGGATACACACTAAAGCAGTTGCAAAAACACCTTATGAGCTTTGGATAAGTCAAAAGTCTAGTCTAAAGCACTACATATTTGGAGATGTCCAACTGAGGTAAGGCCTTATAGGCCACATTAAAAGAACTTGGACTCCAAAATAGTGAACAACTACTTTATTGGTTATTCTAAGCAATCTAAGGGCTATGAGTTTTATGATCCCACAATTAGGAATATTTTTTTTAGACGAGAATTGTAACATTTTTTAGGATGTTGAGTTTAGAGGGAGAAATAAGGTTAGAGGCATTGCTTTTGAGGAGGAATTGAATTCTAACTCAGTTCCTACCATCAGTTTTGTAACACCCAAAATCCCAAGTATTGTCGTCGGTTAGGATTTCGGTGTCATCTATTCATTATACTATTCATCTTTTACACATATCTGAATGTTCACATTTTTAATCAATTCAAAAATCATTTCTCACGATTTAAAGTAATATCTAAACATAAAATTATTTTGTCAAGGGTAAAAATGGAATTTTCAACATTTTAGGGGACTTCTACAGGTACCTGAAGGTCAAGTATCGGTAGTAGTCAATTCAATGAAAAATTCTAAATAGTGCAGATTTCTACCGGTACCTGTACTAGTTCTATCGATACAAGTGAAATTTCTACCGATACAAGTCATGCATCTACCGATACTAAAAACTCCAGAGAGCTAAATTTCCATCCTATAACTTCTACCGATACAAGCATGCAAACTACGATACTTTTATACATACAACTATCGATACTCACAATTTAACTACCGATACAACTCAAGTCAGTATACAACCTCTCTCCTACCCTGCACTTCTACCGAAACACACATGGGTTCTACCGAAACAAGTAAGCTAAATCTCTAGAATTTGTACCAAACACAAGTTCATTGTTTCCATATAAGCACAACTTTTATCTATGCATTCAAGACAACACAAATACAAGATTTATATCAATACAAGGTACTTAGAACTACATCCAACATTTCATCAAACATAACAATGTTTTTTCACAAGCTTATTGTATATAAAAAAGGTAACATCATCCTAGTACATTCCATAAGACCAAGTGATATAAGATCTACCATACAAACTCCGCAATAATGTGATTTCCTCGAGATGATCCGATCTTCAAACAGCAAAACGTATCTACAAAATAACAACAGATTCACGAGTAAGCTTATTAAGATTAGTAAGTTTGCGATTATCATTTTTTCACAGAATAAACAGGATTAGTTAAAAGATGATAACGAGTATGCATTCGAAATCATGTGTATAATAACCAAACTAAACCTCTTCAGTCCTCCAAACTTTAACTCATTACGAGCACAAACGACATTTAGCCAACACGAGCCCAGAATGATTAACTCTTACGAGCCCAGAATGATTAGCTCTTACGAGCCCAGAATGATTAGCTCTTACGAGCCCAAAATGATTAGCTCTTACGAGTCCAGAATGATTAGCTCTTACGAGCCTAGAATGATTAGCTCTTACGAGCCTAGAATAATTGGCTCTTACGAGCCCAAAATGATTAGCTATTATGAGCCCAGAATGATTAGCTCTTACGAGCCCAGAATGATTAGCTCTTACAAGCCCAGATAGAGTTTAACTAGTATACGATGCTTCTCACACAAGCTGATGAGAATCCGCAACATATGTGAAGACTCAGCCATCGATACGGTCCAGAATTTCTCACTCTCGATGCTACTCACACAAGCTGATGAGAATCTGCAACATATGCGAAGACTCAACCATCGGAGGAATCCATATAATTCATTATTCATCCAGAAATTGTTAACTTACGATGTTGCTCACACAAGCTGTTAGGATACTGCAACTTATGCAGGATCCTAGCCATCGCTTCAATTCAGATAACCGGTCCGAAGCTTAACATTTCGTTTCTTTCTTTGCCTTTCCATTATCACTAATGTTTAACCTTTCTCCATTTGCTGTAACAATAGTGAAACACAAAAAATAAACAATGTATATATAACTAACACTACGAACTTACCGGATGAAATTACAGTTTGGCTAAACTTCAGGGATTATTTTGCTAATTTTTCTTTTCCACGATCCGTGGTACGATTGTAATCTAAATAAACAATTCATTCAACTTTCACATTAAAAACACATAATCAAATCATTTAACATAATTTGGTCCTTTTCAAGAATTTATGATTTTACCCCTAATACTTTCCTTTTATTCAATCTAGTCCTTTTAACACAAAACATGCAAAATACTAATTTCCTCCTCAACTCATACCAGCCGAATATACCATGATCTCGTACAAGTCCCTACAATCCATTTATTTCACCTAAAGCACACCTAATTTCATCTTTTAGCATTTTAGTCCTTAAACCTTAATTTCATCAAAAATCACTTTACAAAAAGATCCAACCTAATCATCAAGCATCAAAAGCTATCAAAAACTTTCAAAGACAAGCATATTCAAAAATGGTAAGATCCACAACATTTGATAGATTCGCAAATTAGTCCCTAGATTAGCAAGATCAAGCTAACACGGACTCGAAAACATGAAAATTACTAAAAACGGTCAAGGTTTGCTTACCCAAATCAAAGCTCAAAGTTCATCAATGGAAAACCCTAGGTTTTCTTGTCTTAGCCGTGAAGAAGAAGAAGAAGAAATTAGAAGAAAAATGTGATTTTTCTTCTTTAATTTCATTTTTGTACCTAATGGCAATTTTGTAAATATTTAGTCTTTCATGATTAGTTTAATTAATCACTTATTTAGCCTTAATTAATTATACTCATGATCAATTTAACTTATAATAACCCATCCACTAAAATACCATAGGTTAATTTATCTATTTGATCCTTCAATTATAATTGAATTCCAATTAAACCCACTTATTTACAAATTAGCCTTAAACTAAAAAGGACTAAATAAATAAATAACCCAAAAGTTAGTGGAAGATAATCATATACTCCACCGCTTGGACTTTTTTACCATGGTATAATTACCACTTTGGTCCCTTTTATTTTATTCAATAGCAATTAACTTTTACCTCTTTTACAATTTACCCCTTTTTCCTTAATTAAACAATTAATCATCAAAATTACCTAGCCAAACTTCAATTCACATATAATAAGAATCTATAAATATTTAATAAAATATTTATGGCTCTTAACATCAAAAACGAGGTCTCGATACCTCATTTTCTAAAGCCACTTAACCTTTGAACCAAACCACTTATACAAAATTTTAATTTAATAATTAAAATCCTTCAATTCAAAATTCCAAATAAAATTATTTTTGAATAATTTAATTTAATCACTCATTATAAAAATTTCTCGTCGGATTTGTGATCCCGTAATCATTGTTTCCGACACCACTGAAAAATGGGTTGTTACAAGTTTTGACGATATTCAGGTTCTCATACTTATCATTGATCAAGAAGTGAATCTAGAACCTCAACAAGACAATGTTGAACAACTCCATATTCAGGATGAGGTAATTGTTCCAAAAGAACAAACTCAACAACCTTAAGAACGAATGTCATTAAGAAGGTCCACTAGAGAAAGGATTATAATGGCTTTAGTGGAATATTTTGACCTTAAGCTGCATTAGATGAATATTAAGTTAATGGTTTCTCAATGGTAACATTTATCATGAATTTATATGGTGCAACTAAAGAACTTAGTGTCTAATGATGCAAAGTTAATAATTTGCAAATTAAAGAACTTCATCTATGGGCTTAAGCTGACTTCTCATCAGTAGTATTACAAATTTTACCAAATGATTAACTCATTCGTTTTAGAGATAAATTTGGTCGATAATTGTATATACATAAGTTTAGTGGGAATAAAGTTTTATATTTGGTTTTATATGTTAATGACATACTGCTTGTCAATAATAAGTATAGTCTCAATCAATGCCCTAAGAATGATTTTTAGATTGAAGAAATGCATAAGATGTTTTACACTTTAGCAGTGGGAAGTCTAATGTATGTTCAGGTTTGTATACATTGGAATATTGTGTACACTATTGGGATGTTAAGCAGATATTTAAGCAACCCTAGTTTGGATGATTTGATAGCATCCAAGAGAGTTATAAGGTATTTTCAGAGAACAAAAGATTACATGCTCACATATAGGAGGTCTGATCAGTTAGAGATCATCAAGTATACAGACTACGATTTTGATGGAATATGGATACATGATTTTTGTCACTAATGTGCAAATTGTGAAAACAAATTGTAGTCTTTTATTCTAATAGCAACAGGAGCATATTAAAGTCAAAACACATAGACTTTAAGTTCTTAGTTATTAAAGTAAAAGTTCAGAGTGGTTAGGTGTCTATAAAGCATATTGGGACAAACTCCATGATTGCGGATCTGCTTACTAAGGGACTACACCTAAGGTTTTATAAGAGCACACTGCTTATATGGGTGTAATGTCATTTAAGGATATTTGGTTTTAGTGGGAGTTTGTACTTTTAAATGCTTTTATGTTATAGACACATTTTTAGTTATTTTAGTTTATGGATATTAAGTTTATTTTCTGCAGAAATAAAGTTTATTTGGTTTACTCACACTCTAATTTTGGTAAAGTTTGATCTTACTAAGTTTAAGGAGGACCAGTTGGAAATAGAGATGTTTAGATCATATTGCATGTAATTTCCATGCTACACATCCATGCTTGATCTATGTCATTTGGTTGTGTTAATATACGTGATCAGTGAAGATTTAGTTACGATATATGTAACGAAAGTCATCTTGGTTCTAAGTTAACATAATTAATTGACGAGATTGTTCGGAATACCTTTTGGATATGATAGTAAAGTTTTAAGCTCATAAGGTTATATAATGACATGTAATTATAGAGTAATTAGTATATATATGTGGTCCAAGTGGGAGATTGTTGGAAAATATGGACATTACATATATAATAAGGGTAATTGCATGTTTTTATTTACTATCATAATAGGTTAGCCCAAATTAAAAGTGATTTAATTTTGTTAAAGTTTATTGGGCTTTAATTATTGAATAAAGTATGGGATAAATATGTGTAGATACTCTAGTAACTAAATTCTAATTGAATACTAATTCCTAATTGATGATGGGCTGATTAGGAATTAGGGCTATGTGCCAAAATTATATATATTAGGGTTATGGTCCCCAAATTACACACAAGAAAGCTTTTCTAATATCCCATCCTTGGAAAAGAAAGAGTCACCCTCTTAAAATTGCTTGTGTGCTAATTTGGAATATCAAAACCCCAAGATCCAAAAATCTCCGAGAATCCATGGATTTAGGTACGCTTCCGCATCTAATTTTGTTCTTGATTTATTCTTGATGATTTGACATGATAGATCTTGGTTTATGATTTATTAAGTTTTATATCATATTTTGATTTATGATTTTAACACAAATAACATATTTATGCTATTCAAATGAAACAAACATGAATTTCATGAAGAAACTTATCAGTCTTACCTTGATCACTTGTAATCAAACCCTAGTTCTTTTTTTTTTCTCCTCCAAGACATACTCCTTTCATGAAATTATGGTGGATACTAGGCTTCTCTATTGATTTCACTTAGTATTCATGAAAGAAATTGGAGAAATTAAGCGTGAAAGGCTTGAAAATGGTGGAAAATGACCTATTTGTAATAGAAGTAAAAGTTGGAAAGATAAAGAAAAGGGTGATGGCGTGGGAATGGGAAAGATGAATGGTTTTTCCTTCATCTTTCTCAACTAATCTAAATAAATATCTAATTAATTTAAAAATAATAATAATAGTAATTATCAAAATGACCCACCAATCATATTTTTATACATTTTAACCCTTAATCATTAATATTTTCATAATTATCTTATTTGAGTAATTATCATTCTACCCTTCAACTTTTTCTATGATACTATCCATGAATCATAATTTATTTTGGTAAAATTTCACTTCTAGTCCTTCCTCCTTTTTCCTTTAATTTAATGCAATCATTTCAAATTTTTTATTTTTCTTACTTTTACCCAATACATTTCACTCTCTTACAATTAAATCAATACCCCAAATTTATTTCTCTTATTTCAAGAATATTTTTAATTTTCTATCGGCTTTAACTACTTTCTATACTAACACTTAAAATTTTCTATTTTATCTATTTCTAAAATTCTCAAGTATATCTAACCCAACTTGGTATTGTTTCTAAACTCGGTAGTAAATTAGGGATATCACAATAAAAATATGAATTATAAATCTAGATATAAACTAAATTAAATAAAGGTGAAACGTTGAAAGAGTAAAGTGCATTTTTTTTATTTAGTGAAGGGACTTAATTGTAATTATATTATGATAGGATGATTTTTATAGGATATAATTATTAATTGGGACACAATCAGGTTATGTCTCCTTTAGGAAAAGAAATGGTAATTAAGGGCGAAAAGTGGTGAAATTTGATTGGATGATTGTAGTTAAATTTGAAAAAATTTAAGAAGGGATATTTTGTCTTATTTTCCCAATGGTGGTTGGAAGCTAAAAGGCTTGAGTGGCACTTCCACCATGAGTTTCAGCTTAGAAAATACTTTTACCAAAATATCTGAGGATTTATTCATATTTTTAAAATTTAGAGTTTATAAATATTGATAAATTTTAAAAATATTGATAAATTCTTAGATATTTTAATAAAATTTTAAAAATATCGATAAAACCTTAAATATTTTAGTAAAGTCTTAGAAATATTGATAAATCTTTAGTTATTTTGATAAAAGATAATTTTGATAGTCTTAGAAATATTGGTAAAAGCTTTTCCCCAACGAAGATCTTTATTTCATCTTTTTTTTTATGGAAAAAGAAAAGAGAGAAAAAAAAAGCCTACCTTGATTCATGTTAGAAAAACAAGAGAAATTGTGTTCTCATCAAATCTAACCTTGGTTTTGAAAGAGAACATTGTATTTTAGATATCCATCATCTTTCCATTTGGTACGTGAGTTGAAACAAAGAAGAAAGTGATGAAAAAAATTTTGTTCTAGTGTAGAGAACTAAAGGATAAAGCTAAGAATAATGCTTTCCTTTTTCTTTTGCCATTAAAATAACTTCATCGGTAATCAACCCGAAAAATGAGGGGAAAAAAGGATTTAGTACAATTTGCATATGCTGGAATGAGGTGTAAGCATGTCTCATGAGAAGCAAAGGATATTTTGATTGTAGCTTGTATGAGTCGTTCTGCATATTTTGCAATAAAAGAACAACATCACTGAAGCATCGACACCACGAACGATGCGATGACAGAAGAAATGCTCCTTTTTTCGTTTCGATTACTTGGTGCGATTCATGTCGAGAGTTTGTTCATTTTACCTCAAAAATGAACCTGATATCTCACCCCGCCCGATAGGCGAAGGAACAACAAAACCAACCGCTCCGAGACAGTGGGTGGCGAGAGGCAAGGATGCACCCGAACCATCACCGGTGTTGTTTTCAACACGTTCACGGGTCTATAGGTTGGAGACCAGTGATTAACCATTCCCAAGAAAGGGGAGAGGAGTTCCCCGATGTAATAATTTTTTTTTTTTGGTGAATAAACCCAATGTAATAATTTTCAACTTCCCTGATATGGAACAACTTTGTAGAACGCTGCAGTTGGCTATTCGTTTGAGATGATTAAATTTACGAATTTGATTTAGCTGTTTTGAATTTACAAACCGAAAGGAAAGAATGGAAAATGAAAAAGCATATCATGTTGCAAGCCTCTCCATCAAGGGTCAAAGTTTATATATTACTTGTCGGTCAACCTTATTTGAGAACTGTTTCTTCTGTTACCCAAATCTGGCTCAAGTTCAAATAAAAAAAAAAACTTAGAAGTCGACTCGAGTTCAATTTCAACTTGAGATAGAAGTTAAATTACTCAAACTTGAGTGAAAAGAAACAAAAAAAAAATAGTTATAGCTCGAACTCTACATGAAATAAAAATCAAAATCAAAATACTCGTATTTGAGTAAAAAGCAACAAAAACTTGGTCATGTTAACGAGCTGCTTGCCCAGTAGTTCAAGCTTGAGCTCGACAAGGACCGAGCTAAATTGACCTTTCTTTCACTTGCAAGCACATGTATCTTTCTGCTCATGTAAATAGATAAAAAGCCAATTCACTCTGATTCAGTCCACGGAATCTACTGTAACAACCTAGCAATTTTACAGTTTTTGCATCACTTAGCAACTATGTAATCCAGGTTAAACAATGTGTAGAATTTTGTCTTAAGCTCAACATGCAACTTTGGAAAAAGGCATAATCGCAAATCATTTTAAAAAAACCCCAGAAAGCATCCATGTTCAGCATATAATCAGCTTAGATTCTGGCAATGGCTATTGTCAAATAGATTTTTCTTCTAAGTTGTTCCATTGGGTCAGCAACAAACGAAATCAAAAGCACTTGGGAAGCTTCAAATATGAGCAATATGACATCCAAGTTCAGATGCCTGTCCATACGTCAAATATAAACAAGGGACTTAAGGGACATGCTAATATTCATCTCAAGCAAACCATTCAAGAAACAGAAATGAAATGACAAACAAATTCAAATGAATTCCCAAAAAACAAAATCTCAGACCAGCAAAGCATAATAAAAGGGGAAAAAACCCTGATCTCATACTGAAAGCCCTCAAACATTATATGACACTCTCCCAACTTTTCTTTCTTTCTCTACATGCAATAAAAACAATGACACGAAGGGGGTAAACAATCTAATGAAAAACTATAAGCTAAACTTGGATTTTCTTTCATAGTAAGATTATTGTATACCCAATTATAAAGTACTCTCAGACTTCCATATTCTGGGAAAGAAGGTAGGGACTGAATTGCCAAGCAGTCAGCTATACCTAACCACTATATCAGAAGAACGAAAACCTTAACCCATTACTCGCTGCAAACAAATTGTACTGTTCAATTGTAGACTCTTTTTTATTGCAACCATGACCCTTTTCAACATGATCTGCTGAAAACTGGGAAGAAAGTTCTTCCACAATCTCATCTTTCAAAGGGACAGGATTAGATTTGCATCCTGTTGAAAGAGCCACAGGCCCACCAAAATGGAACAAAGAAAAGCTAGAATCATCCGCATGTGATTTCACAGAGACATCATTCTGCCTACCTTCTCCTATTGCTGTTTTTTCTGTTGCAAGCAGCCTTCCAGGGACAACCCTCTCCGCATTAAATTCAGTGAAAGCTTCACTTGTTCTACCCGGCTTCGGAATCAGAGTTCGCTCCTCCACATACAAGCCATTGGCTTCCGAAACTGGCTGATAAACTGGAACAGGTTCAGGGTTAAATGGGGGAGCAGCTAAATGCTGCAGAGTACCATATGGCATACATAAATGTGAGTTTCCATTTAGACCATAGCCAAGAGGCCCAGTATAAAGATACGGGTTTGGAGGGAAAGGCACTAAACCATTAGCTGGAGTTGCTGGCCAAGATACAGGATTCTGATGGCAGTAACCCGTGGTTGAAGGAGTTGGATACACTGGAAATTGTATATGTTGGTTGTGCAATGATGTAAACATGCCTTGATGTTGAGAACCATAAAGGCAGTTGGTTTTCCATTATCAGAATTTTCACCAGTTTTTGTTGGCAGATTTCCTGGAGCTTTGCTCCCCGTACCAACAGGTTGATGTCCAAACAGTGCCTGCCTTTCAAAAGCAACCCCTCCATCAGCATTCTGTTTTTTATCCACTCCTTTCACTTGACACTCAGAGAATCCATTTTCAATGCAGATTGACGTGTCTCTCCTATGTGATTGTTGACAGGCATCTTCAGAATCTGATGTTGATGAAGATTCCAGATTTCCATGATTTGAAGCAGAGGTATTGCTATCTCCTTCGCTAAGGCATGAAGAGCAGTTATCAGAATTAGAAGTGCTACTCATCGTAGAATGAGGAATTCCATTCAGAATAAGGTTTCTATTAGGACAAATTCTGACTTCCTCATAAGCAGCATTCAGTGAAGAACATTGATCCTGCGTTTCCGCATGACAGTTCTTATCTGTTGCAAGGTTGGAGTTTCTTGATCTGTTAACATTGCTATGCTCATGATCAATTTGACCCAAACTTACACTAGCTTCACTTGAGTGCATCTCACTGGATGACTTACCAAAGTTGTCATCAGGCCCAGCTCCTTCAGTGTAAGTAGAAGACCTCAAAGCAATATCTGTATCAGAGTTGCTCCGGGGGTACTTTTTATGGACTTCTGTGGGCTCCCAAACTTTCTTGGAGTAAAGTGAATCTCGACCAGAAGGATTGTTTCCTACAATAATTTTATGTTTCAGCTTTCCATGATCTTCACGCAAGTAAACTTGTTGATTATACTTGTTACCACAATAGAGTTGCTTGGACATAGCCAATTTAGATTCAGCCTTGCTCACAGATTTGGGCTCTCGACCTACTCTAGTTGCAGACACATGTGGCTCAATCTTGGCTTTGTATTCATTGTGTTCACCGCAGCTGCAAAAGTCATATCTGTCACTCCGGCCATTGGAACACTGAAATTTCTCAGTATACTTAACACCAGAATTCCGACCATTGGATTTCACATTGGTTACCCTTAACTGCCTATTTGATCCATTGATGTTCCTCGAAGGAGCCTCAAAGTTTTCACTTTGATGCCGTGGCTCAGATCTATTAACAGGAGCACTTTCTGAAACAACAGCAAACCGGCGTCGATCACACCATTTCATAGACGGATCAAATTGACCATCCTTGCGAAATTTCAATCTCCGACGGGAAAATTTTGATTGCTCCATTATAAAAGAGCCATTTCCATCTTTTACCTTTGTACCTTCTGCATCAGGACTATCGAAAGAGTGATTTTGCAAACTTGAGGTGGAGTGCCCATCTAAAAACTGTTCATCTTGAACATCTGGAGAACCAGGTCTAGACACAATAACATCACCTGTGTCACTCACGGAGTCTCTGCAATTAATAACAATATTTTCTTCAACCTCAAGAGTTAGTGAAGATTCTTCCTTTGCAACATCAGGAGAAACAGTAGTAGTACTTTCAGCACTTTTTTTTTCTTTCTCTCTTTCTTTTCCTTTCAGTCTCTCCTTTCTCCTGAGCTTTTTCTCCCGTTCTTTTGTTCTTTTCCTCTCCTTGCGTTCTTCCTCTTCACGCTTTTCCTTCTCTTCTTCTTCAAGAAGCTTCATCTGTAGAAAATATGTAGTGACAGTAATATCTATCAAAAAACATATTAAGAATATCCTCTCCTATATTTACTGATAAGCATAAAGAAAAATACATCCTGAAGAATCACCAATTATCATACCTGCTTTTCTAAAGTAATAATTTCCTTGCATGCAACATAAAGGCGTTCTTCCAACAGCTTAACAGCAAGACTAACAAAGATACTGTGTGCATTCTGGCGAGCGGTTCCTTCCCTAAAAGCCTTTTCAACCTGAATATCAAAATGGATCAATTATTCATAAGTTCATAAAAATAATTTTAACGCTAATGAGAACACAAACAACTGAAACAGATTGATTTGTATGTTTTCTGTGCCACAACTTCATAGACACAACCCCTAAGAACCACGAATCAAATCCAGTTTATTCCCATCAAGTAAATAGTTTGACTCCAACAAGCAAAACAGGATGGAGCAAGGGTGGCTTGATACTTGTCTCAAAATATCATTGTTTGCAGAACAAACTCATTGCATTCCTGCATCCAGCCAAGTAGCTAGCTATGGTATAGTGATCCTAAGGTAATCTTTCTTAAAGTAATACCAATCTTCTCAATTCTATGTATCACTCATATAGGTATCCTAGTCATTAGTTGAATGTACACTCTTTATCCTTCTCAAACCATAAAATTCAACAAACCATTTTAAATAGAGATTCTGTTAAAAACAATGGAATGAAATTCTGATTAATAACTTTCCTGCCACTAATTAACACATCAAGTCATTGATATACACAGGATTTTTGTTATATTCCAAATGCTCACACACATAGCTTTTAAGTATCGAATGGAATGATAGAATTCCACAGCTCTCTTTAATGAAAAGAATGGCAGGTACATGCAAGACTTTAAGGCCCAACAAAAAGGTATGAACATGCCTGTTCCTTAAATATAACAGTTGCAGCATCAAGAAGAAACTCTCGAGCAAGTTCAGGACTCTTCGCATGCTTTTGTGGACGGGAGCATTCTCCATCGAGCTCATTTCCATCCTTGTCCATGGAATCATCATCCTGATAAGATAAGAGTTAATCATCGCTACTATCCAAACAACTTCATTTATAAACTTCACAAAGCTTCTAACTACCTCTTCTTCCTCTGCCTCTTCAGCATGCTCAAAAAAGATTCTAATACTTTCGCCCCTAGTGATTGTAACATAACCATCTCCAACTACAAGCCTGCAATGCACACATTGTTGGCCTTTCAATGCATGGGCTTTTACAGAAATCTCAGAGCAGCGGCCATCCAATTTCCAGGCTCTTAGAGTGATATAACATATACTCAAGCCACCAAGATCCAAGCCATTGACTTGAACAGTCTCATTCATGCCAACATTTTCAAATTCCATGATATCTGATTTTCCTTCCCCGGTTCCAACTGCCCATTCAAAGTGGTGATAAGTTCCAACTGTGTCAGCAAAAGTTTGACGCCAATCAGCCTGGACACTGTCATCAGATACCTGGGCAAGTAAGAAAATGTTGCATAAGTCGCATATATTTTGTGAAGTCCCACACCAAGCTCAGTAATTATTACTCTAGAAGTCAGAATTCAAATTTTAACCATATATTCTTTATGAACTGTTAGATCAGAAGATTGAACATATGAAAGCATCAAAAGAATAGTCAATGCACCCAAAAGTTAAAGATATGGATACCTCATACAGAAAGGCTGTATCTGCAACACAAAACCAACTAGTGCATCGAGGTTCTCTACGCATGCGTTTTAGCTCCTTCAGCTCCTTGAACTCACGGATAACGTTTCTTCTGCAATCTCTGCAAAATCTCTTGCTGTCAAACCTGAGCCAAAATGAAAAGATGAGAATGAGATATGAGATGCATACAGAACAATAGCTAGCAGAAGTCTACAGGAATGTTCTCAAGTAGAGCTAATAAAAAATAGCAGATATATGAATGAAATTTAAGCCTAGGCCCAATGGTCCCGTATAAAAGACTCTCAAAAGTGCCAAAAGAGGCTTTTTCAACGTAAAAGTAACATTAATTTTAGCATAAAGCTTTCTGAGAGGCAAAATAATGAATAAGACTGTTTCCAGTTTTAGTAGGTAACAAAAAGTAAGGGTTGTTTTTGTTACGGAAAATGAAATCTGCAAAATGATTCCCCACTTTCTGGTGTTTGTTTTACGGAAAATGAACTTTAGGTCGACAGAATATTACCCCTTTCCTTTTTCAATAAAGCACAAGACATTTCCTAAAAGTTGAAGTGAAGAAAAATGGATCAATCCCCTAAATATAGAGATCCATCCCTTCTTGTATAGAAGCTGAAGCAAAGCAAAGAAAAGATTGATCCCTTATGTTAGGGACCAATCCTTTTTATGTCAATGTAGAGTTTTCAAAAAAGTTGAACAACAAAAAACATTTTACACATAATGATCAAAACAAAAGAAAAAATCACCTCTTCCAATAAATAAGTTCATTTTCCTCAAAACAAACAGAGCAAAAGATGTATTTGCCATCCTTCTACTTAATCACCAAATAAAGGAAATGAATGGTAATGAGGCAAGAGGTGAAAAGAATATACAGCCTTTCCAGTCCGTTAAACGTTCCGTTTTTACTGTTCAAAAGAAATTGTATCATATTCACTTTTCTAAAAATATGATGCAAATTTTACACTCAATATCCCTCTAACCATATACACCAATCCAACCATTTTTACATCCTGAATAAGTAAAAACTTCTCAACAACAACACCTTTCCAATACCATTCTTTCTGACCAATTTCCTAGCGCCTGTATCAGCAGTAATGACAATAATTGCTCAAAATTTTCTCTAGTTAAAGTAATGTCTTAGTTAGCAACATCTAACTCCATCATAACCACAAATATTAAATGAATTGAAAAAGTAACAATAAGGATAATAAGCGTAGAGAAAGCAACCTGTTAAAGAAAGTCCACATGGTGAGCAAACAAAAAAATATATATAAAGGCCCTTTTTCTTAGGAACAGAACTGACACAAGCAGTGCATGCTTCTTTTACTCGCCCTCCCTTGTTCATCTTCCATAACGTCACTTGGAAGCACAAACATTGAAATAAAGCACACACATTCAGGATACCATCCTTAAAAATATCATTTTCATGTCTCCCCACAATCTCTTGATAGCAGGGTTAGCAAAATCAATTTCATCAAATATTTTATCTTGCTTCTCCTTTGCTAACAGAACTGGAGAGCCTACAGTTGACTACCCAGAGGAAGGAACAGAATAATTTCAAGAGAAGGAAAGAGAGAGAAACAGGTTACTCATCATCCATTTTTAAGCCCAAATTATAAGATCTTATTGTTTTGGTTCTCTAAAAAGAGACATAACGTTTCTTGAATATGGCAAAATTTTGGCCAACATAACTCAGCCTCATTATCCACTACTTGGTCATTCTTCAGGATTAACCTCTGAAGGAAGCAGCACCTAAAGTGTTTCGGGCTTCTTACTAATTTATATCTTCAAAAGCTGCTAGGAATGGAATATTTTTGAAGATTAGCCTCTCCAGACCTAATGGTTTCTTATCATGCTTGAAGACCAGAAAGAAGTCATTAAGCTATACTCAGGAGATTGTAGTAGGATTTTTAAATATGTTCTCAATCAGCCCTAGAGTTACACCACTGCATGAAGAACAAACTCATTTAGCTAAATAATAGTGAGTAGTTTTATTTCAAGATTTTCCATTTAAAAGACTTAGACTATGATAGCTAGGAAATCAGACACTCAATGTATAATTTACTTTGCAGGGCTAGTCAAGTGTCACCGTGGAGAAGAACACAGGATATATAAAGCTTTGAGAGACACAAATGAAAATTTCAAGTCTTTCTGCTGTCCTCTTCATCATCCTGAAATTCCACCACAAGCCTTATATTTCTAGCTCCAATGAGAACTTTTAGATCAATGATTATCAGACTTCACATTGTTTGGCAGCTAAACAACATAGCAAATGAAACACATTCAACCATAAACGAGCTACAGACACACCTGTACATGAGCCTCTCAATGAAATCCTCTTCCTTTATTCTTAAAAGAGATTGCCGAGTTTCTTCTCCAAGAGCCGACCAGAAATCCACCAATGTGTCACAAGAAAGCCTGGCAGTGTGTAGAGCACATGTTTCTCTTGTTCCATGTCCTCTTCCATAACTGGGAATTCCTTGGCTAATCCAACCCCGACCTCCCCCACCACAAGCATCAGGATAAAGCAATTCACGCTCCCGCTCTCTTGCACGTGCACTGTCAAACACCTGATTCAACTGAAACATTAACAACTAGCCGAAAAGGAAAAACATAACCAGAGAAAACAATTTGATCAGCACGAACATTTTGGAGACCCTTGAGTGACTTTGAGCACAAATAGCAATCAAGAAGTGTCAGTGAACCATCACGACTTGTGGTCAAACCTCCCCAAGGATGCACGGAGGGATTTTGAATTTCATCTTGTGACCCATCTGTCATACTCAATCCTCCATCACTTGGACTTTTTGAGAGTCCTGGCTGGTTGTAATGAAGGCTACCAGCTAGTCCTTCCTGCTGCAAGGATTTTCCATACATGACAATCTGCAAAAAACCTTCAAGCAGTAGCCCATTACATCTGGAGCAGTACATGTTCTTGCGAGCTTGCTCAAAAAGGGTTTGTTTGTCAATTCTAAGAAGCTCCTGCCGAGCTTGTAATGGAAGCTCACTCCAGAACTGCAATACAAAAACACAGCTCTTTCTAGTAAACTAATCAGAAAATAAAATCAATAAATGATGTACGTATAAACCACATTTACTATATAGACAGTATAATCAATGACATTATTTTTGGTACGTATGGAGAGTGGAGAAAGAATGTGGAGACCCATTAGGTCTTGGGCTAGGGCTACACAAGGAAGGTATCTCTAATCCATCCCATAGATTCTGCCTCCTCCCATCCCAAAGACTCGAACTAAATTCTTAAAATTGGTGTTTCACATTCTAACCACTAGGGTGCCGCATTGGGCACAGCACTATCCTTATTTGCCAATGGCAAACAAGAACCAATCCTTGAATTCCAAATTCCTCCTCAATCACATACGATACTTGTGAAAGCCAAAAGAAAATTACAAAGACCTTGACCAAAAGCCACATAGAGCTCAAAAGAGTAAAAAGATTCTTTAAGAACCAACAATGACGAAGTAAATTATCAAACTTCAAACTTCTATTTCTACCATTACTAAATTCAAAAGCAGGAATACCCTAAAAGATCAGTGCCTTGTCTCTAAACAAAATTAGGCAGCTATTTTCTGCCGTCTCTAAGCAAAGGCAGATGTCATTAAACAACAAATCCAATAATAGAATCAAAATTGGCACATAATCAAAATTAATGGGATCTGGTAAACAATAAACAAATCCAATTAAATTAAGATCCAATCCAAACTTAAACTACGCATTAGATAAATAAAAAAATCAACAAGAACCACTGATCCTTCCAATCCCAATTCAATTAAAATAATTATATCACCAAAACTTTCAACAAAAAAATTGAAGTGAATAAATAAAATCGAATACCTTCTGAAGTTGATTGTAGCTAACATCATCGCGATGCTTAGTCCAAAACCCAAATGAGGCACTACCATATTGCTCATTTCTTTGCGCTAATCCTGGCATCCTTTGATTTCTTAAATTCTCTTTGATTTACAATTATTTACCAATCTTTCCATCCCCGCCCTTCAATTCCGTGTTTTTTTGCCGATCCAAAAGAATAACCGATTCAATCGGATTTAACAAAAAAAAATTCCGACTTCGTGAAAATGATGATGGATGATTTTCTATTTTTTTTTCCTTTTTGGGGATCCAAATCGGATTGAATTTGAGAAAGAGATCGAAGAGATAATGGAAAAATCTGAAGGGGTGGGCTTTGAGGGTTGATGACGATGATCAGATTTGGAGCTGCATTTTATTTTTATTTTTATTTTTATTTTATTTTTTAATTTATAATCATATATTTCGTAAATGAAAATCAGTGAGAAAGGATCTTGAGGCTGCTTTGTTTGTTTGGCCAAGGGGAAAAGGGAATGACGGTTAAATTGGAAACAAAGACTGATACATTAAGTTACAATTTATTACTTCTAAGGTAAAAAATTAAAAATAATTACTAAATAACTATCGGTTTTTTTATCCGAGTGTGAATATAAAAATTATATATTTAGAATATAAATGTTAATTTAAAAATAGTACATAAAAAAAATAAATTTAAAATTTAAAATTAATTAATAATATATATGTACAATATTAAAATAAAAAATATATTAAATTATGAACAAAATAAAATTTAAATATATAAAATTATCATATTAATAATATTAAATGCATCACAAATATTTATCATAATGTTATTATTAATTTTGAGTTAATATCGAGTTGATTTGTGACATCAACTCAATCGACAACATTATTAATATATAAATTAATGTAATTAATAAAGTGTACATAACAAAATTAAAATGTATAAAACATTGACCGAGTGGTAAAATTAAAGTTTTATTAATGTAAATCTCACCAAATGTAAATTTTCTATTAGCTTTTTTAAAAAAAATACTAAAGTTTTATTAGTGCTTTTAGTATAGTATTTTTGTTTATATGTACTTGTTTTTTTCAAATAAATTGATTTAGGCTTTATTTAGTAATGTTTTTTAAAATTACTTTTGACATAAAAGTACTTTTAAACCAAAAGCAATGTTAAACAAACAATTTTTGAAGGAAAATTTTGACTTTTCAAAAGTACTTTTCCTTATATAGAGAAATTAAAATTTTTAGCTTTTTCATCCCAAAAGAACTTTTGACAGTTCAATTACGTTTTCACCCCTCCAACACATGGTACTTTTTCTTCTTTGATTAATTGCTTAAAAATATTTAAAATTTATATTTCATATATTAAAATATTAATAACAAAATATAATAAATTATTTTTTATATTATTATTAAAATATCATAATATTAACTAATTTGAATATTATTTAAATGTTTATCTATTACTTTATAACAAATGTCTAAAATAGACATTTTATTTCTAAAAAGCACTTTTTGACAACTATACTAAAACACTTAAATTTTAAACTAAGCTTTTCAAAAGTATTTTTTAAAACCACTTTTCTAAAATACTTTTTAAAAGCACTTCTCAAAGGTAATGTTAAATTAGCCCTTAATAAAATATCCATCAGTTTCATTAATATCTTTTTATATTATCCTCAATATTTTTTGCACACAAAGCAAAATGAAAGCATTTATTAGCTCAATGATTATCTAAACATTTAACTAATACTAAGCTGTATTACATTGTCAGATCATAATACGAAAAGATGATTTATATTAATAGATAATATAAACACGTTCTTAGTCTAATCGAAGTGAATGATTTCTAGAAGATAAAGATATAGATGTGACTAACTGGACTAATAGTGTATCAGACAAGACATAAGTAGAATAAATCCTAGATTTGTTTATGAATTTATTCACTTGTGATGTTTATAGTGTGACATACCTTAATCATAAGTGGTTGATGGACTATGTATGTATGACTCATATACTTTAACGTAAATGAAAGTTTGAGTTCAAATATATAAGGAATCGAAAGCTGGTATGTTGGGTATTCGACTTTTGTAGTATGTAGCATCATTCCATAATAGTGAAATTCATAGCCTATTTAAAGGGTAAATGATGTTCTCTAATCAGCATGACATGATAGATGAAAAGTAAATATTGCCATGGGTCATTTGTCTTTGTGATAAATGATTTAATTACAATATGATAGTAATTAACTTTTTATGAAGAAAGATATAATTATTACAATGAGATAACATAGGATCATTTTGGGAGAACGTATTTATCCCAAAGAGATTAAAGATATCCTATGAGAGTAACACACTTATGAAAAAGTAATTGGACAAACACTTACTTAGTAGCTTTCGTAATGGTATATAATAAGGGAGGACTCAATCACGATACTTTAGTGGAATGACTTCATGACTAAATTGATGTTGTAATTAAATTGGCGAAAAGCCGAGACTTAATTACAAATTATTTGAGCTTTAATTATTTATGTCCAATCAGTCCCTCTGCTAGCTTGAGAGATCCACGAACGAATTGCATGAGAGAACTAATAAAAAAAGAAATGGATGAAAACGATGAAGTAAGATAAATAGATCACATGTATCACTATCTGCAGTGAATGCATTTTCTCGCTAGGTACAAAAAAATGACTTAGGAATTAATTTAATGTTTTTCAAATTATACTTTAATTAATGCCTGAATATGAAAATAAATTAATTAGTCATTATGAATTTGTTAAATAAAAAATTAAATATATTTCATAATAGATTCTATTATGGTAAAGTTGTTATGACTTTAACAAAATTAAATTGGATTAAGAAAATTATTTAATTGAGAAATTAATTTAGTTAAACAATTAACTAATTAAATAAATAATATTTTGGACAATTGATGTTTCATATTTCGATGCAACAAATTAAGTTTTTTTAACACTTAAACAGTTTATTCTCGAGTAAATAAGTTAGATTTTAGTTTTAGTCATAGTTTTGAGCATTTTCATGTTTTTTATGAATAAAATGGCAATTGCATTCCATTTTGGACTTAATTTGTGTGTGAAGACTTTTTCAAGTACTTACTTGATGAGGGAGTGAGAAGATATGCCTCAACTAGAGCCAAGGTCGCAACATGGATGAGTTTCCCATCAACCAAGGAGTTGGCCTTCAAAGAATTGCAACCTCAAGTGGATTGGCATCAAGGTTGCGACACTAAGAGTGAATGTCGTGACATTAGCCTTCAAACTCTTGACATTGTCTTAATGAAGTCGCGACACCTCCCATAGACCCTAAGTGGAAGGATCGAGCATGACTAAGTGCAAGGTCATGACATTCAAGTGAAAGAAGACCTATTTTGTTAATGATGTCGCAACATCAGCTTGTGGATGTCGCAACATTGGGTCTAACGAGGCAAATTTTTGAAGGGGTAATTTGAAGACAATTTGGTCAACCATGTTGTAAACAAGTTTATAAAGGAAGGCAAACATGTCACATCTCACCCGATGAAGCCCTAGTGATTGAGTGTTGTTTTTAGAAGTAACAATTTTAAAATAGAATTTGAGTAATTAATGTGTTAAATTCAACTAAGAGTTGGATTATAAGGGAACACCCTTGGGCGAAGTCTCTGATTAGGCGAACAAGTCGAAAAAAATAGAGTGGCGTGGTTTTATCCGCCCAAATGATACTTTTAGCAGATAGGTTTGGTGAATAATTAACACTGAAATATCAAATAAAGTCTCTCAGAAAGTGAGAAATTTCTAGAAAAAGGGACTTGATAAAGTGTCAAGGAATATCAAGTATTCAAGATATCACCGAAAGGCATTGTAAGTTGAGTCTGATTAGTTATTATGCTGGTTATGTTCTAACGAGATGGTTAGGTACGAACGATGGACTTGACCCAAATAATGGTGGATTGTCGTACACGTTTCCCTACAACTATAAATCATCCATTCGACAGATAGGACAAGATTGTGCCCCGTGTCAAGTTTCCATAGGTACAAAGGTAGTATATTTAGATAATCAGGATTGAAAAAAGGAGTTTTCCCCTCCCTTCTTCAAGAAATATCTTTGGAATTAAATGTGAAGAAACCATGAGTATTTTTCTCCTCCACGGAAGCTAAGTGGTAAACCTGGATCCTCACCTAAGAGTGATTCATGTCAATGTAAGATTCACGATCTTCCATGATATATTGTGAAAGAGTAAGTCTGTTCAACTAGGTAAGGTTAAGAACATAAGACCTTATTTGGGTGATTTTTCAGTGAAAGAGAATGCCGAAAAATAGGGGTTAAGTGAATGGAGCTTAATGAGTTCCATGTTCTGTAACATTGATTGTTGTTGATAGTTCAATGGAAGCCTAGATTTGGAGCTTTGAAGCTGAAAAAGGTAGAAGTCAAGTGAGTTCTTAAAGCTGATTCTTGCATGTATGGTGTGTATTTTAGAAATTTTTGTGAAAAATGACTGAACAATGGATTACATCTAGAGAAGTAATGTAACACCCTTCACCCGTCCCGATCAACCGGATCCGAGTTTCGGATGTTACGCCTAAGAATCGTTGTTCTTAGACTTTTTCATTATTTTCCTGTGTAACTATTTGACTAATAAGATTTCTAAGTCTTTTATGCATTCTTATTTTGTATGACTTCTTGTACAATGTAAAATATTGTTTACAATTTGAATAATATAATTATTGTTTTCACCTTACTTTAATCACTATACAAAGTATTACAACTTATGTGTAGACTTTAACATTGCCATAAGGCTTCTCTTATAAACTTATGTGTTGTCGTTACTTATAACTAATCGTATGACTCTCTTAGCCTTTCCTTTGGCGTAGACCATAACTCCACCACATATCTTTCTCTTCTCTGTATGAATATCAGCACGAACCGTCGCTCATATGGCGTAACCTTGGTATCGTCTCTCATCTCCCTTCTTTCTAATAGTTCCTACAATCATGGGCATAATAAGTTCATAAGAACTTAGTGAGACAATATCATACATGCATTCATCATTTCACATAAAATATAAACATTGCACTAATCGCGCTATGAACGTCACAACAAATATTGTGCAAGCGTACACTGTCGATGCAAGTATAGTAGATAGTTGTGAGTCTGTCGGATATCAATCCCATGAGGATGGATGTTCGTTGTTTATAATTGTTGGTGCAATGAATAAGTAAATGCAATAAAATTGTGAGATTGATTATTGAAGCAATAATGTAAAATTAAAGATGAAATGCAATAATAATGAAATGGTTTAAAGATTAAATGCAATAATAATGAAATGCGGTCCCTAACGTAAATAGTCGCCAGAATACTAAGTGTGGCTCACAAGGTTTAAAATACAAGGTGATTGTCACTGCATTAATGCATAATAAATGTCTTACCGAAGTTAGCTTCTCTATTAGATCTAAGACTTAAACATGCACAGTAACCACACCTTCCAATGTTGGCAATGCAACATATTCAAGAACAAGTGGATTAAATTCCTTCAATCCCTGATCGCGCTATGAACGTCACAATAATTTGTGCAAACAAACACTATCGATGCAAGTATAATAGATAGATGTAAATCTATCGGATATGGATCCCACAAGGATTTGTTTGTGTTTACAATTGTCGATGCAATGAAAGTTAAAACAAGATAGATTGTAACGACAGATGTCGGAGCAATTAAAATAAGAAATGCAGTAAAAGAATGAGATTAATTTGTCGAAGCAATATTGAAAGATTTAAGAAGTAAAGTACTAAAAATAAAATAGGGTTTTTTGACTTGAAAAGTTGGCAGAAAGCTAAATGTGATCACAAGGTTAATAACAGATAAATTGTCACCGCAATTAAGCACAATGAAATCTTACTAACCTTAACTTCCCTGTTTATCAAAGACTCAAATAATCACACTAACCACACCTTCCAATGTTGGCAATGCAATATACTCAAGAACAAGTGGAATGAATTCCTTCGATCCTCAAGCAACTTCCGTTGTCTTGCTTGTTAATTTAATTTTTCGCTGCACTTTTTAGTAATGGTGACTGCAATCACACTTTTATGGTCAAACAATTAAATCCAAAGATAAACAATAAAAGAAAGATTGGAATAGATATCATTCATATCTGAAATGAAATTGTACTTCCATACAACTCAAATTATCAAAACTTATCAACGTTAATCAAGAGAAATAACAGAATAAATTGAAGTATCCTATTCCTAGTTTACTTGAATCGCTCCCTTACACTCCTCTTGGATCGCATTTAAGGTGCTCCTCGCCAAGAGCAAGGTTGCCTTCTCGTCAACATCAGGTTACCCTCAGGAATTTAAGCTGCCATGGATGCAAGCTTAAGAAAATATCGATTGAAGAAGAAAACCAAATCTGGCCAAAGAAGAAGACTTTTAATTTGCTCTAAAGTCTAGCCGGCTCCAAGGAGTATGTAATTGTGCCGACTCACACTCTTGCAGTGACAGCCTTTGGCTAGATTATTTTTTTTAACGCTTGCATTGGAGTATTCCCCTATGATAGTTCACAATACACCCACATTGGAGTGTCTTTTATTTATAACTATACTTATATACAAGTATCTGTAAATGACAAATTTATTCAAGATTCAAATAATGATACTATTCATCCATTATTAATGCAATCTAAATCATTCATCAAAAAAATGAATATACATCATTCAATCAAATTCATCCAACTCATTCATTAGCAGTTTACAAAATTCAAGAATTAAGCATCAAATGAAAAATTTAAAGCACATTTTCAATAACCATGCATGTTTCATTAAACTTACAAGGACAAAAAAAATTATTTTTTTTAAAATGTGGGTGCATTTGCATTTCCAGCCCTATATACATTCCTCCCAAACTTAAAGTCTGCATTTTCCCAAATGCACTAACATTAATTTACAATGACACATGGAAATGTAATGACAATGTACATGCAGTGACAATTAAAATGCAATGTCAAAGGAAATGTGGTGACAATTAAATTACAGCTACATGATATGCATGAAAACCAAACTAAGT
Organism: Gossypioides kirkii; assembly: GCA_005610355.1. NCBI lineage: Eukaryota > Viridiplantae > Streptophyta > Magnoliopsida > Malvales > Malvaceae > Gossypioides > Gossypioides kirkii. Next base: position 20,334,570 of record CP032245.1, read on the forward strand.
ACCGCAAATAAAAACTAACTCAATGTACTGCACGGGTCTTCTTCTTCTTCTTGCGCTTGCGCTCCTCCTTGCGGTGCTTCTTGTCTTTGGTGTGCTTCCTCTTTCATTCCTTTGGCTTAGCCGGATCTTCAGATTGCTCCTCAACTTCAGGCTGCGCCCCGACATCATCGACCGTGACATCAGATGGATGTATTTCAACAAGCAGTGCAGTACCAAGCACTATGGCTAGAGGATTCTAATCCTTATTACTGACAGTCACAGCCTCCATCTAACTCACATCAGGTGGCACAAAATCATCCAATGATGCACTCACAACTTCAGGTGCGGTGACAAATTCCTCAGACGAATTTGTTACGACATTAGGTTCTTCTCTTCTTACTTCTTTTCCTTTCTCTTCTTTTTCCTCTTCTATCTCCACAAGTTCCAATGGTGTGTTTCCTTTATCAACATTGACCTCATTCTCAACCATAGTAGCCTCTGGGCTGGTAGAAAAATCATCCTCAAAAAGGCTGGCAATGTTTCGGAGGCAATCTTTGACTTCCTTCGAATTCACCTCGCATTAATCATCAGAAATATGGACCATTAAAGAGATGTTACTGATTGGTCCTTTTCTTCTGATGCAGCCCTCTCAGTTAAAGGCGTAGCTTCGTTGATGATTGGAGGGAACAGAAGGAACTCGGGCAAAGGTGCTTTACTCATACAATGCAATGTAGTCACAATGACACTATTCCATGCCCTTATGTAAGTATAGAATAGGTTTTCAGATCTTTCCATTTCCTCGATTGCACCGACAAGTTTGATCTATCGAATGTTGATGGTAACAACAATCTTTTCTACCTCCTTAACCTTACGCCATAAGTTAGGATCTGTGGCGACATGAGCCTTCTTTTCTTCTATCTTTGCTTTGCCTTTCCTCTTATTAGCTTCAACTTCCTTCACAACAGGAGTGTCTTTCCCCCTAGTCATGCGCTTAATGGAGGCATTCTTAATAGGTCATTTGTTGTCTAACATTTCTTTTCCTTCACGAGGCATCACTCCTCGTTGTTAGCACAATTGCATGATCAATGAAGGGAATGCTAGAATACCCGTCTACCTTGCAGCAAGTCCATAATTTCTAGGTGCAAAATTGCACCGACATCAATTTGTCTCCCTTTGATGATCGAGTGGATTAAACACATCCGATTTAAAGTGATTGTTCTATTATGAGTAGAAGGCATGAGACGACAGTTTATGAAGTGAAACCAAACCTTACTTTGTATTATGAGGAAGCGACGGTGTATTGTGTAGTTGTTCGAATTGTTGCTGGTCTACACCGCTCCGTCAATGCAGAGGTCTTACATTAAAATGTCAACCCTCTCTTCTGTGAGTTATTCTAGGAAGGCCACGTGCTCGTCTTCTTCGACGGTGATGTTGTAAAGAGCATTAATGTGGGAGGCACCCCAAGGTACTAACCCTTCACGAATGAAGACGAACTCTTGTTCGCTATTAGTCAGGTTTGCATAGAACTCTCTCATGAGTGATGGTGAATATCCCCTAGGATGGGTGTAGAAGGTTTCCCAACCCATTCTCACAATAGTGTTGTTGACTTTCTTCCCCAGGTCTTGATGCTTTGACAGTTGAAAGCCTTGTTTAGGGTGACAGTTGCGCTTCAACATGTTGTCTTGGAAGCGGTCCTTCGTAACCTTGGTTAGAAACATCACTCATTCTCTCGATGAGTGTTGCTCTATTTCTCGCACTACTATGGCGGAGGAGGATTTTGCAGCATATTTGGATGGTGTTTTTACGCCTCGAGTTCTGGCCATATCTTTTTGGTAGAAAAGATAGTAGAGAGTAGGAAAGGTTAGAGCTTTGAAGAAAATTTTAAGCAGCAATGGAGGTTTTTTTGAGGCACACCGTCAGCACAGTGAATCGCTTTATAAGGAATGAAACATGAAGATGGAGAGTCATGCTTTTTTCCACTGCAGAGAGAATAGTCAGTCTGCATCTAATAAATATGTTGACTTGGATTATCCTTTTTCAAACCAATCCGAAGGTTGGGGAATAAGTGCTTGAGGCGTCATGATTTCTTTCCTGAAATGTTTCAATTTTGTGATGAGTCAGCAGATAAACTACATCGACAAGGAGTTTTTCATGCGTCGATAAAAGGAAGAACTTTATTCCTGCAAAAAGACTAAGAGAAATAACTGAAATATAAAAAAAATAAACCAAAAATAAATGATAAAAATGTAAAGAAAGGTTAGAAAAATGTGACCAGGTTAATGGTGTCTTTTTGGTTGTGATCATCATGGCTAAAGTAATGCTTTAGCCGTTTGCCGTTCACCTTAAATTGGATGTCTTTAATTGTGATCGCACCGTGAGGAAATGCTTTGACAACCTCAAATGGATCAGACCATCTTGAGCACAATTTGCCTGGGTATAATTTTAGTCGCGAATTAAATAATAGCACCAATTGACCTACAGTAAATTGTAGCTGCAAAATAATATTGTTATGCCATCTTTTGGTCTTTTCCTTATATATTGTGGCATTTTCATACGCATTATGTCGAATTTCCTCCAGTTCAGTAATGTCCAACAGCCTTTTCTTTCTAGCAACTTCATAGTCCATGTTCACTTGCTTGATTGCCCACTTGGCTTTATGTTCTAATTTCACGGGCAAGTGACATGCTTTACCTAACACAAGTTGATATGGCAACATTCCAAGTGGAGTTTTATATGCTGTGCGTAACGCCCACAACGCATCATCCAGCCTAGAAGACCAACATTTCCTTGATAGATTCATGACCTTTTCAAGAATATTTTTGATTTACCGATTAGAGACTTCAGCTTGTCCATTGGTTTGTGCATGGTATGTTGTCGCCATTATGGTTAACTTCATACCGCTTCAGTGCGGCTGCAACTTGACTATAGTGGAAGTGAGTGCCTTGATCACTAATCAATGCCTTAGGAGTGCTGAAACAAGTAAGTATGTACTTGTGAAAAAATTTCAACACTATCCTAGCATCATCCTTTGGGACAACAATGGCCTCCACCTATTTTGACACATAGTCAACAACAATTAAGATATAAACATTTCCAAACGAACTTGGAAATGGTCCCATAAAATCCATACCCTAGATATCAAAGAGCTCAACCTCCATAATTGGCTTTGCAACATCTCATTGTATTGAGATATTGATCTAGTGCGCTGACATTTGTCACATTGTTGCACAAAATTGTGGGCATCTCTAAACAATGAAGGCTAATAAAATCTTGATTGAAGAACGTTTGCAGCAATCTTTACACCACCAAAATGACCACCATAAGGGGCATTGTGACAATGCTTTAGGAAAGAAAGCATTTCTTCTTCTCGAACACAACGTCTAATAAAATTGTCGTTACATACCTTGAATAAGTATGGCTCATTCTAGTAGTATTTTGTGATGTCGCGAAGAAACCTTTCCTTCTTGTGGCCTGTCGCACTTAGGGTAACCTTCTACACACTAAGTAATTGATGACATCCGCATACAATTTGGCTGTATCGACAGTAAATAGCTTCTCGTATTCACTTCTTACTTCCAGACGACATAAGTGGTTTGCTATTTGGTTCTTCGATCCTTTGCGATCCTTTATCTCAATATCAAATTCTTGTAATAATAGGAACCATCGAATCAATCTTGGTTTGGCATCTTTCTTGCAAAGAGGTATCTCAACGTAGAGTGATCAGTGAATACTGTAACCTTTGTACCGATAAGATATGCACGAAATTTGTCGAAGGTAAAGACTACTGCCAATAGCTCCTTCTATGTGGTTGTATAATTAATCTGTGCTTCAGTGAGAGTCTTGTTGGCATAATATATTGCATGAAATACTCTTTCTTTGTGTTGTCCTAGTACGACACCCACTGCATAATCACTTGCATCACACATTATCTCAAATAGTTACGACTAGTTCGGTGTAACGACAATAGATGCTTTCACTAGCTGCTGCTTAATTTGCATAAATGCGTCCAGACATGCATCATCAAATAAATTTTTTTTATTTTGCTCCAACAAGGAGTAGAGAGGTTTTGCAATCTTGGAGAAATCCCGGATAAATCTTCGATAAAAATCGGCATGACCGAGAAAACTTTAAATACCTTTTACATTGATTGGTGGGGGTAACTTCTCAATAATCTCAACCTTTGCTTTGTCCACTTCAATGCCTTGAAAAGAAATTTGATTACCAAGGACAACGCATTCTATTTCCATGAAGTGGCATTTCTCCCAATTCAGCACTAGATTTGTGTCCTCACATCGCTTTAGAACTCTGGCCAAATTGTCTGCGCATTTATCAGAAGTATTACCATAGACAGAAAAATCATTCATAAATACCTCCAATGAGTCTTCAATCATGTCTGAGAATATTACCATCATGAACCTTTGAAATGTGGTCATTGTATTGCAGAGACCAAATGACATTTGGTGGAAGGAAAAAGTGCCAAAAGGACAAGTAAAAGTCATCTTTGCTTGATCCTTCGGCACAATCGCTATCTAATTGTAGCTAGAATAGCCATTGAGAAAGCAATAATAGGCTTTACCAACAAGCCTGTGCAGCATTTAATCAATGAAGGGAAGTGGGAAGTGATCCTTCTTTGTGGTTGCATTCAAATGATGATAGTCCATGCATACTCACTAGCCCGTAGGAATACGAGTAAGGATTAATTCATCCTTATCGTTACATACCATCGTGATACCACCCTTTTTAGGAACACATTGGACTGGGCTTACCCACGTGCTATCAGAAATTTGGTAGATAATGCCCGCATCCAACCACTTAATTATTTCTTTTTTAACAGCCTCTTTCATTTTTTTCATTTAATCTTCTCTGCTGTTCAATGAATTGCTTTCCCTCATCTTCTAACCGGATTTTTTGCATGCAGAAAGATGGACTAATGCCTCTAATATCTGCAATACTCCAGGAAATCGCAGGCTTGTGTTGCTTCAGTATATGGATTAATTTTTCCTCCTGTCTTGAGTTGAGAGTTATAGAGACAATTACTGGCAGTGTATCGTTTTCACCAAGGAAAACATACTTCAAATGGGTAGGTAAAGGCTTCAACTCCAAAGTAGGAGCGTCCTCAATAGATGGCTTAAATACTGGAGTCGTTCTATTTGTCAAATCTAAAGATTCCAATTGCCATCCGTGCTTAAGCTCAACATTATTTGCCTCAATCTTGCAGTCATAATCAACTAGAAAATCTTCTTCTATTATCACTGCAAATTCTTTTAAGACTACTATGCTGTGCTTATTAGATTCCTCTTCAATTAATTCATCCAACACATCAATGTGGTGACATTTTTCTTTGTTTTTCCAGGGACTTGCTTCGAAAACACTGAATGTTACATGTTCATTGTTATGTCGTATTATCAGTTTGCCTTTGAATACGTCGATAAGAGTGCGGCCAGTAGTAAGGAATGGGCGCCCCAAGATTATGGGCACCTCTTTATCTGCTTCACAATCAAGGATAATAAAGTCCGCTGGGAACACAAACTTATCTACACTAACGAGGATGTCTTTAATTTATCCCTTAGGTTGCGCTAATGATCTATCTGCCAGCTGCAATGTCACTACAATGGGCTTCATGTGACCAATCCCCAATGTTCTAAATGTTGACAATGGGTTGAGGCTGATACTTGCTCTTAAATTACATAGAGCTTTTTCCAAGTAATGATTTCCAATGGAATATGGAATTGTAAAACTGCCAGGATCCTTCATCTTTAGTGGCAATTTATTTGTCAGGACTGCGCTGCATCCCTCTATGAGCGCAATTGTCTCAATATCATTCAACTTCTTATTTTTGGATAGGAGCTCCTTCATAAATTTCCCATAGTTAGGAATCTATACGAGAGTATCCATAAGAGGTATATTGACATGCAATTGTTTCAATATGGTCAGAAACTTTTGATATTCTCTATCATTCTCCTTCTCTTTGAATCACTGTGGAAATGGCAAAGGTATTGGTTCATCAGGTTGTCATGACAAAACCGATTACGTCGACATCGGCAGTTGCATAGACAATTTTGTCGGTCTAACATTAGGCATGGAAGTAACAATTGGTGGAACCTCTTTCATTGGTTCTTCTATAACTTCTTTAGATACTATTCTTTTCCCTTGATATGCTTTACTTGTGTCTATAGGTGCTGCGTTAGGGCTGGTAGCTAGCTTAGCAATTTGTTTCCCACTCTACAGAGTAATAGTCTTGCAATGCTCCTTCCCTTTTTGATTTGGATTCTCGGTGTGACTAGGTAAAGCACCTGGTGGTCTTGTGCTCAAATTTGAATCTAGTTGCCCTAACTGTGCTTCCAATGCTCCGATGGAAGAGGAATTTCCTTGCACAATAGCTTCTGTTCGCGTTATATGCTCACGTATCAAGGCTTTAAGGGCTGCTAATAGATCAGCTTATGGTTGTGAATACTACTGTTGCTGTTGTTGTCCTTGCATATTCAGATGTGGCATTGAAGCTTGTTGTGGTTGCACACGAGTGTGTGACTGCAACTGATCTTGATGTGCATGCATCTGAGGACTTTGATTGAAATTTTGTTGCTGCTGATTGTAATTCCCTTGTCAAAAATTGCCTTGACTAGAAGAATTGCCATATTTAGATGTCATCGCATTTTGACTTCCCCAAGGTTGTTGATTTCGAGCAGAGCTGTTGTAGGAATTACTATAAGAATTACTATAAGAATTTCCTTGGATATTATTAACGTATAACGCATTCTCTGCATGTTGAGGACAATCCTCGTAGCTATGATAGTCACCGCAAATTTTGCAAAAAACTGTAGAGACATCCATTTGTTAGGTGACTTGAATGGGCGCAACTTCATTGGTTCCCTTCATGTTCTTTATCATATTTGCTAACGAAGATACTTGTGCACTCAGAGCTGATATAGCATTTAATTCGATAACTTTGGGATTTACTTTAACTTGCGCAACACGAGAGATCGGATATTGGTAGTCATTCTGAGCGATGCTCTCTAAAATTCTTACAGCTTCATCATAAGTGCAGTCCAACAAAGGACCATTTGCAGATGCGTAGATAAGATTTCTTGTCTGTGCATTTAACCCGTTGTAAAAAAATTTCAATTTGCGTCTCCTGTTGAATTCCATTCAAAGGGCAGCGTCGAAGCAAAGTTTTGTAACGTTCCCATGTAGTGTGCAAATTTTCATCATCTAGTTGATGATACGCAGTAATATCATTCCTAAGTAGAGCATTCATCATTGGTGGATTAAATCGCAAAACGAATTGAGTTGCAAGTTGATCGGCTCGTAAACGTCACAGTAATTATGTGCAAGCGGACACTATCAATGCAAGTATAGTAGACAAATGTGAGTCTGTTGGATATCGATCCCATGAGGATCGTGTTCTTGTTGCTTAAACTTCTCAAAGAAATTAGAGTTTAAATGAAAAGAATTATTGAGAGTAATGTTAACGCAATTTAGTTAAGATTGCACAAATAAAAGAGTTAAATCTATCAATGCAAATATAACATAAAATGCCAGAGCAAATTAATAGAAAATGAATTGTTTGTTGAAGATTTTTGTAAATGTAAATTCAAAAAATTAAAAGAAGTAGATCAAGTGTAAAGAAATGGGGGATCCCTGACTTCACAAGTTGGCAACGCTAAATGTGACTACAAGGTAACTAATAGATGAATTGTCGCTGCAATTAAGTTCTAATGAGATCACTGCTATCGACTTCTCTATTTAAAAAAGACCCAAGTACTCATAATTACCACACCTTCTAGTGCTGACAATGCTTTGCACTCAAGAACAAGTGGCCAGAATTCCTTCTTGCCTCAAGCAACTTCCGTTGTCTTGCTTGTTAATCTAAATTTGTCATCGCACCTTCTAGTGATTGTGACTGCAATTGCACTTCCGTGGTTAAAACAGTTAAATCCAAATATAAACAGATAAAAAGAATTAAGTAGAAACCAAAATAGATCTAACATTAATAGGTACTTCCATACACAATTAATAGTCAACAGAATTTATCAACATTTAAGAGGAATTAAAGAAGAAATTGAAGCAAGCTATTCCTAGTCTACTAGAATCCTTCCGTAATTGCTTCTCTTGTTCGTACTTAGGCACTTCTCGTCAGAAGTAGTTGCCTCCTCATCATGCCAGATCACCCTCCTGGGAAGTTAAGCTTCCATGGCAGCTCACGTAAGAAAGAATTAGAGAATTGTTGAATTAATTTCTTCACCGCTTGATGACGATCTTCTCTCACTTCCCTCTATTTATAACCACTTGAAATTACAGGTTTACCCCCTTCTCAGATCTAACTCCCTTTTGCAGCTATACAAGTTTGTTATTGCTAACTGTGCTCTCATGCAGATCTGGTTTGTGCATTAGATAGTTGCAGATTGTCGCAACATCTTTGGACGCAAATTATGAGTTTTATTCGCTATGACAACTTGACATTCTCTTGCGTTCGTGCTTCTGTATATGTTAGCAGCGTAAAGTCCTTGGTAAAATGTAGAAATATTCATGTGGTGACATATTTGGCCGTAATTCTAGATCAAACTTGTGGCTGCAACTCTGAATGCTTTCCTACTCCGATCTTCTAAAGTGGATCTCTATGCTAACAACTTTAGACGCAAAACTGATACTGAATACAACGGCATTAGTAGCACAAAAAGGGATAAAATGAAAGAAAGTAAGATCATACAACACTGATTTAGAAAATGCAAATACTAAGTATGAATTGCTGAAAATGTATGCTAAATATGATACAAAAAGAACAAAATATACACTAATTAGGGAGAAATTAAGTGTCATTTCTAATGCTATCACAAGTGCATTCCATGATGTAATCGATCCATCAGGCAATCCAAGGAACCATGTATGAGCCTGTCCTTCCAATGAGTAAGGAAATAGTTGCATCTTCAAGGCTTCATAAAAAATGCCATGCTGACTAAAAGAAGCACAAATTAGTAGAAAAGATTTAAGGTGCCCTTTTGCATCCTCATGAAATCCATAATACTTCCCATTAGAATTCAACATTTGAAACATGACCGATTTTAATTCAGAATTACCAGCTTGAATAGCTGGTCGAACAACCCCTGGCTGCAAATTGTCCAACACATGAACAACAAAGTCTCGAATAGTTCTATTTTGCATCTGTTCTTCTTGTGGTGATAGCGGTGGATTATTGATAATTTATGGCTGTACCGGAGGGACAAGATTTTGTGGCAGCAATTATGGTATGGCTGCATCATTTCCAAGCAAAGCCATATTTCTTTGTTCTTGTCTTCTCCTTCTAATGGTTCTCTCAATTTCAGGATCTAAGGCAACAACAAATTCAGGATTGCTTCTGGTCATAAACACCTAAAAAGAAAATTGTAAAATAGTCAACAAGAAAGAAAACAAGTTAGTAACAAGTAAAGATAAGAAAATAAAGAATAATTGCAAGTACAAGAATAAACAGCAAACAAACGCCATCCTCGACAACGGTGCCAAAACTTGATCGTGCTATGAATGTCACAGTAATTTGTGCAAGCGAACACTGTCGATGCAACTCTAATAGATAGATGTAAATCTATCGGATATCGATCCCACAGGGATGGTTGTTTGTGTTTACAATTGTCGATGCAATGAAAGTTAAAACAAAATAGATTGTAATGACAAATGTCGGAGCAATTAAAATAAGAAATGCAGTAAAAGAATGAGATTAATTTGTCGAAGCAATATTGAAAGATTTAAGAAGTAAAGTACTGATAATAAAATAGGGGTTTCCTGACTTGAAAAGTTGGCAGGAAGTAAAATGTGATCACAAGGTTAATAACAGATAAATTGTCACCGCAATTAAGCACAATGAAATCTTACCAACCTTAACTTCTCTATTTATCAAAGACTCAAATAATCACACTAACCACACCTTCCAATGTTGGCAATGCAATATACTCAAGAACAAGTGGAATGAATTCCTTCGATCCTCAAGCAACTTCCATTGTCTTGCTTGTTAATTTAATTTGTCGCTACACTTTCCAGTGATAGTGACTGCAATCACACTTCCGTGGTCAAACAATTAAATCCAAAGATAAACAATAAAGGAAAGATTGAAATAGATATCATTTAGATCTGAAATGAAATTGTACTTCCGTACAACTCAAATTATAAAAACTTATCAGCGTTAATCAAGAGAAATAACAGAATAAATTGAAGTATCCTATTCCTAGTTTACTTGAATCACTCCCTTACACTCCTTTCGGATCGCATTTAAGGTGCTTCTCGTCAGGAACAAGGCTGCCTTCTTGTCAACATCAGGTTACCCTCAGGAATTTAAGCTGCCATGGATACAAGCTTAAGAAAATATCGATTGAAGAAGAAAACCAAATCTGGCCAAAGAAGAAGACTTTTAATCTGCTTTAAAGTCTAGCTAGCTCCCTAGAAAATCTTTTCTCTTCAGTATCTAATATCCACTACACAATACAGGTGTCCTCCCTTTCAGATCTAACTTCCTCTAGCTGTACAAGTTGGTTATACCAGCTGTACAACTCCCACAAATGTGGTGTGTTCATTAGAGACAGTTGTCAGGTGTAGCGGCAGTTCTGGGTGCAAATTTGGATCCTATTTTGCAACGACAACTCTAGTCACCTTCATGCACTGATCCTTTAGGACAGGTTCTAGCAGTGACATCTTTGGGTGCAATATTGAACAACTAATGCAGCGATATTAGTAGTAAAAACATGATAAATTTAAAGGAAATTAGGTCAAGCTTCACTAAGTTAAAAAAAATAAAAATGCATGCTAAAGATGATCAAATGGGAACAAATTATACCATAAGTAAGGAGAAATCTATGGTCTTTTCTAATGCTATCAATCCTCAAGCAACTTCCATTGTCTTACTTGTTAGCTTAAATTATCGCTAGACCTTCCAGTGACAGTGATTACAATAACACTTCCGTAATCAAAACATTCAAACCCAAAGATTAAACAATAAAGGCAAGCTTGAATATGATATCATTTAGTTTAAATATAAAATGTACTTCCATACAAACATGAAATAACATGAATCACTAGCGTTTAAGAAAGAGTAATAAAAGAAGAAATAGAGAATACTATTCTTAGGCTACTCGACTTGTTCCCTTACTCTCCTCTTGTGTCGCACTTAGGAGCTCCTTGTCAGGACCGGATCTGCCTCCTCCTTCGCGTCAAGTTGCCCTTGAGAAAGTTAAGTTACCATTGATACAAGCTTCGAAAATGGATTCAAGATGAAAATTAATCTGGAAGAAGACCTTTTCTCTCTCCTTCTCATGAGTATTTAACTGCAACTGAATAGTACAGGTGTCCTTCCCTCCAAATATAGCAATCTCTGGCCGTACTAGTTAGTTACACTAGCTGTAGAACTCACTCATTTCTGGTGTGTTAACCAGACAGCTGTTAGATGTTGCGACAGTTCTGGGCACAATTCTTGACCTGCTTATGCTACGACAACTCTGGACATATTCACGCAGCGATAATTCTGAACAAGTTCCTGCAGCGACAATTCTAAGCGCAATGCTAAACAGACTAATGCAGTGACATCAGTATTAAAAATATTATAAATTCAAAGGGAATTAGGCTGAGTTCCATTAAGTTAGAAAATGCAATTACTAAATAAAAAATGGTAAAAATGTATACTAAGGATGACCAAATGGGAACTAATTAAACAATAAGTAAGGATAAATCCATGGTTCTTTCTAGTACTATCACACCCCCAAACTTGAGTTTTTACTTGTCCTCAAGTAAAACAAAAACTAGCAAGGTTATACCAAAAATTTATCAAGGCAATAATTATTCTGGCAACTTGAATCATCTAAAATCCCAATGAATGAATCACATTCAAATGAAAGAATATTGCGCTGTCAATTCATAAACATGAATAATTAAAATTGCAACTTCATCAATGCTAGCATCATGCTTTAAATCCTAAATTCTTTCTACCAAAACAACATTTTTTGTACAATAATATATATACATCTATCTTTTTCTTTTCTTTTCTTTTCTCTTTATATATATATATGATTGAGGGATGTCAATGCATTACTATACTCTTGTTCTTGAGAAGTAACGATGGGGTGCAACAAACCCCCAGGGAACATGTAACTGCATCGACACACACTCTTGCAGTGACAGCCTTTGGCTAGATAATTTTTTTAACACTTGCAGTGGAGTGTTCCTCTTTGTTAAGTCACAATGCACCCACATTGGAGTGTCTTTTATTAGTAGATTTAATTATATTTATAGCTACAAAATGGTAAATTTATTCAAGATTCAAATAATGATACTATTAATTTATTACTAGTGCAATTTCAACCATTCATCCAAAAAATAGAAGAATTCAACATTAATCACATTCATCCAATTCACGCATTGGCATCTCAAGTAATTCAAGATTTAAGCATCAAATGAAAAAAATTGTAGTCACATTTTTCTTAACTTTACATACTTTCATTCAACTAAAAAGAAAAATATATTCTTAAACTTGTGGGTGCAATTGCATTTCCATTCCATACTTCCCCCCAAACTTAGTGTCTGCATTGTCCCTAAGCATTGATAATACTATACAACTATTAATGGAAATGCAACTACAATGTAAATGTGATAATAAGTAAAATGCAAAGATAATTAAAATGTAATGACAACTAGATGAAAAGCAGGTAACTAAACTAAATACTGAAAAGTAAAACTAACTTAGTGTGTTGCAGTCGAGGATGTGGTTAATTTGGACTTCTTTTTCTTTTTAGGGCGCTCCTCTTTACGCTTCTTCTTTTCCTTGTGCTTGCGCTTTTTCTCTTTGGGGTCAACTGATGCGATGGATTGCTCCTCCATAGTCGGTTGGATGCTGGCTTCATTGACAGTCACATCCGATGGATGAATCTTAGCGAGTGGTGCCACATATGGCACAATAGCCAGAGGATTAGAATCCTCATTGCTAGATGTGATGGCCTCGACATGGCTCGCCCTAGATGGTGCCAGGTTTTCAATAGATGCACTCACACTAGCAAGTGCGGCGACAAATTTCTCAGACAAATTTGTCGCTAAAATGTCTTCCTCTTTTTCTTCTTTTTCCTTATATTCTTCTTCCTCTTCTTTAACACCCATAGAGGCCTTGGTTAAGTGCTCCTCTAATATAGCAGCTGCTTCTTTTTTTGCCATAGTTGCCCCTAAACTATTTGAAAACTCGTCCTCAAAGAGGCTAGCGATGTTGTGAAAGCAATCTTCCATCCCTAGAGTGCACCTCCTGGTCCTCATCATTAGAAATGTGGATTTTATACGATGACTGGACAGACTGAGTTTTTCCTTCAAAAGTAGCCTACTCTGTTTATAGTGTGGCCTTCCTTATAATAGGGGGAACATAGGGAATTCTGGCATGGGATTCTTGCTCAAGCTGCTTAATGCACTAACAGTAGCAGTATTTCATGCCCTGGTATAGGCATAGAATAAGTTCTGTCTGTACTCCATCTCGTCCATTACGCCGACAAGTTTGATTTGTCTGGTGCTCATACGGTTAACAATTTGCTCAATTTCAATCAGCTTCCTCTAGAGTTTAGGACCTATGGGTGCAAATGTTTGTGTGTCCTTCTTCTTCCCTTTTCCCTTCTCCTTCTTCAATGGCACATCCTTCACAATAGGGGTTTCCTGCCCCCTCGTCATTCTTTCCACCGAAACATCATTTATTGAACCTTTGTTCTCCAAAAACTCTTCCCCTTTTTGAGGCATAATGCTCCTTTGTTTACATAACTACATAATAAGAGAAGGGAAGGGTAGAATACCTGTTTGTTTGGAGGCAGATTCGATAATTTCTTGATGAAGGATTGCGCCGACATCAACCCGACGACCCTTAATAATAGAATGTATCAGGCACATTCTATCCAATGTAACGGTAGTGCTGTGGGTGGATGGCAGGAGACGACAATTGATGAAGTAAAACCATACTTTACTTTGGACGATAAGGTAACGGTGATGCATCGTATAGTTGTTCGGATTATTTGCAGTCTAAACAGCACCGTCGATGCATAGGTCATGCAGTAATAGATCAACACCTTTCTCTATCAAGTTCTCCAAAAACTCGACATGCTCGTCTTCTCCCTCGACAATGTGGAAAAGGGCATTGATGTGTTTAGTGCTCCATGGCACCAGACCTTCACGGACAAAGATGAACTCCTGCTCTGGATCAATTAAGTTAGCATAAAACTCTCTTACCATGGATGGGGAGTACCCTTCTGGATGATCACAGAATTGCTCCCAGCCTAAATACGAAATCGTTCTGGCAACTTGTTTCCCTAAGAATAGTAGTGGGGACAACTAAAATCGCTGTTCGGGATGACAGTTTCTTTTTAGCATCACCTCATGGAAACGATCCTTCGTCGCTTTTGTTAAGAACAGACAAACTCTTTGGGTAGTGGCTGGTCGGCGTTTCGGACATTACTGCCGATGATTCAGCAACTGGTTTGGACAGGGTTTTAGCACCTCGAGTTCTTGCCATAACTAACTGAGATAAAGGAAATGAGAATATTTTGCAGAAAAAACTGAAGGTTGAAGAAAAAGAATATTACAGCAACAATGACAGATGTGAGTGTGAAGACACAGTCGACACAAATAAGGTATTTTATAGAAGATGGAGGTGAAGAGGCGTGACAATTGCTGCTAGCATGAGAGTACATTATGCCTGCAGCCAATAAATGCCAGGACACAAATCGTACTTTTTTGGATTGATCCAATGGTTGGGGGTCAGGGTGAATCAACCAGCGTGATTCTTTCCCGAAATGCTTCGATGAGTTAGCAATTGGATGCGTCGACAAGTTATGCTTTTGTGTGCGTCGATAAAAAGGAGATCTTTTCTTCTTGCAGAAAACTAAAGAAACGAAATAAAATAAAATAAAAGACAAAAATTAAACAAAAAAATTACACCGACATTTTAAGAAAATGTGACAAGGTTAATGGTCTCGTTTTGTTCATTGATGTCTGGGCTTAGGTAGTGCTTTAATCGTTAACTATTCACTTTGAATTGGTGCCCATTGTTCAAATTTTTGATTGTCACCACACCATGTGGAAATGCTTCGACAACTTCAAAGGAGCCTGACCATCTTGAGCATAATTTTCCTGGATGCATGATCAGTGTTTTTACGTCACAGCAATGTGCAAGTGGACACACGTCGATACAAGTATAGTTGATAGATAAATCTATTGGATATCGATCCCACGAGGAATGGATTCTTGATGTCTAAATGACGGAGCAATCAATATTAAAATTAAGTGTAATGTGAGTACTGATGTCAGTGCAATATGTTAGATCTACACACTAAAATAATCAGTAATGTCAACGCAGTCAATGTTAATTATCATGGCAACTAAAAGTAAATCAAAGTGTTGTTGAAGTGTTGAGTGTTTAAATGCATAAAAGTAAAGGTGTAATCAAGTGTAAAGAATTTGTGAGGATCACTGACTTCACTAATTACCAACGCTAGATGCGCCGACAAGGTAAAATATAGATGGAATGTCGCTACAATGAAGTCCCTTTGAGTTCTTACCAACAACAACTCTCTACTTAATCTCGACTTAAATATCCACAAGCACTCTACCTTTCGGTACGAGCAACGATGTGTATTCAAGAATATGTAACTGGAGTTTGTCCTAGTTCCAAGCATCTTTCGCCTAACTTACTTGTTAACCCAACCTGTCACCGCATCTCTCGATGTCGACGCACTGCAATTTCACTCTCATGCTTAAAGTGGTTAGATCCAAGAATAAACAGATAAGTAGTATAAAATAAGAATCAAAATGATTTAACATTAAAAGACACTCTCATATTCATTTAATATCATCAAAATCCATCATCGTTTAAGAAGAATTAAAGAGTACAACGAAGCTTACTATCTCTAGACTACTAGGCCTACTCCCTAATTGTTCCTCTTCCTCTACATCAAGCACTCCTCGTTAGAAGTTGCTGCACACTTGCTCCATCAGCTCACCCTCCTCCAATGTCAAGCTTCCATGGTAGCTTGCTTGAAGATTTGAGAGATTTTTGGATTTAAATTCTTCACTCCTTGATATTTATCTCTTTCTTCTTTCCTCTATTTATAAGATCAAGAAATTGCAGATTTTCTCCATTCTCAGATCCAACAACTTTGTACAACTATAAAAGTTTGTTATAGACAGCTATACAGATCTGATTTATTTACTGGACTATTGCAGAATGTCGCCGCATTTCTGGACATCTCTTCTCAGAACCAAATCTAATTCCAGCTGTCATAGTTAGTTAAATTCCAGTTGTGCACTCACGCAGATCTGGTGTGATCTTTATAACTCTGTAGATTGTCGCCGTATTTTTAGTCACGACCTGAATTCTTTAATTACGGATACAACGTGTGAAATTCCTGCGATGGTGCTTCCAAATGTGCTTGTGGCTTGAATTTACTCAAACAAAGTAAAGCTTTCAATGTGTCGACATCTCTAGTTGCAATTCCAAGCTATACTTATGGCAGCATTCTTCTTCCAGCATTGATCTTCTTAGATGAGTTCCTGCGCTGACAATTCTAAGGCATAATATATCGGCTGATTGCGGCGATATTAGTGCAAAAGTGGTAAAAATAATCAGAATTTAAACCAAACAACAATGAGTTAGAAAATATAAAAAATAAGTATGTAATGCCTATTATGCATGCTAAATATGCTACAAAAGAAGCAATTAATACCTAAATTTAGGGAGAAAATATATGTCATTTGTAATACCATCACACCCCTAAACTTGAGTTTTTATTTTTCCTCAAGTAAAAAAAAATTAACAAAGTCATAAGCAAAAAATGTCACCTAATCAATATTCTCACAACTTATATTTTCTGAAATTCTAATGTACAAATTGTATTCAAATGATAAAATAATGCGCCGACAATTTATAGGCATGGATAATTAAAACTGCAACTTCATAAATGTTAGTATCATGCATTTAATCCTAATCTTCCTTGAATCAATACAACATTTATCATAACTTTTTTTTTCTTTTTCTTTCTTTTTCTCATTTTTCTTTTTCAAGTGACTGAGAGATGTCATTCCATTACTCTACCTTTATTCTAGGACAGTAACGATGGGGTACAACAAATCCCTAGGAGGTATATAATTGAGCTGACACACACTCTTGCAGTGACAGCCTTTTGCTAGATGATTTTTCTAAATCTGCAGCGGAGTGTTCTCCCTTGAAAAGTCACAATGCACTCACATTGGAGTGTCTTTTATTTATACAATGTCATTACAACTGGTCAGTTAGTTCAAGATTCAAACATTCACACTATCCATTCATTACTAAAGCAATTCCAATCATTCATTCAAAAATAGAAGACTCACTATCCATTCATATTCATCCAATTTACACATCAGCATTCCAAGCAAACCAAGATTTACACATAAAAATAAAAATTGTGGGCACATTTTTGTTGAAATTCTGCATTTTTTCATTAACTAAAAAAAATGTAAAATTCAAAGTTGTGGGTGCAATTGCATTTCCATTTCACACAAATTCCCTCCAAACTTAAAGTGTGCATTGTCCCCAATGCATTGACATTAATAAATATATATATGGAAATGCAATGACAATGTAGATGCAGCTACAATAAAAATGCAATGACATTAATAATGCAGGGACAATTATACTATAGCTAAATGATATGCATGAAAACTAAATTAAGTGCTAAAAAATAAAACCTAACTCAGTGTGCTACAGCCGAAGATGCGACTGCATTGGTCTTTTTTCTTGTTGTGCTTTCGTTCCTCCTTGTGCCTCATTTTCTTGTCTTTACGCTTCCTCTTTCTACCCTTTGTACCAGCCGGATTAGCAGATTGCTCCTCTTCAGTTGGTTGGGTGGCAGCCTCATCGATAATTACATCTAATGGGTGGACTTCTGCAAGTGGTGTTATATCAGGCACTATGGCCAAATAATTACAATCTTCAGCATTGCTAGTAACTGCCTCAGCCTGACTCACTTCAGGTGGAGCCACGTTTGCATTGGATGCCTTCACATTTATGGGTGCTTCGACAATATCCTCAGCGATATCTGTTGGGGCATCATCTTGCTTTTCCTCTTGCTTCTTTCTTCTCAAATTCTTCCTCTCTTTCCTTCTCCTTCTCTTAGCCTTCTTCTTGTTCTGCTTCTCTTTTTTCAGGCTGTTCCTACTCAATAGTGTCTTTGTCGACGCCTTCCTCTGCGTCCACACCCATGCATACAATTGGAGTATGCACTTCCTCAACCATAGCTGCTTGCTTTGCCATATTAGCCCTAAGGCTGTTCGAGAACTCTTCTTCAAACAAGCTGGCTATAGTTTTGTAGCAATCCTCCATAGCATTAGAATGCTCCTCGTGCTCCTCGTTATCTGAAATGTGGATTCTTGTTGGAGAGGGAACATGTTGCAGCCTACCATCAAGAGTAAGCTGGTCGGAGGATGAGGTAGCTTCCTTAATAATAGGTGGGAAGACAGGAAACTCTGGTAAGGGATTTGGGCTCGGACTTCTCAATACATTGACAATAGATTTGTTTCATATTCTTATGTACGCATAAAATGGATTTTGTCTGTAGTCCATGTCTTCCAATATGCTGACAATACGAATCTGGCGCATGTCGATGCGATCAATATTTAGTTCCATTACAACCAACCTCTTCCCTAACTAAGGGTTTGTGGACGCATTACCCTATTTTCCTTTATCTTCCCCTTCTCATTCTTCTTGGGTGCTTTTTTCACTATTGGTGCCTCTTGCTCTCTCATCATTCTCTCTACTGAGATTTCGTTGATGGGGCTCTTATTCTCTAGCACTTTTTCACCATCTCTAGGTACAATACCCTGTTGTTTACATAGTAGCATGATTAAAGAAGGAAAGGGTCCTTGCTGAAAAAGCTTTGCTGAGTCATTTTATAATGCACTGACAAGATGTACTTTATGATGCATCGACAAAAAGGCGATTTTTTTATTCCTGCATAAGACTTGAACTATTGCTTCAGTTCACGAAATATGCTCTCGTAACAGCACTTCAAGAGCAACCATAGGATATGATCTTTGTTGAGAAAACTATTGCTGTTGTCGCTGATATTGTCCTTGCATATGTGATAGCGCATTCTGTTATGGCTGCATTCGCTCTTGTGGTTGCATCTGGCTATGTGCTTGCATTTGATCAGGAATTGAACATACCTGAGAATTCTGATTGTAGTTCTGCTGCTGATTGTTATTGTAACCCCCTTGTCTATAACTCCCTTGATGTGAGGAATTGCCATATCTATATGTAGATGCATTTTGACTCCCCCAAGGTTGTTGAGTTCGATTGTTGAATGAGTTACCATAGGAATTTCCTCTAATGTTGTTGATGTAGAACGCATTCTCAGCATGTTGTGGGCAATCCTCATAACTGTGGTTGTCGTAAAAAATTTCACATGAAAATGTCGGGACATCCAATTGTTGTGCCACTTGAATAGGAGCAGCTTCACTTGTTCCCTTCATGTTCTTTATAATATTTTCCAAAGAGGATACCTCTGCACTTAAAGCTGAAATTGCATCTAAAACACCAGGATTAGTTTTTTACTTGAGCAGAATGAGAGATTGGATATTGGTAATCATTCTATGCAATTCTCTCTAGAATTCGAACAGCTTCAGTGTAGGTGCAATCCAACAAGGGACCATTTGCAGATGCGTCGACAAGATTTCTTGTCTGAGCATTTAAACCATTGTAAAAGATCTCAATTTGAGTCTTTTATTGAATTACATGTATAGGACAACGTGGTAGCAAAGTCTTAAAATGCTCCCATGTTGTATGCAGGTTTTCATCATCAGCTTTCACTTGACTCGCTCCATCTTGCGCCAAGTCTTCAGTTATTGCGCCTACAACTTCAAGTGCGGGGACAAATTTCTCAACTAAATTTGCCTCGACACCTATTTCTTCATCTTTTTCTTCCTCTACATGAACTTCTTCCATTTTCAGCATTAAGTCCGTAGGTGCAATACAGCTGTACAAAATTGCATTGACAATGGAATCCTAATACGTCAACTATGGTGTTTACTTATTCCTCAATCCGTGCAGACACAATATTTATTCCTTCTTCTTCAAGTTCTTCATACTCTTTTATTCTTCACACAGTCCCAAAAAATTTCCACTCTTTCTTGCCTTTTTTCTAATTTTGCAACTTCTTAATTACGAATATAAGCATCAAAATTATGCTTTCATTGAAATCACATAATGCCTTTCCAATATACCAATCACCAATAGAATAGGGGATTGAGAAGCTCTTGGGATCCTTAAATTCTTAGAGCAATTTAATTGTAATGACAATGCACCCTTCAATAAGTACGATTGCTTCGACATCTCTCAATCTTCTCTTTTTTGACAATGTGTCTTCAAGTTTTTGAGGCTGTTTTGCTGTAGCATTTGTGGTGATAAAGTAATCTGATTCTGCCGCCGTAATATTTTGTTTAACCTCTTCAGATGCAGTTTGCTTTTCAGATTGCGCTGACATCTTTCCATTGTTGAGATTTGAATTATCTTCTTTTGCTGTAGCATCTCTAACAACTTCATTTAGTTGAGTTTCACTTCTGGGAATGATTTCCTCATCATGCTGTTGCCCTTGTGATATCGAATTCTCAATATCAACCTACAAAGTTTCTTGTGGTCGTAAATTTATTGCGCCCACAATCTGGCCAAATTGATATTTAGAGCTTGTATGGATTCAACTTGACTCTGAAGCATAACATCAATCTTGGCAATATATTGTCTCAGCAAATTTTCAATTAATGAAAACTTTGATGCTTCGTCTTGCTCGATATTTTGCCTTGACAAAGGTTGATCATAATTGGGCATTGTCCACTTGGATCTAACATCATTGTCTATACTTCCAGGGTCTTCATTGTTCTAACAAAAATTTGGATATTGCTCCCACTCTGGCGTGTAAGTGTTGGAATATGGATTTTCATTTCGATAGAAATTCCCCATGTGGTACACATTTGCTAGATTTGATGGGCATTCCTTAAACTCATGGTTGCCCCTACAGTAATCGCAACTTGTCACAACAAATTTCCATTATGTAATTGTTGTAGCATTCTGCATTGAATTACTCATATTAGTCAAAGAAGATACCTCGGCATTTATGGCATCGAGCTCTATTTCTATAGTATCACTCATCCAACATTTTGAGGTTCTATATACCTCGTTCCTAGCCATATTTCAATAAAAAATGTAAAAGTAAACAACAAAAAAGAAACAAGTTAGTGACAAATAAAATTTAGATAATAAAGAATAAATGCAACGACAAAAATAAACATCAAATAAATGCCATTCCTCGGTAACGGCGCCAAAATTTGATCGGTGTTTTTACGTCACAGCAATGTGCAAGCGGACACACTTCGATGCAAGTATAGTTGATAGATAAATCTAATGGATATCGATCCCACGAGGAATGGGTTCTTGATGTCTAAATGTCGGAGCAATCAATATTAAAATTAAGTGTAATGTGAGTACTGATGTCAGTGCAATATGTCAAATCTGTACACTAAAATAATCAGTAATGTCAACGCAGTCAAGGTTAATTGTCAGAGCAACTAAAAGAAAATCAAAGTGTTGTTGAAGTGTTGAGTGTTTAAATGCATAAAAGTAAAGGTCTAATCAAGTGTAAAGAATTGGAGAGGATCATTGACTTCGCTAAGTAGAAATGCTGGATACGCTGACAAGGTAAAATATAGATGGAATGTCACTACAATGAAGTCCCTTTGAGTTCGTACTAACAACAATTCTCTACTTAATCTCGACTTAAATATCCACAATCATTCCACCTCTCGGTACGAGCAAAGATGTGTATTCAAGAACAAGTAACTGGAGTTTGTCCCAGTCCCAAGCAGCTCTCACCTAACTTACTTGTTAACCCAACCTATCACCGCATCTCTCGATGTCGGCACACTGCAATTTCACTCTCGTGCTTAAAGCGGTTAGATCCAAGAATAAACAGATAAGCAGTGTAAAATAAGAATCAAAATGATTTAACATTAAAAGACACTCTCGTATTCATTTAATATCATAAAAATCCATCATTGTTTAAGAAGAATTAAAGAGTACAACAAAGCTTACTATCTCTAGACTACTAGGCCTACTCCCTAATTGTTCCTCTTGCTCTGCATCAAGCACTCCTCGTCAAAAGTTGCTGCACACTTGCTCCATCAGCTCACCCTCCTCCGTCGTCAAGCTTCCATGGTAGCTTGCTTGAAGATTTGAGAGATTTTTGGATTTAAATTCTTCACTCCTTAATATTTATCTCCTTTTTCTTTCCTCTATTTATAAGCTCAAGAAATTGCAGATTTTCTTCATTCTCAGATCCAACAACTTTGTACAGCTGTAAAAGTTTGTTATTGATAGCTATGTAGATCTGATTTGTTTACTGGACTGTCGCAGAATGTCAACGTAATTTATAAATTACACCGACAATTTGTCAGCAGAATGTCGCCATATTTCTAGACATCTCTTCTCAGATCCAGATCTAATTACAGCTGTCACAGTTTGTTAAATTCCAGCTTTGCACTCGCGCAGAGCTGGTGTGATCTTTGTAACTCTGCAGATTGTCGCCGCATTTCTAATCGTGATCTAAATTCTTTAATTGTGACGACAACGTGTGAAATTCCTACGCTGGTGCTTCCAGATGTGCTTGTGGCTTGAATTCACTCAAACAAAGTAAAGCTTTCAATGCGTCGACATCTCTGGTCGCAATTCCAAGCTATACTTGTGGTTGCATTCTTCATCCAACATTGATCTTCTGAGATGAGTTCCTGTATTGACAATTCTAAGGCGCAATATATCGGCTGATTGCGGTGACATAAGTGCAAAAAGAGGTAAAAATAACCAGAATTTAAACCAAACAACAATGAGTTAGAAAATATAAAAACTAAGTATGTAATGCCTATTATGCATGCTAAATATGCTACAAAAGAGACAATTAATACCCAAATTTAGGGAGAAAATATATGTCATTTGTAATACCATCAATGGAATTTTAAAAATGAGTTAAATAAAAGCACGAACTGACCAAGAGAAAATTGTCGCCGCAAAATGATGTTGTCATGCCATCTCTTAGTTTTTTCCTTGTAAATGGTAGCATTTTTGTAAGCATTATGTCATATTTCCTCCAGTTCTAAAATGTCCAACAATCTTTTCTACCTAGCAGCATCATAGTCCATGTTCACTTGCTTAATTTCCCCCATAGCCTTATGTTCAAGTTCAACGGGTAAGTGACATGATTTACCAAAAACCAATTGATATGGCGACATTCATAACAGTATTTTGTAAGCGCCCACAATGCATCATTTAACCACGAAGACCAATCTCTTCTAGATGGGTTAACCACCTTCTCAAAAATACCTTTGATTTGCCAATTGGATACTTTCGCTTGACCATTTATTTGCGGATGATATGTGGTTGCCATGCGATGTTTCACACCATATCATTTTAAAGTTGTCCTCACTTTATTACAATGGAAGTGAGTGCCTTGGTTACTTATTAATGCTCGAGGTGTTTCGAATCGTCTAAGGATGTGTGAAAAAACTTTAGCACCATCCAAGCATCATCCTTTGGACCAGCTATTGCTTCGATCCACTTTGAAACATACTTAACAGCGACTAAAATATATACATTTCCAAAAGAATTTGGAAATGATCCCACAAAGTCTATACCCTAAGCATCGAAGAGCTCAACCTCTATGATAGGCTATTGGAGCATCTCTTTGCGTTGAGATGTGGAACTGGTGCATTGACATTTGTCATATTGTTAGGCAAAAGTGTGGGCGTCTCGAAATAATGTAGGCCAGTAAAATACTGACTGTAGGACCTTTGCAGTAGTTCTAACACCACCAAAATGACCTTCATATGGTGCATCATGGCAATGCTTCAGGATGGAAAGCATTTCTTCCTCTGGAACATAGCGACGGATAATATTGTCAGCGCATACCTTGAACAGGTATGGCTTATTCCAATGGTATTTCGCAGCATCTCGAAGAAATCTAACCTTTTAGTGACCTGTTGCTCTCAATGGTAGCTTTTCACAAACTAGATAATTGATGACATTTGCTTGCCATGGGGATGCATCGATAATGAATAACTTCTCATTTGGAAATGCATCAACAAGTTGTGATTTATTTCTATCTTCACTTCTAGATTCCAGGTGAGATAGTTGGTCTGCTACTTGGTTCTCCGATTCTTTCTTGTCTTTAATCTCAACATCAAATTCTTGTAATAATAGGATCCATCTAATCAGCCTAGGCTTGTCATCTTTCATGGCAAAAAGGTATCTCAAAGTAGAATGGTTAGTATAAACTGTAATTTTTGTGTCGAACAAGATACGAGCGGAACTTGTCAAATGCAAAAACTACTGTTAGCAATTCTTTCTTAGTAGTTGTGTAATTTATCTGTGCTTCAATCAAAGTTTTACTAGCATAATATATCGTGTGAAATACCTTATGCTTACGTTGTCCAAGCACAGTACCCACAACAAAGTTGCTCGCATCACACATCACCTCAAACGGTTGAGACCAATTAGGTGCGACAACAAGAGGTGCTTTCACTAGCTGTTCCTTAATTGTAACAAATGCTCCCAGACAAGCATCATCAAACAAAAACATTTTATTTTGCTCCAACAAGGAGCAAAGTGGTTTTGCTATTTTGGAGAAGTCTCGGATGAGATGTCTATAAAATCCGACATGGCTCAGAAAACTCCTTATTCCCTTTACATTGGTGGGTGGTGGTAGTTTTTCAATGATCTCTACCTTTGCTTTATTAACCTCAATGCCCTGACAAGATATACGATGACCAAGGACAATGCCTTAAGTTGTCATGAAATGACATTTTTCTCAGTTTAGTACCAAGTTGGTGTCCTCGTATCGCTTCAGTACTTTTGCTAAATTGTTAGCGCATTTATCAAAATTGTGCCCATAAATAGAGAAATCGTCCATAAATACCTCTAATGAATCCTCGATCATATCAGAGAAGATGGCCATCATGCACCTTTAGAATGTGGCTGGGGCGTTGCATAAACCAAACGACATTCATCGGAAAGCAAAGGTTCCAAATGGGCAAGTAAATGTTATCTTTGCTTGATCTTCCAGCTTGATTGCGATCTGGTTGTATCTAGAGTATCCATCAAGAAAACAGTAATAGGGCTTACTAGCTAGCCTATCCAACATTTGATCAATGAATGGAAGTGGGAAGTGATCCTTCTCTGTGGCCGCATTTAAACGACGATAATCCATACACATTCGCCTACCTGTAGCAATGCGAGTAGGGATTAGCTCATTTTTATCGTTGCTTACCACCATGATGCCGCTCTTCTTAGGCACACATTGGATCGGGCTTACCCATATACTGTCCGAAATTGGGTAGATTATACTTGCGTCTAACCATTTGATGATCTCTTTCTTCACTACTTCCTTCATTTTCTCATTTAATCTTTGTTTTTGTTCAATTGACTGTTTTCCTTCATCTTCCAGCCTAATTTTATGCATGCAGAAAGAGGGACTAATGCCTCTAATGTTCGCTATGCTTCAGGTGATGGCTCTTTTGTGTCGCTTCAGTATTCTGATTAACTTTTCTTCTTGGATCACGTCGAGAATTGCGCTGACAATTACTGGCAATGTGTCATTGTCACCTAGGAAAACATATTTCAGATGAGTTGGCAATGGCTTTAACTCCAGATTCAGAGCTTCTTCAACCGATGGTTTGAAAATAAGGATCTTCCTATTAGTCAGATCCAAAGATTCCATTTGCCAACCATGTCTAAGCTCACAGACATTAGCCTCAACTTTGTGGTCACATTCAAGTAGGACATTGTCTTTAGATGTCACTACATATTTCTCTGGCACTGTTGGCCAGAGAGGATACTTGTGCACTTAGGGTTGATATAGCATCTAGCTCAATAACTCCAAGATTTGTTTTCACTTGAGCAGATCGAGAAACTGGGTATTGATAATCATTTTGCGCGATTCTCTCTAAAATTCGCACGGCTTCATTGTAAGTGCAATCCAACAAAGGACCACTAGTAGATGCATCGACAAGATTTCTTGTCTATGCATTTAATCCATTGTAGAAGATCTCAAATTGTATCTTTTATTAGATTCCGTGCATAGGACAACATCTAAGCAGTGTTTTGTAACGCTCCCACATAGGGTGTAAGTTCTCATCATCTAATTGATGGTACGTCATGATATCATTCCACAGTCTAGCATCCATTATGGGTGGATTGAATCATAGAACAGACTGAGTTGCTAGCGCATTCCATGAAATAATAGATCCAGCTGGTAAACCAAGAAACCATGTACGTGCTCTTCTTTCCAAAGCGTAAGGGAATACCTGCATCTTTAAGGCGTCATCAGGAACATCGTGTTACTGAAAGAAGCACATATAAGCAAAAACGATTTGAGATACTCCCTCACATCTTCGAGAGGCAAACCAGCATATTGCCCATTCGAGTTTAGAAAACCACCTATTTTAATTCGAAATTCCTAGCTTGTATTGCTGGTCTAACAACCCCTGGTTATAGATCATTGAGCACAGGAACAACAAAGTCTCTAATAATCCTGCTGGAATTTGCTCTTCTTGTGGCAGCGGTATATTGTTGACTCGTTGTGGCTGCACTGAAGGAACAACGTTTTGTGGCAGCAATGGTGGTATATCATTATTATTTCTAGCCATTTTTCTTTGTTCTTGTCTCTTTCTCCGAATAGTTCTTTCAATTTGCGAATCAAAACTGTCAATGTTGTTAGGATTTCTCCTTGTGGACATAAAACACTTAAAAAAATTTAAAAAGATTCAACACAAGAAATAAAATAGATCAGTAACAAATAGAAGTTAGAAAAGAAAGAATAATTGTACCTACAAAAATAAACATAAAAAACACCATCCCTGGTAATGGCGCCAAAACTTGATCGGCCTGTAAACGTCACAACAATTATGTGCAAGTGGACACTGTCGATACAAGTATAGTAGACAAATGTGAGTCTATCGGATATCAATCCCACGAGGATGGTGTTCTTGTTGCTTAAACTTGTCGAAGCAATTAGAGTTTAAATGAAAAGAATTATTGAGAGTAATGTCAACGCAATTTAGTTAAGACTGCACAAGTAAAAGAGTTAAATTTGTCAATGCAAATATAACATAAAATGTTAGAGTAAATTAATAGAAAATGAATTGTTTGTTGAAGATGTTTGTAAATGTAAATTCAGAAAATTAAAAGAAGTAGATCAAGTGTAAAGAAATGGGGGATCCCTGACTTCACAAGTTGGCTACGCTAAATGTGACTACAAGGTAACTGATAGATGAATTGTTGCCACAATTAAGTTCTAATGAGATCTCACTGCTATCGACTTCTCTGTTAACAAAGACCCATGTACTCACAATTACCACACCTTCCAATGCTGGCAATGCTTTGCACTCAAGAACAAGTGGCCAAAATTCCTTTTTGCCTCAAGCAACTTCCATTATCTTGCTCATTAATCTAACTTTGTCACCGCACCTTCCAGTGACTGTGACTGCAATTGCACTTCCGTGGTCAAAACAGTTAAATCCAAATATAAACAGATAAGAAGAATTAAGTAGAAATCAAAATAGATCTAACATTAATAGGTACTTCCTCACATAATTAATTGTCAACAGAATTCATCAACATTCAAGAGGAATTAAAGAAGAAATTGAAGCATGCTATTCCTAGTCTACTAGAATCCTTCCGTAATTGCTCCTCTTGTCCGCACTTAGGCACTTCTCGTCAGAAGTAGTTACCTCCTCGTCGCGCCAGATCACCCTCCTAGGATGCTAAGCTTCCATGAAAGCTCACTTAAGAAAGAATTAGAGAATTGTGGAATTAATTTCTTCACCGATTGATGATGATCTTCTCTCACTTCCTTCTATTTATAACCACTGGAAAGTACAAGTATACCCCCTTCTCAGATCTAACTCCCTTTTGCAGTTGTACAAGTTTGTTATTGCCAGTTGTGCACTCATGCAGGTCTGGTTTGTGCATTAAGTAGTTACAGATTGTTGCGACATCTCTGGATGCAAATTATGATTTTTATTCACTACGGCATCTTGGCATTCTCCTGCGCTTGTGCTTCTTTATATGTTAGCAGCATAAAGTCCCTGGTAAAATATAGAAGTATTCATGTGGTGACATATTTGGCTGCAATTCTAGATCAAACTTGTGGTTACAACTCTGAATGCTTTCCTACTCCTATCTTCTAAAGTGGATCTCTGCTCTGATAACTTTAGACGCAAAACTGATACTAAATACAATGACATTAGTTGCACAAAAAGGGGTAAAATGAAAGAAAGTAAGACCATACAACACTGATTTAGAAAATGCAAATACTAAGTATGAATTACTAAAAATGTATGCTAAATATGATACAAAAAGAACAAATTATACACTAATTAGGGAGAAATTAAGTGTCATTTCTAATGCTATCACAAGTGCATTCCATGATGTAATCGATCCAGCAAGCAATCCAAGGAACCAGGTACGAGCCTGTCCTTCCAATGAGTAAGGAAATAGTTGCATCTTCAAGGCGTCATCAGGAACGCCATGCTGACTAAAAGAAGCACAAATTAGTAGAAAAGATTTAAGGTGCTCTCTTGCATCCTCACAAGGTAATCCAGCATAATTCCCATTCAAATTCAGCATCTGAAACATGATCGATTTTACCAGCTTGAATAGCTGGTCGAACAACCCCTGGCTGCAAATTGTCCAACACAATAACAACAAAGTCTCGAATAGTTCTATTCTACATCTGTTCTTCTTGTTGCGGCACTGGTGGATTACTGATAATTTGTGGCTGTATCGGAGGGTCAGGATTTTGTGGCGGAAATTGTGGTATGGCTGCATCATTTCCAAGCAGAGCTATATTTCTTTGTTCTTGTCTTCACCTTCTAATGGTTCTCTCAATTTCAGGATCTAAGGCAACAACAAATTCAGGATTGCTTCTGGTCATAAACACTAAAAAAGAAAATTGTAAAATAGTCAACAAGAAAGAAAACAAGTTAGTAACATGTAAAGATAAGAAAATAAAGAATAATTGCAAGCACAAGAATAAACATCAAGCAAACACCATCCCCGACAACGGTGCCAAAACTTGATCGCGCTATGAACGTCACAGTAATTTGTGCATGCGAACATTGTCGATGCAAGTATAATAGATAGATGTAAATCTATTGGATATCGATCCCACAGGGATGGTTGTTTGTGTACAATTGTCGATGCAATGAAAGTTAAAACAAGATAGATTGTAACGACAAATGTCGAAGCAATTAAAATAAAAATGCAGTAAAAGAATGAGATTAATTTGTCAAAGCAATATTGAAAGATTTAAGAAGTAAAGTAATGATAATAAAATAGAGGTTTCCTGACTTGAAAAGTTGGCAGAAAGCTAAATGTGATCACAAGGCTAATAACACATAAATTGTCACCGCAATTAAGTACAATGAAATCTTACCGACCTTAACTTCTCTATTTATCAAAGACTCAAATAATCACACTAACCACACCTTCCAATGTTGGCAATGCAATATACTCAAGAACAAGTGGAATGAATTCCTTCGATCCTCAAGCAACTTCCGTTGTCTTGCTTGTTAATTTAATTTGTCGCTACACTTTCCAGTGACAGTGACTGCAATCACACTTCCGTGGTCAAACAATTAAATCCAAAGATAAACAATAAAGGAAAGATTGAAATAGATATCATTTAGATCTGAAATGAAATTGTACTTCCATGCAACTCAAATTATAAAAACTTATCAGCGTTAATCAAGAGAAATAACAGAATAAATTGAAGTATCCTATTCCTAGTTTACTTGAATCACTCCCTTACACTCCTTTTGGATCGCATTTAAGGTGCTCCTCGTCAGGAGCAAGGCTGCCTTCTTGTCAACATCAGGTTACCCTCAGGAATTTAAGCTTCCATGGATGCAAGCTTAAGAAAATATCGATTGAAGAAGAAAACCAAATCTGGCCAAAGAAGAAGACTTTTAATCTGCTTTAAAGTCTAGCTGGCTCCCTAGAAAATCTTTTCTCTTCAGTATCTAATATCCACTGCACAGTATAGGTGTCCTCCCTTTCAGATCTAACTTCCTCTAGCTGTACAAGTTGGTTATACCAGCTGTACAATTCCCACAAATGTGGTGTGTTCATTAGACAGTTGTCAGGTGTAGCGACAGTTCTGGGCGCAAATTTGGATCCTATTTTGCAACGACAACTCTAGTCACCTTCATGCACTGATCCTTTAGGACAGGTTCTAGCAGTGACATCTTTGGGTGCAATATTGAACAACTAATACAGCGATATTAGTAGTGAAAACATGATAAATTTAAAGGAAATTAGGTCAAGCTTCACTAAGTTAAAAAAAATAAAAATTCATGCTAAAGATGATCACATGGGAACAAATTATACCATAAGTAAGGAGAAATCAAATTATAAAAAATATCAGCGTTAGTCAAGAGAAATAACAGAATAAATTGAAGTATCCTATTCCTTGTTTACTCACTCCCTTACACTCCTCTTGGATCGTATTTAAGGTGCTCCTCGTCAAGAGCAAGGCTGCCTTCTCGTCAACGTCTGGTTACCCTTAAGAATTTAAGCTGCCATGGATGCAAGCTTAAGAAAATATCGATTGAAGAAGAAAACCAAATCTAGCCAAAGAAGAAGACTTTTAATCTGCTCAAAAGTCCAACCGACTCCTTAGAAAATCTTTTCTCTTCAGTATCTAACATCCACTGCATAGTACAGGTGTCCTCCCTTTCATATCTAACTTCCTCTAGCTGTACAAGTTAGTTATACCAGCTGTACAACTCACTCAAATCTATTGTGTTCATTAGATAGTTGTCAGGTATAGCGACAGTTCTGGGTGCAAATTTGGATCCTATTTTGCAGCGACAGCTCTGGACACCTTCATGCACTAGTTCTTCAGGATAGGTTCTTGCAGTGAGATCTTTGGGTGCAATACTAGGTCAAGCTTCACTAAGTTAGAAAATGCAATAACTAAGTTAAAAAAACTAAAAATGCAAGCTAAAGATGATAAAATGGGAACAAATTATACCATAAGTAAGGAGAAATCTATGGTCTTTTCTAATGCTATCAATCCCCAAGTAACTTCCAATGTCTTGCTTGTTAGATTAAATTATCGTTGGACCTTCCAGTGACAGTGACTTCAATAACACTTCCGTAGTCTAAACATTCAAACCCAAAGATTAAACAATAAAGGCAAGCTTGAATACAAGATATCATTTAGTCTAAATATCAAATTTACTTCCATACAAACTTGAAATAACATGAATCACCAATGTTTAAGAAAGAGAAATAAAAGAACAAATAGAGAATACTATTACTAGGCTACTCGACTTGCTCCCTTACTCTCGTCTTGTGTCGCACTTAAGAGCTCCTCATTAGAAGCGAATCTGCTCCTCCTTCGCATCAAGTCGCCCTTTAGAAAGTTAAGCTGCCATGGATGCAAGCTTCGAAAATGAATTCAAGAAGAAAATCAATCCAGAATAAGACTCTTTCTCTCTCCTTCTCATGAGTATTTAACTACCACTGAATAGTACAGGTGTCCTTCCCTCCAAATCTGGCAATCTCTGGCCGTACTAGTTAGTTACACCAGCTGTACAACTCACGCATTTCTGGTGTGTTAACTAGACAGCTGTCAGATGCTGCGATAGTTTTGGGTGCAATTCTGGACTTGCTTATGTAGCGATAACTCTGGACATATTCACGCAGCGATAATTCTAAACAAGTTCCTGCAGCGACAATTCTAGGTGCAATGCTAAACAGACTAATGTAGCGACATCAGTTTTAAAAATATTATAAATTCAAAGGCAATTAGGCTAAGTTCCATTAAGTTAGAAAATGCAATAACTAAATAAAAAATGCTAAAAATGTTTGCTAAGGATGATCAAATGGGAACAAATTAAACAATAAGTAAGGATAAATCCATGGTTCTTTCTAGTACTATCACACCCCCAAACTTGAGTTTTTACTTGTCCTCAAGTAAAACAGAAACTAGCAAGGTTATACCAAAAATTTATCAAGGCAATAATCATTCTAGCAACTTGAATCATCTAAAATTCCAATGAATGAATCCCATTCAAATGACAGAATATTGCACCGACAATTCATAAACATGAATAATTAAAGTTGCAACTTCATCAATGCTGGCATCATGCTTTAAATCCTAAGTTCTTTCTACCAAAACAACATTTATTGTACAATAATATATATACATCTATCTTTTTATTTTCTTCTCTTTTTTTATATATGTGATTGAGGGATGTCATTGCATTACTATACTCTTGCTCTTGAGAAGTAATGATAGGGTGCAACAAACCCTCAGGGAGTATTTAATTATGTCGACATACACTCTTGCAGTGACAGCCTTTGGCTAGATTACTTTTTCTAACACTTGCATTGGAGTAGTTCCCCTTGAACAGTTCACAATACACCCACATTTGATTGTCTTTTATTTATAACTATAAATATATATACAAGTAGCTGCAAATGGTACATTCATTCAAGATTCAAAGAATGATACTATTCATCCATTATTAATGCAATCTAAATCATTCATCAAAGAATTGAAGATACAACATTCAGTCAAATTCATCCAACTCATTTATTGACAGTTCACATGATTCAAGAATTAAGCATCAAATGAAAAAAATTTAAACACATTTGCAATAACCTTGCATGGTTTATTAAACTCAAAAAGAAAAATTTTTGAAATGTGGGTGTTATTGCATTTCCAAACCCTATATACATTCCCCTAAACTTAAAGTTTGCATTGTCCCCAATGCACTGATATTAAATTACAATGACAAGGCAAATGCAGTGACAATTAAAATGTAATGACAATGGGAATGTGATGACAATACTCACTAACAGACTAAGAATTACAGCTACATGGTATGCATAAAAACTAAAACTAAGAACTGAAATAAAAATAACTCAATTATTTGTAGTCGTTGATGTGGCTGCATGGTGCTTTTTCTTCTTGTGCTTCCTCTCTTTCTTTCGGTGCTTCTTATCCTTGGCGCGCTTCCTTTTTCTTTCGTTTGGCTTTGCCTAATCCTCGGATTACTCTACAATATATGGCTGTGCCTCGACATCATTGATCGTGACTTCTGTTGGATGGATCACTTTAAGTGCTCTAGTGTAGACCACGATAGCTAAAGGATTGTGATCCTCATTAATTGCAATCACAGCCTCTGCCTGACTCGCTCTAGTTGGCGCCAAATCTTCAGTTGTTGCACCTACAACTGCAGGTGTAGGGACAAATTCTTCAGCTGAATTTTCCTCAACTTCTTTTCCTTTCTCTTTTTCTTCCTCTTCTTCCACTTGCATTTCCTCCCCATCAGTAGGAGTCTCTTCTTCAGTAACATTGGCATCCGAACTAGCAATAAATTCATCCTCAAACAAACTCGCGATATTCCTCAAACATTCCTCCACCTCCCTTGATTTTACCTCCTTTTCATCATCAGAATTGTTCACCATTTGAGGGAAGCCATAGATTGGTCCTTATCCCCTGAGTCAACCTCCTCAGTTGAAGGCTCTTATTCTCTGATAATCGGATGGAAGACTAAAAATTCAGGAAGAGGTGCTTTGCTAATCTGCCTCAATGTGGTCACAACAACACTATTCCAAGCCTTGGTATAGGCGTAGAATAGATTCTGGATCTCTCCAAATCTTCCACAGTGGTGACAAGCTTGATTTTCCTGGTGTTTTATGAAATCTACGATCTTCTCGACTTCCTTTACTTTACGCCACAAAGATGGATCTACAGTTACATTAGTTCCCTTTTCCTCTACTTTTTCTTTTCCCTTTCATTTTCTTGCATTTGCCTCCTTCACTATGGGAGTGTCTTTCCGACGAGTCATTCACTCAATTAAAGCTTCACTTATTGGGTCCTTGTTTTCCAATATCTCTTCTCCATCACGGGGCACAACTTCCATTTGCTGGCACAACTGCATTATTAAGGAGGGGAATACCAATATGCTAGTTTGTCTGGCAGCACAATTAGAAATCTCTTGGTACAAAATTGCACTGAAATCTATTTTCCTCCCTTTAATGATCGAATGTATCAGACACATTCGATCAAGGGTTACAATTGTGCTGTGTGTTGAAGGCTTTAATCTATAATTCACAAAGTGAAACCAAACCTTGCTCTGTAGTGTCAAAAATCGTCTATGCATTGTGTAGTTATTTGGATTCGAGCCCGTCCAAATGGCTCTTTCAATGCAGAGATCTTTCACCAAAATATCTGTCCCTTCATTAGTGAGTTCCTCAATAAACTCCACATGTTCATCTCTGTCTACAGTGGTGTTGTAAATTGCGTTGATATTTGCAGTGCCCCAAGGTACTAAACCTTCACCGACAAAAACAAATTTTGACTCATGGTCAGTGAGATTGGCATAAAACTCACGTACCATGGACGGTGAGTAGTGACGGTACTAAAAAGAACATATGTTTTTACCCTATTTATTGGATAAATTGTTTCTATTTAGTTTTCCTTAGTACATATTATAGCATTTTTTAGTTTAGTACATTGCATTTTCTAACTCAGTGGACCTTGGCCTAGTTTTCCTTAATTTTGCCATATTTTACTACTAATGTCACTGCATGAGCACTTCTAGATTGCGCCCAAAACTGTCACCGTAGGAATATTTCTGGAATGCACCCAAGACTGTCACTGCATAAATATTCTTCAAATTGCATCCAAAACTATCGCTGCATAAGTATTCTTCAATTGCACCCAGGAATGTTGTAACACCCAAAACCCGAAACCGTCACCGAATAAGGTTTTGGTGTCCTACTTTCATTTATCATTGTTCATCTTTTATTTTCATTTCAATCAATCTTACTTTAATAAAGAGGTGCACTTAACATATCATAAATTATCAATCAATTAAAATCACAACTCAACAAGGGCAAAAAGGTCATTTCTAAGATTTTTGGACACTTCTACCAGTACCTAATGATCATGTACCGGTAGTTGTCAAGTTAGAAAATAATTCAGAAATATTGTAGAGTTCTATCGATACTCAAGATGATTCTACCTATACATGTGACACAACTACCGAAACAATTCATGCAACTACCGATACCAAAAACTCCAGAGAGCAAAAATCCTTATCTTGCAACTTCTACCGATACAATCATTCTTACTACTAATACATCAATACCATAAACTAACGATACTTACATCTAAACTACCGATATAACCCAAGTCAGAGAACAACCTCTTTCGTACCTTGCACATCTATCAATACATACATAAGTTCTACCGAAACAAGTATGCAGGATCTCAAGAGTAATTGTCAAGATACAAGTTTAATATCTCAAACACAACCAGTATAAGTTATGCATTAAAACATCACATAACATACATAACTTTTAAGTCTTATAAGCATTATAAGCCTGAGCATCTAAGTCATACTTCATGCCATTTACACAATTGAAATAGAAGGATTTCAACATCTTTTAGTTAAATCTCAAGTTAATACCATCCTAGTACATGCCATAAGACCAAGTGATGTAAGATCTACCATACAAGCTCTGCAATAGTGTGATTTCCTCAAGATGATCTGATCTTCAAACAACAAAACATATCTACAAAACAACGACAGATTCACGAGTAAGCTTATTAAGCTTAGTAAGTTCGCGATTATCATTTTTCTCACAGAATAAACAGATCAGTTAAAAGATGATAACTAGTATGCATTCGAAATCATGTGTATAATAACGAAACTAAATCTCTTCAGTCCTCTAGAATTTAACTCATTACGAGCACAAACGACATTTAGCCAACACGAGCTCAGAATGATTAGCTCTTACGAGCCTAGAATGATTAGCTCTTACGAGCCCAGAATAATTAGCTCTTACGAGCCCAGAATGATTAGCTCTTACAAGCCCAGACAGAGTTTAACCGGTATACGATGCTGCTCACACAAGCTGATGAGAACCCGCAACATATGCGAAGACTCAGCCATCGATACGGTCCAGAATTTCTCACTCGATGTTGCTCACACAAGCTGATGAGAATCCGCAACATATGTGAAGACTCAGCCATCAGAGGAATCCATAATTCATTATTCATTCAAAATCTGTTAACTTGCGATGTTGCTCACACAAGCTATTAGGATACTGTAACTTATACAGGATCCTAGCCATCGCTTCAATTCAAATAACCGGTCCCAAGCCTGACATTTCGTTTCTTTCTTTGCCTGACATTATCACGAATGTTTAACCTTTCTTCATTTGCTGTGACAATAGTAAAACACAAGAAATAACCAATGTATATAAACTATCACTACGAACTTACTGGATGAAATTGCAGTTTGGTTCAACTTCAGGGACTATTCTACTAATTTCCCTTTTCCGCGATCCGTGACACGATTGTAATCTAAATAAAAAATTCATCCAAACTTCACATTAAAACACATAATTAAATGAATTAACATAATTTGGTCTTTTTTGGAAAAATTACTATTTTACCCCTAATACTTGCCTTTTATTCAATTTAGTTCTTCCAACACAACATGCCAAATACTCATTTCCTCCTAAACTCATAGCAACCAAACTTACCATGATTCTCATACAAGTCCCCACAATCCATTTATTTCACCAATAGTACACTTAATTTCATCTTTTAGCATTTTAGTCCTTAAACCTTAATTTCATCAAAATCACTTAACAAAAAGATCCAACCTAATCACCAAGCATCCAAAACTATCAAGAACTTTCAAAGATAAGCATATTCAAAAATGGTAAGATCCACAACATTTGACAGATTCGCAAATTAGTCCCTAGATTAGCTAGATCAAGCTAACACGGACTCAAAAACATGAAAATTACTAAAAACAGTCAAGGTTTGCTTACCCAAATCAAAGCTCAAAGTTCATCAATGGAAAACCCTAGGTTTTCTTGTCTTAGTCGTGAAGAAGAAGAAGAAATTAGGAGAAAAATGTGATTTTTCTTTTTTAATTTCATTTTATACCTAACGGCAATTTTGTAAATATTTAGTCTTTCATGATTAGTTTAATTAATCACTTATTTAGCCTTAATTAATTATACTCATGATCAATTTAACTCATAATAACCCATCCACTAAAATACCATGGGTTAATTTATCTATTTGATCCTTCAATTATAATTGAATTCCAATTAAACCCACTTATTTACAAATTAGCCTTAAACTAAAAAGGACTAAATAAATAAATAACCCAAAAGTTACTAGAAGATAATCATATCCTCCATCGCTTGAACTTTTTGACCATGGTGTAATTGCCACTTTGATCCCTTTTATTTTATTCAATAGCAATTAACTTTTACCTCTTTTACAATTTACTCCTTTTTCCTTAATTAAACAATTAATCATCAAAATTACCCAGCCAAACTTCAATTCACATATAATAAGAATCTATAAATATTTAATAAAAATATTTATGGCCCTTAACATCAGAAACGAGGTCCCAATACCTTATTTTCTAAAGCCACTTAACCTTTGAACCAAACCATTTATATAAAGTTTTAATTCAATAATTAAAATCCTTTAATTCAAAATTCCAAATAAAAATTATTTTTGACTAATTTAATTTAATCACTAATTTATAAAAATTTCTCGTCGGATTTGTGATCTCGTAATCACTGTTTCTGATACCACTGAAAAACGGGTTGTTACAAATGTCGCTACATGAACATGTCTAGAATTGTCGCTGCATAAACGTGTCCAAAATTACGCCCAGAATTATCGCCGCATCTGACAGCTATCTAATAAGAACAGAAACGTGTGAGCTGTCCAATCTGGTATAACCAACTTGTACAGCATAATTTTGCAGAAGAGACATAACTGTACAATTTGAGGCTAAATATAAGCACACACAAAGCATGAAGGGGGAGTCTCTCTTCCTTTAGTCTTCCATTTTGCAATATTATCTTCTTCAACCTAGCTTTTGAGCTCTTCGGCTATGGAGGCTTGAGACCCCTCGGGTGAATCAATGTGAAGGCGATGTAGACTAGCTCCTAACGAGAAGTTCCTAAGTGTGACACATGAGGAGAGTAAGAAAGCAAGTTGAGTAGCCTAGACATAGTATTCTCCTTTTGTTCTTTTATATTTCTTTCTTAAATGATGGTAATTCATGTTATTTCAAGATTGTATGGAAGTACACTTGATATTTAGACTAATTGATATTTTATCCAAGCTTGCCTTTACTATTTAATCTTTGGGTTTGAATGATTTTAGCACGAAAGTGTTATTGCAGTCACAGTCATTAGAAGGTGCAGTGAAAATTTAAACTAACAAGCAAGACAACGGAAGTTGCTTGAGGATTGAAGGAATTTGGTCCACTTGTTCTTAAGTGTGTTACATTGCCAACATTGGAAGGTGTGGTTAGTGTGCATACTAAAGTCATAGATCTAATAGAAAAGCCAAGTTTTGTAAGATGTTCATTGCACTTCATTGCATGGACAAATTACCTGTTATTCTCAACCTTGTAAACCACACTTAGTTTTCCGCTGACTATTCACGTTGTGGATCCCATCATACTTTTATTACATTTTGTCTTTCTTTTCACATTATTGCTCTGACAACCATTTTCACAATTAATTGCATTTTACTTATTCAATGCACCAACAATTTTAGACAACACACCCATCCTCGTAGGATCGATATTTGGCAGATTCACTTTTGTCTACTATACTTGCATCAATAGTGTACGCTTGCACATTGCTATGACATTCATAGCGCGATCAAGTTTTGGCATCATTGTCGGGTATGATGTTTTTTTGATGTCTATTTTTGTCTTTGCATTTATTCTTATTTTATTTGTCACTAACTTGTTTCCTTTTTGTTGTTTAGTTCTACATTTTT
Source organism: Gossypioides kirkii (assembly GCA_005610355.1). Classification (NCBI taxonomy): domain Eukaryota; kingdom Viridiplantae; phylum Streptophyta; class Magnoliopsida; order Malvales; family Malvaceae; genus Gossypioides; species Gossypioides kirkii. Next base: position 20,373,473 of record CP032245.1, read on the forward strand.
CTTTTAGTGAAATATGGCTAGGAACGTGGTGTATAAAACCTCATGATGTTGGACTAGCATAAGTGATGCTATAGAAATGGAGCTCGATGCCATAACCGCCCAAGTATATTCTTTGACTAATTTGAGTAATTCAATGTAGAATGCTACAACAATTGAAGAATGGAAATTTGTTGTGACAATTTGCGATTACTGTGGAAGCAACCATGAGTTTGAACAATGCCCATAAAATCCGGCAAATGTGTACAATAGGGGGAATTTCGGTCGAAATGAAAATCTATATTCCAACACCTATAGGCCAGAGTGGGAGCAACATCTAAATTTTTTTTGAACAATTAAGACCTTTGAAGAATAAACAACGATGTTAGATTCGAGTGGACACTGCCCAATTATGATAAACTCTTGTCAAGGCAAAATACCCAGCAAGACGAAGCATCAGAATTTTCATCAATTGAAAATTTGTTGAGACAATATTTTGCCAAGACTGAAGCTGAATCCATATGAGCTCTAAACTATCAATTTGGCCAGATTATGAACGCAATAAATTTGTGATGACAAGAATCTTTGCTGATTGATATTGTGAATTTGATATCACAAGGGTAAGAGCATTGTGAGGGAATCATTCCTAGAAGTGAGACTCAAGTAATTGCAGTTGTTATAGTTGCTAAAGTAGAGGAAGATAATTCAGATCTCGACAATGGAAAGATGTCAGAATAATCTGAAAAGCAAACTGAAGCTGAAGAGGTTAAACAAAATATTACGGAGATAGAATTAGATCATTTTGTCATCACAACTGCTACAGCAAAACAACCTCAGAAACTTGAAGATACATTGTCAAAGAAGAAAAGATTGGGAGAGGTCGAAGCAATCACACTTACTGAAGGGTGCACTGCCATGACAATTAAGTTGCCTCAAGAATTTAAGGATCCCAAGAGCTTCTCAATACCCTATTCCATTGGTGATCAGTATATTGGAAAGACATTATGTGATGGCAACGTAAGCATAATTTTGATGCCTATATCCGTAATTAAGTAGTTGCAGAATTGGAAAAAATGCAAGAAAGAGTGGAAATATTTTTTGGGACCATTTGGAGAATAAGAGAGTACGAAGCACTTGAAGAAGAAGGAACAAATACTGTGTCTACAACAATTGAGGAATAAGTAAACACCATTGTCGATTCATTAGGCTTTCATTGTCAGCGCAATTTTGTACAGTTGTATTGCACCTACTGACTTAATGCTAAAAAGAAGTTCTTACGGAAGAGGAAAAAGAAGAAAGAAGAGGACTTGATGTCGCGACAAATTCGACTGAGGAATTTTTCACCGCACCTAAAGTTGTGAGAGAGCAAGACATAATATTCTAACTGTGACACAAGAGGAGAGTAAAAGAGCAAGTCGAGTAGCCTAGACATAATATTCTCCATTTGTTCTTTTATATTTCTTTCTTAAACAATGGTATGGAAGTACACTAGATATTTAGACTAATTTATATTTTATCCAAGCTTGCCTTTACTATTTAATCTTTGGGTTTGAATGATTTTAGCACGAAAGTGTTAGTGCAGTCACAGTCACTAGAAAGTGAAGTGACAGTTTAAACTAACAAGCAAGACAACTGAAGTTGCTTGAGGATTGAAGGAATTTGGTCCACTTGTTCTTAAGTGTGTTGCATTGCCAGCACTAGAAGGTGTGGTTAGTGTGCATGCTAAAGTCATAGATCTAATAGAAAAGCCAAGTTTGGTAAGATGTTCATTACACTTCATTGCACCGACAAATTACCTGTTATTCTTAACCTTGTAAACCACACTTAGTTTTCTGCTGACTATTCACGTTGTGGATCTCATCTTACTTTTATTACATTTTATCATTATTTCACATTATTGCTCTGACAATCATTCTCACAATTAATTGCATTTTACTTATTCAATGCACCGACAATTTTAGACAACAGACACCCGTCCTCGTAGGAACGATATCCGATAAATTTACTTCTGTCTACTATACTTGCATCGATAGTATATGCTTGCACATGGTTGTGACGTTTATATCGCGATCAGGTTTTGGCACCATTGCCGGGGATGACATTTGTTTGATGTCTATTTTTGTCTTTGCATTTATTCTTTATTATTTAAATTTTATTTGTCAGTAACTTGTTTCCTTTTTGTTGTTTATTTTTACATTTTTCTTTTAGCGAAATATGACTAGGAACGAGGTGTATAGAACCTCAAGATGTTGAACTAGCATAAGTGATGCTATAGAAATGGAGCTCGATGCCATAACCGCCCAAGTATCTTCTTCCACTGATATGAGTAATTCAATGCAAAATGCCAGAATAGTTGCAGAATGGAAATTTGCTATGAAAATTTGCAATTATTGTGGAAGCAACCATGAGTTTGAACAATGCCCATCAAATCCAGCAAATGTGTACCACATGGGAATTTCGTTCGAAATGAAAATCCATATTCCAACACCTACAGGTCAGAGTGGGAGCAACATCCTAATTTTTGTTGGAACAATCAAGACCTTGGAAGTAAAAACAAATATGTTAGATCCGAGTATACACTACCCAATTATGATAAACTGTTGTCAAGGAAAAAACACCCAACAAGACGAAGCATCAGAACTTTCAACAATTGAAAATTTGCTGAGACAATATTTTGCCAAGACTGAGGCTATGCTTCAGAGTCAAGCTGAATCCATACGAGCACTATAATATCAATTTGGCTAGATTGTGACCACAAGAATCTTTGCTGATTGATATTGAGAATTCGATATCACAATGACAAGAGCATTATAAGGGAATCATTCCCAAAAGTGAGACTCAATTAAATGAAATAGTTACAGATGCTACAGTAAAAAAAGATAATTCAGATCTCGATAATGGAAAGATGTCAGAACAATCTGAAAAGCAAACTGTAGCTGAAGAGGTTAAACAAAATATTATGAAGATAGAATCAAATCATTTTGTCGCCACAAATGCTACAACAAAACAGCCTCAGAAACTTGAAGATTCATTGTCAAAGAAGAAAAGATTTGGAGAAGTTGAAGCAATCGCACTTACTGAAGGGTGCACAGCCATGACAATTAAATTGCTCCAAGAATTTATGTATCCCAAGAGCTTCTCAATACCCTATTCCATTGGTGATCGATATATTGGAAAGGAATTATGATGGCAGCGTAAGCATAATTTTGATGCCCATATCCATAATTAAGAAGTTAAGGAATTGGAAAACATGGAAGAATGAATGAAATTTTTTTTGGGACCATATGAAGAATAAGAGAGTACAAAGTACTTGAAGAAGAAGGAACAAATACTGTGCTTGCACCGATTGAGGAATAAGCAAACACCATTGTCGATGCATTAAAATTCCATTATCAGTGTAGTTTTGTACAACGGTACTCCAATTGCTGACTTAATGCTGAAAACGAAGAAGTTCTTGCAGAAGAGGAAAAAGAAGAAAGAAGAGAAGAACCTGATGTCGTGACAAATTTGGCTGAGGAATTCGTCACCGCACCTGAAGTTGTGAGTGCATCTTTGGATGATTTGGTGCCACCTGATGTGAGTCAGGCATAGGCTGTGACTGACAGTAATGAAGATTATAATCCTCTAGCCATGGTGCTTTATACTGCACCACTTGCTGAAATACACCTATCTGATTTCACGATCAATGATGCCGGGGCACAACCTGAAGCTGAGGAGCAATCCTAAGATCTAATTAAGCCAAAAGAACAAAAGAGAAAGCGCACCAAAGACAAGAAGCGATGCAAGGAGGAGCGGAAGCGCAAAAAGAAGAAGACCAATGCAACTACATCTTTGGCTGCATCACATTGAGATAGTTTTTATTTTCAGTACTTAGTTTAGTTTTCATGCATATCATGTAGCTGTAGTATAATTATCATCACATTTCTTTTGTCATTACATTTTTATTGTCACTGCATCTACCTTGTCATTGCATTTCCATATATCTTTGTAAATTAATGTTAGTTCATTGGGGACAATGTAAACTTTAAGTTTGGGGGGAATGTATATGGGCTGGAAATGCAAATGCACCCACATTTTAAAAATTTATCCTTTTGAGTTTAATGATAGTATGCAAAGTTATTGGAAATGTGCTTGAATTTTATTTTTCATTTGATACTTAATTCCTGAATCATGTGAAATGTTAGTGAATGAGTTGGATAAATTTGACTGAATGTTCTATCTTCAATTCTTTGATGAATGATTTAGATTGCATTAGTAATTGATGACTAGCATCATTCCTTGAATCTTGAATGAAATTGCCTTTTACAACAACTTGTATATGTATATAGTTATAAATAAAAGACACTCTAATGTGGGTGTATTGTGAAATGTTGAAGGCGAAACACTCCAATGCAAGCGTTAGGAAAAGTAATCTGGCCAAAAGCTATTACTGCAATAGTGTTTGTCGGTGCAATTACGTATTCTCTGGGGGTTTGTTGCACTCCATCGTTACTTCTCAGGAACAAGGGTACAGTACTAAAAAGAACATATGTTTTCTCTCCATTTTTTGGATAATTTGTTCCCATTTAGTTGTCCTTGGTACATATTTTAGCATTTTTTTAGTTTAGTACATTGCATTTTCTAACTCGGTGGACCTTGACCTAGTTTTCCTTATTTTTTCCATATCATACTACTAATGTCGCTGCATGAGCACTTCTTGTTTTAGCCAAAATTATCGTCGCAAGAATATTTAGGAAATGAACCCCAGACTGTCGATGCATAAATATTCTTCAAATTGCATCCAAAACTATCGTTGCATAAGTATTCTTCAATTGCACCCAAGAATGTCGCTGCATGAACATGTTCAGAATTACCGTTGCATTAACGTACCTAGAATTGCGCCCAGAATTATCGCCGCATCTGACAGCTGTCTGATAAGAACAAAAATGTGTGAGCTGTCCAATCTAGTATAATCAACTTGTATAGCTTAATTTTGCAGAAGAGACACCTATACAATTTAGGGCTAAATATAAGCACACACAGAGCATGAAAGCGGAGTCTCTCTTCCTTTAGTCTCCCAGTTTGCAATATTATCTTCTTCAACCTAGCTTTTGAGCTTTTCAGCTATGGAGGCTTGAGAACCCTCGGGTGAACCAATGTGAAGGCGATGCAAACCAGCTCCTGATGAGGAGTTACTAACTATAACACAAGAGGAGAGTAAGAGAGCAAGTCGAGTAGCCTAGACAAAGTATTTTCCATTTGTTCTTTTATATTTCTTTCTTAAACGATGGTAATTCTTTTTATTTCAAGATTGTATGGAAGAACACTAGATATTAGACTAATTGATATTTTATCCAACCTTGCCTTTATTGTTTAATCTTTGGGTTTGAATATTTTTGCACGGAAGTGTTAATGCAGTCACGGTCACTAGAGGGTGCAGTGATAGTTTAAACTAACAAGCAAGGCAACGAAAGTTGCTTGGGGATTGATGGAATTTGGTCCACTTGTTCTTAAGTGTGTTGCATTGCTAGCACTGGAAAGTGTGGTTAGTGTGCATACGAAAGTCATAGATCTAATAAAAAACCAAGTTTGGTAAGATGTTCTTTGCCCTTCATTGCGCCGACAAATTACCTGTTATTCTTAACCTTGTAAATCACACCCGTCCTAATGGGATCGATATCCGACAGATTCACTTCTGTCTACTATACTTACATCGACAGTGTACGCATGCACATTACTGTGACGTTCATATCACGATCAAGTTTTGGCACCGTTGCCGGGGATGATGTTTATTTGGTGTCTATTTTTGTATTTGCATTTATTCTTTATTATCTAAATTTTATTTGTCAGTAACTTGTTTCCTTTTTGTTGTTTATTTTTACATTTTTCTTTTAGCGAAATATGACTAGGAACGAGTTGTATAGAACCTCAAGATGTTAGACTAGCATAAGTGATGCTCTAGAAATGAAACTCGATGCCATAACCGCTTAAGTATCTTCTTTGACTAATATTAGTAATTCAATGCAAAATGCTGCAACAATTGCCGAATGGAAATTTGTTGTGACAATTTGCGATTACTATGGAAGCAACCATGAGTTTGAATAATGCCCATCAAATCCAGCAAATGTGTACCACATAGGGAATTTCGGTCGAGATGAAAATCTATATTCCAACACCTACAGGTGAGAGTGGGAGCAACATCCAAATTTTTGTTGGAACAATCAAGACCTTGGAAGTATAAACAACGATGTTAGATCCGAGTAGACACTGCCCAATTATGATAAACTCTTGTTAAGGCAAAATACCCAGCAAGACGAACCATCAGAACTTTCTACAATTGAAAATTTGTTGAGACAATATTTTGCCAAGACTGAAGTTGTGCTTCTAGGTCAAGCTGAATCCATACGAGCTCTAGAATATCAATTTGGCCACATTGTGAGCGCAATAAATTTGCGACCATAAGAATCTTTACTGATTGATATTGAGAATTCGATATCATAATGACAAGAGCATTGTGAGGGAATCATTCCCAAAAGTGAGACTCAAGTAATTGAAGTTGTTACAGATGCTACAGTAAAGGAAGATGATTCAGATCTCGACAATAGAAATATGTCAGAATAATCTGAAAAGAAAACTACAGCTGAAGAGGTTAAAACAAAATATTGCAGAGACAGAATCAGTTCATTTTGTCGCCACAAATGCTACAGAAAAACAGCCTCAGAAACTTGAAGATTCATTGTCAAAGAAGAAAAGATTGGGAGAAGTCAAAGCAATCGCACTTACTGAAGGGTGCACTGGCATGAAAATTAAGTTTCTTCAAGAATTTATGGATCCCCAAGAGCTTCTCAATACCCTATTCCATTGGTGATCGATATAATGGAAAGGCATTATGTGATGACAACGTAAGCATAATTTTGATGCCCATATCCATAATTAAGAAGTTACGGAATTGGAAAAATGCAAGAAAGAATGAAAAATTTTTTTTGGGACAGTATGAAGAATAAGAGAGTACGAAGCACTTGAAGAAGAAGGAACAAATACTATGTTTGCACCGATTAAGGAATAAGTAAAAACCATTGTTGACACATTATGATTCCATTGTCAGTGCAATTTCGTACAACTATACTGCACCAGCTGACTTAATGCTGAAAAAGAAGAAGTTCTTGTAGAAGAGGAAAAAGAAGAAAGAAGAGAAGAACTTGATGTCGTGACAAATTCAGTTGAGGAATTTGTCACCACACCTGAAGTTGTGAGTGCATCTTTGGATGATTTGGCTCCACCTGATGCAAGTCAAGCGGAGGCTGTAACTGTCAGTAATGAGGATTACAATCCTCTAGCCATGGTGCTTTATACTGCACTGCTTACTGAAATACATCTATCTGATGTCATGGTCGATGATGCCGAGGCACAACTTAAAGCTAAGGAACAATCCGAAGATCCGGCTAAGCTAAAGAAACGAAAGAGAAAGCACGCCAAAGACAAGAAGAGCCAAAAGGAAGAGCGTAAACGGAAGAAGAAGAAGACCAATACAGCAATATCTTCGGCTGCATCACATTGAGTTAGTTTTTATTTTCAGTAATTAGTTTAGTTTTCATGCATATCATGTAGCTATAGTATAATTATCATCACATTTCTTTTGTCATTGCATTTTTATTGTCACTGCATCTACCTTGTCATTGTATTTCCATATATCTTTGTAAATTAATGTCAGTGCACTAGGGACAATGCAAACTTTAAGTTTGGGGGGAATGTATATGGGCTGGAAATGCAAATGCACCCACTTTTTAAAAATTTGTCCTTTTAAGTTTAATGAAAGTATGTAACGCTATTAGAAATGTGGTTGAATTTTTTTTCATTTGATGTTTAATTCTTGAATCATGTGAAATGTCATTGAATGAGTTGGATAAATTTGCCAAAATGTTGTATCTTTAATTCTTTGAAGAATGATTTAGATTGCATTAGTAATGGATGACGGGCATCATTCCTTGAATCTTGAATGAAAGTTCCTTTTACAACAGCTTGTATATGTATATAGTTATAAATAAAAGACACTCTAATGTGGGTGAATTGTGAGCTGTTCAAGGGGGAAGACTCCAATGCAAGTGTTAGGAAGAGTAATCTGGCCAATGGTTGTCGCTGCAATTACGTATTCCTTGGGGGTTTGTTGCACTCCATCGTTACTTCTCAGGAACAAGGGTACAATAATGCAACAACATCCCTTAGTCACATAAAAAGAAGAAGAAAAGAAAAGAAAAGACAAAGACAAAGAAATATATTTATATTAGTGTACAATAAATGTTGTATTGGTAGATAGAATTAAGGATGAGAAGCATGATGCTAGCTTTAATGAAGTTACAATCTTAGTAATTCATACTTATGTGATGTCGATGCAATAGTCTGTCATATGAATGAGATTCATTCATTTGGATTTTGGATGATTTAAGTTGCTAGAATGATCATTTGCCTTGGTGAATTCTTTTGTAGCCTTGCTAGTTTTTGTTTTACTTGAGGACAAGTAAAAACTCAAGTTTGGGGGTGTGATGGTACTAAAAAGAACATATGTTTTCTCCCCATTTATTGGATAATTTGTTCCCATTTAGTTGTCCTTAGTACATATTATAGCATTTTTTTAGTTTAGTACATTGTATTTTCTAACTTAGTGGACCATGACCTAGTTTTCCTTAATTTTGCCATATTTTACTGCTATTGTCGGAGCATTAGCACTTCTAGATTGCGCCCAAAACTGTCGCCATAGGAATATTTACGGAATGCACCCAAGACTATCACTACATAAATATTCTTCAAATTGCATCCAGAACTATCGTTTCATAAGTATTCTTCAATTGCAACCAGGAATGTCGATGCATGAACATGTTCAGAATTGTCGTTGCATGAACGTGCCCAGAATTGCGCCCAGAATTGTCGCCACATCTAACAGCTCTCTGATAAGAACAGAAATGTGTGAGCTGTCCAATCTGGTATAACCAACTTGTATAACTTAATTTTGTAGAATAGACACCTGTACAAATTATGGCTAAATATAAGCACACACAAAGCATGAAGTGGCAGTCTCTTTTTCTTTAGTCTCCCATTTTGCAATTTTATCTTCGTCAACCTAGCTTTTGAGCTTTTGGCTATGGAGGCTTGAGGCCCCTCGGGTGAATCAACGTGAAGGCGATGCAGACCACGTCTTGAAGAGGAGTTCCTAACTGTGACACAAGTAGAGAGTAAGAGAGCAAGTCGAGTAGCCTAGACATAATATTCTCTATTTGTTCTTTTATATTTCTTTCTTAAACGATGGTATGGAAGTACACTAGATATTTAGACTAATTTATATTTTATCCAAGCTTGCCTTTACTGTTTAATTTTTGGGTTTGAATGATTTTAGCATCGAAGTGTTATTGCAGTCACAGTTATTAGAAGGTGCAGTGACAGTTTAAACTAACAAGCAAGATAACAGAAGTTGCTTGGGGATTGAAGGAATTTGGTCAAATTGTTCTTAAATGTGTTGCATTGCCAGCACTAGAAGTTGTGGTTAGTGTGCATACAAAAATCATAGATTTATTAGAAAAGCCAAGTTTGGAAAGATGTTCGTTGCACCTTATTGCACCAACAAATTACCTGTTATTCTTAACCTTGTAAACCACACTTAGTTTTCTTCTGACTATTCACGTTGTGGATCTCATCTTACTTTTATTACATTTTATCTTTATTTTCACATCATTGCTCCGACAACCATTCTCACATTTAATTGCATTTTACTTATTCAATGCACCGATAATTTTAGACAACAGACACCCATCCTCGTGGGATCAATATTCAAAAGATTCACTTCTGTCTACTATACTTGCATCGACAGTGTACGCTTGCACATTGCTGTGACGTTCATATCGCGATCAAGTTTTGGTGCCGTTGCCGGGGATGATGTTTGTTTGATGTCTATTTTTGTATTTGCATTTAATCTTTATTATCTAAATTTTATTTGTCAGTAACTTGTTTCCTTTTTTTTGTTTACTTTTACATTTTTCTTTTAGCAAAATATGACTAGGAACGAGGTGTGTAGAACCTCAAGATGTTACACTAGCATAAGTGATGCTCTAGAAATGGAGCTCGATGCCATAACCGCCCAAGTATCTTCTTCCACTGATATGAGTAATTCAATGCAAAATGCCATAATAGTTGCAGAATGGAAGTACACTAGATATTTAGACTAATTTATACTTTATCCAAGCTTGCCTTTACTGTTTAATTTTTGGGTTTGAATGATTTTAGCACGGAAGTGTTATTGCAGCCACAATCACTGGAAGGTGCAATGACAGTTTAAACTAACAAGTAAGAAAACTTAAGTTGCTTGGGGATTGAAGGAATTTGGTCCACTTGTTCTTAAGTGTGATGCATTATCAGCACCAAAGGTGTGGTTAGTGTGTATATTAAAGTCATAGATCTAACAGAAAAACTAAGTTTGGTAAGATGTTCATTGCACTTCATTGCATCGACAATTTACCTGTTATTCTTAACCTTGTAAGCCACACTTAGTTTTCTGCTGACTATTCAATTGTGGATCCCATTTTACCTTTATTACATTTTATCTTTATTTTCACATTATTACTCTGACAACCAATCTCACAATTTATTGCATTTTACTTATTCAATGCACCGACAGTTCTAGACAACAGACACCCATCCTCGTGGGATCGATATCTGACAGATTCACATCTGTCTACTATACTTGCATTGATAGCGTACACTTGCAAATTATTGCTGTGAAGTTCATAGCGTGATCAAGTTTTGGCGACGTTGCCGAGGATGGAATTTGTTTGATGTTTATTTTTTTCTTTTCATTTATTTTTATTATCTAAATTTTATTTGTCACTAACTTGTTTTCTTTTTGTTGTTTACTTTTACATTTTTCTTTTAGCGAAATATGGCTAGGAACGAGGTGTATATAACCTCAAGATGTTGGACTAGCATAAGTGATGCTATAGAAATAGAGCTCGATGCCATAACCGCCCAAGTATCTTCTTTGACTAATATGAGTAATTTAATGCAGAATGCTACAACAATTGCAGAATGGAAATTTGCTGTGACAAATTGCGATTACTGTGGAAGCAACCATGAGTTTGAACAATGCCCATCAAATCCAGCAAATGTGTACACATGGGGAATTTCGGTCAAAATGAAAATCCATATTCCAATACCTACATGCCAGAGTGAGAGCAACATCCAAATTTTATTGGAACAATCAAGACCCTGAAAGTATAAACAACGATGTTAGATTCGAGTGGACACTGCCCAATTATGATAAACTCTTGTCAAGGCAAAATACCTAGCAAGACGAAGCATCAGAATGTTCATCATTTGAAAATTTGCTAAGACAATATTTTGCCAAGATTGAAGTTGTGCTTCATAGTCAAGCTGAATCCATACGAGCTCTAGAATATCAATTTGGCTAGATTGTGAGTGCAATAAATTTGCAACCAGAAGAAACTGTGTCATTTGACATTGAGAATTCGATATCACAAGGGCAAGAGCATTGTGAGGTAATCATTCCCAGAAGTGAGACTCAACTGAATGAAGTTGTTCAAGATGCTACAGCAAAGAAGATAATTCAGATCTCGATAATGAAAAGATTTCAGAACAATCTAAAAAGCAAACTGCAGCTGAAGAGGTTAAACAAAATATTACGGAGTTGGAATTAGATCGTTTTATCGCTCTTACTGAAGGGTGCACTGTCATGACAATTAAATTGCTCCAAGAATTTAAGGATCCTAAGAGCTTCTCAATACCCTATTACATTGGTGATCCGTATATTGGAAAGGCATTATGTCATTTCAATGAAAGCATAATTTTGATGCCTATATCCGTAATTAAAAAGTTACAGAAATGGAAAAAATGCAAGAAAGAGTGGAAATGTTTTTTTGGACCGTGTGGAGAATAAAAGAGTACGAAGCACTTGAAGAAGAAGGAATAAATATTGTGTCTGCACCGATTGAGGAATAAGTAAACACCATTGTCGATGCATTAGGATTCCATTGTCATCGTAATTTGTACAGCTGTACTGCACCTACTGACTTAATGCTAAAAACGGAAGAAGTTCGTGTGGAGAAAGAAAAAGATGAAGAAATAGATGTCGAGGCAAATTTAACTGAGAAATTTGTCCCCGTACCTAGAGTTGTGGGTGCAATAACCGAAGGCTTGCTGCAAGATTGAGCGAGTCAGGCGAAAGCTGTGGATGAAATTAATGAGGACCACAATCATTTGATAATAGTGGTCTACACTGGACTAATAAATGCAGCAGCTGATAATGCCAGAGTAGTCCACAGACTATGCAAAGCTCAAACAAAATTAAAAGAAGAAAAAAGAGAAGGACCTGATGTCATGACAAATTCGACTGAGAAAATTGTCACTGCACCTGAACTTGTGGGTGCATCATCTTATGATTTGGTGCCACCTGAAGCGAGTCAGGCGGAGGCTGTGACGGTCAGTAATGAGGATTCCAATCCTCTAGCCAAGGTGTTTTATGTTGCACCACTTACTGAAATACACCCATCTGATGTCATAGTCGATGGTGTTGGGGCGCAGCCTAACGTTGAGGAGCAATCTGCAGACCCGGCCAAGCCAAAGGAACGAAAGAGAAAGCGCGCCAAAGACAAGAAGCGCCGCAAGGAGGAGCGAAAGCACAAGAAGAAGAAGACCAATGTAACCAGATCTTCGGCTACAGCACATTGAGTTAGTTTTTAGTTTTTTTAGCACTTAGTTTAGTTTTCATGCATATCATGTAGCTGTAGTATAATTGCCCCTGCATTTTTATTGTCGCTGCATTTACATTGTCATTGCATTTCCATATATATTTATTAATGTCAGTGCATTGGGAACAATGCAAACTTTAAGTTTGGGGGAATGTATATGGGTTGGAAATGCAATTGCACCCACATTTCAAAAATTTGTCCTTTTGAGTTTATGCATGGTTATTAAAAATGTGCTTGAATTTTTTTCCTTTTGATTCTTAATTCTTGAATCATGTGAACTACTAATGAATGATTTGGATGAATTTGATTGAATGTTGTATCTTCAATTTTTGGATGAATGATTTAGATTCCATTAGTAATGGATGAATAGTACCACTCTTTGAATCTTGAATGAATCTTCCATTTACAACTACTTGTATATAAGTATAGTTATGAATAAAAGACACTCCAATATGGGTGTGTTGTGAACTATTAAGGGGGAACACTCCAATGCAAGTTTTAGAAAAAGTAATCTAGCCAGAGGCTGTCACTGCAAGAGTGTTTGCCGGCGCAATTACATACTCCTTGGGGGTTTGTTGCACCCCATCGTTACTTCCCAAAAAAAAGGGTATAGTAATGCAACGACATCTCTCAGTCACATAAAAAAAGGAAAAGAAGAAAAGAAATTATATGTGTATATTATTTTACAATAAATGTTGTTTTCGTAGAATGAAATTAAGATTTAAAGCATGATACTAGCATTGATGAAATTGCAATTTTAGTTATTCATACCTATAAACTGTCAGCGTAATATTCTGTCATTTGAATGTAATTCATGCATTAGAGTTTCAGATGTTTCAAGTTGCTAGAATGATTATTGCCTTGACAAAAATTCTTCTGTAGCATTTCTAGTTTTTGTTTTACTTGAGGACAAGTAAAAACTCAAGTTTGGGGGTGTGATGGTACTAAAAAGAACATATGTTTTCTCCCCATATATTGGATAATTTGTTCCCATCTAGTTGTCCTTAGTACATATTTTAGCATTTTTTAGTCAGTGGACCTTGGCCTAGTTTTCCTTAATTTTGTCATATTTTACTACTAATGGCGCTGCATGAGCACTTCTAGATTGCGTCCAAAACTGTCGTCGCATGAGCACTTCCAGATTGCACCCAAAACTGTCACCGCAAGAACATTTCCGGAATGCACGCAAGACTGTCACTGCATAAATATTCTTCAAATTGCTTCTAAAACTATCGCTACATAAGTATTCTTCAATTGCACCCAAGAATGTCGCTGCATGAACATGTACAGAATTGTCGTTGCATGAACATGTCCAGAATTGTGCCCAGAATAGTCGTCACATCTAACAGCTATCTGATAAGAACAAAAATGTGTCAGCTGTCCAATCTAGTATAACCAACTTGTACAACTTAATTTTGTAGAATAGACACCTGTACAATTTAGGCTAAATATAAACACTCACAAGGAAAGAGAAAGGTGTCTCTTCTTCCTTTAGTCTCCCATTTTGCAATATAATTGAGTTTTTCGGTAATGGAGGCTTGAGAACCCTCGGGTGAATCAACGTGAAGGCGGTGTAGACCAGCACCTGACGAGGAGCATCCTAAGTGCGATGCAAGAGGGAAGTAAGGGAGCATTTCGAGTAGCCTAGGAATAGTATTCTCCATTTTTTCTTTTACATTTCCTTTCTTAAACGATGGTAATTCATTTTTATTTCAAGTTTGTATGGAAGTATTGTTGATTGTTAGACTAAATGATATCCTATTCAAGCTTGCTTTTACTGTTAATTCTTTGGGTTTGAATGATTTTAGCACGGAAGTGTTATTGTAGTCACAGTCACTGGAAGGTGCAGTGACAGTTTAAACTAACAAGCAAGACAACTGAAGTTGCTTGGGGGTTGAAGGAATTTGGTCCACTTGTTCTTAAGTGTGATGCATTGCCAGCACTGAAAGGTGTGGTTAGTTTGCATACTAAAGTCATAGATCTAATAGAAAAGCTAAGTTTGGTAAGATGTTTATTGCACTTCATTACATCGACAATTTACCTATTATTCTTAACCTTGTAAACCACACTTTGTTTTCTGCTAACTATTCACGTTGTGGATCGCATTTTACCTTTATTACATTTTATCTTTATTTTCACATTATTTCTCCGACAACCAATCTCACAATTTATTGCATTTTACTTATTCAATGCATCGACAATTTTAGACAATAGACACCCATCCTCATGGGGTCGATATACGACAGATTCACATATGTCTACTATACTTGCATTGATAGTGTATGCTTACACATTATTGTTGTGAAGTTCATAGCGTGATCAAGTTTTAGCGTCGTTGCCGGGGATGACATTTGTTTGATGTCTATTTTTGTCTGTACATTTATTTTTATTATCTAAATTTTATTTGTCACTAACTTGTTTTTTTTTGTTGTTTACTTTTACATTTTTCTTTTAGCGAAATATGGCTAGGAACGAGGTGTATATAACCTTAAGATGTTGGACTAGCATAAGTGATGCTAGAAAAATGGAGCTCGATGCCATAATTGCCCAAGTATCTTCTTTGACTAATATGAGTAATTCAATGCAAAATGCTACAACAATTGCAGAGTGGAAATTTGCTATGACAATTTGCGATTACTGTGGAAGCAACCATGAGTTTGAACATTGCCCATCAAATCCAGCAAATGTGTACCACATGGGGAATTTCGGTCAAAATGAAAATCCATATTCCAACACCTACACGCCAGAGTAGGAGTAACATCCAAATTTTTGTTAGAACAATCAAGACCGTGGAAGTATAAACAACGATGTTAGATCCGAGTGGACACTGCCTAATTATAATCAACTCTTGTCAGGGCAAAATACCTAGCAAGACGAAGCATCAGAATGTTCATCATTTGAAAATTTGCTGAGACAATATTTTGCCAAGACTGAAGTTGTGGTTTAGAGTCAAGCTAAATTCATACGAGCTCTAGAATATCAATTTGGCCACACTTAGCTTTCTGTTGACTATTCATGTTGTGGTTCCCATTTTACCTTTATTACATTTTATCTTTATTTTCACATTATTGCTCTGACAATTAACCTCATAATTTATTTCATTTTTCTTATTCAATGCATCGCCAATTTTAGACAACAGGCACCCATTCTCGTGGGATCGATATCTGACAGATTCAAATCTGTCTACTATACTTGCATCGACAGTGTACGCTTGTGTCATGAACTAGAGTTCAGAGCCCGTGACCATCGTACATAATGAGTCCCATGGAGGTCTTTCATTGACATTAGGATCATTTAGCCCACATGAGTTGGCTCGATTCAGAGAGCTGTTGGTCAAGCCTATTAGATTGAAGCCTAGGTGGCCCAATAATGAAGATATGGCAATAGAAGACATCTTGGCAAATATGGGAACTAATCCTAAAAGATAAGGAATAATCATATCTTTAGGATTAGATAAGATTATATTGATATTGTAATCTTGTAAATCCCATAAATTAAGAGATAGGCTAATCTCATCAGTCTATGTAGCTTGATCTTGACCGTTGGTTGTGAGGGAGCTTAACTATAAATAGGAGCCTCTCCTCATTTGTAACTCATCCATTGGAATTCATTCCATTCATTGTATTCTTTTTATTCTTTGAGAGAAAGTAATACAAATGAGAGCATTTACTCATTGTAATCTTCGTGTTCTTGTTCTTGTGGATTTCTATTATCTTTTGAGCCTTCTTTGAGCTAGTCGCTTCCGCTATACAAGTTGGTGCCTTAGAGGAATTCCTTTCAGAATCCTCATTTGTTAAGAGTTAGGCTAACTTAGGCATGTTTGCAAGAAAGGATTGCCTAAGGTCGCACGGATTGCGAGACTAAAGATCTTGCCCCGTGACAAGTGGTATCCGAGCTAAGGTTGCGAAGGCACCGTCTGTAATGTCAAAAGAAGTTGTTAAACAGACTGAGCCAATAGAGACCCATTGGAGGGCCAGGCATAAGAGTCGTTCGAGGGACGTACTGTCGGCTTTGAAAAATCGAGTGGTCATTCTCGAAGAATCCATGAGGGGTGTCAAGGAGAGGCTCGATGAAGTCGAGGAGGGACTCTCAAGTGGGTTGCAATCCATGAAGGAAGGAGTCACTAAGCTTAAGGGGTAGCTCAGGATTTTCAAGGCTGCCTTGGGAAATGGAATGTTGGCTTTAACGCCAAAGTAACAAGTGATGGATGTACCCAAGCCGAAAGGGTTTAAAGAGGTAAGGTCCGCAAGTGAAGTAGATAACTTTCTTTGGGCAATAGAGTAATACTTCCTAGCGATGAGTATCAAGGATGAAGCTATTAAGGTAAATACTACTGCTATGTATCTTACGGACGTTGCATTGTTATGGTGGTGACGTAGGTCTACAGATGTAAAACATGGTGGGACTAAGATTGGGACTTGGGTAGAGTTCCAACAGGAATTCAAGGCGTAGTTTTACCCAGAGTATGCTGAGGATGAAGCTCGAGAAAAGTTGCAGTGACTTACGCAACGAGGATCGGTGAGGGAGTATGTGTAGGAGTTCAGTGAACTCATGCTTCAAATTTCAGATTTGAGCGAGAAGGAAGCATTTTTCTCCTTCACAGACTGGCTAAAACCATGGGCGAAGCAAGGATTGCAACGCTGAGGAGTCAAAGAGCTTACCAAAGCCATGATGGTTGTAGAGTCCATAGTAGAATTTGATCCGAGTAGAGACATATTTGAACCTTCCAAGCCCAATGGGAAGGGCAATGGTGAGGTAGATCATGATGAGAATAAAGAGGGACATAGTGATTATGGCAGTGGTAGTAGTAGTGATAGTGGGAAACCACGACGTGAGAAGTGGAGACCCAACAACCCAAAAGAGAAAAGAAGCAAGATGAGATGCTACCTTTGTAAGGGACCGTATATGAAGAAGAATTATCTAAAGGTATCTTCATTTTTGGCTATCAAGACGAAGATGAGCTGGAGGAAGGGAAGCCTGTTGAGAAGAAAGAATCAAAGGTTAATGCGATGGTGCTTATTTCTGCCAAAAGAGATGGCAAGGAAGGGTTGATGTTTGTAGACATCAACATTGCAGGCCAAATGAAGAGTGCTCTTGTTGACACGAGAGCATCTAACTTGTTGATATCAGAAAAAGCTACTAAAGAGCTTGGTCTTTCGATTCAGAAATCGAATAAGAAGATAAAGATGGTAAATTTCGAAGAGGGCCTAACTGTTGGTGTAGCTCAAAACGTAGAGCTATAAATTAGCGAATGGAAAGGCAAGGAAGACTTTGAGGTAATCAAATTAGTCGATTACGATTTTGTGCTTGGCTTAAACTTCTTTGACAAGATTCAAGCTACTATGTTTCCATGGGCTGATCAAATTCATATTGTTACTGGTCCGTTATCACGAATCATTGTGTCGGTATATCGAGATATGAAGGCTGGAACCAAGGTGTTGTCATCAATCCAGCTAGTTGAGGATGTTTCGTGTGGGAGGAATATCGACTCGATAGAACGGAGTGTTCCGAAAGCCCCTTTGCAAGAGATAGTGGAGCTTGGGACCGATATAAGGCCTGGTGAGTCGTCTGTGGAGATATCACCTTTGGGTAAGGTGAAGTGTGCATCAAACTTCGAGGGAAAGAAGTGATGCAAACGGGACAGACGGGTCGAGTAAATGCTGCGAGTAAGGTCCATCATGAACACCTTAGTAGTGTTGTGAATTCTGACTTGTTGGCTTGGCAAGGTCGTAGGGACCCTTTCAAAGTTCTTAAGCAAGGGGGCCAAGGGACTGTGGGAGTTACGAAGCCAAGGGGTGTGAATCAAGAAGATTTTGAACGAAGCAAGTCAAAATTGGGGCAAGTTAGAGTGGAGACTTCTTGCCAGCGAGATGTACTAATGAGTGCAATGGTTCAAGATAAGAGGAAATGGAAGTTGAGGCAGAAGTTCTGAAAGAAGGGACAACTCGATAGTGAGAGTCGGGAAGAAGCCGAGGCAACGAGACAAGACTAAGGCGAATCAAGTCAATGCCATTCTGGAACTGCAATGAGGGCATTGCGAGAATGGGTGGGAGAGAATGTCACGGGCCAGAGTTCAGAGCCCGTGACCATCGCACTCAATGAGTCCCATGGAGGTCTATCATTGACATTGGGATCATTTAGCCCACATGAGTTAGCCCGATTCAGAGAGCTATTGGTCAAGCCTATCAGATTGAAGCCTGGGTGGCCCAATAATGAAGATATGACAACAGAAGGAATCTTGGCAAATATGGAACTAATCCTAGAAGATAAGGAAGAATCATATCTTTAGGATTAGATAAGATTAGATTGATATTGTAAACTTGTAAATCCCATAAATTAAGGGATAGGTTAATCTCATCCGTCTATGTAGCTTGATCTTGACTATTGGTTGTGAGGGAGCTCAACTATAAATAGGAGCCTCTCCTCGTTTGTAACTCATCCATTGGAATTCATTCCATTCATTGTATTCATTGTATTCTTTGAGAGAAAGTAATACAATTGAGAGCATTTACTCAAACACTTGGTGTTCTTGTTCTTGTGGCTTTCTGTTGTATTTTGAGCCTTCTTTTGGCTAGTCACTTCCGCTATACAAGTTGGTGCCTTGAAGGAATTCCTTTGAGAATCCTCATTTGTTGGGAGTTAGGTTAACTTAGGTATGTTTGCAAGAAAAGATCGCCTAAGGCCACACGGATTGCAAGAAAAGATCGCCTAAGGCCACACGGATTGCAAGACTAAAGATCTAGCCTCGTGACACTTACATATTATTGTTGTGACATTTATAGCGCGATCACCTATCCAGCATCCGGTCGATGAAGGAAAGTGGAAAATGGTCCTTCTTTGTGGCTATATTCAATTTGCGATAATCCATGCATACTCGCAAACTCGTAGGGATATGTGTAGGGATTAGCTCATCTTTCTCATTGCTCACCATAATGATACCACTTTTCTTAAGGACACATTGAATTGGACTTACCCAATTGCTATTAGAAATTGGGTAAATAATGCCCACATCCAGCCACTTGATAATCTCCTTTTTAACCACCTCTTTCATTTTCTCATTCAATCTCCTTTGTTGTTCGATCGATTACCTTCCTTCATCTTCCAATCAAATTTTGTGCATGCAAAAAGAAGGACTAATGCCTCTAATGTCGGCAATACTCTAGGCAATCGCATGTTTATGCTGTTTCAAGATATGGATCAATTTTTCCTCCTGAATTGCGTCTAGTGTTGCAGAGACAATAACTGGCAGAGTGCTATTGTTGCCAAGAAAAACATACTTCAGATAAGTAGACAATGGCTTCAACTCCAAAGTAGGAGCTTCTTCAATAGATGGCTTAAAGACTGGAGTTGTTCTATTGGTTAGGTCTAGAGATTCCATCTGCCATCCACGCCTAAGCTCAATATTGTTTGCTTCAACCTTACTGTGACAATCAGCTAGAAATTCTTCATCCGATGTCATCGCAAATTCTTCTGAAAATATTATGCTTTGCTCATTGAATTCCTTCTCAATTACATCAACAGTGTGACATTCTTCTTTGTCCTTGTAGGGAATAACTTCAAAAACACTGAAGGTGACATGTTCATCATTATGTCTCATGGTTAATTCACCTTTGTACACGTCAATGAGAGTGCGTCCGGTAGCTAAGAATGGGCGTCCCAATATTATGGGTACCTCTTTGTCTGCTTCGCAGTCAAGTATAATGAAATCTGCCAGGAACACAAACTTATCCACGCTAACTAATATGTTCTTGATTTGTCCTTCATGTTACGCTAACGATCTATCCGCTAACTAGAATGTCACTACAGTGGGCTTTGTATGACCACTCCCTAATTTTATAAAAGTAGATAGTGGCATAAGGTTGATACTCGCGCCTAAATCACATAAAGCTTTACCTAAGTAGTGGTTGCCAATTGAACATGGGATTGTAAAGCTTCCTGTGTCTTTCATCTTGGGCTGTAACTTATTTTTCAGGACTGTACTACATCCTTCTATGACTGCAATTGTCTCAGTATCATTTAACTTCTTCTTTCTGGACAATAGCTCCTTCATAAATTTCTTATAACTGAGAATCTATACAAGAGCATCTACAAGAGGAATATTGACATGAAGTTGCTTTAATGTTGTCAGAAACTGTTGATATTGTCTATCATGCTTCTTTTCTTTAAATCTTTGTAGGAAAGGCAAAGGTATGGATACATTAGGTTGCTTCGACATTGTTGGTTGCGTCGACAATTTTGTCGGTCTGAAAACAAGCATTGGGGTGACAATTTGTGGAGCCTCTTTCTCTGGTTTATCTACAATTTCTTCAGACACAACTCTCTCACCCTTATCCACTTCACTAGTGACTATAGGTGCTGCAGTAGAGCTGGTAGCTGGCTCATCAGATTATCCCTTAACCGCTCCTCTTGGATCACGTCAAGCACTCCTCGTTAAGAGTTGTCGCTCACTTGCTCAATCAGCTCACCGGACTCTAGAACCCAACTTCAAAGCTTTAGAAAATTTGCAGAATTAATTTCTTTACCTCTTGATATCCGCTCTCCTTCTTTTCTTCTATATTTATAAGCTTTGAGAATTGCAAATCCCATCTCTTTTCAGATCCAACTTCTTTTGCAGCTGTAACAGTTTGTTAAAATCCAGCTGTGCACTCACGCAGATCTGGTGTGTTCTTTATAAATCTACAGGTTGTCGTGACATCGCTAGGCACAATCTGTAATCTTTACAAAAGGCTTTACTAGCTAGCCTATCCAACATCTGATAAATGAATGGTAATGGAAAATTATTCTTCTTTGTGGCCACATTGAGACAACGATAATCCATACACACTCACCAACCAGTAGCAATGCGAGTAAGGATCAGCTCGTTCTTATCATTACTGACCACTATGATGCCGCTTTTCTTAGGCACACATTGGACAGGGCTTACCCATGTGCGATCTGAGTGGGATAGATGACGCCTGCGTCCACCCACTTAATGATCTCTTTTTTCACTACCTCTTTCATTTTCTCAATAAGTCTTCACTATTGCTCAATGGATTGCTTCCCTTCATCTTCCAGCCTGATCTTATGCATACAAAAAGAGGGACTAATTTCTCTGATGTCTACAACGCTCTAGGCTATGACTCATTTGTATTGATTTAAAATTGTGATAAGTTTTCCTTCTTGACTCGCATTGAGGCTTACACTGACAATCACAGGTAATGTGTCATTGTCACCTAGAAAGACATACTTCAAATGCGTCGATAATGGCTTTAACTCCAAGGTAAAAGCTTGTTCGATTGATGGTTTAAACATCGGGATCGTCTTGTTAGACAGATCCAAAGATTCCAATTGCCAACCCTGTCTTAGTTCACAAATATTAGCTTCAGCTCTATGGCCGCATTCAGTTAGGATATCAACTCTGGTTGTCACTGCATATTCGTCTGAACTGTTGAATTTCATTCATTGAATTCTTCTATAATAATTTCATCCAGCACGTCAATGTGATTACATTGCTCTTTACTTGTAGATAAAGATGCTTCGAACACACTAAAAGTGACATGCTCGTCATTATGATGCATAATGAGCTCGCCCTTGAAAACATCAATAAGCATGCGTCCCGTTACTAAGAATGGGCGTCCCAAGATGATGGACACCTCCTTATCTGCTTCGCAATCAAGGATGATAAAGTCAGCAGGGAACATGAGTTTGTCAACTTGGACGAGGACATCCTTAATATATCCTTCCGGTTGTGCCAAAGATCTATCTGCAAGCTGCAATGTCACCGTAGTGGGTTTCATAAATCCAATTCCTAACTTCCTGAAAGTGGATAATGGCATGAGATTAATACTATCTCCCAAATCGCATAAAGCTTCACCTAGATAGTGGTTTCCAATAGAGCGTGGAATTGTGAAGCTGTCAGGACCTTTCATCTTTGGTAGCAACTTGTTCGTTAGCATAACACTGCATCCCTTTGTGAGCGCAATCGTTTCGATGTTAGAAAGCTTTTTATTCTTTGATAGTAGATTTTTCATAAATTTCCCATAACTAGGGATCTGCACAAGAGCATCCACTAAAGGTATGTTAATGTGTAATTGCTTCAAGGTAGAGATAAACTTCTGATAATCCTTATCATGGTCTTTCTCTTTAAATCTCTGTGGAAACGACAAAGGTATATTGTCAGTGGGTTGTTGTAGAGGATTCGGTTGCATCGACATGGGCAATTGTGTCGACATCTTTTTTGGTTAAACTATGGGCATACGAGTGATTGCAGGTGGCTCATCTTCATTTATTCCTACTAGGTCTTCTTTCTGTTGCTGTGGTTCAAATGTGTCAACATGTACTTGATTGGAATTGTTGCTTGGCTCAGTAGTTTGCTTTCCACTTCTCAGTGTGATAGCTTTACAGTACTCCTTCCCCTTCTGAGTTCGATTTTTAGTATCGCTAGGCAAAGCACCTGGCGACCTTGTGCTCATGTTAGAAGCTAATTATCCTAGTCGAGCTTCCAATACGCGAATAGAAGAAGAGTTTCCTTGAACGATTGCTTCCGTTCTTATGATATGCTCTCTCATCAATGCTTCAAAAGTAGCCATAAGATCTGATCTTTGTTGAGAATATTGTTGTTGTTGTTGTTGATGCTGTCCATGCATATTTCGCATTGCATTCTATTGTGCAGCATTCAAACTTATGACTGCATCTGGTTATATTAATGCATCTGATTTTGTGACTGCATCTGGTCATGTATCGCATATTATCTGGGTGCGCATGCAATTACAGGTTGTGATTATAGTTTTGCTGTTGTTGGTTGTTGTTGTAACTCCCTTATCTAAAATTACCTTGAGTTGAGGCATTTTCATATCTAAATGTGGATGCATTCTGGTTTCCCCAAGGTTATTGTGTACGATTAAGATTACTGTATGAGTTACCATAAGAATTTCCTCTAATGTTGTTGACATAAAATGCGTTCTCAGCATGTTGTGGGCAATCCTCATAATTGTGATTGTCACTGTAAATTTCACAGGAAAATGTCGGGACATCCAACTATTGCGCAACTTGAATAGGGGCAACTTCACTTGTCCCTTTCATATTCTTGATCGTGTTTGCCAACGAGGATACTTGTGCACTCAAAGTTGAGATAACATCTAATTCTATAACACCAAGATTAGTTTTTACCTGAGCAGAACGAGAAATTGGATATTGGTAATCATTCTATGCAATTCTTTCTAATATCCATATAGCTTCATTGTAGGTGCAATCCAATAATGGTCCATTGGTAGATGCATCGACAAGATTTCTTGTCTGCGTATTCAACCCATTGTAAAAGATCTCGATCTGCGTCTCTTGTTGAATTTCATGCATGGGGCAACGTCTAAGCAGAGTCGTTTAATGTTCCCATGTAGTGTGTAAGTTCTCATCATCCAGTTGATGATATGCTGTGATATCATTCCGCAATCTGGCATTCATCGTCAGTGGATTAAATGTCAACACAAACTATGTTGCTAGCGCATTTTAAGAAGTAATGGATCCAGCTGGTAGACCAAGGAACCATATTCTTACCCTCCCTTGCAAAGAATAAGGGAACAGCCGCATCTTCAAGGCGTCATCAGGAACACCATGTTGACTAAAAGAAGCGCATATGAATAAAAACAATTTGAGATGCTCTCTAGCATCTTCATGAGGTAAACTTGCATACTGCCCATAAGAATTCAGCATTTGAAACATAACCGGTTTCAATTCAAAATTACCAGCTTGTATTGTTGGTCTAACAACCCCTGGTTGTAAATCATCAAGCACAGGAACAATAAAATCTCTGGTTGTCCTGTATGGTATTTGCTCTACTTGTGGCAGTGTGGTGGTATATTATTAACTCCTTGTGGCTGTACTAGAGGAACTACATTCTGTGGTAGCAATTATGGTAGATCATTATTGTTTCCAGCCATCTTCTTTTGCTCTTGCTTTCTCCTTCGAATAGTTCGTTCGAGTTTTGGATCAAAGCTCATAATATCCTTAGGATTTCTCCTTGTGGACATGCAACTCCTAAAGAATTTGAGATAAAATTAAAAGAAAGTAAAATAGATTAGTAAAAATAAGAATGTTAAGTCAGAAAGAATAATTGCAACTAAAAAAGTAAACATCAAACAAACGCCATCCCCAGCAATGGTGCCAAAACTGGATCGTCTTGTAAACGTCACAGCATTTAAGTGCAAGCGAACACTCGTCGATGCAAGTATAGTTGATAGATTTACTCTATCGGATATCGATCCCACGAGGATAGAGTTCTTAATGTTCAATTATCGAAGTAACTAAAGTTAAAATTAGAAAAAATGCTAGTAAAGATGTGAGCGTAAATAAATCAGATCTGCACCACTAAGTTAATCAACGTTGTCAAAGCAAAGGTAAAAATAAAATGTCAAAGCAACTAAAAGTAAAATAAATTGCTATCGATATTGTGAGAATTTAAATGCAGAAAAAGTAAAAGTGTGATCAAGTACAAAGAATGGAGAGGATCACTGACTTCCCTAAGTAGCAACGCTAGATGTGACGACAAGGTATTTTATAGATGAACTGTCGCAGCAATAAGGTTCCAATGAAATCATACCAATAACAACTCTCTATTTAACCAAGACTCAAGCACCCACATTTACCCCACCTTCCAGTGCTGGCAATGCCTTGCACTCAAGAACAAGTGACTAGAATTCCTCCTTATCTCAAGCAACTTCCGCTGACTTGCTTGTTAACCTAACTTGTCACCGCACTTTCTAGTGTCGGTAGACTACAATTGCACTTTTGTGGTCAAAATAGTTAAATCCAAGGGAAAATAGATGAAAAGTATTCAATAGGAATCAAAGCAATCTAACACTGAAAGATATTTTCATATACAATCAATTGTCAATAAGAATTCATCATCATTAAAAGAGGAATTAACAAATAAATCAAAGAATACTATTCCTAGGCTACTAGGATTATCCCTTAATCGCTCCTCTTGTATCACATCAAGCACTCATCGTCAAGAGTTGTCACACACTTGTTCGATCAACTTACCAGACTCCAGAACCTAGCTTCAAAGCCTTAGAGAATTTGCAGAATTAATTTCTTCACCTCTTGATATACGCTCTCCTTCTTCTCTCCTCTATTTATAAGCTTTGAGAATTGCAGATCCCATCTCTTTTCAGATCCAACTTTTTTTGCAGCTGTAATAGTTTGTTAAAATCCAGTTGTGCACTCACGCAGATCTGGTGTATTCTTTATAAATCTACAGGTTGTCGTGACATCGTTGGGCGCAATCTGTAATCTTTAATTGCGGTGACAACGTGTTATTCTCCTACGCTGGTACTTCCAGATGTGTTTGCAGTGTGAATTCACTCATACAAAGTAGATGTTTTCATGCGGTGACATTTCTGGCCGCAATTCCAAGCTAAACTTGTGGCTGCATCTTTGAACTTTTCTAGCATTGATCTTTCGAGATGGATCCCTGCACTGACAATTTTAGATGCAATACGTATGCTGCATATGGTGACATTAGTGCACAGAAGAGATAAAATAACGAGAATTTAACCCACACAACATTGAGTTAGAAAAATGTAAATACTAAGTATGAAATGTCTATCATGGATGCTTTTTTTTACAACAGAAACCGAGCCCAAGGGCACCAACACTTCAATTAATAGAATCGACCATGACAAGATTATGGATATCGCTAAGATACTCCATATCGAAGGTAAGGTTACAATGATTTTCACAAGCCATCCTACTAAGTTTATGGGCAACACTGTTACAATTAGGAGAGCACCACTGCACTTTAAAAGTTCTACACTTTGACAAGTCCTTTTTGATTTGTTGAAAAACAAATCCCTTTATCGTAATGTCATTCTTATTGCTTTGCATTCTGTTTATCAACTCTGCACAGTCATTCTCAAAAATGCAATTATCTAGATTATTATTAAGGACCCACTTAACACCAATATGGACAGCCGTCGCTTCAGCCCAAGCAATACAAGCCACGTTCTCCTTATATTCAACAGCCCCACCAGGACAAAACCCTCACTATCACGAATAATAATACCCATACCTGTAGTATCGTTTGACCAAGTAGCATCACAATTAATCTTTATCCACCCCTCGGGGGGTTTCTTCCATAATCTATCAGTCATCGGTCTAGGAATCATTCCCTCGTTTTGAAAGTTATAAAGCCTAAAATCATCAATAAAATGAACTGCCTTTTCCCACGTAATTTTAGGGTCCTCCATTTTCCCTTGGAACACCCATTTATTTCAAGCATTGCAAATATTCCATAGGAGAATGATAAAACACTCATAGGCTTTTTTGTCCAGGAATCACATGCTACTCTGGAGCCAGTCAATTCCACTCGACCAACTTTCATGCAGAAATCTGTTGTCAATGCTGCCCTTGGTCAACATCTCACGGGCAACTTTGCAATCCTTCAGCGCGTTTATAAGTGTTTCATCAGCTTCATTACACCTAGAGCAAAGCTTATTCCACTGCGGGTTTATCGAGCTAAGCTTGATACTAGTTGGCAAAATATCATGACTCAACTGCCACGTGAAAATTCCAATTTTGGGAGGGATTTTCAGCTTCTAGAGAGCTCTCCAAAAGAGTCTGTGAGGACCGCAACCAATTTTCTTAAGAATCAACCAAGAAAATCCCATTTTTGTAGAATAAAAACCATCACGTGCATGAAACCAAATAACTCTGTCATCGGGCCCACCATGCATTAATGGAATTTCACAAATTTTCCTACCTAGCTCCTCCCCGTAGATACGTACAACTTTATGCATGTCCCATGCAGCACCATCTTGACTCCATAAGTCACGAACCATAATGGCATTAGTCAATTGAGAATTTTTTATCTCATTCCAACTCAACCCTTCGAAGCCCCATCTGTGTTTCGTGATGTTAATCTGTTAACCCGTACCAACTTGCCAGCCAAAGCCGTCAGCCAGTTCCTTTGCTGCCTTGCTTATACTGGACCACACAAATGATGGTTTGTCCATGATCTTGTGATTAAAAATGTCCCCATCAAGGAAATACTTAGCTGAGAAGACCTGGAAGGACAGGGTGTCTTTGTTGTAAATCATTCTCCAAACCTGTCTGCCCAGCAAAGCCAAATTGAAAAGACGTAGGTCCTTCATGCCCAAACCTCCCATGCCTTTAGGTTTGCAGACGTCATCCCATCGAATCATAGCCCATCCTCTTTGTTTTTTCTTGCTCTCCCACCAGTAGTTTCGAATTCTAGCCACCATACCGTCGATTATACTCCTGGGAAGCATAAAAATAGAAAACATATAAGTTGGTAGGGATTCTAAAATCGATTTTATAAACACTTTTTTACCACCCCTAGATAACAAACGTTTAGACCATCCTTTAATTCTATTAGTGAATCGGTCAACCATATATTTAAAAGCATTTGTTTTATTTCTTCCCACCATTAAGGGGAGGCCAAGGTAATTATCCAAACGGTCAACAGTCCTCATACCAAGAATACTACTCAAATGTTGTCTCTGAGTACTAGGAGTATTACGGATAAAGAATGTAGTATACTTTAATAGGTTAACTTTCTGTCCCGACATGAGCTCAAATTTTTGTAAGATATCTTTTGCTTTTTCGACATCCTCAGTTTTATTATGAATGAAAAGAAGTGCATCGTCAGCAAAGAACAAATGGTTAATACGGGGGCAATTATAACAAACTCTTAGACCACGCATAAAGCCATTATTCTGAGCCTTTAAGAACTGTCTCGATAGAGCATCCATAGAAAATAAAAGAGGTAAGTTGATAGAGGGTCTCCCTGTCGTAATCCTCTGGTCGGGACAACAACCTCAGTTAGATGAGAATTGCACTTGACCATGTATTTCACCATGCGAACGCTCTCCATAATTTTCTGAACCCATCTACCTTCGAACCCCCTTTTTAGAAGAATCCATTCGAGAAAATTTCATTCAATGCTGTCGTAGGCTTTGCTCATGTCGAGCTTGGCCACGAACCCCTTAATCGGCTCACTCTTGGAGCTCAGAAGATAGTGAATAAGCTCGTGTGCAATAAGGACGTTATCATGGATCATTCTACCCGGGACAAAAGCGCTCTGGTTCTGGGAGATGCATCTGTTAAGGCAAGTTTTTAGCCTGTTGGCCCAAACCTTTGCTATAATTTTATATGACACCCGGCAAAGGCTAATTGGATGGAAATATGTTATATCCTTAGGATCCTCCACCTTCGGAATTAAAATCACAACAATGTCATTAATATCAGCTTCCCCCTTGTTGCCATTTAAGATATTATCACAAATTTTAATAACATCACTTCCCACCACCTCCCAAATATTTTTGTAAAATAGACCAGGGAGGCCATCAATTCCAGGCACTTTCCTGGGTTAATTTGATTCAGGGCTTCAACAATCTGCATCTCACTAACCCTGCTAACCATCAACTCATTGATATCCGCACTAATACATGTAGAAATAGTATCTTCCATAAAGTCAAAATTGTTGTAACCTCCCCACGTGAAAAGATTGTCGAAATATCCATGCACAATATTGCACACGTCATCCTCATTAGTGACCCACCTACCACTTTCGTCAGTAAGCCCCACAATCTTTTTTTTTCTATGAGTGGCTTTCACGTGAAAAATCTGGTGTTTCTATCACCATTTTTCATCCAACTTATCCTCGATCTTTGTGCCCAGTACACCTCCTCACCTGAATGAAGTTTCCCCAATTCTGCCCGAAGATTCCACAACCTATCGATACTTATCTCTCTACTTTGATCATCCACAATATCATTTATTTCTTTTTTAAGAAATTTCATCCAACCCTTACTATCTTTGTATCGCCTGTGTTGCCATCTTCCGAGCATTGTACGAGTCGCCTCCGTGCTTTCAAAAATGTTCCTCTGCCCACATTCCAAGCTTCTTTTATCACCTCTTTAGCCTTAGTCTCCAATCCCCGTCATTCCTCATCTTTGAACCTAAGCCTCTGATCACATATACCCTCATTCGGCTTTTTACCCATGGAATCAAGGATCACAGCATCGTGGTCAGAAGTAGACTTCCGCACCACCTCTGTTTCTAGAAATGGAACCTCACGCAGCCAAGCAGCCGAGACGACAAATCTGTCGAGTCTTTCATGGACCAACCCTTGCCCCCTCCGATTATTTGTCCATGTGAACCAACCCTTGTCCGGCTTTATGTCCACCACGGCCATTTCATCCATCACTTTCCTAAAGTCCTCCATAGCCGTTCTTGAATTACACCTCCCCCCGTTCTTCTCCGAGTCATCTAAGACCTCATTAAAATCGCCACCCAAAATCCAATTCTCTTGGCCTCCTTGCCCCAGCCTTCTAATGAGGTCCCAAGTAGCTTGCCTTTGGTTTTTCTCAGGGTGACCATATATTCCAGTAAAACGAATCACATCCACCTTAACATTAACAATCACATCTATATGGTTTAAGAAATAGCTTTGCACCGTAATATCTGCATCGTTTGACCACAAAATGGCCAGACCTCCTTTACGACCAACTGCATCAACCACTAAACATCCCATCATATTACATCTCCTCTGAATCCTGTCAAATTCACCAGCACAAAGTTTAGTTTCAGATAAAAAAATAATATCGGGAAAATGCGCAACGAGAAGTTGCTTAAGCTCGAAAACTGTCGCCGAATTCCCGAGTCCGCGACAGTTCCAACACAAGATTTTCATGACTCTCGGCGGGGCTGCTCGCCAGCCACCGCCTTGGAGGGTGACAAGCCCTCCGATAGTCTTCTTCGAACCATTCTAACAGGTGTTCCTTCTCCACCCTCCAGAATACTTCTACCCTTCTTTCTTTTCCTACTACGGTTTTCCTTGTCTTTTATGCATAAAGGCATTTTCTTGTCGGACAGAGGACACGACACTGACTCTTCATCAGAGGATTTTATTGCTTCCCTAGTCATTTTCTTTTCCATTTGCCCCTCATCGCTTTCGTGATTGATGTTACTGCCAATATCCTGCTTCCTTTCCATATTGTTTATTATTTTTATACCATTCCTCCACTGACCACCCCCATACCCGTGGGAGTCAATTTTGCTCTTAACCAATTTCCAAACTGATATTCCTTTGGATTCATATCTTTCACATAATTCCCACACTTAACAGTGCTATGACCCACGAGCCCACACACATAGCAAAACATTGGCAGCCTTTCATATTTCAAGAGGCATATCAATTCCTTTCCATTCGAGTCTACAATATTGACCACCCTTCTTAAGGGTTTCGAGATATCCACTAAAACCTTCACCCGCATAAATTCCACCCATCCTCCTGCTCTATCCCTCCAATCAATAGCTAGTATCTTTCCTACTGCCCCGCCGACATCCATAACCAGCTGCCGGTCCATTTTCTCCCATGAAACATTATATATCCGCAGCCAAAAAGGTACGTTGTTGAAGTTGTATTCACCCAGATCCAGATTTTCCACAAACGGGACCATAGAGAACAGCTTTTGATTGAAGAGCCAGGGAGCCATATTAAGAATTCTTTCTCTGTCCTCCATGTCGTTGAATTTCACTAGAAATATCCCATCTGATAGTTCAACAAAATTAACGTTTTCTTTTGTGAACCATAGGGAACGAAACACCCGGTACATTGCTTCTTTGTTAACCCTCTCCTTTGTCATAAGTTTTCCTACAAACCACGCTTCATTACCTTGGTCAGCCTCTATGGAAAGATTTTGGCACATGCCTTTCTTTGATTCTTCTTCAGAGAACCGCAAGTTTTCCAGTAGTTCTCGTATTTCTTCTGCCATAGCAAACCACCCTGAGGACCTCTGTCTTCTTAAGCTCCAAGAAAGACACCACAGGCTAGCAAAAACCAGCAGAGAGAACACCAAAAAAAAACCCAAAAACCAAGGAGCTAGAGAGAAGGACAACTCCACAAAGTTCAGAGTATTTCACCCTAACCCCAAGAAAACTCCACGTGCCACCTTATCTACAACTTTAGGGATACCTAAAAACACTTGTCGAGACACGCGGATTCAAGAGAGTAAAAAAAAAAAGTAGAATTTAAGTTCTCACGTGCTTTTTAACCCCCCACTTCTTTACATGCATAAAAAACCAAGAATGCCCCTAAAACCCTCATTCATAAAACAGTCAACACGGTAAAAGGTAAGAAAACATCCCACCGCTATCCTTTACCAGGGATAGCAAAACGATAAAAGAAACACCGGGAATTAATCGAAACACCACCAAGACCAACACCTCCTTTCTTATTCAGCCAACCAAGGACGAGAGGACACTAAAGCAGACGTCTTCAAACCGAAAATACCAAGAAAAGGACACCCTGATAAGTCGTCGACGGTGGTGCCACCAAATAGAAGCTACAAAGGAAACAAAAACAAAAACAAAAACACCTAACCAGAACAAGCTAAAAATATAGAAACCAAGAATTCCGCCTAAGATTCAACCCACCGGCCAGTCTGCCCCAAAAAGAAACCAAGAAGATACCCAACGTCTTCAGAGAAACCCCGAAAAATCAATTACCTACCCCCAGGTTCCCTTACCAGACGGGGCTTCAACGAGAAAGACCTTGAGAAAACCTCCACCGCTTCAATCGCACCAACGAGAAGCAGACAATACAAACCACAAACAGTGTAATCGCACTGCGAAACGAACCAAACAGAAAGTAAGAAAACTAAGCATCCAGAGAAGAGAGAGAACAGATGGATTGATCAGCCCAATCTAGTTAATTGTTTATTATACATGTTGTTCTAGGTTTAAATTTAATTATGATTAAATTTTTTACTATGCATGCTAAATATAATATAAGAGAGACAGTTAATACATAAATTTAGAGAAAAAATAAGTGTCATTTCTAATGTTATTACCCCTTCATATTTTTATCATGTTTGCGAGCGAAGAAATTTGTACACTTAGAGCAGATATAGCATCCAATTCAATAGCTCCTGGATTTCCTTCACTTGTGCAGCTCGAGAGATCGGATATTTATAATCATTCTGAGAAATTCTCTCTGGAATTCTGACAGCTTCATCGTATGTACAGTCCAATAAAGGACTATTAGTAGATGCATCGACAAGATTTCTTGTTTGTGCATTCAGCCCGTTGTAGAAAATTTCAATCTGCGTCTCTTGTTAAATTTCATGCATGGGATAGCATTGAAGCAGATATTTATAACGCTCCCACGTAATATGCAAATTTTCATCATCCAGCCGATGATATGCAGTAATATCGTTTCTAAAACGAGCATTCATAGTCGGCGAGTTAAAACGCAAAACAAATTGAGTTGGAGCGCATTCCACGACGTAATTGATCCAGTAGGTAACCCAAGGAACCAGGTACGAGCCCATCCTTCCAATGAATAAGGGAATAGCTATATTTTCAAGGCTTCATCTGGAATGCCTTGCTGACTAAAGGAAACACAAATCAGTAGAAAGGATTTAAGGTGCTCTCTGGCATCTTCATGTGGCAGTCTGGCATACTGCCCATTAGAGTTTAGCATATGGAACATTACTGGCTTTAATTCAAAATTTTCAGCTTGAATAGCTAGCCTAACAACACCTGGCTGCAAATCATCCAACAGAGGAACAATAAAATATCGAATAGGTTGATTTTGCATCTGATCTTCTTGCGGCAGCGGTGGATTATTAATATTTTGTGGCTGTATAAGAGGTAAAACAGGATTTTGTGGCGGCAATTGTGGTATGGCTGCATCATTTCCTGGCAGAGCCATATTTTGTTGTTCTTGTCGTCTCCTTCGAATGGTGCGTTCGATTTCTGGATCTAAGCTAACAATAAATTCAGGATTTCTCCGGGTCATAAAACACCTAAAAGAAAAATGTAAAAGCAGTAACAAAAAGAAAACAAATTAGTAACAAATAAAGGTTAGATAAGAAAGAATAAGTGCAAAAAAATAAACATAAAACAAACGCCATCCCTGGAAACGACGCTAAAACTTGATCGTGCTATGAACGTCACAGCAAATATTGTGCAAGCGTACACTGTCGATGCAAGTATAGTAGATAGATGTGAGTCTGTTGGATATCGATCCCACGAGGATGGATGTTTGTTGTCTATAATTGTCGGTGCAATGAATAAGTAAGTGCAATAAAATTGTGAGATTGATTGTTGAAGCAATAATGTAAAAATAAAGATGAAATGCAATAATAATGAAATGGTTTAAAGATGAAATGCAATGATAATGAAATGGGGTCCCTTACGTAAATAGTCGGTAGAATACTAAATGTGGCTCACAAGGTTTAAAATAGAAGGCGATTATCGCTGCATTAATGCATAATGAATGTCTTACCAAACTTGACTTCTCTATTAGATCTAAGACTTAAACATGCACACTAACCACACCTTCCAGTGTTGGTAATGCAACATATTCAAGAGTAAGTGGATTAAATTCCTTCAATCCTTAAGCAACTACCGTTATCTTGCTTGTTAGATTAAATTATCGCTGCACCTTCCAATAACAGTAGCTGCAATAACACTTCCATGGTCAAAACATTCAAATCCAAATATTAAATAGTAAAGACAAGCTTGAGTAAGATATCATTTAGTCTAAATATCAAATGTACTTCTATACAAACTCTAAATAACATGAATCACTAGCGTTTAAGAAAGAGAAATAAAAGAACAAATGGAGAATACTATTCCTAGGCTACTCGACTTGCTCCCTTACTCACCTCTTGTGTTGCACTTAGGAGCTTCTCGTTAGGAGAAGATCTGCCTCCTCCTTCACATCAGGTTGCCCTTGAGAAAGTTAAGCTGCCATGGATGTAAGCTTCGAAAATGAATTCAAGAAGAAAATCAATCCGGAAGAAGACTGATCGTGCTATGAACATCACAACAATAATGTGCAAGCGCACACTATCGATGCAAGTATAGTAGACAGACTTACATCTGTCGGATATCGATCCCACGAGGATGGTGTTTTTGTTGCTTAAATTTGTCGATGCAATGAACAAAGAAATGAGACAAATTGTGAGTTTGATTGTCAAAGCAATAATGTAAAAATAAAGGTAAAATGCAATGATACTAAAATAGGGTTCCCTGAAGTTTAGATTTGGTAGAATCTAAGTGTGACTCACATGGTTAAAAATAACATGTAATTTTTCGGTGCAATTAAGCACAATGAATATCTTACCAAAATCGAAGTTCCTATTAAATCTAAGACTCAAACATGCACAAGAACCACACCTTCCAGTGTTGTCACTACAACATATTCAAGAACAAGTGGAATGAATTCCTTCAAACCTTAAGCAACTTCCATTGTTTTGCGTGTTAATTTAATTTGTCGCTGCACCTTCCAATGACAGTGATTGCAATCGGACTTCCGTGGTCAAAATAATTAAATCCAAAGATTTATAGAAAAAGCAAGATTGAAATAGATATCATATAAATCCCAACATCAACAGTATTTCCATACAACTTGAATGTGAAAAGTATTACCAGCATTTAAGTAAGAAAAATAAAAGAACAGATGGAGTACTCTATTCCTAGTTTACTCGAAATGCTCCCTTACTCTCCCTATCACGTTGCAGTTAGGATGCTCCTTGTCAGGAGCTGTTCTACCTTGCCTTCATGTCGATTCACCCGAGGGGTCTCAAGCCTCCATAGCCAAAAAGCTTCAAGCTTTGTTGGAGAAGAAAACTTGCAAAAATGGGAGACCAAAGGAAAAGAGACCTCTTTTTCTCTTTCCTTGTGAGTGTTTATATTTAGCCCAAATTGTACAAGTGTCTATTCTGCAGAATTAAGCTGTACAAGTTGGTTATACCAGATTGGACAGCTCACACATTTTTGTTCTTAACAAACAGCTATCAGATACAGCGACAATTATGGGCGTAATTTTGGACACGTTCATGCAGCGATAGTTCTGGTTTCAATTTTAAGAATATTTATGCAATGACAGTCTTGGGTGCATTCCGAAAATATTCTTGTGGTGATAGTTGTAGGTGCAATCTGGAAGTGCTCATGCGGCAACAGTTTTGGGTGTAATATAGAAGTGCTCATGCAGTGACATTTGTAGTAAAATATGGCAAAATTAAGGAAAACTAGGCCAAGATCCACTGAGTTAGAAAATGCAATGTACTAAACTAAAAACTGCTAAAATATGTACTAAGGACAACTAAATGGGAACAAATTATCTAATAAATAGGGAGAAAACATATGTTCTTTTTAGTACCATTACACCCCCAAACTTGAGTTTTTACTTGTCCTCAAGTAAAACAAAAACTAGCAAGGTTATAGCAAAAAAATTTATCAAGGCAATGGCCATTTTACCAACTTAAATCATCTGAAATCCTAATGCATGAATTATATTCAAATGACAAAATATTGCACCGACAATTTATAGGTATGAATAATTAAAATTGCAACTTCATTAATTCTAGCATCATACTTTAAATCTTAAATTCCCTATACCAAAACAACATTTATTGTATAGTAATATATACATATATATATTCTTCTTTTACTTTTTTTTATGTGACTGAGGGTTGTCGTTGCATTACTATACTCTTGTTCTTAGGAAGTAACGATGGGGTGCAACAAACCCCCAGAGAGTATGTAATTGCATCGATACACACTCTTACAGTGACAACCTTTGGCTAGATTACTTTTCTAACACTTGCATTGGAGTGTTCCCTCTTGGTAGTTCACAATACACCCACATTGAAGTGTCTTTTATTCATAACTATACTTATATACAAGTAGGTGTAAATGGCAGATTCATTCAAGATTCAAAGAGTGATACTATTTATCCATTACTAATGCAATCTAAGTCATTCAACTAAGAATTAAAGATACAACATTCAATCAAATTCATCTAACTCATTCATTAGCAGTTAACATGATTCAAGATTAAACATCAAATGAAAAAAATTAAAGTACATTTTCAATAACCATGCATGCTTAATTAAACTCAAAAGGACAAATTTTTGAAATGTGGGTGCAATTGCATTTCCAGCCCATATACATTCCCTCAAAACTTAAAGTTTGCATTGTCCCCAATGCACTGACTTTAATAAATATATATGAAAATGCAATGACAATGTAGATGCAGCGACAATAAAAAATGTAGTGACAATAAAAATGTAGGGACAATTATACTATAGCTAAATGATATGCATGAAAACTAAACTAAGTGCTAAAAATAAAAATTAACTTAGTGTGCTGCAGTAGAAGATATGGTTGCATTGGTCTTCTTCTTCTCTCGCTTCCACTCCTCCTTACGGCGCTTGTAATCTTTCTCGTGCTTCCTCATTCGTTCCTTTGGCTTGGCCGGATCTGCAGATTGCTCCTCAACATCAGACTGCGCCACGGCATCATCGACCGTGACATCAGATGGGTGTATTTCAGCAAGTGGTGCAACATAAAGCACCATGGCTAGAGGATTGATATCCTCATTACTGACCGTCACAGCCTCCGCTTGACTCGCTTCAGGTGGTACCAAATCATCATATGATGCACCCGCAAGTTCAAGTGCAGTGACAAATTCCTCAGCCGAATTTGTCGCGACATCAGGTCCTTCTCTTCTTTCTTCTTTTTCTTTTGTTTGAGCTTCGCATAGTCTGTGGACTGCTACTCAGTTTCCATCTCTGCTCCGACATCATCAGCTGCTTCATTCGTTGGTCTAGTATAAACCACTATCGCCCAAGGGTTTGTGGTCCTCATTAATTTCATCCACAACTTTCGCCTAACTCACGCCATCTTGCGCAAAGCCTTTAGTTTTTGCACCCACAACTTTAGGTGCGGGGACAAATTTCTCAGCTAAATTTGCCTCGACATCTGTTTCTTCATCTTTTTTTTTTCCTCCACACGAACTTCTTCCTTTTTCAGCATTATGTCAGTAGGTACAGTACAGCTGTACAAAATTGCACTACAATGGAATCCTAATGTGTCGACAATGGTGTTTACTTATTCCTCAATCGGTGAAAACATAGTATTTGTTCCTTCTTCTTCTCAAGTGCTTCATACTCTTTTATTCTCCACACGGTCCCAAAAAAATTTCCACTCTTTCTTGCTATTTTTCCAATTTCGTAACTTCTTAATTACGGATATAGGCATCAAAATTATGCTTACGTTGCCATCACATAATGCCTTTCCAATATACAAATCATCAATGGAATAGGGTATTGAGAAGCTCTTGGGATCCTTAAATTGTTGAAGCAATTTAATTGTCATGGCAGTGCACCCTTCAGTAAGTGCAATTGCTTCGACTTCTCCTAATCTTTTCTTATTTGACATTGTATCTTCAAGTTTCTGACGCTTTTTTTTGTAGCATTTGTGGCGACAAAATGATCTGATTCTGTCCCCGCAATATTTTGTTTAACCTCTTCAGCTACAATTTGCTTTTCAGATGGTTCTGACATCTTTCCATTGTCGAGATCTGAATTATCTTCCTTTACTGTAGCATCTGTAACGACTTCAATTAGTTGAGTCTCACTTCTGGGAATGATTCCCTCAAAATGCTCTTGCCCTTGTGATATCGAATTCTTAATATCAATCAACATAGATTATTGTGCTTGCAATTTTATTGCGCTTACATTCTGGTCAAATTGATATTCTAGAGCTCGTATGGATTTAGCTTAACCCTGAAGCACAGCTTCAGTCTTGGTAAATATTATATCAACAAATTTTAAATTGATGAAAATTCTGATGCTTTGTCTTGCTAGGTATTTTTCCTTGACAAGAGTTGATCATAATTGGGCAGTATCTACTCGAATCTAATATCGTTGTTTATACTTGTAGGGTTTTGATTGTTCCAACAAAAATTTGGATGTCGCTCCCACTCTGGTGTGTAGGTGTTTGAATATGGATTTTCATTTCGACCGAAATTCCCCATGTGGTACACATTTGCTGGATTTTATGGGCATTGTTCAAACTCATGGTTTCTTCCACAGTAATCGTAAATTGTCATAGCAAATTTCCATTCTGCAATTGTTGTAGCATTCTACATTGAATTACTCATATTAGTCAAAGAAGATACCTGAGCGTATATGACATCGAGCTCCATTTCTATAGCATCACTTATGCTAGTCCAACATCTTTAGGTTCTATACACCTCGTTCCTAGCCATATTTCGGTAAAAGAAAAATGTAAAAGTAAACAACAAAAGGAAACAAGTTAGTGACAAATAAAATTTAGATAATAAAGAGTAAATGCAAAGTCAAAAATAGACATCAAACAAATGCCATCCCCGACAACGACGTCAAAACTTGATCGCGCTATGAACGTCACAGCAATAATGTGCAAGCGTACACTGTCGATGCAAGTATAGTAGACAAACTTACGTCTGCCGGATATCGATCCCACGATGATGGTGTTTTTGTTGCTTAAATTTTTAAATGCAATGAACAAAGAAATGAGGCAAATTGTGAGTTTGGTTGTCGAAGCAATAATGTAAAAGTAAAGGTAAAATGCAATGACATTAAAAAAGAGGTCCCTGACGTTCAAATTTGGCAGAATCTAAGTGTGACTCACAAGGTAAAAAATAACAGGTAGTTTGTCGATGCAATTAAGCATAATGAATAACTTACCAAACTCAAAGTTCCTATTAAATCTAAGACTCAAGTATGCACAGCAACCACACCTTCCAGTGTGGTCACTGCAACATATTCAAGAACAAGTGGAGTGAATTCCTTTAAACCTCAAGCAACTTCCATTGTCTTGCTTGTTAATTTAATTTGTTGTTGCACCTTCCAATGACAGTGATTGCAATTGCACTTCCGTGGTCAAAACAATTAAATCCAAAGATTCATAGAAAAAGCAAGATTGAAATAGATATCATATAAATCCCAATATCAACAGTATTTCCAAACAACTTGAATGTGAAAAGTATTACCAGCATTTAAGTAAGAAAAATAAAAGAATAGATGGAGTACTCTATTCCTAGTTTACTCGAAATACTCCCTTACTCTCCCTCTTGCATCGCACTTAGGATATTCCTCGTCAAGAACCGATCTACCTTGCCTTCACGTCGATTCACCCAAGAGGTCTCAAGCCTTTGTAGTCGAAAAGCTTTAAGTTTTGTTGGAGAAGAAAAATTGCAAAAATGGGAGACCAAAGGAAAAGAGACCTCTTTTTCTCTTTCCTTATGATTGTTTATATTTAGCCCAAATTGTACATGTGTCTATTCTGTAGAAATAAGCTGTATAAGTTGGTTATACTAGATTGGACAACTCACACATTTTTGTTCTTATCAGACAGCTGTTAGATGTAGTGATAATTCTGGGCGTAATTTAGGACACGTTCATGCAGCGACAATTCTGGACATGTTCATGCAGTGACATTCCTAGGTGCAATTGAAGAATACTTATGCAGCGATAGTTTTGGATGCAATTTGAAGAATATTTATGCAGCGACAGTCTTGGGTGCATTTCGGAAATATTCCTGCGACGACAGTTTTGGGTGCAATCTAGAAGTGCTCATGCGGCGACAATTTTGGGGGCAATCTAGAAGTGCTCATGCAGCGACATTAGTAGTAAAATATGGAAAAATTAAGGAAAACTAGGCCAAGGTCCACTGAGTTAGAAAATGAAATGTACTAAACTAAAAAAATGCTAAAATATGTATTAAGGACAACTAAATGGGAACAAATTATCCAATAAATGGGGAGAAAACATATGTTCTTTTTAATACCATCACACCCCTAAAATTGAGCTTTTACTTGTCCTGAAGTAAAACAAAAACTAGCAAGGTTATAGGAAAAACTTTTATCAAGGCAATGACCATTCTAGCAACTTAAATCATCTGAAATTCTAATGCATGAATTACATTCAAATGACAGAATATTGCACTGACAATTTATAGGTATGAATAATTAAAATTGCAACTTCATTAATGCTAGCATCATACTTTAACTCTTAAATTGTCTCTACCAAAACAACATTTATTGTACAGTAATATATACAAATATATATATATTTGTTTTCCTTTTTTTTATGTCACTAAAGGTTGTCATTGCATTACTATACTCTTATTCCTGTGAAGTAATGATGGGGTGCAACAAACCCCTAGGGAGTATGTAATTGCGCCGACACACACTCCTGCAGTGATAGCCTTTGGCTAGATTACTTTTCTAACACTTGCATTGGAGTGTTCCCCCTTGATAGTTCACAATACACTCATATTGGAGTGTCTTTTATTCATAACTATACTTATATGCAAGAAGCTGTAAATGGCAGATTCATTCAAGATTCAAAGAGTGATACTATTCATCCATTACTAATGCAATCTAAGTCATTCATCAAGGAATTGAAGATACAACATTCAATCAAATCAATCTAACTCATTCATTAACAATTCATATGATTTAAGATTAAGCATCAAATAAAAAAAATTTAAGCACATTTTCAATAACCATGCATGCTTCATTAAACTCAAAAGCACAAATTTCTGAAATGTGGGTGCAATTACATTTCCAGCCCATATACATTTCCTCAAACTTAAGTTTGCATTATCCCCAATGCACTGACTTTAATAAATATATATGAAAATGCAATGACAATATAGATGCAGCGACAATAAAAATGCAGTGACAATAAAAATGCAGGGACAATTATACTACAGCTACATGATATGAATGAAAACTAAACTAAGTGCTAAAAATAAAAACTAACTCAGTGTGCTGCAGTCGAAGATGTGGCTGCATTGGTCTTCTTCTTCTTGTGTGTCCACTCCTCCTTACGACACTTCTTGTCTTTGGCACGCTTCCTCATTCGTTCCTTTGGCTTGGCCGGATCTGCAGATTACTCGTCAACATCAGGTTGTGCCCCGACATCATCGACCGTGACATCAGATGGGTGTATTTCAGCAAGTGGTGCAACATAAAGCACCATGGCTAGAGGATTAGAATCCTCATTACTAACCGTCACAGCCACTCGCTTCAGGTGGCACCAAATCATCAGATGATGCACCCACAAGTTCACGTGTGGTGGCAAATTCCTTAGCTGAATTTGTCGCGACATCAAGTCCTTCTCCTCTTTTTTCTTTTTCTTTTGTTTGAGTTTCTCATAGTCTATGGACTGCTCATCAGTTTTCATCTCTGCTCCGGTATCATTAGCTACTTTATTCATTAGTCTAGTGTAGACCACTATCACCTAAGGGTTTGTGGTCCTCATTAATTTCATCCACAGCTTGCGCGAAGCCTTCAGTTATTGCTCCCACAACTTTAGGTGCGGGGATAAATTTCTCAGCTAAATTTGCCTCGACATCTATTTCTTCATTTTTTTCTTCCTCCACACGAACTTCTTCCTTTTTCAGCATTAAGTCAGTAGGTATAGTACAGTTGTACAAAATTGCGCTAATAATGGAATCCTAATGCGTCGACAATGGTGTTTACTTATTCCTCAATCGGTGCAAACACAATATTTGTTCCTTCTTCTTCAAGTGCTTCGTACTCTTTTATTCTCCACATGGTCCCAAAAAAAT
The DNA here is from genome assembly GCA_005610355.1 of Gossypioides kirkii. Taxonomy (NCBI): domain Eukaryota; kingdom Viridiplantae; phylum Streptophyta; class Magnoliopsida; order Malvales; family Malvaceae; genus Gossypioides; species Gossypioides kirkii. Next base: position 20,415,595 of record CP032245.1, read on the forward strand.
TTCCACTCTTTCTTGCGTTTTTTCCAATTCCGTAACTTCTTAATTACAGATATAGGCATCAAAATTATGCTTACGTTGCCATCACATAATGCCTTTCCAATATACTAATCACTAATGGAATAGGGTATTGAGAAGCTCTTGGGATCCTTAAATTCTTAGAGCAACTTAATTGTCATGGCAGTGCACCCTTCAGTAAGTGCAATTGCTTCAACTTCTCCTAATCTTTTCTTCTTTGACAATGTATCTTCAATTTTCTGAGGCTATTTTTCTATGGCATTTGTGGCGACAAAATGATCTGATTTTGTCTCTAAAATATTTTGTTTAACCTCTTCAGCTGTAGTTTGCTTTTCAGATTATTCTAACATCTTTCCATTGTCGAGATCTGAATTATCTTCCTTTATTATAGCATTTGTAACGACTTCAATTAGTTGAGTCTCACTTCTGGGAATGATTCCCTCACAATGCTCTTACCCTTGTGATATCAAATTCTCAATATCAATTGACATAGATTGTTGTGGTTGTAATTTTATTGCGCTCACAATCTGGCCAAATTGATATTCTAGAGCTCGTATGGATTCGGCTTGACTCTGAAGCACAACTTCAGTCTTGGCAAAATATTGTATCAGTAAATTTTCAATTGATGAAAATTCTGATGCTTCGTCTTGTTGGGTATTTTGCCTTGACAAGAGTTGGTCATAATTGGGCCGTGTTCACTCGAATCTAACATTATTATTTATACTTCCAGGGTCTTGATTGTTCCATAAAAAATTTGAATGTCACTCCTACTTTGTCATGAAGGTGTTAGAATATGGATTTTCATTTCGATCGAAATTCCCCATGTGGTACACATTTGCTGGATTTAGTGGGCATTGTTCAAACTCATGGTTGCTTCCACAGTAATCGCAAATTGTCACAGCAAATTTCCATTCTGCAATTGTTGTAGCATTCTGCATTGAATTACTCATATTAGTCAAAGAAGATACCTGGGCGTATATGGCATCGAGCTCCATTTCTATAGCATCACTTATGTTAGTCCAACATCTTGAGGTTCTATACACCTCATTCCTAGCCATAGTTTGCTAAAAGAAAAATGTAAAAGTAAACAACAAAAAGGAAACAAGTTAGTGACAGATAAAATTTAGATAATAAAGAATAAATGCAAACACAAAAATAAACATCTAGAAAACGCCATCCCTGACAACGGCGCTGAAACTTGATCACGCTATGAACGTCATAGCAATAATGTGCAAGCGTACACTGTCGATGCAAGTATAGTAGACAAACTTACATCTTTCGAATATCGATCCCACGAGGATGGTGTTTTTGTTGCTTAAATTTTTCGATGTAATGAACAAAGAAATGAGGCAAATTGTGAGTTTAGTTGTCGAAGCAATAATGTAAAAATAAAGGTAAAATGCAATAATATTAAAACAGGGGTCCCTAACGTTCAGATTTGGCAGAATCTAAGTGTGACTCACAAGGTTAAAAATAACATGTAATTTGTCGATGCAATTAAGCATAATGAATATCTTACCAAACTCGAAGTTCCTATTAAATCTAAGACTCAAATATGCAAAACAACCACACCTTCCAGTGTTGTCATTGCAATATATTCAAAAACAAGTGGAGTGAATTCCTTTAAACCTCAAGCAACTTCCATTGTCTTGCTTGTGAATTTAATTTGTCGCTGCACCTTCCAGTGACAGTGACTGCAATCGCACTTCCGTGGTCAAAACAATTAAATCCAAAGATTCATAGAAAAAGCAAGATTGAAATAGATATCATACAAATCCCAACATCAACAGTACTTTATTCTTACTTTACTCGAAATGCTCCCTTACTCTCCCTCTTGCGTCGCACGTAGAATGCTCCTTGTCAGGAGCTGATTTGCCTTACCTTCACGTCGATTCACTCAAGGGGTCTCAAGCCTCCATAGCCGAAGAGCTTCAAGCTTTGTTGGAGAAGAAAAATTACAAAAATGGGAGACCAAAGGAAAAGAGACCTCTTTTTCTCTTTCCTTGTAAGTGTTTATGCCCAAATTATATAGCTATCTATTCTATAGAATTAAGCTGTACAAGTTGGTTATATTAGATTGGATAGCTCACAAATTTCTATTCTTATTAGACAGCTGCCAGATGCAGCGACAATTATGCGTGCAATTCTGGACACATTCATGCAGCGACAATCTAGTCATGTTCATGCAGTGACATTCCTGGGTGCAATTGAAGAATACTTATGCAGCGATAGTTCTAAATGCAATTTGAAGACTATTTATGCAACGACAGTCTTGGGTGCATTCCGAAAATATTCCAGCGATGACATTTTTTGGTGCAATCTGGAAGTGCTCATGCGGTGACAGTTTTGGGTGTAATCTAGAAGTGCTCATGCAGCGATATTAGTAGTAAAATATGGAAAAATTAAGGAAAACTAGGCCAAGGTCTACTGAGTTAGAAAATGAAATGTACTAAACTAAAAAAAATGCTAAAATATGTATTAAGAACAACTAAATGGGAACAAATTATCCAATAAATAGGGAGAAAACATATGTTCTTTTTAGTACCATCAAAGACCCTTTCTCTCTCCTTCTCATGAGTATTTAACAACAGCTAAATAGTACAGGTGTCCTTCGCTCCAAATCTAGCAATCTTTGGTCGTACTAGTTAGTTACACCAGCTATACAACTCACGCGTTTCTGGTATGTTAACCAGACAGCTGTCAGATGTTGCGACAGTTCTGGGTGTAATTCTGGACCTGCTTATGCAGCGACAACTCTTGACATATTCACACAGCGATAATTCTAAACAAGTTCCTGCAGCGACAATTCTGGGCGTAATGCTAAACAGACTAATGCAGCAACATCAGTATTAAAAATATTATAAATTCAAAGGCAATTAGTCTGAGTTCCATTAAGTTAGAAAATGCAATAACTAAATAAAAAATGCTAAAAATGTATGTTAAGGTTGACCAAATGGGAACAACTTAAACAATAAGTAAGGATAAATCCATGGTTCTTTCTAGTACTATCATGCACCTTAGTTTATGGAACTAGATAGATACTCATCTAACTTAGCAAAACATGTCTTAAACCTTTACGTACCTTGCATTCCTTCACATTCTATAAACATTATTTCTTTAGTCGGTATCATTCGACTTACTTATAGGTTTTTATTGGTAACTCACTTTCCATTTCACCTTCTTATTTGTGGTTAAGTCTGCATTGAATTTTTATCCCGAGGTTATTTCAAAGACTGCGCCACTAAGGTGTTGGGAAATGTGCTCATATTGTAGTAAACATGTAATTGTTTTCTATTTATTTGAATGATAAATGAATAAATAAAGTTAATTTCACATTTCACTATTATGTCTTTTGTATTTTCTGTCTTTCATATTTTACATGCATAGCGAAATTTTACTTAGCAAATATTAGCTCATTGATTGTCTAAGTTCAAACTGAAGATAAGTGGCACTGTAAGAACGTTTACATTACGAGAAAGACAGCTTACTTCAGTAGATAATCTAAATGAGTCCGTAATCTCATCAAAGAATCAAAGTGAACATTTGATTCAAAGACTAAGAAGGATTATTATGTCATCTACGATTCTAATTGGGGAGATGACTAGTCTTGGCTATCGGAGCAGTTGACTCCACGATAGAGACATAAATGTATTGATTGGTAGAATGATACATTGGACTGGATCCAAGATGAATTAATTCTGAATTCGTTTGTGAATTAATTCACTTGTGACATTCATGGTGTTATTTAACTAAATCTTGAGTTAGTCACTGACCATGCGTATACAACTCATGTGATTTGATATAAGTGCAAGCTTATGCTCTAAAGATGATAGAGCTCATAGCCGGTAGGTACATGACTTGTGTATGGCATGACTTTACTAGCAACAGTGTAATTCATAACTCAATTAAAGAGTTAATGATATCCTCTCATTGGCATTGTGTGGATTGATAAATATGGAGCGTGGCCACGGGTTGCTTATTCTCGAACGAGCAATTTATCACAGTCATTTGTTGACAGTGATCATATTAATCATTAAGAAGACACAATGGTGACAATGAGATAAAATAGGATTGTATTGAGTGAATGAATTTAACTCAAAGGAATCAAAGATATCATATGAGGGTAACACACACATGATGAGGTCATCGGACAAAAAAGTTGGATGAATTGCTTTCATAAAGAGTATACAATAAGGAGTTTTCAATCATGGTACTTCTTGTAGACTGACTTCATGATTAAGTAATTGTGAATTATCGGAGCAATGTTTCTAGACTTAATTACAATTACTAGAGCCTAATTATATATGTCCGATTGGTCCCTCTACTAGCTCAACAAAAGCTCGATCGAACTGCATTGAATTAGAAGAAAATTTTATGACTTTTGGAAATAATTTAATTGAGTTGATTTATTCTATGTGGAATTAAATTAGGTTGTCGTAAGAATTGTTCAACTAGATAAATTGATTAAAGAATTTTCTTGAAAAAATAATTTGAAAAATCTAAGTGATTTTTTGGAAAATTAATTTTGATCAAATAAAATTAAATTAATAAAATTAATTAAAATTGATATGATATTTTTGGAAATTGATTTTCAAGTCGGACAATTGGCTCAATAGGTAATTGGACTTGTCAGAATAACTATTCCAAAATAATATTATTTTAATAGTTTAATATTAAATTAAATTTAATACTTATTTTAATAGTATTTTATTAATTTAATATTAAAGTGATTATCTAAATATTTAATTTAATTTAATATTTATCTTGTAGATAAATATTTTATTATTTTAATAAGATTTAATATTAAATTTAATCTAATATTTATCAAGATAAACATTATATTAATTTAATATTAAAGTGAGTAAATTTAATCATAGTTTAACTCTCTAAACTCTCCCTATATAAAGAGAGCCTTATGTCATTATTTTAAATACATACTTGAATTCAAGAGAAAGTTGTAGAGAAAAAATTCTCTGAAAAGATTATTCCAAAAAATTTCTAGAGACATTTTTTATTTACAACTTAACCCAAAAGTTTAGAGAAAATGTGAAATTACCTCACTAGTAATTTTTGTGAAAGATTTTCTGATTTGAAGTGAGTCCACACTTGACAGACGTGAGCTTGAGGATAGCGGAGAAGACTACTTGGTCGAAGTGCTCATCCTAGATGAATAAAAAAGGTAAAATTTTGATTAATTGTTTATTACTTTAGATATCACTACCAAAATATTTTTTTTGAAAAAAAAAATTTAAAACTCTGGTTTTTCCCTAAATTTATTTTTCGCCGTGTTTTTAAACTCGTTTTCCAACATAAGACGTGTTATTTACTTCAAATGTCTTCCCTTGTATTCGGAAGCTACAAACACTTGATCAACAAGTAGCCACAAAGGCATCCACTTAACTTAGATAGTCGTAAAGGCGTTCACACATCGTTAGATAGGCACAAAGGCGCTCACACATCATTAGATAGCCACAAAGGCATCCATTCATTCAATGAACTTCACCACGAAGGCGTCTTTAACAGAATCAACCACAAATTCTCTCAAATATAATAGGTTTCGTCACTAGAGCCCACATGTAACAGATAACTGCGACAAAGGCTTCCACATATAACAGGTTCCGCCACTAGGGCTCACATGGAATAGAGAATAGCCACAAAGGCTTCCACATATTTTTTGAACAGCCAAAAAGTCTTCCACATATGAGAGAATAACCACAAAGGCTTTCATATATCAAAGAACAACCACAAAGGCTTTCACATATCAAAGAACAACCATAAAGGCTTTCACATATAAGTAATGGTGTTTTTGATGATAGGGATTCACCTAAACCCATCGTCATGAGGTTTGCCCCTCATTGCCTGGTACTCACCCAACATCCTTTACACATATATCCACATGACGCCATAGTCCCATATGATACCATAGCAATCTAGCTAGGCCTTACACTATGTGGTCTTCACTTCCTATATGATGTCATTGTCCCAAACTAGGTTTTACACAATATGGTCTTCGCTTCCCATATGATGTCATAACAATTTGGCTAAGCCTTACACTATATGGTATTCGGTTGCCATGGACATGGACTTCCATATCAGAATTCGTGTTTATTATCCCGATGGACTTGCACATGCAAGCAGACTCATGCTTTACTGACTCTTTTCAACATACTTTAACATGCATATGCATTTACCTATCTAGACTTGAAACTCATGTAACTTATACACAGACTTCTCATGCAAAGACTTATTCATGAAGAAACAATCATGCTTCAAGCACACTCATGCATGCACAAACTTTTCAATAGAACAAAGGCATATCATTCAACTCATGCTTTCTTGCATATACATCGTTTTCATACTTTCTTTTAACATTCATCATATACATTCCATTTCCATGATAGATGCACATAAAATCACATGTACGCTCATTCATCATAGGACCAACATATCACATTTGCATAGCTTTCTTTTGTTGGGACCACCGGTACGCTCCGTGGTGCAATAGAAAAATATTCCGACAATCCTTAGCCATGGATCCATGTACGAGGAATGAAACGAGTTGAAATAAAGTTGAAGATATACTTTCTTAACTGAAAAATGATGAAAGATGTCGCTGATTCAATGTCAATTCCAAGCCATAACGAAAACGTCCCAGTCTCTACGTAATCATCCAAGTATTAAAACAAACAGAAAAACTCTCCCGAAACTTTTCCAGAGAAAATCTCCCAAAACGACTGCTAGACCTTTTTCTTATTTTTCTTTTAAAACACTCTTACAATAATTCGTTATTTTTGGTATCCATATATTGAAAATGGAATAATCTTATAGAAAATATATGGAAAGCATTAAAAACATTAAATTCTTTCCAAAAAGAATTATAACCACCATGATTCAATGTTTTACCAAAATCATAATCATAATAATTTATTATAACAATTTCGGTAAACTATATTTTGTTAAAATTTTATATGAATCAAATTCATATATTAACTATAACTATGTTCTCTATTTGTGTACAACAAGCTTGTACATTTAATTCATTTAATATTTAACTGTCAAATTAAATTAATTCGATAATTAATTTAATTTATTTGACAACTAAACACGATACCAAATGTGTTTGGATTTTGTTCATTTTAACCATAGGGTGTGACCTTATAGATTCTTGTAATGTTAGTAGTAATATTAGAACATTTCTAATAATACAAGTAATGTGTGACATCTAGGAAGGTAACATTGCTACCTAAGTTACAAGAAGTAGTAATTCGACATAACCTTTATGTGATAAACCTTTCATGTATTACATCCTTTTATCCTTTGTATCTAGATTGGATACATGTCATGGAGCAATCACACTTGCATAATCCAATCTTATGTTTCTTGATATCACGAGTAGACTACAATAAACAAATAAGTATGATATCTCATATAATTTTATTCGAGCATGGTCATACATTTCTAGTCTCACTCAATCAAGTGGCCTAATATATTACTCCCATTATGTAGGAGGGACAAATCCTATATTGACCAACCATATCCCACTACATAGATTGTGACATATTTAACATCAATCTTTTCAGTACAACCTGTTACGGAAGATGTTTAACTGTATCAAAATATACGACTCATGATGTTAGGATAATGATGATCTCAAGTTTGAGAATCACATACATAGTTATCACTATGATTAATATTGTGACTATTACATAATAATCCAAGAAACATACTCATAGTGGGTCAGTCCAATATGTTATTCTCTAACACATACTCATGTATTGATTTTGACATCTCTATGTCAATGACAACATTTTTTCATCAATTAACTACACATTAGTCTCAATGCATTATTGTTGTGCAAGCCCACAATAATACTTAACTAAGGACCTTTTAAGAATAATCATATTTTTCTGAGGATTTTATTACAATTCAGTTAATTTATATACATAGAAAAAGAAACTGAAATAATATGGCAATGACATATATTAACAAACAAGGTAAAAAAAGTATGTAATTACAAAAATCTCATGATTGGTCTTTGGGCATACTATAACATCTTTCTCATCGCACAAAATAGTCATTAACTGAAAATGATCAACATATAAACATACAAACATACATGGTTCATATCTTTTAGACTAACTTTAGCTATATTCACTTCTAAACTCGTTCTACCCGTCTTATTCTTTCGAACAATATTCAAATACTATGATTCTACCAAGCGGGATTTTACAAGTAAAGTGTGATGGTTTTGACATGAAATGCATTATAAATGGATGTGTATGTAAAGATTGTTTGAGATTTGATAGTCTAAGAACAAGAAATTAGTCTAAGAAATAATGAATGCATGTTTCTGAATGGTTATGATTTGTATGTGTGTCTAGTAAGCATGAAAATGTCTATCATGAGTGAGTCAATATATGAGGAGTCTGTGTATGTCTCCACAGAGTCATCTAAATGGATCTGTCGGGACTAAAAACACGAATCTTTAAAAAGAAAAGTCCATGGCACCATATCATGTAAGATCATGGTTGTGTTGTGGCATCATATCAAAGACTTAAAGGAAGGTTATTACCAAACGGGGTTCTCTGTGTGTCCTAGGATGATGAGTGGCAAACCTCACCAAGTGTGAGTCTAGGCAAATCCCTATCGCCTAAAACACCAGGAATAGAAAGGTGATCTGCCATAATTTAACGTAGCATATTAAACTAGTTTGTACACTTTAAGAGCTTGAAATTAATCATTATTGTTAGGTTTTAATCATGTTTTAGTAAGTTTTATTAAATTCAATAAAATGAGTAAAAAAGTGCAAATTGAGTCTTTTATTAACCTTAGGGGTCGAATAAGGCCTAAGGGTGAGCTAACACACTTTGTGAGTGTGTAGGAGGCCATTAAAAGCCGTACTATATCAATACTGATTGCTATGTCATGACACGGATCATTGGATGTCGCAACATAGGAACCAGAATGGAGAAATTTTGAGGCTGCCTTCAATGTCGTGGTACAACTTGAGGGTGTCACGACATACCCTTGAAGATGTCCCAAAGAGGAGCTTACTACCTTCAATGTTGCGACATAGGTCTTGGGTGTCTCAACATTGACTCTGGATGGGAAACAATTATGAGATAGGGGCATTTTGATATGCACAATACAAATTTAAGCTCGAATGTAACATCCTATTTTTCAGTCGTGTTGGAAACTATGGTTTCGGGACCACAAATCCGACAAGTAAGTTTGTATAGTTAATATTTACGAGTCAATTATAGTATTATATTGAATATTGGCTTAATAATTTTTATAAATTTAATTAATATGTAAGGTCATGAAAATAGGTCTAGTAGTTTCAGGTAAGTTTACCTGGTTTCGAGTAAAAATTAGGGTTAATCGGGTTTATTAGTGATTTTTTTAATTTAGTTAGCTTAATTTCATTTAAAAATTAGTAAATAATATTCTAGAAAATAAAAATATTTTTAGAAAAATAATTTTTGATTTTAAATAATTTTTGGGTAAAATAAATATTTTGGGTCTAATTAGAATTTAAAATAAATTAAAATGGGAGTTTAATTGAAAGAATTTAAAATATTAACTAAATAAGACCATTTTGCAAAACAAGGGAAATGTAAGAGTGGTTTTATAACAAATTATCCTTATTTTCGAAATTTTGGAGGAAAAGGAGTACTTTGAAAAACAAGGAAAATATGGGAGTGGCCTGATGGTAATTTCCCCCAAATTTTTTTTGAAAATCAAGTAAAGGTTTTCAATTTTAAAAACACTACAACTACCTCACTTTGCACACCATTTTCACCCGAATTAAGAGCTTTTGCTCTTGTTTTTTTTTTTTGCTCATTTTAATAGACTACATATTAGAGAATAGATCTAAACTTTTACTCTCTCAAAATTCTATCCAAAATCTTCATAAAAGTTTTCCAAAGTTGAGCAAAAGTCATCCGAAGTTTCTTCAAGGATCTTGTTTCAATATTCTAAATTGATGATTTGAGATCAATTGAAGTAATTCTCAACTCTAAATTCATTTTTAAGTTGTTTTCAATCATCATTTGCAATTTAAATTGATTAAAATGGATTTTTCAAGTTTTGATTTCTTCTTTCTTGAACATGGAACTTAACAATGGTGAATCCATGATTTTGAGTTGGAATCCAAGTTTTAATGGATGTCTAAGCTCAAAATATGTTTATTAAGAGGTTTTTAATCATAAAACAAGAGATCAAACTCGTTTGGTTGATCAATTTTGATAAATTCGTTTTTAATTAAGAAGATGAGTTGATTTTTCGAAAAAATTTAAAACGATTTAATAGATGAAACTAATACTTAGGTTTTATGTTATTGGACTAGGAATGAAGTTTAGAAGTGGTTTGTGGGGCTAAGAAGGTCGTTTAGTTGATGGATTTTATGTTTTGACTTAATTGTGCAATTTTGGTGAGGTAGAATAGAGAAACGATTTAGATCCATATAGTTTATGAAATTTTGACTTTCTTAATGTTAATGTTAGTTTGTAATGCATATTTCATCTCTGTTAAAGCTTCACACTGAGATGGGGATGATGCTAGTCGAATTTGAGGCTTAAACTTACCTACTTGAACACACTTTTGTTTGAAAAACAAAGTGTGGAGGTGAGTGACTTTAAAGGCTATTGGTAAATTTTTCTGGTTATGTGCTAAATTGAAGTTTTAATATGATGTTTTAATGACTTAATTGCATTTCATTTGGTTGGATTTGCAAAAATTAATCTTATTTTACAAGAGCATTATTGCAATTGGCTATTGGAAAAAAATTGTGTGTTAAGCTTTTGGCATTTATAATTTGGATTGAATGGATTGTTAATTGGAGCATGAATTACTGATTTTTTAAGCAATTGATGTTGGTTTTATGATTAGTATAAGATTCAAGGACAAAGGCATTTATTGTGCTTAATTATATTGATGTTGAAATTGTTAAGCTACATGCTTTTGATTGCATTTTTACATCTTAAATTAAGTGCTAAACATCAGATTTTATGCCTTGTATGTATGATTATATTGGCAACATTGCATGGTGGATCCATTGGATATAGTTGTGATCTGTCAGTTTTATACCTAGCAGATTGAACTAGTTTTCACACTTGAAGAGCTTGAAATTAAGCATTTTATTTATAATTGTATAGGATTTTACTTAGATTTTACCTTTGAATAAATTGTGTAAACCAAATGCTAAAAGGTTACTTTATTGTCTTTAAGGTCAATTGAGGCTTAAATGTTAGCTAAAATACTTCGTGAGTGTGCAGAGGACCTTTAGAAGTTGAACAAAAGTGAAGCTGATCACTTCTTCACGACATAGGATGCTCTACGTCACAACAAAGGGACTAGACTTGAAGATTAAGGGGACTGACTTCTTTGTAGTGACATACATAGGCTATGTCGCGACAACGCCTGCATGATGACACTAAGTAGGGGACTGACTTCTTCGTCGTGACACAGGTCCTGGTGTGTCACGACATTGACCTCTGGACGCAGTTTTTTACCGAGTGAAGGATATTTCGGTCTTTACAATGCAACTTAAACACAGAGGACGGTAGCTGACCTAGGGTTGAGGAAAAAATGACTGGTCAAGGCTATAAATAGGGCCTCTAACACTATGGTTTCACACACACTTTTTAGATTTTAGTTTTTACTTTATTATTTTCGTTCTAGAAATGAGATTGTAACTTTCGCATAAACGTTTGAGGAATTATTTCCCAACAGATTGCAAATACAATTGAAGTTTCTTTTATTTTATTAAATCAATTTTATGGTTAGTTATATTATTGCTTTTTATGATGTTTAAGAAACCCATGAAGAACTAATTCCATTTTGGGGAATTAGGGAGTGAAAGTATGAATATTTAAATATTGTATAGATAGGGTTTTTCGATCGGATCAGCTGTTTAGGAAAGGAAGAGCATGAAACAAGCACTAGGTCTGGCAACCCTAGAAAGTCATTTAGGTGGGAATGAATCCAAAATTGGTATTGCCTATCTGTGAAAACATTTTCCTCAAACCGGTTTAGATTGTGACATCTAGCGATAAGTAGTCTCTATCGACTTGCTATGCTGGCAGAAGTTGGAAGATCCAACCTGGGTATTAACTAGTCGATTGAAGAAAAATCCCCAAAACCTAACAATTGAAGAAATCATACTGAAGCGACCTAATCATCCCAAAGTCGTTTATAGAATCGATACATCTTGTCCTTTACTTATTTTATTTCTTTTGTGTTTTTCACAACAAACTCTTTTGTTTTATTCTCGTACAATAATCCCTAAACTTAGTATTAATTAATACTTTTCTTTGTATGGGTTTAATTCATTATCGCCTTAAGCCTCCTTTAAGTACGATCCTCAGAATACGACCAAGTATTTCATTGTACAATCTGTATTACAATTGGACCCTTATACTTGTGGAAGCCGAAAACACATCCCAAATAGGAGTACGTGCGGAGTTGGTCAAGTTGTTGGTGTCGTTGTCGGGGAGGCAACGCTTTAGTGATTTTTATTTCTTCTTTTTTATTAGAATAATTAGGAAATTTTGAGAGTGTAGATACGAGCTAACAATATTAACAGTTCTTTTGTCTTACAAATTAACTATTTTCTTCCAATTCTATCACATTATTCCTAGGCCATGGACAATTATTATCTTTATTCAGGTGAGGACTATGATTACGAGGATAACATCTACGATGATGATATCTACGAAGATGGATACTATGAAGATTGGGAGATCCAGGAAAATCAAAGGTTATTGATGCTCGAATTAAGTCAACTCCGTAAGGAGGTCTTGAAACTCAATCAACATGGTAATAGATCTTCTGGAAAAATACATACAAAATCTGAATAAAGAACATGGGAACGAGAGAAGAAGTTATGCACGGAAAAGGAAAAAGAAATTTTTGAAGAATTCTCTGATCGAACTGTCGAACAATGCGATGTATCGTCATTGGAAAGGGAAGTTGAAAGTAATTTGAGAATCGAGAATGAGCCCCAATCTAGTGAAGAATCAATCCTTGTAGAAGTGGGTGACGGTTCCAACTCACAAAGCTTAGATCTTCAATTGATTACTATTACAGATAGGCCCAAGAAAGAAATATTAACAATTGAAGAAACTACAGATCAGGAATTCGATTTTAAATGGGTGATGGTTGTCATACACAATACTTTCCTATTACAAAAAATTCCTTGAGAAATTACTAACGTGAAAAGTTTTCATTTACTGTAGATAACAAGAAATTTTACATTTATAAGACAACATTCAGTTCTCGGATGTTAAGATAATAAAATCCTCATTGAAGAAGGAAGTAAGTCCATGGAACGTTCAGTCATTCCAATGGCATCATGAACCAAAATTTATAGGATTATGTGACAGAAATTAGGGATGGAAGGAGAGGGTTATAGCAACACTAATCTATCAATTTTATACCTAGCAGATTGAACTAGTTTTCACACATGAAGAGCTTGAAATTAAGTATTTTCTTTATATTTTCATAGGATTTAATTTTGATTTTTCTTTTGAACAAATTGTGTAACTTAAGTGCTCAAATATTGTTTTATTGTCTTTAAGGCCAATTGAGTCCTAAAGGTTAGCTAACATACTTTGTGATTGTGCAGGAGACTATAAGTAGTTCATAAATATGAAGCTGATCACTTCAACATGACATAGGTTGTTCTACGTCGCAACAAAGGGACCAAACTTGGAGATTTCGAAGACTGACTTCTTTGTCGCAATATACATGGGCTATGTCGCGACAACGCCTGCAAGATGACACTTCATACGAGGACTGAAGGCTTCATCGCGACACAAGTCCTGGTGTGTCGTGACATCGACCCCTGGACGCGAAATCTGCATCGAGTGAAGGGCGGTTTAGTCTTTACAATGCCACTTAAGCACGAAAGACAGCAGTTGATCTAGGGTTAATGAAGACGGTCAGCCAAGGCTATAAATAGGGCCTTTAGCACTGGGTTTAAACACACCATTTACTAGCTTTTAGTTTTACTTTGTATTTTTATTCAGAAATGAGATTGTAAAACTCGCATAAACATACGAGGAATTTTTCCCGACGGATTGCCAATACAAATCAACTTTCTTTTTTATTTGAGTTATTCAATTATATGTTTTTATATATCATTTTTTCAATTATGATTAAGAAAACCATGAGGAACTAATTCCATTTTGGGGAACTAGGGAGTGGAAGTATGATTATTTAATTGTTGTTTAACAGAGATTTTCCATTTCGGATAAGCTATTTGGGAAAGGAAGAACATTAAACAAATACCAGACCTGACAACCCTAGAACATGATTTTGGTGGGAATGAACCCAAAATTAGTATTGCCCATCCGTGAAAACCTTTTCCCCAAACCGATTTAGACTGTGACATCTAGCGATAAGTAGTCTCTATCGACTTGCTATGCTGACGGAAGATTGAGAGATCCAACTAGGGTAGTGAATAGTTGATTGAAGGAAAATCCCTTAAACCCAACAATTGAAGAACTCATACGGAAGCGACCTAATATCCCAAAAGTTGTTTATCAATTTTACATCTCAATTCTTTACTCTTTATTCTCTTTTCTATTTATGCTTTCTACAATCAAACCTTTTATTATATTTCTTACTATATTCCCTAAAGTGATTACTAATTACTTTTACCCTTTGCAGAGATTTAATTTACTATTGTCTCACGCCTCCTTTGGGTACGATCATCAGAATACTATCAAGTGTTCTGTTGTACACACTATATTTACAACCTGACTCGTGTACTCACGGAAGCCTACAACCTATACCGAATGGGAGTACGTTCGAAGGTGGTCAAGTTGTTGGCGTCGTTGCTGGGGACGCAATGCTTTAGTGATTTCTATTCCTTCTTTGCTATTAGAATAATTAGGAAAATTTTAGGATATAGTTACGATTTAACCATACTAACAATTCTTTTTTTTTCATATTAATTACTTTTAACCAACATTCCCATAATATTTTTTAGGCCATAGATGACTACTATTACAGGTGGTCAAATTAGAGGTACAATTACGACGATGGCATCTACAAGGATGGATATTATAAAGATTGGGAGATCATGGAAAATAAAAACTATTCATGATAAAACTAACCCAATGCAAAAGCGATACCTCAATACACTAGTGGAGTAATGATCAAAGTAATGATATAGTTGAACATCCACGTAAGTCTGCTGGTAATTTATATGAGATAAGTGAAGAAGATCATGACATGCCCAATTATTTAGACGAGCCTCCTTTGGATTTGGCTAGAACCACCTTTAAGGTTGCATCAAGAATCTTAGATAAGATGGAATAGGTAAAGAAAATGCTCCAAGGTATATCTGAGGCACTACTCTCAAAGGAAGAGGCCGTGCATGACCTAGAAGAATTTGAATCTAGCCATGCTAAGAATTATGGTAAGATTGAATCTGAGCTCGTAATTAAAGATCATGAGGAGGAGATTGAACATATTCTGAGCATTGAAAACGAGCCTCAATCTAGTGATAAATCTGTTTCTTTGAAAAATGATGATGACCTCGACTTGCAAAATACGGGTCTTCAATTGACAACTACTACCAACAAAAATTGATTTATCGGTTTCATACCTAGCAGATTGTACTATTTGTTGTACTTGAAGAGCTTGAAATCAAGTATTTTCATAATATTTAGTTAGATTTCTTATTTCAATAAATTATGTAACCTAAGTGTTAAAGTGATGATTTATTTGTCTTTAAGGCCAAATAAGGGCTAAATGTTAGCTAACATACTCAATGAGTGTGCAGGAGACTATAAAGAAGTGCTTTAAAAGGAAACTGATCACTTTGTCATGACATGGGCTGAGCTACGTCGCAACTAAGGGACCAGACTTAAGGAACCTGATATCTGACTTCTTTTTCACGACACACAAGAGGTTTGTCGTGACAACGCCTATAAAACGACGCTTCAAGAAGAGACTGATGCCTTTGTCGCAACACAAGACCTGGTGTGTCGCGACATCAACTCTTGGATGTAAATCTCACATTAAAAGAAAGAGTGTTTTGATCTTTATAATGCCACTTAAACACGAGAAACAACAGTTGACCTAGGGTTTAGGAAAAAAACTATGTAAAGCTATAAATAGGGCTTTTAACACTAGGGTTTACACACAATTACTTGGCCTTTAATTTTCAAGTTTTAGTTTTTTTTTGGCTTTTGAAATGAGGTTATAGAAACTCATGTAAATGATCGAGGAATTTTGCCTGACAGATCGCCCAATACAATTTAGTTTCTTTTTCATTCAATTCTTGATTTACATGCTTTCCTATATTATGTTATTGATGAATAAAGAAACCACGAGGAACTAATTCCATTTTAGGGAATTAGGGAGTGGACATATGAATAATTGATTTTTGTTTTACAGGGATTTTACCTTTCGGATCAGCTATTTGGGAAAGGAAGAGCATCAAACAAACACTAGGCCTGACAACCCTAGAAAGTCATCTAGGTGGGATGAACCCAAAATTTGTATTGTCCATCTGTGAACACCTTTTCCCCAAACCAGTTTAGATTGTGATATCTAACGATAAGTAATCTCTGTCGACTCACTAATTCGGTGGAAGATCGAGAGATCCAATAGGGATAGTGACTAGTTGATTGGAGGAAAATCCTCAAAACCTAACAATTTAAGAAATCATACGGAAACAACCTAATCTCCCCAAAGATATTTATAAGAATTTTTACAACTCATATTCACTTTATGTTATTTTATTTTGATCTCTTTATTTTCATGTCTTTAACAAACTCTTTTATTTTCCCTCATACTATAAACAATAAAACTAGTACTAATTAATTTTTTTCTTTGTAGGAATTCCATTTACTATCGCCTCAAACCTCCTTTGGCTACGATCCTCGGAATACTTCCAAGTGTTCCGTTGTAAACACATTATATTTACAACTTGACTTGTATACTTGCGGAAATCAAAATCTACACCGAACGGGAGTACGCTCAGGAGTGATCAAGTTGTTGGCGTTGTTGCCGGGGAGGCAACACTTTAGTAAATCGTAATTTTTCATTGCTAATAAAATAATTAGAAAAAATTTAGGTTATAAATACATGTTTTTATTTTTATTTTATTTTTCATATTTTGTTATTTCTTGTTTATTTATTTTGGTTTATGATTTGAACTCAAGGAAACTTGGTTGAGCCTATTGCTAACCCTGAATCACTAATTAGATGCCCTCGCTAAAACCCACAGGTTATGTAAACAACTCCCTAATACAACCACAACTCCCTGTGAAAGAGCCAATGGTAGAGGAACAGAGAACTATAAGGGAGTACTCTTTACCTACTATAGATCTAACTCAAGCGAGTATTGCTAGACTAACCATTGCTAATAATAATTTTGAAATAAAACCGGCCATGATACAAATGATTCAAAATAATTTACAATTTATAGGAACTATGTCTAAGGATCCTAGTTTACATGTGAAACAATTTTTACAGTTGTGTGATACTTTTAGGTTTAATGGCATTTTTTATGATGCTATCCTTTTCACTAACTGATAATGCTTTTTCATGGTTAGATGCATAGGCAACTAGATCTATCACAACATGGGATGAACTGGCAGGGAAATTTTTGCAAAAGTTTTTCCCTATGGAAAAAGCTATCCAACTAAGGTGAGAACTGTCAACCTTCCGACAATTCAAGGGTGTAGGATTCCACGAAACATGGGATCGGTTTAAGATGCTAGTACGTAAATGCCTGAATCATGGTATGTCAGAATAGATACAATTGTAGACTTTTTATAATGGGTTAGATGCATCCGCCAAATCTACTCTAGATGGTGCAGTAGGAGGAGCTCTAATGAATCGAACATATAATGATGCTTACGAGCTTATAAAAATCATGACAACAAATCAGTGGCCTACTAAGAGGTTCGCTTATGCACAAAAGCCTGCTTTGGTAAAAATGATAAAGGAAAATGATAAATACCAACAATTTTTGGAGAGACTGAATTGAATCGAGTTTGCCACAATAGCATCATCATCCAATGGAGAAGATAAGCCTCTTTATCACTATCTCATGAATCCAGAGGAGGCCAATTATATAAGTTCTCGAAATCCCTATTCAAATACTTACAATCCAGGATGGAAAGATCACTCTAATTTCAGGTGGGGAGGAAACCAAGGGGAAATAGTAATAACAACCCAACGAGAATCCCTAGCTATCAACCTCCATTCTTGTATAATCAACCGAAAAAAGCATCACAAGGCGATCGTGCTGCATGGTCAACGAATGGACTGAATTGAAGGGGAGATGCACTCCATGAGGGCAGATGTAAAACAAGCACAGTTTGATTGTGCTAATACCGCCAGGTCAGTGGGAAAGATAGAGGAAAGAATGGATCAATTGATAAGGATGATGAGCGACATATCGAGACAAATTGGTTTAGGAATCCTTAGTAATACAAAAAATTATCCCCGAAGAGAAGGTAAAGAGCAGGTGAAAGTAATCAAGTTATTATAGCATTAGAAATTACACCTATTTTCTCCCTAAATTTGTGTATTAATTGTCTCTTTTGTAGCATATTTAGCATGTGTGATAGACATTTCATACTTAGTATTTATATTCTCTAACTCATTGTTGTTTGGCTTAAATTCTCATTATTTTATCTCTTCTATGCACTAATGTCGACGTATACAGAATATGTTCATAATTATCAGCGCAGGGATCCATCTCAGAAGATCGATGCTAAAAAGAATTTAAAGATGTAGCCATAAGTTAGCTTGGAATTGTGGCCAGAGATGTCACCGCATAGAAACTTTTACTTTGTATGGGTGAATTCACGCTACAAACACACCTGGAAGCATCAGCGCAGGGGAAGAACACGTTATCGCCGTAATTAAAGGTTCCAGATTGTGCCCAACAATGTCGCGATAACTTGCAGATTTATGAAGAGCACACCAGATCTGCGTGAGTGCACAGCTGGATTTTAACAAACTTTGACAGCTACAAAAGGAGTTAGATCTGAGAGGAAATGAGATCTACAATTCTTGAAGCCTGTAAATACTTTAAGTTTTTAAAACTTTATGCTAGAGTCCGATGAGCTGATCGATCAGGCGAGCAACAACTTCTGACGAGAAGTGTTTGGTGCGATACAAGAGGAGCTGTTAAGAGCTAGTAGCCTAGGGATAGTATGCTTCGATTTATTTGTTAATTCCTCTTTTAATGATGATGAATTCTATTAACATTTGATTGTATGAGAATATCTTTCAATGTTAGATTACTGTGATTCAAACTTAATTCTTCTCATCTATTTATTCTTGAATTTAACTACTTGACCACGAGAGTGGAATTATAGTCTACCGACACTAAGAGGTACAGTGACAAGTTAGATTAACAAGCAAGTCAGCGAGAGCTGCTTGAGACTAGAAGGGATTCTATCACTTGTTCTTAAGTGTAAAGCATTGCTAGCATTGAGAGGTGTGGCAATTGTGAGCGCTTGAGCCTTGATTAAACGGAGAGTTGTTATTGGTGTGATTTCATTGGAACCTTATTGTGGCGACAATTCATCTACACTATACCTTGTCATCACATCTAGCATTACTACTTAGTGAAATCAGTGATCCATTCCAATCCTTTACACTTGATCACACTTTTACTTTTATGCATTTAAATTCTCCAAACTTCAACAACTATTTGATTTACTTTCAGTTGCTCTAACAATTAACTTTTATAACTACATTGATAACTTTGACAATTTTGACTGTGCAGTTCTGATTTAATTGTGCTGACATCTTTACTAGCATTTTCCCTAATCTTAGATTTAGTTGCTTCGACAGTTTAAACATCAAGAACTCCTTCCTCGTGGGTTCGATATTCAATAGAACCAATCTATCAACTATACTTGCACTGACGTGTGTTCGCTTGCACAATTGTTGTGACGTTATAAGTTGATCAAGTTTTGAGCCGTTGCCGGGGATGACATTTGTTTGATGTTCATTTTTTTAGTTGCAATTATTCTTTCTTACTTAACTTTTTATTTTTACTAATCTGTTTAACTTTTTTTTGATTTTCTCAAATTCTTTAGGAGTTAAATGTCCACAAGGAGAAATCCTAAAGATATTGTGAGCTTTGATCCAAAACTCGAACGGACCATTCGAAGGAGGAAGCAAGAACAAAAGAAAATGGCTGGTAACAACAACAACAACTTACCATCATTGCTGCCACAAGATGTAGTTCCTCCAGTGCACCCACAAATAATCAATAATATACCACCACAGCCACCATAAGAAGAGTAAGTGTAGAACAGAACAATCAGGGACTTTGTTGTTCCTATACTTGACAATTTGCAACTAGGGGTTGTAAGGCCAGCGATACAAGCTGGAAACTTCGAATTGAAATCGGTGATGTTTCAGATGCTCAATTCAAATGGGCAATATATGAGCTTACCTCATGAATATGCAAGGGAGCATATTAAATCATTTCTGCTTATTTGTGTCTCATTTAGTCAACATGGTGTTCCTAATGACACCTTAAAAATGCAATTATTTCCTTATTCGTTACAGTGAAGAGCAAGAAAATGGTTCTTAGGTTTGCTAGCTAGATCCATTACATCATGGAATGAGTTAGCAACGCAATTTGTTTTGAGATTCAATCCATCGATAATAAATGCAAGGTTGCGAAATGACATCACAGCGTACCATCAATTAGATGATGAGAACTTACATACAACATGGGAGCTTTATAAAACTCTGCTTAGACATTGCCCTATACATGGAATTCAACAAGAGACTCAGATTGAGATCTTTTACAATGGATTGAATGCCCAAACAAGAAATCTTGTTGATGCATCTGCGAATGGTCCCTTGTTGGATTATACCTACACTGAAGCTGTACGAATTCTAGAGAGAATTGCACAGAATGATTATCAATATCCTATCTCTCATTCTGCTCAGGTAGAAACTAATCCTGGTGTTCTTGAATTAGATGCAATTTCAGCTCTGAGTGCACAGGTATCCTCTTTGGCCAACATTATAAAGAACATGAAGGGAACAAGTGAAGTTGCCCCGATTCAAGTGGCACAACAGATTGATGTCCAGACATTTTCCTGTGAAATTTGCGGTGACAACCACAGTTATGAGGATTGTCTACAACATGCTGAGAAACGCATTTTATGTCAACAACATCGGAGGAAATTCTTATGGTAACTCATACAATAATCAAAATCCACAACCTTGGGGGAATCAGAATGCATCTACGTATAGATATGGAAATCCCTCACACCAAAGGAGTTATAGACAATGGAGTTACAACAACAATCAACAGTAGAATTATAATTAGAATTCTCAGGTACGTTCACATCCTGATCAAATGCAGGTACATAGCCAGATGCAACCACAAGCTAGAATGTAGCCACAACAGACTGCGCTGCCACATATGCAAGGATAGCATCAGTAACAGTAGCAATAATTTTCTCAACAAAGATCAGATCCTATGGCTGCTCTTGAAGTGCTGATGCGTGAGCATATTACGTGAACTGAAGTAATAGTCCAAGGCAATTCTTCTTCTGTTCGTGCAATGGAAGCCCAGCTAGGACAGTTAGCTTCTAATATGAGTACAAGATCACCAGGCACTTTTCCTAGTGATACTGAGAATCCAACGTAGAAAGGGAAGGAATATTGCAAGGTTATCACGCTGCGGAGCGAAAAGCAAACTGCTGAACCAAGCAATAATTTCAACCAAACACATGTCGACGCAACCGAACCAATGCAACAAAGAGAAGTTATATCTGAAGAGAGCCTAGTAGAAATAAAAAAGAAGGAGCCACTTATAGTAAAGACTATTCCTACAATTCGCCCAACAAAGACGTCAACGCAACTGCCCATGTCGATGCAACCGAATATTTTACAACCCACTGACAATATACCTTTTCCATTTCCACAGAGATTTAAAGAGATCGGCCATGATAAGGATTATCAGAAGTTTGTTTCTACTTTGAAGTAATTACACATTAACATACCTCTCGTAGATGATCTTGTGCAGATCCCCAACTATGGAAAATTTATAAAAGAGCTGTTATCAAAGAAGAAAAAGTTATCCAAAATCGAGACGATTAAGCTCACAGAGGGGTGCAACGCTGTGCTAACAAATAAGTTGCTCACAGATGCAAGACCCTGGCAGCTTCACAATCCCATGCTCAATTGGAAATCATTATCTAGGTAAAACTTTATGTGATCTGGGAGTTAGTATTAACCTTATGCCTTTGTCCACATTCAAGAAGTTAGGAATTGGATCGATGAAACCCACTGCGGTGATATTATAGCTTGCGAACATATCTCTAGCACAACCTAAAGGACAGATCAAAGATGTCATTGTCCAAGTTGATAAGCTCGTGTTCCCTATTGATTTCATAACCCTTGACTGTGAAGTAGATAAGGAGGTGCCCATCATCTTGGGGCAACCATTCTTAGTAACAGGACGCACGCTCATTGACATTTTCAAAGGCGAGCTCATTATGTGTCTTAACGACGACCATGTTACCTTTAGTCTGTTCGAGGCAGCTCCGTCAAAAAGTAAAGAGCAATGTCACCATATTGATGTGCTGGACGAGATAATTATGGAAGAATTCAATGAATGAAGCTCAACAGTTCTAGACGAAGATGTAATGACATCCACTAATGATATCCTAACTGAATGTGACCACAAAGCTGAGGCTAATACTTGTGAGTTGAGATAGGGTTGGTAATTGAAATCTTTTGATTTGTCTAACAAGATGATCACTGTGTTTAAACCATCAATTGATCAAGCTCTTACCTTGGATTTAAAGTCATTACCGACGCATTTGAAGTATGTCTTTCTAGGTGACAATGACATATTACCCGTGATTGTCAGCGCAAGCCTCGATGTAATTCAAGAAGAAAAGCTCGTCGTTTTTTTAAAAGAGCACAAAAGATCCATTGCATGGAGTATTGCAGACATCAGAGGCATTAGTCCCTCTTTTTGCATGCACAAAATCAAGCTAGAAGATGAGGGGAAGCAATCCATTGAGCAACCGTGGAGGCTTAAAGAAAAAATGAAAGAGGTAGTGAAAAAGGTGATTATTAAGCGGTTAAACGCGGGCATCATCTACCCCATTTCAGATAGCACATGAATGAGCCTTGTCTAATGTGTGCCCAAGAAAAGCAGCATCATAATAGTGAGTAATGATAAGAACGAGCTAATCCCTACCCGTATCGCTACAGGTTGGCGAGTGTGTACGGATTATCGTCGTCTCAATGCAGCCACAAAGAAGGATCACTTTCCACTACCATTCATTGATCAGATGATGGATAAGCTAGCTGGTAAAGACTACTATTGCTTCCTAGATGGCTATTCCAGATATAATCAGATTGCCATTACGCCGAAAGATCAAGTAAAGACCACATTCATGTGCCCATTTGGAACCTTTGCCTTCCGATGTATGCCATTTGGATTGTTCAATGCAACAGCCATATTATAGAGTTGTATGATGGCTATCTTCTTGGACATGATTGAAGATTCTTTAGAGGTATTCATGGGCGATTTCTCTATATATGGGTAGAACTTTGATCAATACGTTGACAATTTGGCGAAAGTATTAAAGAGATGGGATGACACAAATCTAGTGTTAAACTGGGAAAAATGTCATTTCATGGAAACTGAAGGCATTGTCCTTTGCCATCGCATATCACGTCAGGGCATTGAAGTAGACAAAGTAAAGGTAGAAATCATTGAAAAATTGCCGACACCCACCAATGTCAAAGGAATAAGAAGCTTTCTTGGTCATGTTGGTTTCTATAAGAGATTTATCTGAGATTTTTCCAAGATTGCTAACCACAATGCTCGTTGCTAGAGCAAAATAAAAAGTTTGTGTTTTATAACGAATGTTTGGACGCATTTGTCAAAATAAAGAAGTAGCTAGTACAAGCTTCAATTATCGTCGCACCAGACTGGATGCAACCCTTTGAATTAATGTGTGACACAAGCGACTTCGCTGTAGGAGCTGTGCTAGGACAACGCAAAGAGAAGGCATTTCACTCAATTTATTATGCTAGTGAAAATTTAACTGATGCACAAGTAAACTATACAACCACGGAAAAGGAGTTACTAGCAATAGTTTTTGCATTCGACAAATTTCGCTCATACCTTGTCGACGAAAAAATTACAGTGTACTTAGATCATTCTGCATTGAGATTCCTCTTTGCGAAGAAAGACACCAAACCAAGATTGATCAGATGGATCCTATTTTACAAGAATTTGATGTTGAAATCCAGGATAGGAAAATATCTGAGAATCAAGTAGCTAACCACTTGTCTCGCCTAATAGTTGGAAGTGAGGATGAGACTAAATCCCAAATTGTCGATGCATTTTTGGACGAGCATTTGTTCTTTGTCAACGCATCATAAAGCACAACTTGTCGGTGCATTATGTGATGACTCAGCAAAGCTTTTTCAGCAAGAATCGCGTCGATTGATTTTCATCCATCCCTAACCGTTGGATCAACCAAAAGGTACGATCTGTAGCCTGGCATTTATTGGCTGCAGACACAACATTTTCTCAAGACAAAATGTAATAATCACGTCTCTTGCTACTGAAAGGTTATAAAACCCTTTTTCTGCTGCCTTCTTTCTCCCACTCACAATCACCATTACTGCTGCACTTATCTTCTTCATCATTCTTAAAGTTTTTTCTGCAGTTTCTCTTAATCTTTTTACCTAGCTATCATGGCAAGGACACGAGGCATAAAAACTCCGTCCAAAACCCTCGCTGAATCTTTCGCCACATTGTTCGGACCACAGACCAACCCCTACAAAATGAACTAGTCTTATTTCTATCACCATGATGATATACTTAAACGAAACTGCCACCCAGAGCAGGTCTATAGTTATCCCCACACCAGACATTAGGGAAGCAAATCACGAGAACGATCAGTCATCTGGGTTGGGAATTTTTCTGCGACTACCTATCCGGATATTCCTCACCATGGTAAGGGAATTTTATGCCAATCTTGTAGACTCTGAACAGGAGTTTATTTTTGTAAGGGAGGGCTTGGTACCTTGGAGTGTTTCCCACATCAACGCTCTGTTCTAGATTGCTGAGAAGGAAGACACCCACACTGCATTTTTGGAAGAATTGACCGATGAAGGTGCTGACCAAGTGATGAGAGACCTTTATGTTGAAGGCGCTATGTAGACTGGCAACGATCCACACAACTACACAATGCACCAACGTTATCTTACAACTCAAAGTAAAGTGTGGTTCCACTTTGTTAACAGTCGCCTCCTACCTTCAACCCATAGCACAACTGCGACACTAGATCGCATGTGCCTTCTGCACTCTATCCTTAAGGGTCACCACATCAATGTCGATGTAATTCTCCATGACCAAATTACTGAAGCTGCTACTAAGCAGACAAGTATATCACCTTTCCCTTCTTTGATAATGCTACTGTGTAAACAAAAGGGGATTGTAACTCATGATGGTGAGGAAGTGTTAGACAACAAGGGCCCCATTAATGACATCTCAATTAAGAGAATAACGAGAGGGCAAAAAACCTCATTGGTAAGAGAGGTACCCAAAAAAAAGGACAAAGGGAAAGGAAAAAAGAAGGAAAAGTAGGAAAATACGCCCACAGACCATCAAATGATGAAGAAACTGTTGAAATACTCGTTGACCACTTAGATATGTGTCAAATCATACTTGTCAGCGTGCTAGAGGAGATGGATTACAGACAAAACCTCTTTTATGCATACACAAGAGTGTGAAACAAAACTATTGTCGATGCATTGAGAAGTTTGAGCCCAAATCCCCTGCCAAAGTTCCCTGTCTTCCCACCTATTGTTAGAAAAGCTCCCTCATCCTCCGACCAACCTACTCTTGATGGTAAGCCTCAGAATGTCCCATCCCCAACAAGAATTCATATCTCTGATGACGAGGCACATTCTAACGCCATGGAGTACTGTTATAGAACAATTGCCAGCCTATTCGAGGAGGAATTTTTGAATAGCCTTGGGGCTACCATAGTAGACAGGGCGGTTGTTATTGAGGAGCTACACACCCTGATCATATTTATGAGGCGAGAAGCAAACGAAGGCGCTGACAAAGACATAACTGAGTAGCAGAAACCAGAGAGAGAAGAAGGAAATAAGAAGGAGAATGAAGGAAAGGAAGGGGAACTTGACGAGAAGGACCATGAAGAAGAGAAGGAAGATAAGAAGGACGATGCCCTGACAAATTTTGAGTCAAAAATTGTCTGCACATCCACAAGTGTGGGGGCATCTAGTAAAGACGTGGCTCCACCTGAAGCGAGCCAGGCTGAGGTAGTTACCAGCGGCATAAAGGATCTTAATCCCCTAGCCATTATGCCCTATATGGCACCGCTTGCTAAAGTCCATCCATCAAATGTAACTGTCAATGAGGCCACCACCCAATCGACTGTAGAGGAGCAATCCACTGCTCCGGTTGATTTAAAGGACAAAAAGAGAAAGCACAAAGAGGAAGGCGAGCGCCTAAAGAAAAAGAAGAAGAAAGCCAAGGCAGCCACTACATCAGCTGCTGAATAATGAGTTAGTTTACTTTTCAGTAGGTAGTTGCATGCATTTCATTGTCATTGCATTGTTATTTGTCACTACATTTTTCCTGTTAGTTTATCTACATTATAGTTGCATTTCCATTCTTATTTGTATATTACTGACAGTGCATTGGGTACAATGCAGACATTAAGTTTGGGGGATCTTGTGTGAAATAGAAATGCGATTGCACCCACATATTTGAAAAATTAATTGTTTCTTTAGTCTAATAAAAGTATGCAAAGTTTCAACAAAAATGTGACCATAGTTTTTTTTATGCGTAAATCTTGAATTGTTTGGAATGCTGATAAGTGAATTGGGTGAATATGAATGAATATTGAACCTTCTATTTTTGGTTGAATGATTGGAATTGCTTTAGTAATGAATGGATAGTATCAACCCTTGAATCTTGAACTAACTTACCAATTGCAAGAGCATTATACTAATAAAAGACACTCCAATGTGAGTGTATTGTGACTTGTCAATGGAGAACACTCTGCTGCATGTGTTAGAAAAATATCTAACCAAAGGTTGTCACTGCAAGAGTGTGTGTCGGCGCAATTACATACCTCCTGGGGGTTTGTTGCACCCTATCGTTACTACCCAGAAACAAAGGTAAAGTAATGCAATGACATCTCTTAGTCACTTATAAAAAAATCACAAAAAAAAAGAAGAAGAAAGAAGAAGAAAAGAGAAAAGAAAAGAAATATATTGCCATAAATGTTGTATTGGTTAAGGAAAGGTTAAGATTCCAAGCATGTTACTAACATTGGTGAAGTTGCAGTTTTAATTATTCATGTTTATAAAATTTCGGCGCATTATTCTATCATGTGAATGCAATTTATATATTAGAATTCCAAAAAATTTAAGTTGTCAGAATAATGATTGTGGTGACATGTTTGCTTGTTAAATTTGCTAATTTTTGTTTACTTGAGGACAAGTAAAAACTCAAGTTTGGGGGTGATAGCATTAAAAATGACACCTATTTTCTCCCTAAAATTGTGTATTAATTATCTCTTTTATAGCATATTTAGCATGCATGATAGGCATTTCATACTTAGTATTTATATTCTCTAACTCATTATTGTTTGGCTTAAATTCTTGTTATTTTATCTCTTCTATGCACTAATGTCGGCGTATGCAGAATATGTTCATAATTATTAGCGAAGGGATCCATCTCAGAAGATCGATGCTAGAAATAATTTAAAGATGCAACCACAAGTTAGCTTGGAATTGCGGCTAGAGATGTCACTGCATAGAAACTTTTACTTTGTATGGGTGAATTCGTGCTGCAAACACACCTAGAAGCACCAGTAAAAGCAGGGGAATAACACGTTGTCGTCGCAGTTAAAGGTTCCAGATTGCGCCCAACAATGTCGCGACAACCTGCAGATTTATGAAGAACACACCAGATTTGCGTGAGTGCACAGCTGGATTTTAACAAACTTTGACAGTTGCAAAAGGAGTTAAATCTGAGAGGAAATGAGATCTACAATTCTTGAAGCCTATAAATAGAGGAAAGAAGAAGGAGAAGAATATCAAGAGGTGAAGGAATTTATTCTGCAAATACTTTGAGTTTTTAATGCTTTATGCTGGAGTCCGATGAGCTGATCGATCAAGCGAGCAACAACTTCTGACGAGAAGTGCTTGGTGTGATACAAGAGGAGCAGTTAAGAGATAATCCTAGTAGCCTAGGGATAGTATGCTTCGATTTATTTGTTAATTCCTCTTTTAATGATGATGAATTCTATTGACATTTAATTGTATATGAGAATATCTTTCAATGTTAGATTACTTTGATTCAAACTTAATTTTTCTCATCTGTTTATTCTTGAATTTAACTGCTTGACCATGAGAGTGTAATTGCAGTCTACCGACACTGAGAGGTGCAGTGACAAGTTAGATTAATAAGCAAGTCAGCGAGAGCTACTTGAGACTAGAAGGGATTCTGTCACTTGTTCTTAAGTGTAAAGCATTGCCAGCACTAGGAGGTGTGGCAATTGTGAGGTGTGGCAATTGTGAGCGCTTGAGTCTTGATTAAACGGAGAGTTGTTATTGGTGTGATTTCATTGGAACCTTATTGCAGCGACAATTCATCTACACTATAGCAAGAGGAATAATTAGTGAGTAGACCTAGTAATCTAGAGATAGTAAGCTTCGTTGTACTCTTTAATTCTTCTTAAACGATAATGGATTTTGATGATATTAAATGAATACGAGAGTATCTTTTGATGTTAGATCATTTTGATTCTTACTTTACACTGCTTATCCATTTATTCTTGGATCTAACCGCTCTAAACACGAAAGTGAAATTACAATACGCCGACATCGAGAGATGCGATGACAGGTTAGGTTAACAAGTGGGTTAAGCGAGAGCTGCTCGGGACTAGGATAAAAACCAGTTACTTATTCTTGGATACACATCATTACTCGTACCGAGAGGTGGAGTGATTGTATTTGAGTCGGGATTAAATAGGGAACTGTTGTTTGTAAGAACTCAAAGAGACTTCATTGCAATGACAATTCATCTATATCTTACCTTGTCGACGCATCTAGCATTGCAACTTAGCTATATTCAGTGAACCATTTCTACCCTTTACACTTGATCACTTTTACTTTTTTATGCAATTTAAATATTCAGCACTCAACACTCAACACATTTGATTTACTTTCAGTAACATTGATGTTTAACACCTGACATTTGACTCTGATTGTGTTGACATTGATATCTAATTTTAGTGTGTAGATCTGACATATTGCACTGACATCAGTACTCACATTACACTTATTGTTCTGACATTTAGACATTAAGAACCCATTCCTCGAGAGATCGATATCCGATAGATTTGTTTATCAACTATACTTGCATCGACGTGTGTACACTTGCACAATAGTTGTGTCGTAAAAACACCGATCAGTGTGTCCACGTAAGCATCTACTAATGTGGCATATAAGACAAAAATATGCCACGTAAGCAAAAAAATTAAAGTTAAAACATAATTAAAATAAAAAAAACAATTTAAAACACCCTTTATTTAACACAAACACACGGGCAGTAGAAAAAAATTAACAACTCCCCTTTGAACCCTAAATCCCAAATTCTCTCCTTCTCCATTCAAACTCTTTAGAAATTGAACCTTGAAATTTAGTGGGTTTCTATCCTCGAAAATATTGTTTGAAAAAACTGATTGGAAGCCATCAATGGAGAAGTTATCTTATTCGAAGTTGGTTTCATCATCACGAGGAGAGTTTCTGAGTTTTTCTTTTCCTCTTCAACTCCTTTTATTTCTTTATTAATCCATCATATATGATCTGCAAATCGGTTTTTGTACGGTTTGTTTGTTGAATTTTCTTTTCCCAGTTTTTTTTCATGATTTAGGTGGAAGATTTTGTGGTGTTTGAAGAGTTCCTAAAAATTTTTGAGGTTTTCCTAAATCTTTCTGAACACCATGAATTGTTTATGGTTGTCGAATTTGGAGATTTTAGGTTGTTGAATTTGGGGATTTTGGATAAGAGTTTTGATTTGGTATTTTTTGTTTAGGGTTTCTGATTTTGGAGATTTTGGGTTAGTGCTCTTCAAATCTGGGTTAGTGCTGCTCTGACTAATAAAGATACTTGCATGGATGGATTCTCAAGCAGGGCTATGAATGGTGAGGTGGTGTTTGGGTTTTATGTTTTGTCTACAATGGATGCCCTCAACCTTCCTTCTTTCACCATTTGAATCTAGGTTCCTTTTGGTCTTCTTCATTATCTGACCTTTGAGATCTGGGTTTTCAACATTTATTGTTTGCTGGTTGTAGTAAAAATGGAGAACTTAACTACTCAGTGGTGGAAATCGAAATAAAAAATGAAAAATGAAAAATTCATTTGCTTGAGAAAACAAATTTCCTCATTTGGTTTGAATCAAAATAAAAAACTCATCTGCTTGATAAAACCAAAATTGGAAAGCAAAGATTTGTTTCTTATCAAAACTTAAGAACATATTTCAAAAACCCAGAAAAATATGGAGGCTTCAAGAATGGGATGATGATGATTGTAATTTTAAAATAATTTTAATAATTTTATATTTTAAAAAAATAATTTTAATAATTTTAAAATCATTTGCTGACATGGCATATAAGATAAAATAGTACCACATCAACATCTTCATACGTGGAAGCGCCCAAGTGGAAAAAAAATTGCCACATCAGCGTCGTTAGTTCCTTAATGGCCACGTCAGCAAAACCGTTAAAAAATGATCAATTTGACCAAAAAAATAGGTTATGTATGAAAGTGAGCCAAAAAAAAAAATAAGGGCCAAAGTGACAAAACGCCCAAACGTTAGGGGCTAATTTTGTCATTATGCTTTAGTAAAAACATGATAAAATTAAAGAAAATTAGGTCAAACTTCCCTAAGTTAGAAAATGCAATAACTAAATTAAAAAGACTAAAAATGCATGCTAAAAATAATAAAATGGGAAAAAATTATACCATAAGTAAGGAGAAATCAATGGTCTTTTCTAATGCTATCAGTAATATAGTTGTTACAAAAAAACATTTGGTAAGTATTTTGAGGATTGTACCCAAGGGAGGCTATCACTAGGCTAAGTTTAACCTAAGCACCACAAGATCTAATTAGTACTTTAGTTAGGTTATATTACGAATAAACATAAATAAAGGGTTTTTGGATTTTATAATTAAAGAACTAAAATTAACATAAATTGATAAAATTCAAGAGATTCAAGAATAGGATAAATCAAATCTGATATGGGTGATTAGCTCGCTTTGGTAATCCCCATCAACTGTCACTTCGGGTTTCTCGTCAATCAACTAGTAGCTACTCTAACAGGATCTTCCGATCTTCCACTGACATAACTAGTAAATAAGGACTACTTATCTTCCGACCTCACAATCCATATTAGTTTGGGGTGAAGGTGTTCACGAATGAGCCATACCAATTTTGGATTAATTCCTACCTTGATGACTTTCCAAGGTTGTCAAGCTAAGGGTTTGTTTCACATTCTTCCTTTCCCAAACAATTGATTCGTTCAGTAACCCTACAAAGCAGTTGGTAGATCATACCTCCACTCGCTAATCCCTCATAGAGGGATTAGTTCCTCATGGTTTTCATAAATAATATAGATCTGATATAAAAGATGAAAATAAATAATGAATCAAAAATATAAGATTTAAGAAAAGCCTGATTTGTATTTAGGAACTAGAATGAATCCACAACATCTAATCATATCCACAAATTGAATCTCTTGAAATAAAGAAAGACAAAACGAAAATAAACTAAAACCTAAGAAAAAGAGAAAAAGTTAAACTAAACTAAAAATAGAAAATTTAAGCTAAAGAAGTGGTGTGTAAAATTAGAACCTAAGGTGCCTATTTTTAGATTTTAGGTGGTCGTCATCCTCAACCCTAGGTCAGCTAACATTCCCAAGCTTAAAGTTGCATTGTGAAGACCAAAACGCCTTTTTACTTGGTGTAATTCTATGTCTAGAGGCCGATGTCGCGACACCCAAATCCTATGTCACGACATAACAGTCAATGCACCTCTCTGTTGGACATCTTTAGGGGTATGTCACGACACCAACATTCTGTGTCGCGACACAGAAGGCATATTCAGGATTTCTTCATTCTGATCCCTATGTTGCGACATCCACTATCATGTGTTGTGACGTAGTGATTAGTTGTGATACGGTACAACTTTTAATGGTCTCATGCACACTTACGAGGTATGTTAGCCGACCTTTAGGCCTCATTCGGCCCCAAGGTTAATAAAAGACTCGATTTTGCACTTTTTACACATTTTTTAACTTTATTGAAAATTACTAAAACTTAAGTAAATTTTAACCATAATACTTAATTTCAAGTTCCTAAAGTGTGAAAACTAGTTTAATCTGCTAACTCAAATTAAGGTAGATCAACGGGAAAGTGGATGTCACAACAAAGGGATGAGAATGAAGAAATCCTAAAGCTGTCTTCTATGTCGTGACACGAAATGTGGGTGTCATGACAAACCCTTGAAAATGCCCATACAGGAGTACACTGACTGTTATGTTGTGACACAAGACCTAGGTGTCGCGACATCAACCTCTAGGCGTTGAATTACATCGAGTATTAGGCGTTTTGATCTTCACAATGCAACTTTAAGCTCTCGAACATCAGCTGACCTAGGGTTGAGGACGACAACCACCTAAATTTTATAAATAGGCTCCTTAGGCTCTCATTATACACACCAATTCATTAGATTCAATTTTCTCTATTTAGTTTAGTTTAGGTTTTCCTCTTTTTCTTAGGTTTTAGTATATTTTTGTTTTGTATTTCTTTATTTCGAGAGATTCTATTTGTGGATGCGATCAGACGCTATGGACTCATTACAATTCTTAATATAAATCAGGCTTTTCTTAAATATTTTATTTTCAATTCATTATTTATGTTCATCTTTTACATCGATTTTATATTATTTACGAAAACCATGAGGAACTAATCCCTCTATATGGTATTAGCAAGTGGAGGTATGATCTATTGTAGAGTAACTCAAACATTTCAGCTATTTGGGAAAGGAAGAGCTTGAAACAAACCCTAGGCCTAACAACTCCTAGAAGTCATCAAGGTGGGAATTAACCAAAATTGGTATGGCTCATCTGTGAACACCTTCACCCCAAGCCAGTCTGGATTTTGAGGTCAAAAGATAAGTAGTCCTTGTTGACTCGTTATGTCAATGGAAGATCGAAAGATCTTGTTGGAGTAGCGACTAGTTAATTAACGAGAAACCCGAAGTGACAATTGATGGGGATTACTGAAGCGAACTAATCACCCATATTAGATTTGATTCATCATATTCTTGAATCTCTTGAATTTTATCTATTTATGTTATTTTTAGTTCTTTAATTATAAAAACCCAAATTTATTTATGTTCATTTGTAATATAGCCTAACTAAAGTACTAATTAGATCTTGTGGTGCTTATGTTAAACTTAGCCTAGTGCTAGCCTCCTTTGGGTACGATCCTCGAAATACTTACCAAATGTTTCGCTGTAACAACTATATTACAACCTGACCTGTATACTTGCGGACATTGGCTCAATTCCCTATATTTTGTAAGTAGTATTCACACTCTGGACATTAGTACGACCAAAATCGTTCATTGAGTTTGGGGTGTTACACAATCTTTTAGGCTAGCCTTAGTTCTAGAACTCTTGAGAAAATGTAGAGAAAGTTTTGAGAGGAGGAAAAATAAAGTTTTACAAAAAGCTTAAGGCTTAGTGGGAAAGTTTATCCTCCCCACTATCCTTCCTTCGGCATCCATGACTAGTAACTTCCTTTCTAATCTTTAATGCATGTCCTTTCAATTTCAAATATCTCATCCCATCCTCAGTAGTCTCCTTTAAACCAACTAACTATTTCAACTAAATAAATAAAATAGTCAAACTAACAATTATTCTCGACCAAGGACTTATGAAATAAACTTTAACGTCCATTTGTTGGCGTGGTGTGCACTCTATAAGGAAGTTTGCCAACCTTCAAACAAGGGCGTAGTCGAAGTCTTCAAATACTTAGAAATATATTAACACTTTATTTATTAAAATTTATGTGACTAGGCTTCCTTTTCTTAAACTATATTCGAACACTCAAGCCTACGCTAGACAGGATGTTACCCTCTTGCCCTACCAGAGGCTACATGACCATTTTCATGTATCGTGATCTCCCAGATCAATGTTTAACCTATCGAAGGCAACACCATGAATATATTGTCCTTAATCATCATTTCCATGATTCAAACCATATCATCCTTGCCAAAGTAAAAGGTAGTGGCATAAACACGAAGAAAGGTTCTTACCCAATTCTCACAGACAACCAAAACTAGACCAGCAACTTCGAGCAACCATATTTAATGTACAAACAATTCATCTCTAAAGAGTATGAATACTTACCTTAAACAAAGTATAAACAAAGACATTACACACATGGAAGTAAGAAGGAACTCACCAAAAAATACAACAAGTTTAAACCGCAAGATCTTTGCCCTTATCACGAAGACGTTCAAGAGTTTCTTGAGCTAAAATATAGATGGTTAAACTTACCAGATCACTACACCATAAACTAAACATGCATGCAAGAAACATTATCATAAAACCAAAAATAAGTAAGTTTCCTTCGTTACATACAAATTTGACACTCATGCATGTCATGCTAAGATCACGAAAATAACATGAAGATAACCTACGGTTCATTGATATTTACCAAGGAGCTAAAACAACGAAGGAGTTAGCTGAGTACAATGAACCCATGTTCATAAAGGTTTTTGTGCTTAAGTTCTAGAAAGAGAGAGTGAGTGCAGAGAAAATTTAGAAGGAAGATGGATGCAAAGAAGAAGACATAATGATTATCCAAGCAGTCTCTACTAACTTTATACATCTAAACACGAAAAAAAAGGTTTAGTGGGAAAAGTTAGATTATCCACTAACCCCTTCGATTCCCGTCACTAAGTGATCTCATCATAATTTTAATATTTTCAACTACCATAACTTAGTTCCATTCTAACAAGTTCTCGTTTGACTAACTAAATTGTCCTACAAAAATAATTAAAAATTCTATTAAACTACGAACCAATAAAAAATGCCTAAAAATCTGGGTTGGCATATACACCACAAGAGACTCCGACAAACTAGTAAGCTAGCTAACACACAAAATTCTTCCATTGGCGCATTCACATAATCTTATACTTAATCAAAACTCATACCTTACTCAGTCGGGATTTACTGTAAGTATCATATATCAATAAACAATAAACAGATACTAGGACTTCATCGGGCGGGCAGTTACAACCAAGCATTCTTTTTTGTTCTTCCAAAATGGTAATGGAAAAAAGATACAATTATTACCATTGGCATTACAGATGGAGACATAAGCTGTCACGCTCCAATTTTGTTTTAGAAAGAAAGAGTGAAACTACTAGCACCTATGTTTAAAATTAAATGTGCAAGTTTAAACACAAGGGAATAATTGGCCAAGTGGTTGAGTGACTAATTAATTATCCTAGAAGCCCAAGGTTTAAGCCTTATTGCTCATAAATTTTATTTAATTTTTTTGACAATTTTGGCATGTGTGGATAAGCATGATCGGCTGACCGCCTCTGAACGTACTCTCGTTCGGTATAGGTTTTCGACTTCTGCAAGTATACGGGTCAGGCTGTAATATAAAATTGTACAACGAAATACTTGGCAGTATTCCGAGGATCGTACCCAAAGGAGTCGTAAGGCGATAATGAATTAAATCCCTGCAAAGAATAGAATTAATTAGTACTAAATTTAGGGATTATAGTACGAGAATAAAATAGAAGTGTTGGTTGTGAAAAACATAAAAAGAAATAAACTAAGAAAAGGACGAGATGTAAAGATTCGATATATGGCTTTGGGGAGATTAGGTCACTTCAATATGACTTTTTTAATTATTGGGTTTTGGTGAATTTCCTTCAATCAACTAGTTACTACCCCAGTTGGATCTTCTGCCAGCATAGCAAGTCTATAGAGACTACTTATCACTAGATGTCACAGTTTAAATCGGTTTGGGAAAAAGGTTTTCACGGATAGGTAATAACAATTTTGGGTTCATTCCCACCTAAATGACATTCTAGGGTTGTTCGGCCTTGTGTTTGTTTAATGTTCTTCCTTTCCCAAATAACTGATCCGATTGACAAATCCCTATTTATACAACAATTAAGTATTCATACTTCCACTCCCTAATTCCTCAAAATGGAATTAGTTACTCATGGTGTTCTTAAACATCATAAAACCAACAATATAATCAAGCATAAAATTGATTTAATGAAATAAAAGAAACTTCAATTGTATTGGCAATCTGTAGAGAAAAACTCCTCCAATGTTTATCCGAAAGTTAAAATCTTATTTCTAAATGAAAATAACAAAGTAAAATTAAAAACTAGAAAAAGGTATGTTTAAACCTAGTACTAAAGGTCCTATTTATAGCCTTGGCCGGTCATTTTCATCAACCCTAGGTTAGCTATCGTCCTTTGTGTTTAAGTGGCATTGTAAAGATCGAAACGCCCTTCTGTTAGTGAAGAAACTATGTCTAGGGTCGATGTCGCGACACACCAGGACCTGTGTCGAGACGAAGCGATCAGTCCCTTCTTTAGTGTCAATATGTAGGCATTTTCACGACATAGCCTATGTATGTCAGGACAAAGAAGTGAGTCCCCCAAATCTTCATGTCTAGTCCCTTTGTTACGACGTAGAACATTCTGTGTCATGACGAAGCAATCAGTTTCATGTTTGTTCAACTTCTCATAGTCTCCTGCACACTCACAAAGTTTGTTAGCTAACCTGTTAATACTCGATTTATACAATTTATTCAAAAGGTAAAATCTAGGTCAAATAGTATGAAAACATAAAGAAAATACTTGATTTCAAGCTCTTCAAGTGTGAACAATAGTTCAATCTACTAGGTATAAAACCGACAGATCAAACTCCCCCACACTTAAGTCTTTGCTTGTCCTCAAGCAAACAAAACAAGAAAAGCAATTATAAAGCAATGAAATAAGAAAGAAAAACTAAAGGAGCTTGAATTTGTATTATAAAAATATTAGGTTCGCAATATCTACTCTAGGCATTATGTATTTCTCAAAAATTCTAACATGATAAGTGAACAATTTTACCATTTTTGGTTAGAAATAATACAAGTTCAGTAAGTTACACGGAATACAAATATCAAAGCTTTATCGATATAAATCCATCAATGCTTAATATAAGTACTTTGATTATCCTAGTACAATACATATAGTTATAATGAGATCATACAATTTCCACATCTATTCATGCATAGAGTTGTTTAAGTCACATAGGGCTTTTCAGCTTGTAATGTGTTGAGGCTTAGGAAAGGTATGAATTTCAAAAAACAGTTAAGCACAAAAGGTTACAAACACAAAAATTATTTGGCACATTGTATTGTTCCCTATTTTTCCCTTTGATGTCCCATTTGTGATAGCATTAGAAAAGACCATTAATTTCTCCTTATTTAAAGTATAATTTGTTCCCATTATATCATGTGTAGCATGCATTTTTAGCATTTTATATTCAGTAATTACATTTTCTAAGTCAATGATGTTCGGTTTAATTTTCTTTAATTTTGTCCTACTTTTGCTACTAATGTCGCCACATTTAGTGTTCAGTATTGCATCTTGAGATGTCAGTGCAGGGGTCTGTCTTAAAAGATTAAAGTAGGAAAATGTTCAAGGTTGTCATCACAATTTAGAATCCAGATTGTGCCCAAATCTGTCACCGTATTTCCAGATTACACACAGGAATATTGATGCATGAACATATCAAGAAGTATCAGTGCATGAGGATATCAAGGTTGTCGTAGCAAATTAAAATCTAAATTTGCGTCCAGAAATATCACGACAACCTGTAACTGCTTGTTGCATATACCAGATTTGCGTGAGTGTACAGCTGGATTAACTACCTTGTAGAGCTGCAAGGAAGTTAGATCTGAGAGAAGGAAGACACCTGTACTGGGCATTAAAGATAAATATTGAGGAGAGAGAGAAAAGAGGGGGATCATCAAGCTCGTGATAAAAAATCAATTCTGCTTTTCTTATTTTTCTTAAGCTTGCTACCATGGCAGCTTAATTTCCTGGAGAGTGAACTGACTACGATGAGAAGGTAGCATCTGCTCCTGATGAGGAGTGTTCTAAGTGCGACACAAGAGGAGCATTAGGGAATAGTTCTAGTAGGCTAGGAATAGAATGCTTCAACTTGTTCTTTATTTCCTCTCAAATGCTGATAAATTCTAATGAACTTAATTGTGTATGAAAGTACCTTTTAATTTTTTATCTATATTGATTTCTGTTCAATTCCTCATATCTGTTTATCTTTGGATTTAATTGCTTGATCACAGAAGTGTTATTGCAGTTGCTGACACTAGAAAGTGTAATGACAAGTTAAATTAACAAGCAAGACAACGAAAGTTGCTTGAGACACGAAGGAATTCTGGTCACTTGTTCTCGAATGCAAAGCATTACCAGCATTGGAAGGTGTAGTTAATGTGAGTGTTTGGGTCTTGGATAAACAAAGAAGTCGAAGTGAGTAAGATCTCATTAAGCTTAATTGCAGCGACAATTTATCTATCATTTACCTTGTAGTCACATTTAGTGATTGTTGACTTATCAAGTCAGGGATCCTCTCCATTGCATAATCACTGTTTTTACTTCTTAAATTTTATTTAATTGCATCGACAAATTATCTTCAAACTTTCATTACATTTTCTTATTAACTTGCTTTTACATATTGTATTACAGTCTTACAACATTTGCTCCAACAGTTTAAATTCATTTATTTCTGCAGACTTCGATTTAATTGCACTGACATTATTCCTTACAACTTCTTTTATTATAATTCTAATTTCTTCGACAATTATAGCATAAACAGTCATCTCTATGGGATCGATATCTGATAGCTAAAATCTATCAACTATACTTGCATCCACATGTGTTCGCTTGCACAACTGCTGTGATGTTCATAGCACGATCAAGTTTTGGCGTCGTTGCCTAGGACTGCGTTTGTTTGATGTTTATTTTTGTAGTTGCAATTATCCCTTATTTCCTGATTTTTATTTGTTACTAATTTGTTTTATTTTTGTTGACTCTTTTTTAATTTTTTTAGGTGTTTTATGACCACTAGGAGAAATTTTGAAAATATTATTGGCTTAGATCCGGAAATCGAGAGAACCATTCAAAGGAGAAGACAAGAATAAAGGAATATGGCTTTACTTGGAAATGATGCTATACCAGAGTTGCCACCACAAAATTATGTCCCTCCAATACAGCCACAGAATTTAAACAACACACCACTGCCACAAGAAGAACAAATGCAAAACAGAATAATTAGAGATTTTGTTGTTCCTGTGTTAGATGACTTGTAACCAGGGGTTGTTAGACCAACGATCCAAGCTGGGAATTTCAAGTTAAAATCAGTTATGTTTCAAATGTTAAATTCGAATGGGTAATATACTGGTTTGCCTCATGAAGATACGAGAGAGCATCTTAAGTCTTTTCCGCTAATCTGTGCTTCTTTTAGTCAGCATGGTGTTCCTGATGATGCCTAGAAGATGCAACTGTTTCCTTATTCATTGCAAGGAAGGGCTCGTACTTGGTTTCTTTGATTACCTGCTGGATCTATTACATCGTGAAATGTACTTGCAACTCAATTTATTTTGCGGTTTAATCCACCTATGATGAATGTTCGATTGAGGAATAATATTACTGCTTACCACTAGCTGGATAATGAGAATCTGCATACCATATGGGAGTGTTACAAAACTTTGCTTCGATGTTGTACCATGAATGGAATCCAACAAGAAACACAGATCAAAATTTTCTACAATGAATAAAATGCTCAGACAAAAAATCTTGTCGATGCATCTGCAAACGGTCCTTTGTTGGATTGCACCTATGATGAAGCTGTGCAAATTTTGGAGAGAATCAAGCAGAATGATTATCAATACCCAATTTCTCAAACTACTCAAGAAAAAACGAAACCTGGAGTTATTAAATTAGACACCATATCAGCTTTAAGTGCACAGGTACCTTCGTTGGCTAACATGATTAAAAACATGAAAGGGATAAGTGAAGTTGCTCCCATTCAAGTTGCCCAGGAAATGGATGTCCCGACATTTTGCTGTGAAATTTGCGGTGATAATCATAGCTACGAGGATTGCCCACAACATGCAAAAAATGCATTTTATGTCAATAACATCAGAGGAAATTCATATAGTAACTCTTATAACAATCAACCAAGAATCAACAACCTTGGGGGAATCAAAATGCATCCACATTTCGATATGGAAATTCCTCGAATAAAGGAAACTTTCGATAGGGGAGTTACAATCAGCAGCAGCAAAATTACAACCACAATCTTCAGGTGCATGCACATCATGATCAGATGCAGTCACATACTCGTATCCAGTCAAAGCAGACTGCAATGCCAAATATGAATATGCAAGGACAGCAACGGTAGTACTCTCAACCACGAGCAGATCCATTAGTTACCCTTAAAGCTTTGATGCGTGAACATATTACAAGATTGAAGCTATTGTGCAAGGAAATTCTTCTTCCATCCGAGCGTTGGAAGCAGAAGTAGGACAACTAGCTTCTAATATGAGCATGAGACTACTAGGTGCTTTACCCAGTGATACTGAAAATCCAACTCAAAAGGGGATGGAGCATTGCAAAGCTATTACTCTTCGGAGTGGAAAGCAAACTATTAAACAAAGCAGCAATTCCAATACAGCACCTGTCGACACAAATAAAATAGAGCAAAAAGAAAAAGTTGTATCTAAAGAAGAAGTAGTAGAGCTAAAAGAAGATGAGCCACTTGTAATTACACCCATGCCAACCATTCGACCTACAAAATTGTCGATGCAACTTCCAATTTCAACGTAGCCGGTTGTTTCG
This sequence comes from Gossypioides kirkii, assembly GCA_005610355.1. Classification (NCBI taxonomy): domain Eukaryota; kingdom Viridiplantae; phylum Streptophyta; class Magnoliopsida; order Malvales; family Malvaceae; genus Gossypioides; species Gossypioides kirkii. The sequence continues at coordinate 20,456,647 of CP032245.1, forward strand.
CAACATCGTAATGTTTCAACACCTTTGCCATTTCCACAAAGATTTAAGGAGAAAGAAAATGACAGAGAATATCAGAGGTTTTAAGCCACTTTGAAACAATTACATGTTAATATACCTCTTATTGATCCTCTTATGCAGATTCCTAGTTATGGAAATTTATGAAGGAGCTCTTATCCAAGAAAAATAAAATGATCGACATTGAGACAATTTGGCTCAAAGAAGGCTGCAGCGTTGTACTGACAACTAAAATACCACCCAAGATGAAGATCCTGGCAGTTTTACAATTCCGTGTTCCATTAGAAATCATTACTTAGGAAAAGCTCTCTATGATCTATGAGCAAGCATCAACCTTATACCCTTGTCAACATTCCAAAAATTGGGAATTGGTCACACGAAACCCACTGTGGTGACATTGTAGAGGGCAAATAGATCTTTGGCGTAACCTGAAGGACAAATCAAAGATGTTCTCGTCCAAGTACATAAGTTTGTGTTCCTAGCAGATTTCATTATTCTTGATTGAGAAGCTGATAAGGAGGTACCCATAATTTTGGGACGCTTGATAGCATTACAAATGACATATATTTTCTCTCTAAATTGGTGTTTTAATTGTCTCTTTTGTATCTCATTTAGCATACATCATAAGCATTTCATACTTAGTTTTTATAATTTCCAACTCATTGTTAGTTAGTTTAAATTCTTGTTATTTTTATATCTTTTTATACTAATGTAGTCGCAAGCAGCCGATGTATTGCGCTTTAGAATTGTCAGATTAGGAACTCAGTCCAGAAGATTAATGTTGGAAGAAGATTGCAGCCACAAGATCAACTTGGAATTGCGACCAGCGATGTTGCTGCATAGAACCTGAACCTCGAATGAGTAAACTCAAGCTGAATTTACATATGGAAGCACCAGCACAGGAACATCATAAGTTTCACCACAATTACGATCTCAGATTGCATCCAACAATGCAACGACGACCTGCAGATCTCTGAAGAAAACATTAAATCTGCGTGAGTGCATAGTTGTACTCTAACTAAATTTGATAGCTGCAAAATCTAGATCTGGATTTGAGAATGGGAGGCTGAAATCTGCAACTTTTGAAGGCTATAAATAGAAGAATGAAGAATGAAGAAATCATCAAGAGTTGAAGAATTAAATTTGCAAATTACTTTGTATTTTTGGAATTTATTGCAGGAGACCGGTGAGCTGACTGAGCCGACGAGCAACAAATCCTGACGATAAGTGCTTGATACTGAGCAAGAGAAGCAGTTGGGGGTAATTCGAGTAGCCTAGAGATAGTATATTCTGATGTATTCGTTAACTCCTTTCTTATGGATGATGAACTATTATTAATATTTGAAAGAATACGAGAGTATCTTTTAGTATTTAATCACTTTGATTCTTATTTAATGTTGTTTATCTGTTTATTCCTGGAGCTAACTTCATCAAACACGAGAGTGGCTTTGCAGTCTACCGACATCGAGAGATGCAGTGACAAGTTAGGCGAGAGCTGCTTGGGATTAGAAGAGATTTTGATCACTTGTTCTTGGGTACACAACATTGTGCACACCGAGAGGTCGAGTAATTGTGGGTACTTGAGTCGTGACTAAATAGGGAATTATTATTGGTAAGAATTTATTGGAGCTTCATTGCTACGACAGTTTATCTACTCAAAACCTTGTCGAAGCATCCTACGTTGCTACTTAGCAAAATCAGTGATCCACTTCAGATCTAAGTACTTGATCACATTTATATTTTCTGCATTTAAATATTTAGCACTCAACACTCATCATATTTGATTTACTTTCAGTACATTGACATTTAACCTCTAACATTTAATTTTGATTGTGTTGATAATATTGACTATTTTAGTGTGGAGATCTGACGTAATTGCACTAACATCATTACTCACATTTTACTTAATTTCAGTATTAGTTGCTCCAACATTTAAACATCAAGAACCCATTTCCTCGTGGGATCGATAACCGATAGAATTATCTATCAACTATGCTTGCATCGAAGTGTGTTTGCTTGCACAATCGCTGTGACATTTCAAACGCGATCAAGTTTTGGTGTCGTTACCGGGGAACTGGTGTTTGTTTGATGTTTACTTTTGTTTTTGCAATTAATTTTACTTATGTAACTCCTAACCTTTACTAATTTGTTTATTTTTCTATTGTTTTCTTTTTTAGTTTTGTAGGTGTTGCATGTCCACAAGGAGAAATCCTAACAACCTTGTTAGTTTTGATCCGGAGCTTAAAAGGACATTGAGGAGGAGAAGGCAATAACAAAGAAGAATGGCTAGAAATAACAATAATTTACCTCTATTGCTGCCACAAAATGATATTCCTCCAGTGCTACCATAAGCAGTTGATAATATACCACCACCGCCTCCACAAGAAGAACAACTGCAAAATAGGACAATAAGAGACTGTTGTTCCTATACTTGATGATTTACAACTAGGGGTTGTGAGACCAGCTATTCAAGCTGGTAATTTCAAGCTGAAATCGATGATATTTCAGATGTTAAATTCAAATGGGCAATATTTTGGTTTTCCTCATGAAGACGCAAGAGAACACTTAAAATCATTTCTGCTTATTTGTACATCCTTTAGTCAACATGGTGTCCTTGATGATGCCTTGAAAATGCAATTATTTCTTTATTCATTGCAGGGTAAAGCGAGAACATGGTTCTTGGGATTGCCGGCTAAATCCATTACATTTTGGAATGCGTTAGCAACATAGTTTGTTTTGCATTTCAATCCGCTGACAATGAATGTGAGGTTGCGGAATGATATTACTGCATATCATTAGTTAGTTGATGAGAACTTACATACAACATGGGAGCGTTAGAAAACATTGCTTCGACACTACCCAATGCATGGAATTCAGCAAGAGACCCAAATAGAGATTTTTTACAATGGTTTGAATGCTCAGACAAGGAATCTTGTCGACGCATCAGCTAATGGTCATTTGTTGGATTGTACCTACAATGAAGCTGTAAGAATTCTAGAGAGGATTGCTCAAAACGACTATCAATATCCAATCTCTCGTTCTTCATAGGTAAAGAATAACCCTGGATTTCTTGAGTTAGATGTTATTTCTTCTTTATCAGCATAGGTATCCTCATTGGCCAATATCATAAAGAATATGAAGGGAACAAATGACATTGCCCCTATTCAAGTGGCTTAGCAATTAGATTTGTCGATATTTTCTTGTGAAATTTGTGGTGACAATCATAGTTATGACGACTGCCCACAGCATGCAGAAAATGCTTTCTACGTAAATAACATCAGAGGGGGTTAATTTGGTAACTCATACAACAACCGATCTCAACAACCTTGGGGGAATCAAAATGCTTCCAGATTTAGATATGAAAATTCCTCAAATCAAGGAGGTTATCGACAAGGGAGTTACAATACCAACCCACAGCAGAATTATAATTAGAATTCGTAGGTGAGTTCTCAACAGATGCAGTCACATAGCTAGATGCACCCACAATCTCGATTACAGCCACAATAGTCTATGCTGCCACATATGCAAGGACAACATCATCAACATCAACAGCAGCAATTTTCTCAACCAAAGTCAGATCCTATGGTTGCTCTTGAAGCATTGATGCGTGAGCATATCACGAGAACTGAAGCAATAGTACAAGGCAACTCTTTTTCCATCTGAGCATTGGAAGCCCAGCTAGGACAGTTGGCTTCTAATCTCAGTACAAGGCCACCAGGCACTCTACTTAGTGATACTGAGAATCCTACGCAAAGGGGGAAGGAGCATTGCAAAGCAACCACACTAAGAAGTGGGAAGCAGACGGTTGAACCAAGCAGTTCTAGCCAAGACCATGTCGATGCATCTGAACCACAGCAACAAGAAGAGGATGCGACTGAAGGAAGTCAAGTAGAAGTAAATGAAGAGGAACCAACTGTAGTAACATTTATGCCTATAGTTTGCCCAACAAAGTTGTCGATGCAACTACTAATATCGACACCACCGAGTTTTCCACAACAACCTACTGCTACAATACCTTTGTCATTTTCGCAAATATTTAAAGAGAAAGTCCATGATAAAGAGTATCAAAAGTTTATTTCTACTCTGAAACAGTTATACATTACATACCTCTTGTAGATGCTCTTGTGTAGATACCCAGTTATGGGAAATTTATGAAGGAGCTACTATCAAAGAAGAAGAAATTATCCGAAATCGAGACGATTACGCTCACAGAGGGGTGTAGTGCTGTGCTTACAAATAAGTTGCCAACCAAGATGAAAGATCTTGGCAACTTCACAATCCCATGCTCCATTGGGAATCATTATTTAGGTAAGGCTTTATGTGATTTGGGAGCAAGTATTAACCTTATGCCTTTGTCTACTTTTAAGAAATTAGGAATAGGTTCGATGAAGCCCACAGTAGTGACATTACAACTTGCGGATAGATCCTTAGCACAACCTAAAGGCCAAATTAAAGAAGTCCTTGTCCAAGTTGATAAGCTTGTGTTCCCTACTAATTTCATAACCTTAGACTGCGAAGCAATAAGGAGGTTCCTATCATCTTGGAGAGACCATTTCTAGTAACGGAATGCACACTTATCGACGTATTCAAAGGAGAACTTATCATGTGTAATAATGATGAGCATGTGACCTTTAGTGTGTTTGAAGCATCTCCATCAGAAACTAAAGAGCAATGTCATTACATCAACGTTTTGGACGAGATCATTATTGAAGAATTTAATGCAAGGAGTTCAACAATGTTAGATGAAGATGCGGCGACATCCATCGATGAAATCCTAGATGATTGTGAAGACAAAGAAAAGGTTAACAATTGTGAGCTCAGATAGAATTGGCAATTGGAATCTTTGGATTTGTCTAACAGGACAATCCCAGTGTTTAAACCATCTATTAAGCAAGCTCCTGCCTTGGAGTTGAAGCCATTACCGACGCATTTGAAGTATGTCTTTCGTGGTGACAACGAGACATTACCTATTATTGACAACGCATCCCTCTACTCAATACAATAAGATAAGCTCATCGCCATTTTGAAAGAACACAAAAGAGCCATAACCTAGAGCATTGCAGATATCAAAGGCATCAGTCCCTCTTTTTGCATGCATAAGATAAGGCTAGAAGATGAAGGGAAGCAATCAATTGAGCAACAAAGAAGACTTAATGAGAAGATGAAAGAAGTAGCGAAGAAGGAAATTATCAAATGGTTAGATACGAGCATTATATACCCTATTTCTGATAGCAATTGGGTGAGCTACATCCAATGTATGCCTAAGAAGAGTGGGTTCACAGTTGTAACCAACGATAAGAACGAGTTGATCCCTACTCGCATTGCGACTAGCTGGCGAGTATGCATGGATTATCGTCGATTGAATGCGACCATAAAGAATGACCATTTCCCACTCCCTTTCATTGATCAAATGCTGGATAAGCTAGTTGGTAAAGCCTATTATTGCTTCTTAGATGGCTATTCTGGCTACAACTAAATCGCCATTACGCTGAAAGATTAAGAAAAGACCACGTTCACATGCCCTTTTGGAATCTTTGCTTTCCGACGTATGCCATTTGGGTTGTGCAATGCACTAGCAACATTTCAGAGGTGTATAATGGTAATCTTCTTAGACATAATCGAGGATTCCTTAGAGGTATCCATGGATGATTTCTGTCTACGGACAGAATTTTGACCAATGCGCTGACAATCTGGTAAAAGTTTTAAAGAGATGCAATGACACAAATCTAGTTCTTAATTGGGAGAAATGCCACTTCATGGCAACTGAAGGCATTGTCCTTGGCCATCGCATATCTTGTCAGGGCATTGAAGTTGATAAAGAAAAGGTAGAAATCATCGAGAAATTATTACCACTCACCAATGTCAAAGCAATAAGAAACTTTCTTAGCCATGCTGGTTTTTACAGAAGATTCATACGTGATTTTTCCCAGATTGCTAAACCGTTATGCTCACTATTAGAGAAAAATAAAAAGTTTGTGTTCAATTACAACTGTCTGGACGTATTCATAACAATAAAGAAGCAACTAGTACAAGCTCCAATTATCGTTGCACCGGACTGGACGCAACCATTTGAACTAATGTGCGATGCAAGTGATTTTGCTGTGGGAGCTATACTAGGCCAAAGAAAAGAGAAGGTATTTCATTCTATTTACTATGCTAGTAAAACTCTAACTAAAGCGCAAGTTAATTACACTACCACTGAGAAAGAGTTGCTAGTAGTAGTCTGCACATTTAACAAGTTTCATTCATATCTTGTCGGCACAAAGACTACAATTTACACAGACTACTCTGCATTAAGATACCTTTTCACAAAGAAAGACTCCAAGCCTAAACTGATACGATGGATTCTACTCCTTCAAGAATTTGATGTTGAAATCAGGGATAGGAAAGGATCTAAAAATCAAGTAGCTGACCACTTGTCTCGACTAGAAGCTGGAAGTGAAAATGGGAAACATCCCAAATTATCAAAGTATTTCCAGACGAGCAATTACTCTTTGTCGATGCATCGCCTTGGTATGTCGATGTTGTCAATTACCTTGTGTGTGGAAAGCTACCCCTGAATGCTACTAGTCACAAGAAGATCAAGTTTATACGCGATATTACAAAATATCACTAGAACGAGTCATACCTATTCAAGGTATGCGCAGACAACATTATCCGTCGTTGCATACCTGAAGAAGAAATGACTTCAATCTTGCGACATTGCCATGGTGTCCCTTATGGAGGTTATTTTGGGGTACAAGGACTACTGCTAAGGTCCTACAGTCAGGATTTTATTGGCCCACATTGTTTCGAGATGCCCACAACTTCGCATAACAATGTGATCGATGTCAATGCACTAGCTCAATATCTCGACGTAATGAGATGCTCCAAGAACCTATCATGGAAGTAGAGCTCTTTGACATTTGGGGTATTAACTTTATAGGACTATTTCCAAACTCTTTTGGGAATGTGTACATTTTAGTTGCTGTTGATTATGTATCGAAGTGGATCGAGGCAATTGCGGTGTCAAGGGATGATGCTTGGACGGTGTTGAAATCCTTTCACGCATACATCTCACAAGGTTTGGAACACTAAAAGCATTAATAAATGACCAAGAAACTCATTTTTATAACAACCAAGTGGCAACAACGTTAAAAAGATATGGTGTGAAGCATCGTATGGCTACTACGTACCACCCACAAACCAATGCTCAAGTCGAGGTATCCAATCGTCAACTCAAAAGCATCTTTGAGAAGGTGGTTAATCCATCTAGGAAGGATTGGTCTTCACGGGTACATGACGCATTGTAGGCACTTCGTACTACATATAAGACCTCATTGGGAATGTCACCGTATCAATTAGTATTTAGTAAGTCTTGTCACCTGCCAATTGAGCTTGAACATAAGGTCATGTGGGTAATCAAGTAGGTGAATATGAACTACGATGTTGCCGGAAGAAAAATATTGTTAGACATCACTGAGCTAGAAGAAATACGCTGACATGCTTATAAGAATGCCGCAATATACAAGGAAAAGACCAAGAGATGGTACGACAATATCATCTTGCGTTGATAATTTAGTCCTGGTCAGTTAGTATTTTTATTTAACTTACATTTAAAATTGCATCCAGGTAAATTGCGATTAAGATGGCCAGGCCCTTTCAAAGTTGTCGAGGCATTTCAGAGTGGTGCGGTGACAATTAAAAATCTAAAGGATGGACAACAATTCAAAGTGAATGGATAATGTCTAAAGCATTATGTGAGCCCAAATGTTAAAGAGCCAAACGAGGCTATCAAACTGGTCACATTTAATTAATGTCAACGCATTTTTCTATTTACTTTTATTTGTTTCACTTTTACTCGTGTTGTTTCAAAGTCCTTGCAGAAATAAAAAAAATCATCTTTTTATCGATGCATCGAAGCACGAATTGTCTGCGTATTCTGTGTGATTAGTCAGCATAGCATTTTCAGCAAGAATCGCGCCGATTGATCTCTCTTCTCTCCCAGCCTTTCGATCAAATGAAACAGTACGATCTGCAACCTGGCAATTAATTGACTGCAAATGCAACGTTTCCCCGTATTTTTTTCAAGCATCACGATTCTAGGTTATAAAACCTCTCTACTGCAGACTTCTCTCTACTCACATCCTCTATTGTTGCTACATCTCGTCCCTTTCATTGCCTCTATATTCCTTTTTCCGTTCACAAGCTACTTTTTTTTTGCAAACTTCTCTAACTTTCTTCTTTAGTAACAATGGCTAACACCCGAGCATAAAAAAACCCTTCCAAGACTCCCTCTAAAAACACTCCAACAACTTCAACCACTATGGCTCCGATCACAACACCATCTCGGTCTACGGGTCCAGTCTTATTTCTGATGACTGCGGTCAAGGACCGTTACCAGAATATTATGCTGAAGCGTAACCTCCACCCTGAACAAGGTCTGCAACTGTCCCCACATCAGACCTTGAGAAAATTTATTGCCCGTACCATCAATCGCCTTAGATGGGAGTTCTTTTACGAACATCCCTCTGGTTACTCCCCTACACTGGTTAGGGAGTTCTATGCCAACCTTGTGGATCCGGAGCAAGAGTTCATTTTTGTAAGAGAGGGACTCATCCCATGGAGTGCCGCCCAAATCAATGTACTTTTGAGAATCCCTGATAAGGTGGACGACCACTCACCGTTTATACATAGCCTGGATGATGAAAGTACTGGTCAGATGATGAAGGACCTGTGTGTCGATAGAGCCACCTGGACTAGTAACGGGCTCTACAACTACACCATGCATAGAAGGTATCTCACAACCTTTAGCAAGGTATGGTTCCACTTCATCAATAGCTGCATCATGCACTCTACACATAGCACTACGGCGACATTAGACAGTATGTGTCTCTTACATTCTGTCCTACACTTTCGACACATCGACATCGGAGAGATCATCCATGATCAAATCACGGAAGCTGCTGGCAAGCAAACTGGTATACTCTCATTCCCCTCTCTAATCATGTTGCTTTGTAAACAGAAGGGAATTATGCCCAAAGATGGTGAGGAGATATTAGAGAATAAAGGACCAATTAACGACATCTCCATTGAACGGATGACTCATGGCCAGGAGATACCAGTGGCCAAAGAAGCCTCGAAGTAGAAGGATAGAAACAAAGGAAAAAAGAAGGCAGAACAATCCGATGTGCCCACAAATCCACAAGTGGCTAAGAAGCTAGCTCTAATGGAAGTACATCTTGACCGTATCGACATGCGCTCAATCCATACTGACGGTGTCGTCGATGACATGGATTATGGGCTGCAAAAATTTTATGCTTACACAAAGCCCTAGAACGAGGCTATTGTCGCCACACTACGCCAAATCAGCCCCAATACATTGCCAGACTTTTCAGCCTTTCCATCCATCTTTCGCCAGATGCAATACTCTACCTCCGATCAACCTACTCCTGATGGTAGGCCTGTCCCTAAACCAACACGGATTAACATTTCTGATAATGAAAAGGAAGAAAGGCACTCGAAGGCTGAGGAGGATTGCTATCGAACCTTTTCCCATCTAGTTCAGGACGAGTTCTTCAACAGCCTTGGTGCGAATATGGCTCAACGTGAGTTTATTATGGATGAAGGTGTCGACGTAGTGGAATGCGCTAACATTAGTCTAAACAAACCAGAGCAACATGAGTATGAATGTGCGGACCATGGAGATGACCAGATGAAGGAAAAGGAAAAAGAAGAGAAGGAAGAAGAGAATAAAGAGAAGGAACCTATCAAGATACAATAAGAGAAGGAACAGGACGCCCCGATAATGATCATTGAGGATATTGTCGGCACACCAAAGAGTGTGAGGGCATCCAGCTCTGATGAAGCTCGACCTGATTCGAGCGAGGCTGAGGTTGTTATGAGCAGAATCGAGGAACTGAATCCTCTTACTATCGTGCCATATGTGGCAACGCTCACCGAAATCCACCCATCTGAAGTGACAACCGATGAGGCCACCACCCAACCTGTGGAGGAGGAGAAATTCGCCGAGCCGATTGGTACGATAGATAAAAAGAGGAAAAGGAGCAAGGATAAAGAGAAGAAGAAGCACCAAGACGAGGGTGAGCGCCCAAAGAAGAAAAAGAATAAAAAAAAAACAGTCGCCGCATCGCTGTTGACGAATAAGTTGGTACATTTCTTTTAGATATTTTTCATGCATTTTGTTTATTGTCCCTACATTTTATTTTGTCACTGTATTCCTTTTGTTAACTTAGTTGCTTTGTTGTTGCATTTCCATTATTTCTGTATAAAATTGTCAGTGCATTGGGGACAATGCAGTCATTAAGTTTAGGGGGAGATAATGTGAAATGGAAATGCAATTACACCCACACATTTGAATTCTACTTGTTTCTTTGGTTAATGAGAATTGACAAAATTTTTAAAAAAAATGTGCCTACAATTTTTATTTTTATGTGTAATTCTTGAATTGTTTGTATGTTGATGTGTAAATTGGATGATTATGAATGAATGGTGAGTCTGCTATTTTTGAATGAATGATAGGAATTGCTTCAGTAATGAATGGATAGTGTTGATGTTTGAATCATGAACTAACTGACCAATTGCAGTGACATTGTATTAATAAAAAACGCTCTAATATAAGTGCATTGTGACTGTTCAAGGGAGAACACTCCGCTGCAGGTTTAGAAAAATCATCTAGCCAAAGGCTGTCACTGCAAGAGTGCGTGTCAAAACAATTACATACCTCCTGGAGGTTTGTTACACCCCATCGTTATTGTCCCGGAACAAAGGTAGAGTAATGCAATGACATCTCTCAATCACTTGAAAAAGAAAAATGAGAAAAAGGAAGAAAAAGAAAAAGAAGAAAAAAATTTATGATAAATGCAATATTGGTTCAAGGAAGTCTAGGATTTAATGTATAATACTAGCATTAATGAAGTTGCAGTTTTAATTGTTCATACCTACAAATTGTCGACGCATTATTCTATCATATGATTACAATTTGTGCATTAGGATTCCAGAAAATTCAAGTTGTGAGAATATTGATTGCAGTGACATTTTTTGCTTGTGACTTTGCAAATTTTTGTTTACTTAAGGACAACTAAAAACTCAAGTTTCGGGGTGTGACAGCATTACAAATGACATATATTTTCTCTCTAAATTGGTGTTTTAATTGTCTCTTTTGTATCTCATTTAGCATACATCATAAGCATTTCATACTTAGTTTTTATAATTTTCAACTAATAGCTAGTTAGTTTAAATTCGTGTTATTTTTATATCATTTTATACTAATGACGACGCAAGTAGCCGATGTATTGTGCTTTAGAATTGTCAGCGCAGGAACTCAGTCCCGAAGATTAATTTTGGAAGAAGAATGCAACCACAAGATCAGCTTGGAATTGCGACTAATGATATCGCCGCATAGAACCTGAACCTCGAATGAGTAAACTCAAGCTGAATTTACATATGAAAGCACCAGCGCAAGAACATCAGAGGTGTCACCGCAATTACGATCATAGATTGCGTCTAGCAATGCAGCGACAACCTGCAAATCTCTGAAGAAAACATTAAATCTACGTGAGTGCACAGCTATACTCTAGCTAACTTTGATCACTGCAAAATCTAGATCTAGATCTGAGAATGGGAGGCTAAAATCTGCAACTTTTGAAGGCTATAAATAGAATAATGAAGAAATCATTAAGAGTTAAAGAGTTAAATTTGCAAATTACTTTGTGTTTTTGGAATTTATTGCTGGAGATCAGTGAGCTGACTGAGTCGACGAGCAGCAACTCTTGACGAGGAGCGCTTGATGCTAAGCAAGAGAAGTAGTTAGGGGGTAATTCGAGTAGCCTAGAGATAGTATATTCTAATGTATTTGTTAACTCCTTTCTTATGGATGATGAACTATTATTAATATTTGAATGAATACGAGAGTATCTTTCAGTATTTGATCACTTTGATTCTTATTTAATGTTGTTTATCTGTTTATTCCTGGATCTAACTGCATCAAACATGAGAGTGGCTTTGCAGTTTACCGACATCGAGAGATGCGGTGACAAGTTAGGTTAACAAGTAAGTTAGGCGAGAGCTGCTTGGGATTAGAAGAGATTCTGATTACTTGTTCTTGGGTACACAACGTTGTTCACACCGAGAGGTGGAGTAATTGTAGGTACTTGAGTCCTGACTAAACAGGGAATTGTTATTGGTAAGAATTCATTGGAGCTTTATTGTTGTGACAGTTTATCTATTCAAAACCTTGTCAACGCATCCTACTTTGCGACTTAGCAAAATCAATGATCCACTCCAGATCTTTGCACTTGATCACATTTATATTTTCTGCATTTAAATATTCAGTACTCAATACTCAACATATTTGATTTACTTTCAGTACATTGACATTTAACCTCTGACATTTAACTCTGATTGCGTTGATAATATTGACTATTTTAGTGTGCAGATCTGACGTAATTGCACTGACATCATTACTCACATTTTACTTAATTTCAGTATTAGTTACTCCGACATTTAAACATCAAGAACCCATTTCCTCGTGGGATCGATATTCGATAGAATTATCTATCAACTATACTTGCATCGACGTGTGTTCGCTTACACAATCGCTATGACGCTTCAAACCATTGCCAATGCATTTAAAATATTGTTTCCTTGGTGACAAAGATGCCCTGCCAATAATTGTCTCCACAAATCTCAACGCAAGTCAAGAGGAGAAATTAATCCGAATACTGAAGCAACACAAGCGTGCCATCGCTTGGAGCATTACGGATATAAGAGGCATTAGTCCCTCTTTCTACATGCAGAAGATCAGGCTGGAGGACGAGGGAAAGCAGTCCAACGAGAAATAAATGAGGTTAAATGAAAAAATGAAAGAAGTAGTAAAAAAAGAGATTATCAAATGGTTGGATGCGAACATTATTTACCCAAATTCTTATAATACATGGGTGAGCCTAGTCCATTGCATTCCAAAAAAGAGCGGTATTATGGTTGTAAGTAATGACAAAAATGAATTAATCCCTACTCGCATTGCTATAAGTTGGCGAGTTTGCATGGATTAGCCCCGTTTGAATGCTGCCACAAAAAAAAGATCACTTCTCACTTCCTTTCATTGATTAGATGCTGAACAGACTTCCTGGTAAGGCCTATTACTGCTTTCTTGATGGATATTCTGGCTACAACCAGATTGCAAATGTGCCGGCGGACCAAGTAAAAACAACTTTTACTTGTCCATTTGGTACCTTTTCTTTTCACCGAATGCCATTTGGTCTATGCAACGCACTGGCCACATTTCAAAGGTGCATGATTGAAGATTCGTTGGAGGTATTCATGAATGATTTTTCTATCTATGGTCACACTTTTGATAAATGCGTTGATAATTTAGATAGAGTGTTAAAGCAATGCGAGGACACTAATCTGGTACTAAAATGGGAAAAATGTCACTTCATGGCATTTGAAGGCATTGTCCTTAGACATCATATCTCCTGTCAGGGCATCGAAGTAGATAAGGCAAAGGTAGAGATTATTGAGAAGTTGCCTCCACCTACTAATGTCAAGGGAATAAGGAGTTTTCTCGGCCATGCAGGATTCTATCGACGATTTATACGAGATTTCCCAAAAATTACAAAACCTCTCTACTCAATGTTAGAGCAAAGTAAAAAGTTTCTATTTGATGCTGCTTGTCTAGAAGCATTTGTAAAAATTAAATAGCAATTAGTGCAGGCACCTATTATCGTCGCACCAGACTGGTCACAACCATTCGAAGTTATGTGTGATGCGAGTGACTATACAGTAGGTGCAGTGCTTAAGCAACGCAAAGACAAGATATTTCATACAGTATATTATGCTAGCAAAACTTTTACTGAAGCACAGGTAAATTATACAACCACAGAGAAAGAGTTGTTGGTAGTAGTTTTTGCATTTGATAAGTTTCATTCGTATCTTGTCGACGCAAAAGTCATAGTATATACTGACCACTCTGCATTAAGATACCTCTTAGCCAAAAAAGATGTCAAACCAAGACTGATTCGATGGATCCTACTATTACAAGAATTTGATGTTGAAATTAAGGATCGAAAAGGATTAGAAAATCAAGTAGCAGATCATTTATCTCGTCTGGAATTTGAGAGTGAAGATGGAAATACTTCACAAATTGTCGACTCATTTCCAGACGAGAAGCTCATTACTGTCAATGCATCCCCATGGTATGCGGATGTTGTCAATTATTTGGTCTATGGCAGACTACTACTAGATGCAACTGGTTACCGAAAGGTAAGGTTTCTTTGAGATGCTGCAAAGTACTATTAGAATAAACCATACCTGTTCAAAGTATGCACCGACAATATTATTCGTCGCTGTGTTCCTGAAGAAGAAATGCTTCCTATCCTGAAGCATTGCCATGATGCCCCTTATGGAGGTCATTTTGGTGGTGTTAGGGCTGCTGCAAAGGTCCTTCAGTCGAGATTTTATTGGCCATCACTATTTCGAGATGCCCACAACTTTGTTCAACAATGCTATAAATGTCAGCGCACTGGATCGATATCTCGATGCAATGAGATGCTGCAATAGCCTATTATGGAAGTTGAGCTTTTCGACATTTGGGGTATGAATTTCATGGGAACGTTTCCCAATTCTTTTGGAAATGTTTATATTCTGGTCACTATTGATTATGTCTCCAAGTGGGTCGAAGCAATTGCTATCCCTAAAGATGATGCTCGGACAGTGTTGAAGTTCTTTCACACATACTTCCTCATTCACTTTGGCACACCTAGAGCATTAATCAGTGACCAAGGCACTCATTTTCATTGCAATCAAGTTGTAACCGCATTAAAGTGTTATGGTCTTAAACATCGAATGGTAACCACATATCATCCACAAACGAATGGCCAAACTGAAGTATCCAATTAACAAATTAAAATATCCTAGAAAAGGTGGTGAATCCATCCAGAAGTGATTGGTCTTTGAGGCTCAATGATGCATTATGGGCGCTTCACACAACCTACAAAACACCATTAGGAATGTCGTCGTATCAGCTTGTTTTTGGTAAATCCTGTCACTTACCTGTAGAACTTGCACATAAGGCCATGTGGGCAATAAAGCAACTGATATGGATTATGATGCTGTTGGACAAAAGAGATTGTTGGATATTTTTGAATTAGAGGAGATTCGACGAAATGCATACGAGAATGCTGCCATATACAAAGAAAAAACTAAGAGATGGCACGATAACATTATCTTGTTTCGATAATTTTTTGTAGGTTAGTTAGTACTTTTATTTAATTCACGTTTAAAACTGCATCCTAGAAAATTGCCCTCCAAATGGTCAGGGCCATTCGAAATTATCGAAGCATTTCCTCATAGTGCGGTGATAATTAAAGACTTAAATGATGGGCACCAATTCAAGGTAAATGGCCAGCGATTGAAGCATTATCTCAGCCAAGATGACCGTGAGCAAAATGAGACCATTAATTTGGTCACATTTTCTTAACTTATCATTACATTTCTTCCATTTATTTTTTGTATTTTATTTTATTTCAATTATTTTCTTTTGTTCTTTTACAAGAATAAAAGCTACTCTTTTTGTCGACGCACAGAAAACCCTACTTGTCGATGCAATTTACTTGCTGAATCATCACAGTGAAACATTTCAGGAAAGAATCACGCTGTTTGATTCACCCTGTTCTTAAACCATCGGATTGATTTGGAAAAGGACAACCCATGCCATTGCATTTATTGGATGCAGACATAACGCCCTATCCCTGCAGTGGACACCATCATGCCTCTTCAGTTTCATTCCTTATAAAACACCCCATTGTGTCAACGGTGTTCTCCACAACCACAAACTCTATTATTGCTGCAAAACTCTATTTTCTTCAACCTTCCAATTTCTTATGACTTTCATTCTCTTTCTATCATATAGTCATGATAAGAAAAAGAGGATCAAAAACTCCTTCTAAATTAGCCGCTGAATCCTCTACTACGGTGGCTTGTAACGCAGAGCAATCGCCATCCAATGAACCAATATTGTTTCTCACAAAAGCAGCCAAAGATCGCTTCCACAATAATATGTTGAAACGTAATTGCCACTCGGAGCAAAGATTCCAACTGTCACCACTACTCACAACGGGTAAACAAGTCCACAAGATTATCTCATGCTTGGGGTGGGAAACATTTTGCAACCATCCTGAAGGATATTCTCCATCCCTCGTCAGGGAATTCTATGCCAATTTGATTGATAAGGAACAAGAGTTTATCTTTGTTCGAGAAGGACTAGTACCTTGGAGTGCTACACATATTAATGCCCTGTTTAACATTGTTGAGGGGGAAGGTGAGCATACCGCCTTCCTAGAACAACTGACAGAGGAGCGTGCTGACTTATTAATGAATGATCTATGCATTGACGGTGCCGTTTGGATCGGCAACAACCCAACAACTATACAATGCATCATCGATTCCTCACGGTTCAGAGCAAGGTCTGGTTCCATTTTATCAACTACCACTTATTGCCTTCTACTCACATCACCACGATAACTTTAGATAGAATGTGTCTCATACATTCAATTATTAAAGGCCGCCGAATAGATGTCAGTGCAATCCTACATCAAGATATTATAGAAGGAGCAGCAAAGCAATTAGGTATTTTGCCATTCCCCTCTCTTATAACGTAATTATGTCAACAGAGGAGTGTTGTGCCTCGTGAGGGGGAGGAGTTCTTAGAAAATAAGGGACCAATCAATGATGTCTCGGTTGAGCGCATGACAAGGGGGAAGGAGACCCCTAAGGTGAAAGAAGTTGCACCAAAGAAAGAAAAAGGAAAAGCAAAGAAGGAAGCAAAACAACCTCATGCCCCCACAAATCCTCAATTATATAGGAGAATTAAAGAAATCGAGCAGATGACTGACAGAATCAATGTACGGAAAATCAAACTTGTTGCCACAGTTGAGGACATAAAGCACTCTCAAAATTTATTCTATGCCTATACCCAGGCATGGAATAGTGCGATTGTCAGCACATTACGCAGCATTAGCAAACATCCTCTGCCAGAATTCCCAATATTTCCTTCTTTCATCAGAGAGGCTACACCATCAACTGAAAGAGCTGCCTCGAAAGGAAAGGACCAATCTGTCGAGTCTCCGCATATGGTCCATATATTTGATGATGAGGAACAGGATGTAAATTCAAAGGATGTTGAAGATTGCTTCTGCAATATTGCCAGCCTTTTTGAAGATGAATTTTCCAATAGTTTGGGAGCAAATATGGCTGAAACGGAAGCCAATGCTACTAAGGAACACACGACTGTGGAATTTGTGGGTATTGAGTAAGTAAAAGGAAGAGAAGGAAGTAGAAAAGGAAGAAGGAAGAAAAGACGAAATTTTTGTCGCGACAAATTTGTCGCCACATCCGAAGCTGTGGGTGCAATTAATGATGATCTAGCGCAAGCTGCTGCGAATCATGCTGAGGCTATGACAATCAGCAATGAGGATTTCAATCCTTTAGCTATAATGCCTTATGTGGCACCCTTTGCTAAAATACATCCTTTTGAGGTCACTGTCGATGAGGCCAGCACACAACCAAAGGTGGAAGAGTAATCTGTCGACCCGGTTGAGCCAACAGAACAAAAACACAAGTGCAAGGATAAGAAGAAGCACAAGGAGGAGTGCCACAAGAAGAAGAAAAAGACCAAAGTAGCCACATCTTCAATTGCACATCACTGAGTTAGTCTTTTAATTTTTTCAGAACATAGTTTAGTAACATATCATGTAGCTATAATTGCATTAGCATCACATTTTAATTATCCCTGCATTTTATTTATTGACGCATTTGCATTGTAGTTACATTTCCATGTATATTTGTATATTAATGTCACTGCATTGGGGACAAAGCAGACTTTAAGTTGGGGAATGTATATGGATTGGAAATGCAATTGCACCCACATTTCTAAAAAAAAAATTTGTCCTTTTTAGTTTAATGAAAGTATGCAAGGTTATGAAAAATGTGGGTACAAATTTTCATTTGATGCTTAATTCTTGAATTATGTGAGATGCTAATACATGAATTGGATGAATGTGATTGAATGTTGTATCCCTCTATTATTAGATGATTGGCTGAAATTGCATTAGTAATAAATGAGTAGTATCATTATTTGAATCTTGGAATAACTTGCCATCTGTAGCTATGTATATATAATTAGAACTATTAATAAAAGACACTCCAACGTGGGTGCATTGTGACTTATCAAGGGGGAACACTCTAATGCAAGTGTTAGAAAAAGTAATCTAGCCAAAGGCTATCACTGCAAGAGTGTGTGTCGACGCAATTACATACTCCTTGGGAGTTTGCTACACCCCATCGTTACTTTTAAGGAATAAGGGTATAGTAATGCAACAACATCCCTCAGTCAAAAAAAAAAGAGAAAAAAGAAAAAGGGAAAGAAAAGAAAAAAAACAATATGTTTATATAATAAATGTTGTGTTGGTCAAGAGAATTTAAGATTTAGAGCATGATTCTAACATTGGTGAAGTTGCAGTTTTGATTATTCATACCTATAAATTGTTGACGCAATTTTCTATCTTGTGAATGTAATTTATACATTAGGATCTCAGAAAATTCAAGTTGCTAGAATGATTATTACTTCAACAAGACTTTTGCTATGACCTTGCTAGCTTTTGTTTACTTGAGGACAAGTAAAAACTCAAGTTTGGGGGTGTGATAGCATTAGAAAAGACCATTAATTTCTCCTTATTTAAAGTATAATTTGTTCCTATTATATCATGTGTAGCATGCAGTTTTAGCATATTATATTCAGTAATTGCATTTTCTAAGTTAGTGATGTTTGGTTTAATTTTCTTTAATTTTGTCATACTTTTGCTACAAATGTCGCCACATTTAATGTTCAGTATTGCGTCTTGAGATGTCGGTGCAAGGATTTGTCTTAAAAGATTAAAGCAAGAAAATGTTCAAGGTTGTCACCGCAATTTAGAGTCCAAATTATGCCCAAATCTGTCATCACATTAGCATTACCAGATTGTACCCAGGAATATTGATACATGAACATATCCAAAAGTATCAGTGCATGAGGATATCAAGGTTGTCGCAGCAAATTAAAATCTAAATTAGCATCCAAAAATGTCACAACAACCTGTAACTGCTTGCTGCATATACCAGATCTGCGTGAGTGTACAGCTGGATTAACTAACTTGTACAGCTACAAGGAAGTTAGATCTGAGAGAAGGAGACAGCTATACTGGTATTAAAGATAAATATTGAGGAGAGAGAGAAAGGAGGGGGATCATCAAGCTTGTGAAAAAAATCAATTCTATTTTTCTTATTTTTCTTAAGATTGCTTCCATGGCAGCTTAATTTCCTAGAGGGTGAACTGACTGCGACAAGAAGGCAGCATCTGCTCTTGACGAGGAGTGTTCTAAGTGCGACACAAGAGGAGCATTAGGGAAGAGTTCTAGTAGGCTATGAATAGAATGCTTCAACTTGTTCTTTATTTCCTCTCAAACGTTGATAAATTCTGATGAACTTAATTGTGTATGGAAGTACCTTTTAATTTTATATCTAAATTGATTTATATTCAATTCCTCATATCTGTTTATCTTTGGATTTAATTGCTTAATCACGGAAGTTTTATTGCAGTTGCTGACACTGGAAAGTGCAGTGACAAGTTAAATTAACAAGAAAGACAACGGAAGTTGCTTGAGACATGAAGGAATTCTGGTCACTTGTTCACGAATGCAAAGCATTGCCAGCACTAGAAGGTGTGGTTAATGTGAGTGTTTGGGTCTTAGATAAACAGAGAAGTCGAAGTGAGTAAGATCTCATTAAGCTTAATTGCAGTGACAATTTATCTATCATTTACCTTGTAGTCACATTTAGTGATTGTCGACTTATCAAGTCAGGGATCCTCTCCATTGCATAATCATTGTTTTTACTTCTTTAATTTTCTTTAATTGCATCGACAAATTATCTTCAAACTTTCATTACATTTTCTTATTAATTTGCTTTTACATATTGTATTACAGTCTTACAACATCTACTCCAACAGTTTAAATTCATTTATTTCTGTAGACTTTGATTTAATTGCACTAACATTATTCCTTACAACTTCTTTTATTATAATTCTAAATGCTTCAACAATTATAGCATAAACAACCATCTCTGTGGGATCGATATCTGATATCTAAAATCTATCAACTATACTTGCATCGACCAGTATTCGCTTGCAAAACTACTGTGACGTTCATAGCACGATCACCATCTCACCCCCTTATCTCTCCTTCTCTCACCTTCCTTTTCTCTCCTATTTAGGAATCTAAAAATAGTCTAATCCCTTTATCTAGCCTATGAGTATTCTCTTTTGTTTCTTGAGTAAGATTTCTTTTTCTTCTTTTTGGTAACCTTGTGACTTTGTCACTCTTCTCATGATTTCTTACTCACGAATTTTTCTTTTATTTCTACTCATTTTTTCTTTCTTTTTTTTATTTTCACTATTTTTCTCTTTTTGGCTAACTAAAGCTCATACACCATATTGATTTTCCTATTTCACTCTTTATTTTATAACCTCCACCATGCTGTGTCTACTTACCCTCAATACATATGGCCATACGTTTATTATCATGCAGAATAGGACCAAAGAAAAGAGTATACACAAAATCATCATTTTAGGCTTTAGAGGCTAGTAGTGTGGTTCATCAAGAAGGGTTATAAGGCTCAAAGATGGGTACTAATTGGAAATTCAGAATAAGGATTGGCTTTTTAGCTCTAAATGCAACCAAATAATACCTTAGGTTATAACACCCCTTACCCGGTCCGATCACTAGGCAAGTACTTGTTACAACTACAAATTTTCTCATTAATTACCAAAATCCCTCGTATTATCCTTAAACCATGTCTTGTAAACATCCGAGTAAGAAATTTCGAGTTTTGTAGTCATTCACCTTTTTTCGACTCAAAACAACATTTCTGAAATACTTAATGGACTTCTATCGATACTTAAATAGTTGAGTACCGATAGAAGTGAAAGTTCTACTGATTCAAGTATAAGAACTACTGATACAACCTATACTAAATAAGTCAAAGGCTGAAATTCAAACTGCCCTGTACTTCTACTGATAGGCACCAAAGTTCTACCGGTAGAAGTACACAGGCTTCATAATATCATGAATTTCATAATTTCCAAGTGCATTACTATTACATCATTTTATAAAAGATCAGTTTAAACCATCAAAATGCTAATTGGACATATTTCCTAATCAAATTCAAAATAACGAAATTACGACTTCTATACATGCCATTTTATAACCTAAGATGAGTAATCGAGATCTACCAAAATAGGAGTCGGATAGTGTGATGATGCTCCTACGATCCCAACGATCAAGCCTCCAAACGATCTACAAGAACACAGAAATCAACTATATAAGCATATGATCTTAGTAAGTCCATATCAAGAAATAAACTGACTAAAGGCCTAATTCACAAGAATTGTTTTCTCATTCATGTATATATTTCCATATCTAAAATTTTCTTCTCAAGATTCTCATAATCTCTCTCTTTTGCTATACCTCATATTTTAATCGTATTTTATTATATTTCTTGCATATAGTGTTACTGGTGTACCCGTTGGATCTTTAGAAATTACATGGGTCATATTTGTATCATTTCCACACTAAGTGTACATGTAATATCTCTGTATCATGTATTGCTCACACGAGCTATGAAATGGGCCTGCTCACACGAGTTGTGGGTCGAGATGTTACACGATGCTGCTCACACGAGTTGTGAAGAATCCGTAACAAAAGCCGGATCTCAACCATCGGTAGGACATCTAAGACCAACACCCATATGACATGTAA
Organism: Gossypioides kirkii; assembly: GCA_005610355.1. Lineage (NCBI taxonomy): Eukaryota > Viridiplantae > Streptophyta > Magnoliopsida > Malvales > Malvaceae > Gossypioides > Gossypioides kirkii. The sequence continues at coordinate 20,478,510 of CP032245.1, forward strand.
TGCTCACACGAGCTGTGAAGTGTGTCTGCTCACACAAGCTGTGGATCAATAAGTTAGGCTACACGATGCTACTCACACGAGCTGTGGAGAATCCGTAACAAATGTCGAATCTCAGCCATCGATAGGACATCTAAGAGCAGAACCCAAATGACCTGTAATGCTCACATGAGCTATGAAGTAGGCCAGCTCACACGAGCTGTGAGTCAAGATGTTAGACTACACGATGTTGCTCACACAAGCTGTGGAGAATCCGCAACAAATGTTGGATCTTAGTCATCGGTAGGACATCTCAGACCAGCACCCATATGACCTTAAACCCAGAATTCGGGTCATTTAAATCCAGTATTCCTCATAATCCAACAGGTATATATCCATGTCATTTCATATTATTCTTTCACTAATCAATTTCTCTTCACCAATTATAAACAACAACCAAGAATAATAATAATTCAAGTTATATATGTATGAAAATAAATAATTTACTTAAGTAAGTTACGAACTTACCTCGGTTGTTCAAAAGTACAAAAAGGAGTCGTTGACTACTCTTCGACCTTGTCTTTTCCTCGGCCCAAACACGGTTGTTGCATGTCTTAATCTAGACAATCATATATTCATCCAAACATTTAATTTTAAATATAAATGACCAAAATAGATACAAAACCTTTATTATGGAAATTTTACTAAACTACCCGTAACATGTTAACTCTTGTGTTACTTAATCCATATTTCAACTCAACTCAAACTAAAACACCCTTTTTGTGCCTTTATCCTAACTCCATATTTACTACTAATTAACAAATAACTCTTGCATCCATACCATTCCCATATCTAGTTTCCTTCGAACCCAGATCTTCTAAGCTTTCAAGTTCAATGGTTTAATGGCAAAACCCGCAACATATTCTCCTCATGTATGTAAAACTCTAAGCTAAACCATAGCCTGAGTCAACCTACAGTCAACTTGTTCAAGCCTTAATGAGTTCAAACCATGTAAAGGACAAAGCTAACCTCAAAGTTTACCCAAACAAGAGAAAAGCTTGACTCAAATCTTCTTTTCTCGTTCAACCATGGATGTTTTCTCCTTGAAGGAGAAGAAGGAAGAATGAGGGCACTTTTTCTTCTCTTTTTTTCACTCAAATTATAATATAAAGAAATTATATTTCTTTTATCCATTACATTTCTCCTTCATACTAACCTAAAAGTTGGTAATCATTACCAATCCTTTCTTCCTCTCCACTCATTTACACTTAAACTCATTTCTTTTCCTTCTTTATGATAAATTTAAAATTTCCACTAAAATATCCTAGGAAAAAGGAGTGTCACCATTCACTTCCTTCTAGATGGCTTATTTATCACTTTGATCCCTACAATGCCTACTCCCTACATTGATGGATATTTCAAGTTATCAAACTTCACCTTTTAAATCTCTTTCCCTCAAGTCCTTTTTGTGTAATTAATCTATCAAGCCTTTAAACTCCTTAACTAAAATTTAATATGACCCTTTCACCTTTCTTGTAAATACTAATTTAATCGTATTCACTAACATCACTCATCAAAATGTGTGGTTTCGAACCACTGTTCCTAAAGCCATAGAATTTGGGTTGTTACATAGGTCATCCCTAAACACCTCAATATGCATAAATATCAATTTAGTTATATGATTCTCACAATTACTATCTATTATCTACACTAGCATGCTCGATTCCTTATATCATTCACATCATTTGGTATCAATACTACTTTTCTATCTATACTTAATGTAACCTACAGAAATTAATAATTTCATGCTCAAAAATTTAAAAATTCCTCATCATCATGCTAAATTTATTAACAAATACACTCAACCTATTATACATGCTCCTAACCAATCACTTGTATTTCTACAAGCTCAAGTACATATCCAAAAAACATAAAAACTAAAAACTATATGCAAAAATTCCTATGTTACCCCCTCTCACTTTAGAAAACACATTGTCCTCAACCCCTTAAATAGTAAGGAAAGAAGTTACCCGATTGATCGTGAAAGTCTTCTTCTTCATGGTGATTTTCCTTCTCCCTTTTTTCATGAATGCTCGAAATTTTTGTCTCCATAGTGTGGGGTTCCTACAAAAAGAATTAAGGCATATATATGCAAAAATAAATCCTAATCCTACTCCTACAAATTATATAAGTCTTAAAAAACCAAAACCAAAAATCATCCAAAATTACAAGTCTATAAATTAAATAAACTCTAAATCTTGTTAAAAAAATATTTCAATCCTCTTCCTCCGAGTCGGATTGAGGGTCCAATGGAGCCTTGCCCTTTTCAGAATACTTTTGGTGAGAGATCTCACCTTGTTGTCTTGTTAGGCTCCAAATTAACAGTCCCTTAGGAGTTGAGTCTTGAGGCTAGAGCATCGCCTCATACTCATCTTTGGTGTTAGGGTCTTCTTACTCCACGTTGGTCCCTCCCAACTCGATTTCATCTTCAACTTCTTCCTCATTTCCAAAAATGTTCGGTGGATGGTTTGGAGTAGGTAACAGGTTCATCCTTGAAAATTCTTTCAACACAGGACTTGTTTCCTGCATCCACCAAATCATGCCATCTAACTTCCCTTCTATGCTACCCCCATACCCTTTTCGAGCTCTTACGACATCTTTTGTTTTAAAGAGGTTGGCACATCAATCTTCTCTTTCCTTCTCTGGTTCCATTTTTTGATCTGCTTTCGTTGAAGCTCAACGTGTTGTTTATAAATGGAATCGCCAATGATGCTTCTTGTTGACTTCAAGAATTGTTCATTGTCGCTCATTGGCACGTCTGCCTTTTTGCATAGTGTCGTCACTAGATGAGGAAAGAAAAGTCCAGCTTTTTTACTTTTTGTGCAATTTTGCATTTCTTTGTAAATCCATCGCCTTACACAAATTCGCTTTTTTGCAAAATAGCATACAACAAAATAACTCGAAAGGTCTTAACATTAGAAACGTTTATGGCCAGTGCTATCCTAGTGACCAAGAATTACATTCACATCTTTGCAATAGGGAACATAATAGCTTGATTAAAATTTGAAGGTAGGCATAATCAGGTTTATAATTCCAACTACCCCTACCCTATGTCAAGAATTTAATGATTTCCTCTATATCAATATTCTTAAATAAATCCAGATCAACCTCGTTAAGAAAATCTTTCTTATAAAAAGGCACATTATAAAATTCAAAAATATTGTAAGGTAAAATCGGAACATAATTTCCTCGAATGCATACTTTCTCTAGAGTTCTACGCTTAATGATATCTTTCTTAAAAGATGCAAAAAAACTCAAGAACTATAGGTACTATAACGTTACCTGTCGGGGAAACACAAAATTGTTCCCATTGATGATACCTTACTAGTACCTATATCTCTTTGAAAAGAACCATTGACGGCTCGAAGCCTCGTTCTTGAATAAGGGGCCGTCCTTGAGAAGATAGAAAGTATTTCTCTACTTGGGTGCTCCTAAACCACTCATAATCCGAGTCACTATCACTCTCTTACACAATGGTTCATTTTCTAGGAGGCATTGTAATCTGCAACACTTTTTGAACATAGATGAATAATAACTAATGAAATAGTACAAGGTGAGAAATACCTTTGGTGTTGAGTGCGTGCCTTACCGATGAGATTGAAGCGAGCCTTTGGAATATTGGAGTGGAGCTTTTCTTGATAAAGAGTAGAATTTGGGGCTTTAGGTTTTGGAAAGGGAAAGAGGATGAAGAATTGAGAGAGTTGGGAAGAGTTTTGAGAGTGTTTAAGTTTTAGGATTAAGTTTTAGGTTAATGTAGTATATATAGGGGTGTAAAATATTAGGGTTTTAGGGATAAAAATGAGTAAAATAAGGGTTTAGCCATCGAGTTGCTCAAGTGAGTCGGGTCAACCCTGTAAATTTTGCAGACGATGTCGTAACGTAGCCTTGGTATGTTGCGACAAACCCTTCAGTGTCATTTTGTCGCGACGTAGCTCACCCTATGTTGCGATAAACTTATTAGTCTTGAAATTCCAATAGTCTAACCCCTTTATCGCAACATACAAAGGGGTATGTCACGTCATAGCATGCCTAGGCTTCCTTGGGGTAGACTAGCTGCTTTGTCGTGACGTAGAGAAGTTATGTCGCAACATACATGTCAGTTTCGATTAAAATACCTTAAAAATGAAAATATAATAGAGTTAGTATGTTAGCATCTATATAAGTATACAAATACATATTAATACTTGTCAAAATTGTGTGACAAGGATGTTAATGTGCATTTCGGTACCCGAAAATAGTTCATTCTATCACTGTTCATCCAACAGTCGTCATGCCAAGCTATCTTCTAGCATCTGTCCCTTTCTCAAAATTTTCCTTTTCGGCCTGCATACACAACCACTAGTTCCTTTTTTCAATCATATCTATCCATGACGATTATGAATTTATGCCACCACCTAATTTTGTGACTGCTTTCATTATTGGGCCAGTTACAGAATTTGTAAGCCCTTGGGTGCTGACCCAACAGCTGCTTAATTACCTCATTCAGTAAAAATAGTTTTCTTACTGAATTTTCTCTTGATGTTCCTACAGCTGTCTCTTTCCATTCGTATTTTTATCACATATTCCTGAAAATTCTTGTTCATGATACCATTGTTTTAATTGAATTCTCCATAGACTTAATTCCTTCTTCCATGAGGATTTTATTATTCTAACATTTGAGAGTTGAAGTGTTGGCTTATGGATGTGAATATTACCTGTTATCTACAGAAGATGAAAGATTTTCATATTAGTAATTTCTTTAGGAATTTGTTGCAACAGGGAAGCATTGTGCATCACAGACATTTTTCATTGGAAATCGAATCTCTGATCCATAGTGTCTTCAATCAATATTTCTTTTGTGGACATGTTCATAACAGTAATTAACTGAAGATCCAAACTTTTTGAGTGGAAACCGTCATCCTTCTCTATAGGGATTGATTCCAATGATGATACATCAACTTGTTCGTCAGTTTGATTAGAAAATTCTTCAAAAATAATCACTATGCCATGACACGAGATAATGGATGTCGCAACATAAGGACAAGAATGAAGAAATCATGAATCTGCCTTCTTCGTCGTGACATAGAAATGTCTATGCCACGACAAACCCCCTATGTCGCAACATAGCATGTCTATGTCGCGACCAACTCTAAAGATGTCTACGAAAAAGTACACTGACTACTATGCCGTGACATAGGACCTGTATGTCTTGACATCAACTTCTAGACGTGAATTTGACACCGAGTAAAGGCTGTTTCAATCTTTACACTGCCACTTAAACACGAGGAACGACAGCTGACCTAGGGTTGAGAAAAACGGCCATCCAATGCTATAAATAGGGCCTCTTGCAATAGGGTTTTACATACCATTTACTTAGCTTTTAGTTTTGTTTTGTATTTTCATTTAGAAACGAGACTGTAGAACTCGCATAAATGTTCGAGGAATTTTTCCCGATAGATTGCCAATACAATTAAAGTTTCTTTTTCATTTGAGTTATTCAATTATATGTTTTTATTTATCATTGTTTCAATTTTGATTAAGAAAACCTTGAGGACCTAATTCCATTTTGGGGAATTAGGTGGAATTAGGGAGTGGAAGTATGATTATTTAAATTGTTGTTTAACAGGGATTTTTATTTCAGATCAGCTACTTGGGAAAGGAAGAACATCAAACAAATACTAAGCCTAACAACCCTAGAACGTCATTTAGGTGGGAATGAACCAAAAATTGGTATTGCCCATCCGTGAAAACCTTTTCCCCAAACCGATTTAAACTGTGACATCTAGCGATAAGTAGTCTCTATAGACTTGCTATGCTGGCGGAAGATCAAGAGATCCAACTAAGTAGTTACTAGTTGATTGACGGAAAATTCCCAAAACCCAATAATTGAAGAACTCATACTAAAGCGACCTAATATCCCCAAAGTCATTTATATATCTTCTACATCTCAACTTTTTACTTTATTTCTTTTATTTTTATGCTCTTTACAAACAAATCTTTTATTTCACTTCGTACTATAATCCCTAAAGTGATTACTAATTACTTCTATCTTTGCAGGGATTTAATTCACTATTACCTCATGCCTCCTTTGGGTATGATCCTTGCAATACCACCAAGTGTTCCTTTGTAACACACTATATTTACAACCTGACTCGTATACTTGTGGAAGCCTAAAAACCTATGCCCAACAGGAGTACGTTTGGAGGCAGTCAAGTTGTTGACTGCATTATCGGGGAGGCAATGCTTTAGTGAATTTTATTCTTTCTTTGTTATTAGAATAATTAGGAAAATTTTAGGATATAGTTATGATTTAACCATACTAACAATTATTTATTTATTTATTTTTTTCAGATCGATTACTTTTAACCAACATTCCCATAACATTTTTTTAGGCCATGGATGATTACTATTACATGTGGTAAAATGAGAGGTACAATTACGATGATGGCATCTACAATTATAGATTTTATGAAGATTGGGAGATCATGGAAAATCAAAAACTATTCATGATAGAACTAAGCCAACGCGAAAGCGATGCCTCAATACACCAGTGGAGTAATGATCAAAGTAATGATATAGTTGAACATTCACATAAGTCTACTGGTAATTTATAAGAGGTAAGTGAAGAAGATCATGACATGCCCAATTGTTTAGACAAGCCTCCTTCTGATTTGGCTAGAACCACCTCTGAGGTTGCATCAAGAATGTTAGATAAGATGGTGAAGAAAATGCTCCAAAGTATATTTGAGGTGCTACTCTCAAGGGAAGAAGTTGTGCATGATCCTGAGGAATTTGAATTTGGCCAGGATGAGAATTATGGTAAGATTGAATCTGAGCTCGTAATTAAAGATCATGAGGAGGAGATTGAACATATTCTGAGCATTGAAAATGAGCCTCAATCTAGTGATAAATTGGTTCCTTTGAATAATTATAATGACCTTGACTTGCAAAATGTGGGTCTTCAATTGACAACTACTATCGACAGAAATACAGAAGAGAAGCTAGAAGTTTAAGAATCCATAAATCAAGGATTCAACCTTGGAAGAGAGATAGCTATGATATGCAACGTCTTTGTTTTGAAACAAATTCCCAGAGAAATCAACAATATAGGGGTTTTTCATATGCTTCAGATAACCGGAAAGATTTTCCTTTATGAGCCGTTACCTCACTTTTCAGATGTCAAAGTAATTGAGCCCTCATTAAAAAGGGAAATAAATTTGTGGGGAGTTCAAACCCTTCATTGGTTTTAAGAGCCATGCATAGAGACACTATTCAAGCCCACGGGAATATGTTGGGGATTGGTATCTAATCCAATTGAAATAGATGAACTAACCATTGAGATGGAGGTTAAACAGATCATTAATGAAAGTGTAGAAGAGCGCATACACTTTCTAGTCATAATAGAGAAGCTGCCAACCGAAGAAGTCAAGGAGTTTGATTCATTCTCATTCGACAACAGTAGCAAGGTTCAAGCAACCAAAACTTCATATGGTATGGAAGGGAGGACGCTTGAGGCAATAATACCCAGAAAAATGATTTGGGGCTGGCTCTCTTTTGGTACCAAATGGCTTGTAATGTGGATGTCACGTCAGTCAAAAATAAGGCAACATCATTGGACTCAATCGAAGGGGTTGGTTTATACATATCGACAATGGAACAAATGACGAATCAAAGTGTCGAGAACTAGTTGGAAGCTCTTCTACGGTGGCGACACGGATCGTCTCGATTTTTAAAGAACTTCTATTCACTAAATTAAATTCTGTTAGTTTTTTATTTATTTTATTTTACTACTTGTTTATTTTATTAATTTTAATTGAGTTTAGTTTTTCTTTCAGTAGTTAATAGGAAATAGGGGTATGTTGAGACACACCACCCTTTGTGTCCAACACAGGTGACAAAATGAGGAAAATACGAGACTAATGCTGATGTCACAACAAAGAAACCCTCATGTCATGACAAAGAGTACAGATTGGACGACTATTCAAGACTGAGGACGATGTCACGACGAACCATCAATCATATCGCGAAAAAAAAAAAGATTGATGTGTTTGTCGTGACATAGGGGGCTATGTCGCGACATCGACTGCAATTTTTGTAGGATCGACCTAACCCGACTATGCAACTCAACGGCTAAAAACCTATTTTTTCCGAAATTTAACATTCTAAAACCCTAGTTTCCAACTTCTATATATACTAAAACACTATTCTAAACATTTTCATCATATTTTAACTCTTCAAAAATTGTTAAAAACCTAAAGATCCTTCCTTTACCTATTTCTCTTTTTTCACTTTTCAGGGTTTTCGATCTTACAATGTAAAACACAAAAATGGATGATACAATGCAAGAATCGGGACCAGTATTTCAAGAGTTTCCTTGACAACATAACATTACAGTACCTGACTACACACTGAACATGTTTAGGATGGAGGATGAGGTGCATGATGAGGAGGAATCGGAAGAAGGGAAAGGTAGTGATGAGAAGGAGGAGGAGGAGATTGACGAGGATGAACGAATGTTTTGAACAATTTTTTTTTAAAAAAAGACTTTGAATTTATGTAATTTTTGGGATGTTTTTTATTTTAAGACTTATCTAATTTGTAAGAGTAGGATTAGAATTAGAATTTATATTCTGCCTCTATATGCTTTAATTTTTATGAAGGAAACTCACATTATGGAAAGACATCATTTCGATTATACAAGACAAAAAGGAAGAAGGAAAACCACCATGAGAGGAGGCGCTTTCACAATCAATCGGGCAACTTTTTTCCTTACTATTTAAAGGGTTGCACATTGAGAACAATGTGTTCTCTAAAGTTTTAGGGGGTAACATAAGAATTTTTTAACATAGTTTTTAGTTTTTATGTTTTTCTTTAATGTGTGCTTGAGCTTGTAAAAATACAAGTGACTGGTTAAGAGCATGTATAATAGGTTGAGTGTATTTGTTGATAAATTTGTCATGATGATGAGAAATTTTTAAATTTTTTAGCATGAAAATATTAAGTTCTATAGGTTACACTAAGTATAGATAGAAAGGTATTGTTGATACCAAATGACGTGAATGATATGAGGAAACAAGCATGCTAGTATATATGATAGATAGTAATTTTGGGATTATGAGACTAAATTGATATTTGTGCATGTTGAGGTGTTTAAGGATGACCTAAGACATTGTTTGGTTACATCTAGAACTAAAAAGCTAAACCTTATTCTGAAACCTGAATTAGTACCCATCTTTGAGCCTTATGACCCTTCTTGATGAACCACATTACAAGCCTTTAAAGCCTAAAACGATGATTCATGTGTACTCTTTTCTTTGGTCCTATTTTGTATGGAAATTGACGAATGGCCAAATGGTTTGAGGGTAGGTAAACACATTATGGTGGAGGTTATAAAATAAAGAGTGAAATAGGAAAATCAATATTGTGTATGAACTTTATATAGCCAAAAAGAGAGAAATAATGAAAAATCAAAAAGAAAAAGAAACATGAGTAGAACCACAAGAGAAAAATCACAAGTAAGAAAGCATATGAAAATTGACAAAGTCACAAAAATACCAAAAAGAAGAAAAAGAAAATCTTACTTAAAAAGCAAAAAGAATACTCATAGGCTAGCTAAAAGGATTAGACTATGTTGACATTTCTAAATTGGAGAGAAAAGGAAGGTGAGAGAAGGAGAAATAAGGGGGTGAGATGGAATGTAACATTAAGGAGAAGAATAGGGAACAATATAATGTGTCAAACTATTTTCGTGTTTGTAACCTTTTGTGCTTAACTGTTCTTTGAAGTTCATACCTACCCTAAGCCTTAACACGTTACAAGCCAAAAAACCCTATATGAATTAAACAATTCTATGAATGAACAGATATGGAAATTGTATGATCTCATTATAACTATCTATATTGTACTTGAATAATCAAAGTACTTATATTAGGTATTGATGGATTTATATCGATAAAACTTTGATATTTTTTTTTCTTGTAATTTACTGAACTTGCATTGTTCTAACCCAAAAATGGTAAAATTACTCACTAATCATGTTAGAATTATTGAGAAATATATAATGCCTATAGTAGATGTTGCATATCTAATCTTTGTATACTAAAAATTCAAGCTCCTTTGCTTTCCTTTCTTATTTTATTGTTTTCTTGTTGCTTTTCTTGGTTTGTTTGCTTAAGGACAAGCAAAGACTTAAGTGTGGGGGAGTTTGATCTGTCAATTTTATACCTAGCAGATTGAACTAGTTTTCACACTTGAAGAGCTTGAAATTAAGCATTTTATTTATAATTCTATAGGATTTTACTTAGTTTTTACCTTTGAATAAATTGTAAAAACCAAGTGCTAAAAGGTTACTTTATTGTCTTTAAGGCTGATTGAGGCCTAAAGGTTGGCCAACGTACTTTGTAAGTGTGTAGGAGACCATTAAAAGGTGTAGCATATAAAAAAATGATCACTATGCCATAACACAAGACAATGGATGTCGCAACATAGGGACCAAAATGAAGAAATCATGAATCTGCCTTCTTCGTCGCGACATAGAAATGTCTATGTCGCGACAAACCCCCTATGTAACGACATAACATGTCTTTGTCGAGACCAACCCTGAAGATGTTTACGAAAAAGTACACTAACTACTATGCCACGACATAAGACCTGGTATGTAGTAACATCAACTTTTGGACGTGAATTTGATACCGAGTAAAGGGCGTTTCAGTCTTTACAATGCCACTTAAACACGAGGAACGACAGTTGACCTAAGGTTGAGGAAAACGACCGTCCAAGGCTATAAATAGGGTCTCTAGCACTAGGGTTTTACATACCATTTACTTATCTTTCAGTTTTGTTTTGTATTTTCATTCAAAAACGAGATTGTAAAACTCGAATAAACGTTCGAGGAATTTTTCCCGACAAATTGCTAATAAAATTAAAGTTTCTTTTTCATTTGAGTTATTCAATTATATGTTCTTGTATATCATTGTTTCAATTATGATTAAGAAAACCATGAGAAACTAATTCCATTCTTGGGAATTAGGGAGTGGAAGTGTGATTATTTAAATTGTTGTTTAACAAGGATTTTATTTCGGATCAACTGTTTGGGAAAGGAAGAACATCAAACAAACACTAGGTCTGACAACCCTAAAACGTCATTTAGGTGGGAATGAACCCAAAATTGGTATTGTCTATCAGTGAAAACCTTTTCCCCAAACCGATTTAGACTGTAACATCTAGCGATAAGTAGTCTCTATCGACTTACTATACTGGCGAAAGATCAAGAGATCCAACTAGATAGTGACTACTTGATTGAAGGAAAATCCCAAAAATCCAACAATTGAAGAAGTCATATTGAAGCGACCTAATATCCCCAAAGTCGTTTATAGATCTTCTACATCTCAACTTTTTACTTTGTTTCTTTTATTTTTATGCTCTTCACAAACAGATCTTTTATTTCACTTCGTACTATAATCCCTAAATTGATTACTAATTACTTCTATTCTTTGCAGGGATTTAATTCACTATTGCCTCACGCCTCCTTTGGGTACGATCCTCGGAATACTACCAAGTGTTTCGTTGAAACACACTATATTTACAACCTGACCCATGTACTTGTGGAAGACTAAAAACCTATGCCAAATAGGAGTACATTTGGAGGCGGTCAACAGGTCAGGTTGTAACATAGAATTGTACAAATAATACTTGGCAGTATTCCAAGGATAGTACCCAAAGGAGGCGTAAGGCAATTGTGAAATAAATCCATGCAAAGAATAAAATTAATTAGTACTAAATTTAGGGATTATAGTACGAGAATAAAATAAAAGTGTTGGTTCTGAAAAACATAAAAAGAAATAAACTAAGTAAAGGACAAGAATAAAATTTAGGCGGTCACTTCAATATGACTTCTTCAATTGTTGGGTTTTGGGGATTTTCCTTCGATCGACTAGTTACTACCCCATTGGATCTTCCAGTCTTTTGCCAGCATAGCTAGTCGATAGAGATTACTTATTGCTAGATCTCACAGTCTAAACTAGTTTGGGGAAAGGTTTTCATGGATAGGGAATACCAATTTTGGGTTCATTCCCACCTAAATGATGTTCTAGGTTTTTCAGGCCTAATGTTTGCTTAATGTTCTTCCTTTCCCAAATAGCTGATTCGATTGACTAATCCCTATTTATACAAAAATTAAACATTCACACTTTCACTCCCTAATTCCTCAAAATGGAATTAGTTTCTCATGATGTTCTTAAAAATCATAAAAGCAATAATATAATCAAGCATAAAATTGATTTAATAAAATAAAAGCGACTTTAATTGTATTGGCAATCTGTCAGGAAAAACTCCTCGAACGTTTATGCAAAAGTTACAATCTCATTTCTAAACAAAAATAACAAAGTAAAATTAAAAACCAGAAAAAGGTATGTCTAAACCTAGTGCTAAAGGCCCTATTTATAGCCTTGGCCAGCTGTTTTCATCAACCCTAAGTAAGTTGTTGTCCTTCGTATTTAAGTAGCACTGTAAAGATCGAAACGCCTTTCACTCCATGTAGAAACTACGTCCAAGGGTCGTTGTTATGACACACCATGACCTATGTCGTGACGAAGCAATCAGCCCCCTCCTTAGTGTCATCGTCCAGGCGTTTTCGCGACATAGCCAGTGTATGTTATGATAAAGAAGTGAGTCCCCTAAATCTTCAAGTTTGGCCCCTTTGTTGCGACGTAGAACATCCTATGTCGTGATGAAGTGGTCAATTTCATATTTTTTCAACTTCTCATTGTCTTCTGCACACTCACGAGGTATGTTAGTTAACCTTTAGGCCTCAATCAGCCTTAAAGACAATAAAGTAACCTATTAATACTCAGTTTATACAATTTATTCAAAAAGTAAAATCTAAGTTAAATCCTATGAAAACATTAATAAAATACTTAATTTCAAGCTATTTAACTGTGAACAATAGTTCAATCTACTAAGTATAAAATCGTTAGATCACCGACCACCTATACTTGCCTTTTGGGGAAGATTTGTTTCCTCCATTAGGAGGTCAAAGTTTCCGAAAGAGAGGGAAGATGATCCCCTTTATGCTCCATGTCTCCCTCACTTGCCTTAACCTCAACTCGCCATCTTTGTGAGTGTTGACTAAGTCGTCTCACCCTATTTGGCCGGCCACACCCTCTCTCATTTCATCTCCATTTTATTCTTTTAGCCTCCTTGCACTACCTTTTTTCTCTCTTTTTTTGGCCAATCACCACCCATCATTTTACATATTTTTCTTCCTCCACCGTATATCAAGCAGCCGCCACACGATCACCACCACCCAAGGCTGAGCCCTACACCTCATTTTTACCTTTCTCTTCCGACTGATGCTGCTAGCATCGCCGTTGACCGCCCTCGAACAAACTCCAGTTCGGTATAGATTTTAGGCTACTGCAAGTATAAGGGTCAGGTTGTAAATATAGTGTGTACAATGAAACACTTGGTAGTATTCCAAGGATCATACCCAAAGGAAGCGTGAAATAATTGTAAATTAAATCCCTACAGAAAATAAAAGTAATTAGTAATCACTTTAGGGATTATAGTACGAAAGATAATAAAGAGAGTGGTTTGTAAAAAGGCATAAAAACTAAATAAAGTAAAGAGTTTGAGATGTAAAATGTCGATAAACGGATTTAGGGATTTTAGGTTGCTTTCGTATGAGTTCTTCAATTGTTGAGTTTTGGGGATTTTCCTCCAATCAACTAGTCACTACCCAGTTGGATCTCTCGATTTTCTGCCAGCATAGCAAGTCGATAAAGACTACTTATCACTAGATGTCACAGTCTAAACCGATTTGGGGAAAAGGTTTTCACGGTTGAGTAATACCAATTTTGGGTTCATTCTCACCTAAATGATGTTTTAGGGTTGTCAAACCTAGTGTTTGTTTGATGTTCTTCCTTTCTCAAACAGCTGATCCAAAAGGTAAAATCCCTGTTAAATAACAATTAAATAGTCGTACTTCCACTCCCTAATTCCCCAAAAAGGAATTAGTTCCTCATGGTTTTCTTAATAATCATTAAAACAATAATATATGAAAACATATAATTGAATAAAGAGAATGAAAAAGAAACTAGAATTGTATTGATAACCTGTCGAGAAAAATTCCTTGAACCTTTATGCGAGTACTACAATCTCGTTTCAAATGAAAATACAAAATGAAAACTAAAAACTAATAAACGGTGTGTCTAAACCTAGTGCTAAAGGCCCTATTTATAGCCTTGGTCGGTCGTTTTCATCAACCTTAGGTCAACTGTCATTGTTCGTGTTTAAGTTGCATTGTGAAGACGAAAATGCCCCTCACTCGATGTAGAGTTACAGTCTGGGGTCGATGTCGCGACACACCGGGTCCTATGTTGCGACAAAGCAAGCAGTTTCTCTTTTCTTCACTGCTAGCCCCTTTGTTGCGACATAGATCTCCCTATGTCATGATGAAGTGGTCAGTATCACTGTTGCTCAGCTGCTAGTAGTCTCCTGTGCACTCACAAAATAGGTTAGCTAATCTTTAGGCCTCCTTCGACCTTGAAAGCAATAAAATAGTCCTTTTCAATACAATTTATTCGATAGACAAAACTAAGCTAAAATCCATAAAACAGAAGGAAAAATACTTGATTTCAAACTCTTCAAATGTGAAAACTAGTTCAAAATGCTAGGTACTACCGACAAATCAAACTCCCCCACACTTAAGTTTTTGCTTGTCCCCAAGCAAACAAGAAAACTAAAATCAAATAACAAATAAATGAAATAACAAAAGAAAGATAAGTGAGCTTGAAACTGTATTACACAAAGATTAGGTTTTTAACATCTACTCTAGGCCTTATGTATTTCTGAATAATTTTAACATGATGAGTGAGCAATTTTTCCATTTTTAAGAAGAAATAATATAAGTTCAGTAGGTTACAAGAAATATAAATATTAAAGTTCTATCGATATAACTCCATCAATGCCTAACATAAGTACTTTGATTATCCTAGCACAATACAAACAATTATAATGAGATTATGCAATTTCCACATCTATCCATGCATAGAATTGTTTAGGTCAAATAGGGCTTTTCGACTTGTAACATGTTGAGGCTTAGGATAGGTATGATTTTCAAAGAACAGTTAAGCACAAGAGAGGTTACAAACACGAAAATATTTTGGCACATTATATTTTTCCCCATTCTTTGCCTTTATGTCTCACTCTATCTCACCCCTTTATTTCTCCTTCTCTCACCTTCCTTGTCTGTCCATTTTAGGAAATCAATATAAAGTCATCCCTTTAGCTAGACTATGAGTATTCTTTTTTTTATTTCTTGAGTAAGATTTTCTTTTTCTTCCTTTTGGTGACTTTCATGATTTTGTAATTATGCACATGTTTTCTTACTCATGATTCTTTTGTTTCTACTGATTTTCCTTTTCTTTTTAATTTTTCATTATTTTTCTCTTTTTGGCTAAACTAAAGTTCATACATTATATTGATTTTCCTATTTATTTTGCAGCCTCCACCTTAATGTGTCTACTTACCCTCAATATCAATGGTCATACGTTTATTTTCATGCAAAACAGAACCAAAGAAAAGAGTACACACAAATCATCATTTAATGCTAAAAAGACTTATAGTGTGGTTCATCAAAAGGGGTCAGAAGGTTCAAACATGGGTACTAATTGGAAGTTCAAAATAGGGTTTGGCTTTTTAGCTCTAGATGTGTCCAAACAATGCCTTAGGTAAATCCTAAACACCTCAATATACACAAGTATCAATTTAATTACTTAATCTCAAAATTATCATCTATCATATATACTAGCATGCTTGTTTCCTCATATTATGCACATCATTTGGTATCAATAATATCTTTCTATCTATACATAATATAACTTATAAAACTTCAAAATTTTCATGCTCAAAACTGAAAAATTCCTCATCCTCATGCCAAATTTATCAATAAACACAATTAAGCTATTATACATGCTCCTAACCAATCACTTGTATTTCTACAAGCTCAAGCGCACGTCAAAAGCTAAATAAAAACTGAAAATTAAAACTATATGCCATAAATTCCTATGTTACCCCCACACTTTTGAAAATACATTGTCCTCAATGTGTAACCCAATAAATAGTAAGGAATGAAATTACCCGATTGATCGTGAAGGTTCTTTCTTCTCATACTGGTTTTCCTTCTTCCTTTGGTGTGAATGCTCGAATTTGTTGTGTCTCCATAATGTAGGGTTCTTACAAAAAGAATTTAGGCATATATGCAAAAATAAATCTTAATCCTACTTCTACAAATCATATAAGTCTCAAAATCAAGAAGTTAAAAATTATCCCTAAAATTACAAGTCTTAAAATAAAACAAAATCTAAAACTACTAAACTTCAATCCTCTTCCTCTGAGTATGATTGAGGATCCATGGGAGCTTTACTTTTGCCAGAGTACTTGTGGCGGGGCTCCCACCTTGTTATCTTACTAGATTCTGAATCATTGGCCCTTTAGGAGTCGAGTACTAGAACATATTTTCATACTCATCTTCCATGTCATCACCCCCTTGCTCCTTATCGGTTCCCCCAACTCCTCCTCACCTTCTCCTTCTTCAAATATGTTTGGTGGATAATTCGAGGATGGTAACCTTTGTATTTTTGCAAATTCTTTCAGAACAAGAGTTGTTTCCCGCATCCACCGAATCATGCCATTAAGCTTCATGTCGATGCTTCCTTTGATTTTTTTTCCTTTGTCCTTAATTTGTCTTTCCATCTTCTCCTTCTGCCTCTTATTCCATTCCTTGATTTGTTTTCTCTGAAGCTCGACATATTGTTTGTACAATGAATCTCCTACGATGCTTCGAGTTAGCTTTAGGAATTGTTCATTTTCTTGCATTGGTACTCTCCCCTTTTTGCATAAGGTCGTTACCAAATGAGGGAAAAAAAGGCCACTCTTTTGGCCTTGGGTGCACCGCTTCATTTCGTCAAAAATCCAAGAACCTACACAAATTTGTTTACGCTGCAAAGTGTCCTACAGTAACAAGGCTCGCAAAGAATTAACGTTAGAGACATTTAGTGCAGATATAATTCGTGTAGACAAAAATTGCATCCACATCTTAGCTACAGGAAACATGATAGCTTGATTAAAGTTAGAGGATGTGCCTGTATCAGGTTTATAATTCCACACACCTTGTCCCTCTGTCAAGAACCTAATGATTTCCTCCATACTGATATTCTTAAATAGATTAAAATCTACTTTTTCTACATAATCTTTTTCATAAAAAGGAACATTGTAATATTCGCAAATATAGCTAGGCAGCATAGAGACATCCTGTCCCTTTACTATTACTGTTACTAATGGTTTCCTTCTAACAATATCATCCTTAAGGGATGCATAGAAGTCATGGACTATGGGTACTACGACATTACCTAATGGAGAGACGTAAAGTTGCTCTCATCGATGGTATCCAACCAATGGCCATATTTCTTTGCAGAGTACTATTGAAGGTTCGAATCCTCGTTCTTGAATGAGAGTCTGGCCTTGTGACGCCAAGAAATATTTTTTAGTTTGAGCATTTTCAAACCGTTCGTAATCCAAATTGCTATCACTTTCGTGCACCATGGTTCTTTTTCGATGAGGCATTATAATCTATAGAAACAAAGATAAACAATGATGAATGTAACAATAAAAGGGTAAGAAGTACCTTTCCTTTCGCCTTGCCAATAAGGGTCGATCTAAGCCTTTGTGGATGGAATAAAGCCTTTGGAGAAAAGCGTTTCGGGTTTTTGAAGATGGAGAAAGGATTTGAGAGTTTAGAGTGTTTTGAGAGTATTTAGGTTTAAAAATAAGTTTAATGTTGAGTTAGTATTTATAGGGGTAGGAGTTTTTAAGGTTTTAAGGTGTAAAAGTAAGGTAAAATATGTGTTTTGCCATCGAGTTGAGCAAACAGGTCAGGTCAACCCTGTAAATTTTGCAGACGATGTCGCGACATAGACTAGGTTTGTCGTAACCAACCTTCTAGCACCCTGTTTGTCACGACGTAGATGACCTTGTGTCGCAACAAACCTATCAGTCTTGAATTTCCGGTAGACTATCCCCTACGTTGCAACATAGCCTCGTCTATATTGCGAAAAACCTACCAGTTTTGGTTTTTCAGCAATCTGACCCCTTTGTCGTAACACATAGGGGGTATATTGCGTCATAGCATGCCTGGACGTACTTGGGGTAATCTGGTTGCCTCGTCTTGACATCGAGAGGTCGTGTCGCAACAAACATGTCAGTTCCGGGAAAAAAATACCCTGAAACAAAAAAATATTACCGAGTTTGTATGTTAGTGTTTATAAAATAAAAATAAGTGTTAATACCTGTCAAAATTATTTAACAAGAGTGTTAGTGTGCACTTCGGCACCAACGAACAGTCCGTTCTATCATTATTCGTCTAGTAACCATCGTACCAGGCTACTCTTTGATGTTTATCTCTTTCTTGAAATTTTCCTTTTCTTCCGGCATTGATAATCGCCAACTCTTTTCGTCGATCATATAGATTTACGACAGTTGTGATTTGACGTCACCACCTAGTCTCGTAACTGGTTTCATTGTTGATCCTCTTACGAAATTAGTAGGCCTCTGTATCGGTGTAGCGCAACTATTTGTTTTCCTTCGTAATTTCCATCACCTTGTTCTGTATCCATTGGTTCGTGGTACCGCTGCAATAATTGCCTCTCCCATAGACGTGCTCTTTCTTTCTCTATGGATGTGATTATTAATCTGTTTGAGAATTAGGACTCTAGCCTGTAAATATTTCCTGGTTTCTGCAAAAATTGAAAAATTTTCACATGAGTAATTTCTTTAGGGATTTGTTGTACGAAGAAAGTATTGTACATAGTAGTATTTTCCATTGGAAATTGAATCTTTGATCTATAATATTTTCAACTAATATTTCTTTCGTTGATGTGTCTGTAACAGTGATTAGTTGAAGATCTAAATTCTGGAAATGAGAATCGTAGTATTCCTCTGTAAGGAGTGATTCTTCATTGGATTGAGGTTCAATCTCAATTTCCACAAAGCTTTCCACTTCCCCTTCCAAGTATGGGATATCAATTTGCTTGGCGGTTTGATCATCCAATTCTTCCAGAAATTCTTTTTTCATTTCCTCATCTAGCCCTTTTCTTGTTCTCGTTCCAATTGTTTAGATTTGAAATATGCTTCTCAGGAAGATTGATAATTATGTTGATCAGGGATTTGGACCTCTCCATAGAGTTGACTCAACTCTAACATTAATAATCTTTGGTTTCCTAGATCTCCCACTCTTCGTAATACCCTTCTTCATAGATATCATCGTCAGAGATGTCGTCATTAATGTCATTTGCACAAAAATAATCGTAGGCATCCATAGGCTAATAATAATATGATAGAAATTCGAAGAAAGTCATAAATCTCAAAAAAATAAATATTGTTAGTATCGTTAAATCGTATCTATATCCTAAAATTTTCCTAACTATTTTATTGGCAAAGAAAGAATAAAATTTACTAACGCGTTACCTCCCCGACAACGGCGCTTCCGTTTAGTATAGATTTTAGGCTTCTGTAAGTATACGAGTTAGGTTGTAAATATAGTGCCTGCAACAAAACACTTGGTAGTATTCTGAGGATCGTACTCAAATGAGGCGTGAAGCAATAGTAAATTAAATCCCTGCAGAGAATAAATGTAATTAGTAATCACTTTAGGGATTACAGTATGAAAGATAATAAAGAAAGTGGTTTGTAAAAAGGCATAAAAAGAAACTAAATAAAGTAAAGAGTTTGAGATGTAGAATTTCAATAAACGGCTTTGGGGATTTTAGGTTGCTTTCGTATAAGTTCTTCAATTGTTGAGTTTTGGGATTTTCCTCCAATCAACTAGTCACTACTCCAGTTGGATCTCTCGATCTTTCGCCAGCATAGCAAGTCGATAAAGACTACTTATCGTTAGATGTCATAGTCTAAATCAGTTTGGGGAAAAGGTTTTCATGGTTGGGTAATACCAAGTTTGGGTTCATCCCACCTAAACGACGTTCTAGGGTTGTCAGACCTAGTATTTGTTTGATATTCTTCCTTTCCCAAATAGTTGATTCGAAAGGTAAAATCCCTATTAAACAAGAATTAAATATTCATACTTTCACTTCCTAATTCTCTAAAATGGAATTAGTTCCTCATGGTTTTCTTGATCATCATTAAAATAATAACATATGAAAACATATAATTGAATAAAGAGAATGAAAAAGGAACTACAATTGTATTGGGAATCTGTCAAGAAATATTCCTCGAATGTTTATGCGAGTACTACAATCTCATTTAAAATGAAAATACAAAATGAAAACTAAAAACTAATAACGATGTGTCTAAACCTAGTGCTAAAAGCCCTATTTATAGCCTTGGCCGGCCATTTTCATCAACGTTAGGTCAACTGTCGTCTTTTGTGTTTAAGTTGCATTGTTTATTGGAACTAGAATTACACCTGCTTTGAATGTTTCTAACGTTAATACTTTCTGAGCTGTTGTGTTATATGGTATTTTGCCGCACAAACAAATCTATGTAGGGTGATGGATCTACAAAGAAATGAAGCGATGCTCACAAAGCTAAAAAGTTGGACTTTTCTTTCCTTACTTAGTGACGGCTGTGTGCAAGAAGGCAGGGGTACTGATGATTGAGAATTAATAATTCTTGAAGCCGACAAGGAGTATAATTCATGATTCTTTGTATAAACAATACGTCGAGCTTCAACGAAAGCAAATCACCAAATGAAATCAAAGGAGGAATGAAAAGATGGACGTGCCGACATCTCTGAAATGGAAAGACAAAGCTACAACTTGGGGAGGACTTGCTAGCAGCATGAAAGGTAAACTCGATGGCATGATTCGCTGGATACAGGAAACTCGGCCAGTACTTACAGAATTCACGAAGATGCATAGACTTCACACACCAAACTACCCCCAAACATGTTTCCAACAGAATCAATTCATAAGGAAGAGGGAGATGATGAGGAAGAAGAGGAAGTAGCCTAAGAGTATCTTACAATGGAGGACGAGTATAAGACAATGTTTCACGCATAATACTCCACTCCCAAAGGACCTGTGATACGAAACCTAACGAGACAACAACATTTAAAGGAAGGGAGCTCCTAACACAAATATAGTTTGGGAAAGGACAAGGCTCCAATGGAACCACAACAGATGTCCCCTTCGGATGATTCTTAGGAGGATTAACCATTTCGTTTTCAGTTCAAAGACTTGATTTTAAGACATGTAATATTTAGATAATTTTCTTTTTGAGGACTTATTTACTAGTATGAGTAAGGGTAATATTATATTTCTTTTTATATATGAATTTTTATGTAGGAACCCCATACAAAGACGACACAACATTTTGGAGCTATTCACGCCAAAAGGAGGAGAAACCCTCCATTAGTAGAAGAGCCATTCACGATCAATCGGGTAATCTCTTTCCTTACTTTTAAAGGCTACATATTGAGGACAATGTGTTTTCTAAAATGTGGGGGGTAACATAGAAATTTTTGCTTTTATTTTGTTTTTATCTTATTTTGTCGTGTGCTTGAGCTTGTAGAAATACAAGTGATTAGTTAGGAGCATGTACATAGGTTGATTGTATTTTAGAATAAATTTGGCATGATAATGAGTAATTTTTAAATTGTTAAGCATGAGACTACTATGTTCTATAGGTTACATTAAATATAGGTTATAAAATATTATTTGTACTAAATAACATGAGTAATGTAAGGAAGCAAGCATGCTAGTATATATGATAAATGATATTTTTGGGATTGTGTGATTGAATTGAAGTTTATGCACATTGAGATATTTAAGGATGACCTAAGGCATTGTTTGGAAGCACTTAGAGCTAAAAGCAACCCTATTCTAATTTTTGCCTATTTAGTACCAATATTTGAGCCTATTGACCCTTCTTGATGAACCTCATTACAAATCGTAAGATCTAAAAATGAAAGTCAACTTGTGTTTATCCTTTTCTTTGGTCCTAAATTACATGATTATAGACGTATGGCCTTATGTATAAAGGGTAAGTAGACATATCAAGGTGGAGTTTGTAAAATAAAAGCGAAATAGGAAAAATCAATGTGGCATATGAACTTTAGAATAACCAAAATTATGAAATAAGGAAAATCCAAAAAGAAGAAAAAACCGAGTAGAAATGAATGAAAAAATAAATAAAAAAACATTCTTAAGTGAGAAAAACATGAAAAGTGACAAAGTCACAAAAAGTTAAAAGAAAAAAAAACTCATTCAAAAATGTAGGAATGCTCGTAGGCTAGCTAAAGAGATTATATCATGTTGAGATTTCCTAATTGGAGAGATAAGGAAGGTGAGAGAAGGAGAAATAAGGCGGTGAGTGAGAAATGGGATACTAAAAGGGAAGAATAGGGAACAATGCAATGTGCCAAACTATTTTCGTGTTTGTAACCTCTTGATATTTACCATTCTTTTGAAATTCATACCTGCCCTGAGCCTCAGAACGTTACAAGCCGAAAAGGCCTATGTGACCTCTGCATGAATGGAATGACATTAAACAATCCCATTACAACTATTTGTATTGTACTAGGATAATTAAAGTACTTATATTAGTCATTGATGGAATTATACAAATAAGATATTTACATTTGTATCTTTTATAACTTACTGAACTTATATGTTTTAATCAAAAGTGGTAAGATTATTTGTTTATCATTCTGAAGTTATTAAAAGATATAAAATGTCTTAAGTAGATTTTTAGAACCTAATCCTTGTATGACATGTGCTCAAGCTTTTATGTTTTTTTTCATTGTTTTTACTTTTGTTTGCTTGAGGACAACCAATGACTTAAGTGTGGGGGAGTTTAATCTGTCGTAAACCGACTTAGCAGATTAAACTAGTTTTTGCACTTTAGGAGCTTGAAATTAAGCATTTTCATTAGATTTACCTAGGATTTACTTTAGTTTCAGTAATATGAATAAAATATGTAAAAAGTGTAAAAATGTATCTTTTATTGACTTTAGGGTCGATTGAGGCCTATAGGTTGGCTAATGAACTTTGAGTGTGTAGGAGACCTTTAGAAGACGAACTACATCGAAACTAATCACTATGTCACAACACAAGACAAGCGATGTTGCAACATAGGGACCAAAATCAAAGAATCCTGAAGTTGTCTTCTATGTCGCGACATGGGCATAGCATGTCGCAACAACGCCTGGAAATCACACCAAAGGAGTATACTACCTGCCATATCGCGACACGACTCCTGTGTGTCACAACATCGACTCTTGAAAGCGAAAATACACCGAGTGAGGGCGTTTTGGTCTTCACAACATAACTTAAACCCAAAGAATGCCAGTTGACCTAGGGTTAAGGAAAACGGTCGTCCAAATGCTATAAATAGGCCCCTTTAGCTCTTAGTTTTAAACACTCTATTCTTTAGTTTAATTCTCTCTTGTAATTTAGGTTTAGTTGTTTTATTTCTTTAATTATTTTTATTTTCGGTTTACGGAAACGAGATTTGTACATTCGCATAAATGATTATGGATTCGTCCCAAAAGATTGCAATACAAATCATTGAGTTTCTTCACTTATATTTTCAATCTCATTTCATATGTTTAATCTTTTTATTGAATTTATAATGTTTCAAGAAGTCATGAGAAACTAATCCCTTGTGCGAGATTAGGGAGTGAAGGTATGATCATTTAATTATTGTATAGGGATCTTCAACGAATCAACTGTTTGGAAAAGGAAGAATGTGAAACAAACCCTAGGCCTGACAATACAAGGAAGTCATTTAGGTAGGAATTAACCCAAAATTGGTATTGTCCATTTGTGAACACCTTTACCCAAAACCAATGTAAACTGTGAGATCGGAAGATAAATAGTTCTTGTTGACTCATTATGTTAATGAAAGATCATAAGATCAGAAGATCCTGCTAGGGTAACGACTAATTGATTGACGAAAACCCCAAAGGCAATAGTTGAAGAAGTCATACCAAAGCGAGCGAATCCCCCATAAATCAATTTATCAAATCCTTTATCTCATTTCCCTTAGTCTATTTTACTTTTATGATTTTTTTATTACTTCAAAAACCTAAATCTTTTATTTTATTTTCGTACTATAACTTTAAGAAGAGTACTAATTAGATCTTTTCAATGCAGAGATTGAAATTATTATTGCCTCGCCTCCCTTAAATACTAATTAGATCTTTTATTTTATTAGATCCTCGGAGTACTCGTTACTTCATTATAAAACTATATTACAACTCGACCTGTATACTTGCGGAAGCCCAAAATAAACACCGAATGGGAGTATGTTCGGAGGCAGTCACATTTCTTTGCTTATGCCTATGTCTATGTTTTATTGCACTTTATTTCTTTATTGGTATTTTGAGATACATTGATGTTTTTACTTCATTGCTCATTATATTTTATTTTTCTATTATTATGAGCTAACCTCTTTTTTTCTTAAGCTTTTTTTGTCGTTTAATATAACAAAATGGGGGAGAAGAAAAGGTAAATTAAGGTAAATTGATTGATTTTTCTTTGTTGCTAATTTATGCAAATTTTGTGACCAATTTTCTTTGAAGTAAAAATGAATACCAAGTTGTATGACAAATTTTACTTTGGCCTTAAATTCAAAATGCCTTTTATTAAGGGAAAGCAATTTTCTTTCAAGTAAAAATGAATGCCAAGTTGTATAACAAATTTTAATTTGACCTTAAATTTAAAATGTCTTTTATTAAGCGGGAGCAATTATTCAAAAACAAATTTACCAAATGTTTTGTTATATCAAAAAGAGATATTGTGAAACCAAGCTTTATTTGATAAAAGATTTGGATATAACAAATTGAAGTGTTTTTTTAATAAAAGTTAAAATTGAACAAAATTAACAAAATGATTTTTCAATTTGAAGTTTAAGAAATAAAATTTTGAATACTTACATTGAACTCTTAGAAAATTTTTGAAACAATTTTAAAATCAAGTTAAAATGATTTTAACCAAGTCAAAATCATTTTAACAAATCAAAATAATTTTCAAACAAGCCAGAATTGCTCCAGACCAAAAAGTATTGATACCTTTTTGGCCAAGTATCGATAATTTTGAAAACTATCGATACCCTTCAAATAATCAAGACCAAACTTGCATTATGTTTTGACAAACCTTAAAAAATATTGATACCATTTTGTCAAATATCAATATTTTATGAGATATCGATACTAGTATTAAAGAACGATACCAAAATGACGTTATGTTTTTCACAAACCCTACAAAGTATCGATACGATATCGATACTTTTTTCAAAAAGTACCGATAAAATTATTTTGGTATCGATTGGAAAACTACAACGGTTACTAAATTTAACATTTATTAAAAAAAATATCGATACCTGTTTATTTGGTATTGATACTCACAGTTGCAGGTGAATTAAATGCTTTGGTTTTACATCCTCGACGACTCTATTCATGACACCAATAACCTCAATAGTTGAAAATCAATTAGGGGGTATAAATATCATCTTCCAAATATCCTACAACAACAAGAAAGCACTTTCAAGCAAAAATCATCAATCAAACAACCTTTGAGCTTAATATTTTCATATTTTTCTTACATACTCTTGTGAGCTTTACTTCTATTCTTTTGCTTAAATGTATTTCATTGTATTTGAGCTTAATTTGCAAACAATTTAATCTCGTAAGGATTGTTTCTTTGTTTGCTTATTTGTATCTATTTGAGAGAGTTTATATCTTAAGATTTAGGGTAGAAATATTAAGGGAGTTGTAAGGTTAAACATTATCCCCAAAGGTTGAGCAAATCAGTGAATTTGAGAAAATCCTTATTAGTGGAAAACTAAAGTAGTGGAGTAGGCAATTGGGGTTGAACTAGTCTAAATCTTTGTGTTCATTGTTTTATTTTCTCTCTTTACTTCCACCAATTTTTTTAAAAGGCTAATTCACCCCATTTTGATGATTTCGGTTTGTGTTATCGAGCTAACACCCATCAAAGCAAAGAAGAAGAAGAAGAAGAAGTTATTGATGATGATGATGACCAAGAACTTCAAAAACCATCACCCATTACAAAGAAGAAGATAAAATCATAAATAGCCATTGTTTCTTTTTAACTATTTGGTACTTGAGAAAGAGAAAGGAAAAATGGTAGTAGTTGACACTAAGACATAGATAAGGAAAAGGAAAAAAAGAAAAAGAAAAAGAAAAAAACCCTTAAAATATTAACTAAGGAAAAGAAAAGAAGAAAGAGTGGAGGATGATGGCTTCAATGGACTGACGTAGGTTTCTTTTGCAACTAAAGGAAAACAAGGGAAGCGTTTAAAAAAAAAGAGTACCAGTATCCTTAGTAGATATGGAAAGAAAAGGAAGTTACTAGTGAGACCGAGGGAGAAGGATGATGGTTTCAGTTACAGAGTTTTCATCCTCAAGATAAAGTAAGGGAAAAAAATTGAAAATGAGAAAAAAAATCTCCCTCTTCCATTGGGTTGAATACCTATTCAATAATGAGGGAAGAAAATGACTTTGTAACATTTTCCCGGAATAGAACCCTATTCAGCGCAGGCTATAATAGGTCATTATAGCCACCAAACGTTAGTTTGGTAGTGGACCCGTCGAATTAGATTGTAATCCATTCCTATTACTCTAACCAAATATGATGTTAGTGTTCTCGGATAATCTAACAATTTTTTGTTTTCAAAATTTAACAAATTAATATAAGAAAGATCATATGTTAAAAAAAAGAGAAAGCTCATGCTTTTTTATTTAATAATGAATAGTTTTAGAGGTCATTTTTTAATGTAAAAAATAAAAACTTTAGAGAAAACTTTACTAAACTTGATTGAATTAAATCATTCAATATCTCTCTCAAATATTTAAAAATGACATTCAAAAAAGAATATAAAAAAAAACAAAAACGGAATTGAATTAAATATTTAATTTAAAAATATATATTTCGAGTTATGAGCGCTAAAATAGTCCAATGGTTTTCTTTGTGTGTCGAACATAATATGATTTTATTTAGTTTTAGAATGTTGACTTTTATTTGAGAAAGAGTTTTGACTTTTAAATTTACTAATTAAAGGGGTATTATTTTAGAGAGAAAACAATAGGCTTTTTTTTGGTGAATGAAAATAGGCTTTAATTCATATTATTATTACAAAATTGAAAAAGGAAAAAACAGAAGTACGGCATTTTCTTTCTTTTTAACAAAAATTTGTCTTATTTCATCTTATGCTAATCTAAAATAATTCGCAGGTTCAGACACGTGTACTAACACAAAACTGGGCCCCATCATTTGTCCCACCTCCCCTCTCTTACTTACCTCATTCTCACGCGACTCCCGTGATCGTGTCTTCTAAACTCATTACTCATTTCGCGCTAAAATAGGAGAAGAAAGAAAGAACATAAAATAAATTCAATCATCAAGCAAAAAGCAAAAATTACACATCACCACCCATTTATTTATTTATAATTTACTTTTTCCTCAAAAAAATTGGGACCGAAAATTGCCGTTTGCCATTGGGGCTTTGATGAATGGCATCGCGTCCAAGGCAAGCGGAAAAGCTATATTCTTACTAAAATTATTGACGAATTAAAGAAAAGTTAAAGAAAAAAGGCGTATTTCTCTTTCTATTTCTTTTTCTCTTGTACTGATGAGTGATGATGATTTTCTCGCAGTCCTTTTTTGTATATAGAAAAACTTGTAATCTTTCTTTTTCTCTCAAAATTTTTCTCCTAACTGTTAGATCTATAGATTCTATATAGTTTTTTTTTTAATCCACAATGCTTCTCTGATTCTACAAAGGTAAGTTTTCTTATTGTCATTTTGTTTGGACTGGAGAGATGATTTTTTTTTTTAATATTTTTTGAAAAAATTGATTTTAGTTTTTTTTATAAAAAGCTTTCCTGCGTTTTTACTTTTTTTTTTCAATTGTACAGTTTTTGTGTTGGATGATAGAGAAAATAGAGGATATAAAAGGAAGTTGATTTCCTTCCTTCTTTCTTCTGAGTTGTAAAAGTCAACTGAATTTGTCTACAAAATTGACTGGGAAAGTTGATTTTTTTTTCATTAACAGTCTGATTTCAGGAAAGTCAAGAACCTTGAAATTGCTTCATTTCTGCTACTGTAAATCGATTTTGTAACAATGTAGCGATTTCCGCAACTAATTTCTACCCTTTTAGCTCGAATTTCATATTTTCTAATTTCGACTTGCTTTTTTTTTTGTTAAGTGTGTAGAACGGAGAATTTTTTGGTGAGGTGAAAATGTCTTCGAGAAGAGGATCGAGATCGAAGAAATTAGGTTCAAGCAACTCAAAAGCTGTAAATTCACCTTCGTCTTCAACAACTTCATCATCCAAACACTTTCCAGAAACATCTATCGATTGCCAGAGCTCACCGGCATCGTCATCGGCTCGAAGCAAGCCACAGTGTTTTTACTCTGAGAACTTGCATGTGGATGCTGACCGATCCAAGGAGAATGTCACTGTCACCGTTCGGTTTCGTCCTCTCAGGTGTATTTTTATTTTCCCTTGCTTTTGGGTATTTTGTTTTATGTATTTGTTGGATGAAGGCTTTGATTGGCGTTTGTGGATGTAGTCCAAGGGAAATTCGTCTTGGCGAGGAGATTGCTTGGTATGCAGATGGGGAGACTATTGTGAGAAATGAACATAATCCATCGATAGCTTATGCATATGGTTAGTTTTATATTATGTCAAGTGATCTTTTTCTTTCAATTTCATGTTTTTCATGCACTCTATTGAAGATACCTTTAATTTTGCTCGGAGTTATGTTTTTTAGAAGCCAACTAATGAAAAATGTCGAATAAATATATATGTAATTCCAGTGCCAAATAGCTGGAGATATTCAAAGCATATCTTCAAAACATCGGTATCTGCTTTCACAATATTTGTAACCCTTAAAACTTTTGTTCCTTAGCCTTTAAGACAGCTTCTGAGGATTCTAATTCTAATGTTTTCTTCTTAAAACATTTCTCTTCTTGACGTTTAATATGTGAATGACCTTTTTTTTGTTGATGGTGTTTCTGTTTGTCATTTTTCATTATGTGCAGAAACTTTTTAAGTTCTGATTTGCGTTTTATGTCTGCGTGAAATAGCACTAGGTACTGGATGAACTTTGAGAAGCATCGGCTATTTGTTTTCTATATAAATTTAATAAAAAAAATTACTTTTCTCATTCATTTCTATTAGAGGCATTTGGCATAGTGTATATTATCTAGTTTGCCTTTATCTCTTTTATGGTCCAAAATTCTTAAGCTATCTAGATCTCACTTAATTGATTGTTCCTTATGCTTCTAGATCGAGTGTTTGGCCCAACAACTACCACACGTCATGTTTATGATGTTGCTGCCCAGCATGTTGTCAGTGGTGCCATGGAAGGCATCAATGGTATGATGCGAAGAACCCACTTCATAGATAAATTTGGCTCTCACTCCATTCGATAAAATACAGTACCTTTGTTTTCTTGTTGTCGCTTTACTTCTTTAGAAAGTTAAGAATTGAGATTAGTCCATGACCACCTATTAAACACATGTTAAGGCTACTTTGAGATAAATAGTTTTGCTATTTTCATGCAACATGGGCTGATGGATTTATGAATGTGTGAATGTACTTATCCATGATTGTTGGACTAGACAAGGCTGTTACCAGCTTTGGATCTGCTAATGTTTGTTTTATGTCAGTTTTGGTTGCTCTTACAGGATATATAATGAAATTCAAGGATATTGCCAAGGCTTGTTGCTAAGAGGAATGAATCCGGTGATTTTGCCTAGAAGTTAGTTTGAGTAGGTTCTAAAGGTTTTCAGAGTGCTTTTGGATATGGACTTTGTTAGTGATTGTTATTTATAGTGTTCGTAGCATAGGACTGAGTTCTAATTGTTAATTGGTCCTTTTCAGGACTCTACCTCATAATCACTCTGTAGGAAGACTATTTTAATCTAGGAACACTCAGTTAAGATTTCTGGAACCAATAGATTTGTTACTGAGGTATCCTAAGCTTCCTTGGTAACTATTGTTTCAGGCAAGAATCTACCTTGCCTTCTCTGAAGAAGTACTCACAGTTTTGCATCAGAAATTGTGGGTTAATATTGAATGTTTGGCATTTAATTTGTATCTCCTCAAAAGTTCGTTCTTCTATCTTAAAGTGTTAAATTCTGTCCACAGGCACCATTTTTGCTTATGGCGTGACAAGTAGCGGGAAGACTCATACAATGCATGTAAGAAATAATTTGCTACTTCTTTTCCTTATCTTTGTATGTTCTGCTCTGTAGGATGGTGTCTCCTATTTTAATTTCATCTAAAGCTGTCATTTAATTTGCGTTATAGAGACCAAATGTTCGATTCTCTTGCTATTATACATTAATGAAGAATTGGTTTATTGACTACTCTCTGCTTGTCAGATTGGGATGTAGGGAATAGATTAATGATTATTTGTTTATATAGGAGCAAGAAGGGATTGTGTGTTGGTTATTTAACCTTATAAGTAAGTGCAACAAGGATTGGAATTATTTGCTCTTCAAACAAAATCTATTTAATTCTACATCTAAAGCTCAGAAGTAGCATTAATTTTTTAACTAAAGCAACAGTGTCTCGATTTTTGTCTACCAATGTCATGTTAATTTGCTTCCACATTTGTTCCTAGGTATTACTTATTCTAGCTTTCCAAATTCCATTTTTGGAGAAATGTACTTGTTATTTAAGTTAAGTTAGTGCAGCAAGTGTCAAAATCATTCTTTAAGTCAAATCTGTTTAATTTTTGCATTTTCCACTTGTGACAAGCTTAGAAGTAGCAGTATTTTTGAACTAAAGCAACAACTTCCTGCTCTTCTTCTACTAGATTTTATAAATTTGATTTCCTTCACATTTGAGTCTAGCTACTTTATTTCTATCTTTGCAAATTCCATTTTTGGAGAAGTGTGTTACTCTAGTTTGTTCTAAACTATATAATCGAAAACATTGTATGTTGACTTTTAGTGCCTATATATAAAACATACTGCTTTTAGCAAGGACAGTAATTATGTGATATTAAGGTGTATGGTTTATTATCATGCATCATCATATCTGTTAAATACATCTGCAAATGGAAACTCTAAACCAAATAATCATGTTTTCTTGTGGAGTATATGCAAAATCTTTAATACTTCAAGCACGGATTCTTTTAAACAAAAATTGTTCAATTTCTATATGCAACATTATAATAGTTGGTATGCTTTGGTCTGGAATTAGTGTTCCGTATAATCTATGTTTTATATTTTAAAATACAAATAGCATGCTAATTTGTTCTTAACTGCTGAAATGGCAGGGTGATCAGAGGTCCCCTGGAATCATACCACTGGCGGTAAAAGATGCTTTTAGTATTATTCAGGAGGTACTTACATTAGATGTTGACTTATGTAGTTTCTATTTTTCTACTTTTTATGGATACTAATGAGCTCCTTATGCTCTAGACACCAAATCGGGAGTTTCTTCTTCGTGTTTCATACCTGGAGATCTATAATGAAGTGAGCTTTCTTTCTTTTTTTCTTAGTTATTAGTTTGTTAGTTTTCTCTCTAGCTTGGCAACCTCTTTCTCATTAGAAAACTTAGTTAAACTTCCTTCAAATATGCATTTGCTTTTATATGATATCACTGCTCTTCAAGGTTTTTTTTTTTTTCATTTTAGGTTGTTAATGACTTGTTAAATCCAGCTGGACAAAATTTGAGAATTAGAGAAGATGCTCAGGTACTTGCTTCTCACTTATTAAATCTCTCACTTGATGGTTCACAGGTAATATATATGGACTAGATTAGGCCTCATACCTAGTAACTAGGTAAAGTTGAATGCTACTGCAAAACAAAATGGTGAGCAGTTATCTTTAACCCTCATCAGTATAGTAGTTTAACTTGAATAAAATTTATGAGATAATGTGACCTAAAAAATTAAACATTTATTTTGGCTTCCTAAATAATCACATAAGCCAAAATACTTTTTAGTGATTGGGTATATGCAACTTAGTTTTTATCATCGGTATGCCTTGTGTTTCTTGTTTGTTTGGAAGTGTGTTTTATTGTTTGCTTGGTTTATTGCTGTAGGGAACCTTTGTTGAAGGAGTAAAGGAAGAAGTTGTACTATCCCCTGCTCATGCCCTCTCTCTTATAGCGGCTGGGGAAGGTAAAGCATGTTGACTTGACTTTCAATATCCAGATTCCAGAGACGAGTTGTCCAAAATTGAATTGGAAGATTTTGTAGAGAGCTTCTACAAAACCAAGCTTCAGATCATTATGTTATCAAAACTGACACTATTAATCTATTTTTCAGTTGGATAAAATGACTGAATAGTTTGCTGACAATTAGATGTGTGTTTCTGTGGGATGCTCTCTTCATTGCATGCCTTGTCATTGTTCCTTATTTGAACTAGGGTCAATTTCCTGCTAGCAGTAATGAAATTTTTTCATATTATGTGAATGGATTTGACTCTTTTAAAACAGAACACAGACATGTTGGATCAACAAACTTCAATTTACTGAGCAGCAGGAGCCATACAATATTTACACTGGTATACTTTCTATCACTCTGCATCTTTTAGAAGTTTCCAATACCCCTATTTTTAGTTTTACCACAGTAAGATAGAAATATGTTTGCTGATACTATTTTAAGTGGTATTAGCTGCAATTTTTATATCCAAGAATTTGTGAGAAATAATGTTGTTTCCCTGTTTGGAAATGTGGATTTGCTGTTACATGTCAATATGTATTCACGTTTGCCATTGTTCTGGTTTTGGATGGTTCATTTGATTGGTTGATGGTCATCTACATGTTCCAATTCACTGCCACATCTGATTATTTCATGTGACCAACTTTCTCCAGACAATAGAGAGCAGTTCATGTGGTGAAAATAGTGAAGGTGAAGCAGTAAATCTCTCACAGCTGGTAAATTCTACAGCCTGTCTTGGACTAGTTTTAGGCCTTTTATGTTTTTAGTTCTTTTTCTTATTTTTATTTGGTAGTTATTTATATATGTTTATCGACTTTCCTGTTTTTTGAAGGGGCTAATACTTTATATTTCAACTTTTCTATATTTTCATGTTTTACATATATGTGCAGAACCTCATTGATCTGGCTGGTTCTGAGAGCTCGAAGGCTGAAACAAGTGGCGTTAGACGAAAAGAGGGATCTTATATCAATAAAAGCTTGCTAACACTAGGAACTGTGAGTAAAAATTTGCCATTTCTGTTCTGGTTTGCAATTAAGTTGTTTCTCTTTAATCTCTAAGGTATCAGTTCTTATGTAGTCTATTTCTGGTGTGTGTGAGTGCACTATGTCTGGGTATACACACTTCGTTACTTGATTTAAATTCTATGGTAACTTTAACAAGTGCTTGCAGAGAATAACTATAGCCAACTAGCATAGCATTAAGCCAATTTCCTATTTGATATTTATTCTCACTTCTGTAAAATATTGTTGAAATCGAAAGGGAGACACCAAAAGTTTTCCTAATTTATCAGTGTAGCAACTGATTGAATTTAGTATAATATGTTTCACGATCTTAATTTTCTTCTTCAAAGATGTGCTTGCTGAGATATTAGTTTCTTAAATTGTTAAGACAAGTCTGTTGTAATAAGATATTTCAACCTAATACACAGATAAACTCATGCTTCTATATCTACTGTCAAGTACACTTCATTTTGTTTTCTGGTATTTTATGACCAGTAAAGAAAATACTAAGAGAAAATGCTACATGACTGGGCTAAGTATATTTTGATTGTTATACAGTTCCGAATTTTTACTTGGATAAGGGTGGCTTTAAGGTGTATTCTTTAACGTTTTGAGGTATGTTAATTGCATAAGATATTTTAGAGCACATGATAGTAATTTGCTCTTATAATTGCTGAGACTTACTGTGTTTTGAAATCTAATGACCTAAACATATGTATATGATAGTTTCATAACTTATTCTCCCTCTCTAAATAAATAATTATTTTGGTGTTCACGTGATCTTCATTGAAAATAACAATATTTTCTGGTCCTATGTGCATTTGTCGATAATATTATTAATGTTTTTCTACGGGATAAACCTTGCTGAGCATATGACCTCATTTTGTAGGTTATATCTAAATTGACTGATGGGAGAGCCACTCATATACCATATAGGGATTCTAAGCTGACTAGGCTGCTTCAGTCTTCCTTAAGTGGTCATGGGCGTGTATCTGTAAGCATAATTGGATACCTTTCATGAAAAACATGTCATATGTCTAGGTCAACAAAAGGATAATAGAAAAATGTAGTGGTATCATTCTCTTCTCTAAAACAGGTAATACTTGCTTACAGGTCTTGGTTTTATTAATTTTCTTCTGTCTAAAATTTCAGCTCATTTGCACTGTCACCCCTTCGTCAAGTAACACAGA
Organism: Gossypioides kirkii; assembly: GCA_005610355.1. Lineage (NCBI taxonomy): Eukaryota > Viridiplantae > Streptophyta > Magnoliopsida > Malvales > Malvaceae > Gossypioides > Gossypioides kirkii. The sequence continues at coordinate 20,512,938 of CP032245.1, forward strand.
AGAGACGCACAATACACTGAAATTCGCTCACCATGCTAAGCACATTGAAATCCAAGCTGCACAAAACAAGGTATGGTTTTTGTATTTGCAAACTTACTGGATATACAAGCGTGCGTATTGCTTGCGCAGGTGTGTCTTTATGCTATAGGTGTATGTATTGTATCATGTGCTAGACACAAATGTACTGTGCACACATGCACCCATGCAAATACGTTTATTTGAATGTTAACTTTTTCGGTTTTGTTATTTGCTTTGTCAAAATGCAGATTATTGATGAGAAATCACTTATCAAAAAATACCAAAATGAGATACGCTCCTTGAAGGAAGAGTTAGAACAATTGAAGCGGGGCATTGCATCAATTCCTCAACTAAAAGATATTGGTGAAGATGACATTGCACTCTTAAAGCAGAAGGTACATTCGTGCTGCTTTGACTACAATTGCTGAAGTTTTTGAGAATTTTGGTGCAGGAAAAATTCTTATTTCATCCAGCAATGCCTAACTTATATTAAGATGACTGACATTTCAGTCCATAATTCTAGGAAAGGTTAGAGGATAATCCCACAAATTTAGGAATCTTAATAAACTAGGAAAGCAACTAATTAGGAATTAATAATGATTAATCCTATATTTCTTAGGAAATTAAGTAATAAATCCAAATGTACCACATTACAGCATATCAGTAAATTCCTAATATATACAAATTAATTTGGCTCCTTTCTACACTCCCCCTCAAGCTGAGGTGTATATGTTATACATTCCCAGCTTGGAGTTGAATTCATCGAATCTGACTCTTGGAAGATCTTTGGTGAGAATGTCAGCAAGTTGTAGTTGAGTAGGGATGTAGTTCAATTGTACTATTCCATTGTTGACCTTTTCTGAAATGAAGTGTCTATCAATTTCCAAATGCTTGGTCCTGTCATGGTGTACTGGATTTTTAGCAATGCTTATGGCGGATTGATGTCACTATGTATTTTTATTTGGTCCTTAAAATCAACTTTTAATTCCCTTAGTAATCTCTGAATCCACATGCCTTCGCAAATGCCCAAAGCAAGAGCACGATATTCTGACTATGCACTACTTCTTGACACCACTAATTGCTTTTTGCTTCTCTATGTAACAAGGTTGCCCCAAACAAAGGAGCAATAACCACTTGTGGATCTTCTTTCAGTCAATTCTCCAGCCCAACTTGCGTCGGTGTAAACCTTTATCTCACGACTTTCAGTCTTTTTGAAAAATAAACCTTGGCTTGGTGTCATCTTTAGGTATCTGAGAATCCGATTCACAGCCTCTAAATGTTCCTCATGAGGATCATTCATGTGTTGGCTAACAACACTTACTGAGAATGCAATGTCTGGCCTCGTATGTGAAAGATAGATCAATTTGCCCACAAGTCTTTGATACTGCCCTTTATCCATTGGCACACTTTCCTCATTTTTCCTTAACTTTAGATTAGGGTCCATAGGCGTCTCTGTAGGTTTACACCCAAGCATGCCGGTCTCAATTAGCAAATCTAAGATGTACTTTCTTTTTGATATAACAATCCCTGCCTTAGATTGAGCAACCCACATACCTAGAAAATATTTGAGAGTGCCAAGATCTTTAATTTCAAACTTAGTTGCAAGTAATCTTTTGAGTTTGGTAATTTCCTCTGAGTCATCTCTAGTTAGAATGATGTCGTCGACGTAGATAATGAGAATAGAAATTTTACCTTTTGATGAGGATTTCACAAATAAGGAATGATCTGCTTGGCATTGGTTGTATCCGTTTGTGACTACTGTTTTGGAGAACCTATCAAACCAGGCACAAGGTGATTGTTTTAGCCCATACAATGATTTCTTCAGTTTGCACACTTGATGACTATTTGAGGAGTTTTCTAGACCTGGAGGTATTTCCATGTAAATGTGTTCTTCAAGATCTCCGTTCAAAAAAGCATTTTTGATGTCTAGCTGGTACAAGAGTCAATCTTTATTTATTGCTAGTGACAATAGTACTCGAATCGTGTTTAACTTGGCAACAGGTGCAAAGGTTTCCTGATAATCGATTCCATATGACTAAGTAAAGCCCTTTGCCACCAGCTTGGCTTTAAACCTCTCGATACTTCCATTTGCTTTATACTTAACTGTAAATATCCACTTGCAACCCACTGGCTTCTTCCCTTGAGGTAACTTTGTAAGAGGCCAAGTTCCATTGCTATCTAGAGCCCTGATTTCCTCTTCAATAGCCTTCTTCCATGCTAGATTTTTCAAAGCTTCTTGAATCGAGTTTGGTATCTATATACTATCAATATCCGAAATATATGCTTTATATGATGGCAACAATTTCCCATATGCCACATATTTCTCAATAGGATGGTTTGTACATGTTTGGACACCCTTTCTTTGAGCAATAGGTAAATCAGAATCATCAACAAAAGGAACAAGAGGCTCACGAGTTGAAGAATCCATACCAGTGTGAAATTTTGAAGCAGGAGGCTCCGATTCAAGTTCTTGACAATCTTTGATTTGAGTGTCGTTCTCTAGATTTTCAGTAGGTCGTCTCCTCCTAGAATAGACATGAAGTTCCTGATGACTTGTACCAAGTTGAGGTTGGGTGGGCTCATGGAACTAAGACTTGGATGATGTGTTGTTTGGACCTGATGTGGAATTGAGATTAGGATTTTAAGGACTCGAGAGAAGTAAGATATTTGAGAACTCGGAAGAGGATAAAGATGCCAGATTGACACTTTGGGGTGAAACATACACAGATTGAGTGTCTTGAAGAATGTCCCAAAGCTGAAATTCCCTCTAGTTCTCCCCTTGAATTTCAGATTTGGAAAAATAGGATTGGTGTTCAAAAAAGGTGACATCCATGGAATTGTACATCTTTCGAGTTACTTGGGAGTAACACTTGTACTTTTTTTTTATTAGAGGAATATCCTAGGAAAATGCATTTTATTGATTTGGGATAAAGTTTGGTTCGATGTTGTTGGTGTATGTGAACAATGTTGAACAACCAAAGACTATGAGTGGAATATCAGAAGAAAAAGATTTAGCATGAGGGAAGGCTTGTAGGACTTCACGAGGTCTCTGAAATTGTAGCACTCGACTAGGCATTCTATTGATGAGATAGATAGGCTTCACCCCAGAAATGTTTAGGTACATGATTAGTAAACATAAGTGATCTAGCTACCTCAAGCAAGTGTCTATTTTTTCTCTCGGCTATCCCATTTTGTTGAGGGGTGTCAACACAAGAACTCACATGAATAATTCCTTGTGTTGTGAAATAGGAACCCAAGGCTGATGTAAAATACGCCTTGCCATTATCGATCATAAGAATCTGAATTTTGCTTTTGAATTGGGTGTAATCATGGAATAAAAAGACTTGAAAATTTCTCCAGTTTCAGATTTTTCTTTCATAAGGAATACCCAAGTGGTTCTAGTATGATTGTCTATGAAAGATATGAACCAATGAGCCCCATAATATTTTTCAGTCGTGAGGGTCCCCAAATGTCACTATGAATTATAGAGAATGAATGCAAAGGCTTATATTGAATGCTAGGATAAACATGCCTTGTGTGTTTTGCAAGTTGACATATTTCACAATGAAAAAACTGAGTTTTTATTGATGAAAAAATGAGGAAGCAATTTTTCAAGGTACACAAAATTTGGGTGACCAACGCGAAAGTGCCATAACATGACTTGATTTTCATTTGAAACGGAAACAAAATTAGAGAAAGAGTTAGAAATAGACTCAGAATCACAACTTGGATGAACTTGTCCACGTAAAGGAGAGTTCCCTTTGAGCAAGTCGAGACCACCACACATTTCAGCACTGCCAATCACCTTCCCCGAATCTGCTGCCTGAATTTCACGAAAATTTGGATAAAATTTAGTTACACAGTTCAAGTCACGGGTGAGTTTACTAATAGAAATCAGATTGCAATCTAATTTTGGAACATAAAGGACAGATGAGAGAAGAAGGTCCTTTGTCAATTTGATTGATTCAATTCTTGCCACTTTTGAGAGTGATCCATCTGCTATTTGTACTGTAGAGGGGCTTGAATCTGGGCTGAACTTGTGGAATACATTGATGTCTCCGATGATGTAATCCGAAGCTCCAGAATCAACTATCCATGGCCTTAATTTTCTGGTTGTTGCAATATGAACAGAAGAAAATGTACCTTGATGTATTTCGATGGTATTGGCTGAGGAATTTTCGTAGTTTTTGACTGAGTGATTTTGCTCGGGTCTGGAATTGACATCCGTGGAGGAGATGGCTTGTGTATCCATGTTGTATTAGGGTTTAGAGCCTAGCTCTAATGCCATGAGAATATTGGTGCAGGAAAAATTCTTATTTCATCCAGCAATTACAACCTAACTTATATAAATTTTAGGAAAGTTAATAGGATATTCCCACAAATTTAGGAATCTTAATAAACTAGGAAAGCAGCTAATTAGGAAATAATAATGACTGATCCTATATTTCTTAGGAAATTAAATAATAAATTCTAATCTACCAGATTACAACATATCAGTAAATTCCTAATATATACAAATTAATTTGGCTCCTTTCTACAGTTTTTAATGTTTAATTGTTTTTTATCTAATTGTCAATCTAGTCTATGGGGAAATGTTGCTGCCTTTTCATTTATAGACCATGATATGTTTATCATCTTTCTAACTAGGTGATTTCAGCTAATAGAGAGGTAGGCAGTAGTACAAAAATGCTGACTCCTTGTGGTAGCATGTGCTTAATATTTAAACATATTTTGGTTGTACTTGTGTCCTCGCTTAACTGATTCTGTATATTTATTTTGTGTATGTGTTGGGGGTGGGGTATGTGGGTTATTAGTCTATGATAATACAGTTTCTGCTGCTCGTCAATGTGGATGATTCTGTCTAGCAAAATATTAACCAATTCTTAAGCTGCCATTGACCATTCTACTTCCAAGTAGACTACCAATCATGTGGATAGGATTTTCTACTGAGTAACCTTTTGCTCAATGATCCATCTTTTTGGTCTAGCTGATTTATGGTAACCCTTTTTAGCAGTTCCAATAATACAAAATGTAGTTTGACCCATACCCATTCACGTGGATAGTATTTTCTACAAAATAACCTTATGCTCAGTGATCCATCTTTTTGATCTAGCTGCTCGTCGATGTGGATGATTCTGTCTGACAAAATATTATCCAATGCTTGGCAGCCATTGACCATTCTACTTCCAAGCAGAATACCATTCATGTGGATAGGATTTTCTACCGGGTAACCTTTTGCCCAATGATCCATCTTTTTGATCTAGCTGATTTATGGTAGTCCTTTTAAGCAGTTCCAATGATGCAAAAAGTAGTTTGACCCATACCCATTCATGTGGATAGGATTTTCTACGAGTAACCTTTTGCTCAATGATCCACTTTTTGATCTAGCTGCTCATCAATGTGGATGATTCTGTCTAGCAAAATATTATCCAATGCTAAACAGCCATTGACCATTCTACTTACAAGTAGACTGCCATTCATGTGGATAGGATTTTCTACCAAGTAACCTTTTTGCACAATGATCCATCCTTTTTATCTAGCTGATTTATGGTAACCCTTTTAAGCAGTTCCAATGATACAAAAAGTAGTTTGACCCATACCCATTAGCTGGATCCCATTCTTCATGTATAGTCTTGATAGGCAGTGTAAAATCTTTTTACTTAAGTGAGTATGACCGCATAGAAATTACTTAACCAAATTGCCTGAATTTCCTCAAAATGTATGGGCAGAGTAAATTAAAGAAGGTTCTCTCACTGCAAGGTTTATCTTCAGCAGGCTTTGCTACGATTTCTATAAAATAAACCTCGTTGCCAGACATTTTGAACTTCTTCCTTGGTTGTCAATTTGTGGTTATTCTATTAACATGGCCTCCATGGTTCTTGAACCTTTTGGTGACCTTAGGGTAGAGACATGGGGGGAAGAACATACTAGTTCTAGGTGCTTGTGGTAGAAAGAGAAAATAATAACATCCTAAAGAACAAAAAATTTCTCTTTTATCGCTAACCTTTCTATATACTGCACTCCATGTTGAAGATTTGAGATTGGATGCTGATGAGGAATTTTAGGGGAAAGTAAACTTAAGACAGAATCATCTCTAACAAATCCCTCAATTATGCTATCTTTTGGTATCCTGACGTGTTAGTTTAGATTGGTTTAGATTGGATTTCAACTCAAAAGCAGTCTACATTTCGTATTCTTGGCATAAGCAGTGTACGGTGTAAGGATATCCTTGGTATCATGTTGAATTTTTTTTCCCTTCTCCCTTGTATTGCCTTTTTACTTGAAGTATTTTTTATGGTTTTATTCGTTGTTTTCATGTCTCACTTTAATCACTTGGTATTAGGATAATATAGTTGATGTGAATAGTTTTGAATTATAGTTGCTAATTTTATCTCAAAGGCGAAAGAGAGATGATGAATCACCTCTTGACTTTGACAATTCCTTTATTCTTATCTTTAAAGCTGGAAGATGGTCAAGTCAAGTTGCAATCAAGGTTGGAGCAAGAAGAAGAAGCGAAAGCGGCTTTATTGAGCAGAATACAACGATTGACAAAATTGATTCTTGTCTCCACAAAAGCTTCACAATCATCAAGATTTCCCCAGCGCCCTGGTCTAAGGAGGAGACATTCATTTGGAGAAGAAGAGGTATCATGGTTGATCTATTACTTCATATACTTGCTGTTATGTTATACTACTTGCCTGGAGTTGTTTTTACACACTAAGTCTTCCATTTTGTTTAATTTGATTGTCTTTAATTATAGTTACTTGTGTCCATGCCTAGCTTGCGTATCTACCACATAGAAGGCGGGACTTGATCCTGGATGAGGAGAATGTTGAGTTGTATGTTTCCCTCGAAGAGAATGCTGGAGAAGATACAGTTAAAGAGGAGAAGAAAACCCGAAAGCATGGTTTGCTGAACTGGCTTAAGCTCCGAGTATGTTTATTCTAGACTTTTAGCTCTCTATGTTCACTTATAGTCTATGTTTATTATTTTTCTTCAAGAATACCACTTTTGGGGTTGGTCTTGATAAAGCAGCTATGATAGATTAGTTGATGAATATTCTTTCTCCATCTGATCTTTCATTTGTTTCAGCTATTCAGCACACCAAAACAAATAATACGAAAGAGTTACTTTTGTAATGGTACCTGTTGGCTTGTGGTTCATTATCATAGGAGATTTACTAAATGCAATAGTTGTCAATAAGTGATTGCTTAGAATTGTATACTTATGAAGATTATAAAATAGCTCAACTGCTTTTTTTTTTTCTTTCTGAAAGCCATAAAATGTTAGCAGTTATGAACGAACTTCCACAAAATGGTAGCCCAACAAAAATAAAAAAAACCCAAATTTGACAACCAAATTCTTACTTCTGTGCTGCATTTTCTTTTTCCTCATCAAGGTTTATACATTGCCTTGTAAAGATAATTGCTTTGCACTTCTCTATTGTGGAGTTTGTAAGATTAATCTTTCTAAGAATTACCAGTTAAAAATCTGGCAACTACTATATCTTTCTCTGAATCCTAAAATATGAAAATTGATAACCACCTATAATATTGCATTGGAAGAAAATAGCTAGAAGAAACATAGTCCAGATGCTATGTAGCAATGCAGTTTCTTTTATTTCTAAATTGGCTAATAAATCAGCCAATGCAAACATAGACACCAAGCTAGTTGGTGTCAGTTACATTAATAGATTTTAGTCAATGCTCAGATCTTATTCCTCCTTAGTAGCTCATATTATTTTATGATTCTTGTCCAGAAACGTGATACTGGTACAGGGACATTGACGAGTGTCAGCGATAAGTCAAGTGGAATTAAATCCAATAGTACACCTTCTACTCCTCAAGCAGGAAGCAATAACTTCCATGCAGAATCTAGGGTTTCCCAATCCATAGTTACAGCAAGTTCTCCACCCATGGATCTTCTATCAGATGCTAGACATCATAGAGAAGCTCCGGAGGACAATTTCCTTGGACAAGAGACACCTTTGGTATGCAAATGATTTTTCTTTTCATTTTTTATTTCTTTTCTGTTCTGCATAATTTCATGAAGTGTATTAGTTTTTAATGCATCTGTTTCATGCTCCAACTTCATTAAACAATTCAAATGTCGTACGGCATACTCAATTTTTAGGAATGTTATCTAAGTACTGTTAATTTTCCAACTATCTGTGCCTTATTCATTCATTTAATTTTTAATTTGAGGATTGTACTGTTCATAGTTCAGCAAGTAAATTCTAATGCCTTATTTGTTCCAGACTAGCTTAAAAACAATTGATCAGATAGATCTACTAAGGGAGCAGCAGAAGATTTTGTCTGGAGAGGTAGCACTTCATTCAAGTGCCTTAAAGCGTTTGTCTGAGGAGGCTATGAGAACCCCCCAGAATGAGCAACAGATTCAAGTAAATACTGGCTCGTTCATGTTATTTGCTTTTAACTCTTAACTAAATGCTGAATTATGTTGTCCATTCTGTATTTAAGGTTGAGATGAAAAAGTTGAGTGATGAAATAAGGGGGAAGAATGAACAAATTGCTTTGTTAGAAAAGCAAATTGCTGAATCCATCTTGGTTTCACCCAACAAGATGGAGAAATCAGAAATATCTCGAGTAAGTTCAGCTTTTCTTACTGGTTCTCTATGCCATTTGTCTCTCCTGCAACACCATTTTGAGACTCCATCTTTATGCATTTTTTTCTTTGAATGCTACAGTCCGTTTCTGAATTGGTGGCGCAATTAAATGAGAAATCTTTTGAACTTGAGGTAATCAATTTTCTGTGTATATTGTTCCATGTATTACTAAGGGCAATTTATGTATCCAAGTAAATCAGGTTATATGGTGCCATTCTAGTAACCAAATTTGAGGACATGGTCCATTACCTCAAATTCCTACATAGGTACAGGAGTCATAAATTTGAATTGTAGTGACTTTTTAAAAAGGAAATAATATGCATTAAAACTTTCCCAGCTTTTTGCCAGTTGTCCCTTTGATTTTTCTGATTTTCTCTTAGTGATCATTCTATCATAAATTACTGTTTCCAGGTTAAAGCTGCGGACAATCGAATAATCCAAGAGCAGTTGAACCTGAAGGTAGATATATCTATGCAGCATATGTATAAATATATTTGTCCAATTTACATGCCTTATAAGTTTCCTCCTGAAAGCCTGTTCTGACTTGTTTCTTTTTTTTTTTTTTCAGATTTGTGAATGTGAAGGATTGCAAGAAACTGTTGCCTCCTTAAAGCAGCAGCTCTCTGATGCACTAGAATCACAAAATGTCAGTCCTATAGCTCCTAATTCTCAACAGTTTGAAGAAATGAATGGTCTGCAGATGGACAAAGAAGTTGCGGCATCAAAAGATAGCGATGAAGATTTGCTTATGGAAGCACAGGTGCTTCTAATTTCTAAAAACTCGATACCTTCATTGCTTGTATGGTACCTTAATAGTGTGCATTGTTTTTTAATGGCCAAGTCATGCAATTTTATACCACACTTTTTGCAATGCTTTACCCCCATTCAGTAATAGCAATATTTCTAGATATTAATTTCTTAGATTATATTTTCTCGAGTAACCAAAACGAAAACCGAAGATAATTTTGTAGCTCATTTGGAAATGTGCTACAACTTTATATTTGTGGCGGCAATTTGGTGCTTGATAGAAATTTCTCTTTTGTTTTTTTGGTCATTTTACAGAGTACTCCATGAAAAGTAAATAAACTTCTTATTTTTCTAAATTTTGTAGTTCTCACTGTAACAGAACACACTTGTCCTATTCTTCATGCAACATTTGAAATGCAGAGTACTTAGGAGATAATGCTTCTCTATCTTAGATTAGCTAGTTAAATATGGTTATCAAAATCAAAGTCTCGTATGTATGTCTTTTGGGATAAAGCCGGCTATCTCAAACATACATGTTTATATCAAACCATGTATTGCCATACTATTTTTCTTCCCAGCTGATACATTACAGTGATATTAGTACGAATGTTTAGCTTTACACAGCATTAGTACTTTCAACGATTTCACTTACATGAATGTCAATTTTAGATCTAATTCCTGGTTTTACTCTATCAGGTGGCTGAGATTGAAGAACTGAAGCAGAAAGTTGTTGAACTAACTGAGTCAAAAGAACAATTAGAACTGCGGAACCAGAAACTAGCAGAGGAGAGTTCATATGCCAAAGGGCTAGCCTCAGCTGCTGCTGTGGAGCTTAAGGCATTGTCAGAGGAAGTTACTAAACTGATGAATCATAATGAGAGACTAGCTGCCGACCTCGCAGCAGCAAAGAATTCTCCGACACAACGTCGAACAAGTACTCTACGGAACAGCCGAAGAGAGAGTGTGACCAAACGACATGACCAACTTGGATCACCCTTGGATGTAAAGAAGGAACTGGCTATGGGTAAAGAGAGGGAGCTTTCATATGAAGCTGCTCTGGTAGAGAAGGATCACATAGAGGCTGAACTCCAAAGAAAAGTTGAAGAATCTAAGCAAAGAGAAGCTTATCTTGAAAATGAACTTGCAAACATGTGGGTTCTTGTTGCCAAATTAAAGAAATCCAATGGAGTGGACACGGTTGTTTCAGAATCGACATAAGAGAAACAAGGTAAGCTTGAAGCGAACCAGGAACAATTGTTGATGGGGTTCAATAATTCAGATTCGAATTGGATTGGGAGAGTAGTGTCTAGAGAATGTTGTTGTGTATTACAATTTGGAGAGGGGGGGGGGGGGGGGGGCACTGTGTATTCCATACGAGTTTTTGTTTTTCTTCAACTTTATTTGGGTTCCTTTCTTTTTATCCATTGATTAGGGCATTGTATATGAAAAGCTCCACTTGTGCATTATTATTAGCTTTGAGAGCAATGAAGCTGTCATCCTGTAGTTTTATTTTTCATCACATAAATTTCTTAGTTTTGATGGAAGGGGGGATTTCTTGGATAGCCATACCCAACTGAATTTTCAATACTCTTCAAAAGTTAATTGATTACGACTGAATTAATCAATTTCCACGGACTCTTTAACAGAACTAACTTTATGATATTTATTTTAACACTTGATTTTATATATTGTTATTCTTTCATAACTATTTATAACAAAACTACAATGATTTTTAAAGATCAAATTCAAACATATTACACGTCTAAAACCACTAGTTTGGAATGGTTGTGATCAAAAGAATATTTAATATTATAAAAATAAATTGTGTAGGTTATAAAATTATAATAAAAATATATTATTTAAATTTTAAAGTTTTGGTCAAAAAATTTATTTTAAGAAATAATTAACATGTTATAAAAGTGTTATAATATATTTATTTATATAAAGTTATAATTAAGAAACATGAACATAATTATGTGTTCATGTTATATACTATAAAAATAATATATTTATTCTTAAAAAAACTATAGTTTTTTTTTTGTCATAATTTATTTATAAAAAATAACCTAAAATTACGATAAAAAATATATTATTTATAAAAATAACCTAAAATTACGATAAAAAATATATTATTTATAAAAAATGATATGAAAGTTTGGACAATTTATAAAATCTTTTTTCTATAAAAGTTATATGTTATAATTATTATTATTATTTACTTAATGTAGGTAATATTAAAAGTAATATAACCTAGCACTAGTGTTTCTTTAAATTAAGTTTATATAAGCTTTTATATTCTACAGATTATTTGGACTATAAACCCAACTATTATAAGATCAACGGTAATTATGCGAATAAAAAAAAAGTTTTCTTGCACCATATCAAGCATCATAGATAGCTCACGGATTCTTTAATTTGAAATATTCAAGGTTTTGAATTGTGGTTAAAAAGATAATTGTTCTAAAATATATTTTTCATATTAACAACATCACCTTAATATAGACATATTGTGTATTTCATAACTTCAATCATAGGTGGAATCGAGATGATTCATACTTCAAAGAGTACATAGAAGGAGATCTTGATAATTTTAATGATACATATTCAAATTCAAATGATGATGAACTAGGTTATGACCACATATAATGATAAGGAGCATATGTTAAATATTAAAAAAAGAATAGTCCAACAAATATGAATTAGAACAATTAGATAAAATTACATATGATATTTATTTTTCTTGTTATTTTTATTAGTAATTGTATTATCAACTGTTTTTTTAGACTAACATATGATGCTTTGATTTTAATTTTTGTTACTTGTTTAGAAATTATTTTTAAAAATATAAATTATGTAACTATGTAATTACAATTTGTAATACCAAATATCACATAAAAAATTTCGATGTAATTATCTGTCAACCAAACACATCTAAGGAATTACAATTTTTTTGTAGTTACAAAAGAGTGTAATTACTAGGATAGTAATTATATTTTCACTCAATTACTCTGTATTGTCGAGCAACAATTTAACACCAATTCACAATTTAATTAAGCTTGATTTAATCGCTCTTCTTACTTTCCTTCTTAACTTAAGCCTAAGAGGTTAATATTTTATTAATCTATTAAATAAAAAAAGAAGTAATTCAGAATCATCTGGTTAGGATCGATATAAACCAGTCTATTATGTATATCATTCAATACGCCAATTATTAAACAACTTATTAGAAATGTCATGAAATCTCCTGCTCTTGGGGGATGTCCTCAACGCTGAGGAACATGTACTAGGGTGTATGTGCGACTTGTTCAGATCATGGGCTGAGAAAAAAGAAACAATTTTTCAATATCAACGATTCGTACCAGTGAATAGAATTGGATTTGTCCGTTCACTATCTAAAAAAGATAGATCTACCGTATCCTTCAATTGTATATAAAATTTATGGTTTCCGATCCGTACCAGTGAATAGAATTGGGTTTGTCCGTTCACTATCTAAAAAAGATAGATTTACTGTATCCTTCAATTATATATAAAATTTATGGTTTCATTGATGCAAATCCAATCTTGGAATTTAAGATAAGAAAAAATTAACACACCCTTGCAAAATTGAATTAAACAAAAATTAGACTTAAAAAAATCTTTTGGTGTCTGATTGACTGAAAAATTTTGAATTCGTACATAAAATCTACTTTTTTTAAATAATAATAAGAGGCTCGTAGGTGAAAACATCAGACGATCAACCCGGCTCCTCTCCCCACCCCGCGCGTGCGCGCGCGCAAGCCCACCAGCTTCCAAATCCTGTTCGATGTTCACATGCAAGCCTGCAAGTATGCCATGAAACACCTATATTTCCCCCACCGAAGCTGGAACCGGCTTTGCTATTTCATCCGCTACTCTATTCGCCTCGTGGAAAGTATGCTGAAAGGTAATTTTTCGGGCTTTCAGGCGTAAACCATTGACACGCCGAACCAAACCAAACCAAATGGACTAAACAGCCACATCCTACTTATTCAGCACCTGTGCCAACTGGAGACAATCCGATTCCACCTCGAACTGCTTGAAACCAGTGGTCCAAGCTATTTCCAAGCCATCTGCAATACCCCACAACTCCGCTTGTAAAACATCATACATCCCGACATTCCTACAGAATCCAAGGATACATTCACCGCAGTCATCTTGCAACAACCCTCCTGCTGACACAAGCCTCATTCCTGTGTCCACTCCATCCGTATTCAACTTGATCCATCCCGGTTGAGGGACTACCCATCGAACAAACTATTGAGCACAGCCCTGCTGCAGCGGCTTAGACATGGTGGACTCCGAAATATGTTTAGCCCAAGGAAGGCTCTGTTTGAGTATTAAGACTTTGCTTGGTAAGGGAAAAAATTGGAAAGATAAATTGAAGGAATAAAAAAAAAATGAAAAATATAGTTGTTCTTTTTGTAAGTGTGCTTGATAGAAAAGATAAAAAAATATATAATTGAAAGTTCTATAGTAAAGTTGAAAAAAAAAAACATTTAAAAACTGGATAATTTTGAATTAAGACCCACATTTATTTTATTGTTTTCTCCCTTAATGATTCTAATTTTAAATAATTGGTTTTTATGCATGAAGATAAAAATGATTATCTTTCCTCTCTCTTTTTATCTATTAAGCACACTCAATATTTATTTATTTATTTTATTTTTCCATTTTTTTACTCATCTTTTCACTTTTCCACCCAATCAAACACATCTTAAATTACAACTAATAGTAGCAGGATTAAAAAAAGAATGAGATTCGGTTTTTCCATGCATAACAGCGAACTATCCCAAAGAGCACATTCCACTAAGAACACGCAGCCATATCGAAATCCCCTCCCACTCATATTCTGCTTTAATCAAACAGTAAACATAGGATATCATCATCATCATCCCTTTCTCTAGATATTTTCCCTTAAAAAGTGGAAGGAAAAAAATGACATGTTTCTTTGGGGACGATAGAGATATCAAATAGATTTTGGAGTTATTATACTTTAAAGATAAAAGAATTATTATTTTTTTGATAAATAATAAAAAAACACGCCTAGAAATTAGGAGTGAACAAAAATAGTGATCCCTTCATGAAGAGAAATATGAGCATCCTCCTCAAGTAATCGTATAACATATTACGGTGGGTCTTCGAGGAGGGCTAATTGGTTTAAATTCCTTATTACTGCCTTCGCCAAACAATTAGTTACCATGTTATTTTCTCGCAAGACATGCCTGAACTTCACCTTCCAATATGAATTAACCAAACATCTATATTATTGCTAATTGATGCGAAATCATTACGAATAGTATCTATAAGCAGCACATTATCACAATTAATCTCAACCTGTTTGTACCCTTTCAACCAAGCCAATTTCATCCCTTCCACTACAGCTCGTGCTTCTACTTGGAATACCTCGAACATCCCTTTTAACATGGAAAAGCTCGTCAGCCACTTCCCATTTGAGTCTCGTACAGTTCCTCCAATCGCTGCTTTAGAGTTAACTCTTGAAACGGAACCATCAACATTAAACTTGACCCAACTTAAATCTGTCGCTGCCAACCTTGTGTAGTTTAAGAATAATAGGCCAAATAATCCATTTTATCCCTACACCCACAAGCCTTTGTCCAAGCAAGGGCCGAGACAATGAGCTCATGACTACTGTTGTTGACATTGTTAAAAATGAATGCATTGCGATTTTTCCAAAGGAACCAGGTTACAATTGAGAAAAAAGTCGACCAATTAGCACCATTAACATTTTAGCATCCCTTCGTTCATGACATTCCAATGTACCCAATCCCCAAATGATAATTAAAAAAAATACAGTCCAAACATGCATAGGTAATAGGGACTTCCAAACGGATTGAGCAAACTCACAATCCCTCACAACATGGGTAGCTGATTCAACCGATTTACCACACTGTTCACAAAAAGGATGTTAGATCACTGGTACACCCCATGGCGCAGCAAAAAAATTAATCCGGCGATCACATCCAAGGATCCATGTGCGAGGAACATATCGGGGTAAGAAGGGTATGAACAATTACCTCTAATCATTTGGAAAACTGATTGTTGTGAACCGGATTGCACTATTGTATGTCGATCCAAGCCGTTACACAATGTTTCAGCCTCTACGTAATCCACCTGGTGTGACAACGAATGACAATCACCCTTTAAACTTTTTAGAGAGTGTTTTATTCACAGTTGTTAGACCCTTTTTTTTCTGATATGTTTAACCTAACACAATTCTGCTATAATTTCCTTTTATTTAATATCTCATATTCAAACGAAATTATTCTTTTAGAGAAATATATGGAAAGTTATTAAAACATTATATCCTTTCCAAAAGGATATTAACTTCCATGTTTTAATATTTAACAAAATTATTAAAATAATAATTATAATTACGTTAAATTATATTAAGTTAATATTAAACTTTTATATGAATCAAATTCATATATTAATATTAACTGTGTTTTTTTATTCGTGTACAACAAGTTTGTACACATAATGTGTTTAATAATTAACTATCAAATTAAATTAATTCAATAATTAATTTAAATCATGTGAAAGCTAAACATAACACCAATTGTGTTTGGATTCAATTCGTTTCAACCATAAGGTGTGACCCTGTAGGTTCTTATAACGTTAGCAGCAATACTAGAATGATTCTAATATTACAAACAATGAGTGACATCTAGCAATGCATCATTGCTACCTAAGTTAGAAGTCATGATTCAATAGAACCTCTCTGTGATTAGCCCTTCATATATCAAATCTTTTTGTCCTTTATAGCTAGAATGGACACAAGTCATGGAATAGTCACACTTGCATAGTCCGTCTAATGTTTCTTGATATCTTGAGTAGACTATGATAAACAAATAGATATGATATCTCATATTAACTTATTAGAGCATGGCCATGCATTTCTAGTCTCACTCAATCAAGTGGCCTAAGATATTGCTCCCATTATGTAGGACGGACAAATCCTATATTGACCAACCATATCCCACTACATAGATTGTGGTAAATCCAACATAAGCCTTTATAGAACACTAGTTATGGTGGACATTTGACTGTATCAAAATATACGACTCACGATGTTGGGATAATGATGATATCAAGTCTGAGGATCATATACACAGTAATCACTATGAGTAATGTTGTGATTATAATAATCCAAGAAACATACTCATAGCGGGTCAGTCCAATATGTTGTTCTTTAACACACATACTCATGTATTGATTTTGACATCTCATGTCAATGACAACACTTTGTCATCAATAAACTACATGCTAGTCTTAATGCATTATTGTTGTCCAAGCCCACAATAATACTCGACTAAGGACATTTTAAGAATAATCATATTATTCTCAAGACATTATTATAATACAGTTTATTTATATACTCAGAAAAGAAATTGAAATAATAATGACAATGTCTTATATTAATAAATGAGATAAAACAAGTATATTTTTACAATCATCTTATGATTAGTCTTTGGGCATACTCTAATAAAGGAAAGGATGACATACCTCTTCGTGTACGCCTCATGTTGGTCAAAATCCTATTACGAATAAGCATTCATAAGAAAGCCCGAACTTATTAGGGAGCATTCAACTTCCAAATGACTTTATGATCACCGAGTTGAGTAGGGAAACTGTACTACAAAGTTGCTTATAGGACTCATGCATAGAAAATTTCCTAGTAGCCATCCACTTCCAAGATAGTCGATCTGCCCCCAACTCCCTTAGAGAAGAATTGCAAGCCCATATGTGATTAACCATACTCCTAAAGAGAATCATTAGGAGCCAAGTTAAATTCTAATTTCCTTCCTCGTTTAGCACATCACATACACGAATAGTCATCAAGATAACCATTACCATTAAAATGTAATTTTAGGGGACCTAACTGACTCATCCAAACATCCTTCCAAAAGTTAACCATTCGGCCATCTTGAATGTTCCAAACAAGATCCTTCTTTACCTCATTCCAAATATTTACAACAGATATTCAAACATAGGAACAATTATTACGGTGCAAAACCTCAAGTATAAATCCATAGATATTGTATTTATTATTAAGGATCCTAACCACAAACCATCTAGACACCAGATTAAAATCCAACTCTAAAACAAATAAAAAATCCTGGTCTTATAGCCTCCGAACACCAAGGCCCCCTTTATCCACTGGTTTACAAACATCTTCCCATCCCACTAAATTCACCTTTCTCCCTTTATTAGTGGACCCTTAGAAAAAACCCCGAGCGACCTTCTCAAAATGCTTACAAACCGTAACTTGGATTCTGGCCGTGGCTATAAAATAATTAGGGATAGACAACAAAATCGACTACACAAGTGTGAGTCTTCCAGAAAAAGATAGCTTGCAAGCATCCCATCGATTGAAATGATCTTTTACTTTATCCAGAACAAAAGAGAAAGTATTCCTCCTAACTTTGCGGTAAAATAACGACATGCCAAGATATTTTCCCAAGTCATCAACTCGATGGAAACCTAAGTTGGCGCATATGTCAACAATTACCTCTTTCGTTACGTTGTTAAAAAAATAGCTGTGTCTTTTGTCTATTAACTTTGTGACCGAAGAACCAACAAAATTTATCCAATACCTATCTAAGGCAATCAGCTCCTTGCACAATTGCTCTGGCAAATAACAAACGGTCGTTAGCAAAAAAGAGATGGGAGATACTTAGGCCCCGGCGTGAAAGCATAATTGGTTCCCAAGACCTCTCTTCAATCGATGACTCAATTAGATGTCCAAATTTCTCCATGCCAAGAAAAAACAAGTAGGGAGATAAGGGACCCTTTGTCTTACCCCTTTAGATGGGATAAAATCCTCCGAGAGATTTCCATTCCAAAGTAGTTGTATAGAAGAGGATGAAATGCACTGCGTAATAGTGCACATAAGCACTCCAAGCAATCTAGCATCAACCAAAGTAGTATCCCGAAAAAAATCCCAACGAATCCTATCATAAGCTTTTTCAAGATCCACCTTAAGCACCATCCACCCTTTTTTACTCTTCATGGTCTTCATAGTATAATAGCTTCATGTGTAATGATTATGTTGTTTGATATGTTTCGTGAAACAATGAAGCTTGATTGGTTCTGCCTAACCAAAGTTTGCATAGCTTGCCGAAGTCTAATTACAACTTTGGTAATTATTTTGTACAAAACATTGCATAAAATGATTGGGCGGAACTGGTTGATAGTTTTTTCTCCAACAATCTTAGGTATGAGCACTAGAAGAGTAATGTTAAGACTAGGATCCAAGCGTTCCCCCGAGAATGTGCGCTTCACTAAATTAAAGACACTAAGCCCCACCACCTCCCAATTAGCTTGGTAAAAATTGGCATGAAACCCATCCACCACAGGTGCCTTAAGGGGTCTCATATTGAAAATAAAACAATGAACCTCCTCTAAAGTGACATCAATCATCAATTCACTAAGTACATTTTCCTCTAGCTTTGGGAAGCGTCCACACACAGGGAGCCTCCCCATCGAATAATTATCCACCGTACATAATGTTGAGAAATACTCAATTGCACGCCTTCATAAAATATCATTATTAAAACACCAACTAGCCTCTTCAATCAGTAAAGTTTCTATTTTATTCTGCCGCCTCCAGTTCAGTGCGTGATTATGAAAGAACGCAGTGTTCCTATCCCCATTCAATAACCACTCACTACGATATTTTTGAAACCATACAATTCCTCCTAGTTTAGAATGTGTTATAATTCAAGCTGAATTTCAATTTCTCTCAAATTGATCCTCAAATTGAATCTTCTTTCTAAGGCTCTTTACACCTGTTCTAATTATTTCAACTTCATTCTTTTCCTGAAAAAATGTTCCCGAATATAATTCTATTCCAGTCCTGTATTGACTTCGAAAAGGTCTCAAAATTCTGTAAAACAACATCCCCAGTGTCCCAAGCCTTCGAAATCACATCTTGGAATTCGGAGTGTTGTAACCAACTTACTAGGAATCGAAGCGGTCGAACACCCTTCTGTATCCTCTCAGGGCTAGTTGACACTAATAAAGGATGGTGATCTGACTTGAATTTATAAAGGTGTTTGACTGTGGTATTCGGAGCAAAACTCTGCCAATCGCCAATACAAAACGACGTATCTAGTTTCTGAAATAGCTGACCCCTACTCCAAGTGAATTTTGCCCATTTGAAACCCAAATCAATGAAACTATGATGAAAGAAAAAAAACTTGAAGAAATTACATCCAACTTGGGACACATTTGCATCACTTTGTCATTCATCAATACTCGTAAGCACCTTGAGATCACCTCCCAAAAGCCATGGCTCATTAATTCCAAAGGCTAAATGATCAAGATGATCCCATAACTGTCTCCATAAACCTTGTTGTGGGATCCCATATACCACATTACAGAGAAAAGGTCTTCGAGTTCTTTGGTCCCAAATTCACACATGAATAAACTAAAGATGTGCCTTTAGTATCTCCACACTAGTCCCCCTTTCACAACAACCAGATATCACTAGCAAAACCCACAACTTCTACCCTAAACGAGTAATCAAAACCCAATTTGGCAATCACAGTCTCAACCTTACAACCACTAATTATAACCTCAAAGAGAGCAATAAATTCCAAACAAAATTCTCTATTATACTCATTCAAAAATTTGTGAAAATGTGGATGTCCACACCCTTGGAAATTCCAAAATAGAAAACGAAAATTTGACTCCATAAAAATTATAAACTAGGTTAAAATTAGGAATCCCTTACCCTGATTCAAGCTTCCCCAATATTTTTCAGTGACTCATCACCCGAATAATCTCTCTCCACCTCATTATCAATCTGGAGCTTTCACCATTGTGGCTACGCAAACCATGGATAATTCCTTCCATTGCTGCCACAACAGTTAGTGATGGTTCCTTGTGGGTAACAAAGAGCAAGGTACCTGACCAGTATTTCCCCCGCTTCGTCCCCAACAAATTCGTTTGGTTTGTGACCTAAATTTTCTCCCATTTGAATCTCCTAGTTCGGGATATGATTCTTTTGGACAATTTTTTCTATCGGGTCATTCCCTTTGTTGGAAGGGAACATCATCGACAAGTGATTTCCCCCATTCAGTTTTGGGTTAGCTACCTGAAAACTAATGCTTCCTAAATTTTCCCCAAGCAAAATAGGTTCGATTTTTGAGCCATAATCAAATAGACCCAAGGAAGAACCACCAAGGGAGTTAGACGGCTTGAGAATTGTGAGGCCCACTTTTGGCCCACCCTCTATCAAATTCCTTTCCCTTGTTAGCCAGTTTACTCCTTACCCTATTCTAGGCCTTAGACTTACCTTCAGCTTATCGTTTTGCCAATCCTTCTTTCATCTCTTCCACGATTTGTGCCTTAGAATTCTGTTTCGATTTTTCTACAATAATTCCCTACCCAAAAGCACTAGAATCATGCCTAGATTTTCACTCAAAGATTCAAATCTGGATCCATTGCTCTCACCGACCGTTGTGGCTTTGCCTGGTTTTTCCAACACTAGTCTAACTCCTCAGTTTTGCCTTCTCTCCACTAACATCCAAGGGTTGTACGTTTCCTCCTCAACACTTTTCGGGACCCTAGATGTCTCCTTTTGTAACTAATCCCCATATGTCATTGAAATCGTCTCTTAACTTGATTTGTAAGGACAAATCTCTCGGCTGTGTCCATACCTTCCACAGTTAAAAGACACCAACGGTAAGGACTCATACTCCACATGTTGAATCTTGTCGTCGATCTTGACCTTTGACACTAGGGGCTGCCCTGAATCAACAAAAACTGTAAGTCTAGAAAATTGTACTCTAGCTTAGTTGTCCGTATTTTGATCGGTTTTGGCTACCGGGCCTATCACCTCACCAATAAATTTCAATAAGCTCGTAGTGTACATCCCTTCTGGTAGGCTAGGTAGACGAACCCAGACCAACAGATTGCTAGGTTGTGCTTGATCAGGTGAAAAGCTTGGTGTCCATGGCCTCACCACTAGATAATGTCCAAAAATTATCCACGGTCCTCCTTATATCACAATAAGGTACTCATTGTCATCTTGGAAGCGGATTGAAAAATAATCACTCTCCAAATCAAGGATCTGTAACGATTGCTTTTTTTTCCATATCGACTGAATCTTGCTTGACATTGTAACATCCCAAAGTTTAGCCCAATAGAAATGTAAAATTATGTTAAAGATATGATGATGGTGAAATGGTTAATTGATCAATGGTAACACATGAAAGTAAATGAGGTCCCAAGTTCTAATCCCATACTTTATAAAATAAATTAATTTTTGCACCCTTGTTTTTGATTAATGTTGTTTTCCAAGCCTTTTTAACCTAACTGTAAATATAATTTTTTAAAAAAATAATCAACCTTAATCCCTTATTTTCTTTCCCTTGTGTCGTCCCTAATCTTTATTTTTCTTTTCTTTTTCTCTTCTTCTCTATTGTTGCCATCGCACCTCTCCTCCTCTTACTCTTTGTTTTTCCTTACTTTTGCTACCAAGATTAATCACCATCTCATCCCGCACATTGCTACAATTTTTTCTCACTAAAATCAATTCCAAATCTGAAATTTTGGGCATCCAAGTTCAATCCAAACATTGCCAAGAAAGTGCCATCGTCGATTTTCTCTTCCAGCTTGGGAAGTTCACTTTTTCCTTCAATTTCTTGATTAATTGAGCCAACTGAAAAACCCTATTTTTTAGATCTGGAAAGTAGGGGAATTTTAATTATTTTAAGGTTATTTCCCATATTTTAATTGATTTCAAACCATTTTAAAATTCAGCCCCAATTT
Organism: Gossypioides kirkii; assembly: GCA_005610355.1. Classification (NCBI taxonomy): domain Eukaryota; kingdom Viridiplantae; phylum Streptophyta; class Magnoliopsida; order Malvales; family Malvaceae; genus Gossypioides; species Gossypioides kirkii. The sequence continues at coordinate 20,535,145 of CP032245.1, forward strand.
TGGCCACCATGGGAGGTGTATGTGAGCCTAGGTGCATGATGGGGGATGTTTTGTTTCTTAATTTTTCCCAATTGATTTCAGCCTTAATTTGTGTTCTTGAACCCTCCTAATCATTCTTTAATCACATGTTAATTATGGAAAAATGTTCTTTATCAGTTGGCCATTCGGATCTCTCATATAGGGAAGCATAAGTGTGATTAAACAGAAACTAGTTTGTTGTTTTGACATAGTTGTTGGGTAAAGGTTGTGAATTTATTAAATAAAAGAATTTAATAATATTAGCTACATATTTTCTAGTATGTAAAAATGTTAGGTGCTGACCCAAACTCCCCACATCAACTGTAAAGCCGAAAGACGATCGCTAGTGTAGTTCTCGTCAAAACAATGTAAGGAATTTAACTAGTTTGGTTTCATAAATTAATAGTAATTTTGATGATTGGTTTGAAACCATAAGTGAGATTTTAGATGCTGGTTATGAGGTGAATTGAATGAATGTATATTAAATTTTGGTCTAGGTTCATTTAAAGAGTTAATAAAGAAAGGGCAAGATTTGCTAGTGTATTGCAAAAGGGCGAAAAATAAGGTGTGGATTCTAAACTCATAAGCTTGATTGAAATTGATAAATTTTATATTGAAAATTGTTAAATTAGATATTTAATGGGTTGGATTAATAGTCAAATTATTGAATTTGTGAGTGGCCGAACCAGGTACGTTTCGAGCCCTAAAAGATTGTTGTGATATCAAAGTGCTAGTTTGGTTGTGTGAATTTTCTGATTGAGTTTTTGATGTGTGATTGAGTTATGTGATTTGAGAATAAATGTTTGAATAGCATGATATGCTGATATATTGAGTTTATGCATGATTTAAATGCATGACATATTTTCTATGATATATGTATTGAAAAGGGTGCTTCATATGCATAATGAAAATTTGTAAAGGATGTGAAATTGAATGATATTGATACCATCATAATGGTAATTTGAAAGTTGGAATGTTGTTTCCTAACCAGGTACGTTTCGAGCCCTAAAAGATTGTTGTGATATCAAAGTGCTAGTTTGGTTGTGTGAATTTTCTGATTGAGTTTTTGATGTGTGATTGAGTTATGTGATTTGAGAATAAATGTTTGAATAGCATGATATGCTGATATATTGAGTTTATGCATGATTTAAATGCATGACATATTTTCTATGATATATGTATTGAAAAGGGTGCTTCATATGCATAATGAAAATTTGTAAAGGATGTGAAATTGAACGATATTGATACCATCATAATGGTAATTTGAAAGTTGGAATGTTGTTTCCTATTACTGAAAGTATATGATTGATTGAGAGCATGATTGAATATGACAAAAGAATGTGAAAAGTACTGAAATATGTTTATGTATGAGTTTTGCATGACATCTTGCATGTGTATTAGGATGGGTTATTTGTGGTTGACGAAGGAGTTTCATGGAGTGCTGGCAGCATATTAAGACCGCATTATTCGTAGTCAATGCACTGCCTTTGGAGTACCAAGGGGATTGGCGATCTTATCGCATTATATGTTATTGGCGATCTTTATCACATTATTTGTTATTTGGCAGACTTTCTGCATTATTGATCATTCGGTGGTTCTACCACATCGAGCTATGCTCGCAACTATTAGAGTTTGCCAGACGAATTTATGGAAACTCGTGATGTGTAGCGATTGGTATGGGTAAGATCTCATATGCGCATCATGTCATTGACATGATAATTGAAATTGATATATCTATATTCGATTGTGCTTTTGAATGCCATATGAAATTGTTTATGTATGTGAATGTGTGTTTAAGGCTTGTTTGTTTAGTCTCACACTGAGCTTGTTAAGCTCACCCTTTTACCTCAACATTTCAGGTAATGAACAGACTTACGATCGGGTTTGGCATGCGGATGTACGGTGGACTTTGGGCACTACTTGGACATTCATTTTAATTTTTATTTGATTATTTTTATTATTTGGTTTTGTACTTTAATAGTATTTAGACTATGGTTTGGGACTGTTTTCGTTTTGGGTTTTCATGCATGCATGACATTCATACTTAGGTCGGATTTTACATGTTATTTATATCTATTTAGGTATATTGAAATTGGACTATGCATGCTATATGGCTAAGTATATGATATTGGTTAATATTGATGATTTCTGATACAAAGAAACCGATTAAAATGTTTTGAATTGATTATGTCAAATGTTGGGTGTTTTTAAAAACTTCACCTAAACTGCTGTAAACTCAAAAATATATAGGATTTTTCTATAGATTTTCATCACCTTTTGACTTAAAATGATACTAAATCCAAGTAATTGTTTAATAAATTAATGAATTTTGCTTAAATGTTAATCTTGGACATGAAATTTATAAAGATATGATTCTATGCATTTTATATAGTTTTTATGCACGAAATGACTTATTTTATAGTATTTAATTGACATGTTATATTTTAGTAGTAAAGTGGGCCATGAAAATTAATTTCATTAAGCATGAAATTATATTTATTTAATGAACATATATTATTTCATAAGTTGGGATGGTTAAGTCTATGAAATATAGGTTAATTAATTATTTAATTTAATCCAATTTAATTAAAATGCAATTTGGACAGGTCTGCTTGCTTGCTAGGTCACATAACCGTCCAACCCAAGAGAACAAAGAGCCTAATTTGGTACAAGTATTGGCTACTGATAGCATTAGAAATGACACCTATTTTCTTCCTAAATTTATGTATTAACTGTCCCTTTTGTATTATATTTAGCATGCATGATAGTAATTTCATAATTAGTATTCACATTTTCTAACTCAATGTTATGTGACTTAAATTCTCGTTATTTTATCTTTTTTGTGCACTAATGTCGCCATATGCAGCATATGTATTGCGTCTAAAATTGTCAGTGCAGGGATCCATCTCAGAAGATCGATGCTAGAAGAAGTTCAAAAATGCAGCCATAAATTTAGCTTGGAATTGCGGCCAGACATGTCACCGCATGGAAACATTTACTTTGTATGAGTGAATTCACGCTGGAATCACATCTAGAAGCACCAGCATAGGAGAATAACATATTGTCGCCACAATTAAAGATTACAGATTGCGCCCAGCGATGTCGCGACAACCTGTAGATTCATGAAGAACACACCAGATCCGCGTGAGTGCACAGCTGGAATTTAACAAACTTTGATATCTGCAAAAGAAGTTGGATCTGAGAGGAGATGAGATTTACAATTCTCAAAGCTTATAAATAGAGGAGAAAAGAAAGAAGGAGGTATCAAGAAGTGAAGAAATTAATTCTGTAAATTCTATAAAGCTTTGAAGCTTGGTTTGAGAGTCCGGTGAGTTGATCAAGCAAGTTTGCGACAACTTCTGATGAGGAGTGCTTGATGCGATACAAGAGGAGTGGTTAAGGAATAATCCTAGTAGCCTAGGAATAGTATGCTTCGAATTATTTGTTAATCCCTCTCTTAATGCTGATGAATTCTTATTGATAGTTGATTGTTTATTCAAATATCTTTCAATGTTAGATTACCTTGATTCCTATTTAATTCTTTTTATCTGTTTTTCCTTGGACTTAACTGTGTTGATCACGGAAGTGTAATTGCAGTCTACCGACACTAAAAACTGCGATGACAAGTTAGGTTAACAAGTAAGTCAGTGGAAGTTTCTTGAGGCTAGGAGGAATTCTAGTCACTTGTTCTTGAGCGTAAGACATTGCCAACATTGGAAGGTGGGTTAAATATGGGCGCTTGAGTCTTGGTTAAACAGTGAGTTGTTATTGGTATGATTTCATTGGAACCTTATTACTGCGGTAGCTCATCTATAAAATACATTGTCAACGCATCTAGTGTTGCTACTTAGTGAAGTTAGTGATCCACTTCGTTCTTTGCCCTTGATCGCACTTTTACTTTTTCTGCATTTAATTTCTCAAAATATCAACAACAATTTATTTTACTTTTAGTTGCTCTGACATTTATTTTGCTCTAACATTTTTCATTGCATTGGCAACTTTGACTAACTAAGTAGTGCAGATCTAATTTAATTGCATTGACATCCTTACTAGCATTTTCTCTAATTTCAACTTTAGTTGCTTCGATAATTGAACATCAAGAACTCTATCCTCGTAGGATCGATATCCGATAGAGAAAATCTATCAACTATACTTGCATCGACGAGTGTCCGCTTGCACTTAAATGCTGTGATGTTTACAGGCCGATCACCTTTCTAGTTTGCTCAGTAAATCCCTAAGTGAAGGTGACTATGTCTCTAAGTGGAGGTGAAATTATTCGACATCTGGGGTATAGACTTTATGGGACTATTTTCAAACTCTTTTGGAAATGTGTATATTTTAGTTGCTGTTGACTATGTCTCTAAGTGGATCGAGGCAATTGTGGTTCCAAAGGATGATGCTCGAACGGTGTTGAAATTCTTCCACACGTATATCCTCACAAGATTTGGAACACCTAGGGCATTGATAAGTGATCAAGGTACTCATTTTCACAATAACCAAGTGGCGACAGCCTTGAAATGAATGGTGTGAAGCATCGCATGGCTAGCACATACCATCCACAAACTAAAGGCCAAGTGGAGGTTTCCAATCGACAAATTAAAAGTATCCTTGAGAAGGTGGTTAACCCATCTCGAAGAGATTAGTCTTCGCGGTTACATGATGCGTTGTGGGTGCTTCACACTGCGTACAAAACCCCGTTGGGGATGTCGCCGAATCAATTAGTGTTTGGTAAATCCTGTCACCTATCGGTTGAACTTGAACATAAAGCCATGTGGGAAATCAAGTAGGCGAACATGGATTATAACGCTGCTAGATAGAAACGATTGTTGGACATTTCTGAGTTGGAAGAAATTCGACACACTGCGTATGAAAATGCAACCATATACAAAGAAAAAACTAAGAGATGACATGACAATATCATCTTGCGATGACAATTTAACCCTAGTTAGTTGGTACTTCTATTTAACTCACGTTTGAAATTACATCCAGGTAAATTAGACTCGAGATGGTCAGGCCCTTTCAAAGTTGTCGAAGCATTTCAGAATGGTGCGGTGACAATTGAAGATATGAAGGATGGTCACCAGTTTAAAGTAAATGGCCAATGACTGAAGCATTACGTGAGCCCAGATGTCAAAGAACACAACGAGACCATAAATATGGTCACATTTATTTAATTTCATTGCAATTTTTACTTTTACTTTTTTCTTTTTATTTTCATTTGTTTCCTTTTTAGTTTATGCAGGAATAAAAAATATCCTTTTTGTCAACACATCATAAAGCACAACTTGTCGACGCATTCTGTGATGACTCAACAAAGCTTTTTCAGTAAGAATCGTGCCGATTGATCTTCATCCATCCCTAGCCGTTAGATCAACCCAAGAGGTACGATCTATAGCCTGGCATTTATTGGCTGCAGACGCAGTGTTTTCCCAAGCTAATTATAATAATCACGTCTCTTCCTCTGAAAGAATTATAAAACCCTTCTTCTGCCGTTTTTCTTCTCCCACTCACAACATCCATTACTACTGCAACTATCTTTTTCATTATCTTTAACATTTTTTTGCAAATTTTCTCGCTCTCTTTACTCAGCTATTATGGTAAGAACTCGAGGAGAAAAAACCCCTTCGAAATCCCCCGCTGAATACTCAGCCACTATGGTTCGGAATGTCGACCAACCCTCACAGAAAGAACCCGTCCTATTCTTCTTCAAGGTGGTGAAGGATCGCTACCAAGACGTCATGCTCAAGAGAAACTGTCACTCGGAGTAGGGTTTCCAATTTTTCCCGCATTAAATGTTGGGGAAACAAGTTACAAGGATAATCTCTCGCTTGAGATGGGAGTCTTTTTGGGACCATCCAGTCGGTTATTCCCCCACTATGGTAAGAGAGTTCTATGCCAACTTAATGGATTCTGAACAAGAGTTTGTATTTGTACGCGAGGGTTTGGTGCTGTGGAGTGCCACTCATATCAACGAGCTCTTTCACTTTGCTGAAAAGGAAGATATTCACACTGCGTTTTTAGAGGAATTAACTAATGAAGGTGCTGACTTGGTGATGCGAGATCTATGCATCAAGGAAGCTGTGTGGATTGGTAACGGCCCGCATAACTACGCTATGCACCGGTATTATCTCACCACTCAAAGCAAGGTATGGTTCCACTTTGTTAACAGTCGAATTCTACCTTCAATCCGTAGCACAACTGTGACGCTGGATCACATGTGCCTTTTGCACTCCATTCTGAAGGGTCGCGACATCAATGTCGCTGCAATTTTACATGATGAAAATGCTGAAGCCGCGGGTAAACAGACATGTATCTTATCTTTCCATTCTTTAATTATGATGCTCTGCAAACAAAGGGGTATTGTGCCTCGTGATGGTGAGGAGGTACTGGACAACAAGGGGCCAATAAATGATATCTCGGTGGAGCAAATGACTAGAGGACAAGAAACGCCTCTGGTGAAAGAGGTGCTTAAGAAGATGGAGAAAGGGAAAGGAAAGAAAAATGAGAACCAAGAAAATGTGCCCACAAATCCTCAAGTTGAGAAAAAGCTAGCCGCAATAGAACAAATCATTGATCTCATGGATATGCGCCAAATTCGCCTTGTCAGCATGTTGGAGGAAGTGGATTATAGACAGAACCTCTTTTATGTGTACACAAGGGCATGGAACAGCGCTATTGTGGCCACATTGAGGAATCTGAGCCCAAATCCCATGCTAGAGTTCCCTGTATTCCCACCTATTGTTAGAGAAGCCCCATCGTCCTCTGAGCAACCTACTCCTGAAAGTAGGCCTCAACCAGTCCCATCCCCAACGAGAATTCACATCTCCGATGATGAGGGGCACGAGGGACATTCCAACGCCATGAAGGACTATTTCAAAACAATCACCAGCCTATTCGAGGATGAATTTTCAAATAGCCTTGGGGATAACATGGTGGAAAGGGAGGCTGTTGCTAAGGAGATGCATGCACCGATCATATCTATGGGTTTGGAAGTGGAGGAAGACATAGAAATAGGCACAACTAAGAAGGAAAAGCCTGGGGAAAAAGAAATGGAGGAATAGGAAGAAAGGGATAAGGATAATGAGGAGGATGAAGGACCTGGCGAGAAGGACATGAAAGAAGAGAAGAATAATGCCTCGAAAAATTTCGAGGAAGAATTTATCGATGCACCCACAAGTGTGAGGGCATCCAGTGGAAACTTGGCTCCACCTGAAGCGAGCCAGGTTGAGGCAGTCACCAGCAGTGCCGAGGATCTTAACCCTCTGGCCATTGTGCCTTATATGACACCACTTGCTGAAGTCCAACCATCTGATAAGACTATTGATGAGGCCTCCACTCAACCGATTGTGGAGGAGCAATCCGCTGCTCCAATTGATTCCAAGGACCAAAAACGAAAGAGGAAAGACAAGAAAACCAGGTGCAAAGCAGAAGAGGAGCGCCCAAAAAAGAAGAAGAAGAAAGCCAAGGCAGCCACTTCATCGACTACTGAACAATGAGTTAGTTTACTTTTCAATAGTTAGTTGCATGCATCTCATTGTCATTGCATTATTATTTGTATTGCATTTTTCATGTTAGTTTATTTGCATTGTAGTTGCATTTCCATTTTTATATGCATAGTATTGTCAGTGCATTGGGGACAATGCAAACATTAAGTTTGGGGGGATCTTGTGTGAAATGAAAATGCGATTGCACCCACATATTTGAAAATTTATTTGTCTTTAGTTCAATGAAAGTATGCAAAATTTCAACAAAAATGTGATCACAATTTTTATTTTATGCATAAATCTTGAATTGCTTGGAATGTTGATATGTGAATTGGGTGAACTTGAATGAATATTGAGCCTTCTATTTTTGGATGAATAATTAGAATTGCTTTTGTAATGAATGAGTAGAATCAATATTTGAATCTTTAAATAACTTACCAATTATAGTGACATTGTACTAATAAAAGACACTCCAATGTGAGTGCATTGTGACTTACCAAGGGAGAACACTCCACTGCATGTGTTAGAAAAATTATCTAACCAAAGGCTGTCACTGTAAGAGTGTGTGTCGATGCAATTACATACTTCTTGGGGGTTTGTTGCACCCCATTGTTATTGCCCAGGAACAAAGGTAGAGTAATGCAATGACATCTCTCAGTCATTTATAAAAAAAAAAGAAAAGAATAAAAAAGAAATATATGTTGTATTGGTCAAGGAAGGTTAAGATTCAAAGCATATAAATTGTGAAGTTGCAGTTTTAATTATTCATACCTATAAATTGTCGGTACATTATTCTATCATGTGAATACAATTTGTACATTAGAATTTTGGAGGATTTAAGTTGTTAGAATAATGATTGCGATGACATGCTTTATTTGTGACTTTGTTTACTTTTGATTACTTGAGGACAAGTAAAACTCATGTTTGGGGGTGTGATTGCATTAGAAATGACACTTATTTTCTCCCTAAATTTATATATTAACTGTCCCTTTTATATTATATTTAGCATGCATGATAGTCATTTCACACTTAGTAATTACATTTTCTAACACAATGTTGTGTGGCTTAAATTCTCGTTATTCTATCTCTTCTGTGAACTAATGTCGCCATATGTAGCATATGTATTGCGTCTGAAATTGTCAGCGCAGGGATCCATCTTGGAAGATCAATGCTAGAAAAAGTTCAAAGATGCAGCCATAAGTTTAGTTTGGAATTGCGGCCAAAAATGCCACCGCATGGAAACATCTACTTTGTATGAGTGAATTCACGTTACAAACACATCTGGAAGCACTAGCGTAGGAGAATAACACGTTGTCGCCACAATTAAAGATTGCAGATTGCGCCCAGGGATGTCGCGACAACCTGCAGATTCATGAAGAACATACCAGATCTGCATGAGTGCACAACTGGATTTTAACAAACTTTGACAGCTGCAAAAGGAGTTGGATCTGAGAGGAGATGAGATCTACAATTATCAAAGCTTATAAATAGAGGAGAGAAGAAGGAAAGAGATATCAAGAGGTGAAGAAATTAATTCTGCAAATTCTCTAAAGCTTTGAAGCTTGGTTCTATAGTTCGGTGAGTTGATTGAGCAAGTGTGCGACAACTTCTGACGAGGAGTGCTTGATGTGATCAAGAGGAGCAGTTAAGGAATAATTCTAGTAGCCTAGGAATAGTATGCTTCGATCTATTTGTTAATCCCTCTTTTAATGCTGATGAATTCTTATTGACAGTTGATTGTATATGGAAATATCTTTCAATGTTAGATTACTTTGATTCTTATTCAATTCTTCTCATCTGTTTTCCCTTGGACTTAACTATTTTGACCACAGAAGTGCAATTGCAGTCTACCGACACTGGAAAGTGCGATGACAAGTTAGGTTAACAAGCAAGTCAGCGGAAGTTGCTTGAGGCTAGGAGGAATTCTAGTCACTTGTTCTGGAGTGCAAGGCATTGCCAACACTAGAAGGTGGGGAAATGTGGGCACTTAAGTCTTGTTTAAACAAAGAGTTGTTATTGTTATGATTTCATTGGAACCTTATTGCTGTGACAATTCATCTATAAAATACCTTGTCGTCACATCTAGCGTTGCTACTTAGTGAAGTTAGTAATCTACTCCATTCTTTACACTTGATCACACTTTTACTTTTCTGCATTTAAAGTCTTAAAATATCAACAATTTATTTTACTTTTAGTTGCTCTGACATTTTATTTTTATCATTGCATTGACAAGTTTGATTAGCTTAGTGATGCATATTTGATTTAATTGCGCTGACATCCTTACTAGCATTTTCTCTAATTTTAACTTTAGTTGCTTCGACAATTGAACATCAAGAACTCTATCCTCGTGGGATCGAAATCCAATAGAGCAAATCTATCAACTATACTTGCATTTACAAGTGTCCGCTTGCACTTAAATACTGTGACATTTACAGGCCGATCATCTTTCTAGTTTGCTCGATAAATCCCTAGCAGCACCCCCTAAAGTGTTCTACTTTCACCTTAAAGGAATCTTCCATAGTCCACCAAGCTTTAAAGTGGAACCATTTTGAAAAATCTCCACATGAATCTTTCTCTACTTAGACCAAAAAGGGACAATGATCGGAGAAAGAGTGTAGAAGATGATGAATCGAAGCATTAGGGAAAGCCTCCTCCTAACTGGCGGTAACAACCCCTCTATCAAGTCGTTGTCGAATATTGTTTGAGGAAAAATTCCCTCTCTGCCAAGTACACCATATTCCTGAATAACCAACATCAAATAAATGGCAGTCATTCAAAATGGTTCTAAAAGCTTCCATTCTACAATTGTCTTACGGAACACCTCCAACTTTCTCGAAACTATACAGAACATCATTAAAGTAGCCAATCAAAAACCGAGGGCAAGGTTAAGACTGACCAAGAGAACGTAACAGATCCCATACCTACTTTTTATCTTGCACATAGGGAGAACCATAAAATCCTATAAGCTCCATTTAATACCGTCATCTAGTACCGAAATATCTACATCAATATGATTCCTAGAGAAGGACCTTAAACACACAGAAGTTGAATCCTTCCATGCCAAGCAAAGGCCCCCTTTAGAATTATTAGCTTCCACATCAATGCCATTTAAAAAACAAAAGCTTCTACGAGTTTTCATCATCTGTACAGTATCAATCTTCATCTCCATAAAGAAGACAATATGAGGATTTTGGGCTTTCAGCACATGCCGAAGACATCAAATGGCTCGTTGGTTCCCCAACCCATAGATGTTCCAGCTTAAGAGTTTCATGGTGACCGGATGACTTGCTCCAAGGCAACCGTCGATAAAATATGAGAGTAAACAAAATCATCAGAATGAATCACTCACCTCCATAAATAATCGAAGGTGGAGATGTGGATCTTCCATGGGCATACCACTGAATTGGCCCACCGTTTGTAGCATTTGAAACATTTCTGGTTTCAATTCAAATTGGGTTGCCTCAATATCTGGCCTTTTAATTCCTGGATTTAACTTATTGAAAAGTGGCACAACATATTGTTTGATGTATCGATCCATATCATCGACAATGAGGATGGGATTTCGCACACGATCGACTTCATTACCTTGGTCTTGATTCTGATTTCCAAGGTCCATCTGGACTTGTCTTTAAGCTGTTCGTTCACATCTTCTTTGTCAGAAAGTTAGCTCAATTTCAAGGTTTATAGGGAGTAAATCAATAATCCGATCTATGTTCATAAACACCTGAAAAGAAAATCACAAAATTAAAAAGAATAAGTTAGTAATGTTAGAAATAAAAACCAAATTGAAAATAAATAATTTCTCAAAAATGACTATGGCAACAGTTAACAATCCTCAGCAGCGGCACCAAAAACTTGTAACGCGTAGGTTTGTGCAAGTGTACACAGTTGTTATCAAGTAATAAGTAAGTATCGAGTTATCGTCTCCATAGGGATTGTATTTATGTTGAATCACTTAATTGTAAAATTATATTAACAACTTGGTAAATTTCAAAAACACAATATGATTGAGAAGCGATGATTAAATTTACTAAATGCAATGATCCCTAATGCAAATTAACTTAAGTATGCAAGGTATATGTATGAAATGGATTTTAGCAAGACTAAACACAATTTGCAACAATTATAACATAAATAAACTAGGACAATTACTTTGATTAAATTCAATTTATTATCAACATGCTTAATAACATTCAGAAAAACATTCCATGGCAACTCGATCTTTCATGAGTTTAGAAACCACATTACGTCCTTTTGGAATCCTTCACTTAGTAAATATGCATTTTATTGATCCTTATTTACTAAGGGTTTCTTAGCATTAGTGTAAGGTAACAGGGACGTGTTAGGTTTGAAACAATTTAATCACATAAATCTAAAAACTATGCAGATAACAGAGCTTGGTTAGAGTTGTTATGTAACTTGCAATTTAATCAGGTTAGGATCTAAATTGAGCATGCACATTTCAATTATGTGTCTACTAGTCGTCGTCTGGTGAGGATCGCTCAGCTAATTCAGGTGCATTTCAATCACGTATGAACAAAATACAGACTTGATTTTAATTGAAAACATGATTGATTGAGGCACAAACATCATAAGCATGAATCAAATAAATATTATTAAATCAAAGCAATTATCCTAGCTTAAATAAAATTAAGCTAACATTGTTGTAAACAAGAACAAAGAACACATAGCAAACATTTTCAGATTAAATTGAAGAAAAGAAAGATTAAACCCAAATCAAAGTGGCTGTCACCCAAGACTCTGATCGAAGAGGGCCCCTTTTTTCCTTCGCTTTGCTCCTTTGCTGATGGTTCTCCAAGGTGGCCAACCAAGGGCTCTTTAAGAGGCTTAATTGCTAAAATCTCTATGAAGAGATGATACTAGGTGTGGAAAATGGGAAATGCTAGAGAGAATTGAGAGTAAGGAAAGAAAGATGAGGGATCAGGGATGATTAGGAATGGTGAAATGGGGTCTTATTTATAGGTGAAGAGAGGATAGTAGTTTCCTAAAAATAGAGAGGTTTAGTCTCTTCAAGCTTCTTCAAATGGTGGCCGACCATGATTAGTGGAATTTGAATGAATTTTTGCTTGATTTTTAAGCAATTTAAATGCCATAAGCAAGTCAGGACTGAGACTTGGTCAAATGTAAATCTTCGGGCAAATCTCTGATTTCTTAAACATTGAAAGGACCTTGTGCAATTAAACCAAAAAGTAGTTTATGAGGGCAGCCATGTGTAGCCGAAATTGGGTTGAGTTGGTCTTCAATTTGGATGGTTTTGTGATTTAGCAAAGTTTATCAGACTTGTCAAAAATAAATAAATTAATTAAAGGACTAAAGAAATAAAATTAACCCAATTTAATTAATTAATTCAATCCAAATTATTTAATGAAATATTTAAAATGAATTATTAAATATGATTTTTTATTTTATTATTTAATTTAATCATGTATGGCCCACTTTATGTCTTAAAAATATAATATGTTCAAATAAATATAAAATAAGCCATTTTATGCATGAAAACTATATAATAAAGCATAAAATCACATTTTAATAATTTCTATGTCCTAATTTCATAATTTCACTTATTTCATTAATTTATTAAACATTTACTTAGTTTTAACAATGAATTTAAGTAAAAAGGTGATAAATTACGTAGGAGAAATCCTATATATTTTTCAGTTTACAGGTTGTCAAGCCTAGTTTATTTCATGCTCTTTCTTTCCCAAACAACTAATCCGATTGAAAATTCCTGTTTATATAATAATTAAATATCCATACTTTAACTCCCTAATTCCTCAAAAGGGAATTAGTTCCTCATGGTTTTCTTAATCATCATAAAAACAACATTATATAAAAAGATAAAATTGAATAAATGAAATGAAAAAGAAACTTTAATTGTATTGACAATCTGTCGGGAAATAATTCCTCGAACGTTTATGTGAAAGTTACAATCTCATTTCTTAAATGTATATAACAAAGCAAAACTAAAAACTAAGAGCAAGTATGTAAAACCCTAGTGCTAGAGGCCCTATTTATAGCCTTAGATGGTTGTTTTCCTCAACCCAAGGTCAGTTATCATTCTTCGTGTTTGAGTAGCATTTTAAAGATCGAAATGCCCTTCACTTGTGCAGAAATCGTGTCCAAGGGTCAAAGTCACGACTCACGAGGACCTGTGTCATGACGAAGAAGTCAGTCCCCGGTGTCATTGTGCAGGCATTGTCGCGACATATCCTATGTATGTCGCGACAAAGAAGTCAGTCCCTTTAATTCTTCAAGTCTGGTCCCTTTGTTGCAACGTAGAGCATCCTAGGTCGTGACGAAGTGATCAGCTTCACTTTTTTTCAACTTTCAAAGGTCTCCTGCACACTCACGATGTACGTTAGCTAACCTTTAGGCCTCAATTGGCTTTAAAGACAATAAAACAACCTTTTAGCACTTTGTTTACACAGTTTATTCAAAAGATAAAAACTAAGTTAAATCTTATAGAAATATAAATAAAATACTTAATTTCAAGCTATTCAAGTGTGAAAACTAATTCGATTTGCTAGGTATAAAACCGGCATATCATATATTATATACAAAGATTTAGCATGAGGGACTCATGGATTATATACATCATGATTTCATTAAATATTAGCTGTGAGTAGGATGATGTTGTATGAAAATATTGGTGTACATAGACTGTTTAAGAATATTTTGGGTAGTATATATGTTCAGTTATATCTAAATCATTTTTGGTGGTAATTTAAATGGTGTTAATGGTTGAGGATGTAAATAAATAAATTTAAGATGTATGATATTTAAGTTATAGAATTTTGGTAGTTGAGGGACTGCTTGGAAATTAAATATATATGTATGTAAGAGCATTTCGTTACTGGAAAATGCTTAATGCTTTGAAAATTAAATTGAATGATGTTGATTATTGGATTAAGGTGATTATAGATTGTTAATTAAATTAAATTGTTGTATATAGAGCAAGAAACGAGTAGAATGAATATTTAACGCGAAAAGGAGAAGATTGCGGAATAGTCAACCTTGGTTTAAGCAGCTATTGTAATTCGGTAAGTTTGTATCTTCGAACCTAACATTTCTATTCAATTATTAATTTAATTTTAAATTTATTTAATTGTTATTTAAATTCTTAATACATTTAATTCGTATTATATTATGAATAAATGATGACATTGATTGAGAAATGAGGAAATTGTGGAAATGAATCACTAATTGTCCGTCAGTTTAACTGACTAGTGCTGGGCACTCATTTGTCGGTTTATTCGACTAGCGTTGGGCACAATATCGTTGGTTAATCCAACTAGATCTAGGCTTACTAATTTGTTATCAATTTAATTGACTAGTGCTGGGCACACATTCGTCGATTTATCCGACTAGCGCTGGGTGCAATTTCGTTGGTTAATCTAACTAGAGCTGGGCTCACTACTAATACTGTCTGTTTATTCGACTAGTGCTGGGCGCAAATTCTATTGTGGTTTATCCACTAGGCATTGGGTGCCATGAATTGACGGAAATTATATGACAAAGTGAATGAATCCTTAGAAAAGGTTGGTTAATACGTATCATTGAATAAGAATTACACTTGTTTATGTATTTTGTATATAATTGGATATTTGGTGACATGTGCTATATTTGAGCTAAGATATTGAATTTGTTAAGTAGATGCAACTATTTGAGAATTTATATACATTCATGTAAATAGTTATGGTATAAATGGAATTCTTAATGTAAATTAATTTCTCATTATTTCAGGTTGGATTATTAGTAGATTCAGACTCAGCATCTCGTCAGAAATCCCGTTCTCAAAGTCGTTGAAGTCCACTTTTGTTATTTTGGCATGTGCCTAGGAAATGAATTAGATGTCTAGTAATCCTTAGGCTATAAATAGCTTTGTGAATATTGCTTATATGAAATTTAGCTTTAAATGTTGTGAATGATATAATAACCTTTGATAATATTGTTGTTATGTAAATATATAAAATATAATGAAATGGTATGAAATATGTATGATCTCATATGGTAAATATTTTGTGAATGGTTGATTTATGTGCTTAAAATGATTGGTTGAATTGAATGTTGAAATAGGTAAGATTATAATGTGGTTAATGATATTAAAATGGTGCACATTATTGTATCCCTTATCTTTATGTTAGGTTGACTTGAGTTAGGCTGGCATATAAATGGTAGATCTAGATACTTCATTTATCTAGGTGATATATTAGGATTGTTAACCTTGGTAGTGGTACATTTAAAAAGGGCGTATTGGTTAGGCATAAATTATATGGTTATGACTTGTTTTGATGCTTGGAATGTATTTTTGAATATAGGAAGTTGTCTCATTAGGAGGGTACCTTTAAACAATTTAGGTTGAGAAAATACCTTGTTTAGGAAGCAATTTAGGGTGCACATGGGCTATCACACGGCTGTGTGCCATTTTAAGGTGCAATGCAGGTCACACGGGTAGACACACGGGCTGAGACATGGCCGTGTGGCCCAATTTCGTGTAGAAACACGATCTGATACACTATCTCGCACATGGGCGTGCGCTGCAAGTTAGTATAGACACACGACTTGTCATTCGGTTTGGGACACGGCCGTGTGACCACATTTTTGAACACACACGGCTTGGGGCACGACTAAGGACACGAGCGTGTGTTTTAGACACACGACCGTGTGACCCCTATTTTGAGAAATTTTCATTTTTCTTTTAAATGTTCTAATGTACTTCAATTTGATCCGGATTGATTGTAATGCTTGTATATGATATGTATGTATTAAATTGAGTTAACATTTGTGATTATTAGCATGATTCTATATGTATACGTTATTAGCTTGACTATATTTAAATAATTGATAAAAGTTAATTAATGATTACGCAATGTCATGTAATACCCTGAGACCCTAAATCAACAATGATTATGGGTTTAAGGTGTTACATAAGCAATGCGAAGATAGCATAATCAAGAAGTGCGTAGCTGAAAGTGAGATTGCTGAGAACTTATATCATTGCTATTAATCTCCAAGTGGGGGACACTTTGGTGGTTCCCGTATCGCAGCTAAGATCTTACAAGCTGGATTATTTTGGCCTGCTGTGTTTAAAGATGCATATGCATATGTGAAAAATTGTGATAGATGTCAAAGGACTGGAAAAATATCAAGGAGGAACGAGATGCCCTTGACAAACATTTTAGAAGTTGAATTGTTCGATGTGTAGGGAATTAACTTTCTAGGCTCATTTCCTTCTTCATATAGGAACAAGTATATCTTAGTTGTTGTGGATTATGTATCCAAATGGGTTGAAGCCAAAGCATACCCAACGAATGATACAAAGGTAGTCATGTGATTCCTACATAAGCATGTGTTTACACGATTTTGAATGCCAAGAGCCATCATTAGTGATGAAGGATTTCACTTTGTGAACAAGTGGATACAAGTGGATTAAGTGGTTACTTGACAAATATGATGTGAAACATAAGATTGCTACTGTCTATCACCCATAGTCGAATGGAAAAAGGTTGAGAGAGTGAACCGTGAAATCAAAGGTATCCTTGATAGGGTAGTACGCCATAGTAGAAAAGATTGGTCTAGAAGGCTCGATGATGCATTATGGGCCTATCGAATAGCGTTTAAGACACTGTTAGGAATAACTCTTTATCGGTTAGTATTTGGAAAGGCATGTCATTTGTCGTTGGAGAATAAAGCTCATTGGGCTTTGAAGCAATTAAATTTGGATCTTAAGCAAGTCGGTGAGAGATGAATGTTACAAATTAATTAGTTGTAAGAGTTGAGGTTATTTCATATGAGAAAGCCAAGATGTGTAAAGAGAAATCTAAGAGATGGCATGACAATCGTATACAACCTCCTGAGTGTTAAAAAGGTCAGAAAGTATTGTTGTTTAATTAAAGGCTAAGGTTATTTCCTGGGAAGCTAAAATCCCGATGGACTGGACCTTTCACCATTCGTAAAGTTTATCCATATGGAGCCATTGAATTATACGACAACCATGAAAGTATGTTTAAAGTTAATGGTCAACGTCTCAATCACTATTGGGATGGTGTAGTTGAGCGAGTTGAATCCTCGTTCAATTTAATAGACTCTTAATTTTCATTTTTTAATCTTTAATAAATAATTAGAAATATTTTTTCTTAATTTAGTACATTTAATTAATTTTATCTAAGGAGATTGGAATTTAAGCGGGACTGTTGTGATCCCTCCAACCTTTCCTGGCAATTAATTCAATGTAATCTCTTGAGAAGAAATTTTCTAATTAACTTTGAAATTTTCATTTTCAATTTAATTGTTGCCTTCAATTTTAATTTCAATTGTTTATGTTTAATAACGGGGTCAATTTCACCCAAGTATTAACTAATTTATTTTGTTTAGGTAGCCCAATTTGTAGGACTTGAGGTTCAAAACAACAAAGAGGAAAATTCACCTAGTATTATTGTCCAAAGTAGGGTTTTCAAACCCTAATTTTGTCGCCACCTCCATCTCTCTCTTTTCCTTTCCTCCTAAGTAACTCCACGTAGCTAGATTTTTGCTACATGCTACCTTAATTTCTTTCTATATAAACCCCTCTTTACCACCATATTTTTCACAACCCTTCAAGCAATTAGCTTAAAACCTAGCCACCTATGTATTTTCCTCTTGTCGTCAACCCCAAATCTCAAAAAAACTCCCCAAAATTTCTTCCCTTATCTTAGAAGCTACCTATCGCCACTACAATCTCTTTGTCAGAGCAACCATATTGTTGTCACACGCTCATCACCTTCGCAAGGTTGTTGCCGCCGTAAATACCTTACCATCACCCTTGTTGATTTCTTTTCCCTATCCCTTTACCAAAATTTTGCCAAATTTTCGAGAAAATTTCCATGTCCGGCAAAAGAACTATATCTTTCAAGACTTCTGCTGAAAATCCAATTGTGATTCAAGATGAGTAAGTGAAATGGAGGTGTGATTTAATCTTCAGGAATCAACCTATGATGCTAGAAAAAGGTTTTCAGTTGAAGAGCACCAACAAGATCATTGTACCCTTACCGATTCGAAAGAAAATTAATGCTCTCAATTGGGAAAACTTTTGTGATGCATGTTTAGTTCCTGATGAAGAACTAGTTTGAGAGTTCTATGCCAATTTGACTATGCAAGAAGCTACTCAGGTCATTGTTTGAAAGAAGAAGGTACCCTTTACTTCTAAGTCCACTAATTATTTGTTTAACCTACCTGATGTTGAAGAAGGTTAGTACTTTCCTATGATTACCAACATCAATTGGGATTTTCTTCAACAAGTGCTTGATGTTGTTTCAAATATGGGATCCGAATGGATTATAAGAAAGTATGAAAGCCATTCTTGCCAAAGAGAATACCTAAATTTGATAGGTAAGGTATGGTTTTACTTTCTTCGATATAGCTTCATGCATATCTCACATAGTTCCACCATCTCGATGGAACGAATGCTCTTGTTATATGTGATATTGACAAAAAGGTTTATTAATGTGGGGAGAATTACTCAAAAGGAGATCCATGACTGTGCTAAGAAGAAGACAGGAAGTGTCTACTTCCCATTATTGATTACTTCACTTTGCTTAAGGGCCTAAGTTAAAACAAAAGCAAATCTGAAGGGCCATTATGTTCAAGGTTACATCACTGCCTATGACTTGGAAAAGTTAGTAGATAGTGTTCATGAGTTGAACCAAACTGAACAACGTGAACCAACTGAAGTAGAAACTGATGAGTTGTCAAACAAAACTAACACTAAAGCTGATTCAGTTGCTGACACTGAAGAAGTAGAATCTGAGGAGGAGCCAAACAGTCCTAAACAAACTAAGGAACCAAACGTCTCTGAACCTAGAGATGAGCTGAAGTTTGATGAACCAATTGAACCAAGTGTTTATCTTGAATTGACTATTTCAATGCCCACTCCTTCGAACACTTCAAAGAAATCAGGATTGTCAATTGTGATGGATATGTGTAAATTTATGCACAACCAACAACAAGCTTACTGAAGATATGTGAAGACTAGAGATGACTCAATCAGAAACACTTTTAAGAATATATCTAATACTTTTGTTCCTGAGCTCTCAGATTTTATCTTTGAGACATGGAAGGATGAGGATGAATATGAAAGTGAGGATAGAGCTGAAGACGAGGAAGACAAGGGGGATGTGTCAAATAAATAAAATAGGGGATTCTTATCTTTATTTATTTATTCTTAAGTCCTTAGGTGTTTTTTTTTAATTTTTTAGTTAGGATTTTGCTTTCGCATAATAAAACATTGCAAACATGAATAAGTTTAACACCTCTTTATTAAGAAAGACTAAGTGATGTGGTAATGGGAATAAACATATCTAGGATTGGATTGTTCAGAAAGACTTGGTATTAAGTAGTATTCATGACTCAACTCTCTTTTCTTACAACCCTACTTGGTGTTCAGTTTTCATTCATTACTTTGTTTTCGTAATGAGGACATTACTTCTTTTTAAAGGGGGTAAGGCAAATAATTGCACGAATTTTTAAAAATTTCAAGTATGTTTCAATATTTTCACATAAAGTATGCTTTAATAAATGAATGTTCAGAGAAAATTTTTGTTAATAAGTTAGTTTAAATGCAAGCATGAATGATGATCTTATCTAAGTTGAATGTATGTTATCGTGAGTTGTGGAATGCTTGCATGTCTTTAGTCTTAGGTAATACTTGCCATGAAAATTTAGTTTTCCTTGAGAACAGACATGCGTGAAATTTTAGTCTTTAGAATTGATTTAGTAACTTTCTCGAGGTGAAATCCTAGGAGGCATAAAAGTCTAATATGATATAGGCACAATTTCTTTGGATCGTTTGAGCCTTTCAAGCCTATCTAATGATATTAAACCCTTTAAACTTAAACTTTGAGGTTAATGGCCTGATTATTAAAAATTACCTATATTATAACACCCAAAACCCATAACCATAACCGATTTAGAGTCTCAAGAGTTTACAGAACTTTACGAAGTTTTTTTAATACATATCAATCACGAATCCATACAATTGCAAATTGGCAACTCAGAATACTAACTCCATTTAATCTACACATTCATTTACAACATTTCAACCAATTTAAGGGTCGAATTGAATCATACAAGAACTTTGGATCACAATCAAAAATTTTCCCAATAGGGTTTACACGGCCGTGTGTCTCAACACACAACGTTCATCATTAACTAGCCAATTTATGTCCCAAGACATATTCATCAATACATTTGCCAAGAAAGAATCAATACTCATATCAAATATCATGACATCTATATTCCATATCAAACCATAATACCACAACTTTCAACCAAGCTATATCGATCATTCTTACTATCACTATGTAACATCCAAAACCCGACATCATCGTCGATTGGGGTTTCGAGGTCTTTCAGATCATTTACAATCGAAATAAATACATTTCAAATTACAAGGACCTGATTGAATTACAACTAAGACATCACACAAAAACACATAATTTTCAATAATAGGGCTCACACAACCGTGTGTCTCAATCACACGCCTATGTGCCCATTATACATGCCCATGTCATAGACCGTGTGCTAGACCATGTGCATACCCAAATTACCAGCACACGGTCATGTCACAAACTGTGTGGCAAGCCGTGTGAGCATGCGAAAATACCCTACACGCCCGTGTAATGGCCTGTGTTCTAGACCGTGTATACAATAGAAAATCCTTAATAAACATGCATAAATTCTACAAACTAGCTAAACATGCACATATCTCACAACCATTTACAAACCTATAGATATTTAACTTAATTCATGCAATCAATACACATATAAGTGACTTACCATGCACATTCATTTGCTTATTTGTTTTAAACACATTTCTATTTAAAATACATGCCAAAACTCAAGCCACATTTACCATTTAACATCACAATGACCTTCCTTCTTCTAAACTATCATTATCCATATAGTTTAAACATATTCAAGAAATGCCAAACATATCATCCTAATACATGCTAAATAAGCCAAGTGATACAAAATCTACCGAAAATGCTCTCGAGATAGTGTGATTCTTCGAGACGATCTGATCTTCAGACATCAAATGAAACCTACAAAGCTTAGTAAGTTCGCAAAGTGAGAATAATTTACCACATCATCAAGTGTTCTGCAACGTAACATAATACATTTGAGCCTCGTTACAAATCAATGCTCCTCTTAAGCTGAAATAGCCTTATGCTCTAACCGACACATAAGTAATTGATAGCATTAGAAATGACACTTATTTTCTCCCTAAATTTATGTAGTAACTGTCCCTTTTGTATTATATTTAGCGTGCATGATAGTCATTTCAAAGTTAGTATTTACATTTTTCTAACTCAATGTTGTGTGGCTTAAATTCTCGTTATTTTATCTCTTCTGTGCACTAATGTCGCCATATACAGCATATGTATTGTGTCTGAAATTGTCAGTACAGGGATCCATCTCAAAAGATCGATGCTAAAAAAAGTTCAAAGATGCAGCCACAAGTTTAACTTGGAATTGTGGCCAGAAATGTCACCGCATGGAAACATCTACTTTGTATGAGTGAATTCACACTGCAAACACATCTAGAAGCACCAACACAAGAGAATAACACGTTGTCGCCGCAATTAAAGATTACAGATTGCACCCAGTGATGTCATGACAACTTGTAGATTTATAAAGAACACACCAGATCTGCGTGAGTGCATAACTGGATTTTAACAAACTTTTATACTTGTAAAAGAAGTTGGATCTAAAAAGAGATGGGATCTGCAATTCTCAAAGCTTATAAATAGAGGAGAGAAGAAGGAGAGCTATCAAGAGGTGAAGAAATTAATTCTGCAAATTCTCTAAAGCTTTGAAGATTGGTTTTGGAGTCCGGTGAGCTGATTGAGCAAGTGTGAGACAACTTCTGATGAGTAGTGCTTGATGCGATATAAGAGGAGCGGTTAAGGAGTAATCCTAGTAGCCTAGGAATAGTATGCTTCAATTTATTTGTTAATCCCTCTTTTAATGCTGATGAGTTCTTATTAACAATTGATTGCATATGGAAATATCTTTCAAAGTTAGATTACTTTGATTCCTATTCAATTCTTCTCTTTTGTTTTCCCTTGGATTTAACTGTTTTGACCACAGAAGTGCAATTGTAATCTATTGACACTGAAAAGTATGGTGACAAGTTAGGTAACAAGCAAGTCAGCGGAAGTTGCTTGAGGCTAGGAGGAATTCTAGTCACTTGTTCTTGAGTGCAAGACATTGCCAACACTAGAAGATGGGGTAAATGTGGGCACTTGAGTCTTGGTTAAACAGAGAGTTGTTATTGGTATGATTTCATTGGAACCATATTGTTGCGATAGTTCATCTATAAATTACCTTGTTGTCACATCTAGCATTGCTACTTAGTTTTGGTGCTATTACCGGGGATGGCGTTTGTTTGAGGTTTATTTTTGTAGTCGCAATTATTCTTTCTTACTTAACTTTTTATATTTACTATTTTTTTAACTTTCTTTTGATTGTTTTTCTCAAATTCTTTAGGAGTTGCATGTCCACAAGGAGAAATCCTAAAGATATTGTGAGCTTTGATCTAGAACTCGAACGAACTATTCGAAGGAGGAAGCAAGAACAAAAGAAAATGGCTAGAAACAACAATGATCTTCATCCATTGCTGCCACAGAATGTAGTTCCTCCAATATAGCCACAAAGAATTAATAATTTACCACCATCACTGCCACTAGTGGAGTAAATTCAAGACAGGACGATTAGAGATTTTGCTGTTTCTATGCTTGATGACTTACAATCAGGGGTTGTTAGACCGACAATACAAGCTGGTAATTTTGAATTGAAACCGATTATGTTTCATATGTTGAATTCTAATGGACAATATGCAGGTTTACCTCATGAAGATGCTAGAGAGCATCTCAAATCGTTTCTACTCATATGCGCTTCTTTTAGTCAACATGGTGTTCCTGATGACACTTTGAAGATGCATCTGTTCCCTTATTCTTTGCAAGGGAGGGCGAGAACATGGTTCCTTGGTTTACCAGCTGGATCCATTACTTCTTGGAATGTGCTAGCAACACAGTTCGTGCTGAGATTTAATCCGTCGATAATGAATGTAATATTGCGAAATGATATCACGGCATATCATCAACTAGATGATGAGAACTTACACACTACATGGGAACGTTACAAGACTTTGTTGAGACGTTGCCCCATGCATGGAATTCAACAAGAGACTCAGATCGAGATATTTTATAATGGGTTGAATGCACAGAAAAGAAATCTTATCGATTCATCTGCCAATGGAGCACTGTTGGATTGCACCTACAATAAAGCGGTACGGATATTAGAGAGAATTGTATAGAATGACTATCAATATCCAATTTCTCGTTCTACTCAGGTACAAACTAGTCCTGGTGTTATGAAGTTAGATGCTATATCAGCTTTGAGTGCACAAGTATCCTTGTTGGCAAATGATCAAGAACATGATGGGAACAAGTGAACTTGCCCCTATTCAACATACTGAGAACGCATTTTATGTCAACAACATCAGAGGAAATTCCTATGGTAACTCATACAGTAATCGTAATCGTACACAACAACATTGGGAGAACCAGAATGCATCTACATTTAGATTTGGAAATGCCTCAAATCAAGGAAACTTTAGAAAAGGGAGTTACAATAACAACCAGCAATAGTAGAACTATAATCTTAACCCGCAATTGCATGTGCACCCAGATAATATGCGATCACATGACCAGATGTGATCACAAAATAAAATGCATTCATATAACCAGATGTAGTCACAAGCTTGAAAGCCACGACAACAGAATGAGATTCCAAGTATGCAAGGACAGTATCAACAATAGCAACAATTTTCTCAACAAAGATCAGATCCTATGGCTGCTCTTGAAGTGCTGATGCGAGAGCATATTACGCTAACTGAAGCAATCGTTCAAGGTAATTCTTCTTCTTTCTGTGTGTTGGAAGCCCAGCTAGGACAATTAGCTTCTAATATGAGTACAAGATCACCAGACACTTTGCCTAGCGACTCTGAAAATCCGACGCAGAAAGGGAAGGAGCATTGTAAGGCTATCACGTTGCGGAGCGAAAAAAATTGTTGAACCAAGCAGAAATTTCAACTAAGAACATGTCGATGCATCTGAGCCACAACAACAAGGAGAAGTTGAATCTGATGAGAACCCAGCAGAAACAAATGAGGAGGAACCACTTGTAGTGACCTCTATACCTACAATTCGCCTAACAAAAACGTTGACGCAACTGCCTATGTTGATGCAATCGGTTATTCTACAACAACCCACTGACACTATACCTTTGCCATTTCCACAGAGATTTAAGGAGAAAGAGAATGATAAATATTACCACGGTTTGTTTCTACCTTGAAGGAATTACAAATTAACATACCTCTTGCAGCTGCTCTTTTGTAGATACCCAGCTATGGAAAATTCACGAAAGAGTTGCTATCAAAGAAGAAAAAGTTGTTCGAAATTGAGATGATTGTGCTCATAGAGGGTACAGTACTGTTCTAAAAAAAAATTTTCCACCAAAGATGAAAGACCCTAACAGCTACACAATCCCATGCTCCATTATAACCCATTATCTAGGTAAAGCCTTATGCGATCTAGGTGCTAGTATTAAAATTATGCCTTTGTCCACATTCAGGAAGTTAGGAATTGGATCTATGAAACCCACTACGGTGACATTACAACTTGCGGACAGATGTTTAGCACAACCTGAAGGCCAGATCAAAGATGTCCTTGTTCACGTTGATAAGCTCGTGTTCCTTGTCGACTTTATCATCCTTGACTACGAAGCAGATAAGAAGGTTCCCATCATCTTGGGACACCCATTTTTAGCAACGAGACGCACGCTTATTGATATTTTCAAGGGCAAGCTCATTATACGTTATAATGACGAGCATGTTACTTTTAGTGTGTTTGAAGTAGATCCATTTACAAGTAAAGAGAAATGTCACCACATTGATGTGCTGGACGAGGTAATTATAAAAGAATTTAATGAGCGAAATTCAACAGTTCTAGACGAATATTCAGTGACATCCATTGATGATATCCTAATTGAATGAGACCATAGAGCCGAATCTAATAGTTGTGAGCTGAAACAGAGTTGGCAATTGGAATCCTTAGATTTGTCCAACAGGACGATCCCTGTGTTTAAACCATCAATCGAACAAACTCCAACCTTGGAGTTAAAGCCATTGTCGATGCATTTGAAGTATGTCTTTCTAGGTGACAATGACACATTACCTGTAATTGTCACTGCAAGCCTCAATGCGAGCCAAGAAGAAAAGCATATCGTAATTTTGAAGCAATATAAACGAGCCATTGCCTAGAGTATTACAAACATCAGAGGCATTAGTTCCTCTTTTTGCATGCATAAAATCAGGTTGAAAGATGAAGGGAAGCAGTCCATTGAGTAACAACGAAGACTTAACGAGAAAATGAAATAGGTAGTGAAAAAAGAGATCATTAAGTGGCTGCACGTAGGCATCATCTATCCCATTTGAGATAGCACATGGGTGAGCCCTGTCCAATGTGTGCCTAAGAAGAGCAGCATCACAGTAGTAAGTAATGAGAAGAAAGAGCTAATTCCTACTCGCATTGCTACAGGTTGGTGAGTGTGTATGAATTACCGTCGTCTAAATATGGCCACAAAGAAGGATCATTTTCCATTACCATTCATTGATCAGATGTTGGAAAGTCTAGCTGGTAAAGCCTACTATTGCTTCCTAGATGGCTACTCTAGAAATAATCAAATTGCCATTACGCCAGAAGATTAAGCAAAGGCCATGTTTACGTGCCCATTTGGAACCTTTGCCTTCTGACGTATGTCGTTTGCATTGTGTAATGCACCAACCACGTTCCAGAGGTGTATGATGGCTATCTTCTCTGACATGATTGAAGATTCATTAAAGGTATTCATGGAGTATTTCTCTGTATATGGGCAGAATTTTGACCAATGTGCTGATAATCTGGCAAAAGTATTGAAAAGATGCGAGGACACAAATCTAGTGCTGAACTGGGAAAAATGCCATTTCATGGCAACTGAAGGCATTATCCTTGGTTATCGAATATCATGTCAGGGCATTGAAGTGGACAAAGCAAAGGTAGAAATCATTGAGAAATTGCCACCACCCACGAATGTCAAAGGAATAAGAAGATTTCTTGGTCACGCTAGTTTCTATAGGAGATTTATCCAAGATTTTTCCAAGATTGCCAAACCACTATGCTAGTTGCTAGACGCATTTATACAATAAAAAAGACGTTAGTACAAGCTCCAATTATTGTCGCACTAGATTGGACGCAACCATTTGAATTAATGTGTGACGCAAGTGATTTTGCTGTAGGAGCTGTGCTGGGATAACATAAAGAGAAGGTATTTCACTTAATTTACTATGCTAGTAAAACCTTAGCTGAAGCACAGGTGAACTATACAACTACTAAGAAGGAATTATTAGCAGTAGTTTTTGCATTCGACAAGTTCCGTTCATACCTTGTCGGTGCAAAAATTATAGTGTACACAGATCATTCTACGTTGAGATACCTTTTTGTGAAGAAAGACGCCAAACCGAGATTGATCAGATGGATCCCGCTCTTACGAGAGTTTGATATTGAAATTAGAGATAGGAAAGGATCCGAGAATCAAGTAGTTGACTACTTGTCTTGCCTAGAAGTTGAAAGTGAGGATGGGAATAAATCCCAAATTATCGACGCATTTCCAGATGAGTAATTATTTTATGTCGATGCATCTCCATGGTATGCAGATGTCGTCAATTATCTTGTTTGTGAGAAGCTACCCTTGAGTATCACTACTCACAAGAAGATCAGATTTATGCGCGACGCTACGAGGTATCATTGGAATGAGCCATACTTGTTCAAGGTATGTGCCGACAACATTATTCATCGTTGTGTTCCTGAAGAGGAGATGACTTCTATCCTGAGACATTGCCATGATGCTCCCTACGGAGGTCATTTTGGTGGAGTGAGGACTGTTGCAAAGGTCATACAATCAGGATTCTTCTGGCTCATATTATTTCGAGATGCCCATAATTTTGCGCAGCAATGCGATAAATGTCAACGCACAGGTTCTATATCTCGCTGCAACGAGATGCTCCAACAACCTATTATGGAGTGGAGTTATTCGACATATGGGGTGTAAACTTTATGAGACCATTTCCAAACTCTTTTGGGAATGTGTATATTTTAGTTGCTGTTGACTATGTCTCTAAGTAGATCGAGGCAATTGCGGTTCCAAACTATGATGCTCGAACGGTGTTGAAGTTCTTCCACACGTATATCCTTACAAGATTTGGAACACCTAGGGCATTGATAAGTGATCAAGGTACTCTTTTTCACAATAACCAAGTGACGACAGCCTTGAAATGATATGGTGTGAAGCATCACATAGCCACCACATACCATCCACAAACGAATGGCCAAGCGGAGGTTTCCAATCAAGAAATTAAAAGTATCCTTGAGAAGGTGGTTAACCCATCTCGGAGAGATTGGTCTTCGCGACTACATGATGTGTTGTGGGCACTTCGCACTGTGTACAAAACCCCGTTGGGAATGTCACCGTATCAATTAGTGTTTGGTAAATCCTATCACCTACCGGTTGAACTTGAACATAAAGCCATGTGGGCGATCAAGTAGGTGAACATGGACTACGATGCTGCTGGACAGAAACGGTTGTTTGAAATTTCTGAGTTGGAAGAAATTCGACGAACTGCGTATGAAAATGCAGCCATTACAAAGATAAAACTAAGAGATGGCACGACAATATCATCTTGCGACGACAATTTAACCTTGGTTAGTTAGTACTTCTATTTAATTAACGTTTGAAATTACATCCAAGTAAATTGCGCTCGAGATGGTCAGGCCCTTTCAAAGTTGTCGAAGCATTCCAGCATGGTGCGGTGACAATTAAAGATATGAAGGATGGTCACCAGTTTAAAGTAAATGGCCAACGGCTGAAGCATTACGTGATCCGAGATGTAAAAGAACACAACGAGACCTTAAATCTGGTCACATTTATTTAATGTCATTACAATTTTACTTTTACTTTTTGCTTTTTATTTTCATTTGTTTCCTTTTTAGTTTATGCAGGAACAAAAAATATCCTTTTTGTCGACACATCATAAAGCAGAACTTGTCGACGCATTTTGTGATGACTCAGTAAAAGTTTTTCAGCAAGAATCGTGCCGATTGATCTTCATCCATCCCTAGCCGTTAGATCAAACCAAGAGGTACGATCTACAGGCTGGCATTTATTGGCTGCAGACGCAATGCTTTCCCAAGTCAATTGCAATAATCGAGTCACTTCTTATGAAAGAATTATAAAACCCTTCTTCTGTGTCGTTTCTCTTCTCCCACTCACAACCTCCATTGTTGCTACAACCATTTTCTTCATTGTCTTCAAACTTTCTGCATATTCTCTCGCTCTCTTTATTAAACTATTATGGCCAAAACACAAGGAGCGAAAACCCTTTCAAAATACCCCGCTGAATCTTCAACAACTGTGGTTCGGAATGCCAACCAACCCTCACAAAAAGAACCCATTCTGCTCCTCTCCAAGGTAGCGAAGGACCGCTACCACGATGTCATGCTCAAGAGAAATTGTCACCCGAAGCAGGGTTTCCAATTGTCCCCGTATCAGGTGTTGAGGAAACAAGTCATCAGAATGATTGCTCGCCTAGGTTAGGAGTCTTTTTGCGACCATCCGGCTGGTTATTCCCCTACTATGGTAAGAGAATTCTATGCTAACCTGGTAGACTCTGAATAGGAGTTTATTTTTCTCTGAGAGGGCTTGGTGCCTTAGAGTGCAACTCACATCAATGCACTTTTCCACATCGCTGAAAGAGCAGATACTCACACTGCGTTTTTAGAGGAGTTAACTAATGAAGGTGCTGACCTAGTGATGTGAGATCTATGTGTCAAGGATGTTGTGTGGACTGGCAACAGCGTTATCTCACCACTCAGAGCAAGGTATGGTTTCACTTTGTTAACAACCGAATTCTACCTTCAACCCATAGCATAACTGCGACACTAGATCGCATGTGTCTTTTACACTCCATTCTGAAGGGCCGCCACATCAATGCCGGTGTAATTTTACATGATGAAATTATTGAAGCCGCGAGTAAACAGACAACTATCTTACCTTTCCTTTCTTTGATTATGATGCTATGCAAACAAAGGGGTATTGTGCCCCGTAATGGTGAAGAGGTGCTGGACAACAATGATATCTCAATAGAGCGAATGACTAGGGGACAAGAAACCCCACTGGTGAAAGAGGTGCCTAAGAAGAAGAAGAAAGGGAAAGGAAAGAAAAAGGAGAAGCAAGAAAATGTGCCCACAAACCCTCAAGTTGGGAAAAAGCTGACTGCAATAGAATAAATCATTGATCGCATGGATATGCACCAGATTCGCCTTGTCAGCATGTTGGAGGAAATGAATTACAGGCAGAACCTCTTCTATGCATACACAAGGGCATGGAACAATGCTATTGTCGCTACATTGAGGAGTCTGGGCCCAAATCCCATGCTAGAGTTCCCTGTATTCCCACCTATTGTTAGGGAAGCCCCATCGTCCTCCGAGCAACCTACTCCTCAAGGTAGGCCTCAACTTGTCCCATCCCCAATGATAATTCATATCTTCAATGATGAGGAGCACGAGGGAAATTCCAACGCCATGGAGGACTATTTCAGAACAATCACTAGCCTGTTCGAGTATGAATTTTCGAACAGTCTTGGGGCTGACATGACCAAAAGGGAGGCTGTTGTTGAGGAGATGCGTACATCGATCGTATCTGTGGGTTTGGAAGCAGAGGAAGGCATCAAAACAGATACAACTGAGAAGGAGAAGCCTAAGGAAGAAGAAATGGAGGAAAAGGAAGGAAATGAGAAGGATAATGAAGAAGATGAAGGACCTGAAGAGAAGGACTCAAAAAAAGAGAAGAGTGATGCCCCGACAAATTTCAAAGAAGAATTTGTCAACGCACCCACAAGTGTGGGGGCATCTAGTGAAAACTTGGCTTGACTTGAAGTGAGCCAGGCTGAGGCAGTCACTAGCAGCGTCGAGGATCTGAACGTTCTGGCCATTATGCCTTATATGGCACCACTTGTTGAAGTCCATCCATGTGATGTGATTGTCGATGAGGTCTCCACTCAACTGGCTATGGAGGAGCAATCTGCTGCTCCGATTGATTTCAAGGACAAAAAGAGAAAGAGGAAGGACAAGAAAAAGAGGCATAAAGTAGAAGAGGAGCGTCCAAAGAAGAAAAAGAAGAAAACCAAGGCAGCCACTTCATCGGCTACTAAACAATGAGTTAGTTTACTTTTCAATAGTTAGTTGCATGCATCTCATTGTCATTGCATTATTATTTGTCATTGCATTTTTCATGTTAGTTTATCTGCATTATAGTTGCATTTCCATTTTTATATGTATAGTATTGTCAATGCATTGGGGACAATGCGATTATTAAGTTTGGGAGGATCTTGTGTGAAATAGAAATGCGATTACACCCACATATTTGATAACTTATTTTTGTCTTTAGGTCAATGAAAGTATGCAAAATTTCAACAAAAATATGATCACAACTTTTATTTTATGCATAAATCTTGAATTACTTGCAATGCTGATATGTGAATTGGGTGAATATGATTGAATATTGAGCCTTCTATTTTTGGACGAATGATTGGAATTGCTTCAGTAATGAATGGGTAGAATCAATTTTTGAATCTTTAAATAACTTACCAATTGTAGAGACATTATACTAATAAAAACACTCAAAGGTGAGTGTATTGTGACTTATCAAGGGAGAACACTCTACTGCATGTGTTAGAAAAAATTATCTAGCCAAAGGCTGTCATTGCAAGAGTGTGTGTCGGTGCAATTACATACTTCCTTGGGGTTTGTTGCACCCCATCGTTATTTCCCACGAACAAAGGTAGAGTAATGCAATGACATCTCTCAATCATTTATAAAAAACAAAGAACGAAAGAAAGAAGAGGAAAAGAGAAAAGAAGAAAAAAGAAATATATGATTATTGGTCAAGAAAGGTTAATATTCAAAGCATGTTACTAACATTAGTAAAGTTGCAATTTTAATTATTTATGCCTATAAATTGTTGGCGCATTATTCTATCATGTAAATACAATTTGTACATTAGAAGTCCAGAGGATTTAAGTTGTTAGAATAATGATTGCGGTAACATGTTTTGTTTGTGACTTTGTTTATTTTTATTTACTTGAGGACAAGTAAAACCTCAAGTTTGGGGGTGTGATAGCATTAGAAATGACACTTATTTTCTCCCTAAATTTATGTATTAACTATCCCTTTTGTATTATATTTAGCATGCATGATAGTCATTTCATACTTAGTATTTACATTTTTCTAACTCAATGTTGTGTAGCTTAAATTCTTGTTATTTTATCTCTTTTGTGCACTAATGTCGCCATATACAGCATATGTATTGCGTCTAAAATTGTCAGTGCAGGGATCCATCTCGAAAGATTGATGCTAGAAAAAGTTCAAAGATGCAGCCACAAGTTTAGCTTGGAATTACGGCCAGAAATGTCACCGCATGGAAACATCTACTTTGTATGAGTGAATTCACGCTGCAAACACATTTGGAAGCACCAGCGCAGGAGAATAACATGTTGTTGCCATAATTAAAAATTACAGATTGCGCCCAACGATGTCACGACAACTTGTAGATTTATAAAGAACACACCAGATCTGCGTGAGTGCACAGCTGAATTTTAACAAACTTTTACAGTTGCAAAAGAAGTTGGATTTGAAAAGTGATGGGATCTGCAATTCTCAAAGCTTATAACTAGAGGAGAGAAGAAGGAGAGCAGATCAAGAGGTGAAGAAATTAATTCTACAAATTCTCTAAAGCTTTTAAGCTGGGTTCTGGAGTACGATGAGCTGATTGAGCAAGTGTATGACAACTTCTGACGAGGAGTGCTTAATGCGATACAAGAGGAGCGATTAAGGAATAATCCTAGTAGCCTAGGAATAGTATGCTTCAATTTATTTGTTAATCCCTCTTTTAATGCTGATGAGTTCTTATTAACAATTGATTGCATATGGAAATATCTTTCAAAGTTAGATTACTTTGATTCCTATTCAATTCTTCTCTTTTGTTTTCCCTTGGATTTAACTGTTTTGACCACAGAAGTGCAATTGTAATCTATTGACACTGAAAAGTGTGGTGACAAGTTAGGTAACAAGCAAGTCAGCGGAAGTTGCTTGAGACTAAGAGGAATTCTAGTCACTTGTTCTTGAGTGCAAGACATTGCCAACACTAGAAGGTGGGGTAAATGTGGGCGCTTGAGTCTTGGTTAAACAGAGAGTTGTTATTGGTATGATTTCATTGGAACCATATTGTTGCGATAGTTCATCTATAAAATACCTTGTTGTCACATCTAGCATTGCTACTTAGTAAAGTCAGTGATCCACTCCATTCTTTTCACTTGATCACACTTTTAATTTTCTGCATTTAAATTCTCAAAATATCAACAACAATTTATTTTACTTTCAGTTGCTCTGAAATTTTATTTTTATCTTTGCATTGACAACTTTGATTAACTTGTGGTGCAGATATGATTTAATTACGCTGACATCCTTACTAGCATTTTCTCTAATTTTAACTTTAGTTACTTCGACAATTGAACATCAAGAACTTTATCCTCGTGGGATCGATATCCGATAGAGCAATTCTATCAACTATGCATTTACAGGTCGATCAGTAGTCCAAAGCTCTACTTGAGCTATTCATAGCATTACGCTCTAACCGAGATGTAAACTGTCACATAGCATTATGCTCTAACTGAGACGTAAGTAATCAAATAGCATTACGCTCTAACTGAGACATAAGCAATCACATAGCATTACGCTCTAACCGAGACGTAAGAAATCCATCAAAGTAGTCGCCAAGTCTTCCACTTGTCATACCTTCTAAAGAAATTCCAAGTTAACGTAATTAGCGATATAAATGTGAAATTTAACAATACAAACTTACATGATTAATTTGTAGTAACGGCTCAGGTACAGGGACTACCTGTCAGTAAGCCATTCAAAACTAGCTCCTGAAACTGTATAGCCCTTAATGTCATGTCTTTTGTGTCCCAATTATTCACGAAGTCTATATGTGTTATATATCATATCCATTTCAATTAACTTTCTTTACATAATACCATTTCGAGCACAAATCCATATAATTTTTATTTATCAGACATAATATTGAATTAACTAATTATGTCATTAGTTCAATTTACTAATTGTCATATACTAATCGAATTAATTCATTTGTCACATGAATAATAACTAACACAACACATCATCATTTAAGCATTTCGTTGTCACCTGAATTCAACCTATATCATTTCGTCACTTTCAATCATGTCTCTCAATACAATTTTCATTTCAATTTGATTTAATTCCACAATTTAATATTTACTAAGCAAACAAATTTAAATACAACATACTTAAATTATTTCAATAATGTACAAACATAAACTAAATCAACTACTTTACTGTACGAACTTACTTGATTAAATTGCAGCAATATATAGTACATGGACTATTCCATAATTTTCTCCTTGCCTCAATTTTCAACCCATTTTTGATCTAAAATAATAATTTCATTCAATTAACTATTTCCAATAGTAAAATAACTTATTTTATGCAATTAAGTCCTTTTTGACATTTTTACAAAATTACCCTTAATATTTTACTTTTATGCAATTTAGTCCCTAAGCTCAAAACTTGCAATTTAACCAAATTTAAGCAAAACCAAGTTCAGAAAAATTATTCTTTAATTTCCTACAACCCATGCATGCTATTATTTCACTTTAAGTCCTTGTAAATTTTTCACTTTAACATTTTAGTCCTTAAACATTAAAATCATAAAAAACTACTTTACAAAATAATAAAAAACTTTCAAGAACACACTTATTCATCAATGTAAAATTTTATAACATTTGAAAAAATACAAATTAGTCCTTGGTTTAGCTAGATTAAGCTAATACGGACTCAAAAACATAAAAATTACCAAAAACGAACAAGGTTTGCTCATTTAATCTTCAAACAAAAGTTGGGCGAATGTTTCTTCCTCTTTCAACTAGGGTTTCGACTTGTTGGAGAAGAAGAATGATGAATTTATGCTTAATTTCTCTTTAATTTTACTTTCACTAATTTTATTCAAAAATTACCATTTTGCCCTTAATGATTTTAGCCAAAATTTCACTCTTTTAATGCCCAAAACCGTCCACTTCTCTAATGAATGGTCAAATTACTCCCTAAGGCCCTAAGGATACTTTTAAATTAGCATTTAATGCATTTAATCAATAGAATTCAACTTTTGCACATTTTACGATTTAATCTTTTTTTCTTAATTAACTATCTAGATAATAAAATTTCATAACCAAATTTTAATACCATACTAATGACCTCATAAATATTAAATAATTAATATTTCCAATCTAACGCATTGAAGTTGTGGCCTCGAAACCACCGTTCCTGATCATACTAAAAAAAGACTAATTAGTAAATCCTCATTTAATTAGGATTTAATTGCAACTTACAAAATCTATAGAATTACACATCATTTCTATTATTTGGCCATTTAAGGAAGGAGGGTCCAATTACACAATTGGTCCTTCAATTATATTAAAATCCAACTAAACAAACTTTATTTCAATTTAACCCTAAACTAATTAGGACTTTATGACTAAATATCCCAAAAGTTAGTGGAAGGTAATCATATCCACCACCACTTGGACTTTTTGACCATGGTGTAATTAACACTTTGGTCCCTTTTATTTTTAATCAATAACAATTAACTTTTACCTCTTTTACAATTTACTCCATTTCCTAAATTAAGGAATAAATCATTAAAATTACCCGATTGCTCATTTTCTAAAATCACTTGACTTTTGAACGAAACCACTTATACTAACTTTTAATTCAATAATT
Organism: Gossypioides kirkii; assembly: GCA_005610355.1. Lineage (NCBI taxonomy): Eukaryota > Viridiplantae > Streptophyta > Magnoliopsida > Malvales > Malvaceae > Gossypioides > Gossypioides kirkii. The sequence continues at coordinate 20,570,675 of CP032245.1, forward strand.
AAAATTCACCAATTCAAAATTCCATCTAAAAATTATTATTGACTCGTATAATTTAAACACTCGTTATATGAATTTACTCGTCAGGTTTGTGGTCCCGAAACCACTGTTTTCGGTACCACTGAAAAACGGGGTATTACATACATCATAAGCCATATTACCATCTTTTTCAATTTTATCCTATTTTGTGCACCCATCTTAACTAAAGTTGTCTTGGTGATCAACATTTAAGGAAAAATTCGAAATGATCTACATGCTCATGCTTAAAAAAAAGCGAAGAAAATTTTGCTCAAATTCTGAAAGAAAAGTTATGAGTATGAGTTCAAAATAAGTTTGGGGTGTTCCAAAGGTCCATTCAAAAGAAGGTTGTGTCGCAAAAAGATCCAAGACAAAATTAAGGGTTAAGATTATTGAAACTGAAAGTTCACTTCTCTTTTAATCCCTATCTTTAGCCTAGCCCCATTACAACCTTACAAAAGACCTATTGATTTGATGATTATGTCACCTACATTAGTGGAGAGGAATTACTAAGTTCAACATATGAAGACCGCAAAATAAACCTTATGGTTGTTTTGTTTAGATTGATAGGGAGATTATGTTGAATAGTGAATGTTGCATATGACTTTGAAATGCATGTGAACTATAACTCATGTTGGGATATCTTGATACTTAGCGTGAAACTCTGAAAAATGTTTACATATGATCTACTTATCAATAAAAAAGAGTCTATGAACATGAATTTGTTGATGTATGATTATGTTCTAAAGATTGATGCTACATACATATTGCAATATTGCCTTAGCAAAAACTTTGCTGTGCATGATCATTACTCGGGACGAGCAATGGTTTAAGTTTGGGGGTGTGTAAACTCGAAAATATATAGGATTTTTCTATAGATTTTCATCACCTTTTAAACTTAAAATGATATTAAATTCAAGTAATTGTTTAATAAATTAATGAATTTTGCTTAAATGTTAATCTTGGACATGAAAATTATAAAGATATGATTTTATGCTTTATTATATGGTTTTTATGCACAAAATGACTTATTTTATAGTTTTTAATTGACATGTTATATTATAATAGTAAAGTGGGCCATGAAAATTAATTTAATTAAGCATGAAATTATATTTATTTCGTGAACATATATTATTTCATAAGTTTGGATGGTTAAGGCCATGAAATATGGGTTAATTAATTATTTAATTTAACCCAATTTAATTAAAACGTAATTTGGACACATTTGGTTGCTTGATGGGTCACAAAACCGTCAAACACAAGAGAACTAATAGTATTAGAAAGAACTATTGATTTCTCCCTACTTATTACTTAAGTTGTTCTCATTTGGTCATCCTTAGCACATATTTTTAGCATTTTTAATTTAGTTATTGCATTTTCTAACTTAATAGACCTTAGCCTAGTTACCTTTGATTTCATAATATTTTTACTACTGGTGTCGCTGCATGAGTCTATTCAGCATTGCGCCCAGAATTGTCGCTGTAGGAACTTGTTCAGAATTATCGCTGCATGAATATGTCTAGAGTTGTCGCTGCATGAGCAGGTCCAGAATTGCGCCCAGAATTTGTCGTAGCATCTGACAACTGTCTGGTTAAAAAAACCAGAAATGCGTGAGCTGTACAATTGGTGTAACCAATTGGTACGACTAGAGATTGCTAGATTTGGAGGAAAGGACACCTGTACTATTGAGCTGAGATAAATACTCATGAGGAGAGAGAGAATAGAGGTCTTCTTCCGGATACTTTCTCCTAAAATCCATCTCTGAAGCTTGTGGCCGTGGAAGCTTAAACTTCTCAAGGGCGAACCGACGTGAAGGAGGTAGATCTGCTCCTGACGAGGAGCTCTAAAGTGTTATGCAAGAGAGAAGTATGAGAGCAAGTCAAGTAGCCTAGGAATAGTAGTCTCCATTTGTTCTCTTACAATTCCTTTCTTAAACGTTGGTGATGAATGTTTATTTAAAGTTTGTATGGAAGTACACTTGATTTCTAAAGTAAATGGTATTTTATCCAAGCTTGCTTTTACTGTTTAATCTTTGGGTTTGAATGTTTTGACCATGAAAGTGTTGTTGCAGACACTGTCACTGGAAGGTGTAGCGACAATTTAAACTAAAAAGCAAGACAACGGAAGTTTCTTGGGGATTGAAGGAATTTAATCCACTTGTTCTTGAATATGTTGCATTGCCAACACTGGAAGGTGTGGTTAGTGTGCATGTTTAAGTCTTAGATCAAATAGAGGAGCCAAGTTTGGTAAGACATTCATTGTGCCTTATTGCAGCAACAATCACCTATTATTTTAAACCTTGTGATATCTTTTTGTAAAGGACGCAAAACCACGATTGATATGTTGGATCCTATTATTGTAAGAATTTGATATAGAAATCAAAGATCGAAAGGGTTCAAAAAACCAAGTGACAGACCACCTGTCTCGTTTGGAAGTTGGCAGTGAAGATGGAAACATACTTCAGATTATCGACGCATTTCCTGATGAGAAGTTGTTTGCTGTCGACGTAACCTCATGGTATGCGGATGTGGTTAGTTATCTGGTATGTGGGAAACTACCCTTGGGTGTCACAGGCCACAAGAAAGAGAGATTTCTTCAAGAAGTAGAGAAATACTATTGGAATGAACCATATTTATTCAAGGTATGCAATGACAATATCATTTGGCGTTGTGTTCCAGAGGAAGAGATGCTTTCAATCTTAAAGCATTGTCACGATGCTCCTTATGGAGGTCATTTTGGTGGCATGAGAACTGCCGCAAAGGTTCTTCAATCAGGATTCTATTGGCCTTCATTATTTAAGGACGCCCATAATTTTGTGTATCAATGTGATCAATGTCAACGCACTGGTTCTATATCTCGTCACAATGAGATGTTACAATAGCCAATCATAGAAGTTGAACTCTTTAATGTTTGGGGTATGAACTTCATGAGACCATTTCCAAGTTTATTTGGAAACGTCTATATTCTAGTTGCTGTTGACTACATATCAAAATGGGATGAAGCCATTACAGTCCCAAAGGATGATGCAAGGACAATGCTTAAGTTTTCCTACAAGCATATACTCACCCATTTTGGCACGCGTAAAGCATTGATCAGCGATCAAGGTACTCATTTCCATTATAACTAGGTGACAGCCATACTGAAGCGGTATGGTGTTAATCATAGAATGGTGACCACCTACCATCAACAAACCAATGGACAAGTTGAGGTATCCAATCGACAAATCAAGAATATTCTCAAGAAGGCAGTGAACCCCTCAAGAAAAGATTGGGCTGCTAGACTTGATGATGCTTTATAGGTACTGAGGACAACGTACAAAACCCCACTTGGGATGTCACCGTATCAACTTGTTTTTGGAAAAGCATGTCACTTGCCTGTTGAATTGAAGCACAAGGCAATGTGGGCAATTAAGCAAGTGAACATGGATTACGAAGCTGCTGGGAAGAAGAGGCTATTAGACATCACTAAACTTGAGGAAATTAGGCGAAATCCCTATGAGAATGCAACAATTTACAAGGAAAAGACCAAGCGATGACACGATAAAATTATTTTGCTGACAATTTACTACAAGTCAATAGGTATTATTCAAATCTCGACTGAAATTGCACCCAGATAAATTACGCTCACGTTGGTATGGGCCATTCGCAGTTGTCGAAGCATTTCCTCATGGTGCAATCAAAATTAAAAATCTACATGATGGGCACCAATTTAAAGTGATTGGATAACGATTGAAGCATTATTTTATAGGATAAAGTCATCTCTTTTGTCGACGGATGTAGATCTCCTTGTTAACGCAACTTGTCTGCCAGTACTAAAATTGCTGACTCATTAGAAAATTAGAGTGTATCAGGAAACAAATCATACAGTTTCATCCATCAACACCAAACCGTTGGATCGGTCTGAAGGGGTGAAATCCTATTGGACGCATTTATTCTTGTAAACTTTATGTCCTTTCCTTTGATGCATAAAAGACATGCCTTTCCATTTGCCCTTTTCATTCCTTATAAACAACTCCTTTTTGCCGACTATGCTATTCACAAAGATGCCATTTTTCTTTACAAACTTTCTTCAAGCTTACACCTTTCCACCTTACAACCCTTTTTGCTTACCAAAACAATGGCCAAAACTCGCGGAGCAGTGAAGAAAACACCCAAATATGTTGCAGAACCTTCTTCATATGCAACAATCATTTGCGAAACAGAGCCTCTAATGTCTAAAGAGCCTGTGATGTTCCTCACAAAGGCGGCTAAAGACTATTTTCAAGAGAACATACTGAAAAGGAACTGTCACCCAGGGCAAGGTTTCCTCTTGTCGAGACAACAAGAACTGGGGAAACAAATCCATAAAACCATCGCGAAGTTAAAATGGGAAACTTTTTGCCAACACCCTGGAAGCTATTCTCTGTCTCTGGTACGTGAGTTTTATGCCAATCTCACTGACCATGAGTCAGAATTTATTTTTGTCTGTGAAGGTTTAATCCCTTGGGATGCCGAACATATCAACGAGCTATACAACACCACAGTAGACAAGGATGAGCACGTTGCTTTTATTAAGGAACTCACTGATGAAGTGATAGATGGACGGGTTCATATCCAAACAACTACACCATGCATAGGCGCTTTTTAGCATTTCAAAGCAAAGTCTGGTTCCACTTTGTGAACTGCAGATTGATGCCTTCAACACATAACACAACTGTCAGCCTTGATCGAATGTGTCTGATACATTCGATCATTAAGGGAAGGAAAATTGATGTCGAGGCAATTTTACACCAAGAAATTACTGACCGTGCTACCAGACAAACGGGCATATTAGTGTTCCCCTCACTGGTAGTGTAGTTGTGCTAAAAAAAGAGAGTTGTACCCTGTGAGGGAGAAGAGATCTTGGAGAATAAGGGCCCGATAAATGAAGCATCAATCAAAAGAATGACTCGTGGAAAAGATACTCCCACAATAAAGGAAACAGATACAAGAAAAAGAATGGGAAAAGAAACAGCAGAAGACAAGGGTGCACATGTGACTGTAGATTCATCTCTGTGGCGTAAAATGAAGGAGGTTGAAAAGATAATAGATTCCATAAACATTAGGCAAATCAAGCTTGTCGCCACTATGGAAGACATGGAGACGTCATAGAATTTATTCTACGCCTATACCAAGGCCTGAAATAGTGTTGTTGTCACCACATTGAGGCAGATAAGCAAAGCACCTCTCCTTGAATTCCTAGTATTCCCAACAATTATCAGAGAATATGAGCCTTCAACTGAGTAGGCTGACTTAAGGGAGAAAGACCAATCAGGGGCTTCCTCTCCAATGGTGATCATATCTGATGATGAGAAGGAGGTAGAATCAAGGGAGGTAGAGGAATGTTTGTGAAATATTCTGAGGTTATTTGAGGATGAGTTCACTACTAGTCTGGATGCACATGTTGCTGAAGAAGAGACTCCTGCTGAAGGGGAGGAAGCACAAGTTGAAGAAGAGGAAGAAAAAGATGATGGAAAAGAAGCTGAGGAAAATTCAGCTGACGAATTTGTCATTGCACCTGCAGTTATGGGTGCAACAACTGAGGGCTTGGCAAGAATTGGAGAGACTCAAGTGGAGGCTATGGATGAACTGAATGAGGATCACAATATTTTGGCTATCATGGTTTACATTGGACCACTCGAAGTGATCCATTCAACAGAAGCCACAGTTGATGATGCTGGGGCATAGCCAGATATTATGGAGAAATCTGAGGATCGGGCAAAGCAAAAAGAAAGAAAAAGAAAGTGCTCCAAGGACAAGAAACACTAAAAGGACGAGAGGAAGAGAAGAAAGAAAAAGCACCATGTAGCCACATGAACGGCTGCAAAAAATTGAGTTAGTTTTATTTCAGTTCTTAGCTTTAGTTTTCATGCATAGCATGTAGCTGTAATTTGTAGTCTGTTAGTAAGCATTGCCATCACATTCTCATTGTCATTACATTTTAGTTGTCATTGCATAAGCATTGTCATCACATTCCCGTTGTCATTACATTTTAATTGTCATTGCATTTCCATTTGTCATTAGAATTTAGTGTTAGTGCATTGGGGACAATGTAAACTTTAGGTTTGGGGGAATGTATATGGAGTTTTAAAATGCAATTGCACCCACATTTAAAAAAATTTTCTTTTTGAGTTTAATGAAGCATGCAAGGTTATTGCAAATGTGTTTGAAATTTTTTTCAATTGATGCTTAATTCTTGAATCATGTGAACTGTCAATGAATGAGTTGGATAAATTTCACTGAATGTTATATCTTCAATTCTTTGATGAATGATTTAGATTGTATTAGTAATGGTTGAATAGTATCATTCTTTTAATCTTGAATGAATCTACCATTTACAGCTGTTTGTATATATATATATGGTTATAAATAAAAGACATTCCAATGTGGGTGTACTGTGAACTATTAAAGAGGGAACACTCCAATGCAAGTGTTAGAAAAAGTAATCTAGCCAAAGGTTGTCACTGCAAGAGTGTGTGTCGTCGCAATTACATACTCCCTGGGGGTTTGTTGCACTCCATAATTACTTCTCAAGAATAAGGGTATAGTAATGCAAAGACATCCTTCAGTCACACACACACACACACACATATATATATAAAAGAGAAAAGAAAAGAAAAGAAAAAAGATATATGTTTATATATTATTGTACAATAAATGTTGTTTTGGTAGATAGAATTTAGGATTTAAAGCATGATGCTGGCATTAATGAAGTTGCAATCTTAATTATTATGCTTATGAATTGTCAACGCAATATTCTGTCATTTGAATGTAATTAACTTATTAGGATTTTAGACGATTCAAGTTGCTAGAATGATCATTGTCTTGATAATTTTTTTGGTATAGCCTTGCTAGTTTCTGTTTTACTTGAGGACAAGTAAAAAAATCAAGTTTAGGGGTGTGATAGTATTAGAAAGAACCATTGATTTCTCCTTACTTATTGTTTAAGTTGTTCCCATTTGGTCATCCTTAGCATACATTTTTAGCATTTTTAATTTAGTTATTGCATTTTCTAACTTAATAGACCTTAGCCTAGTTATCTTTGATTTTATAATATTTTTACTACTGATGTAACTACATGAGTCTATTTAGCATTGCGCCCAGAATTGTCGCAGTAGGAACTTGTTCAAAATTATCACTGTATGAATATATCCAGAGTTGTCGCTGCATGAGCAGGTCCAAAATTGCGCCTAGAATTTGTCGCAGCATCTGATTGTTGTCTGGTTAAAAAACCAGAAATGCGTGAGATGTACAGCTGGTGTCACCAACTAGTACAGCCAGAGATTGCTAGATTTGGAGGAAAGGACACCTGTACTATTGAGCTGAGGATAAATACTCATGAGGAGAGAGAGAAAAGAGGCCTTCTCCCAAATACTTTCTCCTAAAATCCATCTTTGAAGCTTGCGATCATGGAAGCTTAAACTTCTCAAGGGCGAACCAACGTGAAGAAGGAGGCAGATTTGCTCCTGACGAGGAGCTCCAAAGTACGATGCAAGAGGGAAGTATGAGAGCAAGTCGAGTAGCCTAGGAATAGTATTATCCATTTGTTCTCTTATATTTCCTTTCTTAAATGCTGGTGATGAATGTTTATTTCAAGTTTTTATGGAAGTACACTTGATTTCTAGACAAAATGGTATTTTATCCAAGCTCGCTTTTACTATTTAATCTTTGGGTTTGAATGTTTTGACCACGAAAGTGTTATTGCAGTCACTGTCACTGGAAGGTGCAGTGACAATTTAAACTAACAAGCAAGGCAACGAAAGTTACTTGGGGATTCAAGGAATTTAATCCACTTGTTCTTGAATGTGTTGCATTGCCAACATTGGAAGGTGTGGTTAGTGTGCATGTTTAAGTCTTAGATCAAATAGAGGAGCCAAGTTTTGTAAGACATTCATTATGCCTTATTACAGCAACAATCTTCTGTTAATTTAAACCTTGTGAGCCACATGATCGCGCTATGAACATCACAGCAATTGTGCAAGCAAACACTTGTCGATGCAAGTATAGGTGATAGGCTTAAAACTATCATATATCGATCCCATAGACATGGTTGTTTATGTTTATAATTGTTGATTCAATTAAAGTTAAAATAAGAGAAATTGTATGAATAATGTCAGTGTAATTAAAATAAAGAGTGCAGAAATGAATGAATTAAACTGTTAGAGCAAATATTGCAAGACTGTAATAAAATAAGTCTAAGCAAATTAATAAGAAATGCAGTGAAAGTTTGAAGATAATTTGTCGATGCAATTTAAGAAAATTAAAGAAGTAAAAATAATGATAATGGAATGGTGGGATCCCTGACTTGATAAGTCAACAAACCACTAAATGTGACCACAAGGTAAATAATAGATAAACTATCACCGCAATTAAACTTAATGAGATCTTACCAACTTCAACTTTCCTATTTATCAAAGATCCAAATTCTCACATTAACCACACCTTCTAGTGCTGGCTACGTAGCATTCAAGAACAAGTGGCCAGAATTCCTTCGTTCCCCAAGCAACTTCCATTGTTTTGCTTGATCATTTAATTTGTCACTGCACTTTCTAGTGTCAGTAACTATAATAGGACTTCCATGATCAAGCAATTAAATCCAAATATAAACAGATAAGAGAAAATTAAGCAGAAATCAAATTAGATCTAAAATTAAAAGGTACTTCCATACAGATTTAACTTCATCAGAATTTATCAGCGTTTGAGAGGAAATAAAGAACAATTTGAAGCATTCTATTCCTAACCTACTAGAACTCTTCCCTAATGCTCCTCTTGTGTTGCACTAAGGAACACTCCTCATCAGAAGTAGGAATTGCCTTCTCGTCGCAGTCAGTTCACCCTCCAAGAAACTAAGCTGCCATGGAGGAAAGCTTAAAGAAAAGATGAAAAACCAAATTAATTTTTGTTATGAGCTACAAGATTCCTCCCTCCTCCTCTTCTCTTTTATCAATATTTATCTTTAATGCCGAATACAGCTGTACAAGTTAGTTAATCCAACTGTACATTCACGCAGATCTGGTGCATTCAACAAGTAGTTAAAGGTTGTCGCGACATATCTAGACACAAATTTAGATTTTAATTCGCTGCGACAACCTTGATATTCTCAAGCACTAGTACTTCTGGTTATATTCATGTGGCAACAGGTTTGGGCGTAATTCTGGATTCTAAATTGTGGTGACAACCTTGGACACCTTCCTGCTTTGATCTTTTGGGATAGATTCCTGCATTGACATCTGTAGACGCAAAACTGAACACTAAATGTGGTGACATTAGTAGCAAAAGTAGGACAAAATTAAAGAAAATTAAACCAAGCTTCATAGACTTAAAAAAAGCAATTACTGAATATAAAATGCTAAAAATGCATATTAAACATGATACAATGGGAACAAATTATACTTTAAATAAGGAGAAATTAATGGTCTTTTCTAATGCCATCACACCCCCAAACTTGATTTTTTACTTGTCCTCAAGTAAACAAAAGCTAGCAAGGTCATAGTAAAAGTCTTGTCGAAGCAATAATCATTCTAGCAACTTGAATTTTTTGAGATCCTAATGTATAAATTACATTCACATGATAGAAAATTGCCCCGACAATTTATAGGTATGAATAATCAAAACTGCAACTTCACCGATGCTAGCATCATGCTCTAAATCTTAAATTCTCTTAACCAACACAAGATTTATTATATAAACATATTTTTTTCGACTGAGAGATGTCGTTGCATTACTAGACCTTTGTTCATGAGAAGTAACGATGGAGTGTAACAAACTCTCAGGGAGTATGTAATTCCGTCGACACACACTCTTGTAGTGACAGCCTTTGGCTAGATTACTTTTTCTAACACTTGCATTGGAGTGTTTCCCCTTGGTAAGTCACAATGCACCCACATTGGAGTGCCTTTTATTAGTAGTTCTAATTATATATACATAGCTGCAGATGGGAAGTTATTCCAAGATTTAAATAATGATACTAATCATTTATTACTAATGCAATTTCAACCATTCATCCAATAATAGAGGGATACAACATTCAATCACATTCATCCAATTCATGTATTAACATCTCAAATAATTCAAGAATTAAGCATCGAATGAAAAATTTGTAGCCACATTTTTCATAACCTTGCATACTTTCATTAAACTAAAAAGAACAAAAAAAATTTAACAATGTGGGTGCAATTGCATTTTCAATCCATATACATTCCCCCAAATTAAAGTCTGCATTGTCCCCAATGCATTGACATTAATATACAATTGTACATGGAAATGAAACTACAATACAAACGCATCGACAAATAAAATGCAGGGACAATTAAAATGTGATGACAATGCAATTACAACTGCATGATGTGCAACTAAATTACGTACTGAATAAATTAAAGACTAACTCAGTGATGTGAAGCCGAAGATGTGGCTACTGTGGTCTTCTTCTTCTTCTTCTGGTGGCGCTCCTCCTTGTGCTTCTTCTTGTCCTTGCACTTGCGTTTTTGTTCTGTTGGTTCAACCGGGTCGGGGGATTACTCCTCCACATTTGGTTATGTGTTGGCTTCATCGACCGTGACATCAGAAGGGTGTATTTTAGCAAGGGGTGCCACATAAGGCACTATAGCTAGAGGATTTAAATCCTCATTGCTGACTGTCATGCCTCGGCCTGATTCGTATCAAGTTGCTTCAGTTCATCATGAATTGCACCTACCTTTGGGTGCAGCGACAAATTCTTCGGGCAAATCTGTCGCGAAAAAAATTTCTTCCTTCTCTCCTTCTTTTCCTTCTTCCTTTTCCTCCTCTTTGACTTCTTCTTTCTCTTCCTCAATACCCACAGATTCCACAGTCGTGTGTTCCTCATCAGCATTGCTTCCATTTCAGCCATATTTGCTCCTAGGCTATTGGAAAATTCATCTTCAAAAAGGCTGGCAATATTGCAGAAGCAATCTTCAACATCCTTTGAATTCACGTCCTGGTTCTTATCATCAGATATATGGACCATTTGCGAAGAAGCAGCAGATTGGTCCTTCCTTTCTGAAGTAGCACTTTCAGTTGATGGTGTTGCCTCCTAGATGATAGTAGGAAACACTGAGAATTCTAGCAGAGGATGCTTACTAATGCTATGTAATGTACTGACAATTGCACTATTCCATGCCCTGGTGTAGGCGTAGAATAAATTTTGTGAGTGCTCCATGTCCTCAACTATGGCGACAAGTTTGATTTACCGCACGCTGATTCTATCAACCAACTACTCGATCTTTGTAATTTTCCTCCATAATTGAAGATCTGTGGGGCCACGAGATTATTTTTCTTCCTTCTTTTCTTTCCCTTTCCTTTCTTTGGGGCAGCTTCTTTCACCACAGGGGTCTCCTTCCCCCTTGTCATACGCTCTACCGACACATCGTTGATTGGTCCCTTATTGTCCAAGAACTCCTTCCCCTCACGAGGCATAACACTTCGTTGTTGACACAATTACATTATAAGAGAGGGGAATGGAAAAATACCTATTTGTTTGGCTGCGCATTTTGCAATCTCTTGATGCAAGATTACATAGACATCTATTCTACGACCTTTAATAATCGAATGGATGAGACACATTGGATCTAATGTTACCATGGTGCTGTGAGTTGAAGGCAATAATCGGCAATTAATAAAGTAGAAGCAGACCTTGCTTTGCATGGTGAGGAATTGACGATGCATGGTATAGTTATTGGGGTTGTTGCCTATCCAGATGGCATCATCAATGCATAAATCACTCATTAATATGTCAGCGCCCGTTTCAGTCAATTACTCTAGGAAGGCAATATATTCCTTTTCCCTAGCATCAATGTTATACAGGGCATTAATGTATGCAGCACCCGAAGGAACCAGTCCCTCTCGAACAAAAACAAACTCTTGATCCTTATCAATCAAGTTAGCATAAGATTCCCTAACGAGGGATGGAGAGTATCCTTCAGGATCGGTACAAAACGTTTCCCACCCCAGTCGCGAGATGGTTTAGTGGACTTGTTTACCCAGAGTGAGAAGTGGTGACAGTTGGAACCCCTGTTCTGGATGACAGTTCCTTTAACATGATATCATGAAATCCTTAATGGCCTTAGTAAGGAACAAGACTGGTTCTTTGATCGATGACTGCTGATTATTGCTAACCACCGCAAAAGAAGATTCAGCGATCGATTTGGAATGGGTTTTTGATCCTCTAATTCGTGCCATGATTCTATTATATAAAGAGAATAAAAGTTGCAGGATATTGGAAAGCTTAAGAAGAGAAGTTTTGCAGTAACAATGAAGATTGTGGTTGTGTAGAACACCGTCGGCACAGTGGGGTGTTCTTATAAAGAATGAAAAATAAAGATGAAAAGGCGGGTTGGTAGCCACTGTAGGGATAGGAAGTTGTGTCTGCATCCAATAAATACAATGACATGGATTGTCCTTTTTAAAATTGATCCGACGGTTGGGAAAAGTGTGAATCAAACGTTATGATTCTTTCTTGAAAAGCTACACTATGATGAGTCAGCAATTAATTTGAGTCGACAAGAAGGGTTTTCTGTGCGTCGACAAAACGAGTAGCTTTTTTTCCTGCAAAATAACTAAAGAAGATAATTGAAATAAAATAAAATACGAAAAGTAAATGGAATAAATGTGACCAGATTAATGGTCTCATTCTGCTCATGGTCGTTTGGGCTTAGATAATGCTTCAGTCGTTGGCCATTTACCTTGAATTAGTGCCCATCATTTAAGTCTTTAATTGTCACCACACCATGTGGAAATGCTTCGACAACTTCGAATGGCCATGACCATCTGGAACGTAATTTTCCAGGATGCAATTTTAAACGTGAATTAAATAAAAGTACCAACTGACTTGTAAAAATTGTCACCGCAAGATGATGTTGTCGTGCCATCTCTTAGTTTTTTCTTTGTATATGGCAGCATTCTCGTATGCATTTCGTCAAATCCCCTCTAATTCAAAACTGTCCAATAGTTCTTTTGTCCAACAGCATAATAATCCATATTTACTTGCTTAATTGCCCACATGGCTTTATGTTCAAGTTCCACTAGAAGGTGACAAGATTTACCAAACACAAGTTGATACGACGACATTCCTAATGCTATTTTATACGCTATACGAAGCACCCACAATGCATCATTGAGCCTTGAAGACTAATCTCGTCTGGATGGATTCACCACCTTTTTAAGGATATTTTTAATTTGGTAATTGGATACCTCAATTTGGCCATTTGTTTATGGATGATATGTGGTTGTCATTAGATGTTTAACACCACAACATTTTAATGCAGTCACAACTTGATTGCAATTAAAATGAGTGCCTTGGTCATTGATTAATGCTTTAGGTGTGCCGAACCGAGTAAGGATGTATGTGTGAAAGAATTTCAACACTGTCCGAGCATCATCTTTAGGAACAGCAATTGCTTAGACCCATTTGGAGACATAATCGACAGTGACCAAAATATAAACATTTTGAAAAGAATTGGGAAACGGTCCCATGAAATCCATACCCTATACGTCAAAAAGCTCAACTTCCATAATAGGTTGTTGTAGCATATCTTTCCGTCGAGATATTGATCCAGCGTGCTAAAACTTATCGCATTGTTGAACAAAGTTGTGGGTGTCTCAAAACAATGATGGTCAATAAAATCCTGACTGAAGAATCTTTGCAGCAATCCTAACACCACCAAAATGACCTCCATATAGAGCATCATGGCAATGGTTTAGGATAGGAAGCATTTTTCTTTAGGGACACAGTGACGAATAATATTGTCGGTGCATACCTTGAACAGGTGTGGCTCATTCTAGTAATAATTTGCAGCATCTCGAAGAAATCTTACCTTTTAGTGACCAATTACACTCAGTGGTAGTCTTCCACAGACCAAATAATTAATAACTTCCGCGTACCATGGGGTTGCGTTGACAGAAAAAAGCTTCTCGTTTGGAAATGCATCGATAATTTGTGAGGTATTACCATCTTCACTCCCAAATTCCAAACGAGATAAATGATCTGCTACCTAATTTTTTGATCCCTTTCGATCCTTAATTTCAATATCGAATTCTTGTAACAGCAGGATCCATCGAATCAGTCTTAGTTTGGCATCTTTTTTGACAAAGACGTATCTCAATGCAGAGTGATCAGTACATACTGCAACTTTTACGCCGACAAGATACGAGCGAAACTTGTCGAATGTAAAAATTATTGCCAATAACTCTATCTCTGTGGTTGTATAATTGACCTGTGCTTCAGTAAGAGTTTTACTAGCATAATATACTATATGAAATACCTTATCTTTGCATTGACCAAGTACTGCACCTACTGCATAGTCGCTCGCATTACACATAACTTCAAACGATTGTGACTAGTCCGGTGCGACGACAATAGGTGTCTGCACTAATTTCTGCTTAATTTTTAAAAATGCTTCCATACAGGCAGCATCAAACATAAACTTTTTATTTTGCTCCAACAGTGAGGAGAGATGTTTTGCAATTTTCAAGAAATCTCAAATTAATCATCGTTAGAAACCTACATGGCCGACAAAACTCCTTATTCTTTTAAAATTATTAGGTAGGGGTAACTTCTTAATGATCTCCACCTTTGCCTTGTCCACTTCGATGCCCTGACAAGAGATACGATGTCCAAGGACAATACCTTCAGTTGCCATGAAGTGGCATTTCTCCCAGTTTAGTACCAGATTAGTGTCCTCGCATCGCTTTAAAACTCTAGCTAAATTGTCAGTGCATTTATCAAAAGTGTGACCATAAACAAAAAAATCATCCATGAATATCTCCAACGAGTCTTCAATCATATCTGAAAAAATCACCATCATGCACCTTTAAAATGTGTAAAGGTGCCAAACGGATAAGTGAAAGTTGTTTTAGATTAATCTTCCGACGTAATTGCAATATGGTTGTAGCTAGAATAACCATCAAGGAAGCAGTAATAGGCTTTACCTACAAGCCTGTCCAGCATCTAATCAATGAATGGAAGTGGGAAGTGATCTTTTTTTGTGGCAGCATTCAAACAGTGATAGTCCATGCAAACTCGCCAACCTGTAGCAATGCGAGTAGGAATTAATTCATTCTTGTCATTACTTACCATCGTAATACCGCTCTTCTTTGGATCGTATTGGATTGGGCTCACCCATGTACTATCAAAAATTGGGTAAATAATGCCCACACCTAACCATTTGATGAACTCCTTTTTAACAACTTCCTTCATTTTTTCATTTAACCTCCTTTGCTGCTAATGGACTGCTTTCCCTCATCCTCTAACCTAATTTTGTGCATGAAAAAAGAAGGACTAATGCCTCTGATATCCGTAATCCTCCAAGCGATGGCATGCTTGTGTTGCTTTAGTATTCAGATCAATTTCTCCTCTTAACTTGCGTTGAGATTTGCGGAGATAATTACTGGCAGGGTATCTTTGTCACCAAGGATAACATACTTTAAATGTGTTGGCAATGGTTTCAACTCCAAGGTCGGAGCTTCTTCAACAGACTTACAAGGACCTTTCTATTAGTCAGATCTATAGATTCCATCTGCCAACCATGTCTAAGCTCAACAATATTTGCTTCATCCTTGTGGTCGTACTTAGTCAGGAAATTGTCTTCAGTTGTCACCACAAGTTCTATTAAAGCTGCTGTAGTATGCTCATGAAATTCTTCCGCAATTAATTCGTCCAATATTTCTATATGGTGACATTCCTCTTTACTCTTGCAGGGAATTGTTCCAAAAACATTGAAGGTAACGTGTTCATCATTATGTCACATAATTAACTCGACTTTGCATACGTCTATAAGAGTGCGACCCGTAGTAAGAAATGGGCGTCCCAAGAGTATGGCCACCTCCTTATCAGTTTGCAATCAAGAATAATGAAATCTGCTAGGAACACAAACTTATTTACTTGGATGAGAACATCTTTGATTTGCCCTTTAGGTTGCGCCAAAGATCTATCCTCCAGCTGCAATGTCACTATAGTGGGCTTCATGTGACCAATTCCCAATTTTTGAAATGTTGATAGTGGCATAAGGTTGATGCTTGCTCCCTAAATCACAGAGCGCTTTTCCTAAGTAATAATTTCCAATGGAGCACGGAATTGTAAAATTGCCAGGATCTTTCATCTTAAGTGGTAATTTATTTATCAACACAACGCTGCAGTCTTCCGTGAGTGCAATTGTCTCGATATGGATTAACTTTGGATAAGAGCTCCTTCATAAATTTCCCATAGCTAGGAATCTGAACAATAGTATTGACAAGAGGTATATTAACATGTAATTGTTTCAGGGTGGCCAAAAACTTCTGATATTCTCTGTCATTTTCCTTTTCCTTAAATCTTTGTGGAATCGACAAAGATATCGAAACATTAGGTTGTCGTGACATAACCGACTGCGTCGACATTGGTAGCTACATCGACAATTTTGTAGGTCAAATGGTTGGCATGGGAGTAAGAACTAGTGGCTTCTTTTCATTTAGCTCTACTGCTTCTTCTTCAGGTTCAACATTTCCTCGTTGCTCTGCTTCATTTGCGTTGATAGGTGCTGTATTGGAATTGCTACTTTGTTCTACAGTTTTCTTTCCAATGTGAAGAGTAATAGCTTTGCAATGCTCCTTCCCCTTTGAATTGGATTTTCAGTATCACTGGGTAAGGCACTTGGTGGTCTCATGCTCATATTAGAAGCTAGTTATCCTACTTGTGCTTCTAACGCTCGGATGGAAGAAGAATTTCCTTGCGCAATAGCTTCAGTTCTTGTGATATGTTCACGCATCAGAGCTTCAAGGGCAGCTAATGGATTAGCTCATGGTTGAGAGTATTGTTGTTGCTATTATTGATATTTTCCTTGCATAATCAGATTTGGCATTACAGTCTGCTATGGCTGCATACGAGCATGTGGCTGCATCTGATCATGATGTGCATCCATCTGAGGACTGTGGTTATAGTTTTGCTGCTACTGATTGTAACTCCCTTGTCAAAAATTTGCTTGGCTTAAGGAATTTCCATATCGAAATGTGGACGCATTTTGATTCCCCTAAAGTTTTTGATACCTGGCTGAACTATTGTAGGAGTTATTATACGAATTTCCTCTGATGTTATTGACATAAAACGCATTTTCTGCATGTTGTGGGCAATCCTCCTATTTATGATTGTCACCGTAAATTTCACATCAAAATGTGGGGACATCCATTTGCTGGGCAACTTGAACGGGAGCAACTTCACTCGTCCCCTTCAAGTTTTTAATCAGTTAGCCAACGAAGATACTTGTGCACTCAAAGCTAATATGGCATCTAATTCAATAACTCTAGGATTCGTTTTTACTTGAGCAGCTCAAGAAATTGGGTATTGATAGTTATTCTGAGCGATTCTTTCCAAAATTCTCACAACTTCATCATAGGTGTAGTCTAACAAAGGACCGTTTGCGAATACAACGACAAGATTTCTTTTCCGCTCATTTAATCCATTGTAGAAAATTTTGATATGCGTTTCTTGTTGGATTCCATGCATGGGACAACGTCGAAGCAAAGTTTTGTAACACTTTCATGTGGTATGCAGATTCTCATCATCCAGTTGGTGATAAGCAGTAATATCATTCCTCAATTGAGCATTCAACGTGGGTGGATTAAACCACAAAATAAATTGAGTCACAAGTGCATTCCACGATGTAATTGATCTAGCAGGTAATCCAAGGAACCAGGTACAAGCCCTTCCTTGCAATGAATAAGGAAACAGTTGCATATCGGATTGAAGAAGAATTTCCTTGCACAATAGCTTCAGTTCTTGTGATGTGTTCACGCATCAGAGCTTCAAGGGTAGCTAATGGATCAGCTCATGGTTGAGAGTATTGTTGTTGCTATTATTGATATTTTCCTTGTATAATCAGATTTGGCATTGCAGTCTGCTGTGGCTGCATACGAGCATGTGGCTGCATTTGATTATGATGTGCATCCATCTGAGAACTGTGGTTATAGTTTTGCTGCTACTGATTGTAACTCCCCTGTCAAAAATTTGCTTGGCTTAAGGAATTTCCATATCCAAATGTGGACGCATTTTGATTCCCCCAAAGTTTTTGATACCTGGCTGAACTATTGTAGGAGTTATTATACGAATTTCCTCTTATGTTATTGACTTAAAACGCATTTTTTGCATGTTGTGGGCAATCCTCCTATTTATGATTGTCACCGCAAATTTCACATCAAAATGTGGGGACATCCATTTGCTGGGCAACTTGAATGGGAGCAACTTCACTCGTCCCCTTCATGTTTTTAATCAGTTAGCCAACGAAGATACTTGTGCACTCAAAGCTAATATGGCGTCTAATTCAATAACTCTAGGATTCGTTTTTACTTGAGCAGCTCAAGAAATTGGGTATTGATAGTTATTCTGAGCGATTATTTCTAAAATTCTCACAACTTCATCATAGGTGTAGTCTAACAAAGGACCGTTTGCGAATACAATGACAATATTTCTTGTCCGCGCATTTAATCCATTGTAGAAAATTTTGATATGCGTTTCTTGTTGGATTCCATGCATGGGACAACGTCGAAGCAAAGTTTTGTAACACTCCCATGTGGTATGCAGATTCTCATCATCCAGTTGGTGATAAGCAGTAATATCATTCCTCAATTGAGCATTCAACGTGGGTGGATTAAACCACAAAATAAATTGAGTCACAAGTGCATTCCACAATGTAATTGATCTAGCAGGTAATCCAAGGAACCAGGTACGAGCCCTTCCTTGAAATGAATAAGCAAACAGTTGCTTATCAGATGGAAGAAGAATTTCCTTGCACAATAGCTTCAGTTCTTGTGATGTGTTCACGCATCAGAGCTTCAAGGGCAGCTAATGGATCAGCTCATGGTTGAGAGTATTGTTGTTGCTATTATTGATATTTTCCTTGCATAATCAGATTTGGCATTGTAGTCTGCTGTGGCTGCATACGAGCATGTGGTTGCATCTGATCATGATGTGCATCCATCTGAGGACAGTGGTTATAGTTTTGTTCCTACTGATTGTAACTCCCCTGTCAAAAATTTGCTTGGCTTAAGGAATTTCCATATCGAAATGTGGACGCATTTTGATTCCCCCAAAGTTTTTGATACCTGGCTGAACTATTGTAGGAGTTATTATACGAATTTCCTCTGATGTTATTGACATAAAACGCATTTTCTGCATGTTGTGGGCAATCCTCCTATTTATGATTGTCACCGCAAATTTCACATCAAAATGTGGGGACATCCATTTGCTGGTCAACTTGAATAGGAGCAACTTCACTCGTCCCCTTCATGTTTTTAATCAGTTAGCCAACGAAGATACTTGTGCACTCAAAGCTAATATGGCGTCTAATTCAATAACTCTAGGATTCGTTTTTACTTGAGCAGCTCTAGAAATTGGGTATTGATAATTATTCTGAGCGATTCTTTCCAAAATTCTCACAACTTCATCATAGGTGTAGTCTAACAAAGGACCGTTTGCGAATACAACGACAAGATTTCTTGTCTGCGCATTTAATCCATTGTAGAAAATTTTGATATGCATTTCTTGTTGGATTCCAAGCATGGGACAACATCGAAGCAAAGTTTTGTAACACTCCCATGTGCTATGCAGATTCTCATCATCCAGTTGGTGATAAGCAGTAATATCATTCCTCAATTGAGCATTCAACGTGGGTGGATTAAACCACAAAATAAATTGAGTCACAAGTGCATTCCACGATGTAATTGATCTAGCAGGTAATCCAAGGAACTAGGTACGAGCCCTTCCTTGCAATGAATAAGTAAACAGTTGCATAGGAACAATAAAGTCTCTAATCATTCTGTTTTGCATTTGTTTTTCTTGTGGCAGCGGTGGGTTGTTTAAATTCTGTGGCTGTATTGGAGGACAGGATTTTGTGGCGGCAATTGTGGTATGGCATCGTTTCCAGGCAAAGCTATATTCCTTTGTTCTTGTGTTCTCCTTCGAATGGTTCTCTCGATTTTTGGATCTAAGCCAACAATATTTTCAAGGTTTCTCCTAGTGGTCATAAAACACCTAAAAGAAAATTGAAAAAGAGTCAACAAAAATTTAAACAAATCAGTAACAAATAAAAGTTAAGAAATAAAGAATAATTGCAACTACAAAAATAAACATCAAACAAACGCCATCCCCGGTAACGACACCAAAACTTGATCACGCTATGAACGTCACAGCATTTGTGCAAGCGAACACTTGTCAATGCAAGTATAGTTGATAGACTTAAAACAATCAGATATCGATCCCACAGAGATGGTTGTTTATGTTTATAATTGTTTATTGAATTAAAGTTAAAATAAGAAAAACTATATGAATAATGTCAATGCAATTGAAATAAAGAGTGCAGAAATGAATGAATTAAACTGTCAAAGCAAATTAATAAGAAATGTAATGAAAGTTTGAAGATAATTTGTCGATGCAATTTAAGAAAATTAAAGAAGTAAAAACAATGATAATGGAATGGGGGATCCCTGACTTGATAAGTCGGCAAACCACTAAATGTGACCACAAGGTAAATAATAGATAAATTTTCACCGCAATTAAGCTTAATGAGATCTTACCAACTTCAACTTTCCTATTTATCAAAGACCCAAATACTCATATTAACCACACCTTCTAGTGCTGGCAATGCTTTGCTTTCAAGAACAAGTAGCCAGAATTCCTTCGTTCCCTAAACAACTTCCGTTTATCTTTCTTGTTAATTTAATTTGTCACCGCACTTTTCAGTGTCAGTAATTGCAATAGCACTTCTGTAACCAAGAAATTAAATCCAAAGATAAACAGATAAGAGAAAATTGAGCAGAAATCAAATTGGACCTAAAATTAAAAGGTACTTCCATACACATTTAACTTCAACAGAATTTATCAGCATTTGAGAGGAAATAAAGAACAAGCTAAAGCATTCTACTCCTAGCCTACTAGAATTCTTCCCTAATGCTCCTCTTGTGTTGTACTTAGGAAAAATCCTCGTTAGGAGTAGGAATTGCCTTCTCGTCACAGTCAGTTCACCCTCCAAGAAACTAAACTGCCATGGAGGCAAGCTTAAAGAAAAGAAGAAAAATCGAATTGATTTTTTTCAAGAGCTCCAAGATTCCTCCCTCCTTTTCTTCTTTTTCATCAGTATTTATCTTTAATTCCAAATACAGGTGTCCTTCTTCTTCAGATCTAACTTCCTTACTACTATACAAGTTAGTTAATCCAGTTGTACATTCATGCAGATATAGTGCATTCAGCAAGCAGTTAAAGGTTGTTGCGACATCTCTAGACGCAAATTTAGATTTTAATTCCCTGCTACTACCTTGATATTCTCAAGCACTGGTACTTCTGGATATGTTCATGCGACGACAGGTTTGGGCGCAATTCTGGATTCTAAATTGCTATGATAGCCTTAGACACCTTCATACGTTGATCTTTTGGGACAGATTCCTACATTGACATATTTAGACGTAAAACTGAACACTAAATGTGGTGACATTAGTAGCAAAAGTAGGACAAAATTAGAGAAAATTAAACCAAACATTACTGACTTAAAAAATGCAATTATTGAATATAAAATGCTAAAAATGCATACGAAACATGATATAATGGGAACAAATTATACTTTAAATAAGGAGAAATTAATGGTCTTTTCTAATGCTATCACCACACTTAGTTTTCTGCTGACTATTCATGTTGGGGACCCTAATTCGTTATTATTGCATTTCATCTTTATTTTCGCATTATTGCTTCGACAATCACTCTCACAATTTATTTGCATTTACTTATTCATTGTGATGACATTAATAGATAACAAACATCCATCCTCGTGGGATCAATATCCGACAGATTTACATCTGTCTACTATACTTGCATAGACAGTGTACGCCTGTACATTATTGCTGTGACGTTCATAGCCCAATCAAGAACAAAGAGCCCAATTCGACACAAGTAGTGGTTGCCCAACAAGGAGTTTTGGGATAATTGCTAGGAGTCCCTAAAATTGAAAAAAATCAGAATCGACCCCTGAAGATTACAGTTGACTCTGTCTTTGTCTCTACTTGATTTAGCATGACTGAATGCTTAAATTAAGCAAACAACCAAGCTTAAATCCATTGAACCATGGTCGGCCATTGATAGCGCTATAAACGTCACAGCAATTGGTGCAAGCGAACACTGTCGATGCAAGTATAGTTGATAGGTTTTAGCTATCAGATATCGATCCCACAAACATGGCTGTTGATACTATAATTGTCGAAGCAATTAGAGTTAGAATAAAAAGAATTGTAAGGAATAATATCAGCGTAATTAAATCACAGACTACATAATTAAATGAATTAAAACTGTCAAAGCAAATGTTGTGAGACTGTGATACAATATGTCAAAGCAATTTAATAAAAAAATGTAATGAATGTTGAAGATATTTTTTCAATGCAAATTAAGAAAATTAAAGAAGTAAAACAATGATGATGGAATGGGGGGATCCCTAACTTGATAAGTCGGCAATCACTAAATGTGACCACAAGGTAAATGATAGATAAATTGTCTCTGCAATTAAGCTTAATGAGATCTTACTGCTTTCAACTTCCTTGCTTATCAAAGACCCAAACACTCACATTAACCACACCTTCCAGTGTTGGCAATGCTTTACATTCGAGAACAAGTGGCCAAAATTCCTTTGTACCTCAAGCAACTTTT
This sequence comes from Gossypioides kirkii, assembly GCA_005610355.1. Lineage (NCBI taxonomy): Eukaryota > Viridiplantae > Streptophyta > Magnoliopsida > Malvales > Malvaceae > Gossypioides > Gossypioides kirkii. Next base: position 20,593,376 of record CP032245.1, read on the forward strand.
GTTGTCTTGCTTGTTAATTTAATTATGTCACTGTACTTTCTAGTGTCAGCAACTATAATAACAGATAAGTGGAATTGAGCAGAAATCAAATTAGATATAAAATTAAAAGGTACTTCCACACATAATTAAGTTTATCAGAATTTATCAACGTTTAAAAGGAAATAAAAAAACAAGTTGAAGCATTCTATTCCTAGCGTACTAGAACTCTTCCCTAATGCTCCTCTTGTGCCGCACATAGAAACACTCCTCGTCAGGAGCAGATGCTGTCTTCTTGTTGCAGTCAGTTAACCCTTCAAGAAATTAAGCTGCAATGGAAGCAAGCTTAAGAAAAATGAGAAACATGGAATTGATTTTTGTCACGAGCTTTGATGATCCCCTTTCTTTCTCTCTCTTCTCAATATTTATCTTTAATGCCAAGTATAAGTGTCCTTCTTCTCTCAAATCTAACTTCCATGCAGCTGTACAAGTTAGTTAATCCAGTTGTACACTTACACAGAATCTGGTACATGCAGCAAGCAGTTACAGGTTGTTGCGACATTTCTAGACGCAAATTTAGATTTTAATTTGCTGCAACAACCTTGATATCCCCATGCACTGGTACTTCTGGATATGTTCATTCAACAATATTCATGGGCGCAATATGCAAATGCTAATGCGATGACAGATTTAGGCGCAATCTGGATTTTAAGTTGCGGCGACAACCTTGAACATTTTCCTGCTTTAATCTTTTAAGACAGATCCCTGCACTGACATCTAAAGACGTAATACTGAATAATAAATGTGGTGGCATTAGTAGCAAAAGTAGGATAAAATGAAAGAAAATTAAATCAAACATCACTGACTTAGAAAATTCAATTATTAAATACAAAATGCTAAAATGCATGCCAAACATGATACAATGGGAACAAATTATACTCTAAATAAGAAGAAATTAATGGTCTTTCTAATGCTATCAAACCCCCAAACTTGAGTTTTTACTTATCCACAAGTAAACAAAAGTTAGCAAGGTCATAACAAAATTCTTTTCAAAGCAATAATCGTTCTAGCAACTTGAATCTTCTGAGACCTTAATGTATGAATTACATTTACATGACAGAAAATTGCGTCGACAATTTATTAGCATGAATAATCAAAATTGCAACTTCATCAAAGCTAGCATCATGCTTCAAATCCTGAATTCTATCTACCAATACAGCATTTATTGTACACTAATATAAATATATTTCTTTTTCTTTTCTTTTTTTTTATGCGACCGAGGGATGTCATTGCATTACTATACCCTTGTTCCTGGGCAATAATGATGGGGTACAACAAACTCCCAGGGAGTATGTAATTGCATCGACACACACTCTTGTGGTGACAACCTTTGGCTAGATACTTTTTCAAACACTTATATTGGAGTGTTCCCCCTTGACAAGTCACAATGCACCCGTATTGGAGTGTCTTTTATTCAAAATTATATCTATATACACAAAGCTGTAATTGGCAAGTTATTTCCAAGATTCAAATAATCATACTACTCATTTATTACTAATGCAATTTCAACCATTCATCCAAAAATAGAAGGATACAACATTCAATCATTTTCATCCAATTCATACATTAGCATCTCAAATAATTCAAGAATTAAGCATCAAAAGAAAAAAAAAATTGTAGTCACATTTTTCATAACCTTGCATATTTTCATTAGACTAAAAGGACAAATAATTTCTTAAAAATGTGGGTGCAATTGCATTTTCATTCCATAGACATTCCCCCAAACTTAAAGTCTACATTATCCCCAATGCACTGACATTAATGTATAATATACATGGAAATGCGACTACAATGCAAATACGTTGACAAAATAAAATGCAGGGACAATTAAAATGTGATGACAATGGAATTACAACTACATGACATGCAACTAAGTATGTACTGAAAAAAAATTAAAGACTAACTCATTGATGTGCAGCCAAAGAAATGGCTCCTTTGGTCTCTTTCTTCTTCTTATGGCGTTCCTCCTTGAACTTCTTCTTATCTTTGTGCTTTCGTTTTCTTTCTGTTTGCTCAACTGGGTTGGCGGATTACTCCTCCACATGTAGTTGTGTGCTGGCTTCATCGACTGTGACATAGGGCACTATAGCCAGAGGATTGAAATCCTCATTGTTGACTGCCATAGCCTCGACCTGATTCACAGCAGATAGCACCAGATGTTCATTAATTGCACCCACATCTTCAGGTGGGGCGACAAATTCTTCAGGCAAATTTGTCGCGACAAAAATTTCCTCTTTATCTCCTTCTTCCTTTACTTCTTCTTTTTCTTCCTCGATACCCATAGATTCCATGGTCATGTGCTCTTCTTCAGCATTAGCTTCCTTTGCAGCCATGTTTCCTCCTAGACTATTTGAAAATTCATCTTCAAAAAGGCTGGCAATATTGCGGAAGCAATCTTCAACATCTTTTGAATTCACATCCTGATCCTCATCATCAAATATGTGGACCATGTGCAATGACTTGACAGATTGATCCTTCCCTTCTGAAGCAGCTTTCTCAGTTGATGGTGTTACCTCTCTGATAATAGGGGGAAACACTGGGAATTTCTGGCAAAGGATGCTTGCTAATGCAACGTAATGTGTTGACAATTGAACAATTCCATGCCCTGGTGTAGGCATAGAATAAATTCTGCAAGTGATCCATGTCCTCAACTATGGCGAAAAGTTTGATTTTTTGCACACTAATTCTATCAGTCAGCTACTCGAGATCTTCAATCTTCCTTCATAATTGAGGATTTGTAGGGGCATGAGGTTGTTTTGCTTCCTTCTTTGCTTTTCCTTTTCCTTTCTTTTGTGCAGCTTCTTTCACTATAAGGGTCTCCTTCCCCCTTGTCATGCGCTCAACCGAGACATCATTGATTGGTCCCTTATTTTCGAAGAACTCCCTTTCACGAGGCACAACACCCCTCTGTTGACACAATTATGTTATAAGAGAGGGAAATGGCAAAATAACTGTTAGCTTTGTTGTACCTTCTGTAATCTCTTGATGTAAGATTGCACCGACATCTATTTGACAGTCTTTAATAATTGTATGTATGAGACACATTCTATCTAAAGTTACCGAGGTGCTGTGAGTAGAAGGCAATAAGCGACAATTGATGAAATGGAACCATACCTTGCTTTGTCTCGTGAGGAATCGATGATGCATTCTATAGTTGTTGGGGTACGACACCGTCAATGCACAAATCATTCATTAATAAGTCAACACCCTCCTCCATCAGTTGTTCTAGGAAGGCGATATGCTCATCTTCCCCCTCAGCAATGCTATACAGGGCATTGATATGTACAGCACTCCAGGGTACCAGTCCCTCTCGAACAAAGATAAACTCTTGTTCCTTGTTAATCAAATTGGCATAGAATTCCCTGACGAGGGATGACGAATATCCTCCAGGATGGCTGCAAAACGTTTCCCACCCCAAACATGAGATAGTCCGTTGGACTTGTTTATTGAGCGTGAGTAGTGGTGATGACTAGAATCCTTGCTCTAGGTGGTAATTACGCTTCAACATATTGTTGTGGAAGCGGCCTTTGGTTGCTTTTGTGAGAAACAGTACTAGTTTGTTGGATGGCGGCTGCTCTACGTTACAAGCCACCACAGTAGAGGATTCAGCGACTGATTTAGAAGGGGTTTTTGATCCTTTTATTTTTGCCATGACTGTATGATAGAAAGAGAATGAAAGTTACAGGAAATTGGAAGGTTAAAGAAAAAAGAGTTTTGTAGCAACAATGGAGGTTGTGGTTGTGGAGAACATCGTGAACACAGTGAGGTGTTTTATAGGGAATGAAACTAAAGAGGCATGATGTCCACTGTAGGGATAGGACGTTGTGTCTGCATCCAATAAATGCAATGGCATGGATTGTCCTTTTCCAAATTGATCCGACGGTAGGGGAACAAGGTGAATCAAACGGTGTGATCTTTCCTGAAACGTTTTACTGTGATGAGTCAGCAAGTAAATTGCGTCAACAAGTAAGGTTTTTTTGTGCGTTGACAAAAGAGTAGCTATTATTCCTACAAAAGAACTAAAGAAGATAATTGAAATAAAATAAAATACGAACAGTAAAAGGAATAAATGTAATGAAAAATTAAGAAAATGTGACCAGATTAATGGTCTCGTTCTGCTCGCGATCATCTAGGCTGAGATAATGCTTCAATCGTTGGCCATTTACCTTGAATTGGTGCCCATCATTTAAGTCCTTAATTATCATTGTACCATGAGGAAATGCTTCGACAACTTCGAATGGTCCTAACCATCTGGTGCGCAATTTTCCAGTATGTAATTTTAAACGTGAATTAAATAAAAGGACTAACTGACCTATACAAAATTGTCGTTGCAAGATAAAGTTGTCGTGCCATCTTTTAGTTTTTTTTGTATATTGCAGTATTCTCGTATGCATTTCGTCGAATCTCCTCTAATTCAAAAATGTCCAACAATCTCTTTTGTCCAATAGCATCACAATCAATATTCACTTGCTTAATTGCCCATATGGCCTTATGTTCAAGTTCCACAGGCAAGTGACATGATTTACCAAAAACAAGCTGATACGGTGACATTCCTAATGTTGTTTTGTACGTTGTACGAAGCACCCACAATGCATCATTGAGCCTTGAAGACCAATCTCGTCTAGATGGATTCATCATCTTTTTAAGGATATTTTTAATTTGTCGATTGGATACTTCAGTTTAGCCATTCGTTTGTGGATGATATGTGGTTGTCATTCGATGCTTAACACCATAACGCTTTAATGCGGTTGCAACTTGATTAAATTGAAAATGAGTGCCTTGGTCACTGATTAATGCTCTAAGTGTTTCAAATCGAGTAAGGATGTATGTGTGAAAGAATTTCAACACTATCCAAGCATCAACTTTAGGAACAACAGTTGCTTCAACCTAATTGGAGACATAATCGACAGCAACCAGAATATAAACATTTCCAAAAGACTTGGGAAACAGTCCCATGAAATCCATACCCCAAACGTTGAAAAGCTCAACTTCCATAATAAGCTGTTGCATCATATCATTGCGTCGAGATATTGATCCAGTGCGCTGACATTTATCGTATTGTTTAACAAAGTTGTGGGCATCTTGAAACAGTGTTGGCCAATAAAATATTGAATGAAAGACCTTTGCAGTAGTCCTCATCCTACCAAAATGACCTCCATAAGGGGCATCATGATAGTGCTTCAGGATTGGAAGCATTTCTTCTGCAAGGGCACAGTGACGAATAATATTGTCGGTGCATACTTTGAACAGGTAGGGCTCATTCCAATAGAACTTTGCAGCATCTCGAAGAAATCTTACCTTTCGGTGACCAATTGCACTCAATGGTAGTCTACCACAGACAAATAATTGACAACATTTGCATACCATGGGGATGAGTCGACATAAAAGAGCTTCTCATCTGGAAATATGTCGACAATTTCTGAAGTATTTTCATCTTCACTCCCAAATTCAAGACAAGATAAATGATCTGCAACCTGATTTTCTGATCCTTTTCGATCCTTAATTTTAAGATTGAATTCTTGTAACAACAGGATCCATTGAATCAGTCTTGGTTTGGCATGTTTTTTGGCAAAGAGGTATCTCAATGCAAGTGATCAGTATATACTGTGACTTTTGCACCGATAAGATACAAACGAAACTTGCCGAATGTAAAAATTACTACCAACAACTCTTTCTCTGTGGTTGTATAATTTACCTGTTGATAGCATTAGAAATGACACCTATTTTTTCCTAAAACTTGTGTATTAATTGTTTCTTTTGTATCATATTTAGTATGCATGTTAAACATTTCATAGTTAATATTTGCATTTTCTAACTTAGTGTTGAATGACTTTAATTCTTTTCATTTGAACCTCTTTTTTACTACTAATGTCGTCGTATGCAGCATAAGTTTTGCGTCTGAAACTGTCAGCGTAGAGATTCACTTCTAAAGACCAGTGTTGGAAAATGTGCAAAGATGCAGCCACAAATTTAACATGGAGTTGCGGCCAAAGATATCACCACATGAAGACCTTCACCTCGTACAAGTGAATTCATGCTACAAACATACCTGAAAGCACTAACGTAGGAGAATGCTAAGTTGTCACCGTAAGTAAAGATCATAGATTGCTCCCAGAGATGCGGCGATAACCTCCAGATGCTTGAAGAACACACCAAATCTGCTTAAGTGCAGAGCTGGAATTAACCAACTTGTACAGCTGCCAAAATGGTTAGATCTGAGAAGGAAGGAGATCTAAAATTCCCAGAGCTTATAAATAGGAGGGAAAGGAAGAAGATAATGATCAAGTGGTGAATAATTAAATTCTGAAAAATTTCTCAATTCTCTAAATGAGCTACCATGGAAGCTTAAGGTTCGGAGGAAGGTGATTTGACGTCAAAGGAGCAAGACTTCTGACGAGAAGTGTCTATCTGCAGCGTAAGAGGAGCTGCCACGAAATAGTTCTAGTGAACTAGGAATAGGATGCTTCAACTTTTTCTTTGATACTTCTTAATTGTTGATGAATACTGTTGATTATCAATTGAGTATGGAAGTAACATTTGAAATTAGATCTTAATTTATGTCTACTCTATTCTCTTTATTTGTTTATCTTTGGATTTAATCGTTTTGACCACGAAAGTGCAATTGTAGTCTCAATCACTGGAAGGTGCGGTGATAAGTTAAATCAACAAGCAAGACAACGGAAGTTGCTTGAGGCTAAGAAGGAATTCTGGCCACTTGTTCTTAAGTGCAAGGCATTACCAACACTGGAAGGTGTGGTAATTACTAGCATTTGAGTCTTTGTTAAACAGAGGAAGTGATAGCAGTAAGATTTCATTAAAGTATAATTGCGATGGCAATTCATCTATTTGTTACCTTGCAGCCATGTTTAGCATTGCGACTTATGAAATCAGTGATCCTCTCCACTTCTTTACACTTGATCCGTTTATTTTTAGTTCTGAATTAATCTTTGCAAACATCCCAACAGCTATTCATTTTATCTTAACTTGTTCTAACCATTTATTTTATATTTGCATTGACAATTTAACTCTTTTAGCTCTGCAGATCTAACTCAGTTGCACTGAATTCTTAGTAACAATTTTTCTAATTTTAACTTTAGTTGCTTCGACAATTAAACATCAAGAACTCTATCCTGTGGGATCGATGCCCGATAGAGTGAATCTATCAACTATACTTGCATCGATGAGTGTCCGCTTGTACTTAAATGCTGTGATGTTTACAGGCTGGTCACCTATGCTTCAGTAAGAGTTTCGCTAGCATAATATACTGTATGAAATACCTTGTCTTTGCGTTGCCCAAGCACTGCTCCTACTGCATAGTCACTTTCATCACACATAACTTTGAATGGTTGTGACCAGTCCAGTGCGACGATAATAGGTGTCTATACTAATTGCTGCTTAATTTTTACAAATGCTTCCAAACTGGCAACATCAAACAAAAACTTTTTATTTTGCTCTAACAGTGAATAGAGAGGTTTTGCAATTTTTGAGAAATCATAAATAAATCATCGATAAAATCCTACATGGCTAAGAAAACTCCTTATTCCCTTGACATTAGTATGTGCGGGTAACTTCTCAATAATTTCCACTTTTGCTTGTCTACTTTGATGCCTTGACAGAAGATACGATGTCCAAGGATAATGCCTTCAGTTGCCTTGAAGTTGTATTTTTCCCAGTTTAGTACTAGATTAGTGTCCTCGTATCGCTTTAAAACTCTAGCTAAATTTTTAGCGCATTTATCAAAAGTGTGACCATAGATAGAAAAATCATCCATGAATACCTCCAAGCAGTCTGCAATCATATCGAAAAAAATTGTCATCATGCACCTTTGAAATGTGGTTGGTGTGTTGCATAAACCAAATGGCATTCGACGAAAAGAAAAGGTACCAAACGGACAAGTAAAAGTTGTTTTTGCTTGGTCCTCCAGCACAATTGCAATCTGGTTGTAGTTAGAATATCCATCAAGAAAGCAGTAATAGGCCTTACCAGTAAGCCTATCTAGCATCTGATCAATGAAGGGAAGTGGGAAGTGATCTTTTTTTGTGGCAGCATTCAAACGGCGGTAATCCATATAAAAACTCGCCAACCTGTAGCAATGCGAGTAGGGATTAATTCATTTTTGTCATTACTTGCAACCATAATACCGCTCTTCTTTGGAACGCATTGGACTGGGCTTACCCATGTACTATCAGAACTCGAGTAAATAATGCCTTATCCATCCATTTGATGATATTTTTCTTTACTACTTCATTTTTTCATTTAACCTCCATTGCTGCTCGATGGATGATCATGCTATGAATGTCACAACAATTGGTGCAATCGAACACTGTCAATGAAAGTATAGTTGATAGGTATTAGCTATCAGATATCGATCCCACAGAGATGGTTGTTGATGCTATAATTGTCGAAGCAATTAGAGTTAGAATAAAAGGAATTGTAAGGAATAATGTCAGCGCAATTAAATCACAGACTGTAGAATAAAAATGAATCAGAACTATCAAAGCAATTGTTGTGAGTCTGTGATACAATATGTCAAGACAATTTAATAAGAAATGTAGTGAAGGTTGAAGATATTTTGTCGATACAAATTAAGGACATTAAAGAAATAAAAAATGATTATAAAATGGGGTGATCCCTGACTTGATAAGTCGGTAATCACTAAATGTGACCACAAGGTAAATGATAGATAGATTGTCGCTGCAATTAAGTTTAATGAGATCTTACTCACTTCGACTTCTCTGTTTATCCAAGACCCAAATACTCACATTAACCACACCTTCCAGTGCTAGCAATGCTTTGTTTTTGATAACAAGTGACCAGAATTCCTTCGTGTCTCAAGCAACTTCTGTTGTCTTGCTTATTAATTTAACTTGTCATTGCACCTTCCAATGTCAACGACTACAATAACACTTCCATGATCAAAAAATCAAATCCAAAGATAAACATATATGAGGAATTGAACAAAACTCAATTTAGATCTAAATTTAAAAGGTACTTTCATACACAATTAAGTTTATCAGAATTTTTCAACGTTTAAGAGGAAATAAAGAACAAGTTGAAGCATTCTATTCCTAGCCTACTAGAACTCTTCCCTAATGCTCCTCTTGCTTTGCACTTAGAACACTCCTCTTCAGGAGAAGATGTTTCCTTCTTCTCACAGTCAATTCACCCTCCAAGATAATTAAGTTGCCATGGAAGTAAGCTTAAGAAAAATGAGAAAATGGAATTGATTTGTCACGAGCTAGATGATCCCCTTTCTTCTTCTCTCTCCTTAGTATTTATCTTTACTACCAAGTACATGTGTCCTTCTCTCAGATCTAGCTTCCTTGTAGCTGTACAAGTTAGTTAATCCAGCTGTACACTCACGTAGATCTGGTATATGCAGTAAGTAGTTGCAAGTTGTCGCGACATTTTTGGGCGTAAATTTAGATTTAAATTTGTTGTGACAACTTTGATATCCTCACACATTGGTACTTTTGGATATGTTCAAACAGTAAAATCCCCAATGCAATCTAGAAGTGCTCATGCGGTGACATGTTTGGGTGCAATTCTGGATTAAAATTGCAGCGACAGCCTTGAACACTTTCTTGCTTTGATCTTTTAAGATAGATCCCTGTATTGACATCTCAAGGCGCCATACTAACACTAAATGTAGTGACATTAGTAGCATAAGTAGAATAAAATGAAAGAAAATTACACCAAACATCACTAACTTAAAAAATGCAATTACTAAATATAAAATGCTAAAAATGCATGCTAAACATGGTACAAAGGGAAAATTATACTCTAAATAAGGAGAAATTAATGGTCTTTTCTAATGCTATCACACCCCCAAACTTGAGTTTTTACTTGTCTTCAAGTAAACAAAAGCTAAGAAGGTCATAGCCAAAAAAAATTTGTCAAAGCAATAATCATTCTAGCAACTTGAATTCTCTAGGATCCTAGTGTATAAATTCCATTCATATGATAGAAAATTGCACCGACAATTTAAAGGTATGAATAATCAAAACTGCAACTTCACTAATGCTAGCATCATGCCTTAAATTTTAAATCCTCTTGACCAATACGGCATTTATTGTTCTATATATATATATATTTCTTTTTATATATTTTTCTTTCTTTCTTTTCTTTTATGTGACTGAGGGATGTCATTGCATTACTATACCCTTATTCCTGGGTAGTAACGATGGGGTGTAGCAAACTCTTAGGAAGTATGTAATTACGCCGACACACACTCTTGCAGTGACAACCTTTGGCTAGATATTGTTTTCTAACATTTGCATTGGAGTGTTCCCCCTTGATAAATCACAATGCACCCACATTGGAGTGTCTTTTATTAATAGTTATAATTATATATAGCTGCAGATGGTAAGTTATTCCAAGATTCAAATAATGATACTACTCATTTGTTACTAATGCGATTTCAACCATATATCCAAAAATAGAAGGATACAACATTCAATCACATTCATCCAATTCACGCATTAGCATCTCAAATAATTCAAGAATTACGCATCAAATGAAATTAAAAAATTTAGTCACATTTTTCATAACCTTGCATACTTTCATTAAACTAAAAGGACAAATAATTACTTAAAAATGTGGGTGCAATGACATTTCCATTCCATATACATTTCCCCCCAAACTTAGAGTCCGCATTGTATCCAATGTAGTGACAATAATATACAAGTATTTACGAAAATGTGACTATAATGCAAATGCGTTGACAAATAAACTATAGGGATAATTAAAATATGATGACAATGCAAGTACCACTACATGATATTTAACTAAATTACGTACTAAACAAATTAAATGAAAACTAACTCAGTCATGTGCAGCCGAAGATGTGGTTGCTTTGGTCTTTTTCTTCTTCTTGTGGCGCTCCTCCTTACGCTTCTCCTTATCTTTGCACATCCATTTTCTTTCTGTTGGTGTAATTGGGTTGGCGAATTGCTCCTTCATATGCTGTTGTGTACTGGCTTCATCCACGGTGACATCAGAAGGATGAATTTTAGCAAGAGGTGCCACATAAGGCACTATAGCCAAAAGACTGAAATCCTCATTGTTGATTGTTACAGCCTCGGCTTGATTCGCAACACATGGCACTGGGACTTCAGTAGTTGCACCCACATTGTCCGGTGAGGTGACAAATTCTTTAGGCAAATTTGTCGTAACAAAAACTTCCTCTTTCTCTACTTCTTCCTTTTCTTCTTCTTTATCCTCTTCCTTCTCCTCCTCGATACCAACAGATTCCATGGTCGTGTGCTCCTCATCAGCAGCAGCTTCCTTGTCAGCCATATTCGCCCCTAAACTGTTAGAAAATTCATATTCAAAAAGGCTAGCAATATTGCGGACACACTTCTCAACATCCCTTAAATTCACATCCTAGTCCTCATCATCAGAAACATGGATCATATGCGGAGACTCGACAGAGTGATCCTTCCCTTCCAAAATAGCTTTCTCGGTTGATGGTGTTGCCTCTCTGATGATAGGGGAAACACTAGGAATTCTGGCAAAGGATGCTTGCTAATGCTACTTAAGGTGCTGACAATTGCAGTATTCCATGCCCTAGTGTAGGCATAGAATAAATTTTACGAGTGCTCCATGTCTTCAATTGTGGCGACAAGTTTAATTTACTGCACATTCATTCTGTCAGCTAGTTGCTCGATTTCTGTAATCTTCCTCAATAATTTAGGATCTGTGAGGGCATGAGACTGTTCTGCTTCCTTCTTTGCTTTTCCTTTCTTCTTCTTTGTTACAGCTTCTTTCACCAAAGGGGTCTCCTTCCCCCTTGTCATGCGCTCAACCGAGACATCATTGATTAGTCCCTTATTTTTTAAGAATTCCTCCCCCTCACGAGGCACAACACCCCTCTGTTGACATAAATGCGTTATAAGAGAGGGGAATGGCAAAATACTTGTTCGCTTTACTGCTCCTTCTGCAATATCTTGATGTAGGATTGCACCGACATCTATTCGGTGGCCTTTAATAATTAAATGTATGAGACACATTCTGTCTAAAGTTGCCGTGGTGCTGTGGGTAAAAGGCAGTAAGCGACAGTTGATAAAATGGAACTAGACTTTGCTCTGAACCGTGAGGAATCGACGATGCATTGTATAGTTATTGGGGTTGTTACCGATCAAGACGGCACCATCAATGCACAGGTCATTTAGTAATAAGTCAGCACCCTCCTCCGTCAGTTGTTCTAAAAAGGCGATATGCTCATCTTCTCCCTCAGCAATACTATATAGGGCATTGATATGCGCAACACTCCAAGTTACCAATCCTTCTCGAACAAAGACAAAACTCTTATTCTTTATCTATCAAATTGGCATATAATTCCCTGACAAGGGACGGAGAATACCCTTAACATAGTCGCGAAACTTTTCCCACCCCAGGCGTGAGATGGTTGATTGGTGTTTTTACGTCATAACGATTGTGCAAGCGAACACACGTCGATGCAAGTATAGTTGATAGATAAGTCTATCGGATATCGATTCCATGGGGAATAGGTTCTTGATGTCTAAATGTCGAAGCAATCAATATGGAAATTGAATGTAATGTGAGTACTGATGTCAATGCAATATATCAGATCTGTACACTAAAATAATCAGTAATGTCAATGCAATTATAAAAGTTAATTGTCAGAGCAACTGAAAGTAAATCAAAGTTTTGTTGAAGTGCTGAGAATTTAAATGCATAAAAGTAAAGGTGTGATCAAGTGTGAAGAATTGGAGTGGATCACTGACTTCGCTAAGTAGCAACGCTGGATGCATTGACAAGGTAAAATATAGACGGAATGTCACTACAATAAAGTCCCTTTGAGTTCTTACCAACAACAGCTCCCTACTTAATCCCGACTCAAATACAATCACTCCACCTCTCGATGCGAGTAACGATGTGTATCCAAGAACACGTAACTAGTTTTTATCCCAGTCCTGAGCAGCTCTCGCCTAACCCACTTGTTAACCTAACCTATCATCGCATCTCTCGATATCGGCGTACTGTAATTTCACTTTTGTGTTTAGAGTGGTTAGATCCAAGAATAAACAGATAAGCAATAAAAAGTAAGAATCAAAATGATCTAACATCAAAAGATACTCTCGTATTCATTTAATATCATCAATATCCATCATTGTTTAAGAAGAATTAAAGAGTACAACGAAGCTTACTATCTTTACACTACTAGGCCTACTCCCTAATTATTCCTCTTGCCTAGCACCAAGCACTCCTCGTCAAAAGTTGCTGCACACTTGCTCCATCAGCTCACCCTCCTCTTACGTCAAGCTTCCATGGTAGCTTGCTTGAAGATTTGAGAGATTTTTGGATTTAAATTCTTCACTCCTTGATATATATCTCCTTCTTCTTTTACAGATTTTCTCCATTCTCAGATCCAACAACTCTGTACAGCTGTAAAAGTTTGTTATTGACAGCTATGAAGATCTGATTTATTTACTAGACTGCTGTAAAATGTTGATGTAATTTATAAATTGCACCAACAATTTGTCAGCAGAATGTTGTCCCATTTCTAGACATCTCTTCTCATATCCAGATCTAATTACAGCTATCATAGTTAGTTAAATTTCAGCTATGCAGTCATGCAAATCTGGTGTGATCTTTATAACTCTACAGATTGTCGCCGCATCTCTGGTCGTGATCTAAAATCTTTAATTACGGTGACAACGTGTGAAATTCCTGCGCTGGTGCTTCCAGAGGTGCTTGTGGCTTAAATTCACTCACACAAAGTAAAGCTTTCAATGCGTTGACATCTCTGGTCGCAATTCCAAGCTATACCTGCATTCTTCTTCCAGCATTGATTTTCTAAGATGAGTTCCTGCGCTGACAATTCTAAGGTGCAATATATCGACTGATTGCGACGACATTAGTACAAAAAGTTGTAAAAATAACAAGAATTTAAACTAACTTGCAATGAGTTAGAAAATATAAAAACTAAGTATGAAATGCTTATGATGCATGCAAAATATGACACAAAAGAGACAATTAATACCTAAATTTAGAGAGAAAATATATGTCATTTGAAATACCATCATACCCCCAAACTTGAGTTTTTACTTGTCCTCAAGTAAACAAAAATTAACAAAGTCACAAGCAAAAATGTCACCGCAATCAATGTTCTCACAACTTAAATTTTCTGAAATTCTAATGTACAAATTGTATTCACATGATAGAATAATGCACCGACAATTTATAAGCATGAATAATTAAAACTGTAACTTCATAAATGTTAGTATAATGCATTAAATCCTAATCTTCCTTGAACCAATACAACATTTAAATTAATTTTTTTCTTTTTCATTTTCTTCCTTTTCTTATTTTTCTTTTTCAAGTGACTGAGAGATGTCATTGCATTACTCTACCTTTGTTCCTGGGTAGTAACGATGGGGTGCAACAAACCCCCAGGAAGTATGTAATTGCATCGACACACACTCTTGCAGTGACAGCCTTTGGCTAGATGATTTTTCTAACACATGCAGCGGAGTGTTCTCCCTTGATAAGTCACAATTCACTCACATTGGAGTGTTCTTTATTAATACAATGTCGCTGCAATTGGAAAGTTAATTCAAGATTCAAAGATTGATACTAGCCATCATTCATCCAAAAATAGAAGGACTCAATATTCATTCACATTCATCCAATTTACACATCAGCATTCCAAACAAATCAAGATTTATGCATAAAAATAAAAATTGTGGGCACATTTTTGTTGAAATTCTACATATTTTCATTAACACAAGAAACAAGTAAAATTCAAAAATGTGGGTGCAATTGCGTTTCCATTTCACATAAATTCCCCCCAAACTTAATGTCTGCATTGTCCACAATGCACTGACATTAATAAATATATATATATGGAAATGCAATGACAATGTAGATGCAGCGACAATAAAATGCAATGACATTTATAATGCAGGGACAATTATACTACATCCACATGATATGCATGAAACTAAACTAAGTGCTAAAAAAATAAAAACTAACTCAGTGTGCTACAATTGAATATGTGGCTGCATTGGTTTTTTTTCTTGTTGCGCTTTTATTCCTCCTTTTGCCTCATTTTTTTATCTTTACGCTTCCTCTTTTTGTCCTTCGTACCAGCCGGATCAGCGGATTGCTCCTCTTCAGTTGGTTGGGTGGCGGCCTCATCGATAGTTACATCTAATGGGTGTACTTCTGCAAGTGGTGCTATATAAGGCACTATGGCCAAATAATTACAATCTTCAGCACTGCTAGTAACTGCCTCAACCTGGCTCACTCCAAGTGGAGCCACGTTTGCATTGGATGCCCTTACATTTATAGGTACTTCGATAATATCCTTAATGATATCTGTCGGGGCATCGTCTTGCTTTTCCTCCTGCTTCTCTGCAAGGTCCTTCTTCTCAAATTTTTCCTCTCTTTCCTTCTTCTTCTCTTGGCCTTTTTCTTGTTCTACTTCTCCTTCTTCAAGCTGTTCCTACTCAGTGGTGTCTTTGTCAGCGCCTTCCTCTACGTCCACACCCATGGATACAATTAGAGTATGCACCTCCTCAACCATAGCTATCCGCTCTTTCATATTAGCCCCAAGGCTATTCGAGAACTCTTATTCAAATAAGCTGATTATAGTTCTGTAGCAATCCTCTATAGCATTAGAATGCCCCTTGTGCTCCTCGTCATCTGAAATGTGGATTCTTGTTGGAGAGGGAACATGTTGCGGCCTACCATCAAGAGTAGGCTGGTCGGAGGATGAGGTAGCTTCCATAATAATAGGTGAGAAGACAGGAAACTCTGGTAGGGGATTTGGGCCCAGACTCCTCAATAGGCTGACAACAGATTTGTTTCATATTCTAGTGTATGCATTAAAATAGATTTTGTCTGTAGTCCATGTCTTCCAATGCGCTGAGAATACGAATCTGGCGCATGTCGATGTGATCAATGTTTAGTTCCATTGCAGCCAACCTCTTCCCCAACTGAGGGTCTGTGGGCTCATTCTCATGTTTGTCCTTCTTCTTTCCCTTCTCCTTCTTCTTAGGTGCTTCTTTCACTATCGGTGTCTCTTGCCCTCCCATCATTCTCTCTGTTGAGATGTCATTGAAAGGGCTCTTATTCTCTACCACCTCCTCACCATCTCTGAGAAGCAGCTTCAGTAATCTGGTCATGGAGAATTATGCCAACATCGATGTGGCGACTTTCAAAAATTGAATGCAAGAGGCACATGCGATCTAATGTCGCCGTAGTGCTATGTGTAGAAGGTAAAAAGACAACTACAGAAAAACTTTAAGAATACTGAGAGGATGAATGTAACAGCAATAGCGATTGTGAGTGGGGTTTATAACCTTTTTCCTTGATCCAACGGATGGGGATAGAAGAAAATCAACTGGCACGACTCCTATTGAAAAAGCTTTGTTGAGTCATTATATAATGCGTCGACAAGTTGTTCTTGTGATGCATCGACAAAAAGATGATTTTTTTATTCTTGCATAAAATTGAAAAGGTAACAAGTAAAAGTGAAAAGGTAAAAGGAATTGTAAAATGCGTTGACAATGAATCATAATGCGTCAAGAATGGTGTTTACTTATTCCTCAACTGCTTCGTACTCTTTTATTCATCACACTGTCACAAAAAAAATCTCCACTCTTTCTTGTGTTTTTTCCAATTCTATAACTTCTTAATTACGAATATAGGCATCAAAATTATGCTTTCATTGAAATCACCTAATGCCTTTCCAATATACCGATCATCAATGGAGTAGGGTATTGAGGAGCTCTTGGGATCATGAAATTCTTGGAGCAATTTAATTGTCATGACAGTGCACCCTTCAGCAAGTGCAATTGCTTCAACATCTCCCAATCTTCTCTTCTTTGACAATGTGTCTTCAAGTTTCTGAGGTTGTTTTGTTGTAGCATTTGTGGTAACAATGTGATCTGATTCTGTCGCCGTAATATTTTGTTTAACCTCTTCAGCTGCAATTTGCTTTTCAGATTGCGCTGACATCTTTCCATTGTTGAGAGTTGAATTATGTTCTTTTGCTGTAACATCTCTAACAACTTCATTTAGTTGAGTCTCACTTCTGGAAATGATTTCCTCATCATGCACTTGCCCTTGTAAAATCGAATTCTCAATATCAACAGACAAAGTTTCTTGTGGTCGCAAATTTATTGCACCCACAATCTGGCCAAGTTTATATTCTAGAGCTCGTATGGGTTTAGTTTCACTCTGAAGCACAGATTCAATCTTGGAAATATATTTGTCACAGCAAATTTTCGATTGATGAAAACTCTGATGCTTCGTCTTGCTGGATATTTTGTCTTAACAAAGGTTGATCATAACTGGGCAATGTCCTCTAGGGTCTAACATCACTGTCTATACTTCTAGGGTCTTGATTGCTCCAATAAAAATTTGGATGTTGCTCCCACTCTGACGTATAAGTGTTGAAATATGGATTTTCATTTCGATAGAAATTCCCCATGTGGTACACATTTGCTAGATTTGATGGGCATTGTTGAAACTCATGGTTACCCCCACAGTAATTACAAATTGTCACTGCAAATTTCCATTCTGCAATTGCTGTAGCATTCTGCATTGAATTACTCATATTAGTCAAAGAAGACACCTCGGCATTTACGGCATCGAGCTCCATTTCTATAACATCACTCATCCAACGTCTTGAGGTTCTATATACCTCGTTCCTAGCCATATTTCGTTAAAAAATGTAAAAGTAAAAAAAAGGAAACAAGTTAGTGACGAATAAAATTTAGATAATAAAGAATAAATGCAATGACAAAAATAAACATCAAACAAATGCCATTCCCCGGCAACGGCGCCAAAACTTGATCGGTGTTTTTACATCACAATGATTGTGCAAGCGAACACACGTCGATGCAAGTATAGCTGATAGATAAATCTATCGGATATCGACCCCACGAGGAATAGGTTCTTGATGTCTAAATTTCGAAGCAATCAATACGAAAATTGAATGTAATGTGAGTACTAATGTCAGTGCAATATATTAGATCTGCACACTAAAATAATCAGTAATGTCAATGCAATTATAAAAGTTATTTGTTAGAGCAACTGAAAGTAAATCAAAGTTTTGTTGAAGTGTTGAGAATTTAAATGCAGAAAAGTAAAGGTGTGATCAAGTGTGACGAATTGGAGTGGATCACTGACTTCGCTAAGTAGCAATGTTGGATGCGCCGACAAGGTAAAATATAGATGAAATATCACTGCAATGAAGTCCCCTTGGGTTCTTACTAACAACAGCTCCCTACTTAATCCGGACTCAAATACAATCACTTCACCTCTCAGTGCGAGTAACGATATGTATCCAAGAACAAGTAACTGGTTTCTATCCCAGTCTTGAGTAGCTCTCGCCTAACCCACTTGTTAACTTAACCTGTCACTGTATCTCTCGATATCGGCGCACTTCAATTTCGCTTTCGTTTTAGAGCAGTTAGATCCAAGAATAATAGGATAAGCAGTGTAAACTAAGAATCAAAATGATCTAACATCAAAAGATACTCTCGTATTCATTTAATATCATCAAAATCCATCATCGTTTAAGAAAAATTAAAGAGTACAATGAAGCTTACTATCTCTAGACTACTAGCCCTACTCCCTAATTATTCCTCTTGCCCAGCACCAAGCACTCCTCGTCAGAAGTTGCTGCACACTTGCTCCATCAGCTCACCCTCCTCTTACGTCAAGCTTCCATGGTAGCTTGCTTGAAGATTTCAGAGATTTTTGGATTTAAATTCTTCACTCCTTGATATATATCTCATTCTTCTTTCCTCTATTTACAAGCTCAAGAATTTGCGAATTTTCTCCATTCTTAGATCTAACAACTTTAAACAGCTGTAAAAGTTTGTTAGCGACAACTATGCAGATCTGATTTGTTTACTGGACTATTGTAGAATTTCTATGCAATTTATAAATTACGCCGACAATTTGTCAGCAGAATGTCGTCGAATTTCTAGGCATCTCTTCTTAGATCCAGATCTAATTACAGCTGTCATAGTTAGTTAAATTCCAATTGTGCACTCACACAGATCTGGTGTGATCTTTATAACTCTACAGATTGTCGCCGCATCTTTGGTCGCGATTTGAAATCTTTAATTGCGGTGACAACATGTGAAATCCCTGCGCTGGTGCTTCCAAATGTGCTTCTGGCTTGAATTCACTCACACAAAGTAAAGCTTTCAATGCGCCGACATCTCTGGTCATAATTCTAGGCTATACTTGTGTCTGCATTCTTCTTCCAGCATTGATCTTCTAAGATGAGTTCCTGCGCTGACAATTCTAAGGTGCAATATATCGACTGATTTCGATGACTTTAGTACAAAAAGAGGTAAAAATAACAAGAATTTAAACCAACTAGCAATGAGTTAGAAAATATAAAAACTAAGTATAAAATGCTTATGATGCATGCAAAACATGACACAAAAGAGACAATAAATACCCAAATTTAGGGAGAAAATATGTCATTTGTAATACCATCAATGGTTTTGTGGATTTATTTTCCAAGCGTGAATAGTAGAGATAGTTGGAATCCTTGCTCTGGGTGGCTGTTATGCTTCAACATATTGTTGTGAAAGCGGTCCTTGGCTACTTTTGTGAGAAACAATACTGGTTCATTGGATGGTAGCTATTTTGTGTTGCGAGCCACCATAACAGATGATTCAGCGACTAATTTAGGAGTTTTGAATCCTCTTGTTCTTGCCATAACTGTATAATAGAAAGAGAATGAAAGTCATAGGAAATTGGAAGGTTGAAGAAAAGAAATTTTTGTAGCAACAAAGGTGGTTGTTGTTGTGAAGAACATCGTCGGCACATTGGGGTGTTTTATAGGGGATGAATATCAAGAGGCGTAATGATTTCCACTACAAGGATTGGACGTTGTGTCTACATCCAATAAATTGAATGACACAGATTGTCCTTTTTTTGAATTGATCCGACGGTTGGGGAACAGGGTGAATCAATCGGCGTGATTCTTGCCTGAAACGTATCACTGTGATTAGACAGTAAGTAAATTGCGTTAACAAGTAGTGTTTTCTATGCATTGACAAAAAGGATAGCTTTTATTCCTACAAAAGAAGTAAAGAAGGTAATTGAAATAAAATAAAATACAAAAATTAAATAGAATAAATGTAATAACATGTTAAGAAAATGTGACCAGATTAATGGTCTCATTTTGTTCATGATCGTCTGGGCTGAGATAGTGCTTCAACCTTCAGCCATTTACCTTGAATTGGTGCCCATCATTTAACTCTTTAATTATCACCGCACCATGAGGAAATGCTTCGACAACTTCGAATGGCCCTAACCATCTGAAGCATAATTTTCTAGGATGCAGTTTTAAACGTGAATTAAATAAAAGTAAGAACTGACCTGTAAAAAATTGTTGTCACAAGATAATGTTGTCATGCCATCTCTTAGTTTTTTCTTTGTATATGGTAGCATTCTCGTATGCATTTCATCAAATCTCCTCTAATTCAGAAATGTCTAATAATCTCTTTTTTCTAGCAACATCATAATCCATATTCACTTGCTTAATTGCCCACATGGCTTTATGTTCAAGTTGCACAGGCAAGTGACAGGATTTACCAAAACCAAGCTGATACGGTGACATTCCTAATGGTGTTTTGTACGCTGTACGAAGCGCCCACAATGCATAATTGAGTCTTGAAGACCAATTGCGTCTGAATGGATTTACCACCTTTCCAAGGATATTTTTAATTTGTCGATTAGATACTTCAGTGTGGCCATTCGTTTTGTGGATGATATGTGGTTGCCATTCGATGTTTAACACCATAACGCTTTAATGCTGTCGCAACTTGATTGTAATGAAAATGAGTGCCTTGATCACTGATTAATTCTCTTGGTGTGCCGAATCGTGTGAGGATGTGTGTGTGAAAGAATTTCAACACTATCCGACCATCATCTTTAAGGACAACAATTGCTTCGACCCACTTTGATACATAATTGACAGCGACTAGAATATAAACATTTCCAAAAGAATTAGGAAATGGTCTCATGATATCCATACCCCAAACATCGAAAAACTCAACTCTCATAATAGGCTGTTACAGCATTCCGTTGCATCGAGATATTAATCCAGTGCACTGACAGTTATCGCATTGTTGAACAAAATTGTGGGCATCTCGAAATAATGTTGGCCAATAAAATCCTAATTGAAGGACCTTTGCAGCAGTCGTAGCACCATCAAAATGACCTCGATAAGGGGCATCATGGTAATACTTCAGGATAGGAAACATTTCTTCTTTAGGAACGTAGCTACGAATAATATTGTCGACGCATACTTTGAACATATATGTCTCATTCCAATAATACTTTGTAGCATCTCGAAGAAATCTTATCTTTCGGTGACCAATTGCACTTTGTGGTAGTTTTCCACAGACCAAATAATTGACAACATCCGCATACCATGGGGATGCGTCGATAGAAAAGAGCTTCTCATCTGGAAATGCATCGATAATTTGTGAACTATTTCCATCTTTACTCCCAGATTCTAGACGAGATAAATGATTTGCTACCTGATTTTCCAGTCCTTTTCTATCTTTAATTTCGACATCGAATTCTTGTAACAATAGGATCCATCGAAGCAGCCTGGGTTTGGCATCTTTTTTGGCATTGAGGTATCGCAATGTAGAGTGATCAGTATATACTGTAACTTTTGCACCGATAAGATACGAATGAAACTTATCGAATGCAAGAACTACGGCCAACAATGTAACACCCAAAACTCGAACACAAAAACCGGTTAGGATTCCGGTGTTTTACTATTTATTTATCACTGTTCATCTTTAACATCATATTTTTTCAACTTTATTTATTAAAGTATTTCACTTCACACGTTATGTATATCGTCCTTTGGATATAAACAAATTTCAACGAGGATAAAAATTGCATTTCCACTATTTTAGGGGACTTCTACCAGTACTTGATGGTCAAGTATTAGTAGTAGTCAAGTCAATAAACAATTCAAAAATGATGCAGAATTCTACCGGTACCTGTGCTAGTTCTACCGATACAAGTATAATTTCTATCGATACTAAAAACTCTAGGGAGCTATAATTCTCACCCTGCAACTTCTACCGATACAAGCATACGAACTATCGATACATTAGTATACATAACTAACGGTACTTGTAATTCACCTACCAATACAACTCAAGTCAGTGAATAACCTCTCTCATACCCTGTACTTCTACCGATACATGGATAAGTTCTACCAGAACAAGCATGAAAAATCTCAAAAATTATTTCAAAACACAAGTTTAACATCTCAACTTAGGCATTAAGCCATCATACAACCTACAAATATCCAAGTCTTTACATAGTATATTAATTTCATGCGCAAGTTACTCTTCATGCATAACCATAATCAACATAGTAAGATTTATCATTTCTAATACAAAAAAAGAGATAATATCATCCTAGTACATGCCATAAGACCGAGTGATGCAAAATCTACCGACAAACTCCGTGATAGTGTGACTTCAAAGAGATGATGATGGTCCGATCTTCAGTCAGTAAAACATTCTACAATACAACAATAACAACTATGGTAAGCCTCATAGCTTAGTAAGTTTGATAGTGTAAAGAGTTACCAATACAATTAGCTCCATCGAGCTAAGATTATCCCATTGTTCTTTGAATTAAATACAACTTTATTTCCCTTTCTATAACTTTCTATTATCAGTACCCAATGTTGCTCACACGAATTGTCGATGACTCGCAACATATGCGGTACCCATCCATCAGTACGGTGTTTGTCTGTACTGTAAACTATTCCCTAACGATGCTGCTCACACGAGCTATCGGGAGTATTTAATAAGCATAAGTCCTAACCATCGAAGGCCCTATAATCCATTTAGGATTCATATCTCTTTTTCGAATCACGATGCTACTCACGCGAGCTGTCGAGTACTTGCAACATATGAGGTACCCCAGCCATCGCGTCGATACTTTTTCAACGACATAAAACCAACTATTTGTCTCGTTTCGTTTCTCTAATCCTTCAACGACAAATACTTCCAATTGCTGAACATTTATAATGTGCAAACAAGAACTACTAAGTAAAATTTACATTCCGAACTTACCGGACTAGATTGTAGTTGTGGATAAGCACTAGGGACTAATATGCTAATTTCCCTTATCCGTGATCTGTGGCTTGATCGTAATCTAAATCAACAAATCATGCAAATTTTTCATATTAAATCAGTCCATCAAGTCATTCAACTCGATTTGATCCTTTTTGGAAAATTTCACTTTTACCCCTAATACTTTCCTTTTATTTAATTTAGTCCCTTCAACATAAAATATGCAAAATACCCATTTTCTTCTAACATACTCCAACCGAATACTCATAGTGCTTATACAAATCTCTGTAAGTAATTTATTTCAACTAAGTACACACAATTTCATCGCTTTTACATTTTAATCCTTAAACCCTAATTTCATCAAAAATCACTTTACAAAAAGATTTCACCCAAGTGTCAAACATTCAAATATATCAAAAGCTTTCAAGAACCAGCATTTTCAACAATGGCAATTTTCATAACATTTGACAGATTCACAAATTAGTCCTTTCATTAGCTAGATTAAGCTAATACGGACTCAAAAACATAAAAATTACTAAAAACAATTAAGGTTTGCTTACCCAAATTATAGATCAAAGGTTGGAAGAGCAAACCCTAGTTTTTCTATAATTTAGCCGTGAGGAAGAAGAAGAAAGGATGAAAATATCATCTTTTCTTTCTTTAATTTAATTTATATATCAATGGTATTTTTGTAATTTCTTAGACTTTCATCATTAACTTAATTAATCATCCTTTTAACCTTAATCAATCCTACTATTAATCAATATTTGTCATGATAATCCACCTACTAACAATCATTTGGTTAATTTACTTATTTGGTCTTCTAATTAACCATTGATCGCGTTTGTAATGTCACAGCGATTGTGCAAGCGAACACACGTCGATGCAAGTATAGTTGATAGAACAATTCTATCAGATATCGACCCTACGAGGAATGGGTTCTTTATGTTTAAATGTCGAAGCAACTAAAGCTAGGATTAGAGAAAATGTGAGTAAAGATGTCAGCGCAATTATGTCATATCTGTACACTAAAATTATTAATACTGTCAATGCAATCAGAGTTAAATGTCAAAGGTCAAATGTCAGAACAACTGAACGTAAATCAAAGTGTGTTTAATGTTGAGCATTTAAATGCAGAAAAGTAAATGTGATCAAGTGGAAAGGATTGGAGTGGATCACTGATTTTATTAAGTTGCAATGCTGGATGTGACGACTGGGTATTGTATAGATGAATTGTCACAGCAATGACGCTCCAATGAATTTTTACCAATAGCAGTCCTTTGCTTACTTGAGACTCAAGTACCCACAATCACCACACCTCTCGGTGTGAGCTACTTTGTGCACTCAAGAACAAGTGACTAGAACCTCTTCTAATCTCAAGCAACTCTCATCGTCTTGCTTGTTAACCTAACTTATCACCACATCTCTCATTGTCTGTAGACTGCAAAGCTACTCCAGTGTTTGATGCAGTTAGATCCAAGAATAAACAGATAAAAAGCATTAAATAAGAATCAAAGTAATCTAACAATGAAAGATACTCTCGTATTAATTCAAATGTTATTATAATCCATCAGCATATAAGAGGGATTAACGAATACAATCGAAGCTTACTATCTCTAGACTACTAGGACTATTCCTTAATCGCTCCTCTTGTGTTGCATCAAGCACTGCTCATCAAAAGTGGTTGCTCCTTTGCTCCATCAGCTCATCGTCCAGCTTAAATCTTCAAAACACAAAATAATTGTAAAATTTAATTCCTCTACCTCTTGATATTTTTCTTCATCTTCTTTCCTCTATTTATAGGCTTTAGAAATTGCAGATTTCCTCCATTCTCAGATCCAACCATTCTCAGATCCAACTACTTTATACAGTTGTAAAAGTTATTGACAACTACGCAGATCTGATTTGTTTACTGGACTGTTTCAGAATGTAGGCGCAAATTATAATTTTCGATGGCAATTTGCCGCATTTCTAGACCAACTAGTGGCCTTAACTCTGAATGGCTTCAAGAATGATAGATCTCATCTTTTCTCAGATCCAATTCTTTTTGCAGCTGGCAAAGTTTGTCAAAATCTGGTGTGATCTTCATAAATCTGCAAATTATCGTCGCATCTCTGGTCGTGATCTAAAATCTTTAATTGCGGCGACAACGTGTGAAATTTCTGCACTGGTTCTTCCAAATATACTTGTAGCTTGTGTCAAAACGTTTATTTTTGGGAAAACAAACTGATCTCGAACAATATTTTAAAATCGAAAAATGAGAGTTGCCACCAATCTTTTATTCGGTGTGATTGGATCACCTCAAAACGTTTAAAATCCGTTTTGAAAAGAATTTTGGTCTTAGAAATCCAGAATATGGGTTCGGGAGTCGGTTATGTATGAGGAAGGATTAGCACCCTCACACGCTCAAAATTGGTACAACGTTAATTACTTTCGGGTCTTTGTTTGTAAAAACTTTAAAATCTTGAGCGAAGCTTAAAATATGGGAAACAAAATGCCCGTGTGTTTCAAATTCATTGAGGCTATGTCCAACACGTTAGGGCACGATATTCTCAGAATTTTGAAATTGAAGGACATTTTGAAAGGATATAAAGAGGATATTCGATTGCACGAATTGTACAAAAAATAAATCACACCCAGCATGTTAGGGCACGATTTTTCGAGATTTTCACACGAAAGGAATATTGCCTCGCTTTTGTTTAAAATTGTTTGTATATTCTGTGAGAATTCCAAATTTAGAATTAAGTTTAAAATACAATCCTCGGACACATAGCTTCTTTCATGTGATTTTCGAAAATTAGATTTGAAAAAAAAATGCCCATTTTTTCGACTTTCGCGGAGAATTGAAGTCGTGACCAACACGTTAGTGTACGACATTCTCAGAATTTCGAAATTAAAAGGCATTTGAAAAGTTTAGAAGAGGATATTCGATTCGTGTAAATTATACGAAAAATCACACCCAGCACGTTAGGGCATGATTTTTCAAGATTTTCACACGAAAAGGATATTGCCTCGATTTTAGTGGTTTATTTGTATGAAAAATGATTTTGAAAATGAAAATGTAATTTTTGGAAATTTGAGGGCAAAATGATAATTTTTGGATGTTCAGGGGTAAAATGGTATTTTTTGGATGTTCGGGGGCAAAATGGTAATTTTTGGATGTTTAAGGCAAAAATGCAATTTTGGAAAAGTTGGGGTTAAAATGGTAATTTTTAGATATTCAATGGCAAGATGGTAATTTTTGGATGTTCGAGGCAAAAATGCAATTTTGGAAAAGTTCGGGGTCAAAACATGATTTTTGAAAAGTTTGAGGGTAAAATGTAATTTTGTAAAGTTTAAGGTCAAAATGGTAATTTTTGGATATTTGGGGGTGAAATTAATTTTGGAAAGTTCGAGGGTCAAAATATGATTTTTGTGAAGTTTGGAGGTTAAAATGTGTTTTTTAAACAAAACAAGGGCTTTATGCGTAATAAACCCAAAAAGTGGGACACGTGACAACATCCTAGGCCTCCAAAAGTTAAGGACCAAATTGAAAAATAATTTAAAATTATTGGGAAAATTTACAATAAAACAAAGCTTGATTTAAGGACAAAATTGAAATAAATGAAAAGTAAAAAGGACCACGTAGAAATAAACCAAAAATAGGACACGTGGGATTGCCAAGGGACCAAATTGAAAAGGAAATAAAATTGTTGGGCAAATTTAAAATTAATTAAAAGTGGCATTAAGGATGAAATTGAATAAACAAAAAAATGCGAAAAGACCAATAGCATAAATAGACCATTTAATAAAAACATGCGGATACTGAGGCGGGTCGGCTCGAACTCGGGTCGGAGGCATAGAACAACGTCGTTTTGGGGCTGAAACTCAGCCCTCAAAATGGCGTCGTTTCTAAAGCCTATGAAAGGCTGAAATTTTAGAAAAAAAGATACATTTTTCATCAGACTTTTAAAAAAAATCAGCCTTCCCCTCTTTTTGCTCTCTAGAAGGTCCAAGGCCGGCCACTAGGGCCGCCGGTCGCCCCTCACCATCCGTCGCAACGCGTTGCCATGCACTGTCGTCCACGGTGATTCTCAGGTAAAAATTCTTCCTTTTCTTTATTTTTCTTTTAAAACAAACTTAGATCGAGGCTTGAAAACCTTGGATCTAAGATGTTTTCTTTATTTCCTTTTATTAATCCTTAGATCTGTTTCATATGTTTTTGTTATATATTTTTGTTAAAGGATTTAGATCTAAACTTAGATCTAGATTTTTAGTCAAAGTTCTAGTTTTTGTTTGCCTTGAATTTTTTTTTTTAAAAACACCCCTCACGATCGAGATCGGAGGGGTTCCATTCGACTCCGACGACGGTGGCTTCACGAGCAGGTACGTCTGCTCGGCTTTTTTTTATTCATTATTTATTTAATATTATTTAATATGTTTATTATATTTATTACTATATTATATATGACTTAAATGTATATTCAGAAATAATAAATAATAACGATAATATAATAAATAATATATATTAATAAATATATGTATAGGATTTAAACAGTTCAAAATTTGATTAATAAATGACAATGAATAACTATCTATTGAGATTATACCTTTAATTCAAATATGCTTGAAAAATGGTAACTGTTGCTTCGAATACTTCCTGCTTGTATTTCTGAATGCAATCTGTTTGCTATTGATTTCGAATTTGTCTGTATTGGTTTCTAAAGAAAGCTTGTAAAAAAATTACAATTGTCTTTGATTTCGGTTTATAGCCTCCTTTTACAATGATGATAATTTGTCTCTTGCCACTAAATACCCGTATCTTTCTCCTCTTTGCAGGCTCACAGTGGCGGTGGTGGCAGTGGCAGATGGGCGATGGTGCAACTTGGTGCTGACTTGCTGCTGATGTGACGGGTGCTGAGTGGGCAGAGCTTGGGCGGCAACTGCACAAGTGGTCTGCTTTGAGCTATTTTGTGTGTTTGGGTCAATAGAATTTGAAATTGGGCCCAATTAGGTTTGTATTTTGGACTTTGGGATTGTATTTGGACATTCAAATTTTAAATTTAATTTAAAATAAATTTAAACTCAAAATAAGTTTAATTTAAAATAAATTTAAACTTAAATAAGATAAAATTTAAAATTGGGTTCCATTTTGTTTAAACGTTGGGTCCAGTCAAAATTAGGCTTCAATAGCTTGAATTCACTCATTCCAACATAAAGATTCCTATGCGGCGACATCTATGGTCGTAATTTCAAGCTGAATTTGTTATTGCATTCTGAATTCTTTTTAGCCTTGATCTACTGAGATGCGTCCTTGCGCAGACAATTTTTAGACGCAATATATATATGCTACATGTGGCGACATTAGTGCACAAAAAGAGAAAAAATAATAAGAATTTAAACCAAACAACAATGAGTTAGAAAACATAAAAACTAAGTATGAAATGTCTATCATGCATGCTAAATATGCCATAAAAGAGACAATTAATACACAAATTTAGGGAGAAAATAGGTGTCATTTCTAATGCTATCAACCATTTATACTTTTGTACTTATTACAATTTAGTCCTTTTTATTCAATTAACCATCTAAACAAATAAATTTCTGAACCAAAATTTAATACGATACATAAAACACCATAAATATTAAAATAATTAAATTAACGACTTGACTCATTGGATTTTTTATCCCGAAATCACTATTTTCGACACCACTAAAAACTAGGCTGTTACGACTCTCCCCCCTTAGGGAAATTTCGTCCTGAAATTGCTTACCAGTGAACAAGTTAGGGTACTGTGACCTCATCAAATACTCCGTCTCCTATGTAGCTTCTTCAAGTCCGTGTCGGTTCCATAGTACCTTCACTAATGGTACCTTTTTGTTTCGCAACTCTTTTACCTTGCGAGCTAGAATCCTAACCGTTCTTTTGAATACGACAAATCTAGCTGTATCTCAACCTCACAAGGTGCAATCACATGAGAAGGATCTGATCTATACCATCTCAGCATCGAAACATGAAATACATTATGAATCTTCTCCAATTCTGATGGTAAACCCAACTTATATGCTACAGGGCCAACCCGATCAATGATCTCATGCGACCCGATAAACCGTGGACTCAACTTTCCCTTTCTGCCAAACTGCAACACCTTTTTATAAGGTGATACTGTCAGGAAAACTCGGTCTCCCACTGCAAATTCTATATCTTTTCTTTTAAGAACTGCGTACAACTTCTGTCAGTCAGACGCTACTTTCAAACAATCATGAATTACTCGCACCTTATCCTCAGTCTCATGAACTAAATCGATTCCAATCAACTTAGGCTCACTTAATTCTGACCAATACAGAGGTGTTCTGCATTTCCAACCGTATAATGCTACAAATGGTGTCATTTTAACACTAGATTGGTAGCTGTTATTATATGCAAACTCTGCCAACGGTAGATATTTCTCCCAGCTTCCCTCAAACTCAAGTGTACAGCATCGTAGCATATCCTCAAGAATTTGTATCACTCGCTCCGACTAGCCATTCGTTTAGGGATGATATGAAATGTTGAAATTCAACCTGGTTCCTAAAGCTTCATGCAACTTACACCAAAACCTTGAGGTAAAACGCGGATACCTATCAAAGATAATGGATACTGGTACTCCGTGAAGTCGTACGATCTCATACACATATAGCTCGACTAGTCTTTCAAGCGGATAGTCTACCCGGATAGGAATGAAGTGAGTTGAGTTTATCAATCTGTTTACAATTACCTAGATCGAATCTTTCTTTCTCGAGGTTACGAGAAGTTCTATGATAAAATCCATAGTAACCCACTCCCACTTTCGCTCTGGAATGGAAATCGGTTGTAGTAACCCAGATGGTACCTAGTGCTCTACTTTCACTTGTTGACATGTAAGGCATCTAGTCACAAACTCTGAAATATCTCGTTTCATACTTGGCCACCAATACGTTTATTCAAGTCGTTGTACATTTTCACACTCCTTGGGTGAAAGGAATAAGTGTTGTTGTGAGCTTCTGTCAAAATGTCTCGTCTCAAATCTGAATCATTCGAAACACATACTCTGCCTCTATAATATAACATACCTTTTGTATCTACTGTAAACTCTGTAGTGGCATCACTCTGTATCTGCTCCCTTTTAAATTTGAGCTTTGGATCATTTTTATGAAGTTCTCAAATTCACTGTAGAAATAACGATTTCGTCTTAAGCTCAGTAGTGATAGAACCATCATTCTTCAAAGACAACCGAGCGTTCAATGCTCTCAGTGTAAACAATGATTTTTGACTCAAAGCATCGACAACAATGTTAGCCTTCCTTGGGTGGTAGTCAATCACAAGGCTGTAATCTTTCAACAGCTCTAACCATCGGTGCTGATGCAAGTTCAACTCCTTCTATGTCATCAGATATCTCAAACTCTTGTGATCAGTAAACACATGGTATCTCTCTCCGTAAAGGTAGTGACGCAGAATCTTTAATGCAAATACTATAGTTGCTAACTCCAGATCATGAGTCGGATAATTCTTTTCATGCGGTTTTAACTATCGAGAAGCATAAGCTATCACTTTCCCATCTTGCATCAAAACACACCTCAATTCGCTCAAGGACGCGTCGCTGTAAACAACGAACTCTTTTCCCGACTCTGGCTACATCACAACCGGAGCTTCAGTTAACAACTTTTTCAACTGATCAAAACTTTGCTGACACCTTTAGACCACATGAATTGAATGTTTTTCTGTAGCAACCTCGTCATCGGCAAGGCTATGCTAGAAAAGTCCTTCACAAAACGGTGATAATAACCTGCTAACCCGAGGAAACTACGTACCTTAGAAACATTCTTTGGTGCCTTCCAATCAAGATAGATGAGACCTTACTTTGATCAACCTGGATTCCCTCCGATGATACTACATGACCCAAAATCCCACTCTCTCAACCAGAACTCACATTTGCTAAACTTCACATACAACTATTTCTCTCGCAAAATCCGTAACACCTCTCTCAAATGTTGAGTATGCTTTGATTCTGTCTTAGAGTAAATCAATATGTCATCAATAAACAGAACCACAAACTTGTCCAACTGAGGCTGAAATACTCTGTTCATCAAGTCCATAAATGCTGCGGGGGCGTTAGTCAACCAAACGGCATAATAAAAACTCAAAATGTCCGTACCGAGTTTTGAATGTTGTTTTCATTATATCGCAATCTTTCACTCGTATCTGATAGTAACCCGACCGGAGATCTATTTTGGAGAATACTATTGCACCTTTTAGTTGATCAAATAACTCATCGATCGGAGGCAATGACTACTTATTCTTGATTGTTACCTTATTTAGCTAACTGTAATCTATACACATCCGTATCGAACCATCTTTCTTTTTCACGAATAACACGGGTGCACCCTAAGGACTTCTACTCAGAAAACCAGAAGAGACTGCTACACGGACTTCACTATTTTGAATTTCTTCGACGGTGGCATTGAGAAGGTTTTGGTGGGGTTTTTCTTTCCAAAATCTAGAAGTCTCTTCTCTCTCTATTTCTTCTAGTTGTATATTTCCTTCATTTTCTATGCTTTGTCTGCCAAAATGACAAATGGCCGAATTTCTAAACCACCTACCATCATCTTTTTTTATTATTCAAACCGTCCTCAAATCGAACACACATAACCTCGTCCGTAGGTACAATCTCTAATGCATACTTGCTAAGAAATACATTCGTATTCTGCCACAGTCTTGTTTCCTTGTCTCTACTTTAGGAACTCTTTCTTCTTCTTATCTAGATACATCTTGCTAACAAACTTCTTTTTAAACTCCATCTGGAAAGATTCCAAGAAACCTTATTTTTCGATATCATTGCCCACTTGTCACCGTATCTCTCGATGTCGATGTATTGCAATTTCACTTTTGTGTTTAGAGCTGTTAAATCCAAGAATAAATGGAAAAGCAATCTAAAGTAAAAATCAAAATGATATAACATTAAAAGATACTCTCGTATTCATTTATCATCAAAATTCATCATCGTTCAAGAAAAATTAACGAGTACAACGAAGTTACCATCTCTAGATTACTTGCTTGGCATCTAGCACTTCTTGTTAGAAGCAGTTGTAGGCTTGCTTCATCAGTTCACCGATTCCAGCATAAATCTTTGATTCACATAGAATTTTTGAAATTTAATCCCCTTGCTCTTGATACCTTTTTCTTTCTTTTTTCTTCTATTTATAATCTCTAAAATGTTGTAGGATTTAGCCTTCATTTTCAGATCCAGATCTAGATCTTGTAGCTGCCAAAATTAGTTAAATTACAACTGTGCACTCACGCAGTTCAAGTGTATTCTATAGAGATCTGCACATGTAACGCGTAGGTTTGTGCATGTGTACACAATCGTTATCAAGTAATATGTAAGTATCGAGTTATTGTCTCCATAGGGATTGTATTTGTGTTAAATCACTTTGTCAAAACGTTTTATTTTTGGGAAAACAAACCAGTCTCGAGCAATATTTTAAAATAAAAAAATGAGAATCACAACCAATATTTTATTCGGTGTGATTGGATCACCACAAAATGTTTTAAAATCCGTTTTGAAAAATATTTTGGTCTTCGAAATCCAGAAAATGGGTGCGGGAGTCGGTTACGTATGAGGAAGGATTAGCACCCTCACATGCCCAAAATTGGTACCATGTTAATTACTTTCGGGTCTTTGTTTGTTAAAACTTTAAAATCTCGAGCAAAGTATAAAATACAAGGAACAAAACGCCCGTGTGTTTCGAATTTCATTGAGGTCGTGTCCAACACATAGGGCACGATATTCTCAGAATTTTGAAATTGATGGACAATTTGAAAGGATTTAAAAAGGATATTCGATCGCGCAAATTGTACAAAAAAATCATATCCAGCACGTTAGGGCACGATTTTCTGAGATTTTCACACTAAAGGAATATTGCCTCGCTTTTGTTTAAAATTGTTTGTATATTATCTGAGAATTCCAAATTTAGAATTAAGTTTAAAATACAATCCTCGGACACAGCTTATTTCATGTGATTTTCGAAAATTAGATTTGAAGAAAAAAATGCCCATTTGTTTCGACTTTCGTGAAGAATTGAAGTCGTGACCAACACGTTAGGGCACGAGGTTCTCGAAATCTCGAAATCAAAAGGCATTTGAAAAGTTTGGAAGAGGATATTCGATTCGTGTAAATTATATGAAAAATCACACTAAGCATGTTAGGGCATGATTTTCGAGATTTTTACACGAAATGCCTTAGTTTTAGAGGTTTATTTGTATGAAAAAATGATTTTGAAAACGAATGTGTAAATTAAATATGAATGGCAGTTTATAGCAAAAACTAAATAACACGAGACAAAATAATTGAGCAGATAAATAAATGCACAAAAATTAAGCATAAAATTAATAGAATACAAAATACGAGAGAATAATTAAATTTTATGTATGAACATTGAAAAAAAAAGAAAAAAAATAAGCGAGGTCAAAAAATTGAGTTTTCGAGAATTCGAGATGAAAACGTAAATTTTGAGGAATTTGGGGATCAAAATTGAAAATTTTGGAAGATTTGGGATTAAAATCAAACTTTTGGAAAATTTAAGGTTGAAAATGTGATTTTTGGAAATTTGAGGGCAAAATAGTAATTTTAGATGTTCGAGGGCAAAATGGTAATTTTTGGATGTTCGAGGACAAAAATGGTAATTTTTGGATGCTCGAGGCTAAAATGGTATTTTTGTGGAGTTTGAGGGTCAAAATAAAATTTTTATGAAGTTCGAGGGTCAAAATGTGATTTTGGAAAAGTTTAGGGGTTAAAATGTATTTTTATGAAGTTTTAGGGTTAAAATGTAATTTTTACGAAGCTTGAGGGTTAAAATGTAATTTTTTGAAAGTTCGGGGTCAAAACATGATTTATGGGAAGTTCGAGGGTTAAAATGTAATTTTGGAAAAGTTTAAGGGTTAAAATATGATTTTGGAAAATTTTAGGGGTTAAAATATAATTTTTGGAAAGTTTAGAGACCTTTTGGGCAATAAAACCAAAAAGATGGGACACATGGCAGCTTCTCATGGCTCTAGAAGTGAGAGGACCAAATTGGAAACAATTTTAAAATTACTGGGTAACTTTATAATTAAATAAAACTTGATTTAAGGACGAAATTGAAAAAAAGAAGAAATAGAAAGGACCAATTGCATAAATAACCCAAGAAAGGACAGGTGGCAGCTTCTCAGGCTTCCAAAGGGTCATGGGACTAATTGAAAAGGAAATAAAATTGTTGGGCAAATTTATAATTAATTAAAAATGGTATTGAGGACGAAATTGAATAAACCAAAAATGCGGAAGGACTAATAGCATAAATAGACCATTTAATGAAAACACGCAGATCCTGAGGCAGGTCGGGTCGGAGGTTGGATCTGAGCTTGAAACGATGCCGTTTTAGCACTAAATATCCATACCAAAACGACAGCTTTTTGGTAAGGGTATTTAAGCCAAATTTCTTTAAAAAATTTTCATTTCCTCTTTCATTCCACACAAAAACTCAAAACCCTTTCCCTTTTTCCCTAACCCCCCTCTCTTTATTTGATCATCGGTCCATGGAGGTCGTTGGACCGCCGGCCGTCGCATTTCCTTCGCACGTGCCACTGTCTTCGACCGTTTAGGTACGAATACTCTTCCTTTTCTATTTTTTTGAATAGATCTCGGCTCCAAATCGAAAGATCGAGCCTGGATCTGCAAAGAACTTTCGAAAAAGTCGAATCTTTTGACCTTTTTACTCTCTTTTGTAAAATCAGTTTCAAATTTCTCTTTGTTTCTCTAAAAGAGTTTTTCTTTTCTTTTTCTTTTTCTTTTCTCTTTCAAATTTGTTTTTCTTTTAAGGGTTTTCAAAGATTTTTTTGATCTGTTGAACCTATTCTCTTTTTTGTTGTGTAGGTACGATCCGGAGGTTTGGTGCTTCTCTATGATTGTGGGCGACGGCGACGACCGATCAAGTCCAGGTAT
Source organism: Gossypioides kirkii (assembly GCA_005610355.1). Taxonomy (NCBI): domain Eukaryota; kingdom Viridiplantae; phylum Streptophyta; class Magnoliopsida; order Malvales; family Malvaceae; genus Gossypioides; species Gossypioides kirkii. Next base: position 20,628,504 of record CP032245.1, read on the forward strand.
GACCGTTCATATCTCCTTTTTGTTATTTATTATTATTATTAATATTATAATTATTTATTATAAAACGTTTTGAATTTAATAGGGGTAATAAATGGTTAATAAAAACCTTAGTATATAATAAATAACAAACAAATATATTTATTCTAAATACAATGAAACACTTCGAATTCACAATAAACAATAAATAGACAATCAATATTTAAACAGTACCTTTATAATACTGATATGCTTTGAAGTCTGCTTTGAATGCTGATATTAATTGCTTCGGGTTCTTTGTGTTTGATTTGCAAATGCTTGCTGTTTCTATTAATTTCTCCAGAAAAACTTGTAAGTGTGTATTGATTTCCAATGTGCAACTAAATGTGTGTCTTTTCTCCTTTGCAGATTCACAGTAACGGGGGTGAAAGTTGCTGGTGAGCTGCTGCTGGTGCTGACGTGGCGGTAACTGAGTGGCTAGGGATGGTGGCTGGCAGCACAAGTTGCTGCCACTAGGGTTTTTGAATATTTTAGATTTTGGGCCATTTAAGGTCTATGTAGGTGTTGGGTCATGTATTGGGTTTTAGGTTTAGTGTTTGGGTTTTGTAATTAGGTTAAAGGCTGTAAAAGAAATTTGGGTTTGTGATTTTGGACTTGTATTTGGACTTTTAATTAAACTTTAAATTTAAATTCAATATAAATTTAAACTCAGAATAAGTTTAAATTTAAAAGAAATTTAAACTTAAAATAATTTAAAATTAAAATTTAAAATTGGGTTCAATTTGGTTTAAATGTTGGGCCCTAACAACTGCCCCTCTTTACTCGTTGCTGTGTAACAAGAACGGAGCAAAGACCAAAAGGAGGCCCAATTTTGTCAAGTTTCATTTCTTTGACGCTCTTTCTTCAATCAGCCCACCCTTCACTTTATCAGTCGTTCAGCTTCACTGCACCCACTTCTCTATGTCCTCGGGGTTGTGATTCCATTTTGCCTTGAGGTAATTTCCAAAAAGACAAAATTTGTTACTGTAACTTCACTCAATTCGCTTGCAACTTCAGGGGTTTGGTGTCATAACTTCATATCTTGATCCACTTCTTTGTATTTCACTAGGAAGACAGATTTGGTTCACTTCTCTACATCTTGTCAAGAAGATGACTACTTTATTGCTTCGAATGACTACAATCTACCCCATGATTGGGGTAAGAGATTAGCTGATGATGATTTGCCCCAAGCTCGGGGTAAAAGATCGAATGGCTGCAATCTGCCCCAGGCTCGGGGTAAGAGATTGGTTGATGGTGATCTGCCCCAAGCTCGGGTAAAAGATCAAATGGCTGCAATCTGCCCTAGGCTCGGGGTAAGGGATTGGCTGATGGTGATCTTCCCCAAGCTCGGCATAAAAGATCAGATGGCTGCAATCTGCCCCAGGCTCGGGGTAAGAGATTGGCTGATGGTGATTTGCCTCAAGCTCGGGTAAGAGATTGGCTGATGGTGATCTGTCCCAGGCTTGGGGTAAAAGATCAGATGGTTGTAATCTGCTTGAAGCTCGGGGTAAAAGATCAGATGGCTGCAATTTGCCCCAAGCTCGAGGTAAGAGATTGGTTAATGGTGAATTACCCTAAGCTCGGGGTAAAAGATCGAATTGCTACAATCTGCCCCAGGCTCGAGGTAAGAGATCGGATAGCTGCAATCTAGCCCAGGCTTGGGGTAAGAGATTGGCTGATGGTGATCTGCCCCAGGCTCGGGGTAAGAGATTGGCTGATAGTGATCTGCCCCAGGCTCGGGGTAAGAGATTGGCTGATGGTGATCTACCCCAAGCTCGGGGTAAGAGATTGGCTGATTGTGATCTGCCCCAGGCTCGGGGTAAGAGATTGGCTGATAGTGATCTGCCCCAGGCTCGGGGTAAGAGATTGGCTGATGGTGATCTACCCCAAGCTCGGGGTAAGAGATTGGCTGATGGTGATCTACCCCAAACTCGAGGTAAGAGATTGAATGGCTACAATCTGCCCCAAGCTCAGGGTAAGAGATCGGCTAATGGTGATCTGCCCTAGGCTCGGGGTAAAAGATCGAATCTTCAATCTACCCTTCTTGATGAAATGATGTAGTTTGAATCTAACTCCACTGCAATTTCAGGAAGATAGGGTTTGATGTCAAAATTTCATCTTGCTCTTATTGCAACTTCAAAGAGATGAAAACTTGGTATTGTAGTTTGATCTTGATCTATTGTAACTTCGAGGTAGAAGATTTACTATTATGGGTTCAATCTACTCCTCTTCGTCTTTAGAGTATCAACTTCAGTGTTTCCTTGATTCATCTCGCCATTTTGTAGGGATGTGACCTGTAAAGTATGCTTCTATGGACCTCATATGTAGGCCCGAATTATCAGGATGCAATGATCAGAATGAATCAAATGCTCCTAACTACATGAACGCGTATGATGAATGTCCATTTATTATTATTTGGGTTAACATAGCCTATTGATTGTCCCCAAATTCTGTCAGGGGTGCACTGTCCTATCTCCTTCTAGGCTCAACCTGAGCTGCTTGTTTTCAAGTCTTCCAATTGGTGGTCCTGTTTCGGGCCCCTGTACCATTTAGGAAATTCCAGAGTAATGCTTATGGATCTTTGTATGATTCATATTATTAGTTCATTATCCGTTATTTTAAATGCAAAATGCTTGAACGAGATTATGAAAGAATAAGGTCCAAATTTATTGAAGACACAATTCAAAAGATCAATAGGCGGTAAATTTTTGTCAAGAAATTGCCAAGTATACAACAAAAGACAATTAGATGCCTCAAATATCGTAGGATGAGCTTCTATGAGCCGACTCATTGAGAATTATTCTGAGCCCAAATATGTGTCTATAAGACCTAGAGTGCTTTTTTGATGTTTCAAACTGTAATTTTTTTCCATCCTGTTATAATTGAGGGAGAAACAATCACTTCGAACCCATTCCTTTAGTTTCAAGACGCCCTTTGCGGGTTTTCATCTCGATCCTTTTTTTTAGATGCCTTTATGGGTTTTCATCTCATTCTTAGGCAAAATATTTTTTTATCGAGTCTGAATTGACGGGGTTGTGTAGATCTTTACCGTCCATCTCTGTTAGAATGAGAGCTCCTCCTGAGAAAGCTTTCTTTACCACATAAGGCCCTTCCCAATTGGGCGTCCTTTTACCTCGGAAGTCTTTATGTATAGGAAGTATCTTCTTCAGAACTAGATCTCCCTCATGGAACTCTCTAGGATGGATCTTTTTGTCATAAGCTCGCCTCATTCTTTTTTGGTACATCTGACCATGGCGGATAGCACTTAACCTTTTTTCTTCGATTAAATTCAACTGATCATATCGAGCCTGGATCCATTCTGCCTCATCTAACTGTAACTCAGTTAAGACTCGGAGGGAAGGTATTTCAACCTCAATAGGTAAGATTGCTTCCATACCATATGTTAGTGAGAATGGTGTCGCCCCTGTAGAAGTTCTGATTGAAGTTCTATAAGCAAAGAGGGCAAATGGTAGTTTTTCGTGCCAGTCTTTGTAGGTCTCAGTCATTTTCACGACGATCTTCTTGATGTTTTTGTTAGCTGCCTCTACTGCTCCATTCATCTTTGGGCGATAGGGAGATGAATTGTGATGCTTGATTTTGAATTGCTCGTAAACTTCGGCTATATTGCTATTGTTCAAATTCAAGGCATTACCGGATACGATCCTCTCTGGCATCCCATATCGACAGATGATCTCTTTTTTCAAGAACTTGCTGACCGCAGACTTCGTGATGTTGACGTAAGAAGCTGCTTCTACCCATTTGGTGAAATAATCGATAACCACGAAGATAAATCTATGACCATTAAAAGCCTTTGGAGAAATTGGCCCAATGACATCCATGCCCCACATAGAAAATGGCAAAGGAGAAGTCATGACATGAAGGTGTGATGGAGGTATATGAATCTTGTCTCCATAAATCTGGAACTTATGGCATCTCTTGGCATAATTGATGCAATCCCCTTCCATGGTAGACCAATAATACCCAAATCTCATTATCTGCTTGTCCATTTTGAAACCGTTGGCGTGTGTCCCACAAATGCCTTCATGAACTTCTTCTAAGATCTTTCTAGCTTCAACTGCGTCGACACATCTTAGCAACACCTGATCTTTTCTCCTTTTGTCCAAGATTTCTAAGACATATTCATTGGCGAGTCTTCTCAACGTCCTCTTTTCATTTTCAGAAGCTTCCTCGGGGTATTTGCGATCTCTTACATATTGAAGAATATCTTGGTACCATGGGCGGTCATCCCTTTCTTCTTCTTCAATGTCATAACAATAAGCCGGAGCCTCATAGATGATCATTTGAATGGGTTTCATATCTTCTAGTCTATTTACTTTAATCATCGAGGCCAAAGTGGCAAGAGTATCAGCCATCTGATTTTCTTCTCGTGGGAGATAATGGAATGTGGCCTCATCAAACTCCTTGGTTAACTCAAGAACCAATTTTCGGTAATCAATTAACTATGAATCTCTCATTTCCTATTCTCCTTTGAGTTGATAGATTATTAGTGCGGAGTCTCCGTATATCTCCAAAATTTTGATTCCCCATTCTATGGTTGCACGGATTCCCATGATACATGCTCCGTATTTTGCCATGTTATTTGTGCAATCAAAATCGAGTTTACTGGTGAAAGGATAGTGGTCTCCTTCTGGTGATACCAAGACTGCCCCAACTCCATTACCCGTGGCGTTTGAAGATCCATCAAAATTCAATGTCCAAGGATGTTCCACTGTGGTTCCCTCTTCAGTGATTGTAATATACATTAAATCCTCGTTCGGGAAGTCGAAGTTTATTGGCTCATAGCCCTCTAAAGCCCTGCTGGCTAGAAAGTCTGCTATCGCACTCCCTTTTACTGCCTATTGATTAACATAAACTATGTCGAATTCAGAAAGCAAGATCTACCACCTAGCCAATCTTCCATTTAATGCAGTCGACTCCATCATGTACTTCAGAGGATCTAGTTTTGAGATTAACAAAGTGGTGTGGTACAACATGTATTGCCTTAATTTTCGCGTGGTCCAAATTAGAGCAAAACATAGCTTTTCAATTGACGAGTATCAAGTCTCACAATCGGTGAATTTCTTGCTGAGATAATATATCGCCCTTTCCTTCTTTCCAGACTCATCGTGCTAGCCTAGTACGCATCCTATAGAATTTTCAAAGACTGCCAAGTACAGGATTAATGGTTTATTAGGAATTGGAGGTACCAAGATGGGAGCATTGGACAAATAATCTTTGACCTTGTCAAAAGTTTCTTGACATTCATCATCCCATACACCTGGGTTATGCTTTCTAAGAAAATGGAAAATAGGATCACATTTCTTGGTCAACTGTGAGATGAAACGAGCAATGTAATTTAATCTTCCTAAGAACCCTCGAACTTCTTTTTGTGTGCTGGGTGGTGGTAACTCCTGTATGGCTTTGACCTTATCTAGATCAATTTCAATCCCTTTTTTGCTGACCACAAAGCCTAACAGCTTTCTCGATGTGGCTCTGAAAGTACACTTTGCTGGGTTTAGCTTTAGTTGATACTTCCTTAGCCTCTCAAACAGCTTTCTCAAGATCCTTACATGCTCTTCCTCTATTCGGGAATTCACAATCATATCGTCGACATAAACTTCAATTTCTTTATGCATCATGTCGTGAAACAAAGTTACCATGGCCCTTTGATAAGTTGCCCCCACGTTTTTGAGTCCAAAAGGCATCACCTTGTAACAGAATGTTCCCCACAGCGTGATAAACATGGTTTTCTCCATATCTTCAGGATCCATCCTTATCTGGTTATACCCGGAGAAACCGTCCATGAATGAAAATAAGGAGTGACCTGATGTATTATCTACTAAGGTGTCGATATGAGGTAATGGAAAGTTATCCTTTGGGCTAGCTTTATTTAAATCTCGATAATCCACACACATACACACTTTCCCATCTTTTTTAGGAACAGGGACTATGTTGGCTACCCATTCGGAATATTTAACTACTTGGAGAAACCCAACGTCAAATTGCTTCCTAACCTCCTCTTTTATTTTCAATAACACATCAGGTCTCATCCTTCAGAGCTTTTGCTGGACAGGATTGCATTCTTCCTTTATGGGGAGTTTATGTACCACGATGTCAATACGACCATGCGAAGACATCTTGGAACTCTTGAAGCAACTTGATAGATCTTTTCTAGTTTCTAAGGAGATGCTTGTCCCAATTTTTATTTCTCTTTTTTCATCTTCGTTCCCTAGGCTTATAACTTCTACCGGTTCTGAATAAGGCAAGATTTGTTTTTTCCTCTTGCTCCATCAGTCTTAACAGATCAGGAGACAAATTACAATCTTTGTCATCTTCAAAGTTCTAAAGTTCTTCTAAACACATATCTTGCTCGAAACAAAGCTTTAATTTAGCATCAGGGTCACTCATATTATTGATATTCAAGGACCTGTCAAATGAATAAAAGGGGGTCCAAAGAACAAAATAAATTTACAAAAGAATGATTATTTGGTATGAGTGTGAGTATGTTAGTCAAATTGGTCAAGAATGTATGTATTAAAGAATGATTAATTTTGTTTATTGGATATGTATGAACGGCTTGTTGAGTTGGATTAAGAATGAAAGAATAATTAGCGAAAGATTTGCCATGTAAGACCGAAAATGCATTTTAATTCAAAATAACTAGATAATGATCATGGGCCCTTTTACAAAAAGATCCATATTGCTTTCGAGCCTAAAGCAATAGGTGTGTTCTGAGCATTACTCTAAAGAAGCCCTAAAGACTACAGGGAGTTCCTCTACAGTCCAGTTGTTGAGAGTACTTCCAAGGGTGAAAGGATAAATTTCCCATGGGTTTCTTCCTTCATTTCCTTCCTCTGATACATTGTTGATGCTCAAACTCTTTATTGTCCCCATTGCTTCAATTAGTCTTTCTTCTCTCTCTTCCACCTTTGACCTTGAATTGATTATTCCTCTTGACATGAACGTTTTTGATATATGGGGAAACATCATTGGCTCCCATTGGATCTCCTCTCTAGCCAATCGAGCTCTTCTTCGTTCCTGCTTCTTTTCCAGCTCCCTTTTCTTTCCCTTCGCGTCTGGTTTATACTCTAGGCCAAAGCGATCTTGTTTTTCTTCCAACATTGGCACATTGATTCTCCCTTGGAGAAACCTTCCTAGTCCTTTTCTAGTTAGGGCTCCTTTGCCAATTGTCATTTTTAGGGTCATCTTTGTGATTTTTGATATTTTGGGTACAAGGATTCTGCTTCCTTCCGCGATGAAGGTTTCATTCACAAACTCCAAGGACCGAAAAGAACATTCCAAAGCTTCTTCATCTGCTCTAATGTATGGCACATCATTTGCTATTGACGCAATTAAGTCCTCTTCAACATTGATTGTGACTAATCGTCCTTCAGTCACTAATTTTAGCTTCTGGTGTAATGATGGAGGCACTGCTCTTGCCGAATGGATCCATGGTCTTCCAAGCAAGAAGTTGTAGCTTGGTTTGATATCCATTACTAAGAAGTCTACTTCGTATGAGTTTGGACCGATTAACAATGGTATCTCGATCCGACCCATAATTTTCCTTTCTATTCCATCGAAAGCTCTCACTACATTATGGCATGTCTTCATATGAGAACTATAGATTGGTAACCTCTTTAATGTTGTCAACGGCAAAATGGTTAAGGCTGAATCGTTATCTATCAATACACCAGGCAGTGTGTAACCTTTACAGAGGGTGGTGATATGTAGTGCTTTTGTTGACCCCATACCTCCTGGAGGTATTTCATCATCATTAAAAAAGATGAAATTATCGGTGCTGAATTATTGACCAAGCGATCTAGTTTATTCACTGAAATGTCCTCGGCTACATAAGTCTCATTTAATACTTTCATTAGCGCATTACGATGTGCTTTCGAGCTTTGTAATAGAGTTAAAATGGCTACACGAGCCGATTGCTTGTGTAATTGCTCCATCACGTTGTATTCACTATGCTTGAGGAACTTTAAGAATTCCTTAGCCTCATTTTCTGTTACTAGCTCGTTAATTGGTGACTTTAGTCCGCTAGTACTTCCTCTTTTCAGCTCTTCTAGGTTTTTTCCAAATGTTTCATTTTTTGTTCTTGCAGGACCATAGTCTTTCCTACTACGCGTGACAAGACTCACGTCTCGAGCTCCTTCTGATTCAACCTTGGAATTTTCCCCTCTTGATTCCATTACATTACAGTTGTAATTCCAAGGAACCCTTTTGTCATCCTTGTAAGGGAAGGCTACGGGTTTTTGAATTATTATTGTGGGAGCAATTCTTGCTTTAGTTTCGCCACTCCTTGGCCGTGAAATGATTATCATTGGATTATTAACCCCAAAAATTTTCTTAACTGTGCCCTCTTTAGAGGCACACACTTCTTCTACTTCTTCTTTTTCCTCGAAAAATTCTAACTCCTTATTGTCCATCAATCCTTGTACCATAGTTTTGAACTCGTCACATTCCTGAATCTCATGCCCTTTGTTGGAGCCCAATTTGTCTGAGCCCAACATTGAACCTAAAATTAAAACGAATTTTAAATTTAAATTTACTTTAAATTTCAAAATGTCTTTTTAGAAATCAATACAAAACAAGAAGCATTCAATATCAAACAGAGAACAGGATACCAAGTATTCTCATATTCGGAGTTAGCAAGGTACGCAATTTGAATATATACATATTGATTGCTTACCTGTTGCTTTAAATTTTGAAACTGTACATTTCCCAAACGTGTATTAATGTCCCATAGAATTTTCAAAGACCGCCAAGTACAAGATCAACGGTTTATTAGGAATTGGAGGTACCAAAATGGGAGAACTGGATAAATAATCTTTGACCTTGTTAAAAGTTTCCTGACATTCATCATCCCATACACTTGGGTTGCGCTTCCTAAGCAGACGGAAGATAGGATCACATTTCTCAGTCAACTGTGAAATAAACCGAGCAATGTAATTTAGTCTCCCTAAAAACCCTCAAACTTTTTTCTGCATACTGGGTGGTGGTAGCTCCTGTATGGCTTTGACTTTATCTGGATCTATTTCAATCCCTTTTTTGCTGACTACAAAGCCCAACAGCTTTCCTGACGTGGTTTCGAAAGTGCACTTTGCTGGGTTTAGCTTTAACTGATACTTTCTTAGCCTCCCAAACAGCTTTCTCAAGATCCTTACATGCTCGTCCTTCGTTCGGGATTTCGCAATCATGTCGTCGACATAAACTTCAATTTCTTTATGCATCATGTCATGAAACAAAGTCACCATGGCCCTTTGATAAGTTGCCCCCGCGTTTTTGAGTCCAAAAGGCATCACCTTGTAACAGAATGTTCCCCATAGCGTGACAAACGTGGTTGTCTCCACATCTTCAGGATCCATCCTTATTTGGTTGTACCCGAAGAAACCGTCCATGAATGAAAATAAGGATTAAATTGGCGTATTATCTACTAAGTGTTGATGTGAGGTAATGGAAAATTATCTTTTGGGCTAGCTTTATTTAAATCTCGATAATCCACACACATACGCAGTTTCTCGTCTTTTTAGGAATAGGGACTATGTTGGCTACCCATTCTGAATACTTAACTACTTGGAGAAACCCAGCGTCAAATTGCTTCCTGACCTCCTCTTTTATTTTCAATAATACATCCGGTCTCATCCTTCGGAGCTTTTGCTGTACAGGCTTGCATTCTTCCTTTGTGGGGAGTTTATGTACTACAATGTCAGTACTCAGGCCGGGCATGTCTTGATAGGAACATACAAAGACATCTTGGAACTCTTGAAGCAACTCGATAAGATTTTTTCTGGTTTCTATAGAGATGCTTGTCCCAATTTTCACCTTTTTCTTTTCATCTTCGTTCCCCAAACTGATGACTTCTACCGGGTCTGAATGAGGCAGGATTCTTTTTTCTTCTTGCTCCATCATTCTTAATAGATCCGGAGACAAATTACAATCTTGATCATCTTCGAGGTCCTGAAGCTCTTCTAAACACATATCTTGCTCGAAATGAGGCTCTAAATTAGCATCAGGGTCACTCATATTATTTATATTCGAGGACCTTTCAAGGGATGAAAGGGAGGTCCAAAGAACAAAATAAATTTACGAAAGAATGATTATATGGTATGTGTATGAGTATGTTTGTCAAATTGGTCAAAAATGTATGTATTAAAGAATGATTAATCTTGTTTATTGGATATGTACGAATGGTTTGTTCAGTTGGGTTAAGAATGAAAGAATAATTAGGAAAAATTTGCCATATAAGATAGAAGATGCATTTTCATTCAAAATAATTGGATAATGATCATGGGCCCTTTTACAAAAAGATCCATATTGCTTTTGAGCCTAAAGCAATAGGTGTTTTCTAAGCATTATTCTGAAGAAATCTTAAAAGTTACAAGGAGTTCCTTTGCAGTCCAATTATTCAGAGTGCTTCCAAGTGCGCATGGACCGATTCCTGGCAAGTTCCCTTCTTTTCCCTCATCGGATATAGCGTTGACGGCTAGATCCTTCATGATTCCTTCATTCTTGATTATCACTTGCTCCTCTTTCAATCCTGTCTTTTGGTGGATCACCCCTCTTGAGATGAAAGTCTTATATATGTCTGGGAAGACCATGGGTTCCCACGAAATTTCTCTTTCAAACAATCTTGCCCTCCTTCTTTCTTACTTTATTTCTAGCTCTTTCTTCTTTTGTTTTGTGTCTAGTTTGTACCCCAAGCCATAATGATCTTATTTCTCTATCAGCATTGGCACGCTAATTCTTCCTTGGAGGTATTTTCCTAGCCCCTTTCTAGGTAACGCCCCATTTCCAATTGTTAAAAGCAGGCCCATCCTTGTAGTCAGTAATAACTTAGGCACAGGGATCTTGCTCCCCTCAGTAATGAAGGTTGCATTGACGAATTCTAATGAGTGGAAAGAACATTCAACAGCCTCTTCTTCTGTTCCGACATAAGGTGAATCACTTGTTACAAATGCAATAATTTCCTTCTCAGCATTGATCGTGATTAACCATCCTTCATTTATTAATTTCAACTTCTGGTACAATGAAGAATGTACTGCCTCAGCTGAATGAATCCACGGTCTTCCCAATAGACAGTTATAGGTGGGCCTGATATTCATTACTAGAAAATCCACCTCGTATGTGTTTGGCCCAATTTGAAGAGGTACTTCGATCTTGCCCATTACTTTCCTCTCAGTCCCATCAAACACTCTCACTATATTATTACATCCTTTCATGTGAGAGCTATCAATTGGAAATCTCTGCAGGGTAGCTACTGATAGCACATTCAAAGCTGAGCCGTTGTTTATGAGTACTCAGGGTAATGTGTACCCCTTGCAATGGGTAGTAATGTGTAAGGCTTTGGTAGATCCCATTCCTCCCGTTGGTATTTCATCATCGCTGAAGAAAATAAAGTTATCGGCACTCACATTATTGACTAATCAATCTAGCTTACTGACAGAGATGTCATTTGCTACATATGTCTCATTTAGCACCTTCATTAGCACGCTTCGATGGGCCTCTGAGCTTAAAAGCAAGGACAAAATTGATATTGGAGCAAGCTGCTTGTGAAATTGTTCCACTACACTATATTCTCTATGTCTCAGGAACTTCAGAAACACTTTTGCCTCTTTCTCAAATACGAGCTTATTCGTGGGTGCTTCGGGTTTGCTAATTATTTCTTCCTCTGGCTTAAACATTACTACCTTCCCTTTATTACTCTCTTTCTCCCTATGTACTGGGTCATAACTCTTACCACTATGGGTAACAAGATTTATATCCTTTTTGAGTTCTTCCTCCCTTGGTATTGTTACGTTGCAATTGTAGCTCCACGGGACCCTCTTACAATCTTTGTAAGGAAATGCTGTTGGCTTTTGTATGATGATGCACGGTGTTATTTGCTCCCTTGCCATGCTGTTCGTGGGTTTAGAAATAATCACTTTTAGGCTATTAATCACATAAGCCTTTGCTGCTCTGTCCTCGTAGGCGTAAACATCATTAACCTCTTCCCTTCTTCGAAGAATTCCAACTCTCTGTTATCCATTAGCGTTTGCAGTAAAGCTTTGAATTCGACACAGTCTTAAATCTCATGCCCCTCAATGGCATGAAATTCGCAGTAGTTATTAGTCCTTGTTATTGTGCTCTCCTTATTCTCCGCGATTACCCCCTCTTTGACCAACTAACGCCATGCCCATTGGAGTGCAAACCTGACTTCTTCAACATTCATTTTGGTTTTTTCGCCTCTTCCTTCCATCAAGGCAGTCATTCCTTGCTCTAGGTGATTGGGCAAGGGATTCCCAGCTATGTTGGGTTTCATTGGTTCTTCCAATCTCACAATTCCATGCTCGATGAGTCCCTCAACTCGCCTCTTGAAGGCAGGGCAATTCTCAATTGAATGGCCGTCTGCCTCTACATGGTATTCACAATGAGTGTTTTCATCATACCAAGCTGGAAATAGGGGTTTATATGGCTTTACACGCTGTGGGGATACTTCGTGCACATCATACAGTATTCTGTAAAGTTCTCCATATGATATAGGAAGGGGAGTGTCCTGAATTCTTCCCTTATTTGGCCTTAGGCCCGTTTCTTGCCTTGCGGCATTTTGATAATTGCTTGTCGGGACTTTAGGCTGTCCTGTTACGAATGGTTTGGCATAACTTGGCCTGTATACACTTGCGTTATTCACTTCATTATCTCTCCTTCTAGGAGCAGGCCTTTTGGTGTTTTCTCCAGCCTTAATCTTACCATTTTTTATTGCATTTTTGATCATCTCCCCCTATATGAACATATTAGAAAAACTTTTAGTGGCGTTTCCTATCAGATGATTGAGATAAGGTGCCTTGAGAGTGTTAACAAACAACATTGTTGTTTCTTTTTTTTGTTAGTGGTGGTTGCACCTAAGTTGCCACATCTCACCACCTCTGTGCATACTGTCTGAAACTCTCATTTGATCTTTTCTTTATGTTTTTTAGTGTAAGTCGGTCAGGAGCTATTTCTGTTACATGGCTATATTGCTTTAAGAAAGCCTACGCTAAATCTCTACATGAATGAATCTTTGCCTTGCTCAACTATTATACCATCTAACTGTCGATCCTGCCAGACTGTCTTGAAAACAATGAATAAGCAGTTGGTCATTATGAACATGCCCTGCCATTTTCTTACAAAACATGGTAAGGTGAGTTTCAGGGTAGCTTGTTCCATTATACTTCTCAAACTCTGGGGCCTTGAATTTAGGAGGGAGTACCAAATCTGGGACTAGACTTAATTCTTTAGCGTCCATCCCGTAAGAGTTTTCAGTTCCTTGAATTGCCTCAATCCTCTCCTCTAATCGCTTATATTTTTCTTCTATCTGTTTAGGAAGATCTGCTCTCATCATCTCATCAAAATCCAGGACACCCAGATTTACAACATTATATTCAGGGTTTGATCCAGATCCTACTGGATAATTGGCTGGCCTTGATGTGCCAGTGGCCTGCTGTTGCACCCTTATAGTAACGGTTGCCTCCCATGTTTGTGCCTCATGTGGAGCTTGGTTATGGAGGGGTGTAAAACCTGGAGGAATAATAGGATCCTCGTCTTCCTCAATTGTAGGACCTTTTCTCTTATCAGCCATGCTTTGCTTCACTTGTGCAAGTTCATTCATCAAACTCTTTTGTACTTCCATGAACTGATTTTTCATCTCCCTACACATCATCGTCATTTGTTCCTGAAAGTGCTCTTGCATTTGATCCTGTATCTCTTTTCGGATTTGCTCTAGCCTTTTCTCCATAACCTTGGTTTTTTTACGAGTGTTAAAGTGATGTGAGTTTTCAATGATTACTGACGTCTAGTAAAGTTTTAATGGGTTAGAATTATTTAAACTAAAATATGTGAAAATGTAATGCAAATGAATGCATGAATGCAAAAGAAAGGTATTGACTTATAATTCAATTTCTATTAGAAAACTTCACTAGATAACAAGTTCCTTTACATAAAGCAAATTACATAAACGGTTTTGCCTTAATGCTCAGAGCTTTGATTTTCTTGAGAAGTCCTGCTAGCTTTTGACCCCGTTCTGTCTTCGTCTCATATTGTATGCTTAACTCATCTGCTTCGACTGCTAGTGTTTGTACGTGGTCGGCTACTCCCTGTATTTGATTCAGACCCTCGCCCATAACATAATCCCTATCTCTAACTTGCTTCTGATTTTGCTGAAGATTCTAGTCATTTGTTTCCATTGTCCTCTCTAGAATCTCGGTTCGTATTTCACTATTTTGCAAAGAGGCTTCCAATTCTTTCACCCTCTTGTTCAATCCCTCAATCTCAACTCGGCTTGCCTTCAGCTCTACCACTGAATTTTGACTACGATGTCTATACAAGTATTCCTCCAACTCCTGTATTCGGGCCTTTAACTCGGTCACCTCATCTTGACTTTCCAAAAGGCTGCTCTTCATGGCATTTTCCTGAATTTGGGCATCTTGAAACTTGTTTTTCCACTAACTCATTCTTTCTTCTCTTCACGGATTTCCCGTTGCCATTGTTTCGATGTCTTTCCTAAACCGATAGTCATCATTGACAAGCGAAGCTTTTTATAGTCTTTCTTCAGGCTATCAAGATCTTTTTTAGCCTTATTCTTCCCTTTTTCTCAATCTCTCTGCCTTTAGCTTCTGGACATCAACGTCTAATCCTAAAAGCACCTTTTCTTCTTTCAGTTTTTCTATCATCTTTTCTATCTCAGCGTTCTTCCTCTCAAAATCTTGTTTAATAATTTCTAGTTCAGTCAGGACAACTTGCAAGTGATCCTCAATTGGGCGAACGACCACCGGGTTTGGCATAGGAATGTTGCCATTGATCCTTCTATTTCTCAACTAATCATATTATATAGTTATCATGGGATTGGCGCTGAACACTTTCATCCTTCGAACCTAGTTCCATGTATTAGAGATTTCTCAAATCCTCTTCTTATTATTTTCTTCTCTATATGTGAATTCACACTGAGCTAACCCTTGAGTTGCTGGTATGAACTGACTCGATCTGTATTTTCTTGAAACCATTAAAGGTGCGTATCCTATTGCTCCCCAAATTCCAGCCAATGGGACCCAGTCGAAGTCTCCGCATCGATACAAAATTTCATTGGGAATAAACCATGGTGCCCGCCATTCTAAGTCTTCATCTCGAAGACTTTGGAGTATTGCCATCCATTTTTCTTTTAAGAAGTCTTTTTGTCTTTTTGTGGCTAAAAACTCTTTCAAAGGAGAATAATCCTTAGACAAATACTGATAGGAGACTTTTTCTGTTTTCCAAAAGTGACTATGGAACCATACCATCAACAACGGTGCACAGCCAATAAACCGACCTTCTCCCTCCTTTCTGCACGCATTTAAGGATCTGAAAGTTTTAGCCAATATTATAGGGACAGGTGTAACTTTTTTACTCAATCGGTCAAACAATTCTGTCACCGCATCTTCTATATGTCCCAAAGCCTTAGGAAAAATGACAAACCCGTATATACTTGGGCCAGGATGTCAATCTTTTTCTTCGCATCCGGATGGGCCAGGATCAAATCTCGTAAACTCTTTCACGTAATGCATTTGTTGTGGCCTTTCACCTTAACCCAAGCTGTAACCTATTGCTCGCTCATGCCGGTGATGTTTATTAACCTCTTGACAAAAGTCGAAACACTAGGAGCTCTAGAATAGGCTCTATCTATCGAGGTTTTCAGACAACGGAGTAAAGTGGTGTGTTCTTCTATCATCGGTGCCATGTCCACATTCCCAAGAGTGAAGCAACTGTAAGCTAGGTTCCAATACTGTGCTAAGGCTCGAAAGAGGAACTTATCCACCTTAACCTCAAATAAGTATGGCAAATCTCCGTACTCTTGGTAAAAGGTTTGCTTCATGTTATTATCCCAACTACCCCATATCTTTTTCAATTCTTGCATACTGTTCTAAGTCGTACTGATCCTGGTATAATCCCAAAGGTCTGACTCATATCCTTCTACTAAGCTATCCCCTTTTTGGCATTGATTTTCCTCTAACCACATACGCACAACCATGTTGTCCTCCACCTTATCAAGGTACTTGTTTTCCATGATCAATTCTCTTATCAGTAATTGAACTTTTTGAATCTATACCTTTCTTTTTATGATGATGAAATGTAATACAAAAGAGACAAAACAGAATAAGTTAGCAAAACATATCAATATCAATATACAAGTATAAAGCAAAGAGCCTAAGAATTTGTCTTGGATAGTTGCTAAAAGGTTCGGTATAACTCCTTCTAAGGCAAGTACTTATGGCTCATTACATGTGGTTTAGTCTTTAGAATAGAGGGTACCCAAACCAGCAGATTCCTCGATCCTCACCCATTACAGGCTCATACGGATGAGTTTGATTTTAGGAGGACACATTTCCCACATGTTTGCACGGAAGTGAAAACTTCACGAAAACATGGGTACGTATGTAATCACGAAAGTGATCCACTATCCTGCACGGAGGTAAAAAACTCACGAAGGAATAGTTTCCCACTTCCACATAAAGGGTGCAGCAAAATGCATATGAATGCAAAATTACACTAGCAATATCAATAGATCATAGCGTCACACAAAAATGAAGGATCGTATATTAAACAAGATCAAGTATTGAAGGTTTTAACAAAACGACCCGAAAATAATCAATTTTGGCTTGACTCTCTTTTATTTTAAAATTCCCCAGCGAGGTCGCCAAGCTGTCGAAACGTTTATTTTCGGGAAAACAAACAAGTCTCGAACAATATTTTAAAAATATCAAAAATTAAAAAAAAAATGGGAGTCGCCACCAATCTTTTATTCGGTGTGATTGGATCACTATAAAACATTTAAAATCCGTTTGGAAAACATTTTGGTCTTTGAAATCCAGAAAATTGGTCCGGGAGTCGGTTACGTGAGAGGAAGGATTAGCACCCTCACACGTCCAAAATTGGTACCACATTGATTATTTTAGGGCATTGTTTGTAAAATTTTGAAAACTCGAATAAAGTTTAAAAGTATGATTCTTTAATGCATAAGTCATGTTTAAGACAGAAATCGATTTTTTGTTTGGGAGTCTCGCTATTTCGAAGTGATCGAGAAAGAAAGTCACGTATAGTGAGTTAGGACATAACGTTTCGAGATCCGAAAATAACGAGCTTTCCATTGTTGTAAACTTTCAAACCTTGGAAAAGGGTATTCGATTATCCCGATTTGAAGAAAAGTCACGCCTAGTAAGTTAAGGCACAAATTTTCAGAACCAAAGATAAAGAAACATTGCCTCTATTTAAGGGTATTCGATTATCTCGATTTGAAGAAAAATCGTGCCTAGTAAGTTAAGGCACAAATTTTCAAAACCCCAAATAAAGGAATATTTTCTCGATTTTAAATATTTTAGACAAAAATAAAAAATGACTAATAAAAAATAGAGATAAAAATGAGCATGCAATTAACGATAAAGTTAAGTAACATGAAGAATGAACAAATGTACGAAAATAAATATGAGAAAAATAAAATAGAAATTATGTATCAAAATAAATGAGAAAATAAAAAATTAATTTAAAAAATTTAAATAATTATATACGAAAGACGAAGAAAGGAAAAATCGGGGTTAAAAATGAAGTTTCGAAGAGTTTGGGGTTAAAATGTAATTTTGGAAAGTTTTACGGGTAAAAATGTCATTTTAGGAAAATTTGGGGTAAAAACATGATTTTTGGAAGTTTGGGGATAAAAATGTGATTTTTGGAAACTTAAGGGCAAAAATATGATTTTTGGAAACTTAGGGGCAAAAATGTGATTTTTGAAAGTTCAAGGGCAAAATGGAATTTTTGGAAGTTCGAGGGAAAAAATGTAATTTTTAAAAGTTCGAGGGTCAAAATGTAATTTTTGAAAAGTTTAAGGTTAAAATGTGATTTCTGGATAGTTCAAGGACCTTTTGGGTAATAAAACCAAAAAGAGGTGACACGTGGTAGCTTCTCATGCCTTCAGAAGTCAAAGGACCAATTTGAAAATCTTTTAAAATTACTGGGCCAATTTAAAATAAAACAAAACTTGATTTAAGGACGAAATTAAAACAAATCAAAAATAGAAAGGACCATTTGCAAAAATAACCCAAAAATAGGCACGTGGCAGCTTCCTGGACTTTCAAAAAGGTCAAAGGATTAAATTGAAAATGAAATGAAATTCATGGGAAAATTTAAAATTAATTAAAAATATAAAAAAAGATGAAATTGCAAAATAAAAAAAGCAAAAGGACCAATTGCATAAATAGCCCAATTGTTGAAAACACGCAGATCCTGAGTTGGGTCGGATCGGGTCGGGTCGAAGCTTAGGTCTTGAGTATGAAATGGCGCCGTTTTGGGAGCTTGATTCCCCCACCAAAATGACGTCGTCCCATGGGAGCATATAAGTTGAAAATCCTTCAAAAAAAATCACTTTCCCATTCTATTTTTTAAAAAAACCTGCTTGCTGCCCATTTCCTCTGAAATTTCCCCAATCCAACCATGAGGTCATCTCCGGTCTCGGACGTGCTCTTGTCGCCGTCCGTCGTCCCTACTGCTCCGCGCTACTGCGCCCCTCCGTTCATGTAAGAAAAAAAACATGCCCTTCTTTTATTCGAACAGATCTGGGCTTACGATCATTAGATCGAGCCTATATCTATTTAAAAAAATTTTGAAACTAAATCGAGTTTCTTGATCCCTTTTTTCTTTTCGTTTATATATATATTTTAAAACAACGGTTTCGATTTTTCTTTTTCGACCTCTTTCTTTCAACTCAGATCTGGATCTAAGCCTAGATCTTGGAGAAGAAAAAATTATAAACCCCTTTTTTTTTTCTTTCTAAAATTTGTTTTATTGTTCTAGTGTTTTTCCCTAATTGTGAGACTCGATACTCGCCAATTGAAAAAATATGTTGTGCTCTAGTTTAGACTTCGCGAAGATTAAGGTAATACATGTTGTACCACACCACTTGGTTGATCTCGAAACTAGATCCTTTGAAGTACATGATGGAGACAGCCAAATTAAATGGAAGACTGGCTAGGTGGCAGATCTTGCTTTCTAAATTCGACATAGTCTATGTCAATCAAAAGACAGTAAAATGGAGTGCGATCGCAAACTTCTTAGCTAGTAGGGCTTTAGAGGACTATGAACCAATAAACTTTGACTTCTTGAACGAGGATTTAATGTATGTTGCGACTACTGAAGAGGTAACCACAGTACAACATCCTTGGAGATTAAATTTTGATGTAGCTTCAAATGCCACGAGTAATGGAGTTAGGGCAGTCTTGGTATCACCAGAAGGAGACCACTACCCTTTCACCAGTAAACTCGATTTTGATTGCACAAATAACATGGAAAAATGTGAGGCATGTATCATGGGAATCTGCGTAGCTATAGAACGGGGAATCAAAGTTTTGGAGATTTATGGAAACTCCGCACTAGTAATCTATCAACTCAAAGGAGAATGGGAAATAAAAGATTCTAAGCTAGTTGATTACCGTAAATTGGTTCTCGAATTAGTCAAGGAGTTTGATGATGTCACATTCCATTATCTCCCACGTGAAGAAAACCAGTTGGCTGATGCTCTTGCCACGTTGGCCTCGATGATTAAAGTAAATAGACTAGAAGATGTGAAACCCATTCAAATGAGCATTTATGAGGCTCCGGCTCATTGTTATGATATTGAAGAAGAAGAGGAAGAAAAGTATAACCGCCCATGGTACTAAGATATTCTTCAGTATGTAAGAGATCACAAGTATCCCGAGCAAGCTTCGAAAAATGAAAAGAGGAGATTGGGAAGACTTGCTAATGAATATGTCCTAAATGGGGAAATCTTGTGCAAGAGAAGAAAAGACCAGGTGTTGCTAAGGTGTGTCGACACAGTTGAAGCTAAGAAGATCTTAGAAAAAGTTCATGAAGGCATTTGTGGGGCACACGCCAACGGTTTCATAATGACCAGACAAATAATGAGATTTGGGTATTATTGGTCTACCATGGAAGGCGATTGCATCAATTATGCTAAGAGATGCCATAAGTGTCAGATCTATGGAGATAAGATTTATGTACCTCCATCACACCTTCATGTTATGACTTCTCCTTGGCCATTTTCTATGTGGGGCATGGATGTCATGGGGCCAATTTCTCCAAAGGCTTCTAATGGTCATAGATTTATTTTCGTGGTTATCGACTACTTCACCAAATGGGTAGAAGCAGCTTCTTACGCCAATGTCACGAAGTCTGAGGTTAGTAAGTTCTTTAAAAAGGAGATCATCTACCGATATGGGATGCTATAGAGGATCATATACGATAATTCCTCAAATTTGAACAATAGCACGATAGCGGAAGTTTGTGAGCAATTCAAAATCAAGCATCACAATTCATCTCCCTATCGCCCAAAGATGAATGGAGATATGGAGGTAGCTAATAAGATCATCAAAAAGACCATTGCGAAAATGACTGAGACCTACAAAGACTGGCACGAAAAACTACCATTTGCCCTCTTTGCTTACAGAACTTCAATCAGAACTTCTACCGGGGCAACACCATTCTCACTTGCATATGGTATGGAAGAAGTCTTACCTATCGAGGTCGAAATACCTTCTCTCCGAGTCTTAACAGAATTACAGTTAGATAAGGCAGAATGGATTCAGACCCGATATGATCAGTTGAATTTAATCGAAGAAAATAGATTAAGAGCTATCCGCCATGGTCAGATGTACCAGAAAAGATTGATGCGAGCTCACAACAAAAAGGTTCATCCCAGATAATTTTATGAGGGAGATCTAGTTTTGAAAAAGATACTTCCCATACATAAAGACTTTCGAGGGAAATGGATGCCCAACTAGGAAGGGCCTTATGTAGTAAAGAAAGCTTTCTCAAGAGGGGCTCTCATTCTAACAAAAATTGACGGCAAGGATCTGCACAACCCCTTCAACTCGGACTTGGTGAAAAAATACTTCGCCTAAAAAAACGATTGAGATGAAAACTCACAAAAGGGCGTCTCATTCTAAAAAAAATCAAGATGAAAACCCGCAAAAGGGCGTCTTGAAACCCAAAGGTTTTAAGTTGAAAACCCGCAAAGGGCAACTCAAAATTCAAAATGAAGAAGCGGGTACGAAGCGACTATCTAACAGGACGGAGAAACTTCATAGCTTGAAACATCAACAAGGCACTCCAGGTCTTCTAGACACACATCCAAGCTCAAAGTGATTCTCAGCAAGTTGGCGCAGAGAAGCTCATTTTGCGATATTCGGGGCAACTAATTGTCTTTTTTTGTATGCTTTGCAATTTTTTGACTAATATTGCCTCTTTTGATCCTCTCTGTTGAATAGAATTTTTAATAAATCACGACTTTATTTCTTTACAATTTTGTTTGAGCATTTTGCATCTAAAATAGCAAATAATGAACTAATAAATCATACAAAGATCCATGAGCATTACTCTAGAATTTTTTAAAAAAAAGTACAGGGGCTCGAAACAAGACTACCAGTTGGAAAACAAAACAAGCAGTTCAAGATAAGGCTAGAAAGAGACAAGGCAACACACCAATGACAGAGTTTGGATAGGCGATAGGCCATGCCAACCCAAATAATGATAAATGAATCTGACATTCATCATGCGCATTCATGTAGTTTGGAGCATTTGATTCATCCTGATCATGACATTCTAATAATTTAGGCCTACATAGAGGTCTATAGAAGCATACTTTACAAGTCACATCCCCGAAAAATGACGAGATGAACCAAGAAAACCTTGAAACCGATACATTAGAGCATGAAGGGAAAAGATTGAGACCACAAAAGGCGAAGTTAAAAAGGAGTAAGTTGAAGCTACGGCTATTGAAGGTACCAATATTTTTTACCCTGGCCGCGGGGTAGATTGAAGCGTACGATCTCTTACCCTGATTGGAGAGAAGTTTGACTTTGAACCCTAGTTTCCTGATGAGATACTGAGAAGCAGGTCGAAGCAATAAAATGGTCGTCTTCTTGATGAGATACAAAAAAGTGGACCAAATCCGTCTTCCTGATGAGATACAGAGAAGTGGATTAAAACAAGTGAGGCAGTCATCTTCCTGATGAGATACTAAGAAGTATACCAAATCAATGAAACAAAAGCTCAGTGTGAGCGAAACTTCGAACCCCAACTTCCTGATAAGGTACTGAGAAGCAGGTTGAAGCAATAAAATGGTCGTCTTCCTGATAAGATACAAAGAAGTGGAGCAAATTCATCTTCCTGATGAGATACAGAGAAATATACCAAATCAATGAAACAAAGCTCAATATGATCAAAACTTCGAACCTCAACTTCCTGATGAGGTACTGAAAAGCAGGTCGAAGCAATAAAATGGTCGTCTTCCTGATGAGATACAGAGAAGTGGATTAAAACAAGTGTTGCGGTCATCTTCCTGATGAGATACAGAGAAGTATACCAAATTAATGAAACAAGGCTCAATATGAGTGAAACTTCGAACCCAAACTTCCTGATGAGGTACTGAGAAGCAAGTCGAAGCAATAAAATGGTCGTCTTCCTGATGAGATACAGAGAAGTGGACCAAATACATCTTCCTAATGAGATACAAAGAAGCGGATTAAAACAAGTGATGCGATCATCTTCCTGATGAGATACTAAGAAGTAGACCAAATCAAGGAAATAAAGCTCAATGTGAGCGAAACTTTGAACCCCAGCTTCCTGATGAGATACGGAGAAGCGGGTTGAAGTAATAAAGCGGTCGTCTTCCTGATGAGGTACAAAGAAGTGGATCGAATCCATCTTCCTGATGAGATACAGAGAAGCGGATTAAAACAAGTGATGCAGTCATCCTCCTGATGAGATATAGAGAAGTAGACCGAGAGATGAAGCCATGACACACCTAGAGTGTCAATGAATTGACTCAAAGACTACGATGGCTGATCTCCATCCCCTTAAAGTTTCAAGTGAATTGAGAGAAGTTACAGTAGCAAATTTTGTCTTTTTGAAATTGCCCTAGGGAAAGATGGAATCACAATGCTGAAGATGCAGAGAAGCAGATGTAGCAGAATTGAGAGACCAATAAAGCGAATGGTGGACTAACTGAAGGAAGAGCGTCAAAGAAACAAGACCTGACAAAATTGGGCTTCCTTTTAGTCTTTGCCCCATTCTCGTTACACGACAACGAGCAAAGAGGGGCAGCTGTTGGAGCCCAATTTTTTCGGGCCCAACATTGAACCTAAAATTAAAACGAATTTTAAATTTAAATTTACTTTAAATTTTAAAATGTCCAATACA
Organism: Gossypioides kirkii; assembly: GCA_005610355.1. NCBI lineage: Eukaryota > Viridiplantae > Streptophyta > Magnoliopsida > Malvales > Malvaceae > Gossypioides > Gossypioides kirkii. The sequence goes on from CP032245.1 coordinate 20,651,754, forward strand.
TTTTAAATTTAAGTTTATTTAAATTTAAAGGCCCAATTTACCTCAAATCCAATTACAAAACAAACCCAATACCCTAGCCCAATTACAAAAAAGAAATAAAAAACCTAATTTATTACAAGTGGGTCTACTGCTAGCCAATCTGCCCAGCCAATTAGAGTTTGCCACGTCACCAGCTACCACCACCAAGTTGCAACCACCGCCCATCTGCTGCCACCACCGCTGCAACCTGCCAAAAAAAACATAATGGGCATTTAGTTGCATAAAACAAAAGAGAATGATTGTAGAAAAAGGCTATAAAGCCAAAATCAAAACACTTGAATGACTACGGACTCTCTGTTGAACACTTGAGATTAATACAAAAAATGGAAGTTTTTTTAGAAATCAATACAAAACAGGAAGCATTCAATATCAAATAGAAAATAGGATACTAAGTATTCTCATATTCGGAGTTAGCAAGGTACGCAATTTGAATAGATACATATTGATTGCTTACCTGTTGCTTTAAATTTCGAAATTGTACATTTCCCAAACGTGTTTTAATGTATATACTTATTATTAATTATTAATATCTATTCCCAAAAACGCATTAATTGTTTAATAAATAAATAATAAATCTATAATATTTTTAATAAATATTAATAAAATAATAAGATTTTGAAAAGGCATGTAGGGTTACATCCCTTTGGTTGCGTCGCCGCCACCGTCGCCCGAATCCGCGAAGTAGTCCACCCCGAGCGTTGTCCGTGCCTCGTCGGGAATAGATTTGCAAAAGAATCAATGACAAACAAAATGGGTTAATGAGATGTTTTTAAATAGAAAACAAAAGGAAAGAGTAAAAGAAAAGGAACAAATTTTAAAAAAAGGGAAAAACACTAGAACATTAAAATAAATTGTAGAGAGAGAAAAAAGGGGTTTATAATTTTTTCTTCTCCAAGATCTAGACTAAGATCCAGATCTGAGTTGAAAGAAAGAGGTCGAAAAAGAAAAATCGAAACTGTTGTTTTAAAAATATATATATAAACGAAAAGAAAAAAGGGATCAAGAAACTCGATTTAGTTTCAAAATTTTTTTAAGCAGATCTAGGCTTGATCTAATGATCGTAAGCCCAGATTTGTTCGAATAAAAGGGCATTTTTTTTCTTACCTGAACGGAGGGGTGCGGTGGCGCGTAGCAGCAAGGACGATGGATGGTAATGGGAGGACGATCGAGACCGGAGATGACCCCATGGTCGGACTGGGGAAATTTCAGAGGAAATGGGCAGCAAGCAGGTTTCTTAAAAAAACAGAATGGGAAAGTGATTTTTTTTGATGGATTTTCAACCTATATGCTCCCATGGGATGACGTCATTTTCGTGGGGGAATCAAGCTCCCAAAACGGTGCCGTTTCATGCTCAAGACCCAAGCTCCGACCCGACCCGATTTGACCCAACTCAGGATTCGCGTGTTTTCAATAATTGGGTTATTTATGCAATTGGTCCTTTAGCTTTTTTTGATTTTGCAATTTCATCCTTTTTTATATTTTAATTAATTTTAATTTTTCCCATGAATTTCATTTCATTTTCAATTTAATCCTTTGACCTTTTTGAAAGTTCAAGAAGCTGCCACGTGTCATTTTTGGGTTATTTGTGCAAATGGTCCTTTTTATTTTTGATTTGTTTAATTTCGTCCTTAAATCAAGTTTTGTTTTATTTTAAATTGGCCTAGTAATTTTAAAAGATTTTTAAATTGGTCCTTTAACATCTGAAGGCATGAGAAGCTGCCACGTGTCACCTCTTTTTGGTTTATTGCTTAGAACGTCCCTAAACAGTTCAAAAATCACATTTTGACCCTAAACTTTTTAAAAATTACATTCTGACCCCTGATCTTTTAAAAAATTACATTTTTCCCTCAATTTTCAAAAAAATTACATTTTTGCCCCCAAACTTCCAAAAATCACATTTTTGCCCCTGAACTTCTAAAAATCACATTTTTGCCCCTAAACATCCAAAAGTCACGCTTTTACCCCAAATTTTCCTAAAATAACATTTTACCCCTAAAAATTTCTAAAATTATTTTTTAACCCCAATCTCTTAAAAACTTCATTTTTTACCACGATTTTTCCTTTCTTCGACGTTCGTATATAATTTTTTACATTTTTTAAATTAATTTTATATTTTCTCACTTATTTTGATACATAATTTGTATTTTACTTTTCTCATATTTATTTTCGTACATTTGTTCATTCTTTATGTTACTTAAATTTATCGTTAATTGCGTGCTCATTTTTAACTCTATTTTTTATTAAAGTCATTTTTTATTTTTCTCTAAAATATTTAAAATCGAGGCAGTATTCCTTTATTTTGGGTTTTGAAAATTTATGCCTTAACTTACTAGGCACGATTTTTCTTCAAACCGAGATAATTGAGTACCCTTAAATCGAGGCAATGTTTCTTTATCTCTGGTTTTGAAAATTTGTGCCTTAACTTACTAGGCGTGACTGTTCTTCAAATCGGGATAATCGAATACCCTTTTCTAAGGTTTAAAAGTTTACAACAAAGGAAAGCTCGTTATTTTTGGATCTCAAAATGTTATGTCCTAACTCACTGGACGTGACTTTCTTTCTCGATCACTTCGAAATAGCGAGACTCCTAAACAAAAAATCGATTTCTTTCTTAAACATGACTTATGCATTAAAGGATCATGCTTTTAAAATTTATTCGAGTTTTTAAAATTTTACAAACAAGGCCCTAAAATAATCAACGTGGTACCAATTTTGGGCGTGTGAGGGTGCTAATCCTTCCTCTCATGTAACCGACTCCCGGACCCATTTTTTGGATTTCGAAGACCAATAAGTTTTCCAAACGGATTTTAAATGTTTTATGGTGATCCAATCACACCAAATAAAAGATTGGTGGTGACTTTCATTTTTTTTAAATTTTCAATATTTTGAAAATATTGTTCGAGACTTGTTTATTTTCCCGAAAATAAATGTTTTGACACCCTTTGTTATTGTGGAACTCACTGTAGCATCCTTTTCTCACTACTTTCCCAAATCTTGGGCAATTAAACCCACTTTTATCATTTCGTGCCATGCCCATCTCAAGGGTGATCTTACTTCCTCAATGCGAGTCTTGATCTTCCTTCATTCTCCTTCGACTATTGCATTCACCCCTTAATCGGGATGTTTGGGTAGCAGATTCCCTGATACATTGGGATTCGCAAGATCCTCGAATCCCAAGACCTCGACATCGATGAGCTACTGTACATGCCTTTTTAGGGTCGCGCAGGTCTCAATTGAATGTCCGACTATCCCTATGTGATATTCATATCATGCATTCGAGTCATACCAACTCGGGAATGGCGATAGCAATGTCTTTACATGGATTGGCGACACGAGACGTTCCTCGTACAATCTCGAATAAAGTTCTTTATATATCATGGGAATAGGAGTGAATTCCATTTTTGGTCTCGCACCAAATCTCTGCCTTGGATTTCTTTGATAGTTTCCTTCCGTGGTTCTGGGCGATGCCATCACCATTGGCTTTGAGTAATTTGTCTTGTAAGAGTCTACGTTGTTGACCTCATTTTCCTATTTTTTAGGAGTTGTTCTTATGACACCTTCTCCCGCCTCATTTTTTTCGCTTCAGATTGCGTTCTCGACCATCTCCTCGGACATAACCATGTCAGAGAAACTTTTGGTAGCGCTTCCCAATATATGGTTAATAAAAGGGGCATTCAGAGTATTAACGAACAACATAGTTGTTTCCTTTTCCAACAATGGTGGTTGTACTTGGGTTGCTATGTCTCTCCATCTTTGAGCGTATTGTCGGAAACTCTCATTTGGCTTCTTCTTCATTCTTTGTAGGGTTAGTCTATCAAGTTCCATGTCAGTTACATGATTGTATTGCTTCATAAATGCTTGTGCGAGATCCTTCCATGAGCTTATCTTGGCATGACTCAACTAATTATACCATTATGATGTAGATCCTATTAGACTATCTTGGAAACAGTGTATTAATAATTGGTCATTATGAACATGCCCAGTCATCTTCCTACAGAACATGGTAATGTGTGCCTTGGGGCAGCTAGTCCTACTGTATTTGTCAAAATCAGGTGTTTTAAATTTCAAGGGGAGCACTAGGTTTGGGAGAAAGCTCAGCTCCTTAGCGTCAATGCCATAGAAGGTATCAGCACCTTCCATTGCTTTCATTTTTTCTTCCAACCACTTGTATTTTTCCTCCAATTGTCTAAGGATCTCAGGCCTTGCTCTTTCCATCTCCTCTACGTCATCCAAGTCATGGACGACGGGAATGGGTTCATTATCTCCGGGGTTGGAACAGATCCCACCTAAAAATTTACTGGCCCTGACATACTGCCTGGGTGTTGTTGTGCTCTTATTCTTACAGGTACTCCACGTGGATATGTTTTTGGCGGTGCTTGAGTATGCATAGAAGCATAGCCTGGGAGATATCTAGTCTCCTCACTCTCCTCCTCTAGGCTTATAGTTGGTCCTTTTCTTTTATCCGCCCCTACTCTTATCAGCTGTGTTAGCTCACTTATAACGCTCCTTTGAGTCAGTGCTTTTCCCATTACATAATCTCTTTCTTTGACCTATCTCTGAGTTTGTCGAAAGTGCCATTCATTGGTTTCTAGATTCCTTTCAAGGATCTCCACTCAAATCTCATTATTGTGGAGTGCAGCCTCCAATTCCTGCACCCTTTCCCTTAATTCCTTGCTCTCGGCCATACTCGCTTTGAGTTCTAGGATAGAGTTCCAGTTACGATTTCTACGTAGTGACTCTTCTAACTCCCTTATTCTAGCTTCTAACCCAGCTATTTGGGCTTTCAGTTCGGCCTTCTCGACTTGTTTTTCTAATAGTTCTCCTTTCATGGCATTTTCTCAAGCCTGACCATCTTCAAATTTCCTTTGCCACTACTCTGTTTGATCTTTTTGCTTCTGAATTTCCTATCGCCATTGTTCCGACATCTTGCCTAATCTTGCGGTTCTCATGGACAATCGAAGCTTCTTATAAACCTTCTTCAAGTCTTCTAAGTCTTCTTCGACTTTGTTTTTTTTCCTTTCCTTAATTTTTCAGCCTTTAACCTAGGTATATCCATGTCCAATCCCAACTTCATCTTTTCTTCTTCTAGAATCTCTATTCTCTTTTCAAATTTTGCGCTTTTCTTCTCAAAATCTTGTCTCATGATGTCTATCTCTGACCGGACCTCTTACAGATATTCCTCTATTGGCCGAACATTTTCAGGATCTGACACTTGAATTTTATTGTTAACTCTTTTACTCCTCCAAAAATCATAATTTGATGTCGTCAACGGGCTTGTACTGAACTTCTTCATCCTATGTACTTTTTTCCATGCATTTGCTATCTCTTGGACCCTTTTCTTGTAATCATTCCCTTTGTAGGAGAACTCGCACTGAGCTAGGCCATGTGTCGCTAGGATAAATTATCTCATCTTGTATTGCCTCAACATGAGGAGAGGGGCATATCCTATAGCATCCCATACCTCAAGTAAAGGGACCCAATCAAAGCTGCCACAACGATAGAGGATCTCATCCGGAATAAACCAAGGCATGCACCATTCGACATCCTCATCCTAAAGGTTCTGAAGGACAGCCATCCATTTTTCCTCGGATATACTTTGTTCCCTTTATGTGGCAATAAATTCCGTCAAAGGTGAGAAATCGACTGAGAACACTTTGCATGAAAATTTCTCTACCTTCTAGAAATAACTTTGAAACCAAACCATTAGAAGTAGTGCACAACCAATGAACCTCCCTTCCCCCTCTCTTCGACAAGCGTTTAACGATTTGAAGGTCTCAATGAGAATTGCTAGGACGAGCGTGACTCCGTTACTAAGCCGATAAAAAAGAACTGCAACAGCATCTTCCAAATGCCCTAATGCTTTTGGGAAAAGAACTAACCCGTATATGCCAAGAGTAAAAATGTCGATACGTTTCTTCATATCTGGGTGTGCCAGTATTAGATCTCGCAGGCTTTTCCAATTGATACATTTGTTGTCTCCTTTTACTTTGATCCAAAACGTAACCTACTATTCACTTATCCCGGTTACATTCATTAATCTTTTCAGAAAGGTTGGGACACATGCATCTTTCGAGTATGCTTTTTCAACTTGAATTCTGGGGCAACAAATCAAAGCAGTATACTCTTTCATTGTGGGCGTCATGTCGAAGTTTCTAAAGGTAAAACAGCTATATGCAAGATTTCGGTGCTAGGTGAGAGCTTGAAATAGATGTTTGTCTATCTTTACTTCGAGTAGGTAGGGTAAATCTCCATATTCTCGATAGAACATCTGCTTCATCTCATTATCCCACTGACCCCAGATGTCTTTCAATTCTTGCCAATTGTTTTGAGTTACCTTAATCCGAGTATAATCCCAAAACTCTGATAAATGCCCCTCTTTCAAACTATCTCCTTTCTCACGCTGTCGTTCCTCTGACCATAAGCGCGCAACCATGTTATCTTCCACTTTATCAAGAAATCCGTCTTCCATGATAAAACTGCTTATTTGGTAATCGAACTTAAATCAACACCTTTTCTTGTATGATGATGCAATGCAAGCCAAAGAGACAAAAAAGAACATGTTAGCAGAGCACGTTAATATCAATATATAGGTATAAAACAAAGAACCTAAGAACTTGTCTTGGATAATTGCTAAAAGGTTTGGCGTAACTCTTTCTAAGGCAAGTACTTACGGCTCATTATATGTGGTTTAGTCTCTAGAGTAAAGGGTACCCAAACCAGCAGATTCCTCGATCCTTACCTATTCCATGCTCATATGGATGAGTTTGATTTAGGGGGACACATTTCCCACATGTTTGCACGGAAATGAAAACTTCACGAAAACATGGGTATGGATGTAATCCCGAAAGCGATCCACTATCCTGCACGGAGGTGAAAACCTCACGAAGGAGTAGTTTCCCGCCTCCACTTAAAAGGGAGTAACAAATGCATATGAATGCAAACTTATACTAGAAATATCAACATAATATAGCATCACACAAAAACGTAAAGGATCGTATATTAAACAAAACTGAAGGTTTAAAAGTTTTTCAAAAAAGGCCCGGAGATAATCATTTTTTGGCTTGACTCTTTTTTAAAAAAATGTCCCCAGTGAAGTCGCTAAGCTGTCGAAATGTTTTATTTTTGGGAAAACAAACCAGTCTCGAACAATATTTTAAAATAGAAAAATGGGAGTCACCACCAATCTTTGATTCGGTGTAATTGGATCACCACAAAATGTTTAAAATTCATTTTGAAAAATATTTTAGTCTTCGAAATCCAAAAAATGGGTTCGAGAGTCGGTTATGTATGAGGAAGGATTAGCACCCTCACACGCCCAAAATTGGTACCATGTTAATTACTTCCGGGTCTTTATTTGTTAAAACTTTAAAATCTCGAGCGAAGCTTAAAATACGAGGAACAAAACGCCCGTGTGTTTTGAATTTCATTGAGGCCGTGTCCAACACGTTAGGGCACGATATTCTCGAAATTTCAAAATTGATGGACATTTTGAAAGGATTTAAAGAGGATATTTGATCGAGCGAATTGTACAAAAAAAATCACGCCCAGCATGTTAGGGCACAATTTTCCAAGATTTTCACACGAAAGGAATATTGCCTCGCTTTTGTTTAAAATTATTTTGTATATTCTTTGAGAACTCAAAATTTTGAATTAAGTTCAAAATACAATCCTCGAACACATAGCTTATTTCATGTGATTTTCAAAAATTAGATTTGAAGAAACAATGCCCGCTTGTTTCGACTTTCGCGGATAATTGAAGTTGTGACCAACACGTTAGGGCACGACGTTCTCGAAATCTCAAAATCAAAAGGCATTTGAAAGGTTTGGAAGAGAATATTTGATTCGTGTCAATTATACGAAAAATCACACTCAACACATTAGGGCATGATTTTTTGAGATTTTCACACGAAAAGGAAATTGCCTCGATTTTAGAGGTTTATTTGTATGAAAAAATAATTTTGAAAACGAATGTGTAAATTAAATATGAATGGGTAGTTTATAGCAAAAACTAAATAACACGAGACAAAATAATTGAGTAGATAAATAAATGCACAAAAATTAAACATAAAATTAATAGAATACAAAATACGAGAAAAGAATAATTAAATTCCATGTATGAAAATTGAAAAAAAATGAAAAAAAGAAAAAAAAAACAAAATAAGCGAGGTCAAAAAATCGAGTTTTAGAGAATTCGGGATTAAAACATAAATGTCGAGGAATTTGGGGATCAAAATTAAAATTTTTGGAAGATTTGGGATTAAAATTATCTTTTGGAAAATTTGAGGTCAAAAATGTGCTTTTTGGAAATTTGAGGGCACAATAGTAAATTTTAGATGTTTGAGGGTAAAATGGTAATTTTTAAATGTTAGAGGATAAAAATGGTAATTTTTAGATGCTCGAGGGTAAAATGGTATTTTTGGATGTTCGAGGACAGAATGGTAATTTTTGGATGATCAAGGGAAAAATGGTAATTTTACGAAGTTTGGGGGTCAAAATATATTTTTTGTGAAGTTTGGGGGTCAAAATGTGATTTTGGAAAAGTTTAGGGGTTAAAATATTATTTTTAAGAAGCTTTAGGGTTAAAATGTAATTTTTAAAAGTTTAAGGGTTAAAATGTAATTTTTAGAAGTTTAAGGGTTAAATGTAATTTTTGGAGAGTTTAAGGGTCAAAACATGATTTTTGGGAAGTTTGAGGGTCAAAATGTAATTTTGGAAAAATTTAAGGGTTAAAATGTGATTTTGGAAAAGTTTGGGGGTCAAAATATAATTTTTGAAAAGTTTAGTGACCTTCTGGGTAATAAAACCAAAAAGATGGGACACGTGGCATCTTCTCAGGCCTCCAGAAATTGGAAACAATTTTAAAATTACTGGGCAAATTTACAATGAAATAAAACTTGATTTAAGGACGAAATTGAAACAAAAAAAATAGAAAGGACCAATTGCATAAATAACACTAGAAAAGACACGTGGCAGCTTCTTAGGCTTCCAAAGAGTCATGAGACTTGAAAAGGAAATAAAATTGTTAGGCAAATTTATAATTAATTAAAAGTGGCATTGAGGACGAAATTGAATTAACCAAAAATGCGGAAGGACCAATAGCATAAATATACCATTTAATGAAAACACGCGGATCCTGAGGCAGGTCGGGTCGAACTCGGGTCGGAGGTTGGATCTGGGCTTGAAACGATGTCGTTTTAGCACTAAATATCCATACCAAAACAACAGCGTTTTGGTAAGGGTATTTAAGCCAAATTTCTTTGAAAATTTTTCATTTCCTCTTTCATTCCACACAAAAAACTCAATACCCTTTCCCTTTTTCTCTGACCCCCTCTCTTTATCCAATCGTCGATCCATGGAAGTCGCTGGACTATCGACCGTTCGTTATCGTCTGCCGTCGTACTCGCCACCGTCCTCGACTATTCAAGTAAGAAAACTCATCCTTTTCTATTTTTTTGAACACATCTCGGCTCCAAATCGAAAGATTGAGCCTGGATCTACGAAGCACTTTTAGAAAAGTCGAATCTTTTGACCTTTTTACTCTCTTTTGCAAAATCAGTTTCAAATTTCTCTTTGTTTCTCTAAAAGAGTTTTTCTTTTTCTTTTTCTATTTCTTTTCTCCTTTCAAATCTTTTTTCTTTTTAGGGTTTCAAAGATTTTTTAATCTGTTGAACCTGTTCTCCTTTTTTGTTGTGTAGGTGCGATCCTCGCAGGTCCGGTGCTTCTTTGTGACTGTGGGTGATGCTGGCGACCGATCAAGTCCAGGTATGACCATTCATATCTCCTTTTTGTTATTTATTATTATTGTTATTATTATTATTATAATTGTTTATTATAAAACGTTTTGAATTTAGTAGGGGTAATAAATGGTCAATAAAAACCTTAGTATTTAATAAATAACAGACAAATATATTTATTCTAAATACAATGAAACACTTCGAATTCACAGTAAACAATAAATAGACAATCAATATTTAAATCGTACCTTTATAATACTGATATGCTTTGAAGTCTGCTTTGAATGCTGATATTAATTGCTTCGGGTTCTTTGTGTTTGATTTGCAAATGCTTGTTGTTTCTATTAATTTCTCCAGAAAAACTTGTAAGTGTGTATTGATTTCAAATGTTCAACAAAAGGTCAGTACCCTTACAATCTCTTTTGAATTTAGCTTTATAGCCCTTTTCTACAACGATTCTCTTTTGTTTTATGCAACTAAATGTGTGTCTTTTCTCCTTTGCAGATTCACAATGGCGGTGATGCAAGTTGCTGGTGAGCTGCTGGTGGTGCTGACGTGGCGACAGCTGAGTGGCTAGGGATGGTGGCTGGCAGCACAAGTTGCTGCCACTAGGGTTTCTGAATATTTTAGAAATTGGGCCATTTGGGTCTGTGTAGGTGTTGGGTCATGTATTAGGTTTTAGGTTTAGTGTTTGGGTTTTGTAATTGGGTCAAAGGTTGTAAAATAAATTTGGGTTTGTGATTTTGGACTTGTAATTTTGGACTTTTAATTAAACTTTAAATTTAAATTCAAAATAAATTAAATTTTAAAATTTAAAATTGGGTTCAATTTGGTTTAAATGTTAGGCCCGGTGAAAATTGAGCCTCAACACACTTAATTGTAAAATTATGTTAACAACTTGGTAAAATTAGAAACACAATATGATTGAGAAGTGATGATTAAAATTAAATATATTAAACTAAATGTAATGATCCCTAATGCAAATTATCCTAACTATGCAAACTATATGAATGGAATAGATTTTAGCAAGATTAAATACAATTTGCAACAATTATAACATAAAAAACTAGGACAATTACTTTAATTAAACTCAATTTATTATCATCATGCTTAATAATATTCGGAAAAATATTCCATGGCAACTCGATCTTTCATGAGTTTGGAAACCACATTAGGTCCTTTCGGAATCCTTTACTTAGTAAATATGCATTTTACTGATCCTTATTTACTAAGGGTTTCTTAGCATTCATGTGAGGTAACAGGGACGTGTTAGGTTTGAAATAGTTTAATCACACAAATCTAAAAACTATGCAGATAACAGAGCTTGGTTAGAGTTGTTATGCAACCTTCAATTTAATCGGGTTAGGATCTAAATTGAGCATGAGCATTTCAATTATGTGTCTACTAGCCATCGTCTGGTTAGGATCGCTCAACTAATTCGGGTGCATTTCAATCATGTATGAGCTAAATACAGACTTGATTTTAATTGAAAACATGATTGATTGAGGCACAAACATCGTAAGCAAGATTTAAATAAATATTATTTAATTAAATCAATCATCCTAGCTTAAATAAAATTAAGCTAACATTGTTGTAAACAAGAACAAAGAACACATAGCAAACATTTTCAAAATAAATTAAAGAAAAGAAAGATTAAACCTAAATCAAAGTGGCTGTCACCCAAGACTCTGATCGAAGAGGGCTCCTTCGTTTCTTCGCTTTGCTCCTTTGCTGATGGCTCTCCAAGGTGGCTAACCAAGGGCTCTTTAAGAGGCTTAATTGCTAAAATCTCTATGAAGAGATGATGCTAGGCGTGAGGACTAGGGAATACTAGAGAGAATTAAGAGAGAAGAGAAGGTGTTGGATGAAGGGATGATTAGGAAATGGTGAAATGGGGTCTTATTTATAGGTGAGGAGAGGAGAGTAGTTTGCTAAAAATAGAGAGGTTTAGTCTCTTCAAGCTTCTTCAATGAGTGGCCGACCATGATTAGTGGATTTTGAGTTGAATTTTGCTTGATTTTTAAGCAATTTAAATGCCATAACAACTCAGGACTGAGACTCGGTCAAATTTAAATCTTCAGGCAAATCTCTGATTTTTTAATATTGCAGGGACCTTGTGCAATTAAACCAAAAAGTGATTTTTGTAAACAGCCATGTGTAGCCAAAATTGGGTTGACTTGGTCTTCAATTTGGACGGTTTTGTAATCCAGCAAAGTTTATCAGACCTGTCAAAAATAAATAAATTAATTAAAGGACTAAATACATAAAATTAACCCAATTTAATAAATTAATTCAACCCAAATTATTTAATGAAATATTTTAGAATGAATTATTAAATATGATTTTATATTTTATTATTTAATTTAATCATGCATGGCCCACTTTATGTCTTAAAAAATATAACATGTTCAAATAAATAGAAAATAAGTCATTTTATGTATGAAAACTATATAATAAAACATAAAATCACATTTTAATAATTTCTATGTCCTAATTTCATATTTTCACATATTTCATTAATTTATTAAACAATTACTTAGTTTTAACAACAAATTTAAGTAAAAAGGTCATAAATTACATAGGAAAATCCTATATATTTTTCAGTTTACAGCACATTGTCACTGTATCATTGGTCGCATTCTAAAAGAATAGTTGTGGCTATATCTGTGAAATTCCTGCGTCTGGTACTTCCAGTTGTGAATTAAGCTTGATTTCTCTCAATTGAGGTTCAGTTTTAATGCGGCGACATTTCATGGTCACAATGTTCAGCTGATCTTGTGGTTGCAATTGTCCAATATTCCATTCCTAGACTAAGTTCTTGTGCTGGCAATATTAAGACAATATATCGGCTGCTCACGTCGACATTAGTACAAAAATATGTGAAAATAACTATCTAACAATGAATTGGAAAACAAATAAACCAAGTATAAAATGCTAATGATGCATGCTAAATTAACTATAAAAGGGGCAATTTAAACACTAAATTGGGACGGAAATGTATGTCATTTGTAATACAATCATACCCTCAAACTTGAGTTTTTACTTGTCCTCAAGTAAATAAAAATTAACAAGTAACACTTAGAAATGTCATCACAATCTTTATTCACACAACTTGAATTCTCTAAATTTTTAATGCTCAAATGGCATTCATATAATAGAATGATACGTCGACAATTTATAAGTAAGAACAATTAAAACTGCAACTTCATCAATGTTAGTATCATGCATTATATCTTATCATTCCTTGAACCATTTCAGCAATTTATTCTCTTTTTATTTTCTTTCTTCTTTTTCTCATTTTTGTCATTCAAGTGATTGAGAGATATCATTGCATTACTCTACCTTTATTCCTCGGCAATAACGATTGGGTGCAACAAACCCCCAAGAGGCATGTAATTGCGCCGACACACACTCTTGCAGATACAGCCTTTGGCTAGATTTTCTTTTCTTTAAATGCAGTGGAGTGTTCCCCCTTAAGAATCATGATGCACTCATATTAGAGTGTTTTTTTATTCATACAATGTTGCTGTACTAGTCAGTGAGTTCAAGATTCAAACATCAACACTATACATTCATTACTAAAACAATTTCAACCATTCATTCCAAAATAGCAGATTCATCATTCATACTCATCCAATTTCCACATCAGCATTCAAACAATTCAAGAATTACACATTAAAATAAAAATTATGGTCACATTTTTGTTAAAAATTGTCAATTTTTTATTATCGAAGAAAAATAAAAATCAAATAAGAAGATGTAGTTGCATTTCCAAATCACATTAATTCCCCCCAAACTTAATGTCTGCATTGTCCCGAATGCATTGACAATAGTTATACAAAATGGATGGAAATGCAACGATAATGCGCTATATGAAAATGAATGCAGTGACAATAAAAATGCAGGCACAATAAAATGCAAGAATGGTAACTAAAAAGGGATGTACAAACTTATTCGATAGTAGCCGATATAGAAGTTGCTTTTGTTTTCTTCTTTTTCTTTTTCGGGCGCTCCTCCTCGTCATGGTGTTTTCTCTTTTTCTTATCTTTGCTCTGCTTCCTCTTCTTATCCCTCGAACCAACCGGATTAGCAAACTGCTCCTCTTCAGCAGGTTGGGTGGTGGCCTCATTTATAGTCACATCGGATGGATGAATTTCAGCCAGCAAAGCCACATAAGGCACAATTGCTAACGGGTTAGGTTCTTCCGCAATGCTGGTGACTACCTCAGCCTGGCTCGTAGCAAGTGGAGTCTCGTCTGAGCTTGATGCGCGCACAACATCCTCAGTGATCATTGTGGGGGCATCGAGTTCCTTCTCGTCCTATACCACGGCAGGTTCGGTGTCAAGGTGATCGTCATCCTTTGCTTCATCCTTCTCTCCATCCTTTGGTTCTTCATCCTTCTCGACATGATCATCTTGATTTACCTTCTCTTTTTCAGGTTGAGTAGGTTGAGTTGGGCCAATGTCAGCGTATCCAACTGTAACGACATCATCATTCAGCATAGCCTCCCTTTCTGCCATATTCGCCCCTAAGCTATTTGAGAATTCATCTTCAAAAAATTGAGCAATGTTATGATGCAACACATCATAATCTGACGACTGCTCTCCATCGTTGTCATCATCAAAAACATGGATGTGAGTGGGTACAGGGGTGAGCTTACCATCAAGAGTAGGTTATTCTGATGAGGAATATTGTATTGGGCGGTAGATGGTCAGAAATTGCGAGAAGTCTGAAAGTGGGGTCTGAGTGATTTGGCGTAATACAGCGACAAGAGCTTCATTCCACGCCTTGGTATATGCATAAAATTTATGGAGTCAGAAGTCCATGTCATCCACTATACTATCAGTGTGGATAAACCATCTATCGAGGTGTTCCAAGTGTGACTCCATTAGGGCCAGTGTCTCTGTCATTTGTGCCACTATCGGCGCGTTAGATTGTCGGCCTTCCTTTTACTTTTCCCTTTTTCCTTTTCCTTAGAGGTCGCTTTGGCCACTAGTGTGTCCTGACCCCTTGTCATTCGCTCGACAAAAATGTCATTAATTGGGCCTTTGTTATCCACAACTTTCTCATCCTTCCTTGGCACAATACCCTTATACTAGCAAAGAAGCATAATAAGAGATGGGAAAGGGATAATACTAGTTTGCTTCCCTGCTGCCTCTGCAATCTAAGCATGTATCAGCTCACCAATGTCGATGTGACGATGATGCAAGATGGAATGTAACAAACAAATACGGTCCAGAGTGGCCGTAGTATTGTGGGTAGAAGGCATCACTCGACTATTAACAAAGTGAAACCATACCTTACAGAAGATCGTCAGGTAACGTCTATGCATAGTGAAATTGTGGAATCCATTGCCCGTCCATGTGGCTTTGTCGACGCAAAGGTCGGTCATCATCTCAGTAAGGCTATCCTCATTTAGACTGTGCAGGAAGTGTGAATGTTCGTATACCCATTTTGGTATCCGTAGTAGGACGTTGATGTGTGCCGCACTCCATGGCACAAGTCCTTCACGAACTAAAACAAATTCTTGTTCTTGATCCACTAAGCTTGCGTAAAATTCTCGAACCAGAGTAAGGGAATAACCAGAAGAGTGGTCACAAAAAGACTCCCACCTTAAGCGACTGATAGTGCACTGGACTTGTTTCCCAAGGGGAAACTGCAGAGACAACTAGAGGCCTTGCTCAGGATGGATATTGCGTTTAAGCATAGTGTTGCGATATCTTTCTTTGGCCGCAGTTGTGAGAAACAGTACTGGGCCAGAGGGTTGTGGTGTCATGGATGGAATCTCGATAGGGGTGGTTGGAGTGGTTTTAGATAAAGGTAACTGTAATCGGGATTATATAACCTAGGTGCAAGGAGTGGAAAAACACGAGGAAACATTGCGTCTACAGCCATTAATTGCCAGGCTGCAAATCGTACTATTTTGGTTTAATCTAATAGCTGTGGTGAAATGAAATCAATCGATGCGATTTTTTCCCAAAAAGTAATGCTGACTCATTGCAGAATGCGCCGACATAATGTGCTTCCATGTGTCGACAAAAAGAGTATTTTTATTTCTCTAAGAATTTGAAAGAACACAAACAAAAGTAAAGCAATTAAAAAAATGAATGAATGCATGACATTATTTAAATATCACCAGGTTGACAGTTTCATCTGGTTCACGGATATCTGGGCTGACGTAGTATTTGAGAGACTGACCATTCACTTTAAATTATCCTGTAAGTTCTCTATTGTCACTGCACCGTTAGGGAATGCTTCAACAACTCGGAATGGATTGAATCACCTTGATCACAATTTTCCTGGGTGTAATTTCAAACATGAGTTAAATAGGAGTACCAACTGCCCAGGATGAAATTGTCAATGCAATATGAGATTATCGTGCCATTTTTTCGTCTTTTCCTTATATATTACCGCATTCTAATAGGCATGGCGTCGAATCTCCTCTAATTCTGTGATGTCCAACAGTCTTTTCTTACCAGTCGCGTCATAATCTAAATTTACCTACTTAATTGCCCACATGGCTTTATGTTCCAACTCGACAGGTAGGTGACATGATTTTCCAAATACTAGCTGATATGGCAACATCCCCAAAAGAGTTTTGTAAGCGGTGCGAAGTGCCCACAATGCATCAGGTAATCGCACAGACTAGTCTTTCCTAGATGGGTTAACCACCTTTTCAAGTATTCCTTTAATTTGTCAATTGGAAACTTCAGTCTGACCATTAGTTTGTGGGTGATATGCGGTGTCCATTTGATGCTTCACACCATATCGTTTCAATGCAGTTTCTACCTGGTTATTATAGAAATGAGTGCCTTGGTTGCTAATTAATGCTCGCGGTGTACCAAACCGTGTGAAAAATTTTCAACACTGTCCGAGCATCATCTTTTGGTACCGCAATAGCTTTAATCCACTTGGAAATGTATTCAAATTATATACATTATTCCAAAAGAGTTTGGAAATGGTCCCATGAAATCAATACCCCAAACATCAAAAAGTTCTACCTCCATGATAGGTTGTTGGAGCATCTCATTGAGACAAGAAATGGAACCAGTACGTTGACAACGATCACTCTGTTGCACAAAATTATGAGCATCTCGAAATAAATTGGGCCAATAGAACCTAGATTGCAAGACCTTTGCAGCAGTCCTTGTTCCACCAAAATGACCTCCGTAAGGGGCATCGTGGCAATGTCGTAATATTTACATCATTTCTTCTTCAAGAACACAACGTTGAATTATATTGTCAACACATACCTTGAATAAGTATGGCTCATTCCAATGATATTTATTAGCATCACGTATGAACCTGATTTTTTTATGACCAGTTGCACTCATGGGTAGCTTTCCACACACAAGATAATTGACTACATTAGCATCCCATGGCAATGTGTCGACAGTGAATAGTTGCTCGTCAGGAAATGCTCGGACAATCTGAGTCTATTGTCTATCTTTGCTTCCACTTTCTAGTCGAGACAAATGGTCAGCTACCTGATTCTCGGATCCCTTCCTATCTTTGATTTCAACATCAAACTCTTGGAGGAGTAGGATCCATCTAATGAGTCTAGGTTTAGCATCTTTTTTGTTGAAAAGGCATCTCAAAGCTGAGTGATCCATATAGACAGTAGTCTTTACGTCGACAAGATAAGAGCTGAACTTGTCAAATGCGAAGACCAGTTCTAGTAAATCTTTTTCAATTATGGTGTAATGAACCTGCGTTTCAGTTAGTATTTTACTAGCATAATAGATAGCATGAAATACCTTTTCTTTCCTTTGTCTGAGAATAGCTACTATAGCGAAATCGCTAGCGTCGCACATCAAATTGAATGGTTGCGTCCAATCTGGTGCGACAACAATCGGAGCTTGTACCAACTTTGTCTTAATTGTTGTAAAAGCATCCAGACAGATGTCATCGACTAATAAAGAACATAAAGGTTTAGCTATCTTGGAGAAATCTTCTATAAAAACTCGCGTGTCCAAGAAACCTTCTTATTGCTTTGACAGTTGTAGGTGGTGGTAATTTTTCAATGATCTCTACCTTTGTTGTATCTTCCTCAATACCTTGACCAGAAATGTGATGGCCAAAGAAAATCCCTTCAGTTGCGATGAAATGGCATTTTTCCCAATTCAAAACCAAGTTTTTTCCTCGCATCTTCTCAAAACATTTGCCAAGTTGTAGACGCATTGGTCAAAATTCCACAAAACTTCTATTCAACATCATATACACCAAATACCAGACACATAATTATGGAATATAGCATCACAACCATTTGCCCTATCACGTGCCATATAAACCCAGAATGTTATAAAGTCTACCAAGAGTCCTCGTGATAGTGTGAGTCTTCGAGTTGATCCGATCTCACGTCCACAAAATGTAATCTACAAGAAAAAAGATAAGACACGAGTAAGCTTACGTAAAGCTTAGAACTTTGTCGATTAAATGATTACTCTTACCGACTTTAAACATAACAATCAAATAACAAGATTAAAGAATAGAGTTTCTGTCATAGGGTTATTATTAGAATTCCTATCAATCACAGCTCACAACAGGTGAGTAATGCTTAATACAATAAAAACTATTCAATTTTCATATTTCTATAGCAATCAGAGATCAATAAAACATAGCCCGATGAACGACAAGTGGATACGAGTACACGATTAACCATCCAACACACCAGATGCTCGTATGAGCCAATCCATCCAGCACACCAAATGCTTGTATGAGCTAGTCCAACCAACACACCAAATGCTCTTAAGAGATAGTCCATCCAACACACCAAAATACTACAACATATCTTGTTAGTCAGCAAAAAATGCAGGACCTCGATATATCCAATGAACATAGAATCTACTATAATAATCTCCACTGCTCCTATCAACCCCGTACCATGCATAACATAACCTATTGGCATGCCAATCGTACTCTATCCTACATCCATCGGTTCATAGCATTCCATCACAGAATAATACATGAATAACTCACTATCTCATATTCCATATGCAAGCATTAGTGAAATAATCAAACATTCATCGACTCAGAATATTTCAGTCCGTTATCGACGTCATATCAATTCATTATTTCCATTTTAAATTTCATGCATCAATATAATCCAAAATAATATAATTAAGTTCATATAATACATTTAAAAATATATTAAAATTAAATCGAACGCACTTACCCGACTAAACTGCAACAATACACAATACAAGACTATTTTGTAATTTTCTTTGCCTCGATTTTCAACCCATTCTTGATCTAAAATAATAGTTTTATTTAATTAACTAATTATAATAGTAAAAATAAACTTATTTTAGCAATTAAGTATTTTTTGACTTTTTTACAAAATTACCCCTAATATTTCATTACGATTTAGTCCCTAAGCTCAAATCTCGTAATTTAACCAATTTTTACTAAAATAAAGTTCAACCAAATTGTATAAGGCCTTTCTATAGCCCGTAATTTTTGTTATTTAACAACAAGTCCTTGTAATTTTATTACTTTAACATTTTAGTCTTTAAACACTAAAATTTACTAAAATCTCTTTACAAAATAGTCCTATCTAACAAACAATCTTAATAATCTATCATTAAACTTAAGAATAATTCAAACTCATTAATGGAATAATACAAAACATTTGAAAATTTTACAAATTAGTCCCCATGTTAGCTAGACCAAGCTAAAACGATCTCAAAAATGACTGAAAACAAGAATCAAACACTTAACAAATAGGAAACCCTAGCTTGACCGAAAGCTTCCTCACTTCTCACATGGCTCTTCAGGTTGAAAACAAGAAGAAGAAAAGAAAAAAATGATAATACTATCTTTTAACCTTTTAATTTAACTTACCATTTAATTGTTTACCAAATTAACCTTTAATTATTGACTTATAAAATTATTAAACATGTCCATAAATTTCCATAATATAAGTATATGGCGTAATTACCATCTAAGGAAGGTTTAATTGCAAAATTTGTCCTTCAATTATTTCAAATTTTGAACTAAACAAGCTTAATTTCAATTTAACCTTAAACTAATTAGGACTAAATGAGAAATAGCCCAAAAGATAGTGGATGGTAATAATGTCACCACCGCTTGGACATTTTGACCATGATTTAATCACCATTTTAGTCCCTTTAGTATTTTAAATCTATAGCAACTAATTTTTATCTCTTTTTCAATTTAATCCTTTTACCTTAATTAAACAATTAATAGTAAAAATTACCCGACCGAACTTCAATTCACCTATAATACGACTCTGTAAATATTTATTAAAAATATTTACGACCTTAAATTTTGGAGACGGGATCCTAATACCACATTTCCCTAAACCACTCGACTTTTGAATCAAACCACTTAAAATAACTTTCAATTCATCAAATTAAAATTGAATATAAATTATAATAAAGTCGTATGATTTAAATACTATTTATACGAACTTACTCATCAAATTTGTGGTCCCAAAACTACTATTTTCGACACCATTAAAAATAGATTGTTACAATAATAACCAGCCAAACCTAAGAAACTTCAAACTCCGGTAACACTCCTAAGCAACTTCAATTCCAAGAACGCCTTAATCTTCTTTGGATCTACTCAAATCCCTTCTTTCAAAAACCACTTGTCCTAAAAATGCCACTTCTTTAAGATAATATTCACACTTAGACAACTTTGCATACAACTGCTTATCTCGTAGAACCTACAAAACAACCCTTAAATGAGTATCGTGATCCTCTTCAAAACCAGAATGTCATCTATAAAGACAATAACAAATTGACCCAAGTACGAATGGAATACTCGATTCATCAAAACCATGAACGTAGCAGGGGCATTCGTTAAACCAAACGACATCACCAAAAACTGATAATGCACATACCGAGTCTTAAAAGCAGCTTTCAAAACATCAAACTTCTTCATCTTTAATTGATAATACCCAGATCTTAAATCAATCTTTAAAAACATCGTTGCACCTCGTAACTGATCAAACAAGTGATCAATTTGAGGCAAAGGATACTTGTTCTTGATAGTCAAC
Source organism: Gossypioides kirkii (assembly GCA_005610355.1). NCBI lineage: Eukaryota > Viridiplantae > Streptophyta > Magnoliopsida > Malvales > Malvaceae > Gossypioides > Gossypioides kirkii. Next base: position 20,672,553 of record CP032245.1, read on the forward strand.
TTATTCAACTATCTATAATCAATAGACAACCCCATCATACCATCCTTCTTTTTCACAAACAAAACCGATGCACCCCACGGAGATACACTAAGTCGAATGAATCCCCTATCAAGCAACTCTTGTAAGTGAATCTTCAACTCTTTGAGCTCTTTTGGTGCCATGCGATAAGGCGCAATAGACATCGGTGCAATACCAGGATAGAGCTCAATTCCAAACTCCAGTTCACGTTCCGACGGTAAGCCAGATAACTCTTCCGAAAACATGTCAGGAAAATCCTTAACGGTACAGATATCCTGAACTCTCAACTCTTTACTAACCAAATTCATCACATAAGCTAAGTAAGCTTCACAACCTTTCCCCATCATCTTTTCAGCCTTCATAGCCGAAACTACATTAGATAAAAATACCGATCTTTCACCACTAATAACAATTTCTAGCCCATCATTATTCGTCAAAGTAATTTGCTTCATCTCAAAATATACCTTAACCTTATGCTTAGTCAATCAATCCATACCCAAAATTACATCAAACCCATAAAACGACAATTTCATAAAGTCAACATAGAACACATGTCCTTGGTCATCAAGGGGCATCTACGATAAACTCTATTCACTATAAAAGTGTCCCCAAATTAACTAATTACAATCATTCCCAAATCAATAATCTCTACAGGAATTCTTAACTTACAAGCTAATTCACTCAAAATATATGAATGAATGGAACCGAAATTTACCAAAGAAAATAAGGGAGTAGATTGCAAAGTGAAAGTACCTGTAATAACATCGGTAGGATCCTGATCCTTAGGCTCCCAAACAGCATAAGCTCGAGTTGGATCTCTAAACTCAATTTGTGAAGCAACAGTGTAAGTAACGATTCGCTGCCTGATAGTACTAAAAAGAACATATGTTTTCTCCCTATTTATTGTATAAATTGTTCCCATTATATCATGTTTAGCACGTATTTTTAGCATTTTATATTTAGTAATTGTATTTTCTAAACTCAATGATGCTAGGCTTAATTTTCTTTAATTTTATCCTATTTTTGCTATTAATGTCACCACAATTAGTGTTCAATTTGCGTCCAAAGATGTCAGTGCAGGAATTCATCTTAAAAGATCAACACAGGAAAGTGTTCAAGGTTGTCGTCGTAATTTTAATCTAGAATTATGCCCAAACATGTCACTTCATGAGCACTTCAAGATTGCGCCCAAAACTGTCGTCGCATGAGCACTTCTAGATTTCACCAAAACTATCGTCGTAGGAATATTTCCAGAATGCACCTAAGATTTTCGCTGCATAAATATTCTTCAAATTGCATCTAGAAATGTCGTTGCATAAGTATTCAATTGCACCCAGGAATGTCGCTACATGAACTTGTACAAAATTATCGTTGCATTTGACAGCTGTCTGATAAGAACAAAAATATATAAGCTGTACAATCTGGTATAACCAACTTGTACAGCTTAATTTTGGAGAATAGACACCTGTACATTTGGGGCTAAATATAAGCACACACAAAGCATGAAGGAAGGTGTCTCTCTCTTCCTTTAGTCTCCCATTTTATTATCTTCTTCAACCTAGCTTTTGAGCTTTTTGGCTATGGAGGCTTGAGACCCATGGGGTTAATCAACGTGAAGGTGATGCAGATCAGCTCCTGACGAGGAGCATCCTAAGTGTGACGCAAGAGGAAAGTAAAGGAGCATTTCAAGTAGCCTAGGAATAGTATTCTCCATTTGTTCTTTTACATATCCTTTTTTAAACGATAGTAATTCATGTTTATTTCAAGTTTGTATGGAAGTACTCTTGATTGTTAGACTAAATGATATCTTATTCAAGCTTGCTTTTAGTGTTAATTCTTTGGGTTTGAATGATTTTAGCACGGAAGTGTTATTGCAGTCACAGTCATTGGAAGGTGCAGTGACAATTTAAACTAACAAACAAGACAATGAAACTTGCTTAGGGATTGAAAGAATTTGGTCCACCTGTTCTTATGTGTGATGCATTGCCAGCACTGGAAGGTGTGATTAGTGTGCATACTAAAGTCATAGATCTAATAGAAAAGCCAAGTTTGGTAAGATGTTCATTGCAGTTCATTGCACTGACAATTTACCTATTACACTTAGTTTTCTGCTGACTATTCACGTTGTGGATACCATTTTACCTTTATTACATTTTATCTTTATTTTCACATTATTGCCTCGACAACCATTCTCATAATTTATTGCATTTTACTTATTCAATGCATCGACAATTTTAGACAACAAACATCCATCCTTCTGGGATCGATATCCGACAGATTCACTTCTGTCTACTATACTTGCAGCGATAGTGTAGCTTGCACATTGCTGTGACGTTCATAGCGCGATCAAGTTTTAGCGCCGTTACGAGGAATGGCATTTGTTTGATGTCTATTTTTGTCTTTGCATTTATTCTTTATTATCTAAATTTTATTTGTCACTAACTTGTTTCCTTTTTATTGTTTACTTTTACATTTTTTTTCTTTTAGCGAAATATGGCTAGGAACGAGGTGTATAGAACCTCAAGATTTTGGACTAACATGTGTGATGCTGTAGAAATGGAGCTCGATGCCATAACAACCCAGGTATCTTCTTTGTCTAATATGAGTTTTCACTGCAGAATGCTACAACAATTGTAGAGTGGAAATTTGCTGTGACAAGTTACGATTACTGTGGAAGCAATCATGAGTTTGAACAATGCCTATCAAATCTAGCAAATGTGTATCACATTGGGAATTTCAGTCGAAATGAAAATCCATATTTTAACACCTACGCGCCAGAGTGGGAGCAACATCCAAATTTTTGTTGGAACAATCAAGACCCTAGAAGTATAGTTGCAGTTAATTGAGTCACATTGAATTTTTGGTAGAACAATCAACCAATCTCCCATTGCCTCTACTTCGACCACGACTTCTAGTGGGTGTAGAAACAAGTGCCGAACTCTAAGTCTGTGAAACCTCAACTCGATTTTAATAGTCCTTCAGAAAATGTTCTTTTGAACCACACTTATAATAGACAACAATCAACTTACGACACTCTCTAGGATGCTTACACTCAAAACACGGACAAAGCAGCCATCCAAAACCATCAACCGAATCACCAGAGTTAGCCACAACGTTACTTTGTTGTTTAGACTGACTTGGTCGAGACCCATGTCTCACCTCTCTATCAGAACTTTGATTATCACGCCCTCTCTTGGGCAGTCATCCTGAAGCACCATTAGAAGCCCTTTTACTAGTCTCAACGACCATATAATGAGTTGGCTTAACCAAAGTCTCCTCAACAGCTTTAGCTTTCTCAACCAACTCATCAAACACCTCTGTATTTTGGGCCACCGAGTATAATTGAATATCAAGATTAAGACCAAAATGAAACCTCTTACAATGGTCCCTCTCAAAAAGGACCATCTCAAGAGCATACTGACTAGGTCGCATGAACTTAGCCTCAAAATTAGTTACAGACAATTCACCTTGCACAAGATCCAAAAAAATCCCGCTTACGAGCTTCCATATACTGCTTGTCCATAAAATTCCTCTTAAACACTTCAAGGAAATATCCCCACATCAAACGGTGAGCTGTAGTTCCTTTTTTCACAGTATTCCACCAACGGTGTGCCTCATCATCGAGTAGGGACATAATACAACCCATTTTTTCCTTGTCAGAATAGGACATCTGCACGAGGATCCTTTTAACTCCTTCCAACTGATACTTAGCTACGATTGAATCGGTCCTTTTGACTCCAAAAAACTCTTTACCACCCAACGCTCGAAGACATTCAAGTGATGACCCAGTATTCACAAGTGCAGGAGTAGGATTAGCATCAGTAATCCGCTGAAGCATTCCTATAATAGCTTCCATCAGAGGGCCTACACCCTCATCAAGTATGTTCATCCTATGCGACAGCACAGAAGGTGCAACGGATGTACCATACCATGCAAAAAAAATTTGGATTAAAGGTAATATGCTCCCATTCCTACCCACATGCATAAAAAACAAGAGATATATCATGCAATTCAAGCAATTGGAATAATATAATCACTTGGATTTTGCAACCCTACTACTCACAACAATCACATAGGTCCGAGTGCATAAAAGTTGTTTTTATTAACAATCATCAAGCATTCTCTCTTCATTTCCTTAGAATTTAGTTTAGTTTTCAGTTTTGGAATAAATTGTGTAAAAAGTGCATAAAAGGTGTTTTTATTGTCTTTAAAGTCGATTGAGGCCTAAGGATTAGCTAATGTACTTTGTGAGTGTGCAAGAGACCTTTAGAAGCCAATCAAGTATGAAGCTGACTTAATTTTCGTGACATACATCACCTATGTCACGACAACACCTACATGATTGCCTAAATGGAGTGGACTAACCTCTTCATCGCGACACAGCTCTTGTGTGTCACGACATTGACTCATGGATGCGAATTTTACACCGAGTGAAAGGCGTTTGTCTTTACAATGCCACTTAAACACGAGGACGGTAGCTGACCTAGGGTTGAAGAAAACGGTTGTCCAAGGCTATATATATGGCCTTTAGCACTAGGGTTTCACACACCTTTTTAGCTTAACTTTGTTATTTTCTTTTCCGTTTTGGAAAACAAAATTTGTAACTTTGCATAAACAATTGTGGAATTATTTCCCAACAGATTTCTATAGAATTCTAGTTCCTTTTAGTTCATTAATTCAATCTAATGTTCATTTATATTATTGTCTTTATTATATTTGAAGAAACCATGAGGAACTAATCCCATTATATACAAGGATTTGCAATTAGATCAACTATTTGGGAAAGGAAGAACGTGAAGCAAACACTAGACTTGACAACCCTAGAAAGTCATCTAGGTGGGAATGAACCCAAAATTGGTATTGCCCATTCGTAAACACCTTTACCCCACACCAATTTAGACTGTGACATCTAGTGATAAGTAGTCTCTATTGAATCGTTATGTTGGTGGAAGATTGATGATCGCGTTTGTAGCGTCACGTCAGTTGTGCAAGCGGACACACGTCGATGCAAGTATAGTGGATAGAACAATTCTATCGGATATCGATCCCACGAAGAATGGGTTCTTGATGTTCAGCTATCGAAGCAACTTATACTAAAACTAAATGAAAGGTGAGTAAAGATGTTAGCGCAATTAAGTCAGATCTGTACACTAAAATTATTAATACTGTCAATGTAATCAAGGTTAATTGTCAAAGTAACAGAAAGTAAATCAATTGTTGTGGAAGTTTTGAGAATTTAAATGCATAAAAGTAAAGGTTTGATCAAGTGTAATGGATTGGAGTGGATCACTAATTTCACTAAGTCGCAACGCTGGATGCGTCGACAAGGTATTGTTTAGACGAATTGCCGCAACAATAAAACTTCAATGAAATCTTACCAATAACAGTCCTCCGTTTAATCAAGACTCAAGTACCCACAATCACCCCACCTCTCGGTGTGAGCAACATTGTGCACTCAAGAACAAGTGACTAGAATCTCTTCTAATCCCAAGCAACTCTCACTGTCTTGCTTGTTAACCTAACTTGTCACCGCATCTCTCAATGTCGGTAGACTGCAAATGCACTCTCGTTTTGATGCAGTTAGATCCAAGAATAAATAGATGAAAAGCATTAAATAAGAATCAAAGCAATCTAACAATGAAAGATACTCTCGTATTCATTCAAATGTCATTAAAATTCATCAGCATAAAAGAGGGGTTAACGAATACAATCAGAGCTTACTATCTTTAGACTACTAGGACTATTCCTCAACTGCTCCTCTTGCCTTGCATTAAGAACCTCTCATCAAAAGTGGTTGCTCCTTTTCTCCATCAGCTCACCGTTTTCCAGCTTAGATCTAAAACACACACAGTAATTGCAGTATTTAATTCCTCCACCACTTGATGTTTTCTTCCAACTTCTTTCCTCTATTTATAGCCTTCAAAAGTTACTGGTTTAATCCTCCATTATCAGATCCAGATCCAATTTGCAGCTGTCAAAGTTAGTTACAGTATAGCTGTGCACTCACGTAGAGTTAATGTGTACTTCAGAGATCTGCAGGTTGTTGCTACATTGTTGGGCGCGATCTGAAATCGTCAATTACGACGACAACATGTGATTTTCTTGCACTGGTGCTTCTAGTTGTGTTTTCAGCTTGAGTTCACTTATCCAAAGCTTAGGTTTTATGCGACGACATCTCTGGTCGTAATTTCAAGCTGATCTTATGGCTGCATTCTTCTTCTAACATTGATCTTCTGAGATGAGTTTCTACGCTGACAATTCTAAGGCACAATATATAGGCTGCTTGTAGCGACATTAGTACACAAAAGATGTAAAAAATAACAAGAATTTAAACCAAACTATAATGAGTTAAAAAAATATAAAAATTAAGTATGAAATGCTTAGAATGCATGCTAAATACGATACAAAAGAGACAATTGAAACATCAATTTAGGGAGAAAATATGTCATTTACAATGTTATCACACCCCCAAACTTGAGTTTTTATTTGTCCTCAAGTAAACAAAAATTAGCAAAGTCACAAGCAAGCATGATAGAATAATTTTCTCGCACCTTAAATTTTTTGAAATTCTCATGCATAAATTGTATTCACATGATAGAATAATGTACTGACAATTTATAGGTATGAATAACTAAAATTGCAACTTCATTAATGTTAGTATCATGCATTGAATCTTAATCTTCCTTGAACCAATACAGCATTTATAACAAACATTAATTTCTTTTCTTTTCTCTTTTCTTTCATTTTCACATTTTTTCTTTTTTAAGTGACTAAGAGATGTCATTGCATTACTCTACGTTTGTTCTTGGATAGTAACGATGGGGTGCAACAAACCCCTAAGAGGTATGGAATTGCACCGACACACATTCTTGCAGTTACAGCCTTTTGCTAGATGATTTTTCTAAAGCCTGTAGCGGAGTGTTCTCCATTGAAAAGTCACAATGCACTCATATTAGAGTGTCTTTTATTAATACAATGCCGCTGCAACTAGTAAGTTAGTTCAAGATTCAAACATTCACGCTATTCATTTATTACTAAACAATTCCAATCATTCATTCAAAAATAGAAGACCACTATTCATTCATATTCATCCAATTTTTACATCAGCATCCCAAACAATTCAAGATTTACACATAAAAATAAAAATTGTGGTCAAATTTTTGTTGAAATTCTACATATTTTCATTAACAAAAGAAACATGTAAAATTCAATTATGTGGGTGTAATTGCATTTCCATTTCACAGTTCCCCCCAAACTTAATGTCTACATTGTCCCCAATGCACTGACAAACTTATACAAATATAATGGAAATGCAACGACAATGCAACTAGATTAACAAAAAAATGCAATGACAATAAAGATGCATGCAAACTATCTACAGAGAAGTGTACTAACTCATTCCGCAGCAGCTGAGGTAGAGGTTGCTTTTGTTTTCTTTTTCTTCTTCCTTGGGCGCTCGCCATCGTGTTTACGTTTCTTCTCTTTGTCCTTGTGCCGCTTTCTTTTCTTATCCTTCGAACCAAACGGATTGGCGGATTGCTCCTCCTCAGCTAGTTGGGTGATGGCCTCATCGATAGTTACAATGGCAAGAGGATGAATCTCCTCAATGTTGCTTGTAACTACCTCAACTCGGCTCGATTTAGGTGGAGCTTAGTCAGTACTAGATGCCACCACACTCACAGGTGTGCCGACAATATCCTCAGCGATATCTATTGAGGCATCTTCCTTCCTTTCTTTCTGCACCTCTACAGGGTCCTTCAGTGCATTATCTTCTTCTTCTTCTTCTTCTTTATTCTCTTTCTTTTGGCCATCTTCTTCTACTGCTTCATCCACAGGCTATTCTTGCTCAATTGTGGCAATGTCAGTGCCTTCCACTGCGTCTACAACCACGGGGCTATGCATCTCTTCAATGACAACCCCCTACCTACCATGGTCACCCTAAGGCTATTCGAAAATTCTTCGAATAGGCTGGCAATTGTTTCATAGTAGTCTTGCATGGCATTAGAATGTCCCTTGCTCTCTTCGTCATCAGAGATATGAATTCTTGTTGGGGATGGAACATTTTGAGGCCTACCATTAGGAGTAGGCTGGTCAGAGGATGAGGCTTGCATTGGACGAAAAATAGAAGGGAAGGCTAGGAAGTCTGGCATCAGACTCGGACTCATGCTGCGCAATGCGATGACAATTGCCTCATTCTAGACTTTTGTATACGCATAGAAAATAAGCTATTTGTAATCCATATCTTCTAATATGCCGACAGTGCGGATAGTGCGTGTGTCGATACGATTAATATTGGCTTCCATAGCGGCCAGCCTCTTTTCCAGTTGGGGATTTGTGAACGCATCAGCCTATTATTTCTTCTTCTTCCCTTTGCCCTTGTCCTTCTTTTGTGGTGCTTCTTTCACAATCGGCGTTTCTTAGCCTCGAGTAATTCTTTCAACTGATATATCATTGATGGGACTTTTGTTTTCCAATACTTCCTCACCATCCCGGGGCACAATGCTCTTTTTTTTGCATAGTAGTATTATTAAAGAAGAGAAGGGGAGTATACCAGTTTGTTTTGTAGCAACTTCAGCTATTTGATCATAGAGGATTTTACCGATATCAATGTGACGGCCTTGTAAGAGTGAGTGCCAAAGGCACATACGGTCCAAGGTCGTCGTAATGCTATGTGTAAAAGGCAAGATGCATTATTTATGAAGTAGAACCACACCTTGCTGAAGATTGTGAGATACATCCGCTGCATGGTGTAGTTATGTGGTCCATTACCTATCCAAACAGCCCCATCAACACACAGGTCGCTTAGCACTTGGGCAACCCTTTTGTCAGTCAGTTCATGCACAAATGGAGAGTGGTTATCGACCCTCTCAAGAATTCGAAGCAAAACATTGATATTCGTAACACTCCATGGGATTAGACCTTTCCTCACAAAGATAACTCTTGCTCCAAATCGACATGGTTTGCATAGAATTCCCTTACCAGTGTAGGGGAGTAGCCAGCAGGTGTTCATAGAAGAACTCCCATCCCAGACGGCTTATGGTCATTATGACGTGCTTCCCCAAAGTTTGATGCGAGGACAGTTGCAGACCTTGCTCCGGATGGATATTCTATTTCATCATCACATTTTGATAACATTCTTTGGTTGCTTTTGACAAAAATACGACCGACGCTATTGATGGTGGTAGAGTGGTGGTTTGAACCACTATGGCAGAAGTTGAACAGGTGGTTTTAGAAGGATTCTTTGCTCCTCTGGATTTGGCCATGGTATCTAGAGAAGAAAGTTAATAGAAACTTTGTAAAGAAAAGATTAGACTTACAGAATAAAAATAAGAGCAAAAGCAAAGAAGAAAATAAGTTGCAGTAACAATGGCTATTGTGAATGGAGAAAGAGAAGTCGGTAGAGTTTTATAACCTAGCCTTGGTAAAAGTCGTGATGATTGTAAATAACTTGGGGAAACATTACGTCTGCAGCCATTAAATGCTAGGTTACAGATCGTACCTTTTCATCTGATTGAACGACTAAGAAAAGGGAAAAATCAATCGACATGATTCTTGTTGAAAAAGCTTTGCTGAGTTAGTACAAAATGCGCCAACAAGTTGTTGTTTGGATGCATCGACAAAAAGACATTTTTATTCCTGCAAGGAAATTAAAACAAAACAAGTAAAAGTAAAATAAATAAAATAAAAGGTAAAAATGAGCCAACATTATTTAAATGTAACTAGATCGATGGCCTCATTTAGTTCTTTGACTTTTGGGCTTACATAGTGTTTCAGACGTTGGCCATTTACCTTGAACTATTGTCCATCCTTCAGATTCTCAATTGTCACCGCACCACTATGGGATGCTTCGACAACTTTAAAAGGGACTGGCCATCTTGATCGCAATTTACCTGGATGTAGTTTTAATCGTGAATTAAACAAAAGCACTAACTGACCAAGGCTAAATTGTCGATGCAAGATGATGTTGTTGTGCCATCTCTTAGTTTTTTCTTTATATATTGCGGCATTCTCATAAGCATGGCGGCAGATTTCTTCTAGTTCAGTAATGTCCAATAATCTATTTCTTTCGGCAGCGTCGTAATCCATATTCACCTCCTTGATAGCCCACATGGCTTTAAGGTCAAGTTCAACTGGCAGGTGACAAGACTTAGCAAACACTAACTGATACGACGACATTTCCAGTGAGGTCTTATAAGCAGTGTGAAGCGCCCACAACGTGTCATGTAGACGCGAAGACCAATCCCTTCTAGATGGATTAACCTCCTTCTCAAGGATGTTTTCGATTTGACGATTGGATAGTTTAGCTTGGCCATTGGTTTGTGGGTGGTATGTAGTAGCCGTTCGATGTTTCACACCATGTCTCTTTAATGCTGTCGCCACTTGATGGTTGTGAAAAGGAGTACCTTGATCACTTATTAACATTCTAGGTGTTCCAAATCTCGTAAGGATCTAAGTTTGGAAGAACTTTGACACTATTCGAGCATCATCTTTTGGCACTGCTATTGCCTCGATCCACTTCGAGACATAGTCAACAGTAACTAGAATGTACACATTCCAAATGGAGTTAGGGAATGGTCCCATGAAATTTATACCCCAAACGTCAAAGAGCTCCACTTCCATAATCGAATATTGAAGAATCACGTTGCATCGAGATATTGAACCAGTGCGTTGACATCTATCACACTGCTGTGCAAAGTTGTGGACATCTCGAAACAATATGGGCTAATAGAATCCTGACTGCAGGACCTTTGCAGTAGTCTTTACACCACCAAAAGGGCCTCCATATGGAGCATCATGGCAATGTCGCAGGATAAAAGTCATTTCCTCTTTAGTAACGCAAGGACGGATAATATTGTCGGCACATACCTTGAATACGTATGACTCGTTCCAATGATATTTTACAGCGTCGCACAAAAATCTAACTTTCTTGTGACCAAACAACACTCAAAGGTAGCTTCCCACACATAAGGTAATTGACTACATCAGCATACCAAGGCGATATGTCAACAAATAACAACTACTTGTCTGGAAATGCATCAATAATTTGAACTTTATTCCCATCTTCACTTCCAACTTCCAGTCGAGACAAATGGTTAGCTACTTGGTTTTCGGATCCTTTCCTATCCCTGATTTCAACATCAAATTCTTGTAGGAGAATGATCCAACGGATAAATCTTGGTTTGACATCTTTTTTCTTAAAAAGGTATCTCAGTGCAGAGTGGTCTGTGTAAACTGTAATCTTTGCACCGACAAGGTATTAGCGAAACTTGTCAAATGCAAAGACTACTGCTAGCAACTCCTTCTTAGTAGTTGTATAATTGACCTGCGCATTAGTTAGAGTTTTACTAGCATAAGAAATGGAATGAAATACCTTTTCTTTATGTTGACCTAGTACAGCTCCTACAACAAAGTCACTTGCGTCACACATTAATTCAAACGGTTGCGTTCAGTTCGGTGCGACGATAATCGGAGCTTATACCAACTGCTTCTTTATTATCACGAATGCGTCCAGACAAATGTCATCAAACACAAACTTTTTATTTTGCTCCAGCAATGAGCATAACAGTTTAGCAATCTTGGAAAAATCTCGGACGAATCTCCTATAAAAACCAACATGTCAAAGAAAGCTTCTTATTCCCTTTGACATTGGTAGGCGGCGGAAATTTCTCGATGATTTCCACCTTTTCTTTATCAACCTCAATACCCTAACATGATAAGCGATGGCCAAGGGCAATGCCTTCAATTACCATGAAGTGGCATTTTTCCCAATTCAAAACTAGATTTGTGTCCTCGTATCACTTCAGAACTTTTACCAGATTGTTAGCACATTTGTTAAAATTTTGTGCATAGATAGAGAAATCATCCATGAATACCTCTAGAGAGTCCTCGATCATGTCCGAGAAGATCACCATTATGCATCTTTGGAATGTTGCTGGCGCATTACACAACCCAAATGGCATACGTCGGAAGGTAAAGGTTCCAAAAGGACATGTGAACATAGTCTTTGCTTGATCTTCCGGCGTAATGGCTCTTTGGTTTTATCCAAAATAACCATCTAGGAAGCAATAATAGGCCTTACCAGCTAACCTATCCAGCATCTGGTCACTGAAAGGTAGTAGGAAGTGGTCCTTCTTTGTGGCCGCATTTAGTCGACGATAATCTATGCATACTCGCCAGCCAGTCGCAATACGAGTAGGGATCAACTCATTCTTGTCATTGCTCACAGCTATGAAACCACTTTTCTTGGGCACACATTGGATGGGGCTCACCTAATCACTATCAGAAATAGGGTAGATGATGCCTGCATCTAGCCACTTGATAATTTCCTTCTTCACTACTTCTTTCATCTTTTCGTTAAGTCGCCTTTATTGCTCAATTGATTGCTTCCCCTCATCTTCCAGCCTGATCTTGTTCATGCAAAAAGAGGGAATAATGCCTCTGGTATCAGCAATGCTCCAAGCTATGGCTATCTTATGCTGTTTCAAAATGGTGATGAGCTTATCTTTCTACGTTATGTCGAGGGATGCGTTGATAATAATAGGTAATGTATCGTTGTCACCCAAAAGACATATTTCAGGTTCATTGGCAATGGTTTCAACTCCAAGATAGGAGCTTGCTCAATTGATGGTTTAAACACTAGGATTGTCTTGTTCGACAAATCCAAAGATTCTAATTGCCAATTCTTCCTTAGTTCACAATTATTAACCTCCTCTTTGTGGTCACATTCAACTAGAATTTCCTCAATGGATGTCATTGCATCTTTATCTATGACGGCCGAACTCCTTGCATTGAATTCTTCCAAAATTATCTCGTCTAGCATGTCGATGTGGTGACATTTCTCTTTACTCTTGTTCGGGGATGCTTCAAACACACTGAAGGTCACATGTTCATTGTTATGACGCATGATAAGTTCTCCCTTAAACACGTCGATAAGTGTACATCCGTTTCCAAAAATTGTTGCCCTAGAATAATAGGCACCTCTTTGCCTGCTTCGCAAACAAGGATTATGAAATCGGCAAGAAACACGAGCTTATCTACTTGAACGAGGACATCTTAGATTTGGCCTTCAGGTTATGCTAAAGATCTGTCCACAAGTTGCAATGTCACTGCAGTGGGCTTCATTGATCCTATTCCTAACTTCTTGAAAGTAGATAAAGGCATAAGGTTAATACTTGCTCCCAAATCACATAAAGCTTTACCTAGATAATGATTCCGAATAGAGCAAGGAATTGTGAAGCTGCCAGGGTCTTTCATTTTAGGTGGCAACTTGTTTGTAAGCATAGCGCTGCACCTCTCTATGAACGCAATCGTCTCGATTTCGGACAAATTCTTCTTCTTTGATAGTAGCTCCTTCATAAATTTCCTATAACTTGGTATTTGCACAAGAGCATCTACAAGAGGTATGTTAATGTGTAATTGTTTCAAAGTAGAAACAAACTGTTGATACTCTTTATCATGAACTTTTTCTTTAAATCTTTGCGGAAATGGCAAAGGTATCGTAACAGTTGGTTATTGGGTAAAACTCGATGGTGTCGACATTGCTAGTTGCGTTGACAATTGCAGTGAACAAACTGTAGGCATAGATGGTGCTACAGTTGGTTCTTCCTCATGTGCTTCTACTTTGCTTCCTTCAGCTGCATCCTCTTCTCGTTGATGTGGCTTAGATGCAATAACATTATTTTGATTAGAATTGCTTGGTCCAGTCATTTGCTTCCCACTTCTCAGCGTGATAACCTTACAGTGCTCCTTCCCTCTCTACTTTGGGTTCTCAGTGTCAGTAGGTAGAGTACCAGGTGACCTTACACTCAAATTAGAAGTCAACTGTCCTAGTTGAGCTTCCAACGCTCGAATGGAAGAAGAGTTTCCTTGCACAAATGATCAGAGCTTTAATAGCAATCATCAAATCTGACCTTTGTTAAGGAAACTGGTGCTGTTGTTGCTAATGTTATCCTTACATATGTGGCAATGCAGACTGTTGTGACTGCATTCGAGATTGTGGTTGCATCTGGCTATGTGCTTGCATCTGATCAGGGTAAGAATATACTTGCGAATTCTAATTAAAATTCTACTGTTGATGGTTGTTGTAACTCCCTTGTCTATAACTTCCATGATTTGAGGAATTGCCATATCTATATATGGAAACATTTTGATTCCCCAAGGTTGTTGAGTTTTGTTGTTGTATGAGTTACAATATGAATTCCCTCTGATGTTATTGATATAGAAAGCATTTTCAGCATTTTGTGGTCAGTCCTCATAACTATGGTTATCGCCACGAATCTCATAGGAAAATGTCAGCGCATCCATTTGTTGAGCCACTTGAATAGGGGCAATATCACTTGTCCCCTTCATATTCTTTATGATATTGGCCAACGAAGATACTTGCGCACTCAAAGCAGAAATAACATCTAATTCAAGGACACTAGGGTTAGTCTTTACCTGTGCAAAACGAAAGATTGGATACTGGTAATAGTTCTGTGCAATCCTCTCCAGAATTCTTACAGCTTCGTTGTAAGTGCAATCCAACAAGGGACCATTGGTTAATGTGTTGACAAGATTTATTATCTGAGCATTCAATCTGTTGTAAAAGATCTTCATATGGGTCTCTTGTTGAATCCCATGCATTGGGCAACGTCTAAGTAGAGTTTTATAACGCTCCCATGTTGTATGTAAGTTCTCATCATCCAGCTGATGATATGCTATAATATCATTGCACAACCTTGGGTTCATTGTTGACAGATTAAAACGCAGAACAAATTGTGTTGCTAGCATATTCCAAGATGTAATGGATCCAGCCGGTAATCCCAAAACCATGTTCTCGGTTTACCCTGCAACGAATAAGGAAATAGTTGCATTTTCAAGGCATCATCAAGGACATCATGTTAACTAAAAGATGCATAAAGAAGCATAAATGATTTTAAATGTTCTCTTGGGTCTTCATAAGGCAAACCAGAATATTGCCCATTTGAATTAAGCATCTGAAACATCACCGGTTTCAGCTCAAAATTTTCAGCTTGTATAGTTGGTCTCACAACCCCTGGCTGTATATCATCAAGTATAGGCACAACAAAATCTCTTATTGTCCTATTTTGCACTTGTTCTTCTTGTAGAGGCGGTGGTGGTAGATTATTAATAACTTGTGGTTGTATTGGAGGAACTACATCTTGTGGCAGCAATGGTGGTAAGTTGTTTTCGTTGTTGTTGCCAGCCATTTTCTTTTGTTCTTGTCTTCTCCTTCTTAACGTCCTCTCAAGTTCTAGATCAAAGTTCACAATATCCTTCGGATATCTCCTTGTGGACATGTAATACTTAAAGAGTTCTGAAAGAAATTAACAAAAGAAAGTAAACAAATTACTAAAAGTTAGAAGTTAAGTAAGAAAAATTAATTGTAACTAAAAAAACAAACACCAAACAAACGCCAATTCCCAGACAACGGTGCCAAAACTTGATCGCGTCTGTAACATCATAGAAGTTGTGCAAGCGGACACACGTCGATGCAAGTATAGTTGATAGAACAATTCTATCGGATATCGATCCCATGAAGAATAGGTTCTTGATGTTCAGCTATCGAAGCAACTAATACTAAAATTAGATGAAATGTGAGTAAAGATGTCAGCATAATTAAGTCAGATCTGCACACTAAAACTATCAATGCAATCAAGGTTAATTGTCAAAGCAATAAAAAGTAAATCAATTGTTGTGGAAATTTTGAGAATCTAAATGCATAAAAGTAAAGGTTTGATCAAGTGTAAAGGATTGGAGTGGATCATTGATTTCACTACAACACTGGATGCGTCGACAAGGTATTGTATAGACGAATTGTCACAACAATAAAACTCCAATGAAATCTTACCAATAACAGTCCTCCATTTAATCAAGACTCAAGTACCCACAATCACCCCACCTCTCGGTGTGAGCAACGTTGTGCACTAAAGAACAAGTGGCTAGAATCTCTTCTAATCCCAAGCAACTCTCGCTGTCTTGCTTGTTAACCTTAGTTGTCACCGCATCTCTCAATGTCGGTGGACTATAAATGCACTCTAATGCTTGATGCAGTTAGATCCAAGAATAAACAGATGAAAAGCATTAAATAAGAATCAAAGCAATCTAACAATGAAAGATACTCTCGTATTCATTCAAATGTCATTAAAATTCATCAACATAAAAGAGGGGTTAATGAATACAATCAAAGCTTACTATCTCTAGACTACTAGGACTATTCCTCAACCGCTCCTCTTTCCTTGCATAAGCACCTCTCGTCAAAAGTGGTTGCTCTTTTTCTCCATCAGCTCACTGTTTTCCAGCTTAAATCTCAAAAACACACAGTAATTGCAGTATTTAATTCCTCCACCACTTGATGTTTTCTTCCATATTCTTTCCCCTATTTATAGCCTTCAAAAGTTGCAGGTTTCATCCTCCATTATCAGATCCACATCCAATTTGCAGCTGTCAAAGTTAGTTACAGTACAGCTGTGCACTCATGCAAATTTAATATGTACTTCAAAGATCTACAAGTTGTCGCTACATTGTTGGGTGTGATCTGAAATCGTCAGTTACAGTGACAACATGTGATTTTCCTGCGCTGGTGCTTCTAGTTGTATTTTTAGCTTGAGTTCACTTATCTAAAGCTCAGGTTTTATGCAGCGACATCTCTGGTCATAATTTCAAGCTGATCTTGTGGCTGCATTCTTCTTCCAACATTGATCTTCTGAGATGAGTTTCTGCGCTGACAATTCTAAGGCACAATATATAGGCTGCTTGTAGCAACATTAGTACACAAAAGATGTAAAAAAATAACAAGAATTTTAAACCAAACTATAATGAGCTAAAAAATATAAAAACTAAGTATGAAATGCTTACAATGCATGCTAAATACGATACAAAAAAGACAATTAAAACATCAATTTAGGGAGAAAGTACATGTCATTTGCAATGCTATCAATCGGGCTAAGGTAACGACTAGTTGATAT
Organism: Gossypioides kirkii; assembly: GCA_005610355.1. NCBI lineage: Eukaryota > Viridiplantae > Streptophyta > Magnoliopsida > Malvales > Malvaceae > Gossypioides > Gossypioides kirkii. The sequence goes on from CP032245.1 coordinate 20,689,538, forward strand.
AAGTAAAGTCCCAAAAATCGATGTTGAAGAATTCATATTGAAGCGACCTAATCTCCCCAAATCTGTTTATCGAATCTACCTATCTCTTTCCCTTTGTTTTACTTTATTTCCTTTAATTTTATGTTTTACAATCACAAACCTTTTATTTCACTTTCATACTATAAACCTAAAGATAATACTAATTACTTCTTTTCTCTACAGGGATCTAAATTACTATTACTCTAAGCCTCCTTTGGGTATGATCCTCAGAATACTACCAAGTATTTCATTGTAAAAACTATATTACAACCTGACCCGTATACTTACGAAATCCCTAAAACACACACCGAATGGAAGCATGTTCAGTGGCGATCAAGTTGTTGGCGCCATTGCCGAGGAGGCAACGCCTCAGTGATTCCTATCTTTAAATTGTTATTTGAATAATTAATAAGTTTTTAAGTTATAGATTCAAATTCTTTTATCTTTATTCATTTTTATTATTTCATTCTTTTATTTTTTTTAATTTCAGTTTATGACTCAGAGCCAAGGAAACTTTGTAGATCCAATCTTTAACCCTGAACATTGATTAGACAAAACCGTAAAAATCAACAGTCAATGCAAAATCCACAACCACCTGAGGAACGAGAAGAGCCAGAAGACTCACTCATCGATCCTGTCAATAACAACATCGAGGAAGTTAGGATACCACCACAGCTCCCTGTAAACGAACTAATGGCAGAAACTCAAAGAACTCTAAGAGAATACTCAATGTCTAATATAGATATTACATGAGGGAGTATCACTAGACATACGATAGTCGCTAATACCTTTGAGATCAAGCCAGCAATGATCCAAATGATTCAAAATAATTTACAGTTTAGAGGGACAATGGCTGAATATCCTAGTTTACACTTAAAGTGGGTTTTACAATTATGTGATACTTTCCGTTACAATGGTGTTAATGATGATGCCATTCGTCTCAGATTATTTCCATTCTCTCTAACTAACAATGATTTTTCTTGGTTAGATGCACAGGCACCAGGATCCATTACTACATAGGACGAGCTCGCAAGAAAGTTCCTACAGAAATTATTTCCCATTAGCAAGACAATCCAACTCCGAAGAGAGCTCTCAACATTCCGACAATTTGAGGGTGAAGGGTTCCATGAAACATGGGAACAATTTAAATCACTGTTACAAAAATGCCCACATCATGGTATGTCGGAATGGTTGTAGTTACAAACGTTTTATAACGGGTTAGATACATCTGTCAGATCTAGGTTAGATGGTGTGGCAGGAGGAGCCTTAATGAATAGAACCTATAACGATGTCTATGGGTTAATTTAAAATATGGGAATGAACTCTTACCAATGGCCTACTGAGAGGTTCACATATGGGCAGAAACTTGCTTCGGTAAAAATGATCTAGGAAGATGACAAATCCTAAAAACTGTTAGAGAGACTGAACCGGATCAAATCTGTCATAAGGGCACCATCATCACAAGCAGAAGATAAGCCTCTCTACCATTATTTTACCAGCACTAAGGATGTTAACTATGTTGGAAATAGAGGTGGAAACCCCTACTCGAATACCTACAATCCGGGACAGAAGGATCATCCTAATCTCAGATGGGGAGGAAATTAAGGAGGAAGTGGTAGCAACAACCAATTGAGAAACCCAAGTTACCAACCTTCATTCTTATACAAGCAACCAGGAAAAGCAGTCCAAAGTGACCATACTGTATGTGGTCAAAGGTTAGACAGAATAGAAGGAGAGATGTAATAAATGCGAGCGGAGGTAAAGTAAGTGCAATCTGAGTGCACTAATTCCGCCAGATCCTTGGCAAAACAAGAGGAACATATGGACCAATTGGTGAGTATGTTAGGAGATTCACTAGGCAAACTGGAACCGATATCTCTAGTAACACTGAAAACAATCCTCGATGATAGGGGAATGAGCATGTCAAGGTTATCAAGTTAAGATCGGGCAAAGTACTGAATAGCCTAGAAAAACCCAAAGAGGAGGAGGAACACAAAAAATCAAATGAGGTTACAGAAATCCCCTTTGAAGATCATTGTAACACCCAAAAAAAATGTAACCATCTCTAGTTTAAGGTCTCAAGGTTTACAGAATTTTACGAGTCTTTTTTTTTCATACATACAAATCAATCATAGATAAATTGATGGGTGTCGAATCCACCAAATATAAATATTCCTATGACAAATAATACAAATTAGTAGTATAAGGCAGTAGGGTTGATTCCACAGGGACTGGTTGTTGTAATATAATCTCGTGTCTTCCTCTTGAACATCGTGTCGAAAGGCGTGCCCACGACTTGTGACTGTCTTGCTAGAAAATAAATAAATCAGGGGGTGACAGAAAATGTTCAGAAAACAAGTGAAACAACGGAAATAACAGTTTTTACAATACGTAAAATAAAATAAGAAAATAAATATTAATTTGTAATCAGAATTAAATAGCCTTAGCCTTAGACTCAGTGTGCTCCGGTTTTTGATTTGATCCTTGAAATAATGTTTTCCCCTTCGATCAATAACCTGGTTATAGCAGCTAAGAATGTCCTAGCCACCAATTATTCCTTCAGTAGTTGGTTCTGGTACGACCTATCAACCAACCCTTACCGATTGTCTAACTGCAATACACGTGTTCATGATTCAAGACCTCGATAGCCTTGCGTTCTGAAGAACCCAACTCAGATTAACGATCTCAACCGCGCGGGATGTTTAAACCCGATCACTACCTCCCTTGATAAAAATCCCACTAGTATAACCTCACCAGGACCCATCAATTTGTTCATGAGAATTTGAATACAGCACGATTGATTCTTCTTCCCAACTGTACGTCAAAATGACTCCAACCCAACGTGCACTTTGTGTTGAAAGCGAGTTAACTTTTAAGGGATGAATTGTACTATCCCCGATATTCTGGAGAGATGATGAATACCGTACGAAAGATATTTAACTCGAATTCGTATCTCACGATTCTTGATCGAAAAGAATACCGGCCTAAGGCTAAGATAGAAGTTTAGTGGTCCATGATTTTAATCATGCTTAATGGATGATGGTGATGGATTGCTTGTGATTATGAAAGATGGAAATGCGAAGGATTAAGAAAGCAATTAAACAAATTTGAAAAATGAATGAAAATTGAAATGGAAATGGCAGACTATTCTGACGCAAAAGACAAGAAGAAATGGAGAATGGAGAATTTCTTAATTGCTTCACAAAATCCAAAGTATGTTTTCAATTGAACCCAAAAGACCCTATTTATACACAATTGCGTTACTAAAATAGCTTGACTCCTCCTAAACTAAATTTCTTATTTACTTAAAATAAATAAATTTTAGTCAAAATAAAATTAAGAAAATAACAAACTTTGAATATAAGCTATTGAGCATTCCAACTAAAAGTCTCTTTGCAATTAAGCCCTCAATGTCCCTAAAATCCTAATATAGCCCATCTCTTCACATATTTCTTCAATTTGGTCCACTTTTACTTGCTTTTAGGTAAAAATATCAATTTGTGTACCTGATAAGAAAATGTAAGAAATTAGAAGTATCTTCCTCAAAATTAATCCAAAATACACAAATAAAATTACTTAAATGATTTACTTATCAAAGTCCCCCTACTTATCCTATGCTTGTCCTTAAGCATAATGTTTATTTTATATTATAACTATTTGATAAAATAATTAATGAATCCAGATTTCTTTCCTTAACCAAGTGTCATGCAATAATTAGAGAAATTAAAAATAAATAATTACTTATGTGATACGAAACGAATGCGAAAGAGGATCGTAAAGTTGTCAAGTCGCAGATTTACCCTAAAACTCTAGACAAATGTAGTCTGAAACGAAAATAAAGCAAGACGGATTAGTTGACAAGAAGAATAATCAAACGACATTAAAACAAAAGAAAGATGAATGGCTGGTAAAGGATCCAATAGAGAATGAAATTAGGGGTTCTTAGATGAAAGAAACTGTCCTTGGACCTCAAGAAAACGTCCCAACCAGATCTGGAAAATAAAAACACAAACAGATTCGTTAGAGGTGATTTAAAAGATAAAAGTAAACTGTTTAGGCAAGAACGATTGAAACAGCAAGAAAGATTGAACCTCCTAAATTTTAATGTGTTTCTTGATGGATCAAGGTAGGAGAACGACCCTCTTGAAGCAATTTCAACCTAGAACGGAAAACAACTAAATCAGTAATCCAAAACAGCAAGAAATAAACTAGATCAAACAAGAACGATAAATTAAAGATAGAAAAGTGAAGATAACGTCCAAAGAAGCCTTGGAAACGATAATAATCCACAACTCCCTTCAATGGCTCTAATTTCCCCTCCATGAAAGAGATCTTGGCAAGAAAAAGCTTGAAGATGATTCCTACAACCTGAAAGATTGTTAAAACAACTTTTAAAAAAAAACTCAAGAGCAATTCTTGAAGAAAACTCAAAGAGAATTATTATTAACTCAAAATAATCAAAATCCAGTGTTTTTGTTTACAATTCTAAGGCCTATATATAGGCAAACTAAATAAATCTAAATAAAATTCTTAATTAAACTAGAACTCTAACTAATCTAAATAAGAAACTTTCTTGTTGACATAAAACTCCTAAAAACTTAAACTACTTAATAACTATTAAAAATTCGGAATAAAAAATAACAATAAAATAATAAGAGCTGATAATACAATATTGGGCTCATATATAATAAAATTAAACCTAAAAACTGAACCCAATATGATTTAAACTCAAATTAAAAGCTCGAAACTCGTAATTCCCGTCATAATCACGTCCAGAAATTCTGCTTGCGCAGTCTTTATTAAAACGATCATAACTTGAGCTTCTGAACTTGAAATCAAGTGATTCAAAGTGCGTTTCGAAGATAAGAGATAGATCTTCGAAATCCATGTAGACATCTCAACCCATAAATTCTTGGATCCCATCCAAAAGTCGTCGCCAGCCTGCTGCTTTCCCCAACTTTAAAATTGGCAGCTTCGGTTTCTTGATTTTCTTGAAAACAAGAAAATGAATCTTAATTTTCTTTTTCAGCCGTGTGCACATCTAGGGCCTTAGTAACGAAGTCTGGGATGGTCTCATTCAGTCTTGCTCGAATTTGCTTGGCCTTCGACCTCATTATTGGGCCTTGAGAAACTTTGATCCCATCACATTCATAAGCTTGAATTTTGGTCCTTGCGACTCATATCATTATGTCTACTCAAATCACATTTTATAAACTTTCAAAAACTATGAAATAGAATCAGACACTTCACAAAATTGCAATCTAATTACACTTGCTAAATAATTGTACCCAACTTTATTTAATATATATACACATTTTTTTCTTGTATTTTTATTCGAGACCTAATCAAATCTTTTTACGCGAATTGAGATGTCAAGTCAAGCACCTCAACCCGGTTACTTAATTCAGTCACATTTCTGAGTCTTCACTCATAACCAAGTCTAATTTATTTATTCACATCTAAATTTTATTTATTCACATGCTTTGGGTGCATTCTTAGACAAGTCTAAAAAGTCTCTAATATTGTGAAATGTTTGACTTTTTTTTTCATAATATTCTCAAGTTTAAAAAATGCATGTTTGATTAAAAATAAGCAACCATTTATTCATGATTTCTTAATTATTTAAATGAACCTAGAAACAAAAGAAAAATGTATTTGCAAATCCAATTATCAAATAGAATTAACATAAAATAAACATATATGCAAGAAAGAATATAGCATGGCATGCAAGATAAATCCCTCCCACTTAATTCACGTTGCCCTCAATGTGCAAGTTTAAAGAATAGAAAAGATAGGGCAAAGTGTACTCCCCATGTAGTTTAATGAGGTGGGGGTGACATCGGTGCTCGCGCTCTAATATCGAAAGGATACGCTCGATGTTGGCTTCCATTGTGTCCAAGTGAGCTTCAAAATGGTCCATTCTTTCCTTCGTGGTGGAATGGGGCTACTCATCTTGATCCCTAGGAGCAAAGTTTCGTGTCCGTCGGAACACTCTATTTCTATGAGGCGTATATGTACCTGGAGGAACAAAATGAAAAGAAGAAGGGGTGTCAGCAAGCAACCCCATAAAATCCAAGCAATATTCATGTAATGGATCCATTTTATAAGCATGCGTAAGAGATGTAAAATTGAATGATGGAAACATATTCATGGCTAAATGCGTGATGTATGCACCTAGGATTAGAGGTCTGCGTGCTCGAATTACTGTGTGAAAGTTACATACAAACCAATATCCGAGGTTGACTCTATAACTAGAAAACATACACCACAAAAAGAATAACAACAGAAGAATCATTATGGCCCAAAAAATTAAAAGCAAGGAATCGATGAATGTATCTAAGAGTTAGTTCATCCACTAACAAAGATTTCACATTTTTAGAATTATAAGTTCGAACAATCGAGTTAGTTAAATCTGAGTAAGCCTCATTAGGATCAAAATCGTGAGGTATGTCTAACAATGTAGTATGGTATGAATCCGTATCAACATCTATAGGTTCAGCAAATCCCATTGTAATATTAAATTCTAAAACAGACATATTGAATGTTCTACCTAACAATCTGAACTTACATAAATGTCGTCTCATGCAAGTTAAGTGTCTCGAGAGTATTTACATAAATGAACTTACATACAGTCATGGGTCGGTGTTGAATCTCCTCGTATCTCGATTGATGCTCTGATGTCCTGAAATTGAAGAAGCCTTGAAATCTTGATTCTAGGGGCATCGTGTAAGTGCGCCTTCGCTGTCCGTGCCTATTTTGTCGATGTCGTTCTACCGACAGACTGTTTGGCGAACTTGGCATATCAACGGCATCAGTATCGCTGTTTGAGTTCGGTTTTGGTTTCTTGAAGTCCATCTAGGACGCTTTGCTCTATTAAAAATTGGCTCATTCTGGTTCGATGGTCCTGCTTCCTCATGATACGAGAAGCTGGTCTCGTCTGATTCATCTACATGAAGCGTTAGTAGTGGTAAAATAGAAGGAGAGGTGGAAGTGTTGTACCTTATCGTGCTAAGAGCATCTGATTGAGTTTCTGGCTCTTCTGATTCAATCAGAGTTGGACTCTTACGATGTCAGTGTCTAGTTGGTCTTGTAGTGCGTACTATTGGTGGTGGTGAAGGCAAGTCAGTATCATCATCATTGACGTCGATGATCGGAGGTGCTGTGAATCGATTTCAACGTCGGTTTAAGGATGCTAGAAACTGGTCAGCCGAGTGGCTTCGCGTATGAACCATGGTTGCTATCATTTTTTGTGTTTCTCCCCCTGAGATGGTATACGTCGTCGGACGGTGACGGGTGCAACGACGTATGGCGATGGGTGCGACGGATGTGTTTAGGTAGTGGGGTTTTGTAGTTCGACGGTAGTGATGGATTTTTGAGTGGTGCTTGTGTTGAATTTTTGTGGTGGGTTGAATAATGGATATTTGAAAAGAAAGTGGTGGGAAGAAGAAAAATATGGTGTTTTTGGTTTGGAAATCAGGTGTGAGAACGTGGACGGAGGAAGAGCACAGTCGATGGTGCGAACGCGATCGGAGGAAGAGCGCGGATGGTGGCACGACAATGAACAGCAAAAATTGGTTTTGGGTGTTTGAGTTCCTGTTGAGGTTTCTGGTGGTGTTGGTTTTTAATGGTGGAGGTTTGGGGTATGTCGACTGTCAATGGCGAAGGGAAATTGAACGGAGGCATACGACGGAGGTGTTTGATGGTGATGAGTGGTGAGTGGTGAAAAATGGAAGGAAAAAAATAATGTTCAAGGAGAAAAGAAACGGTGGTGTTTCGTGACATGGTGATGATGAAGAGAAGGGTGAGGCAAGAGGGCAGTGATCGGCATCAGATGACGGTGGTGAGTACAGCTAGGTACTGCTGCTGTTTTGAAGAAGAGGGGAAGTGGGAGTTTAGTGAGGGTAACGGTAGAAAAGTACAAAGGGAAAATGATAGGGTTTTGAAAATTTTTCCATCCTTTTTCCCTCTTCTTTTTTTCCTTTCTTTGCCCAATTTGGGCTTCAATATTTGCCCAATATTTTCCTTTCTGGGCTAGGTCTGCTATTGACTCAAAAACTCACTCAATCTTTTCTTTCCTTTTTCTTTTTCCCCCTTAGCCCGATTTCACTCTCCTTTCTTCTTCAATTTTTCTATATTTTTTTCTGTGGGCTGCACCTGTTCGACTATTCTCTCTTTTTCTCTCTATTTTTTCATTCATTTGGGTTGTTTGGTATATTAGGTCTAATTTGGGGCTAAGATAAATGGGTTTTTTAAGGTATTGGGTTAGTTTTAGGAAAATGGGTATTTGGCAATTTTGGATTTTTTCTCAAATGGGTATTTTTTATTTTGGGTATTTGTCAACATTGACCATCGTATGCCCACACCATGACTCGTACATTATTCCTGAAAGAGAAATGACAGCTTCCACCAATGGACCTGAAAATAAGACATGAAAATTTGATCAAATAGCCTTTATTTTTATCTCAATAAATTCGAAATTAAATTAAATTAAACAAATTTGGGTTGCCTCTCAAAAAGCACTTTTGTTTAACGTCGTTAGCTTGATGACCTAGAAATTTATTTGAATGGCTCTTCCAATATCTGTTCTTCCACCACGTGCACTTGAAAATTCTCGTAATACGGTTTAAGCCTTTGTTCGTTGACCTTGAAACATTTCGCGGACTCCTCACTCTTAATCTCAATTGCACCATGAGGAAATAGTTAAGTGATAACAAAAGGTCCAAGCCATTTGGTTCGAAGCTTACCTGCGAAAATTTTCAGTGTCGGATCATAAAGCAATACTTTCTGCCCAATTAAGAATTGTTTTCGAAAAATTTTCTTGTCATGGAACCCTTGCTTTTTGCTTTAAAAATTTGGGCGTTCTCATATGTGTCGCGACGAATTTCTTCTAACTCCTAAATATTCAATTTTCGAAAATCACTTGCAATGTCTAACTCCATATTGCACCTTTTCACCACCCAAAATGCCTTGTGCTCTAATTCCACTGGGAGGTGACACGGTTTACCAAAAATGAGCTTGTAAGGAGACATACCTAATGGACCTTTGAATGTAGTGCGGTATGCCCAAAATGCGTTATTCAAACGTAGGCTCCAATCCTTCCGATCTGGTTTCACAGTTTTCTCCAAAATTGACTTTATTTCACAATTTGAAATCTCTGGTTGACCGTTTGTTTGCGGGTGATATGTCGTGGTCACGTGCTGTGTCACCCCTTATTTTTTAATAGTGAACTAATCACCTCGTTGCAAAAATGTGTTCCTCAATCACTAATCAGTGCTCGCGGTGTGTCGAACTTGGAAAAAATAAAATTTTTTAAAAAGTCCACAATGATTTTAGCATCATCGCGACGGGTAGCTTTAGCTTCTACCCACTTAGAAACGTAATCAAGAGCAAGTATTATATAGACATTACCAAATGATGACACAAACGGACCCATGAAATCGATGCCCCATACATTAAAAATTTCGCATACATATACAGGATTTAAGGGCATTTCATTTCGTTGGCTTAAATTTCCCACTTTCTGGCATTTCTCGCAAGTCTTACAAAATAAGTAAGCATCACAAAAGATGTATAGCCAAAATAATCCGCATTTTAATATTTTATGTGCAGTGTGCTTAGGACCAAAATGACCTCCAAAAGCATAAGTATGACAGAAAGTTAGGATAGACTGTACCTCTGTTTTAGCAACACACCGTCTAATTACCTGATCCGAGCAATGTTTCCAAAGATATGGATCATCCCAAATGTAGTACCTCAAATCTCACTTAATTTTGTCCTTTTCAGAACGAGTTAAGTCAGAAGGGATTATACCTATTGCGAGGTAATTTACCATGTTCGCATACCATGGATAGGCTGTTTGGGTTGAAAGTGGATATTCTCCCCAAAAATATCTTCAAGGGGCGTGCTTCCTTTCGAAGTCGTTAGTCGACTTAAATGATCTACTACTAAATTTTCACACCCCTTTTTGTCCTTAATTTCGAGGTCAAATTCCTCTAGAAGCAGAATCCACCTAATCAGCCTTGGTTTCACCTACTTCTTCCCAATTAAGTACTTTAATGCTGCATGATTAGAGTAAAAAATTATTTTAGTGCCTAATAGATATGATCTAATTTTTTCCAAAGCAAAAACAATAGCTAAGAGTTGTTTCTCAATTGTTGAATAATTGCTTTAGGCGGCATCCAATGTCTTCGAGGTGTAAGCAATGACGTCCGGCTCCTTCTCTATCTTTTTTCCTAAAATAGCTCCGACACTATGATCACTCACATCACACATAAGCTCGAAAGAGTAGTTCCAATTCGATGGCTGCACTATAGGAGCTGAGACTAGCTTGTGCTTGAGAGTGTCTAACGCGTCCTTACATGCTTTATCAAACTCGAACTCTTTTTCTTTCTGTAGCAGGTTACAAAGTGATTGAGAAATCTTCGAGAAATCCTTTATAAAGCGCCTGTAGAAATCTGCATGACCAAGAAAAGAGCGAACTTCCCTCACAGTTGTGGGATATGGGAGTGAGTTAATAACATTGATTTTAGGCTTATCAACTGTAATCCCTTCAGCAGAAATGATGTGACCTAGAATTAATCTCTTATCAACCATGAAATGGTACTTCTCATAATTTAAAACAAGATTAAATTCTAAACATCTTTCTAAAATTTTTGTAAGGTTTGATAAACATTCATTGAATGAGTTTCCATAAACTGTAAATTCATTCATAAATACCTCCATTATTTCTCGACATAGCTGGAAATAATGCTTACCATGCATCTCAAGAACGTGGGGCATTGCATAGTCCGAACGGCATTCTTTTGTAGGCGAACATGCTAAAGGGGCACGTAAACGTCATCTTCTCTTGGTCCTCTAGTGCCACTGGAATTTGAAAGAAAAATGAGTAACCATCGAGACAACAATAGTGAGATTTTCATGCTAATCATTCTAACATCTGATCTATAAAGGAAGTGGAAAATGATCTTTTCGAGTTAAAGAGTTCAACTTCCTATAGTTTATACAAACCCTCCACCCGTTTTGGACTCAAGTGGGAACCATCTCATCTGCCGAGTTTTCGATTACGATCACCTCAGTTTTCTTAGGTACCACGTGAATCGGGTTGACCTAGTTACTATCAGATATGGGATAGATAATCCTAGCATCAAGCAGCTTCTGAATTTCCTTATTTACGACCTCCATCATTGGTGGATTGAGGCGTCTTTGAGCTTCCCTCTTCGGACTTGCATTTTCTTCAATTGGTATTTTGTGCATACAGGTTGAGGGACTTAACCCTTTAATATCGGCAGTCGACCATCCGATCGCTTCCTTGTAGTCCCTTGATCGCGTCTATAACGTCACAGCAGTTGTGCAAGCGGACACACGTTGATGCAAGTATAGTTGATAGAAAAATTCTATCAGATATCGATCCCACGAGGAATGGGTTCTTGATGTTCAGCTATCGAAGCAACTAATACTAGAATTAGATAAAATGTTAGTAAAGATGTTAGCGCAATTAAGTCAGATCTTTACACTAAAATTGTTAATACTATCAATGCAATCAAGATTAATTGTCAAAGCAACAGAAAGTAAATCAATTGTTATGGAAGTTTTGAGAATGTGTTAAATCAATTGTTATGGAAGTTTTGAGAATGTAAATGTAGAAGAGTAAAGTTTTGATCAAGTGCAAAGGATTAGAGTGGATCACTAATTTCGCTAAGTCGCAACACTGGATGTGTCGACAAGGTTTTGTATAGACGAATTGTTGTAGCAATAGAGCTCCAATGAAATCTTACCAATAACAGTCCTCCATTTAATCAAGACTCAAGTACCCATAATCATCGCACCTCTCGGTGTGAGCAACGTTGTGCACTTAAGAACAAGTGACTAGAATCTCTTTCAATCCCAAGCAGGTCTCGCCTAACTTGCTAGTTAACTCAACTTGTCACCGCATCTCTCGATGTCGATAAATTGCACTTCCACTCTCATGTTTAATGCAATTGAATTCAAGAATAAACAGATGAGAAAGATTAAGTAAGATTAAAAGTAATCTAACACTGAAAGATATTCTCATATTCATTCAATTCTCAAGAGTAATTCGTCAACATAAAGAGAGGGGTCAACAAATACAATCGAAGCTTACTATCTCTAGACCACTAGGACTATTCCTTAACCGCTCCGCCGGCACCAAGTACTCCTCATCAGAGTGTTTACTCCTCTGCTCAGTCAGCTCACCGTTCTCTAGCTTAAAATCTCCAAAAACACAAAGTAATTCCAAATTTAATTCCTTCAACTCTTGATATCTTTCTCCATATTTTCTCCTCTATTTATAGGCTCAAGAAATTACAAATTTCCTCCATTCTCAGATCCAACTACTTTGTACAGCTATAACAGTTTGTTATTGACAGCTATGCAGATCTGATTTGTTTACTGAACTACTGCAGACTGTCAGTGCAAATTATAATTTGTGGCGACAATTTACCGCATTTCTTGACCAACTTGTGACCGTAACTTTGAATGGTTCCAAGAATGATAGATCTCATCTTTTCTCAGATCTAGATCTAATTATAGCTGTCAAAGTTAGATAAATTCTAGCTGTGCACTCACGCAGATTGGTGTGATCTTTATAAATCTGCAATTGTCGCTGCATCTTTGGTCGCGATCTAAAATCTTTAATTGCGGCGACAACATGTGAAATTCCTGCGCTGGTGCTTCCAGATGTGCTTGTGGATTGAATTCACTAAAACAAAGTAAAGATTTCTATGTGTCGACATCTTTGGCTGCATTTCCAAGCTATACTTGTGGCTGTATTCTGAATTCTTTTTAGCCTTGATCTATTGAGATGCATCCTTGCGCTGACAATTTTTATATGCAATATATATATGCTATATGCGGTGACATTAGTGCACAAAAAGAGATAAAATAACTAGAATTTAAACCAAACAACAATGAGTTAGAAAACATAAAAACTAAGTATGATGCATGCTAAATATGCCATAAAAGAGACAATTAATACAAAAATTTAGGGAGAAAATCAGTGTCATTTCTAATGCTATCATCCATCAAGACTCGAACTAGATTTTCTTCCTCCAACTTCGAAACCTTACTCGAAATAATCACTGGTAAAGTGTTTCCATCTCTTAGGAATGCCTACTTAAGGTGTTCGGGTAGCGACTTGAGTTCTAAATCCGGAGCCTGTAAAATCGAAGGCAACAATTTAGTTTTAGAAGGAGTTAGTTCAAAATCTTTACCTTGACTTCGAAGAAATTTCGGAGCTTCCATAAGGAAAACGACTTCACGAACTAAATCTTCGAATGCCATTGATTCTTCTAATTTTTTAATATTTTCAAGATCTAAACTCTTGCACAAAATGGTTTGTACCCCGTCTACCTCAGAATATTCAAAATGTAAATTTGTTAGTGGTTCAACAATATCAACACAAGAAACATTCGATGTTGCACTAGGTCGGCCCATCGCTTCATAAACATTAAATTTTACAACCTCATCGTCGAATTCCATAGTGAGTGTCCCACTACGAACATCAATCTTTGTACGCGCAGTGCTTAGGAATGGTCTTTCGAGTAGAATATCATAAGAGTTCTTCGATTTTTCGTCCTCCATGTCAATTATATAGAAATTTACAAGAAAGATTAACTCATTTACCTTAACGAGGGCATCTTCCAATACCCCTTCTAGATACACGCACGATATATCCGCCAATTGAATTATCACTCCTGTTTCTTTCAAAGGACCAGCGTTTAGAGATTTAAAAATAGATAAAGGCATGACATTGATAGATGCTCCTAAATTGCACATGGCTTTCTTAATGCTAGCATTACCTATTTTGCAAGAAATCGAGAACATACCTTGATCCTTACACTTTGGCAGAATTTTTTTCTGTAACACGACGAAGACATTTTCTCCCATATTCACCCACTCGTTTCCTTGAAGCTTCTTCTTCCCGGTGCATAATTCTTTCAAGAACTTTTCATAGCGAGGAACATGTTTGATTGCATCGAGTAAGTGAATATTGATTTCTACCTTTCCAAAACGTCTCTAAAATTTCTTTCTCTTATTGCTCCTTTTTGCATTGAGCGAGCCTTCCTCGAAATAGGGGTTGCACAACAAGTGGTTTTGGTGGTGACGACTCTATTAGAGCTTCTGCATCTGGTTTATGTTCTTCGCATTCAGCGTCGTGGGTACGACTCGTGCCAGTCACGGGTTCTAAGACCGTACCACTCCTTAACGTCATAGCACTTGCATTATGTCGAGGGTTGGGTTCTGTTTAGGATGGTAGCATTCCTTGAGACTCCAAACGGTTAACCGTGAGTGCCAGCTTGCTCATTTTCTTATCTATCTCCTGAAAATGAATGTTAGTCTTTTCTTGAAATTTTTCAGTGCTAGTGGCTAACCTTTCGACAATAGTTTCCAAAGATGTCTTTGGAGGTTATAGCTATTGATTCAGAGACAGTCTCTACTGATACGGTTGATTGAATCGAGGATTTGATCCATAACTTAGATTCAGATGGTCCCTCCACCCCGCATTGTATGTGTTCAAATAGGGATCGTACCGTCTTTGGGGTGGGCCTGGAAAATTTCCAACAGCATTTGCTTGTTCTACTGAATCCTCGTGCAAGATAAGACATGAGTCCATCGACTGATTTAACATGGTACAAATTTTGCACAGCTTCGCTGGGTTTAACTTATCTACAAGCAAACTCTGCCAATATTAGTGAGTTTACCTATTTTATTTTCTAAGTTCAGAGTACTTAACCCATGAACCCGTCTCGTGGGTTCTATAGCCGGTCGGAATTGTTAAGAGTTCGCAGCCATCGTTGAAATCAACTCCCTAGCTCTTTGGGGAGTCATATTAACAAGTGCTCCTCCACTAGCTGCGTCGATCATCTTCATCTCTATGAGAAGTAGTCCCTCGTAGAAATACTGCAATAGTGACTGTTCAGAAAATCCGTGTTGTGGGCAACTTGCACACAACTTTTTATACTGCTCCCAGTAATCATAGAGCATTTCAGTCTCCTTTTGTTGAATTCCCACTATGTCTCATCTCAGCTCGACTGCTCGTGCTGCTAGGAAAAACCTGTCAAGGAACAAACGAGACATATTAGCCCATGTCTTAACAGATCTCGGTGGTAAATAAAATAGACACTCTTTAGTAGAGTCGAATTCGTATCTCACGATTCTTGATCGAAAAGAATACCGGCCTAAGGCCAAGATGGAAGTTTAGTGGTGCTTGATGGATGATGGTGATGGATTTCTTGTGATTATGAAAGATGAAAATCCCACTAGTATGACCTTGCCAGGACCCGTCAATTTGTTCGCAGGAATCTGAATACAACACGACTGATTCTTCTTCCCAACTGTACGTCAAAACGACTCCAACCCAATGTGCACTTTGTGTTGAAAGTGAGTTAACTTTTAAGGGACGAATTGTACTATCCCTGATATTTTGGAGAGATGATGAATACCGTACGAAAGATATTTAACTCGAATTCGTATCTCACGATTCTTGATCGAAAAGAATATCGGCCTAAGGCCAAGATGGAAGTTTAGTGGTGCTTGATGGTGATGGATTTTTTGTGATTATGAAAGATGGAAATGGGAAGGATTAAGAAAGTAATTAAACAAATTTGAAAAATGAATGAAAATTGAAATGGAAATGGCAGACTATTCTGACGCAAAAGACAAGAAGAAATGGAGAATGGAGAATTTATTAATTGCTTCACAAAATCCAAAGTATGTTTTCAATTGAACCCAAAAGACCCTATTTACACACAATTGGGTTACTAAAAATAGCTTGACTCCTCCTAAACTAAATTTCCCATTTACTTAAAATAAATAAATTTTAGTCAAAATAAAATTAAGAAAATAACAAACTTTGAATATAAGCTATTGAGAATTCCAACTAAAAGTCTCTTTGCAATTAAGCCCTCAATGTCCCCAAAATCCTAATATAGCCCATCTCTTCACCTATTTCTTCAATTTGGTCCACTTTTGCTTGCCTTTAGGTAAAAACACCAATTTGTGTATCTGATAAGAAAATGTAGGAAATTAGAAGTATCTACCTCAAAATTAATCCAAAATACAAAAATAAAATTACTTAAATAATTTACTTATCACATAACCCTGTGTCTCAAACACAACCTCCATTACTAACTAAACAAGAAACAGTCAATATTCATATCAATTATCATAACATTTCTATTCTATATCAAATAACAATACCACAACTATCAAGCAAGCTACATCAATCATTCCTACTATCACCATGTAATCATAACACCTAAACATTAGGGTTCAAGTGTCTTTCTGATTATCTATCATAGTTTATCTCCTAATACCTTTACATTTAATCATAATTTAATAAAGAAACATGTTTAACACAGTAAAATTCATTAATGAAATAAAATCACAATTCTTTAAGGGTAAAAATGTCATTTCCACATTTTTTGGAGACTTCTACCGATACCCGTTGGACAAGTACCAGTAGTAGTGATGGTATTACAAATGACATATATTTTCTCCCTAAATTTGGGTATTAATTGTCTCTTCTATAGCATATTTAGCATGCATAATAGGCATTACATACTTAGTTTTTATGTTTTCTAACTTATTGTTGTTTGGTTTAAATTCTTGTTAATTTTACCTCTTTTTGCACTAATGTCACCGCAATCAGCCTACATATTGTGTCTTAAAATTGTCAACGCAGGAACTCATCCTAGAAGATCAATGCTGGAAGAAGAATGCAACCACAAGTATAACTTGGAAATGAGACCAGAGATGTCGACGCATTGAAAGCTTTACTTTGTTTGAGTGAATTCAAGCCACAAGCACATCTGAAAGCACCAGCGCAGGAATTTCACACGTTGTCGCCGAAATTAAAGATTTCAGATCACGACCAGAGATGCAGCGACAATCTGTAGAGTTATAAAGATCACAGTAGATCTGCGCGAGTGCACAGCTGGAATTTAACTAACTGTGACAGCTGTAATTAGATCTAGATTTGAGAAGAAATATCCAGAAATGCGGCGACATTCTACTGACAAATTGTCGGCACAATTTATAAATTGCACCGACATTCTGTAACAGTCCACTAAACAAATCAGATCTGCATAGCTGTCAATAACAAACTTTTACAGCTTTACAAAGTTGTTGGATCTGAGAATGGTGAAAATCTGTAATTTTTTTGAGCTTATAAATATAGGAATAAAGGAGATAAATATCAAGAGCAAGGGGATTAAATTCTGAAAATTCTGTGTGAATTGAAGATTTGAGCTGGAAATCGGGGAGCTGATGAAGCAAGTCTACAACTGCTCTGACGAGAGGTGCTTGATGTCGAGCAAGAGGAACAATTAGGGAGTAGGCCTAGTAGTCTAGAGATAGTAAGCTTCGTTGTACTCTTTAATTCTTCTTAAACAATGATGGATTTTGGTGTTATTAAATGAATACGAGAGTGTCTTTTAATATTAGATCATTTTGATTCTTACTTTACACTGCTTATCCGTTTATTCTTGGATCTAACTGCTTTAAGCACAAGAGTAAAATTGCAGTACGCCGACATCGAGAGATGCAGTGAAAGGATAGGTTAACAAGTGGGTTAGGCGAGAGTTGTTCGGGACTGGGATAAAAACCAGTTACTTGTTCTTGGATACACATCGTTACTTGCACCGAGGGGCGGAGTGAATATGGGTATTTAAGTCGGGATTAAGTAGGGAGCTGTTGTTGGTAAGAACTCAAAGTAAGAACTCAAAGGACTTCATTGCAGCAACAATTCATCTATACTCTACCTTGTTGATGCATCCAGCGTTGCAACTTAGTAGATTCAATGAACCATTTCTACCCTTTACACTTGGTCACATTTACATTTTTTGCATTTAAATATTCAGTACTCAACACTCAACACAATTGAATTTTTTTTCAGTATAGTGACACTTAACTTCTAAAGTTTACTCTAATTGCGTTGACATTACTGATTATTTTAGTGTACAGATCTGACATATTGCATTGACATCAGTACTCATATTACACTGAATTTCAGTATTGATTGCTCCGACATTCAAACATCAAGAACCCATTCCTCATGGGATCGATATTTTATATATTTGTCTATCGACTATACTTGCATCAACATGTGTACGCTTGCACAATCGTTGTGACGTAAAAACACCGATCAAGTTTGGGCACTGTTGCCAGGGAATGGCATTTGTTTGATGTTTATTTTTGTCGTTGCATTTATTCTTTATTATCTAAATTTTATTTGTCACTAACTTGTTTTCTTTTTGTTGTTTACTCTTACATTTTTCTTTTAGCGATATATGACCATGAATGAGGTGTATAGAACCTCAAGATGTTGGATGAGTAATGCTATAGAAATGGAGCTCGATGCCATAAACGCCAAGGTATCTTCTTTGACTAATACGAGTAATTCAATGCAGAATGCTACAGCAATTGTAGAATGGAAATTTGCTGCGACAATTTGCAATCACTGTGGAAGCAACCATGAGTTTGAACAATGCCCATCAAATCAAGCAAATTTGTACCACATGGGGAATTTCGATCGGTGCTAAAATCCATATTCCAACACTTACACGTTAGAGTGGGAGCAACATCCAAATTTTTGTTCGAACAATCAAGATCCTGGAAGTATAGACAATGATGATAGATCCGAGTGGACATTTCCCAATTATGATCAACCTTTGTCAAAGCAAAATACTCAGCAATATGAAGCGTCAGAGTTTTCATCAATTGAAAATTTGCTGAGACAATATATTTCCAAGACTGAATTTGTGCTTCAGAGTGAAACTGAATCCATACGAGCTCTAGGATATCAATTTAGCCAGATTGTGGGTGCAATAAATTTGCGGCCACAAGAAACTTTGTCGGTTGATATTGAGAATTCAATATCAGAAGGGCAAGAGCATGATGAGGAAATCATTCCCAGAAGTGAAACTCAACTAAATGAAGTTGTTAGAGATGCTACAGCAAAAGAAGATAATTCAAATCTCAACAATAGAAAGAAGTCAACGCAATCTAAAAAGCAAACTGGAGCTGAAGAGGTTAAATAAAATATTGCAGCGACAATTTCAGATAACTTTGTCACCACAAATGCTACAGCAAAATAACCTCAGAAACTTGAAGACACATTGTCAGAGAAAAGAAGATTAGAAGATGGCAAAGCAATCGTACTTACTGAAGGGTACACTGTCATGACAATTAAATTGCTCCAAGAATTTAAGGATCCCAAGAGCTTCTCAATACCCTATTCCATTAGTGATAAGCATATTGGAAAGTTATTATGTGATTTCAATGAAAGCATAATTTTGATGCCTATACCATAATTAAGAAGTTACAAAATTGGAAAAAACGCAAGAAAGAGTGGAAATTTTTGGGACCGTGTGAAGAATAAAAGAGTACGAAGCACTTGAAGAAAAAGGAATAAATACTGTGTCTACACTGATTAAGAATAAGTAAACACCATTGTCAACGCATTAGGATTCCATTGTCAGTGCAATTTTGTACAACTGTATTGCACCTTCGAACTTAATACTGAAAACGAAAGAAGTTCATGTGGAGGAAGAAAATGATGAAGAAATAGGTGTCAAGGCAAATTTAGCTGAGAAATTTGTCCCCACACTTAAAGTTATGGGTGCAATAACTGAAGACTTGGCGCAAGATGGAGCGAGTCAAGCGGAAGCTGATGATGAAAACCTGCATACAACATGGGAGCATTTTAAGACTTTGCTATGACGTTGTCCTATGTATGGAATTCAACAAGAGACTCAAATTGAGATCTTTTACAATGTTTTAAATGTACAGACAAGAAATCTTATTGACGCATCTGCAAATGGTCTCTTGTTGGGTTGCACCTACACTGAAGTTGTTCGAATTCTAGAGAGAATTGTACAGAATGATTATAAATATCCAATCTCTCATTCTGCTCAGGTAAAAAGACTAATCCTGGAATTTTAGATGCAATTTTAGCTTTAAGTGTACATGTATCCTCTTTGGCCAACATTATAAAGAACATGAAGGGAACAAGTGAAGCTGCTCCCATTCAAGTGGCACAACAATTGTATGTCCTGACATTTTCATGTGAAATTTACGGTGACAACCACAGTTATGAGGATTGCCCCACAACATACTGAGAATGTGTTCTACATCAACAACATTAGAGGAAATTCCTATGGTAACTCATTCAATAATCGAACTCAACAACCTTGGGGGAGTCAAGATGCATCTACATATAGATATGGCAATTCCTTACATCAAAGGAGTTATAGACAAGGGAGTTACAATAACAATCAGTAGTAGAACTACAATCAGAATTCACAGGTACGTTCTATTCCTGATCAAATGTAGGCACATAGCTAGATGCAACCACAAGAGCGAATGCAGCCATAACAGAATGCGCTATCATATATGCAAGGACAGTATCAATGATAGCAGTAACAATTTTCTCCACAAAGATCAGATCCTATGGCTACTCTTAAAGAGCTATTACGAGAGCATATTTCATGAACTGAAGCAATAGTCCAAGTCTTATGCAGGAATAAAAAAAAAAATTTTGTCGACGCATCATAAAGCACATCCTATCAGTGCAGTATAAAATGACTCAGCAAAGCTTTTTCAGCAAGGACCCTTTCCTTCTTTAATCATGCTGCTATGTAAACAATGGGGTATTGTACCCAGAGATGGTGAAGAGGTTCTAGAGAATAAGAGCCCCATCAACGACATCTCAATAGAGAGAATGATGACAAAGCAAGAGGCACCGATAGTGAAAAAGCACCCAAGAAGAAGGAGAAGGGAAAAAAGAAGGAAAAACAGGATAATGCGCCCATAGACCCTCAGTTGAGGAAGAGGTTGGCTACAATGGAACTAAACATTGATCGCATTGACATGCGCCAGATTCGTATTGTCAGCACATTGGAAGACATGGACTACAGATAAAATCTATTTTATGCGTACACATGAATTTAAAATAAATCTATTGTCAACGCATTGAAAAGTTTGAGCTCAAATCCCTACCAGAGTTCCTTGTCTTCCCATCTATTATTAAGGAACCTACCTCATCCTCCGACCAGCCTACTCCTGATGGTTGGCCGCAACATGTTCCATCTCCAACAAGAATCCACATTTTAGATAACGAGGAGCACGAGGGGCATTCTAATGCTTTGGAGGATTGCTACAGAACTATAGTCAGCTTGTTTGAAGAAGAGTTCTCGAACAACCTTGGGGCTAATATGCAGAGCGGGCAGCTATGGTTGAGGAAGTGCATACTCCAATTGTATCCATGGGTGTGGACGCAGAGGAAGGCGTCGACAAAGACACCACTGAGCAGGAACAGCCTGAAGAAGGAGAAGCAGAACAAGAAGAAGAACAAGATAAGGAGAGGAAAGAGAGGAAGAATTTGAGAAGAAGGACCTTGCAGAGAAGTAGGAGGAAAAGCAAGACGATGCCCCGACAAATATCGCTAAGGATATTGTTGAAGCACCCGTAAATGTAAGGGCATCCAATGCAAACATGGCTCCACCTGAAGTGAGCTAGGCTGAGGCAATTACTAGCAGTGCTGAAGATTGTAATCATTTGGCCATAGTGCCTTATATAGCACCACTTGCAGAAGCCCACCCATCAGATGTAACTATCAATGAGGCTGCCACCCAACCAACTGAAGAGGAGCAATCCACTAATCCGGCTGGTACGATGGACAGAAAGAGGAAGCGTAAAGACAAGAAAATGAGGCACAAGGAGGAACGAAAGCGTAACAAAAAGAAGACCAATGTAGCCACATCTTTAGCTGCAACACACTGAATTAGTTTTTATTTTTTTTTAGCACTTAATTTAGTTTTCATGCATATTATATAGCTATAGTATAATTGTCCCTACATTATTAATGTCATTGCATTTTTATTGTCGCTACATCTACATTGTCATTGCATTTCCATATATATATTCAGTGCATTAGGGATAATTTACACTTTAAGTTTGGGGGGAATTTGAGTGAAATGGAAATGCAATTACACCCACATTTTTTAATTTTACTTGTTTCTTGTGTTAATGAAAATATGCAAAATTTCAAGAAAAATGTACCCACATTGTTTTTATTTTTATGCGTAAATCTTGAATTGCTTGGAATGCTGATGTGTAAATTGGATGAATGTGAATGGATAGTAAGTCTTCTATTTTTGAATGAATGATTGGAATTGCTTCAGTAATGAATGGATAGTGTGAATGTTTGAATCTTAAACTAACTAACTAGTTACAGCAACATTGTATGAATAAAAGACACTCCAATGTGAGTGCATTGTGACTTTTCAAGGGAGAACACTCTGCTGCAGGTTTAGAAAAATCATCTAGCCAAAGGCTGTCACTGCAAGAGTGTGTGTCGGTGTAATTACATGCCTCCTAGGGTTTGTTGCACCCCATCATTACTGCCCAGGAACAAAGGTAGAGTAATGCAATGACATCTCTTAGTCACTTGAAAAAGAAAAATGAGAAAAAGGAAGAAAAAGAAAAAAAATGATAAATGCAGTATTGGCTCAAGGAAAATTAGTATTCAATGCATGATACTAACATTTATGAAGTTGCAATTTTAATTATTCATGCCTATAAATTGTCGACGCATTATTCTATCATGTGAATACAATTTGTACATTAGAATTTCAAAAAATTTAAGTTGTGAGAATATTGACTGCGGTGACATTTTTTACTTGTAACTTTGTTAATTTTTGTTTACTTGAGGACAAGTAAAAACTCAAGTTTGGGGTGTGATGGTATTACAAATGACATATATTTTCTCCCTAGGGTATTAATTGTCTCTTTTGTAGTATATTTAGCATGCATAATAGGCATTACATACTTAGTTTTTATTCTTTCTAACTCATTGTTGTTTGGTTTAAATTCTTGTTATTTGTACCTCTTTTTGCACTAATGTCGCTGCAATCAGCCTACATATTGTGTCTTAGAATTGTTAGCGCAGGAACTCGTCTCAAAAGATCAATGCTGGAAGAAGAATGCAACCATACGTATAGCTTGGAATTGCGACCAGAGATGTCGTCGCATTGAAAGCTTTACTTTGTTTGAGTGAATTCAAGCCACAAGCACATCTGGAAGCACCAGTGTAGGAATTTCACACGTTGTCACCGCAATTAAAGATTTCAGATCACGACCAGAGATGCGGCGACAATCTGCAGAGTTATAAAGATCACACCAGGTCTGCGTGAGTGCACAGCTGGAATTTAACTAATTGTGACAACTGTAATTAGATCTAGATCTGAGAAGAGATGTCCAGAAATGTGGCGACATTCTGCTGACAAATTGTCGGTGCAATTTATAAATTGCGCCGACATGTTGCAACAGTCCAATAAACAAATCAGATCTGCATAGCTGTCAATAACAAATTTTTACAACTTTACAAAGTTGTTGGATTTGAGAATAGAGAAAGTCTACAATTTCTTGAGCTTATAAATAGAGGAAAGAAGAAGGAGATAAATATCGAGAGCAAGGGGATTAAATTCTGAAAATTCTATGTGAATTGAAGATTTGAGCTGGAAATCGGGGAGCTAATGAAGCAAGTCTACAACTGCTTCTGACGAGAGGTGCTTGATGCCGAGCAAGAAGAACAATTAGGGAGTAGGCCTAGTAGTCTAGAGATAGTAACCTTCATTGTACTTTTTAATTCTTCTTAAACATTGATCGATTTTGATGATATTAAATGAATACGAGAGTGTCTTTTAACATTAGATCATTTTGATTCTTACTTTACACTACTTATCCGTTTATTCTTGGATCTAATCGCTTTAAGCACGAGAGTGAAATTACAGTACGTCGACATCGAGAGATGCGGTGACAGGTTAGGTTAACAAGTGGGTTAGGCGAGAGTTGCTCAGGACTGGGATAAAAACTAGTTACTTGTTCTTGGATACACATCGTTGCTCGCACCGAGAGGTGGAGTGATTGTGGGTATTTAAGTCGGGATTAAGTAAGAAGCTGTTGTTGGTAAGAACTCAAAAGACTTCATTGCAGCGACAATTCATCTATACTCTACCTTGTTGATGCATCCAGCTTGCAACTTAGTAGATTCAGTGAACCATTTCTACCCTTTACACTTGGTCACATTTACATTTTATGCATTTAAATATTCAGCACTCAACACTCAACACAATTGAATTTATTTTTAGTACAATGACACTTAACTTCTAAAGTTTAACTCTAATTGCATTGACATTACTGATTATTTTAGTGTGCAGATTTGACATATTGCATTGACATCAGTATATTACACTGAATTTCAGTATTGATTGCTCTGACATTCAAACATGAAGAACCCATTCCTCGTGGGATCGATATCCGATAGATTTGTCTATCAACTGTACTTGCATCGACGTGTGTACGCTTGCACTATCATTGTGACGTAAAAACACCGATCAAGTAGTCAAGTAAGTAAGCAGTTCAAAAACAGTGAAAATTTCTACCGATACAAGTGATAAATCTACTGAAACAAGTCATGCTTCTACCGATACTAAAAACTCTAGAGATCTATGAAATCTTACCCTACAACTTCTACCGATACAAGTATCCAAATTACCGATACTACTATGAACAGAACTACCGATACAATGCAAGTTAGAATGCAACCTCTCTAGTACTAGATACATGCAAGAGTTCTACCGAAACAAGTATGCAAAATTCATATTTTCACATAAGTTTAACAACCAAACATTCATTTTATAAACTTATGATTTAAGTAGACAATACAAGTGATCAAGATCAACATAACATCCCTTTCTAGTACTAGATGCCCACTTTCAACAT
Organism: Gossypioides kirkii; assembly: GCA_005610355.1. Lineage (NCBI taxonomy): Eukaryota > Viridiplantae > Streptophyta > Magnoliopsida > Malvales > Malvaceae > Gossypioides > Gossypioides kirkii. Next base: position 20,714,360 of record CP032245.1, read on the forward strand.
TAAACAAACATACAAAAGGGTTAAACATCCAATGATTCTTACAAGGAACTAATTGTCTCGATTCAAACATTTACAAAATAACATCATCCTAGTACATGCCATATAACCAAATGATTTAAAGTTTACCGAACAAGCTCTTGAGATAGTGTGATTTCTTCGAGACGATCCGATCTTCAAGCAGCAAAATAAAATCTACAAAACAACAATAATTTCACAGGTAAGCTTTTCATAGCTTACCAAGTTTTTAGAGTTAAATAAGTTTACTGAATATCAAGTGTTGTAAAATCTAAAATCAAACAAGCCAAACCAGCTATATATTCATTCTCGGATTCATTTCACATTTAATAACACATGATGCCATAGAGAATCCGCAACAAATGCATGATCTCAATCATCGGATCATTTTCAAATCACTGGCTCAAAGCCTGATATCTTTTCATTTCAAATTTAAGTGACTCACGATGCTGTAGAGAATCCGCAACAAATGCAGGATCTCCGACATCGGACCTTTTTATCTCGATCATCATAAGCCCAATTTAATAACTCAAGATGCCATAGAAAATTCGCAATAAATGCAGGATGCCCTTCATCAGACTTTAATCCGTAATAGGAATCATTTCTAATTTAATTCTCAAGATGACAAAAAGATCGCGATAATTGCAGGATCTCCGTCATCAGATCTCTTTGCATTTCTGGCTCAAGGCTTGCTAGCTCTCCCATTTCTTCATTCCTGTCTTCCATGTTTCCAACAACCATCTAAATTTCATAACAGTTATATACAAGTACAATAATATGCAATTTATGGAATTTAACAATACGAACTTATCGGACGAAATTGAAGTTAAAATGAACTCCAAGGACAAATCCGTAATTTTCCCTTTTCCACGATCGATGACACAATCTTGATCTATTACAATAATTTCACTCAAAAATTTAAATCAACATGAATTTTTAATCATTTGATGCAATTAAGCATTTTTGGTATTTTTACAAAATTGCTCTTAACTTTTCACTTTTATTCAATTTAGTCATTTACCTCAAACTTGCAAATTAATCATTTTTAAATAAGATTAAGCTCAGCTGAATACTATAGCACTTCAACACAGCCCATATTTGTGTTTATTTAACCCCCAAGTCCTTGAATTTTTACTATCTTCACATTTTAGTCCTCAAACGGTAAAATCATCAAAAACTACTTTACAAAATAATCAAATCTAACAATCAAGCGTATAAATCTTCCATAAAGTTTCAAGAACAAGCTTATTCATCAATGGAAAATTTTCTAACATTTGAAAAAATCATAAATTAGTCCTTGAGTTAGTTAGATTAAGCTAATACGGACTCAAAAACATAAAAATCACTAAAAACGGATGAAGTTTCACTTACCTATTGAGGATTCAAAAATGGCTGAATAGGTTCTTATTTCCTTGAGGGTTTTTCGGCTATGAAGAACAAAAGAAGAATATGATAAAATTTCTACTTTGTTTTGTTTAATATAACCTATTTAAGAATGTACAAATTTAACCCTTTTAATTTCACTTAAAAATTAGACACAAGGAAGTCAAAACAGTCCACTCACTTCTCTTAGTGTCTAATTATCCTTTAAAGACTTTGCTAGGTCATTCCTTTACCAATTTAACACATTTTATCAATGATTTCCATATTCTGCAGTCTTTACGATCTAGTCATTTTTACTTAATTAACTATCTAAATGATTAAATCTCATAACCAAATTTTAATACAATACTAATGACCTCATAAATATTAAATAAGTAATATTTACGGTCTAACATATCGAAGTCGTGATCTCAAAACCACCATTCCCGATATACAAAAAAATAAGCTAATTAGTAAACCCTCATTTAATTAGGATTTAATAGCAATTTACAAAAATCTAAAGATTTCCACATCATTTCTATTATTAGGCCATTTAAGGAGGGTGCAATTACACAATTGATCCTTCAATTATATTAAATTCCAATCAAACAACTTATTTACAATTTAGCCTTAACTAAATTAAGACTAAATGAATAAATATCTCAAAAGTTAGTGGAATGTAATCATATCCTCCACCGCTTGGACTTTTTGATCTTGGTGTAATTACCACTTTATTCCCTTTTATTTTTAATCAATAGCAATTAACTTTTACATTTTTACAATTTACTCCTTTTCCCTTAATTACGCAATTAATCATCAAAATTACCAGGCCAAACTTGGATTAACATATAAGAAGACTCTTTAAATATTTAATAAAAATATTTACGTATCTTAATTTCAGAAACGAGGTCTCGATACCTCATTTTCTAAAACCACTTGACTTTTGAACCAAACTACTTATACTAACTTTTAATTCAATAACCAAAATTCTTCAATTCAAAATTCCATATAAAATTATTATTGACTTATTTAATTTAAACACTCATTATAAAAATTTTCTCGTCGGGTTTGTAGTCTCGAAACCACCGTTTCCGACACCATTGAAAAACAAGTTCTTACAACTCTCCCCCCTTCGAAAATTTCATCCTCAAAATTTTTATCTAGCAGTACCTATTTATTCTAAAATTTTCCTCACAACAAAAATCATTACTAGCTCATCAAACATATAAAATAACAATCTCATAATTATCTCAAATAACACAAACTTTATATTGACTTTCCTTACTCAGGAATCATAATAAGCAGTAATAATTTAGACAATTACTTGATGTTCAATTTCCTTCCTAGATTCAAGATAGATCGAAACAGAAATTTCCAGAGATGTTTTTTGAAGTTTTCATATAACGATAGAAAAATCTTTCTACCCGAACCTACTCCCATCCATCTATCCAATTTTACATATAACGATAGAAAAATCTTTCTACCCGAACCTACTCCCATCTATCTATCCAATTTTACATAACCAAGAAAATTGACCTTATTAGCCAAAACTCACGGTTGATAGTTTTCACGTAAATTATTTCTCTCACATAGTCTATAATACATTTCTCACATATTATGCATACACTGATTCTATTTGAAGTCTATCATAACATAATCAATAATCATAATACGACTATATCTAAATATCTAGATAAAATTGAACAATCTGATTCATCATATTCATAAATCAACAGAGACATTAGTTAATCTAAACAATAGTACCAGAATTCTATAATAATTATTTCAAGTTCAAAGAAATTTTCAGCATCTCATATTTTTAACTAGAACTTAACAACTGAATCTTTATTAACTTTCAAGTACACTGTTACGTCCTTTTAACTTATTGAACAAGTCTTCTGTATGAGATATAAGATTTTTATTTTCTATCTTAAATTTATTCCATTATCAGCTTTAGGCAAAAATACCAGAAATATTTTAGGAGATAAATCCAAATAACCATTGATGAACGGTACACAGTCATCCTCAAATATGAAATTTTTAATTGAGTAGTCAATCATTTATATATATATATATAAATTGTTTTCAATCATTTTAGATCATTTCCTATACAAATACATTTGAATAACTTTGATTTACCTGACTCAACCATAATCAGTACATCGGTCCAAAATTTTGATCAATCCATTTCAGTTTGTAATTCATTACGGTATCATATAACTTCAGTCAATCATTTCCAAATTCATGAAAGGATAGTAACATCAAATTGTCAAAAAATCACTATCATAAATTTTTAGTAGATAGTTTCGGCATACCAGCTCTATCCTAACAGCTTATGATTCAAATATCAAACTCATTGATTTAGGAAATAGGCCTCTATCCATTTTAAATATAATGCAATATATAAATAAATTAACCTAATCTCCATCAGTGCATACCCAATAAATAATATCGAAAGAATATATCATACCAGGAATAATATTAGGCACTGAAATTTCATAATCATCCTTATGTCTTCAATACCACTTTATTTACATATACTCAGAGGTAACATTTATAAAGCCACTCCTTATTTCAAATATTTATAAAACCAATATACTATAACTTGTACCAGAATCAGTAGTCAGATATTATTATTAACTTTATTAATTTTTTCGCGTTCATATTAAGATAACATCTTTCGAATCTGCAAATAAATAGGAGTCAGATCATATCAATTAATATCACACTATCAAAGGTCTATATGGCATGTACTTTCTAAATGTAACCATCTCTGGTCTAGGGTCTCAGGGTTTATAGAACTTTACGAGTCTTTTTTTTGCAAACATACAAATCACTCACAAATAAAGTATACTCATACAAGAACTTAGGATCACATAACCCTGTGTCTCAAACACAACCTTAATTACTAACTAAACAAGAAAGAGTCAATATGCATATCAATTATCATAACATCTGTATTCTATATCAAATCACAATACCACAACTACCAACCAAGCTACATCAATCATTCCTACTATCACCATGTAATTATAACACCCAAAACCTAAAACCATCGTCGATTAGGGTTCAGGTGTCTTTCCGATCATCTATCACAGTTTATCTCCTAATACCTTTTCATTTAATCATAATTTAATAAAGAAATACGTTTAACACAGCATAAATCAGTAATGAAATAAAATCACAATTCATTAAGGGCAAAAATATCATTTCCATGATTTTTGGAGAGTTCAACCGATACCTGTTGGACAAGTACCAGTAGTAGTCAAGTTAGTGAGCAGTTCAGAAACAATGCAAATTTCTACCGATACAAGTAATAAATCTATCGATACAAGTATCTCTTCTACCAAAACAAGTCATGCTTCTACCGATACTAAAAACTCCAGAGAGCTATGAAGTCTTACCCTGCAACTTCTACCGATACAAGTATCCAAACTACCGATAGTACTATGAACAGAACTATCAATACTTCAATTAGTACTACCGATACAATGCAAGTTAGAATGCAACCTCTCTCCTACCCTGTACTTTTACCGATACATACAGGAGTTCTACCGAAACAAGTATGCAGAATTCATATTTTCACACAAGTTCAACAACCAAACATTCATTTCATAAACTTATGATTTAAGTAGACAATACAAGTTATCAAGATCAACATAACATCCCTTTCTAGTACTAGATGCGCACTTTCAACATTAAACAAGCACACAAAAGGGTTAAACATCCAAAGATTCTTACAAGGTACTAATTGTCCCGATTCAAACATTTACAAAATAATATCATCCAAGTACATGCCATATAACTAAATGATTTAAAGTTTACCGAACAACCTCTCGAGATAGTGTGATTTCTTCGAGATGATCCGATCTTCAAGCAGAAAAATAGAATATACAAAACAACAATAATTTCACAGGTAAGCTTTTCATAGCTTAGCAAGTTTTTAGAGTTAAATAAGTTTACCGAATATCAAGTGTTGTAAAATCTGAAATCAAACGAGCCAAACTAGTTGCATATCCATTCTCGGATTCATTTCACATTTAATAACTCACGATGCCATAGAGAATCCGTAACAAATGCAGGATCTCTGTCATCGGACCTTTTTCAAATCATTGGCTCAAAGCCTTATATCTTTTTATTTCACACTTAAGTGACTCACGATGCTGTAGAAAATCCGCAACAAATGCAGGATCTCCAACATCGGACCTTTTTATCTTGGCCATTGTAGGCCCAATTTAATAACTCACGATGCCATAAAAAATACATAACAAATGCAGGATCTCCGTCATCGGACCTTTAACCCGTAATTGGATTCATTTCTCATTTAATTCTCACGATGACAAAAAGAATCTGCAACAATCGTAGGATCTCCATCATCGGACCTCTTTGCATTTTCGGCTCAAGGCTTGCTAGCTCTCCCATTTCTTTGTTCCCATCTTCCATGTTTCCAACCACCATCTCAATTTCATAAAAGTTGTATACAAGTACAATAATATGCAATTTAAATTGGAATTTAACAATACGAACTTACCAGACGAAATTACAGTTAAAGTGAACTCCAAGGACAAATCCATAATTTTTCCTTTTACATGATCGGTGACCCGATCTTGATCTATTACAGTCATTTCACTCTAATATTTAAATCAACATGAATTTTTAATCATTTGATGAAATTAAGCATTTTTGGAATTTTTAAAAAATTACCCTTAACTTTTCACTTTTATTCAATTTAGTCCTTGAGCTCAAAATTTCAAATTAACCATTTTAAATAAGATTAAGCTCAACCGAATACTATAGCACTTCAACACAGCCCATATTTGTGTTTATTCAACCCCAAGTCCTTGAATTTTTACTATGTTCACATTTTAGTCCTTAAACGGTAAAATCATCAAAAAGTACTTTACAAAATAATCAAAACTAGCAATCAAGCTTATAAATCTTCCATAAACTTTAAAGAACAAGCTTATTCATCAATGGAAAAATTTATAACGTTTGACAAAATCACAAATTAGTCCTTGGGTTAGTTAGATTAAGCTAATACGGACTCAAAAACATAAAAATCACTAAAAACGGATGAAGTTTCACTTACCTATTGAGGATTAAAAAATGGCCAAATGGGTTCTTATTTCCTTTAGGGTTTTTCAGCTAAGAAGAACAAAAGAAGAAGATGATAAAATTTCTACTTTGTTTTGTTTAATATAACTTATTTAAGAAATTACAAAATTAGCCGTTTTAATTTCACTTAAAAATTAGCCAAAAGAAAGTCAAAACCGTCCACTCACTTCCCTAATGGTCTAATTTCCCTTTAAGGACTTTGCTAGGTCATTCCTTTACCAATTTAACACATTTAATTAATGATTTCCACAATTTATAGCCTTTGAGATCTAGTCCTTTTTACTTAATTAACAATCTAAAAGATTAAATTTCATAACCAAATTTTAATACAATACCAATTACCTCATAAATATTAAATAATTAATATTTACTATTTGACATATCGAAGTCGTGATCTCAAAATCACCATTCCCAATCATACAAAGAAAATAAGCTAATTAGTAAATCCTCATTTAATTAGGATTTAATAGCAATTTACCAAAATCTAAAGATTTCCACATCATTTCTATTATTAGGCCATTTAAGGAGGGTCCAATTACATAATTGATCCTTCAATTATATTAAATTCCAATCAAACAACTTATTTACAATTTAGCCTTAACTAATTAGGACTAAATGAATAAATATCCCAAAAGTTAGTGGAATGTAATCATATCCTCCACCGCTTGCACTTTTTTGACCTTGGTGTAAATACCACTTTGGTCCCTTTTATTTTTAATCAATAGAAATTAACTTTTACCTCTTTTACAATTTACTTCTTTTTCCTCAATTAAGCAATTAATCATCAAAATTACCCGACCAAACTTCAATTCACATATAATAAGACTCTTTAAATATTTAATAAAAATATTTACGACTCTTAATTTCAGAAATAAGGTCCCGATACCTCATTTTCTAAAATCACTTGACTTTTGAACCAAACCACTTATACTAACTTTTAATTCAATAACCAAAATTCTTCAATTCAAAATTACATATAAAATTATTATTGACTTATTTAATTTAAACACTTATTATAAAAAATTTCTCGTCGGGTTTATGGTCTTGAAACCATCGTTTCTGACACCATCGAAAACGAGTTGTTACAATGAAACTTAGGTCACAATAGCCAAAGAGGTACCATTAGAAGGAATGTTAGCAAAGAAAGAGGAGATGCCAAAAGAGGAAAAAAGACACCACTGTTCCACTCCCTAAGAGGTTAGAGGAGAAAAATAAGCAAGATAATGATGACTTTGCAAGTTTTCAAAATCTATTTAAATCCTTAAATGTTAACTTACCTTTGATTCAACTCATAGAAAATGTACCAAAATACGCCAAGTTCTTAAAGGAGATCATGTCGAGGCGTAGAAAAATCAAAGTAGGTGAGCAGGTGGAAGTAAATGCGTCTTGCAGCGCTATTATCTCTAAAAAATTCCTCAAAAGTTGAAGGATCTTGATAGTTTCACAATTCCAATCAAGATTGGGAGCCTTAAGTTCAACATAGCCTTATGTGATCTCGGCGCGAGCATAAATTTAATGTCTCTATCGGTTTTTGAGAAACATGGGAATAGAGATCTCAAGAATACCCAAGTGACTCTACAACTAGAAGATCGATCATCTGTGCGACCGAAAGAGATTTTAGAAGACGTGCTGGTTCAGGTGAGAAGTTTTATCATCCCTGCTAATTTCGTGGTGCTAGATTTTGGAGAAGACAGGGATATACCTATCTTGTTAGGAAGGCCCTTTTTAGCCATGTCTAGATCTACCATTGATTTGAACACTAATGAGTTGACGATGAGAATCAATGGTGATGTAGAAATTTTTAAATGAGGGAATAGAAGATCGCAATGAGCGCTGTCATTTGATGGACATGGATGGGAATAAAGAACCCAGGAAGATCCCTTTTATGAACAATGAACGAATTAATATTGTTCAGGGAAAATGATTGATTAAAGAAAATGGAGAAGAATGATGGGAGATGAACGAATGCCGAAAAAAGTTGGACAAGATCGACGAGGGTAAGCATACCAGATGAGTCCGATAGTAAGACGTAAAGGTGGATAGGTGAAATTAACTTTTGTATATTAAAGTACATATTTCTAACAAGTTTTTCTTTCAATAATTAATAGGAAACAAGGGTATATTAGGAAACACCACCCTCCGTGTCGCAACATAGGTGGAAAAACGAGGATAATATGAAATTAACGTCGATGTCGCGACGAAGAGACCTTCATGTCACGACAAAGAGTGCAGACTGAATGACTAATCGAAACTAAGGACGATATCGATATGAAGCCTTGCCCATGTTGCGACAAAGAGGGACTGATGCGTTTGTCGCAACATAGCTACCTTATGTCATGACATCGATTACAATTTTTGGAGGACGACCCGACCTGACTACGTAACCCGATGGCTAAAACACTTATTTTTCTGAATTTTAACACTTTAAAACCCTAATTTCCATCTCCTATAAATACTAAAACACTATTATAACTCTCAAATTACACTCTAACTCTATAAAATCCTCTAAAGCCCTAAAAATCTTTCACTTTTCTATTTCTCTTTTCATTCTTCAGGTTTTCACGAGTAGGCAAGAACATCAAGCAAAAAGGGAATCATACCAAGTTAGGTTAAAGGTTCCTAACTCAATACTCCTTAACTGTTTATACTCAAAATGCCTCCTAGAAAGGTTAGACGAACTATTGAATCAGAACCATCAATGGGTACAAACCCATCAGGCTTTGCAAATGCAAATATAGAAAAATATTTTAATGACCTTCAAGGCAAAACATTTATCCAAGAGAGGGGTTTTGATCCATTGATGGTTTTATGTAAAGAAATTTGGCCTCTAGTTAGGTACCATAGGTGGGAACGATTTTAGACGATCCCAACAGAACCTGTAGTTATCCCGGTAGTTCAGGAATTTTTTGACTGTCTAAGAGATTATATCTTTAGGACTAATGATGAGACTACATGAGAAACTATAATGGTAAGAGGAATTAGTGTTAAAGTAACCCCTGAACTTATATGCAAATTATTTGATGCTCCATATTATGAACAGGATTTTTTAGATCCTGATTTGAAATCTTTTCAGGATACAGACATGAATGAGGAAATTACCTATTTAACTGAGGGAAGGGGAGAATGAAAATTTAGGCCAGACACTAGTGTCCCTACTTCTTTTAACCAAGCCATTATGTTCCCGGAAGCCAAAATGTGGATCCAATTTGTTCGTACTCATATGATACCTGCTTTAAATGTTTCTAACATTAATGCTTTTCGAGCACTACTATTATTTGCAATTTTGCAAAAAAAGTAGGTTTGTATAGGGAAATGGATCCATCAAAACATGAGCCAATGTGTAGGAAGCCAAAAGGTGGGAATTTTCTTTTCACACTTAATCACAGCTTTCTGCAAAAGGGCAGGAGTGCCCATGACATCCACTGAGCAGTTATTGAAGCCATCAAAAAGTATTATTGGTGATACACTCTTTCAAAATTATGTAAAGCTTCGTGCCAAACAAATAAAGGAAGGGAAGAGGAGATCACGAGATTCGGTAACTACACCAACTTCATCACAAAGGTGGCCACCAGCCCAACAAGAAGTTGGTGAAGGAAATCATCCAAAGCTCGATTGGATGATATAGTGGATCAAGTATCGAGGCTACTATTTCAAGAGTTTGCTTGGCTAAACAACATTAGGGTCTCTAATTACACACCGGACATGTTTGGGCCAATAAATGAAGAACATGATGAGGAGGAAACTGAAGAGAGGAAAGAAAATGAAGAGGAGGAGGAGGGGATGGATGAATATTGAGAGTTTTTGAACGTTTTTAGACTTTATTTTATAATATTTTTGAAGACTTGTAATTTTGGTTTTAAGACTTATTTAATTAGTAGGAGTTGGATTAGAAGTAGAATTGTTTTTGCCTATATATGCTTTAATTTTTATGTAAGAACCCTACATGATGGAGACACAACATTCATAACCATTCACGAAAATAGGGAGAAGGAAAACCACCATTAGGAGGAGAGCTTTCACGATCAATCGGGTAACTTCGTTCCTTACTTTTTAGGGGCCACACATTAATGACAATGTGTTATCTAAACTGTGAGGGGGTAACATAGGAATTATTGCATTTATTTTTTTGTGTCTGCTTGAGCTTGTAGAAATACAAGTGATTGGTTAGGAGAATGTATAATAGGTTGATTGTATTTTTTGATAAATTTGGCATGATGATGAGAAATTTTTAATTTTGCGAGCATGAAACTAGCAAGTTCTATAACTTACACTAAGTATAGATAGAAAGAAATTGTTGGTACCAAATGATGTGAATTATATAAGTAAACAAGCATGCTAGTATATATAATAGATAGTAATTTTGAGATTATGTTATTAAATTGACATTTATGCATATTGAGATGTTTAGGGATGACCTAAGACATTGTTTGGATACATCTAAAGCTGAAAAGGAAAACCTTATTCTGAATTACCATTTAGTACCAATATTTGAACTTATTAACCCTTCTTGATGAACCATATTACAAATATTTAAGCCTAAAAATTTGATTTGTGTGTACTTTTTTCTTTGGTCCTATTTGCACGATAATAGACATAAGGCCATATGTATTGAGGGTAAGTAGACGCATAAGGCGGAGGTTGTAAAATAAAGAGTGAAATAGGAAAATCAATATGGAATATGAACTTTAGTATAGCCAAAAAAATAAAAACAATGAAAAAGAAAGAAAAGATGAGTAGAAACAAAAGAGAAAAATTCATGAATGAGAAAATATATGAAAAGTGACAAAGTCACAAAAACACCAAAAAGAAGAAAAGTCTTGCTAAAGAAATAGAAGAATACTTATAGGCTAGCTAAAGGGATTAAACTATATTGAGATTTCCTAAGTGGAGAGAAAAGGAAGGTGAGAGAAGGAGAAATAAGGGGGTGAGATGGAATGAGACCCTAAAGGGGAAGAATAGGAAACAATACAATGTGACAAACTATTTTCATGTTTGTAACCTTTTGTGCTTTCTATTATTTAAAATTCATACCTATCCTAAGCCTCAGAATGTTACAAGCCAAAAAGCCTTGTCTGACCTAAACAACTCCATGTATAAATGAATACGGCATTTCATGATCTGATTCTGGCTATCTGTATTGTACTAGGATAATCAAAGTACTTGTATTAGGCATTGATAGAGCTATACCAATAAGACCTTGATGTTTGTAATTCTTGTAACTTACTGAACTCATATGTTTTTAATCAAGAATGGTAAAGTTACTTGCTCATCATGTTGAAGTTATTGAAAAATATATAATGCCTAGAGAAGATGTTGCAAACCTAATCCCTGTATGATATAGACTCAAGCTCCTTTATTTTCTTTTCTTGTTTTTGTTTGCTTGAGGATAAACAATGAATTAAGTGTGGGTGAATTTGATCAACTGCATTTTTACCTAGCATATTGAACTACTTTTCACACTTTAAGAGCTTGAAATTAAGCATTTTCTCTTCATTTCCTTAGAATTTAGTTTAGTTTTCTATTTTGGAATAAATTGTGTAAAAAGTGCATAAAAGGTGTTTGTATTATCTTTAAGGCCGATTGAGACCTAAGAATACTTTGTGAGTGTGCAAGAGACTTTTAAAAGCCAATCAACTATGAAACTGATCACTATGTCATGACATAGACTCTCTACGTCACAACAAATGGACCGGACTTGAAGAAACTTGAAGCTAACATTTTTGTCACGACATGCATCACCTCTATCGCGATAGCACCTGCATGATTGCCCAAATGGAGAAGACTGACCTCTTCGTCATGACATGACTCCTGTGTGTCGTGACATCGACTCCTTGATGTGGATTTTACACTGAGTAAAGGGCGTTTTGGTCTTTACAATGTCACTTAACATGAGGAACGACAGCTGACCTAGAGTTGAAGAAAACGATCGTCCAAGACTATAAATATCTCTAGGGTTTGACACACCTTTTTAGCTTAGTTTCATTTTACTTTGTTTTTTCTTTTCCATTTTGGGAAATAAGATTTGTTACTTTGGATAAACGATTTTGGAACTATTTTCCAACAGATTTCTATACAATTCGAGTTTCTTTTACTTCATTAATTCAATCTTATGTTCATTTATATTCTTATATTTATGATGTTTGAAGAAACCATGAGGAACTGATCCTATTGTGGGGGATTAGGGAGTGGAAGTATGGTTATTTAATTATTTTATATAGGGATTTGAAATCGGTCAACTGTTTGAGAAAGGAAGAATGTGAAACAAACACTAGGTCTAACAGCCCTAGAAAGTCATCTAGGTGGGAATGAACCCAAAATTGGTATTACCCATTCGTAAACATCTTTACCTCAAACCAGTTTAGACTGTGACATCTAGCAATAACTAGTCTCTATTGACTCATTATGTTGGTGGAAGATTGGAAGATCCTACTAGGGTAGCGACTAATTGATTGAAGTAAAGTTCCCAAAATCGATGGTTGAAGAATCCATACTGAAGCAACCTAATCTCCCCAAATTTGTTTATCGAATCTACCTATCTCTTTCCTTTTGTTTTATTTTATTTCCTTTAATTTTATATTTTACAATCACAAACCTTTTATTTCACTTTTGTACTACAAACCTAAAGATAGTACTAATTACTTCTTTTCTCTACAGAGATCTAAATCACTATTGCTCTAAGCCTCCTTTGGGTACGATCTTTAGAATACTACCAAGTATTTCATTGTACAAACTATATTTCAACATGACTCGTATACTTGCGAAAGCCCTAAAACACATACCAAATAGGAGTACGTTCGGAGGCGGTCACTTGGATCACTCCTCGAGACCACACCACTCACACCGACACTATGTATATGCAATGGTTAAAAAGGAGTGGGGGAGCTTGATATGCTTAGTGAATGTTAAAAATAACCACTATGCAAACGAGTCATCATGCATTAACAATACAAACATTTAAAATATTCAATTTGTCTTTAATCCTTAGTATCCTATTTACATATTTAATCATCTTTCATGCAATCTTTTACGCATTAATCATACGAATATTTAAGCACTTATCTCAAAAAAATTAATTACATATATTCACACATAATCACATACAATCACATTTAACGATAGTTTATGATAGTTTGACTCTTAAGGTTATGAAACATAAAGTGGACTCTATAACCACACATCGGATACGTGGATCTCCAACCATACCAAATATATGTCTCATAGAGTCGAACATGTCCCATAAGTGAAGCATATAGCTAACACTCTCCAAACACACCAACATATATATCCCATTGAATGGAGCTTAGCTCGCATTCCTTTATCTCTCCAAAACTATCCCAGGGCCACAATGCCCAAATCAAATTATTATCACATATTTACTTATCGATTTTCCGCACATATTCACTACAATCCACATTATTAGAAGAAAATAATCACTATCACATGGGCATGAAAAACATACCCACATACTTACTGTCACATGGCATGAACAACATACGCTCATCTTCACTTTCACAACAGTCATCATAAATTTATAGCATATCTCATAGCATCTCATATGCGTTCTTATTTTCACAATTTCACAAGCATACATATATTACATTTAGTCATAGGTGCAAGAGCACTTACACTTGAAATTTAGAGTAGGGGTTTAGGTTACCTCTAAATTCCCAATTACACAATGAATCATCTATGAGCAGTGATTCCAAAACAGTCACCAAAATATTACTTTCATCGAAAAGTTGAAAGATTAGACAAGCTTTTCTTTGCCTTTATCTCTACTTGTTGAAGGGCCTATTGACTTTGACGCTTCAACAAGACAAACCACACAAATATACAATCAACAATCAGTCATCAACTTACCTTAAATAGTCAAAAACAATATCCTAAGCTACGTTCTCTTTTAACCGAAACATTTGATGTAGACAACTTTAAATTCTAATATCTTGATCTACACTTAATTTTTTCGCACGAAATTAATTCTATTCATCTACGGCTAATTTTTGACCTTTAAACTATACAAAACTACACATTTTAAGGTGTTCAAATTTTTCAACAAACAATGGTCATTATGACGATAATTCATTAAAACTTGAGAAATACTTAAAAAACTTCAAAGTAACTTTAGGCTCCGTTTGTTTGACTGAAAATTGTTTCTGAAAAATGATTCCTGGAAAATGAATTACTTTACTGGAAAGGTTAATTTTTCTGGAGTTTGGATGAATCTGTATAAAATATTTTCAATTGTTTGGCAGATTTCTTAAAAATATTTCAGGAAAACTGTTTTAAATGAAAAAAAATACATTTGAGAATTTATTATTTTTTCATTGTTTAATTGAGTTTATTTTATATCTATTAAATTTATATTTTACATTTTTTACATATATTGCAACAATTTATTTATAAATAAATAAATAAAATTAAATATATTAATAATCATAAATTGAAAACAATCCAAGCAAATAGATGATTCCTAATTGTGTTATAAAAAAAATTGAATAATAATAAATTAGCTTCCAAACCACAATTAATATTACAATTTAGTAGTACACCACATTATAACTACAATATTTTCCAAGTACATAACTAGTATTACACCACATGATAACTACAATATTGTCCAAGTACATAACTAATATTACACCATATAATTAGTACTACACCACATTAAAGCATATATTTCTTCAACCTTGAGAAAATTTCTGAACCCAAATTTTTCTATGATTCGTACTTTTGGCTAAGAAAGCTTTGGCCTCAAATTCATGACTCACAAGATAATCAAACACATTACAAAGGAAGTCATCATCAAATTCTTTCACCTCCATCGACATCACTTCTTTGTAAAAATGTGGTGTCTTATCTACAGTAAATTGTTCCAATGCATTTGAAATCTTGCCAAGTTGTTCACCCACAAATTTAATTTGTTCATCAACAACACTTTCTTGAACATTTTTTCTTTTACGTTTAGATGTGCCAGATGAAGATACCTTTTTTCTTACCTCCTCACCCTCCTCATTGTTGCAGTTGGTCGGCCGTTTAACGTCACAACAATATTGTGTAAGCGTACACTGTCGATGCAAGTATAGTATACAGATATGAATCTGTCGGATATCAATCCCACGATGATGGTTGTCTTTTGTCTCTCAATGTCAATCCAATAAACAGATAAAAACGAGATAAATTGTGAGAATAGTTGTCGGAGTAATACTTTGAAAATAAAGGTGAAATATGATAATGATAAAATGTGTTCCCCAACATGAATATTCAACAAAATACTAAGTGCTCACAATGTATAAAAGGATAGGTGATTATCGATGCAATAAATTGCAATGAATATCTTACCAAGCGTAACTTCTATATTTCATCTAAGACTTAAACATGCACATTAACCACACTTTCCAATGATGTCAATGGAACACAATTAAGAACAAGTGGATTAAATCCCTCTAATCCTCAAGCAACTTCCGTTGTCATGCTTGTTAGCTTGAACTATCGCTGTACTTTCCAGTGGCAGTGACCGCAATAACATTTTCATGCTAAAAACATTCAAACCCAAAGATTAAACACTAGAAGCAAGGTTGAATAAAATAACATTTAACCCATAATTCATGTGTACTTCCATGCGAATATGAAATAAAAAGTAATCACTAGCGTTTAGGAAAGAAATATAAAAGAAACAAGTGGAGAATACTATTCCTAGACAATCTCGACTTGGTCCCTCAATTCCCTCTTGTGTCGCACTCAGGGCTTCTCATCAAGAGCTGATCTGCATCCCTTTCACGTCGGTTCACCGTAGGAGACTTAAGTCGCCATAGCCAAAAGCTTCAAAGGATAAGTTGAAGAAGATAATGCACGAAAAGGACTCCTTTTTTCTCTTTCCTTGTGAATATTTATATTCTTCCAAATTCTACAGGTGTCCTTTCACAAGAATTATTCTGCCTCTGTTCGTACCAGTTGGTTATACCAGACTGGACAGCTCACACATTTCTGTTCTTATCCGCATTGGAAGCTTCTTTGATAGCCGTCGGGTGCGGCGACAGTCTTGGGCGTAATCTGGAAATACTCATGTAGCGATATCAGTACCAAAACTTGAAAAAATTAAGGATAAATAGGCTAAGCTCCATTGAGTTATAAAATGTAATTTACTGAACTAAAAATGCTAAAATATGTGCTAAAGATAACTAAATGGGGACAAGTTAACCAATAAGTTGGGAGAAAACATATGTTCTTTCTAGTACTATCAACAGTCTACAGGCACTAATTCTTGGTTACCATAATCCAAGTCTATCTTAGCAAATGTTCTAGCAAAACTCCCTGTTGTCATATTTTTGCCAACAACCAAAGCCATTTTCAATACTTTGTTAAAAAATGGTTCATACTTCTTGTGTGCATGTTGGATATTATACACAAGTAGGATATTAGGTAAAGAATATAATGCTGAAATGTATTTAACATATATATAAATTTATTACCATCACTGTCGCATGATATGTCAATCTATCACATGTAATCATTTTCATGTTATCATCCCATCCAAAATCACTTTCAACCCGAATTGTGCATATAATTTGCCATTGAATTTTTACAATCCTCAAATGATTTTCCAAATGCTTAGAATCACATTGAACTTGGAATCTTTTAGAAATAGTTGCGGCAAGTCAATTAATAGAAACTGCTTTGAAAGTGCTAGAAGGCTTATTTCCTTTCTAGGTCTCCTTTGGTAGAATTTCGAGAAAAAGGTGTTCCATTAGTTTTGTTCACTTGAATTGCTTAGTTGTCTCTTCTTTGTTGCCCTTACCCATTCTATACTAAAAATTATCATTGTCAATAATTTTTATATCCAACAAGCTTAAAACATAATAAATTCAATATCCAACAACTTTAAAACATAATAATTTCAAAATCCAACAAACTAATTTCAATATCAATATCCAACCAACATTAAAAAAAATAAAAATTTTAATACTAAAACATATATAACATAAAAACAATAACCCTAAGCCCTAAACCTACCTAATATTTCTAGCCATATAACCAGTCCACATATTTGTGCAATTTCCTCTCCCTTAGTAGACCATTCTCTTGCTTCTTCTCTTTCTTCTTCTCTTTCTTGTCGCTTCGAAACAGTTGGTATTATCAAATCAAGCTCAAGCTCCTCATATAATCCTTGATTAAGTAAATCACTAGGATCAACTCCCATTATATATGATTATGAATGATACAACAAGCCAAAACTATATCTACTTGAATTTGAAAATTCCAAAATGGTTCAGCATCTAATACACGAAATCGTTTCTTCAAAATCCCAAAAACAAGTTCAATAGTGATTCACAATGATGAATGACGAAGATTAAAGAGTTCCTTTGCATTTTTTGGCCCCTGATCACTAAACTCTTTTAAATGATATCGGACGCCGCAATATGGGGTAATATATCCATTTTGAAAGCCATATATAGCATCAGTAAGATAATATTTATCTACAATTTTACAAAACATAATTATTACTAATAAATTATGAGCTTACTTGAACTATTTGTTATTTAATGTTAATTCTTACCTTCTAGAACTCTTAATCCTCTTGGGCGTGAAAGTGCATCACTTAAAATACAAGAATCATGTGCACTACCTTCCCAACCAACTAGAACATCGGAAAATTTCAAATAAAATGTAATGACAACCAATACATTTTGTGTTGTTGCCCTTTACAGCTACGAAATCTTCCTTAAATGCTAAGTGGAACAGATGCACAAACATGAGTTCCATCTAATTCTCCAATACAATCTTTAAAATAAGGATAAAACCTTGGATTGTTTCTGGTTTCACTAGGAGTTGACTCATCAGGTAATCTAATAACTAGTTTATACAATTTCAAAATAGCTCTCAATACAATCCTAAAATAATGGTGAATTGTCTCAACTGATCTCAATTATCTAGATCCAATCACTTGAAACCTTACATTATGACCAATTGCATGTAAAAATAACTACTTGCTCCTTAATATTCATCGATTTTTTTTATTGTAACAAATTGTTCCTATTAAGAATATCACACAAATTAAAAAAAGGCAATCGATCTCATCCTTATCACATCAATACAATGTTGGTCACCACTATATAAAATACAATTAATATAATTTTCTCTTTCATAATCTCGATTCACGTGAGGGTGAGAAGCGATTTCCTTCCTAGTTTTAAATTTTTTAATCCACAGAGCCCCAAAAGCTAAAACTGAAGCCATGACCCCCTAAAATTGCATTTTGATCTTTATTACGATCCATCTACACAAATAATGCCACACAAATATTTGATCACTACAAAAAATGCAAGCTTGCGATAAGATCAAAGGACAAACAAACAAAAAAACAAAAGATAAATAGAAAGGGTTAATATTTCATTCATATATATTGCTTTTGGCTTTATGGTTAATGTTTGAAATTTGAAGCCAATTTATGTTACATGTTTTTCTATATTCAGACACAGATGAAGTTAATTAGCTATTCTGTAACTAGCAAAAAAATTCCACATTTGCAAACAAAACACAATAGCTTTATTATTTTATCAGTGCATTCAAACACATTTGCAAAAAAAATCAAAAAGATAGTTTTGTTTGTCTCTATTATTCTAAGAGTAAAGCCAAAAGGGGAAGATGCTAAGAAATAAGAGAATGGAGGTTATCACACAAGTTGATAAAGTGGGTGTCAAGTTTATCAAAGATTGAATCATTTGATTAAGATATTAGCGGACCATGAATCGATTATCAGGGTTTTAATGTCAGCAAATTTTCCTCATGCAAAGATACCATTAACTCATCATATATATATATATATTTATATATGATGACAAAGATACCAACTACGTAGCTCATGATTCTGATATGCTTGCTATAATGAATTTCATGATACATAAAGAATCAAAGGCTAAAACTCTAACACTACAGACTCTAAAACCTAATTTGTCTTGGAATCCAATTCAGTTAGTATATTAAGCTATTGTATTTGTATAAATGGGTTCAACCACCACCAATCTAATCTTATCTGCATCAAAGAATGAAAAATATAATGTCTGATTTCTCTACCTACTAAGAATTTTATCCCTTCGTGTATTCATATATGTTACATATTTCATTCATATATATAGATGCAATAACATCAGATGAAGATTTAATGATTGTGTTTATAGGCCGTGTTTAAGAACCACAAAAGAAAACACAAAACACAAAAAACAACAATCTAGTTTCTAGAAATAACATAGGTTTTTATTTCTTCCTACCTTCCTTTCTTCATAAAACTTTTATTTCTTTTAGTTTTTTTTGACAATATATATAAAAAAATAGATGAGCAAAAGAAAAATGGAGTTGAAGAGGATCGAAAACAAGATAAATCAACAAGTCACATTTGCAAAATGAAGAAATTCTTTACTCAAAAAAGCTTATGAACTTTCCATCCTTTGTGATGCTGAGGTTGCTCTTAACATTTTTCTAATCGTGGCAAACTCTATGAATTTTCTCGTTCTAACAGGTAACCTTTTTTTTCTTACAAAATTTGAATCTGTGTTTTTCTTTTTGGATTTTTTAAGACATCTTTTAAAACTCGACAAAATTCCATGCTCTTTGTGTTTTGAATTTATTTTACCATGTTTCCGCAGTCATGCATTACTAAATCTGCCATTAGAAGAGAACCGGCATAGCAAGTAAGACCCCTCACCCAAATCCTGGACACTGATAGATCTAGCAAACCTAAGACCTAAATCTATTCATACAGAGGAATTTTGCTTGACACCTTTGCATCAAATTAACAAGATCCTTCAATATAAAACATACAAGAGCAAAAATAGCAAAGAAATGAAATGATAGTTAAAGCTTCTAATTTTTTTTAAAAGCTTAAGACTTTGTCATTCAAAACAAGATCTCAATCATCCAAATTCCACCCAACCCAAGAAGAACAAAATAATAGAGAGAGAAATGGAGAAGAGGCATGCCCAAGAACAGATCTCAATCATTCAAAATAATAGAGAGAGAAAAGGAGAACTAAACCTATTTATAACAAGCACACCCAAGATGAAGAAGAGTCTGGCTGAGGCTGATGGACGGAGAGGAAAGTAGAAGGACTGCTCTGTGATGAGGGTGAAGGAATGGAAAATGGCTTACAAAAATAAAATCTATAAGACATTTTATGTAAAAAGGAGGATATTTTCCCGTGTTTTTGAAAATGTTTTCCTTTAGGAATTCATTTTCGGTCAAACAAACACCGTAAAATAAGGAAAATATTTTATTGGAAAATGTTATACTGGCAAAAAAAATGAAGCCTTAGAAACCTTATAACCATGTTAAAACAAGTTGAAAAACACTTTAAAACCAAGTTTTTATCCACAAACCTAAAATGCACCTTTAACGACTCGATTTTTGACTTTTATTTAAAACCTGCGCTTTAATGGCTAAAAATTCAGTTTAAGAGACTAGATATCATTTAAAACCTATAGAAAGATGAATGAATACCATTAATTGAAGAAAAATAAGCTTTGACGCAAATCTGGAAAAACCAATATTTGAAGAAGATGATGAAACTAGTGAGATTTTTGGGTGTTTTTTTGGTTTCTATTGAGATTTATGGTTCAAGAATGTTGGAAATTAAAAGGGATTAGGATTTAGAAGCAAAAATCAATTGGGAGAGTATGGGAGGATGGAGGGACGACACAAGTAATGGGAAGAAGAAAATAACGTGAAACAATTTTAGAAAAAAGGGGTTTTTAGGTTGAAATTTAAAGTTTGGTCAAATTGCTTTATAAAAACTCTTTACAAATCAGTCTTATTTTCAAAATTAAAGGTATTTAAAACTTATTTTTAGAAATTTATTTAATTTCCTAAAAGCAATTGTCGAAAATATTATCGGTTACCAAACTTATGAAATTTCAAACACATTTGGGCTGAAATTTCTAAAATACCCTCAAAACTTCTAAGCTCAATTTTGGGGTGTGACACTAAAAGATGAAAATAAAACGAAGAAACTAAGTTCAAAAGAACTTAATGAGTTCCATGGTAACATAACCTCACAATAAGATTTGATTAACACCACAAGACTAAGACATAGATTGACAAAATGATACGCCACTTCTAGCGATTACAATTTCTTTTTTTTCGTAGTATCCACTAGAGGATATTTTCGCAAGTACACACAACCCATTAGCAGACACTATCCGCTATCAGAGACCCGCGAATGATGGACACTAGTCACGACTACTCTATTTGTATGTCACATAATGGACTACACCTTTATGACCATTTACCGTACTTTTTACAGTTCATACAATATCCACAACTTTTCTAACACAATGGACACTTTCTTATCAGTATGCTCCCTTCCTTATGCTAGCTTCTGATCCTAGTTTCGAAGAACCAATCATGTGTCTTCATACCGCTCTGTAGAGTCAATAGACTAATCATACCCTGCATACCTCCATCATTCCTCCTTGTATTTCGAACACATAAGTGTTCCCCTGCAAGGTCAAGTATTCACCAATCACGATTTGCTCCAAAGTGTCATACTAGAGACAAAACATAATGTCGAAACCATTTTTTGAAGCAAGTTTCAAAAATATTTTTTTTAAAAAATCGATAATGGGAGTCGCCACCAATCTTTTTAATTCAGTGTGATTGGATCACCGTAAAATAATTAAGTTTATTTAAACAAAAGTTTTGGTCTTTGAAACCAGAAAATAGGTTTGGGAGTCGGTTACATGTGAGGAAGGATTAGCACCCTCACACACCCAAAATTGGTACCTAGTCGATTATTTAATATCTTATTGTTTGAAAATCGAGAACTTGAGGAAAATTTAAAATGCGATCCTTAAAACATGTAAAAATGAAACAATTTGATAATATTTCTTCCTTTTTTAAAAATTAAATATCACGAAAAATGGTCTTTTATCTCGCGTTAATTAAGAAAAATCACGTCCCGTAAGTTAGGTACACAATATTTCAAGTACTCGAAAAATAAAACCATTCACCGATTGATCAGGCAAAATTTAAGATATGACTTTTTAGTATAAGAAAAAGATTTACTTTGAAGTCAAAAGAAATTTACGAGCAAACTGTCCTTTTCTTCTTGAGTTAATTGAGAATCACGTCCCGTAAGTTAGGAACACGATGTTTCGGACACTCGAAAAAGAAGGAACATTTATTGACAAAATGTGCATGTTTAAAATTTTAAAAAAGGTATTCGATAATGTAAGTTCAAGGATAAAATCACACCCCGTAAGTTAGAGCACGATTCTATCAAGTTCCTTAGGCAATGAATGTTACCTTGATTCTCAAAGTTTATTTTATAAAATGATGCAGGATTTATTTTCTTAAAAAAATTTAGATCACAAAAATTGAGTAAATGTATATTCAATTTGCAAATAAAATGACAATATAGTAAAATACACATGCATAGAGTAAGTTAATAAATACGTTTAAATTCAAATGACAAATCATATAAATATTAAATACGAGTAAATAACTCGATAATAGACAATAATAATGAATAAATAAGCAAGCAATATATGAGTAAGAAAATAAGTTAAGATCGAATACCCATAAGGTGACAGACTAATTAAGTAAGAGAATTAAAAAAATCTTTTTAATAAAATAATAATAATAAAGGATTTAACTAAAATGTTATGAAAATAAAATTAATAAGGAAGTAAAAGGGAAAAATTAATAATAAAGCAACTGGGAGGTCAGACTAAAAATAGAACAGAAATGATGGGCCAAAAGTTTTTATTTTTTAAAATACGAAATGAAGGATCCCTTTTTTAAAACAAAAAAATAAAAAATAAAAACTGTTTATTAAAATGGTTGGAAAAGCTAGGATTAAATGGGATAATTTCCCAAAAAATAAGGTCTAAGGACTAAATTAAGAAAAGGTAAAATTTGTTTGCTAATTTAAAAATAGTCGAATGGACCGATTTAAAAATAGAACAAACATGGAGGGACTTCACCAGAAAATTTCCACTTTTATTTTGAAAGTCTATTGTTAAAAACGACCTCGTTTCAAACCCATTGAAACTTGGCTTGAAACGGCGTCGTGTACAGGTACACCCTAGTGAAAGGGATTAAATTGAAAAGGAAAAAGGATTCAAGGGAAAGATTTTAAAATTCTAAAAATATGTGAAAAGGACAATGTTGAAAGATTAGAAAAGACGGAAGGACTGTGCAAGAAAATAGACCATTTCTTAAAAAAGCGCGGATTCTCCCTTATTGGGTCGGGTCCGACTCGGGTTGACGCAAAATGGCATCGTTTTAGAGCTTATCAGCTTAAGCCTTAACGACATCGTTCCAAAGGTCATATAAAAGCAATTTTTCAGACAAAAATTTCATTTCTTCTTTTAAATCTGCAAAAAAACTTTCTTTCTCTTTGTTTTTTTTTTCTCTCAACTTCCTTCATGTCCGATCTAAGGACTCCGTCGCAACCCTACTCTGACCATCGGTCATCAGCGACGGCAAACACCGTACTCGGTGGCCAAAAAAATAAAAAATCTTTTTCGACTCTTTTTCATGTTTTAAAAACGAATCTGGGCTTTGTTTTAACAAAATCATGCCAAATTTTTTTAGAGAAGTTTTGAAAAACTTCAATCTTGGTTTTTTTTTGTTTTTTGATTTTCCTTATTTCCTTTTTCTGTTTTTATATTTTATTCTTTTTGAAACAAACCCAAATCCAAGTCAGATTTTCGAAAGAACGAAGAGATTCGGATGATTTCGTATTACTGTTTCTTCCTTTTCAAAAATATAAACTTAGGTTTTTATTAAAAAAAAAGAGATCTTTCCAGATCTTTAAGAGAAAGAAAAGTTTTAATGATCCTGTTTGTTCATATTTTTTAAATCTTTTTTATTTTGTATTATTATTCGAAGGAAAATTCCTTCCTTTGTTTTTTATTCTTCGAAGTCCCCTTCCATAACCATTGAAGGGGTAGGAAGGGTACTTTGCGGTAGTTTTAACGGCAACGACTCTACGCAGATGGAGAGGTAAACCCTAACTCTTTATTTTCTTTTAATTTATATATATTTTCAGAAAAAAACAATAAAATAAATCTAAATATAATACCTTCGAATTTCTTTGGATTTCTACTGCTTCAATTTCTCTGATTTTTTTGTATTTCCTTCTCTGTGTGTAAACATTACAAAGGTTGGTGTGTTCTTTATAGCCACATTTAATACATTTTTATTATTTTTGTTGCGTCTCTGCCTTGCTTTGTATCTGCTTCTCCTTCTGTTCTTCTCCTTTTTTGTAGGTAACACCGGAATGGCATGGTGGCAGGGTGTCTGCCGGGGTCAACGAGGTTGGGGAAGAGCACCCTTGCCATTTTGGTGTAAAGGGGCGACAGAGAAGGCCTCGGATGTCGAGAGGTCAAATGCCCGAGGGTCAAAAGTCGAAGGATCGACAGTTGTGGGGTCAAAAAATCGAAGGGTCACGTGGCTGGCGTGGCGCTGACATGGCGTTTATGTGGTCTATGCTGATGTGGCGATGCTAACGTGGCAGTGGCGGTCGGGTGTTATGCAGATTAGGGTTTTAGGTTAAATGAGTTTAGGTTGTGGGCCTCAGATTTGGGCTCCTAAGTTTGGGTTTGGTTTTTTTATGTATTTGTTTTTAAGCATTGGGTTGTAATTTGGAATTTTGGTAAATAATAATTTTTTTATTTTTTATTGTTATATTTATTTGGTTTTATTCAATTTGGGCAGGATAAATTGAGCTTCTACAACTGCCCCTCTTTGCTCATTTTCGTGTAACAGGAATGAAGTAAAGACTCCAAGGAAGACCAATTTCATTCGACTCTACTAAATCTTGTCTTTCCTTCGCTATCTATCTTCAATCTGCCTTGTGGTTTAGGGTAAAATGTCGGATGCTTCAATCTGCTCCATGATTGGAGTAAAAGATTGATGTCTTCAATCTGCCTTCTGATTAAGGTAAAAGATTGGATGTCTTCAATCTGCCCTCTGATTAGAGTAAAAGATTGTATTCTTCAATCTGCCCCATTATCAGGGTAAGAGATTGGTGTTTCTTCAATCTGCCTTCTGATTAAGGTAAGAGTTTGGCTGTCTTCAACCTGCCCTCTGGTTAGGGTAAAAGATTGGATGCCTCAATCTGCTCCATGGTTAGAGTAAGAGATTGCTTGTCTTTAATCTACCTTCTGATTAAGGTAAGAGATTGGATTTTTCAATTTGCCCCATGATCGGGGTAAAAGATTGGATGCTTCAATCTGCTCCATGATCGGAGTAAGAGATTGGATTCTTCAATCTGACCCATGATCGGGGTAAAAGATTAGATGTTTCAATCTGCTCCATGATCGGAGTAAGAGATTGTCTGTCTTCAATCTACCTTCTGATTAAGGTAAGAGATTGGATTCTTCTATTTGCCCCATGATCGGGGTAAAAGATTGTATGCTTCAATCTACTCCATGATCGGGGTAAGAGATTGATGTGTCTTTAATCTGCCCTTTGATTAGGGTAAAAGATTGGATGCTTCAATTTGCCCCATGATAGGGGTAAGAGACCTGTAAAGTGTGCTTCTTTTGGCATTTTCGCACTTAGTATACTATGGATGAAATGTTCATGATGAGTATAAATGCAAAAATGTCATTTTTGAGAATGATGATTTTAGTCTTTAGGTCAACATCATCCGATGATTGTCTAAATCTTATCACTATCGTATCATTATGGTCTCTTTTCAAGTATGAGTGACCATCATCTAGGCTACTGGCCTTGGGGAGCCTTCCACCCTTCGAGTGTGGTCTTTCCAACTAGTGGTGTTGTTTTAAGTCCTTATATTATTTAAGAATTCCCCAGAATGATACTCAAATAACCTTTGTATGTTTTATCACATTAATCCATTATCTGTTATTTTAATGCAACAATGCTTGGACAAAGCCATAAGGTGAACAAAGTTGAATTTTATTGGAGACAAAGCTCGAATGAAAGAAAAGATTAAAAATGGCGGACATTCGTAAAAAGAATTGCCAAGTACAAAGTGAACTAAAACAAAATTAGGTGTCCTAAATATCAATGTATGAGCTTCCTGAGCAGAGTTGATGAGACCCACTCTAAGCTTGATATGTGTTAGGAGGCTTGGAGTACTCTGTCGATGCCCCAAGGTCTAATGTTCTTCGATCATTATAGGTCCATCCTTTGTTCCAATTTCGAGCTGCCCTTTTTGGGTTTTCAACTTAAAACCCACTTTAGTTTCAAAATGCCTTTTGTGGGTTTCTATCTTAACCTCTCCTTTTTTATTAGGTGAAATGTTTTTTCACCGAGTCTGAATTCATGGGGTTGTAGAGCTCTTTGCCATCCATTTCGGTCAATATGAGAGCTCCTCTAGAGAAGGCTTTCTTCACCACATAAGGTCCTTCCCAATTGGGCATCCATTTTCCTCGGAAATCCTTTTGTATGGGGAGTATCTTCTTTAAAACTAGATCTCCCCCATGAAATTCTCTAGGGCGGATCTTTTTGTTATAAGCCCTCATCATCCGTTTCTAGTACATTTGACCATGACGGACAGCTTTCAATCTCTTTTCTTCAATCAAATTCAGCTGATCGTATCTAGATTGGATCTATTCTACTTCATCTAGATTTAATTTCAACAAGACTCAGAGGGAAGGAATCTCTACTTCAATAGCTAAAATTGCTTCCATCTCATAGGCTAATGAGAACGGTGTTGCCTCAGTAAAAGTTTCAACAGAAGTCCTACAAGCATAAAGGGCGAATGGTAACTTCTCGTGTCAATCCTTATAAGTCTCTGTCATTTTCCTGATGATCTTCTTAATGTTCTTGTTGGCTGCCTCCACTGTCCCATTCATCTTTGGGCGATAAGGAGATGAGTTATGATGTTTGATGTTGAACTAACTACAGACGTCTGCTATCGTGCTGTTGTTCAAATTCAAAGCATTGTCAAATATAATCCTTTCTGGCATTCCATATCGACATACGATTTCTCTTTTAAGGAATTTACTAATCGTAATTTTTGTAACATTGGCGTAGGAAGTAGTTTCTACCCATTTGGTGAAGTAATCAATGACCACAAAGATGAATCGATGTCCATTAGAAGCTTTTGGTGAAATTGGTCTAATGACGTCTATGCCCCACATAGAAAAGGGCCACGGGGAAGTCATAACATGAAGAGGTGAAGGCGGTACATGGATCTTATCCCCAAAAATCTAACATTTGTGACACTTGTTGGCATAGTTGATGCAATCACTTTCCATAGTGGACTAGTAGTAACCAAATCTCATTATTTGTCGAGCCATTATGAAACCATTGACGTGTGTCCCACAAACACCTTCATGGACTTCTTCTAGGATTTTCCTAGCATCAACACATCTTAGCAACACTGGATCTTTCCTCCTTTTATGCAGAATGTCTCCATCCAAGACATAATCAATTGTGAGTCTTCTCAATGTCCGCTTATCATTCTCGGTAGCTTGCTTTGGGTATTTGCGATCTCTTACATAATGTAAGATGTTCTGGTACCAAGGATAGTCATCCTTTTCTCCTTCCTCAATGTTGTAACAGTGGGCAGGAGCCTCGTAAATGCTCATTTGAATAGGCCTTACATCCTTTCGCTTGTTTACTTTAATCATTAAGGCAAGAGTAGCCAAAGCGTCAGCCATTTGGTTTTCATCTCGTGGGAGATTATGGAATGTGATGTCATCAAACTATTTGATTAACTCGGGAACCAACCTTCGATAATCAATTAACTTTGAGTCTCTTGTTTCCCATTCTCCTCTGAGCTAGTAAATTACAAGTGCAGAATCCCCATATACTTCCAGAACTATGATTTCTCGTTCTATGGCTACAGGGAGTCCCATGATACATGCTTCATATTCGGACATGTTATTTGTACAGTCAAAGTTAAGCTTACTAGTGAAAGGATAATGGTCACCTTCTAGAGATACCAAAACTAACCCAATTCCATTGCCCGTGGCATTCGAAGCACCATCAAAATTCACCCTCCAAGGATGTTCTTTCAAAGCTTCTTCTTTGGTGGTTGCAACATACATTAGACCTTCATTCGGGAAATCAAAATTCAAGGGCTCATAATCCTCTAGAGCTTGGTGGCTAGAAAGTCTGCTATTGCGCTTCCCTTTACTACCTTTTGGTTCACATAGACTACATCAAACTCTGAGAGCAGGATTTGCCATCTACCCATTCTCCCATTTAGTACGATCGACTCCATCATGTATTTTAAAGGATCTAATTTCGAGATCAGCCAAGTTGTGTGATACAACATATATTGCCTTAATCTTCGAGTTGTCCAAACTAAAGCACAACACAACTTCTCAATTGGCGAATACCTTGTTTCACAGTCCTTCTTACGTAATATATCGCTCTTTCTTTTCTTCCAGACTCGTCATGTTGGCTTAGCACACATCCCATAGAATTCTCAAAGACTGCTAGATATAAGATCAAAGGTCTGTTAAGGCTTGGTGGTACTAGAATTGGGGCATTTGAAAAATAATGTTTGATCTTGTTGAAGGTCATCTAGCATTCCTCATCCCACACACCTGGGTTATGTTTCTTAAGAAGACAAAAGATTGGGTCACATTTCTCGGTTAGTTTTGAAATAAACCTTACGATATAATTCAACCTTCCTAAGAAACCTCAAACTTCTTTCTGAGTATGTGGTGGCGGTAACTTTTGTATGGCTTTGACTTTGTTTGGATCAATCTCGATGCCTCTCCTGCTAACCACGAAACCTAACAATTTACCTGAAGTAGCTCCGAATGTGCATTTAGCTGGGTTTAACTTTAGTTGATACTTCCTCAACCTTAAGAACAATTTCTTCAATACTTCCACATGTTCTTCCCCATTTCGAGATTTTGCAATCATATCATCAATGTAAATCTCGATCTCTTTATGCATCATATCATGAAACAAGGTTACCATAGCTCTTTGATATGTTGCTCTCGCGTTCTTAAGCCCGAATGGCATCACTTTATAACAAAATGTTCCCCACGTCATGACGAAAGTGGTCTTCTCCATATCTTCGGGATCCATCTTTATCTGGTTGTATCCAAAGAAACCATCCATGAAGGAGAATAATGAATGACCCACCGTGTTTTCAACTAGAGTATCAATATGAGGTAACGGGAAATTATCCTTCGGGCTTGCCTTGTTCAAATCTCAATAATCGACACACATTCGTACCTTCCTATCCTTCTTGGGGATCAAGATTATATTAGCCACCCATTCGGAATACTTGACCACCTGGAGGAAATTAGCGTCGAACTGCTTTGTAACTTCTTCCTTTATCTTTAATAGCACGTCAGGCCTCATCCTTCGAAGCTTTTGTTGAACAGGTTTACAACCTTCCTTTATAGGGAGACTATGTACCACAATTTCGGTATTTAACCCAGGCATATCCTGATAAGACCACGCAAAAACATCTTTGAACTCTTGGAGCAATTTAATAAGATATTGCCTTGTTTCTGTGGAAATGCTATATAATGACCTAAATTCACAAGCACCGAAAAAGTGAGTTATAGGGCTCCGTCTTAGTAAACCGAGTTCATAAATAATTATTAGGAGTAAGTATGAGTCTAGTAGTGTGTTTAATTAGGCTTTGATTAGGTGAATTTAGTTTAATTTAGAGTAATTAGTAAAAAGGACTAAATTGAATAGGGGTGAAAGCCTAATTATAGATTAAAAGAAAGAAAGAGGGACTAAAATGGAAATTATGCCTATTGCATAATTTGAGGCGACAAACAATGAAAAAAATCTAAAGATTTTTCATTATTTAAGTTATTATTAATTAATATTAGAATATAATAGTATAAATTATTATTTAATTGGTATTATTTTATTAGATTAATGAAATATATATATATAAATTAAAGCCAAATGTATGGTAATAAAATATACATGTGTAAAAATTATATTTGTACATTTGTAAAATAAATATTAATTTGCTTATTATTTAAGTAAATAGATATTTATAATTTATAATATTATTACTAACTAACTAATATATATAAGATATAAAAGAATAAAGAAAAGAAAAAGAAACAAAAGAAGGAGAAGAATAAAGGCTCAAACGAAAAAGGGAAAGAAAAAAAGGGAAGGAAAAAGAAAAAGGGGAAACTAGAATTTTAAAGCTTAAAGCTTTAATTGGTAAGTCAATTAAGTCATTTTCTCTTAAATTAGATGTTTTAGAAGCTTTAGAATAAAGTTTTGATGAAATTAAGTTGAGGTCTTGGAAATTTTAAGGTTTTTGAACATAGTTCATGTTGAACAAAATAGTGAATTAGGGATTTAATTAAATGAATTTCAAGTTAGAATTGATAAAGAGATTAAATTGTAAAAGAAGCTATAAGTTTTGTGATATAGGGACTAAATTGAAAGAAATTTTAAATTAGGGTTTTATTATGAACATTAGATAGTTAAGTAGAATATGAAAGGAAATTGAATAAAAATAAAGTATGAATTAAGTTAGAAAAATAAATGAGTTAATTAGGATTAAATTGGAATTAGAGTATAAATTGGATAGAAATTCAATTATTATTATAAATTAGTGCGGTAATTAATAGTGTAAATTATTATTTCCGTAGCTAGCAAAGAATCCGAAGCATCGGCACAAAAAGGAAAGGAGAAAGTTATCGAGGAGTAATCGCGAAATCCGGGTTTGTATTACTATAATTTGAATTATTCATTATTTAATGTTTATTTCGATATTTATATTTAATAAGTGAAATTGAAATTGAAAGTGATATGAATTATAAATTGAAAATCCCTATTAACTAGTCGGGCTGAGTTGGATATAGTTGGCATGCCATAGGATTGGAAGAGTTCAGAGATACTTCGACCTTGAGTCGATGAGACACTGGGTGTCATTATTTTACTTCGGATAGATTCGATGAGGTACTAGGAACCACTTTACTTCGGCTAGGCCGATGAGACACTAGGTGTCACTTTATTGCTTTGAACTATCCGATGAGGCACTGGGTGCCATTCTGGTATGTTTGGTTGGATCCGTGTATCCGCCAAGGTCCGAGCTTATTAATAGGGGTAAACAATGTGAAAAAGAAAAATTGAATACAAATGAAACAATTGATGCATATAAAGTGAGATGTGATGAAATTGAGAAATGAAAATGGAATGGATAAATCAAAGGTTTCAAAAGTTATTCGTACCTAATTGTTTATGGTATTTGGTTGTTATTTGGTTAAATTGATTTTTCATTGATATGGAATGAAAGTGGTGTATAAATTAAGATAATATGTGTTCATGTATTATATGATTGATTATGTGAAATTTATTTGGTTATTTATAATTTGAATTATAGTGATACCACTGAGTATTGAATACTCAGCGTACGATTGTTTCCGTGCGGAGGTTAGTAGAAATTAAGGTCCTGGTTCAGCATCCAGATCGATCCCGACCTCAGTATAAACTCGGTGATGTAATTCTCCCCTTTTGCTAAAAGTGGCATGTACTAAGTGTTGTATAGGTTACATGTATATGCTTGTAATATTGGTTGTAAATATATAAATATAGTATATATATACTATATTTTGATATTAGTTTAATAAAAAGGTAAAGAGTATATTATAAAATTTGGTATTAAGTTTGAATGACAAATGAATAAAGTTATTAGTAAATTTTGAGTAATATTAAGAATGTTTAATTATTAAATTAATATGTTAATGAATTGATTATGATTTAGGTGAATTTGAGTATAAATTGTTTTGGTTGCGGGTTGAAATTGCAGGGAAGGTTAGATGTTTTAAAGGGGGTTATATCGAGTTCGAAAAAAAATTTACGAAAAATTTGTGGAGCACAAGAACAAGTCCAAATTCCCTTCTAATACGTATTTTGAGCCTCGAGGGTCCAATTAAGGAATTTTATGATTATTTTATAGTATGTTCATTAATTATTTATTTATTATTTGTAAATTGTCCGATATGTCTGGTAATACCCTGTAACCCTATTTTGATGACGGTTTAGGGTTAAGGGTGTTACATGCTCGTCCCGATTTTTACTTCTTTCTTTTCTTCCTCATTTCCCAAACTCACGATTTCTATAGACTCTTTATGAAGCAGGATTTCTTTTTCATCTTGCTTCACCATTCATAACAAATCGGGAGACAAGTTACAATCTTGGTTCTCTTCAAAATCCTAAAGTTCCTCTGGACACATATCTTGCTCAAAAGGGGCATCGAGTCAACAATGGTGTTGCTCATATCATTGATATCAAAAGACCTGTTAGAGGGATAATAAGAGATCCAAAGAAACAAATAAATTTAAGAATGATTGATTATATGGTATGATTATGAATGAAAAGAATATTTTTGATAAGGGTAAAAAGACTTGTTAAATTGAATAAGAATAAATTAAATTGAAGAATGGTTAATCGTATAGTATGAAATATTTGTCAAACTTGGCAAGAATAAATAGAATTGCGAAATTTTAGAATAAATGCATTTTTCATTAAAATAACCGATAATGATAATGGGCCTTTTACAAATATCCTTACTACTCTTAGGCCTAAAGCAGTAGGTGTATTTTGGGCATTACTCTAAAGGGGTCTTAAGACTATAAGGAGATCCTCTACAGTCCAGTTGTTCAGAGTACTCCTAGGAGTGTAAGGAGGAATTTCCCGTAGGATTCTTTCTTCATTAATGCTTAAATCCTTTATTATTTCTATTACTTTAGTCAATTTCCTCTCCTTTTCTTCCAATTTTGGCCTTGCATTGATTATTCCCCCTGATATGAAAGTTTTTATTATATGGGGAAAAACCATTGGCTCCCACTTGATTTCCTCCCCGGTTAAACGTGCTCTTCTCTCTCTCCTGCTTCTTCTCTAATTCCTTCTTCTTCTCCCTTACATCTGGCTTGTGCCCTAGATCAAAGTGATCTAGTTTATCTACCAACATTGGCACACTGATCCTCCCTTGGAGATACCTTCCTAATCCCTTTCCTGTTAACGCTCCTTTCCCGACCGTCATTTGTAAACTCATCCTTGTGTTTTGTGATATTTTGGGTGTAGGGATCTTGCTTCCTTCGGCAATGAAGGTTGCGTTGACAAATTTCAAAGACCTAAAAGAGCATTCCAAGGCCTCTTCGTCCGCACAAATGTAGGGTGCATCATTTGCAATTGACACAATTATATCTTCCTCAGCACTGATTGTGACCAATCGACCTTCGGTCACCAATTTCAACTTCTGGTGTAGTGATGATGACACTGCCCCTACCAAATGGATCCATGGTCTTCCAAGCAAGCAGTTGTAGCTCGATTTGATATCTACTTCGTATGAGTTTAGACCGATTAATAGTGGTATTTCAATCCTACCCAATACCTTTCTTTCTGTCCCGTCGAATGCTCTCACTATGTTGTGGTATGCTTTCATGTGAGAACTATTGATTGGCAACCTCTTCAATGTTATTAACGGCAGAACGTTTAGAGCTGACCCGTTATCTATCAATACACCAGGCAATGTGTAACCTTTACAGCGGGTGGTGACATGTAGCGTTTTAGTCGACCCCATACCTCTTGGGGGTATTTCGTAATCATTAAAAAAGATGAAGTTGTCAGTGCTTACATTGCTGACCAAAAGATCTAGCTTATTCACTGAGATATCGTCAGCTACATAAGTCTCATTGAACACTTTCATTAGCGCGTTACGAAATACTTCCAAGCTTAGTAATAGTGTCAAAATTGATATACGAGCCGACTGCTTGTGCAATTGTTCCACCACCAATATTCATTATGCTTTAGGAATTTCGAGAATTCCCTAACTTCTTTTTCTGTTACTGGCTCGTTGATTGGTGACTTTGGCCTTTCAATCTTTCCTCTTTTGGGCTCTTCTAGGGCTTTTTCCTTAAATGTCTCATTTTCTATTCTTGTAGGATCATAGCTCTTCCCGCTATGTGCGATAAGAATCACATCTTGAGCTCTTTCTAATTTAACTTTGGAATTTTCCCCTTTTGATACCATCATATTACAATTGTAATTCCAAGGTGCCATCTTGTTATCCTTATAGAGAAAGGCTACAGGTTTTTGGATTATTATTTTGGGAGTTGCTCTTTCTTCAGTTTCATTGCTTCTTGGCCAAGAAATTATTATTATTGGGTGACTGACCCCGAAAGTTCTTCTGGTTGTGTCTTTTTCAAAAGCACACACTTCTTCCATCTCTTCACTTTCCTCAAAAAATTCTAACTCTTTGTTATCCATTAAACTTTGTACCAAGGTTTTGAACTCATCGCATTCTTGGATTCATGTCTTTCATCCTCATTGAACTCACAGTAGTATCCTGCTCTTACTAGTTCCCTCGCATTTTGGGTGATCAAGCCCACTTTCACCATCTCATACCAAACCCATCTTAATGGTGATCCCACCTCCTCAACACGGGTCTTGATCTTTCTACCTTCTCTCTCAACCACTACATTCACCCCTTGGTTAGGATGATTGGGTAGCGGATTCCCTGATACATTGGGACTTGCAGAGTCCTCGAATCTTAGCTTCCCGACGTTGATGAGTTGTTAAACCTGCCTTTTTAAAGCCGTACAGTTCTCAATTGAGTGTCTTGTTATTCCTGCGTGGTACTCGCATCGGGAGTTCTCATCGTACCATTTTGGGAA
Organism: Gossypioides kirkii; assembly: GCA_005610355.1. Classification (NCBI taxonomy): domain Eukaryota; kingdom Viridiplantae; phylum Streptophyta; class Magnoliopsida; order Malvales; family Malvaceae; genus Gossypioides; species Gossypioides kirkii. Next base: position 20,749,450 of record CP032245.1, read on the forward strand.
TGGCGGTTGCAGTGGTTTTAGATGGGCTGGTGATAGGACATGTTCATCGAACAACTTTTGATAAAGTTCTTTGTACGTTATGGGGATGAAAGTGAATTTTGGGTTTGACCTCGAGTTAAACCCCTGCCTCAGAGTTCTTTGGTAGTTATTTACTGTGGTTCTGGGTGGTTCCATCACCATTGGCTTTGAATAATTCGTCTTGTAGTAGTCTATGTTGTTTATATCATTTTCCTTTTTCCTAGGGATTGCTCTCTTAACTCTTCCCCTAAATCGATCTTCTCGTATCTGATCTCATTCTCGATCATTTCCCCCGACATAACCATGTCAGAAAAACTCTTAGTTGCGCTTCCTAATAGGTGGTTGATGAATGGGGATTTTAGAGTATTAACAAACAACATAGTTGTCTCCTTTTCCAACAATGGTGGTTGTACTTGGGTTACTACGTCTCTCCATCTTTGAGCGTATTGCCGGAAGCTTTAATTTGGCTTCTTCTCCATTCTTTGTAAGGTTAGTCTATCGGGTGTCATGTCCTTCCATGAGCTTATTTTGGCATGGCTCAACTGATTATACCACTTTGCAGCAGATCTTGCTAGACTATCCTAGAAGCAATGTATCAACAACTGATCATTATTGACATGCCCAGTCATCCTCCTACAGAACATCGTAATGTGTGCCTCAGGGCAACTTGTCCCGCTGTATTTGTCAAAGTCAGGCGTTTTGAATTTCGGGGGGAGCACTAGGTCTAGGACAAGGCTTAGATCCTTAGCGTCAATTCCAAAGAAGGTATCAGCACTTCCATTGCTTTCACTTTTTCTTCCAACCATTTGTATTTATCTTCTAGCTGTCTCGGGATCTCAGGCCTTGCTCTTTCTTTCTCCTCCACGTCATCTAAGTCATGGACGACCGGGTTGGCTACATTATCTCTAGAATTGGAACTAGATCCCATCTGGAAATTTGCTGGCGCTGACATGCCACCGGGGTTTTGTTGTGCTCTTATCGTTACCAGTACCCCATGTGGGTATGTTTCTTGCGGTGCTTGAATATGCACAGAAGCATAGCCTTGGAGATTAGGCTCCTCACTTTCCTCCCCTGGGCTTACAACTAGACCTTTTCCCTTATCAACCCCTTCTTTTATTAGTTGAGTTAGTTCACTTATAATGCTCCTTTGTGACTCTATAATTTTTTTCTTCATATCCTGCTGCACTTTTGCCAAATGGTCTTGCAGCTGCACTTGCATTTGCTTTTGCATTTCCTTCCCGATTTCTTCTAAACGCTGATTCTTTAAACCATCGCTTTTCGAGTACCGTAACGGTGTGAATTCTTTATGGTTTCTGGTTTAACTGTTTAAAATTTTAATTAATTAGAGTCGTTGTGTTAAAATATGAAAATGCTATGCGAATGAATGCATATATGCAATGTAAGAGAAGGCATTAATTCTGAATTCAATTCCATTAGAACAACTTCATTAAAAGACAAATTTCTTTACATAAAGTGAATTACATAAATGACTTTGCTTTAATGCCTAAAGCCTTGGTTTTTCCAAGAAGTCCGGCTAGTTTTTGTCCTCAATCTGATCTTGATTCCTATTGCAAGCTCAGCATATCAGCTTCAATAGCTAGCGTTTGCACATGATCAGCCACTTCTTGCATTTGGGTGAGTGTCTCGCCCATAACATAATCTCTTTCTCCAACTTGCCTTTGAGCCTGTTGAAGGTGCCACTCGCTTGTTTTTAGATTCCTTTCGAGAATCTTGATTCATATCTCGTCATTCTATAGCGAGGCTTAAAATTCTTGTACTCTTCTCCTCAACTCCTTATTTTCGGCCAGACATGCCTTCAGTTCTGTTACGGAGTTTCGACTGTGATGTCTTCGTAAAGATTCTTCTTGCTCCACTATTCTAGCTTCTAACTCAACTATTTAGGCTTTCAATTCAGCCTTCTCAACTTGGCTTCCTATCAACTCTCCTTTTATGGCATTCTCTCGAGCTTGACCGTCTTGGAAGTTCCTTTTCCATCATTTCGCTCGATCTTTTTGTTCTTGGACTCTTGTTGTCATTACTCTGACTTTTTGCCAAGCTCAGCAGTCCTCATGGATAGACGAAGTTTTTTGTAATGCTTCTTCAAATCCTCTAAGTCTTCTTCGGCTTTGTTCTTTCCTTTTCTTAACTTTTCAGCCTCTAACTTATGGATATTCACATCTAATCCCAACTTTATCTTATCCTCTTCCAACACTTCTATTCTCTTTCCAAATTTCGAGCTCTTCCTTTCAAAGTCTTGTTTTATGATGTCTAATTTTGATGGAACTACTTGCAAGCATTCTTCTATCGGTCGAATATCTTTGGGATTTGGCACTAGAGTATTATCATTAACTCTTTTGTTTCTCCACCAGTCATATTTCGGTGTCGTCATCGAGTTTGCAGCAAATACTTTCATCCTATGCACTTGGTTCCTCGCGTTTGATATCTCTCTAACTCTTTTCTTGTAGTTATCCCCTTTGTAGGTGAACTCGCACTGGGACAAACCTTGCGTTGCTGGGATAAACTGTCTTATCTTGTATTAACTTAACACGAGTAGAGGGGCATATCTTACATCTCCCCATACTCTGAGTAAGGGAACCCAATCAAAACTACCACAGTGGTAGAGAATCTCGTCAATGATAAACCAAGGTGCCTTCCATTCAACATCCTCATCCAGAAGATTTTGAAGGATAGCCATCCACTTCTCTTCAGATATATTCTGCTCCCTTTGTGTGGCTACGAACTCTTTCAGAGGTGAATAATCTACTAAGTACACCTTGTACGAAATATTTTCTTTCTTCCAAAAGTGATTGTGAAACCAAACCATTAAAATTGGTGCACAGCCAATGAACCTCCCTTCTCCTTCTCTTCGACAAACATTTAGTGATCTAAAGGTCTCGGCGAGAATTGCTGGGACTGGTGTAACTATTTTACTAAGTCGATCGAAAATATCAGCAACTGCATCATCTACATGCCCTAATGCTTTTGGGAAGATAACTAACCCATAAATGCTTAGAGCGAAAATATCGACGTATTTTTTCATAAATGGGTGTGCTAGTATCAGATCTCTCAAACTCTTCCAAGTGATACACTTATTATCTCCTTTTACTTTGATTCAAGATGCGACCTACTGGTCACTCATCCCGGTTGTGTTCATCAACCTTTTCAAAAATGTCAGGATACATGCAGCTTTCGAGTAAGCCTTGTCAACTTGAATCCTTGGACAACGGATCAATGCAGTATATATTTCCACTGTGGGTTTCATGTCAAAGTTTCCAAAAGTGAAACAACTATATGCGGGATTCCAGTGTTGAGTGAGAGCTCGAAAGAGATACTTGTCTATCTTTACCTCGAGTAAATAGGGTAGATCTCCTTATTCTTTATAAAACATTTGCTTCATCTCCTCATTCCACTGACCCCAAATATCTCTCAATTCTTGCACACTATTTTAAGTCACTCGAGTATGATCCCAAAATACCGATAAATGCCCTTCCGTTAAGCTATCTCTCTTCTCACGCTATTTTTCTTCCGACCATAAGCGCACGGTCATGTTGTCTTCCACTCTACCAAAAAATCTGTTTTCCATGACAAACCTCTCTATTTAGTAATCAAGTATGAACCAACACCTTTTCTATGATGGAAATGCAATGTGGAAAATAGAAACAAAGACAAAATAAAGCAAGTCAGTATGCTACACAGAGATAGAATCTAACTATAAAATTGCAATTAAGAGCAAAAATAATAATGCGGCTCTCCTATTTAGGTAATGCTAAAGGTTTATCGCGATGCTTGTAGGCTCCTAAAGTCGACTACATGCGGTTTGTGTTCTAAAGTAAGGGTACCTGAACCAGCAAATTCCTCTATCCTCACCCATTATAGGTTCATACGGATGAGTTCAGTTCAGGGGGATACATTTCCCATATGTTTGCACGGAAGTGAAAACTTCACGAAAACATAGGTACGAATGTATTCCCGAAAGTGATTCACTATCCTGCACGGAGGTGAAGACCTCACGAAGTAATAGTTTCACACTTCCACTTAAGGGGTAAAGTAACCAATCAATGCAAATGCATGGAACCCTCACTTCGACAATGAACAATTCAAATTTAAAAACAAACATATGAACACAAAATGCAATGATCACAAATTAAATTTAAATCAAATTCTCAATTTTCAATCAAGAAGACCAAAAATAATTGACTCGCGGTTTGACTCTCTTATTTATCCCTAGTGGAGTCGCCAAGCTGTCAAAACCATTTTTTGGAACAAGTTTCAAAAATATTTTTTTTTTAAAAATCGAAAATGGGAGTCGTCACCAATCTTTTTAATTCGGTGTGATTGGATCACCGTAAAATACTTAAGTTTATTTAAACAAAAGTTTTGGTCTTTGAAACCAGAAAATAGGTTTGGGAGTCGGTTACATGTGAGGAAGGATTAGCACCCTCACACACCCAAAATTGGTACCTAGTCAATTATTTAATATCTTATTGTTTGGAAATCGAGAACTTAAGGAAAATTTAAAATGCAATCCTTAAAACATGTAAAAATGAAATAATTTGATAAAAAAAATTTAAAAAAAATTAAATCTCGCAAAAAATGGTCTTTTATCTCGAGGTTAATTAAGAAAAATCACGTCCTGTAAGTTAGGGACACAATATTTCGAGTACTCGAAAAATAAAACCATTCACCGATTGATCAGACAAAATTTAAGATATGACTTTTTAGTATAAGAAAAAAGATTTACTTTGAAGTCAAAAGAAATTTACGAGCAAACAGTCCTTTTCTTCTCAAGTTAATTGAGAATCACATCCCGTAAGTTAGGAACACGATGTCTCGGACACTCGAAAAAGAAGGAACATTTATTGACAAAATGTGCATGTTTAAAATTTTAAAAAAGGTATTCGATAACGTAAGTTCAAGGATAAAATCGCACCCCGTAAGTTGAAGCACGATTCTATCGAACTTCTTAGGCAATGAATGTTACCTTGATTCTCGAAGTTTATTTTATAAAACGATGCACGATTTATTTTCTTAAAAATTTTTAGATCACAAAAATTGAGTAAATGTATATTCAATTTGCAAATAAAATGACAATATAGTAAAATACACATGCATAGAGTAAAATACACGTTCAAATTCAAATGACAAATCATATAAATATTAAATATGAGTAAATAACTCGATAATAGACAATAATAATGAATAAATAAGCAAGCAATATACAAGTAAGAAAATAAGTTAAGATCGAATACCCATAAGATGACAGAATAATAAAGTAAGAGAATTAAAAAAAATTAATAAAGTAATAATAAAAATGATTTAACTAAAATGTTATGAAAATAAAATTAATAAGGAAGTAAATAGGGCAAAAATAATAATAAAGCAAGTGGGAGGTCAGACTAAAAATAGAATAGAAATGATGGGCCAAAAGTTTTTACTTTTTTAAATATGAAAAGAAGGATCCCCTTTTTTAAAACAAAAATAAAAAAAAATAAAAATTGCTTATTAAAATGGTTGGAAAAGCAAGGATTAAATGAGATAATTTCAAATTAAGAAAGGGTAAAATTTGTTTACTAATTTAAAAATAGTCGAATTGACCGATTTAAAAATAGAACAAACATGGAGGGACTTCACCAAAAAATTTCCACTTTTATTTTGAAAGTCTGTTGTTAAAAAATATCGCGTTTCAAAGCCATTGAAACTTGGCTTGAAACGGCATCGTGTACAGGTACACCCCAGTGAAAGGGATTAAATTTTTCAAAAGGAAAAAGGATTCAAGGGAAAGATTTTTAAATTGTAAAAATATGTGAAAAGGACGATGTTGAAAGATTAGAAACGACAAAAGGACTGCGCAAGCAAATAGACCATTTCTTAAAAAAGCGCGGATCCTCCCTTATTAGGTCGGGTCCAACTCGGGTTGATGCAAAACGGCATCGTTTTAGAGCTTATCAGATTAAGCCTAAACGACGTCGTTTCAGGGGTCATATAAAAGTAATTTTCAGACAAAAATTTCATTTCTTCTTTTAAATCTGCGAAAAACTTTCTTTCTCTTTGTTTTTTTTTCTCCAAACTTCCTTCATGTCCGATCCAAGGACTCCGTCGCAACCCCGCTCTGACCATCGGTCATCGGCGACGGCAAACGCCGTACCCAGTGGCCGGAAAAAATAAAAAATCTTTTTCGGCTCTTTTCATGTTTTAAAAACGAATCTAGGCTTTGTTTTAACAAAATCATGCTAGATTTTTTTAGAAAAGTTTTGAAAAACTTCAATCTTGGTTTTTTTTTTATCTTTTGATTTCCTTATTTCCTTTTTCTGTTTTTATTTTTTTTGAAACAAACCCAAATCCAAGTCAGATTTTCGAAAGAAGGAAGAGATTTGGATGATTTCGTATTAATGTTTCTTCCTTTTCAAAAATATAAACCTAGGATTTTATTTAAAAAAAAGGAGAACTTTCCAGATCTTAAAGAGAAAGAAAAGTTTTGATGATCCTGTTTGTTCATATTTTTTAAATCTTTTTTAGTTTGTATTATTATTAGAAGGGAAAATCCTTCCTTTGTTTTTTATTCTTCGAAGTCCCCTTCCATAACCATTGAAGGGTTCGGAAGGGTTCTTTGCAGTAGTTTTAACGGTGATGATACTGGGCAGATGGAGAGGTAAACCCTAACCCTTTATTTTCTTTATATATATATATATATTCGAAAAAAACAATAAAATAAATCTAAATATAATACCTTCGAATTTCTTTGGATTTCTACTGCTTCAATTTCTCTGCTTTTTTTGTATTTCCTTCTATGTGTGTAAACATGACAGAGGTTGGTGTGGCCTTAGTAGCCACATTTAATACATTTTTATTATTTTTGTTGCGTCTCTGTCTTGCTTTGTATCTTCTTCTGCTTCTGTTCTTCTCCTTTTTTGCAGGTAACACCGGAATGGCATGGTGGTAGGGTGTCTACAGAGGTCAACGAGGTTGGGGAAGAGCACCCTTGCCATTTCGGTGCAAAGAGGTGACAGAGAAGGCCTCGGATGTCGAGAAGTCAGAAGCCCGAGGGTCAAAAGTTGAAGGATCGACAGTTGAGGGGTCAAAAAATCGAAGGGTCACATGGCTAACGTGGTCTGTGCTGACGTGGCAGTGGCGGTTGGGTGTTAGACAGATTAGGGTTTTAGGTCAAAATGAGTTTAAGTTGTGGGCCTCAAATTTGGGCTCTTAAGTTTGGGTTTGGTTTTTTTATGTATTTGGGTTTTTTAAGCATTGAGTTGTAATTTGGACTTTTGGGTAAATAATAATTTATTTTTTATTTTTTATTTTTATATTTATTTGGTTTTATTCAATTTAGGCCGGATAAATTGGGCTTCTACACATAATATATTGTATTTTTTCATTTCATCATCATATATGTCAACCCTCCGATACCTCCTTACTCGATTCTGGATAGAAGCTTGTGCACCAAGGAAGGAGTATTTATACCAATGCACGTGCAAGACTTCTGTCTATGACTAACTGACTTTAACAGTACATACATTGACTCCTTACCACGCCCCTTTGACATGCATACCACAACCAAAGGTACAAAGGAACTCACCAGAAACCTTCACACAGAGCTTTTTACTCGACGAGTTCTTTTCCCTTAGAACTCAGACCTCTCATATATTTAGCTAAAAATAATCACATGACTCTTTGAAATACAAAACCAACTGAAATTCAATCAAATAATAGGAATTGGAAAACATGTAAATAGTTCCCAAAAGGAAGTTTTCTTTCTATTTGGTATTCAGATGGAAACCCTATTGAATAGCTCTTACAACAACTTCTTTCTATCTGGTAAAACTTAATGAAGGATTTAAGAATTATACCAACAGAAAGCTTAAAGAAAGAAGCTTCTACAGCTTAACAAACAACTCTTTCATTAACGATGAAGAAAACCTCTATGTTTTCTTCGATGATAACGAAGGCAAGTAGAGAAGATGAGAATGAAAATCTTCACTCCATTACTGGATTGTCCTATTTATAGCTAACTCTAGCCAAAAATCCCACTCAAGGTTAACCTCTAATCTGTAATCATGCACACATGCTTCCACTAATTAATCACATCCTAAGAGGCTCTCTAGGTGTCCTGGTTATTGACATGTTACCTCCACTAGGATTTTAGAAAACTTAAACATGTCTCACTAACCACTATTTCTAATACAAAATTACATCTATAGCAACACAAAACATGGGTGGTAGACTTATTAGTGGGAGAGTCCTCTAAATAAGAATCTCGTCAAAATGAGGAACTTACCAACAGCGAAATAAGAATCCACAAACTTGACGAAGCTTAGCGAAATACCTCATAGGGAATTTCACCACGCTAACCGGTCTAAGTCTTGCGACTTAGGAGGTTTCGTTAGAAAATCCTTCCAAACATACTAGTTGGCCAAACGAGGGTGTTACACTTTCTTTCCTTTCCTAAAATTCGTGCACACAAAAAGATTAGGAAACTTACCAGTTTGATAAATCGTCAGTTATTTGTGAACAATCTTTAGCTTCTTTCATCTTTCTTCCTCCCCAACCAGTGAAGATGGTGAAGAAAGAATAAAGAAAGAAAAGGACAATCTCGGAGGGTAACATCGTTCCCTTATTTAATAGCCCCTTACTTCCTTCAACGATCTCTGTTTCAACAGCCAAGTGCATAACTTCTTAATCATCTTGTCTCCCACTAACCTATTCCTAGTTCATAACCAATCGGACTATGAGTAAAATCCAACTTTTCCTCAACTAGCCCGCTACTTGTTCTTATTTGCAAAAAGAACCCACCAGATTATAGAACCTTTCAATTTAGTATGCTAAACTCTTTTGCTACTTAAGACCTTACAAATCTGGGTGTGACAGATCACATGTTGTGCTTAGTGAATACTTAGCCAAACAATCGACGATCGTATTCTTCCTTATGTTAGATTCTTCAAAAACAGAGGATATCATTTATATTATAATTAATATAGAGTTTATGATAATGAATGATTCGATTGTGCCAATAACTCTATGCTCTAGTAAAGTGGTAATTGCTTAGCTAGTAAATAAGTATTTGTAATTTTTTCGTTGCTTGTAGTCAATTTATGTGCGCACAATCCTTGGAATACTTCCAAAGTATTTCATCGTGAAAATTTTTACACTATAATTTGACTTTGTTATGATTGTGGAATACTCATGGTTCATTCTTTGATTAGGTTTTGAGAGCTTTAACCTTCGTGAGCCACATACTAGCTTTACACTCACTACCTTGAAAGCAGAAGTGTTAAACCTATCAAAGTATATGAGTCATACATACACATGCTCATTCACTTGCTCATGATTAGTTTAGATTAACTACTTATATAAGTTGTCTATATACAGTACAATCCAACCATGTAATGCAACTTAATATTAGTCAAACCTTTGATAATCAGTGAGACAATATTTTCTTATATATTTTGCTTTACATGAAAAATCATTAACTACATTCATTAAAAAAATTAAATAATCATGTGAAAACATTTATTTATTCAATCAATTCGAAATTTATAAATAGAGAATAATGAAATAACTATAGAAAAAGCACAAACCATAACAAGTAGTTGACTTAGGGTTAGTTTAGTAATGCTTATCAAAAGTGCTTTTTGGCTCAAAAGCACTTTTGAGAAAAAGCTAAAATTTTCTTCATCTCTTTTTGGCCAAAAAAGTGCTTTTCCAAATCATTTTTTTGTGCCAAAAATACTTTTGAAAAACTCAAAAGCATTTTGTTTAGTAATGTTTTTATCTCAAAAATATTTTTTTATCCCAAAAGTACTTTTGAGAAGCAATGCTAAACAAAGTCTTAATATTGAACTTAAAAAAAAGCAGTTTTCTTTTACAAAAGTGTAGAACCAACTAGCCATATTTTAGAATATCCTCAAGCAAATACATGATTTGATGAATATCCAAATTGTTTAATCACCCCGTTATCCTCAAGTCAAGCAATCACGATTATCACATCATAAAGAAATGTGATAATCCCACAAAATATGAACTCTAATGATATTCAGTTTCCTTTTACAAATAAATCATATATTTATTATTTTATCTCAAAATAAACAACAAATAATAAAAGTATTTCATGTTATAATTTTTTTGTATAGATATTTTTGTTCTTTTTATGATATGAGCTTAATTCTTTTCGAAATAGGGTATTATTTAAATAAATTTATTTTGAACTCCATGTAATAGTTTGATGATTAAATGTGTTTACCATTTTAAGTGTAATTTGAAACTGAGTCACACTAATTACGTTTACCGTTTGGACTTTATCTTACTATTATATTTCAAAAAAAAAAACATCCTTAACATTGTCTCTATGCAAATTTTAGTGCTTAGTGGTCCAAAAGGGATGCTAAAGTCATCGGACTCTTGGGAGCCCATTATAGACTTTTGTTGGGCTATTACATTATTTCCGAAGAGACTCTTGGCAACCATCTCATATCCAAGACCAAGATTAACAATGTTCTCATAATTTTGTTCATGCTGCCCATGATGTATATGATTTGAATTTAAATATTTGGAAAGAAAAAATGAGTATATATACATTGGTTAAAATATTAAAAAAATATTTTGAAAGTTCATTTTATTTTATTTAAAATAAGCTCTTGTTCTTTTATTTACCAAATAAGCTATTATTAGGGGAAAAAAAAAGCTAATCTTTTAAAAATAAAAGAATAATTTAGGTAAAAATATAAATGTTAATAACTTACTTAAGAACAAAGTAAAGATTTTAAACTTATTTCGTTTATGGGTCAGGTTACCCGTCTAGTCTCAAAGGTCCGTTCGAAATTTGGGAGGTTTTGAATAAAAATATTAGGCACGAAAATAGATTTGGGCAAAAAAATTAGATCCATTTAAAATATGGGTTGGGTTCGAGCTTAAACATTTAAGGCCCAAATCTAGCCCGACCCGACCTGTTTCAAATTTATAATATTTTATATTATTATTTTTATATATTATGTAATTTTAAATACATAAAAAATAAATTTATATTAAATATATAATACTACTCTAATATAAGCATTAAAATAATGTCAAGATGACTATATAAAAAATTTAAATAAATAAAAAATATATAAAATTATTAAATATTAAAATAATATAATATTAAAAAATTTAAAAATAATATGGACGGAACTAAAATGTGCTTGAGATAGTAATTTGTAAATATAGACGGATTTAAGTAAAATTTTAAGTCCAGATTTCGGATCGGATCAAACTTAGACAAATATAAAACATATTAATATCATACTTAGATCCGACCTGAAACCGACCCGACTCAATTCATGAACACTTCTATTTTAATGCAATAAAAGTATAGATTTATTTTATGGCGGAAATTTTTTTTTTTTCTCGTTGGGCCCAACAAAGAAATCAAAATCATAAAAATAAAGTTGGTTAAAGTTTTGCAATCAAAGTCTTTATTTAGTTTATCTTACAAATCTAATGTAAGCCTAAGAAAAAGGCAATAATGATAGAATTTGCTCAACAAGAATACATCAATATCAAAGGTAGTAAAGGGGACCCCTCCATTCGCCTTTTCCTCCCCTTGACTTGTGATGGAAGTAGTTCCCTATGTATTGATCAAGTGGTGTGATGATAAAGATGATTAGGAGATCTATCTTGGCCACATTCTTATAATTAATTTACTTTCTCAACTTTTTAAAGCAAAACCAAAAGGAAATTAGGACATCTATCTTTTTCTCTCCTCCATCTTAATTCCCCTCTTTCAAAATTCTCAATCATAAGAAATGCTATATTAAGGAAGTAAATTTACAAACTTAGATTTCTGTCCTCATGCCTTTTGCTAATTAAAAATGAATTACTTATCTGTTATATTTTTGATATGTTCATGAGGATTCATTTCATGAATGGGTGAAATTAGAAAATTTTTTTAAGGGGTCAAAATTAAATTATAAGTTTTATGATAGCAAAAATAAAATTTCACCATTTTAATAGTTTATATATTTTTTTTAATTTTTAAAAGATTAAATTAAATTTTTATATTTTTAAGGAAGTTCAAAGTGTAATTTTACTTTAACTAATTTAAAATTTTAAAAATTTTAAAAGACATAAATAAAAAAATTTCTATTTTAGGGGATCAGGTTCCTGTCAACCCTTTAGTTTGGCCACTAATTTCATGTAATAATATGAAAAAAATTATGAATTTTATTTTAAAAAAAAAACTTAAATCCAAAGTTTAACTCGATTAATTATTCAATTATTGGCATCTAACAAGCTTGTATTCGAGTTTTAATATTTACAATACATATTTCTTTCAAGATTATAATATTTTGATGCCAAACTTAATTTTAATGATGCCAAATAAATTCTAATACTAATAAAACAAATGAATATCATAGATACAAACAATTATTCACACAAACATGAAAAATCTAGAATTTAGAGCTAATAATCATAGGAGATTAAGGTTGGATTTAGATGGGCGGTGTGTTTACTTGTGGTTAGTGTAACAATAGCGGTGATGCTAAGATTAAATACTATAACGTAAGATAAAAAGTAAACTAAACGCATCGCATCGCATCGCATCGCATCGCACCGCAGTTCACCACCCATCCGAACTCACTCAAAGTCTTGAAGATTAAAGAGAAGTGAGTAGTTTATATTTTAATTAATATTTTGGTTTAAGAATAAAATAAATTGGTCATAAAGGATTTAAACGAATAAAGATGATGAATTATGGTAACGAGAATTGTGTACTTTACGCAGTTACACACACAAGCACAAATGTAGTTACTTATGAGACATATATGTCGGGAAGTGTCGACCAAGTGACTAATATACACTTTATTATTATGCTCATACAAATTTGATTTATATGGTGTCTGTTATGGTTGCGAATGTGCTTTCCTCCAACTAGTTCCCATCAAGGGTCCTACAATATTTCACATTTCAAAGTAAAGTAGAGAAAGAGAGTACCTTGTTTTTTGGACCACTTCATATAAAAAAATTTCGACCTGACAAAAAAAAATTGTAAAAACTTCGTACTCATACACAAAAATGTAAAATTTATAGAAGACAAAACATCAACCTAAATATTCATATATCCTTAAATACAATTATGAATACATAAATTATTAGATTTATATAGCTAGGGATGAGCAAGAAAACCTAAAAACTAACATAAATCGAAGTGTTTGGATAATTTATAGAATGCAAACTAAAAATCGTAATTACCCAAAATTAAAATGAATTCTACTGTTTGTTTAATTTATAATTATTTACGACATAAAAATAAATACATTCTATTTAAAATAGTGGAAATAATTTAGAAGATTTATATAAAAAAATTTTTCAAAAAATACCATGTAAAAGTTATTGATTTATTTTTATTATATGTAAATTATTGTTTTTTTAAATATTTATGAAAAAATATTGAAAATTTGTCAAATAATATTCAAAAGTTATAAAACAAAATTCATTTTATCAAAATAAATTTAAAAATATAAAATTAAAAATTAATATAAAAAATCAAAAATCAAAACAAACTAAATTAAATTATTATGTAGTATTCAAAAATTTTTAAAAGCCTAATTCAACCTAATCAATATTATCGAATTTACTTCATTAGATTGCTCCAAATAAACATCCAATGGCGAACCCGGAGGGGTTAGCAAAGGCAGAGGTCTTGGCCCCCTTAAAATGGAATATTTTTATTTAGATTTCTTAAATTTTTAAACTTTTAATAATAAAATTACACTTGGACCCCCAAAAAATGATAAAAATTTGATTTAATCCTTTAAAATTATAAAGATATAAGTTATTAAAATAATAAAATTATATTTTTACTATCGTAAAAATATATAATTTAATTTCATCTTCTTTAAAAATTTTTTTGATTTCCCTCTTCTAAATATTGATTATTAGGCAACAGTAGTCTATATATGCCCTCAACTACCCAAAGTTCTAGTACATAGACTAGTGGAATCTTAATTTTCTATCTTCTTACATTGTAGGGTTTATTGTTATTACAAAGTACCATTGAACAACAACTGCAAACATTTAAAAGGAAATGTCAAGTCATTCCTGCCATGTCACATTGCAAAAAAAAAAAACAAAAAACAAAAAGAGTGAATATCAAACTTGGAGAAAGAAGCCCTTTCTACCTTAACCTTAAGAATTGCTACCAAAATTAACTAATAGAAACAACATTTACTGAAAATTTTGTTCTTGGAGTACCCTAGTTGGAGATCTTATGATTTGGTGAAGCATATTGTACGGGATTTTCATTTTTTATAATAAATTTATTTGATTGTGAAACATATATTTAATAAAAAAAAAACATATTTATTATATATCGGTGATCATCAATCCGAAAATTAGATAGAATTCAGATCATTTACCCGTGACTCGAGCATGTCCCATTCGATAGATGAGTCTAAGGCGAATGGTGAGGGGACAATAAGGGGAGCTTGCATCATCAGCTCTCACGAGTTAAAGAGAGTTCGTGGTCTCAGTTCGCATATGGAGGCCGCGAGATCTAGTGGACGACCTAAAGCTTACACGTGCAAACTCAAATTCCACTCAGAATGTCAGTCATAAAAATAATGGAGTCAAATAATAAACAATAATAATATGTATAAATAATCGAATGTATCCATTAATAAAACACATAAAAAATTTATCAACAATATCTTAAAAATGAAATTACATAAGCGCTAAATAAGATAGAAATTGAAAATAAAGTTGAAAGGGAAATGAAAAATGATACAACAATAACAATTAATGAATTAAGCTAATTAGGTCTATCTAATGTCAACATCATGAATAAAAGATGAGTACCAAATATTCAACAATAGAAGTAAATGAGAATTGGGACGTAAGCATATAATGTCTACGACTCCTATTGTTTTAGTCCCCCAACTCTAATACGTAGATATAGAGGTAAGCATATATAGAAATGGTATCCACTTACGTCAGGTAAAATTAAAATTGTTTTATACTCTTTCATAACTTTTTGTATAATTAATATTTTAATAATATCGTTAAATTTATCGATATAATTGTACTTATCATGCATGTAATTTTTTTAACTGATCCAACATCTTTATCATATTGATCTATAATACTCAATATATATATTCAACGGTTGGATTTTTTTACATAAAATAAATAGTTGAAAAATTTTACTTTATATCAAATTTGACATTAATGATCTATATAAATACAATGTTAAATTCAACGGTTGAATCATTAATAAATTAATCATAAAAAAAAATGAAAGGATGTAAACCAAAATTTATTTTACATAGATATAAATAGATCCCTTTCCTATATGTATATATTATAAAACCAGCTCCTTTGGGAGTCTGGAAAAGTTAATAGAGGTGGTATAGGAAAATTCTAAAAATTCTATAAGCAATTTTTAGACATTTAGCAAATATCAATATTAATATATATTTTTTGATGTTTTTAAATTAATTTAAAGAGATTTATTTTCTTTCTCTAATTAATTGTTATGTATTCCAGTTTTCTTTGGAATAAAAAAACCTTTGATTTATTATTTCACTAATTTTTATTTAATTACTATATAATGCTTTTTATATAAAAAGAAATTGTGTTAGATATGTGTGTTGGCAATTCAGATTAACAAGATGGCTTTATGAATAAATCTAAATTTTTTTTTATGTAGAATGACTGATAAATTTCTCATGGAATCATGGTATGTTTAAAAGAGTAATTCAGCTTTTGTTTTTTGTATTTTTATTTGAAAATTGTTATAAACATTGCCTCTTGAATACTAAAAGAAGTCACTCTTTTATACGAATTTATTTTCTCATTTCAATTATTTTTATTTCATTTGAGTTTTTTTTGTGTAGTATATGTGTTAGTGAGTTATTATATTTTGTTTTTCATATTTTAGGTTAATATATTTTTTGGTATTCGGTATAATGTTTATTTCAATCCTTTAGCAGAGTCAATTTTATGGTTTGGATTGATTATATATGAGAAGATTTATATTAGTTAGATTAGAAAGGAAATGTGTATTAGAATGTTGGTTTGGACAATGATTCATCTTTAAGGCTCTCGTGACTCTTTTTTTTTTTGTGACTAAAAACTTACAAAATTAAGTTACATGAAAGGTCTGTGATTTGCAAAAAAACTTCTCTTTATCCTCTTTAAGGATTGCGGAGATAGCCACTGGAAGGGATTCAGGCACTTGAATGTCATCCTTCCTTCCGAGGGCCGACTTAGCAAGGAAGTCTGCACTTTGGTATTCTTCTCTTGGTATGTAGCGCACAACTCAATTATTTTCTTGGTTGAGGATGTGATGAACTCTTCTAGTTAGAGCGGATTGCGAAGTCCTGGAGTCACAGCTATGAATGGCTTTAACTGCCTCCAAACTGTCCGATTGGATAACAAATTTGTCATGGCCTCTTCGATGAATGAGTTTAAGTCCTTCAAGAATACCCCAAAGCTCTGCATCAAGAATCGAGTAGTTCCCAAGGTATTTGTTAAAGCCCAAGATCCACTCTCCATTCCTGTCCCATAACACTCCCCTAACAGTTGCATTGCCTGATGCCACTTGAACGGCCCCGTCTGTATTGAGAAAGAAACATCCGTTTGTATTGCCTGAAGATGAGGCAAGAAGGGTCTCGAGATCAACGGTCACAAACTCCCTATTGGTCAAGGAGAAATGTTTAGTCCAGCATGCCGAAGTCTTGATAATCTCTGCGGGACTCCAGGATTTTCCTTGAAAAATGAGAAGGTTGCGATTCTTCCATAAGCGTTAAGCCAGAATCCCGAAGAGACATGCGCAACTAGTTTCCCCACTATGCGATTTTGAAATGTCCTGCAGGTTAGCAGCAAACCAATTGTGCAGAGTGTCAAAAAAATTAGAAAGTTAAGCTCTCGGGACTACCTGATTCCAGACTTCTTTCGCTAGAGTACAGTCTCGAATGATGTGAATGACATTCTCTAGCTCATGACCATAAACAGGGCATGATGGGTCTACTGCAAAGCCACGTCTAGTTCTCTCCGCGTTAGTAAGGAGTCTCTGCTTAAGGACAATCCAGATGAAGAATCTAACCCTTTGCGGGCTTGGGAATTTCCACGCTTTCTTTCATAGGTCGTCCTTTGGGCCCCATGTATCCTCTTTTAGCATTTTGAATGCACTTTTGATGGAGAAAGCTCTTGTTGATGTATGTCTCTAAGAGAGTATATCTGGCCCGTCTAACGGGTTCGGAGGAGGAATGCCTCTAATGTGAACGATAACCTCTTTTGCCAGCCCAGCTTTCAAAAGATCAAAATTCCAATTCCCCTACACTGTACTCAATTCACAAAGCAAGCTGTCAGAGTTAGTATTAGCAGAAGAAGGGAGATAATCAATAAGAGGGCCAACATTTGGGATCCACGGGTCCTTTCAACTGTGGATTTTGTTACCGTTGCCTACAGACCAAAAGAGATTTTCCCGTAAGAGCGTCCAAACTTTAGAAATCGACTTCCATAACAAGGAACTACGAGCCCTTGTAATGCTATTAGGAAAAGGGTCCCTTAACCCGTATTTTGACCTGAGAACACGGACCCATAATGCATCTTCATCAGAGACCACTTTGTAGTCGAGCTTCAAAGGGAAAGAGATGTTCTGGTCCCTTAATTGTCTCAAACCAAGCCTGCCATTCTGTTAGGGTTGACAAATCGAATCCCATCCAACTAAGGACATCTTCCTCTTACCATCAGTAGAGCCCCAAATAAAGGACCTTGCTAGATTCTCAAGTTCGTCACAGACTTTCCTAGGAATCATCATAAACTACGTAAAGTAACTAGGAATAGAGAGAAGGATCGATTGCACCAAAGTAGCTCGACTAGTAATAGATAGCTTTCGAGATCCCAACTCTGTAGCCTTATCCGAACCTTTTCAACCACAAAGTGCATAGTACTGTTGGTGACCCTCTGATGGAAAAGAGGAACTCCTAAATAGTGACCAAGATCCTGCACCTTTTGAAAACCAAGGATGCTACTCAACGTGACAGCCACAGAATCTTTCACTCCTTTAGAGAAAAAGATGTTAGTTTTCCTCGGGTTGACCTTGTGACCTGAGAGTTCACAAAAAATATGAAGAATATCCTTTAAGAGTCTGCCATGCTTTACGTCAGCTTTACTGAAGATAACCAGGTCATTCGTGAAAAAGAGATGAGAGAGAGTAGGCCCCGAGTGAGTGAGACGTATAGGGCTCCAATCCTCTTTGGACAAGGCTGATTTGATTGAGTGGCCCAACCATTCCATACAGAGAACAAAGAGATATGGGAAGAGCGGGCACCCTTGTCTAATACCTCTGACTGGTTTAAAGGTAGAGGTTGGAACACCGTTCCATAATACCTGCATGAAAGAGTTAGAAATAGCAGAAATAATGACATTTATAAGATAGTCAGGAATACTTGCTGCCTTGAGTGACTCATCGATGAAATCCCAACGAACGCGGTCATAGGCTTTCTCCAGGTCAATTTTGATGGCCATCCACTTTCTAGATTTAAACTCTTCATTGAATGGATGACTTCTTGAGCAATAAAAACATTGTTAGTGATATTCCTTCCGGCGATGAACTCGGCTTGTTCTTGAGCGATTATTTTTAGGAAAATGAGTTTAAATCGATTCGCAATTATCTTCATCACCAACTTATAGAGAACCATACAAAGGCTGATAGGCCGAAATTGTGAGAAGTCCTCAGGATTCTATATCTTGGGATGAGAATAATCAAGGTGTTATTGAGCTCAGCATCAATATTACCTCCATTAAAGACCTTCTTAACCCAGTCGCAAACATCAGGTCCTATAATATCCCACTGATTTTGATAGAAAATGGCATGAAAACCATCACTACCTAGAGCTTTCAAAGGAGCCATGTCGAAGAGTGCCTTCTTTATTTCCTCATTCGTGACAACTCTACCCAAAAATTCCAGATCAGGAGGATCAAGCCTAGGACAATGTGAAGAGGCAAACTCTTCATAAGCCCAGGAACATCGCCATAGAGCTTCTGAAAGAAATTAACAGCCTCCGATTCAATTACCTCTGGGTCGAAAGTTCAAACACCAGAAGAGTTACGAATAGCGGTAATGCGATTATTATTCCTCCTCTGGATGGCTCAGGCATGAAAAAATTTTATGTTACGATCCCCTAAATGGAGCCAATCACATCTGGCCTTTTGCTTCCAGAGGATCTCATCGTGATGAAGAACGTTCTCCAATTCCTGCTTAAGTTCCTTTTCTCGAGGGCCTAAGAAGTTCGTACCAGAAGTATCCATTTACTCTTGAACCACCGACAATTTATGGAGAACCTTTCTTTTACGAGTAGTGATGTGACCATAAACTGACTTGTTCCATTCTCTCAAATCAACAGTGAGCGAAGCTAAAGATTCAATCATTGACCCTTTGAATTCCCATCTATCTCTCAAGAAGTTCCCAAACTCAAGGTGATCAATCCAACCAACAAGAAAACAAAAAGGTCGCCCTCTAGGTAAGGTGATCTCCGACCTAAGATCCAAAAGAAGAGGTCTATGATCAGATTTGATCTTCGATAGGTGGGTGATCATACTGTTAGGAAAAGAATTGATCCAAGCCTCATTTCCTAATGCATGATCGAGTCTCTCAAAGAGATTACCCCGATGCCAAGTAAAAGCTAGGCCCCAAAACCCCAAGTTGTGAAGATCAAAAGACTCAACCAAATCACCAAAATACGGACACCTCTTACCAGGAGAAGAACCCCTTACTTTATCACATGAGGCCAAAATAGCATTGAAATCCCCGATAAACACCCACGAAATGTGATCCATAAGCATAGAGGCTTTCAGACTACGCCGCAGCTCATGACGTTTTTTACAATTTGGGCTCTCATACACAAAAGCAATCATAACCGGCATTGAAGTAGAAATAGGCCAAACACGAGTAAGAATAAATTGCGAGTGATTACGAACCACCTCCACTCGAACTGAATTTTTCCAACCAAGCCAAATGCCCCCGGTAAAACCAATAGCCTTCACTCGATGGGAGTAAGGAAAGCTTAATTTTGCAATAATTTTATCCGCTTTAGGCCCGCTGACTCTCATTTCAAGTAAGCTGATGATGTTTGGCTTATACTCCAAATCATACTCACGGAGAATACGAGGAAATCTTGTACTAGCACAACCCTGACAATTCCAAGAAAAAATAGAGATAGTCATAAAAATTAAGAAGGGGTGAAGTAACATGCCAATGTCATCAAGGAGTGATGTCAACATTAGGTGTCGATTCTTCATGCAACAGGGGTTCCTTAACAAATTAAGAAGGGGTGAAGTAACATACCAATGTCATCAAGGAGTGATGTCAACATTAGGTGTCGGTTATTCATGCAACAGGGATTCCTTAACATTAGCAAGTTCCGACGAGATGATATTCACCAATCCTTCCACTGAGTTAGCTAAGGAGATGTGGGAGTTCGTCGACGCTCTGAATTGGCTCCCTCGACCCCGGATAGCAATATTTGATTTTTTGCCCCCTCGAGCAATACCGATTCTAGAATTATTTTTCCTGTCTGTTTTCCCAATGCTACTAGTGCCTATAGAGTCAGGAGGCTGATCAATAATGCACTCCGTAATTTTTGGAGGCTCTTTAAAAGACACCGTAGAATGTTTCTCGGGGTCTAAGATGCCTTCAGTAACGTGGACAATAAATTCCTCAGGTTCAATAATATTTGAGGTTGTGAAGCTGACTAATGAACACCCCTGAGAGCAAATTTGATTTTCCATGCCAGAGACACTTGACAGCTTGCCTTGAGCCTTAGAGGTTTCACCTGGGCCTTCAAACAAATCAGTCTGGGAGCTTGGAAAATTACATGCAGGCTTTTTGTCCAAGTAACCTTGCGCAACCCCCTTTGCCTCACCTCCATTAACTCCAAATAGGTCATGAGTATTCAACTGCCCATAAGGGCCTTTGTAGTTTCTAATGAGTTTTTTGACTGGTCGGCTTGGGTAATTAAATTACCCTTACATGTGCCCCAAAATTAGGAAGCCACGTGGAGCACAGTTTTGCTTCTTTGGTGAGTTGTCCTGCATGCAAGTAGGAGAAATTAGTTTTAAATTAGGATTTGACCTTGTAGTATACGTGTGTGGCCCTAAAGTTTGCATGGGTCTTTTCCCCAATTGAATACTTTTCCCTTTTGAAGCTCCTCTATTGGCCGAAACACCAAGTTTCATAGGATTAAGAGGACCCTTCGAGCTAGACCCAGCAAGGTTGGTAGCTCTAGCTAATTTAGGTGCATTCTTTCCATTCTTAGCTCTAAAGTATCCGTTGTTAACGTGCACGGGATTAGACAGCTTAGCTGCAGCAACTAGCTAGTCAACCTCACTGTCTTGCACAGTCAGAGCATCATAACGTTGTGATGTTGGGGTTGACGTGTGGTAGTTCGTCGGATTTCCACCATTTTTCCCGGTCGTCCCCGACTTTTTATTCCTCCGATTAGCGACTTGCATCCATGGCCCATAAAGGTCTTGGTCATTAGTGCTAAGGATGTTCTTTTCCGTCGTGTCCACCGAGTTAAGATAGCCGATCTCTTCCATTGCGTTGGCTGTTTGGTCACTTGTTTTTTCATTTGAGTTTAGGCTACAATTTTCCTTAACGTGGCCAACTTTACCGCAGGCATAGCAAATTGATGGAAGGCCTTCATAAACTATGACTTGTTTCTTCCCATCAACTCCCAAAAATGGAATCAGAGGCTTAGACATGTCCACCACCACAGCAACTCTAGCAAACTTGCCTCGTCTGCCATCAGTGGTGTTATAATCCACCTTCACAACATTTCCGATCACTAAAGCCAAG